>BSDF01000003.1:58770812-60123312 GCA_027925045.1 Hypotaenidia okinawae | reverse complement strand
GCTCCACCAACAATGCAGCTTGCACTGAAGATGTTCTTTCTCATGATCCAGACACAAATAATGAGGAAAACAGTTCACACATGACACAATAAATCTCCCGCTGGGATGGAGTTTTCTTGAAGCAAACCTGACTCCATAAGAGGGTTCAACTGTACAAATATGAAATTATGTGAACTTTACAGTAAAGTCATATATTTTTATATTGTTTGCAGCTCAGGCAGTAAGGCACAATGCGGTGTGAATTTTTTAAGGGATAATGCCCAATGGTGGAGGAAAGCATGAGGCAGTAAATGGCTTTTGTAGGTAACAGAACACCACAGCAAGGGTGGGAGATATCTAAGAAGCGTAGAAAGCATTTGTTGAAAATAGGTCCTGGTGCCACATTCAACAAGCAAGAAGTTAAACAAACACAAACATGCAGATTGTGGGTTTCTGTCCATGAGAGAATTTGGGAAATCTGTGCAGCTGGTTTGCTAGAGAACAACCACCAGAAAGCATTGAAGTGAGGGGATTAATGGGGGAGGAGTGAAGAAATTCAGCACACGCAGGTGTCAATAAAGATCTGTCATCCATGGGAAGCTTACACTGTGCACTCAATGGCAACTCCTCCCATCGACATGCAGCTTGATACATGGTATTCTTGCTGCATTGGTAAGCACAAAGACAAAAGACTACAACCATCCATACAACACATCACTGTAATGCCCATTTAAGGTTTTTCCCTTAAGAAATTAAATTATAATATCTAATGTGTTGTATTCACCTGTGGAATGCAAATTCCTGTAGAACTGGATTAATTGAGAGCATAATGGGGAAAGATCATTAATGAAAACATTAGCCAGCAGTATATCTATTCCTTGAATTTCTCTTTAAGTTAATTAAGTTAATATACCTTAATTAGCATCCAGACATCTGATTTTCTCTTCGGATTATTAAACTAGAGACTCTAAATTCTGGTATGTACATGTAGATACGCTCCAGCATAAAAAATACAGGCCTACCGGTTCTGCTGGCATAACCCTACTGAACTGTCTTCTGTGTCAGCTCACACATACCTACCGTGGGTAACCTCTGTTCCCAGCAACAGCCTTTGAGAACGAAGGCAGAGCACACAGGACCTGCTGCTGCCCTCCTCAGAGGGTATGGGGCTAAGGGAAGACCTAATTGCAGCCTATCAATACTTAAAGGGGTACTATAGGAAAGTAAAGAGGGACTGTTCATCAGGGAGTGTATTGATAAGACAAAGGGCAATGGCTTTAAGCTGAAAGAGGGCAGGTTTAGGTTACACATTAGGAAGAAATTCTTTACTATGAGGTTAGTGAGGCCCTGGCACAGGTTGGCCAGAGAGGTTGTGGAAGCCCCATACCTGGAGGCATTTAAGGCTGGGCTGGATGGAGCCTTGGGCAACATGGTCTAGTGAGGGTGTCCCAGCCCATGGCAGAAATGTTGAAACTAGATGATCTTTGAGGTCCCTTCCAACCCAAAGTGTTCTATGATTAGAAAAGTCACAGTAAATGAAATTAAATATATCCTCATTCCTAGTGACATGACTGCATGAAATAATTTTTTTTTCTGTAATATATATGTCATTTATGAAGTTGGCTAGCATTATAGGTGGGACTACCCACAGGTTACCTGGCAGCTGCCACGGTACAATCTCATTTTCACTCACTTTGCCAAAGAAGAACTGGGGCTGAAATCGTCCATCTGGATGGGGGCAGGGGTGATTGCTTTCCCTTTTGATCAGATTAGTGTCACTATTTCTGGACAAAAGAGAGAAGATGATATTTTGCCAATGTTAATACAAGCTTTCCTTGAGAAAATGTACTGTCCTTGTTTGTTGTCGTGAAGAATTAAAATGTGCGAGTGGCTTATACATCAGAGTTATGCTTTTTGCTACATTGTTGAAAACCTGCCAAATCTGTCCAAATTTCAGAAAATCCGCCTACACATGTCCAGTAAAGTCACCAGTTTTTATAATCTAAAATCTCTGAAGAGAATTCCATGCTAGTTACATGCTAATGCTCTTCAAGGTAAGAGACTAAAGCCGAGCTTTCTCACAGTTGCAAACCTGCAGGTGATCATTAGCATGTGACTCAGGAGCTGAGAGCAAACAAACTTGCTTATCTTGTACCACAATGGTGTCTGTGTGACTTAGTAGTGCCCAACCTAGACATAAGCTGGCTACTTGTGTCCTAAACGGGGAGTACTGCAGTAACAGATAGCTCAATCCAAGTTTCTCTAAGGTAATTCTGACTAGAACTGTCCCACCTAGAGGAATATGTCATCTAACTCTAAAGATCTACAAAGAGATAGAGGCCATAGAGGAGCTAGGACAGAACTGGGCACAGTGAACAAGGAGGCTGGGACTGTGAACGAGGCATGAAGCTGGATGAGGATCTGGAGTTTATCACAATGGACAGGCTGCACCTCCATGAACTTTTAATAGTTCTGCTTTTGTGAATGCATTCTAACTAAATACGAGAATACACAAGACAGTTCTGCTGGTTGCAATTGCAGCAGTATGATGTGAAGAACAGTTGCCTAAGTCCAATAATGTACCACTGAAATCAGTGAGGCTCCCAGTAGTACTGAAAGCAAGGCTACTGCTAGCTATAAGATCGACCCAAAAATACTCTGCCTTCTTAGTATCCTCTGTCACCAGTGCACCCACCTCATTCATCCGAGGGCATACATTGCCTCTGTGTTAGTTTTGTCTGCAGTGTATTTGAAGAAGCCCTTTCTGTTGTTCTTGACCTCTCCTGCAAGGTTTAACTGCTAGGAGGCCTTAGCTTTCCTAGCTGCCTCCCTACATGTTCTGACAACAGTCTTGTATACCTCCCAAGTGGCCATCCCCTTTCATGATCTATAGACTCTCTTCTTCCACTTGAGTTTGCCCAGCAGTTCCCTGTTTAACCATGCAGATCTTCTGGCTTCCTTTCTTGATTTCCTACCTGTTGGGATGCTCTGATCTTGTGCTTGGAAGATGTGGTCCTTTAATATAAACCAACTGTCTTGGGCCTCTTTTCTTTCTAGTACCTGTCCCATGGGATTTCCCCTAGCAATTGCTTGAAATGGCCAAAGTTGGCCCTGCTGAAGTCCAGGGTTGTGATCCTGCTTGGAATTTCCATCTGGAGGCTACTGAAAACCAAACACAGGTCTCTCCAATGCCATTCATTGAAATCCCTTTTCCAAAACATGTTGGGAAATGCTCCATCTTTTGGCTAGATCTTCCATTTTATGTAAAAGCCTACAAGGCTGTGAGTACACACGCCTATTGCTGTTGTAAGAGATTTTGTGTAGTTCACTATCCATTTAGCATTGGATTTTCGGATCATGACTTAGAGGCAATTACTACCTACGCTTAGAAAGTTGGAAGCTGAATGCTATATCGCCTCTGATTATATCTCCAGAAAGTATATACCAATAACAATCTGAGCATTGATTTCACATTGATTAATACTAGCAGTGAAATAAAAAAGGGTATCACTCAATGTGCAAGTTCATCAGTCAGTTTGTAGCAAACTGTTGTCTTGAAGAACATCCCAAGAAAAACCTCCAAGCATGTGACTGTACCACGGGTCTACTCACAGGTCAACTTTACTGTTCATTTGCAATTTAAACATCAAATCCAGGAACTTGGTTCTGTGCCCAGTCAGATGGCAGAGATGTATAAGTAATTGATAGCCTCCCAATTCATGTTGGAAGTATTGAACATGCACTACCTCTGAGATCATGAGAAGTAGTGTCTGCAGAGACAAAAGTATATGGGCCATAACAGATCCCTACATCCTTTTGGAGTCCAGGGCTTACCTTCCTTGAAATAAGCTCCTACTTATTGTTATGCAGAGAAAAAAGCACACTAAATAGGAACCAAACTATGTTCTGGAGCTAACTCACTCTCTTAATTCAGGTAATTGTATCTTTTAAATCTTCTAAGTTGGTCTTTAAAGTCAGCAAAGAAAGTACCATTGACTAACAGAGCCAAACCCCATCTCAGAATTCGGGGGCAGCAAGGAGAAGAAAAGGGAGAATTTTTCACGTTTAGTCTTTATATATGAATATTATATGAAGGCATAAAAAGAAGGTTCTGACACAAATTTTGCCACTATTGCATTGTAAAACTGACAACATTCCCCTGAAACCAGAGAATTAATTTCAGATTGATCTGCAAATCAACATGATTAAATAAACTTCTATTTTACCTGTCCCTCTGTGCTTCTCTTTACTGTGCACTGTACTTAACAAATTTAGGGATCTGTCACAGAGGAGCCATACATAAAAATTTGAAATAGTGGCATGAAAATCTACCTATTTTACAAAGCACACATTATGTTGAAGGCTTACACAATTTCAGCTTTTCTAAGAGTATTTCTAGTACTTCAGCCAATTTATTTACATGCTTAACACCAAACAGGGTATGCAAATCACAATCCATCTCCTGGCTGGCAGAGATGTATGTAGATAGGTCTTATCGACCTTCCTTCACTTCACTTCACAAGCATCTGACAGCTGTAGATGCCATGATGTCCTTGTTCCCTAATAATGAGAGACATCTTTTTATCAGTCAAAGGCCACAACAGATTTCAAAGCAGTTTATGGTCTTAAATATGTATAATGCATTTGTAACTTTGTGTGACCTACATTTCTTACAGCTATATGACAAGTTATCAGTTCAGTCTTTTTCTACACACAGCTTCAGACAGTTTGGTTCTACCCATTTTTCATATTCCAAATATAAGATGGCCAGATGGTACAATCCTGACTTTTGCATTCAAGCCTTTGAATGTACTGCTGTTACCCTCTTAAACTCTCTTTCCATAGATTAAGATTATGGGAACCCCCTGGATTACAGGGAGAAAAGATGAACGAAAGGAGTCCTCTGAAGTTTAGCTGTCTGGCCAACTTGGAACTCTTCTGATATTAAGCTTAACTTCATAGAATCATAGAACAGTCTGGGTTGGAAGGGACCCCAAGGATCACAGAGCTCCAACCCCCTGCCACAGGCAGGGCCACCAACCTCCAGGTCTGGATCTACACAAGGTTGCCCAGGGCCCCATCCAACCTGGCCTTGAACACCTCCAGGGACGGGGCATCCACCACATCTCTGGGCAGCCTATTCCAGCACCTCACCACTCTCTCTGTAAAAAACTTCCCCCTAATATCTAATCTAAACTTTCCTTCCTTTAGTTTTAATCCATTTCCCCTTGTCCTGCCATTGTCTACCCTTTTTAAAAAGTTGATTCCCCTCCTGTTTGTATGCTCCCTTCAGGTACTGGAAGGCTGCAATGAGGTCCCCCCACAGCCTTCTCTTCTCCAGGCTGAACAAGCCCAGCTCCCTCAGCCTCTCCTAGTAGGGGAGGTGCTCCAGCCCTCTAATCATCTTTGTGGCCCTCCTCTGAACCCTCTCCAACAGTTCTACATCTTTCTTGTATTGGGAACCCCAGATCTGGACACAGTACTCCAGATGGGGCCTCACGAGGGCAGAGTAGAGAGGGACAATCACCTCCCTGTCCCTGCTGGCCACCCCTCTCCTGATGGAGCCCAGGATACCATTGGCCTTCTGAGCTGCAAGAGCACACTGCTGGCTCATGTTAAGTTTCTCATCTACCAGAACCCCCGGGTGCTTCTCAGCAGGGCTACTCTCAAGGAGCTCTTCTCCCAGTCTGTATCTATGTCTGGGATTGTTCCAGCCCAAGTGCAGCACCTTACACTTGCCAGTGTTGAACCTCATTAGGTTCACCCAGGCCCACCTCTCCAGCCTGTCAAGATCCCTCTGGATGGCTTCCTTTCCTTCTGTATTGTCCACCACACCACTCAGCTTGGTGTCATCCACAAACTTGCTGAGGGTGCACTCAATTCCATCATCAATGTCATTGATAAAGATGTTAAAGAGCACTGGTCCCAAGACAGACCCCTGGGGGACCCCGCTTGTCACTGGCCTCCACCTGGACATAGAGCCATTGACCACCACCCTTTGTCTACGTTTGGTCAACCAGTTTCTTATCCACTGAACGGTCCACCCATCAAATCCACATCTCTCCAATTCAGAGATAAGGATGTGGTGGGGGACTGTGCCAAAGGCCTTGCACAAGTCCAGGTAAATGACATCAGTTGCTTTCCCTTTATCTACCGATGCCGTCACTCCATCATAGAAGGTCACCAGATTGGTAAGGCATGACCTTCCCTTGGTGAAGCCGTGCTGGCTGTCCTGGATCAGGCACTCATCCCTCATGTGCTCCAACATGTCATCCAGGAGGATCTGTTCCATGATCTTCCCAGGCACAGAGGTGAGGCTCACCAGCCTGTAATTCCCTGTGTCTTCCTTGCTCCCTTTCTTATAAATGGGAGTGACATGACCCATTTTCCAGTCCCCAGGGACCTCTCCTGACAGCCACGACTTTTCAAATATGATGGAGAGCAGCTTGGCAACCACATCAGCCAGCTCCTTCAGGACCCTGGGATGCATGTCATCCGGCCCCATAGACCTGTAGACATTCAGTCTCATGAGGCGGTCTCAGACTTGCTCTGCCCTTACAGTGGGGGTGGGTTTATTCCCCCAGTTCCCACCTAGAGGTTCAGGGATGCAAGGTTCTGGGACTTGAGAATTATGAGAATCTTGGCTGCCAGAGAAGGCTGAGGCAAAGAACTCATTCAGTACCTCAGCCTTCTCCACATCCGTTGCAGCCAATTCTCCTTTCTCATTTACCAAGGAGGGTACGCTCTCTTTGGCCTGTCTCTTCTGGCCAATGTACCTGTAAAATCCCTTCTTGTTGTTTTTAACATCCCTCACCAAGTTCAGTTCCATCTGCGCCTTGGCTTTCCTGATCCCGTCTCTGCAAGTCCAAACCGCAACCCTGTATTCTCTCCAGGCTACACACCCTTGCTTCCAGAGCTTGTATTTGCCTTTCTTTTCCCTCAGTTTGACCAGCAGGTCCTTGCCTAGCCATGCTGGTCTCCTGCCCCTCCTGCCCACTTTCTTATTCAGAGGGACAGAGAGCCCTTGAGCTCTCAGAAAGGCATCCTTAAAGAGTAGCCAACTTTCCTCAACATTTCTGTCTCTAAGAACCACCTCCCAAGACATCTCAGCCAACAAGTCTTTAAACAGCCTAAAACTTGCTCTCCTAAAGTTCAGGGTCCTGATCCCACTCTTTACCAGGCCCACATTCCTTGAGATCTCAAACTCAACTAGCAATTCCCTTGAAGCCTTTTCAGTAGAGTCTGAAGAAAGAGAGCTTTTATATTTCAAAACTAAATGCTGCCTTCCCCCATTTATTTACTCTTCCTTTCAAGCTCTCATATTTCAGGGTAGACCAGAACTGGAAATGGTACAGAAAAGGGCAATCAGCATGGCCAAAGAGCATATATGAAGATTAAATGGAATAGTCTACTGTAGATTGGAATAAAAACAGCTGAGAGAGGACACACTCAAGGCAGAAGGAATCATGAATGGTGGGGAGAAGGTGAATATGAAAAGCTTATGCGGTGCTTCTCAAAGAACAAGAGCTAGGTAACCTCAAAACCCTAAGGAAAAAAGAAGCTAAAACTGCACAAAAAGGTGTTTGGATTTTTTTTTTGTTTGTGTGCCACTCAGCTGCAGAAATTGTTGTCACAGGATGGCTGTGAAAATCAAAAGAATTAAAAAGTAATAAAGGAGTAAATTACACTCACAGAAGAAAAATCTTTATGTATTCAGTAATACCTGGCAGATAAAAACACTTTCAGGAAGTGCCTAATCTACAAATTAATAGAAACTGTGTGAGTTTACCAGGGGAAGGGGCACTATACTCTTTTTATCTTAAGAATCCCTGACTAACTTCTTTTCAGGAGTCTAAAAACGACCTTGATGTGACCCAAAATAGCTGTTCTGTGTTCCTGATACCCTCTTTGACTGCCTTTGCAATTCCACAGGGAGATGATAAGATTATGGCAGATTGGAGCAGTTAAGGGGATTTTTGCTTTTCCCCTGTCTTTGCAGAAAGTATGTCTCAGCAGGGCCAGAAAGTCTTGACTCTTATTTCTATCCTGCCGTGGATCTCAAGACTTTATTTCCACTGTGCTTTACAGAATAATTGATGTCATAGAATCATAGAATCACAGAACTGTAGGGCTTGGAAGGGACCTCGAGAAGATCATCGGGTCCAACCCCCTGCCAAAGCAGCTCCCTAGGACATTTCACTCAGATAGGCATCCAGACGGGTCTTGAATATCTCCAGAGAAGGAGACTCCACCACCTCCCTGGGCAGCCTGTCCCAGGGCTCTGTCACCCTCACTGTGAAAAGTTCTTCTGCATGTTGGTGCAGAACTTCCTGTGCTCCAACTTGCAGCCATTGCCCCTTGTCCTGTCTCCACAGACCACTGAAAAGGGGCTGGCTGATTCCCCCTGCATTCTATACTTAAGATATTTATAAACATTAATTAGGTCCCCCTTAGTCTTCTCAAGACTGAACGGTCCCAGCTCACTCAGCCTTTCCTCATAGGGGAGATGCTCCAGGCCCTTTATCATCTTCGTAGCCCTTCTCTGGACTCTCTCAAGGAGATCCCTGTCCTTTTTATACCAGGGAGCCCAGAACTGGACACAATACTCCAGGTGGGGCCTGACCAGGGCAGAGTAGAGGGGGAGGATCACCTCCTTTGACCTGCTGGCCACACTCCTCCGGATGCACCCCAGGATCCCATTGGCTCTCTTAGCCACCATAAAGCTATGTTGAACAGACAGTGCTGAATATATGCTAGCTTTCCCCACAGCTCCTGCTTCAGAGGGCCTTTTTCTCCTTAACTCTCTAACCCCTGTGTGCAGCAGTGCCTGCTGTTGATGCGCTTTGCAGTGCTTCACCTTTGTTCAGCAAGGTCATGCTGGGGAGGGTGCCGAAAGCAGCACCTGCTCAGGAAAGACTTCACTGAGCACTCAGCTAGCTTCTGATAACTCACTGTGTGATCAGGCAGTGACAGATGCCACCTCATCATCAGGGATGTGGTTACAGTCTAGACAATCAAAACTGAAAACAAACCCCGACAAGAATCTCACTTGTCCAAGTCTCACTGCCCTCTGGGAGAGGGAAGGGGGCACCCTTTCTCTAGTATCAGGGGTGACTTGGTTTGGGCAAGGCCAGCATTAACCCCCCAAGCAGCTGGCACAGGTGAGCCAAGATGGCAAGGGTGTTGACATCTTGCTCCCCATAAAAGGGGCTGGTCAGGGGGGATGTGCATGTGGCTCCAGGACAGGCTGAGCATGGTCAGGTGTTAGGTTGGTAAGTGCTTTGTGTTATCTCTCTGTGTGCATTGTGTGATGTTGTTCCCCTCTCCCCATGCAAACTGCCCTTATCCCACCCTGCTGTTCCCCTTTCCCTGCCCGTGTCTCCTCCCTGCCCTACTGGGGGATGGAGGGGATAGTGAGTGGTGCTGGGGGCTCAGCTGTGACTGAACCACATGCTGAGGTGTCACAAAGGTGCTGGTGAGTCCATGTCCCTTTCGTTCAAGTTTTTGAGCAATTTTCCCTACATAAGGGAACACAGGTACAGAGCTTCCTGGGGAAAACTCAGCCTAACCTTCTTTTGTAAGTCTGGTCAGATCAGTCATGGGGATGCTTCTGGGGAAAGAGTAATTTTGAAAAATCTGGCTAAACATCATTTATGAGCCATGAACCCAGATCGTTTTCCAGTCACTAGAGTGTATTTCTTAGCATTTTGTAATTAAACTGGAAGTTCTCAGGGACACAGCCCAACTCTGTGGTCCACAGTGTCCAGCATCTGCAGACTACAATGAGATCCTGCCCAAGCAAATTATTAAAATGGCCAAAGCACAGGTAATACATAAGTGATAATGACTAATAACAAATATATGTGATTATCTCAGGCTACCATGCCTTTGCTTCATACTTTTCCATACTTTCCATGCTTTAGGATTTCAAAGACTAGTGACAGGGCAGGTTATATGCATGGACAGTATGGCTACATGGTATAGGAAGACATTTCAATTTAGCACCACGTTGTCTTCCTTGGCTACTGGAAGAAGCAGAGTCATGGAGATTGCTGAGGGTAAGCATGTGCTATTCCTTAACTCTGCTTACTAGCCTTGATGGGGAATTGTACTAAGATAACTATTACTCTAGGTATCTTGAGTAGCTTGGCTTTGCCTACTTACTTCTTAGCTGTGTCCAGAGTCATGGATATGACTAGGGTTACGAAGATGATTAAGGGCCTGGAGCATCTCCCCTAAGAGGAAAGGCTGAATAAGCTGGGGCTGTTCAGCCTTGAGAAGACTAAGGGGGACCTAATTAATGTCTATAATTATCTTAAGCATGGGATGCAGGGTGAAAAGCACAGGTAGTGACTGACTTCCAGCAGAACATAATTGCTGCATATTTATGTGCTACAACAGACAAAGATTGATGGCGTCCTGCTCCTCTGGAGATAGAGGCCTGTGCATGAAAACTGTCAGCACACTGACTCACAGTACTCTGGCATACATTTGCTCAGGAAGACTCATCATGACTTGTTTGGTTTTCCATCTGCAGACCTTAAGATAATCAAGACAGCCTGAAAGTGACCTTTGTTTCTCACTGAACTGACAAGAAAAAGTGTTTAGCAGCACAGAATCCATTTTGCTTGAAGACACTGGACTGAGAATGAAACACAAATGCAAATCTTGTTTTGGTGACATCAGCATCTATGTAGCTCTAGTGATTTTAACTGCAAAGGGTTTCCTGTAGAGACCACAGAAATTCATTAGTGAGTTGATGATGCAAATAGCTAGAAAATCTAAAATTAAACATGAATTCAGCTTCATCAGTGGCTTCCTGAAAATAAGCAATTATTTACTATGAATAGACATGTATTTATCTTTTAGTGTTCTACTGGTCCAGATAAACTCTGGCACTTTATTTCTACATTAAAAATACCTCAAACACCATCACAGTCCTTTTTGGGTTTTTTGCCCCAGGAAAAAAAAATAAAAATCAGAGACTTGAAAAGACAGAAATGAACCCCATCTTAATTTCCACTAAGCACATTACAGGATAAAGAAAAAGCACATAGGTGGGGAACAATTTGTCATCACTTCCATTTGATCCTTGACTTACAGCATCATGGTTCACTAACAACCCTGTTCTCTAGCTATTACCAATTTTTCATTCCAAGGAATGTAGTGGGGTATGATTGGAGATAAGAAACTTTGGGAAACTACTTCCAGCTTCTTAGAGATTAGTTTACACTCTGGAATGTGAAGCTTAACGGTCTTTGTTAAAGCTTTTTTTTTTAGTGTTTAGTATTGTCGCTCTAGGCATTTACCTATCCATCTCTAGACCTTTCTGGCATCATTGTAAATCCTTTTCTTCAGATATGAGTTTTATGCTCTGGCCTTAACATACAACTATGGATTATGCATTCATTATACTTCTGAACACAAGCAGGATCAGCCCTTGTAAGTATTTGGATAAGGGACAGCCCTTGAAAGCCCAATATCCTATGGGAAATGCTATAGCTGATTCACCAGGTGCCAATATTCTGTCTGGTAATTCACAATTGGTACTCTTCCAATTAGCAGTAGGAAACATAACCGCTAATACTGCCAGCTGCTACCTGGACTGCCTTTCTTATCTGTTGTATTTTTCTTTTCCTAGCCTGTTTATTTGCTTGTATCTTTTAAGAGAGATTCTGCAACAAGACAACAGCATTAAAACACTCAGTTGACTGATGCAGTTGCAAAAAGGGCAAGCAGTATATCTCAGAGATAAGGCAAGGGAATATCAGGTTGAAGAAGGCAGGTCATTTGCCGGGTAGAAAACACACGGAGCACCCACAGGAATGCCTGAACTAGTGGAATGGTTGTTCTCCCTCCCATGGGGGTGGCTTTTCAGGGAGCAGGCAGGTTGAGTCATGACCTTCTGCACCTGCCAGCTGGGGAGCAATGCATACATAGATCCTGCAGGGTCACAGCCATTTATTTGCTCTCACTGTTTTCAGAGGATGACCAGCACCTGCACAATGCCGGTTAGCGTGCAGGTCTGGCTCCAGTGTGGCTCCGCAGGAGCCTGCAGGAGAGAGGGGCTGCCGGGTGGCAGTGCTGCAGGCAGAAGCAAGGCACAGATGGTATAGCTAGCCATAGGAATCCAGCCCTGCGGGCACTGGCCATGCCCGGCGGTGGACCGGCCGGATGGGTTCAGGATCAGGATCCTGCCTCAGCCTTGCAAAGCCCAGCTCCGGTTGTGAGCACGCCACTCGACCCCGCAAGCCCACCATATGGAACCGCTGAGCCTCAACCGCATACAGACATCAAACCCACCCTCCCGCTTTCTGGGGGCAAGCAGGCAGAGATTGCCGGCGCCCGCAGCCCGCCGGCCAGGCCGCCGGTCGCCATGGCAACCGGCCAGGCCGCAGCCCGGCCAGGCCGCGTTCCTCCCCCGAGGGCGGCTACCGCCGAGAGGGCCGGCTCCGGCGGCATTATTCCCCGCTGCGCTTGCCGGGCGCTCCATGGTCTACAGCAGTTGCTGCCGCTGCTTCTCCCCCGCCTACCCCTCGGCGCCGAGAAGAGGCTCGCAGAGCGCGGGAGGGCCGCACCCGCCGGGCTGAGCTCTCGGCGGGCGGGGCCAGGCTCGGCCCCAGCCCGGCTGCGCCACCGGGGCCTGCCCGGGGTGGGAGATGAGGAGGAGGAGGAGGGACTCCGCAGCGGCAACAACTGACGTGTCCTCGCCATGGAGCTCGGCGTGATTCATCAGCGGCGGCGGGGCGGCAGCGGGGTGCCGCGCACCGTCCCCGCGTAGGTACGGCCGCGGCGGGGGCAGCCCCGGCACCGTTCTGCCGCCCGCACCGTCCTCTTCCTCCTCACCGTCCGCTCTTCTGCCCCCGCGGCTACGTGCGGATTTCTGGTGGAGGCAAGATGGAAGAAATCCTGAGAAAGCTGCAGAAGGAGGCGTCGGGGAGCAAGCACAGGGCCATTAAGGAGAGCTGCACCTGGGCCATCGGTAAGGAGGCGTGGGCAGCGGCGCTGGGCTAGCAGACCCCGCCGTGGCTGGACTGCCCGTGGGGGAGCGGAGCGGGCACAGCCCGGCAATGCCCGTAGCGGTGTGGGGCAGCAGCCTCCGACGGGGAGGTTTGGTAGCGGCGAGGGTAGGGGGACCTCAGCAAACTTGTTCCGCGCTGGCCACTGAGTCTCCAGCCGGTGGGGAGGGACCGGAGCGCCTCAGGCGGTTCAGAATGCTTGGGAGCTCCGGGCAGTGGCACAGGCTGGCGGTCCCGGAGAGCATCCGTGTCCCCCGTCACCCCTGCCTCCTGGGTCCGCTTCGTGGGTCTTGAGAGGCAGGTGCGGCTATCAGTAGCGATCAGTTTTTGTGTACATTGGGGAACGTGGTGTTTTCTCAAAGCGCCCCCCCAATCATCGCAAAAAACCTCCAGCGAGGTTTTCCCTGCTGGTTTGTATTTGGACGTTATTTTAAAAGCCGGATTCATCTTGGACTGGATTCCATGAGCTCTTTTATCTTTGCTGTATAATGGAAATAATGATTAATAAAATAAGTTATTCCTTTAAGGGAATAAAAGCTTAGGTACATCTCAGCATCCACACGTTTTGTCTGTGACTTGAAGTGCTTTTGACACTATCTGGTGCACTGATCATCAAGACCTTTAACTTGCATTAGCATAACTCTGATGCTTAAAATTGCTTAATTTTTTTTTCATTTCTCATCCATACAGCAGTCTGTGGGAGTGGACTCACTAGTTTCTTTTGATGCAATCTGTTGCTGCCTTATTACTGGCCTTTCAGTTTGATGTTCCATGGATTGCTTCATTTGTTGTGCATTACCCTTGCACAGCAGCCATGCTAATATTCTCTGTACTGTTCCAGTTTTAGCATATGTGCTGCCAAGTGCTAGTATGTGGAAGGGAGTTTACTGAGGAAAAGATGGTTAGAGCTAGATGAGGTCCCTTCCAACCCAAAGCATTCTATGACTCTTTGGTACTCGATGTCTTCTTGTTGGCACCCTGTGTCCTGATAGATATGTGCAAATCTTTTGAGACTTGAAGCAGCAGTGATTGTTGTTTCAGCTGATGTAGGTATTGGCTCAGAGATTGTAGACAGATGTATTGCTATAGTTGAACTCAAGAGTTTCTTTCAAAGGCCCTATTGTTTCCTTTGGTTACACAGAAACGTTGGATTCTCCTGATGCTGCTATCAAGATACCTCCATATCAGCTAAGGTAAGAGCATTTAAATGTTGACTCCTGCACAGCTGTGAGTATTTGTGAAACTGAAATAAAAATTTGGATTAGAAGTGAGATAGACAGAGGGCTGAATCTATGTGACTTCTTTAGTTTGTAGCTATACATATGTAGGTTGGTAGTAGTGGATAATTTGTTGGTGAGCCCTTGGCCTCTAGCTGTGAATGAAATGCATTAAAATGAACAACAAGTATAATGGTGATACTTGGTTAGAAGGGAGGGCTCTCTTATGGTATAAAGAATTTTCCTTCTAGATTACAGCCTTTAGTGTAAGTGATAATGCTTCTCAGTGTGTTTGTTTCTTTTAGGTCTAGATCAATTTGTTTACTGAAAATAAATATTTTAGAAGCTGAAAGGTTATATCAACATACAGCTAGGATACTGGGTAGGAGCTAAAATAATAGTTTCTGTGCCTCCTCCTTCCTTTAGCCTGCTAGATTATCTTGAATAAGCCTTCACCATTCTTCCTGCATCTTTTTGTACACCTATAAAATGAGGGAGGTAACACTGCCCTCATTTGTAGAACCATTTAAGATGTCATTTTGGAAACTCTGATTGCTATGGAGAAAGTAAATAGGCAGAATTATTACTGTCCCTTCCAACAGAACTGTTAGGAAGCATCAAAAGAAACTATCAAGTCCACTGTTCAGAACAAGAGGATGCTTTCACATATTTTATAGTCAAGATGTGAAATGCTTAGGCTTGCCTTATTAGAGAACGTAATGGATGCTAAAAGTTTGCACGGGTTAAAAAAAATCACCTCACCATAATCCAGGGAAGGAATTGATCGAAGTCTATCAGATGCAAAGGTACCCCTTCTTATTCAGAAGTCCTATAGTCAGAGATGATTGTGTTTATAAGGGAGTATCTAGGAGTGTTGCTATAAATTCGGCCTGTCTTGTAGTCCTCCTAAATATCCACTATTTGCTGCTGGCAGTGGTGATGCTTTTTTTACAGCATTACTTCCTTGGAATTATTTTTATCACCTTGTTACTCCCCTTTCAGATATGCTTGGTTCAGCTCAGTGCAAGGGAAATCAGAGGTTGAAGAACTAGTTATTCCAGACAAGTCACCAAATAGGAAAGGAACAGGAGCAGTTCTTTTGCTGCCCTAAAATCCTGTCAGCTGCAGTCCAGAAGGGGCCTCAAGTCAATGGGGACTGGATGGAGCACACATCTGATGTGACTCATGCCAGACACATGCATTTCCAAAGCAGGCTGGGCAACAGAGAACAGCTGGATGAGTAATTCCCAGAAGCTCCGTTAGAATTGGATTATGTTTTATTTGGCGCTGTGATTGGAGAAAACTTGGCTCTTCTCATTTATCACCCTTCATCTTTAGTACAGTATATGGTCTCTCTGTTTTTAAGGACTATTCTCATTCCCTATAAATTTGTTAGCCTTACCACATTTCTTCCTTTTTTTTTTTGCCTACTGCCTCTTTACAGATCTGCTTGCCTTCTTCTCTTCTTCCTCCAATGCTCTCAATGTTATATTTAGTTGGGTTTTTTTCCCCACTGTAAATCCTAATCTTTTTAGGTAAAGCTGTTAGTTCATAGGTATAGCTATGATGAAGTAAGCTATTAACATTAGACTTGTCAGTAACAATGCACTCAACATTACTAGATATTTTACAAAATAAAGGGTGCACTAGAGAATTTTAATAAAAGCTTTGTTTATGGGGTCCTTGGTGTGATTCTGCCATGTGACCTCAGACGGTGTGAGGGGTGTTGCTGTCACCAGTACTCTTAAGATTACTCTGCTACTGCCAGACTCCAGATCATCATGCTGGGCCACGTTTTAGGCTAGAGGTTTCCTGCATGATGTGCAAATCAGATGTTCATCTTTCTTTGGTGTTTGGTAATGAAGAGCACTATGATAGCTTGGTTCCTAGCACTGTAAAAGAATAGTCTTGAAAACAGAGGAATGGCAATGACCAGAAATACAGCCAAGATGAGTGCAACATGGAGAATCCTAACCATGTCCCTCTCCTGCTTTCATCTTGATCAGGTGCAGATAATATCATCTGCTGTAACACAGATCAGCTCCTGGCTTTTAATCTGTCTTTGAACCTTTCTGCTGTGAGATTTTTGGGTGTGGTAGTAGAATATGGAAATATGGTCTGGCATATTCAGGGATACTAGAGTTAGAGTGAAGGTATGTATCATCTTTCCACCAAGTCACCCTAGTCCACAATTCAGGTCTTCAGTCTGTAGTGGTAACATACTGAAAGTGTTAAAGGCAGTGTGCCAAATTGTTCAGGAGAAAAGTATGTTTATGAAGCTTATTCCAAGAGCAGCAGCTGAATGAGTATTTTGAGTAGTGCATGGCAGGGAAGATGTTCCAGCTTGTTTAGTAGGAATGTTTGATGTGTCCTTAAGAGTATGGTGAATACAAGGGGAGTGTGTCAGCACTTCTCTACAATATATTTGGGGAACTTAATGATCTAGGGCACATCTGGACTGGATGAGAATGGTGGGATAGTGATTAATGATCTGCCATGTGTAGTTGAAATAGATACTGTCTTGCTTTCAGAAACAGTCAACCTAGTAAGTATCCAATCAGTACTGTTTCTCCACAAACCAGCATCTGGCTCCCACTAGCCAGTTGTGCTGGTGTTGCTGCTGTTTAACAGGGTGACCATGCTTTTATTTAAGTCCTTATTTTCATTCTGTAAGAATGAAGCCTGCTCATGAGAAAGAGATAAAAAACTACATATTCCTTTTTTTTTTTTTCCCCTTAGAAGTAAAAGGCCATTTGCTGGTCTTGAAACCACAGTTCTAGATGAGTTGAGGTTCTTCATAATGTTTTCTTTTAGGACAGTGATCCTAGTGTGAGAACGGGTAGAGCAAGTTGTGTGTCTGTATTTCCTCAGACAGTGACTAGTTGAGTTCAGGGATTTTTACAGGTGTTTTGTCAGCTGCATTCTTATCTCCACCATAGAAATAACCTTGGTTAGGTTATTTCTATGTTTTGGCACGCTGCTGACCTATCCATAGCTTTCTCTCTTGGGTTGGTCTTCTGTTACTGGACACTAGGCAGGCTGTGTGGTAGTTTGCTGCAGTTAAGGGGTTCAGCTATAGTATTTATATGGAAGCTGTTTCCAGCGTTTGTCTGGTAGCTGCCTAGATAGCATGTGCCTTCTGTGTTTGGGAGCACCTGGGGTACATTTGCCCGAAGTGCAGTGACTGGCCATTCAGCCTGGGATGTTATTCTTTAATGGGTTTGATAGAGGTCTGTTGGGTATGTCTTCAGGGAGCTAAATGAGACTATTTTGCTGTTCAGCTTCCTTTGGTGTTAATTTGACACACGAATCCAAGTCCCAGTTAATGACCTTGCACATTAATGCTAGTGAGGGGTATTATTTAAACATCTCACTTTCTAAAGAAATACAAATCCCAACAAATACTGACTTCCCCACAGAGTCCTGTCATCTCTGCCTTGAGATAAGAATATGTCTACACTTTTTCAGTACTTTAACTTGTGATCAGACTATTGACTGAGGGTGTGGAATAGTAAAGAAGATTAAAATGAACCGGGATGGAAATGACCTTAAGTCAGTTCAAGCTTTTGCCATCTACGCCCTGAAAATTCTTGAGAGTCACTTACCCACTGGTGGCTGGTCGGTTGTTTCCTGCCAAGTATGATGTTTGTCTTTGATGAACGCATGTTGTGAAGATTAGATATATACTGTGTGTTTGAGGAGACTGAGGGGATGACTTTTAAATAATGAATTAGATAAAAGGAATTGATTTCCCGGTGTTTTAATTGGTGAATTGATCACGTGGAAAGTAGCTTAATGTTGTCTGCCAGCAAACAATTGTTTGCTACTAAGTTGGGCTTCATTCACTTCCATGTCTTCAAGATGACAAATTCAGACCTAAGGGTAACCACCTACACTGAGCAAGTCTGTCTTCTTGGCTAATTCCTGGGCAGTTTCTCCACTGTGATTTTAGAGGCTGAAATATGATCCATAAAAGGTAACTGAACAGGCACCAGAAAATGAGCCTTGAAAGAGAATGTTTGATCAGGGCAGTGTAATACTCATGAGGATTATACACATACCAGAGAATAAAATGAGAGGCTAGACAGTGCTTGAGAGTCACATAGTGCTTTGAAAAAGCTTGGTTATACTAGGGTGCTTTATGCAATGATGAAGCCTTATAGACTATATAAAACTATGTGGGTTTCTGTGAGCATGGGCTTGGTGTTGTATAGGGGAGGTTGGTTTGGACTTTTGAGGGAGTCTGTGGCTTGGTGGGTAGTTTAGCTGTGGTGTTTTGGTGTTTCTGCCCTTACAGAAACCTGGAAACCTATATACAGAATTTCTTATTGCATCCCTGTCATTCTTCATTAGGATTTTATTATTATTATCCTAAAGAGTCTTTCTTGTGGGTCTCGGATATTTCATGTGATTTCCAGATCTCTTTACTATCCTGTCACTACTTCTAACCAGAGAAATGGCAAAAATTTTTTTTGCCCTTGTATCAATGTAGCAGAAGCATCTCTGCACGCTTGAATTTGAGCTGTTGTGTGGCGCTTGTGTGTCTGTTGTCGCTTTGCTCTCAGAGAGATGGGACTGAGCGCAGAGAATGTGTAGGCAGGACTCTTGATAGTATAAATTTCTCTTCAGGCCAGCTTAGTTACCCCCCTGGGACTTTAAAGCAATGACTGTAAGACATGTTGATGAGTGAAGAGTTCTGGCATAGTAACTGTGTAATTTACATTCCTTCTTCAAAGGAGAAACTAGAAAGTATTTCCAATCACTTATCTCTTCTGTATATCTGTATGCTGCACATCTCTGTACCTAAAAGTTGCGGAAGGTAAAGAAATCAAATGAAGGGACAGGCTCAAGCCTTCAAGGCACCAATTCTAGATGCCTAGTTGGAGAGATACAGGTCTTGGCTCTCAGAGGTGCTAAATGTTTCCAAGTCCTGTTTGTGTTGGTGCAGTTCTTATGTTAGTTATTGCAAAGGTTGTGTCCCTCCGTTATTTCACATTGTCCTTTTAAAAATAGCCAGTGCTTCTGGGGATTAGAGGTGGAAAGTCAGAAGTCAGTGGTGAGCAGGGTCCTCCAATAACCAGTTTATGTCTAGTTCTATCCCCCCGTTTGTGTCCCAAAGCACCTTAGTGCTTGTTTTTGAGGGCAGTTTATGAACTTTGTGAAGGCAGTGCAAGGAAGAGCGGTCAGGAACAGAAGTCTTAAACTTACTGAACTCTGAAATATCTATCCTCCTTGCAGGTCTGGTTGTTTGGTTTTTCTCCTATAATCATGGGAATTTGTGAATGAAATTGGTAATTCTACCCTGCCATTTATTTTTGCATCTGACTAACTACTTAAAGTAGATGCAGCTTACAAGCTCTTAAATAAAACATGCTCACACATTCTAGCTTGCACATGCTCAATATATAATGGTGTGTGATCATCGCCAAACATTCCATGCCATGTAGACTCTGCAGGTAATTCATCCACTTAAATAATCTTGAGTCTTGGGATGCATTTTGGCTTCTTCATTGTGAAGAACTATTTATGATTTCATTGTTCTTCTCACATCTACTTGATTTTTGTTCATGATTTCTGTTAGTTTCTTTATACTGTGAAAGTGTGGATAGGGAGTAGTTTTAGGCAGTGTTTTTAACATACCTCTCTGTTTTCCTCTTTCTTATTTTTAAAACACTTTGCTTCCTGCTTTTTCTGCCACAGCCGTCTAGCTTTAAGTGCTCCTGTGCTTTCCTCTTGAACCTGACTGCTGGGTATGTGACTCATGCTGCTCAACCATTACACAGTTGCTATCTGGCATTCAGCAAGTGGATGAGTTCCCTGACAGGCATCTGGCCCAGAAGAGATTCTAGTGGCAGGTTGGACTGCTGAGCTGCATCTCCTGTGTTGGCAGTTTACAGGGTGGATCCAGACTTTGGGGGGCATTTACATAGCCCATTTGGTGTTTTCAATGGTGTATACGCTCTGGTCTTGGTTTAAAATGTTGTTTTCCTAGTTCTAATGTTGAGGGGTGGGTGAGGGGAGGAGATTCATGTTTAGAAAGGCAGTGGGCAGTATGATAGAGTATTTGGATTGATCTGAATGTTTAATCCAGGATATCTAACTGGCCTTATTTCTTGCCTGGTGGGCAAGTATCTTTATTGCAGCAGAACTTTCTGTCTTCTCTGGGACCCCAAAAGACAGCAGTGTTGGAGAGGAAAGGGGTATATAGGGTTGATTTCCATCATGTATGTCTGAACTCTTGCTGTCAAGACAAGATTCTAAGTGTTGGAAGGCCTCTAGATCTGGGCTGCATCAAAACCAGCTTGACCAGCAGGTCAAGGGAGCTGATTCTGCCCCTCTGCTATGGTGAGACCCCACCTGGAGTACTGCACTCATCTCTAGGGTTCCCAGTACAAGAAAGACTTGGAGCTGTTGGAGTGAGTCCAGAGGAGGCCACAAAGATGACCAAAGGGCTGGAGCACCTCTCTTATGAAGACAGGCTGAGAGAGTTGGGCTTGTTCAGCCTGGAGAAGAGAAGGCTCTGGGGAGACCTTATAGCAGCCTTTCAGTACCTAAAAGGAGGGCTGCAGGAAAGATGGAGAGGGACTGTTTGTCAGGGGTTGCAGTGATAGGACAAGGGGTAATGGGTTTAAACTAGAAGAGGATAGGTTTAGTTCAGATACAAGGAAGAAATTCTTCCCTGTGAGGGTGTTAAGAGCCTGGCACAGGTTGCCCAGAGGACCTCTGGCTGCCCACACCCTGGCAATGCTTAAGGCTAGGTTGGATGAGGCTTTGGGCAACCTGGTCTACTGGGAGGGTGTCCCTACCCATGGCAGAGGGTTGGAACTAGATGGGCTTTGAGGTACCTTCCAACCCAAACCAGTCTGTGATTTTGTGATTTGACTGCTTTTAGTGCTTGTAGAAGAAAGGGAGAACCTTGGGAGGCTGTTGATTATTGCCATAGAGAATGAAATGCTGCTGGGCAGGGAAACCAGGGAATGGAAGAAGAGTGGTACTGAAACTCAGAGGACTGTTTTTCTGCTGAATGAGGCTTGACTCTGCTGTGGTCTTTGTGTGATTCTGTGCAAGTCATGACTTTTCTTGATTTTGAAAATTAGGGTGAGAATGGTAATAATAAAAGCTATTTCTCCCAGTTCTTCTATTTCTAATCAATGAAAATCACAGAACTGTAGGGGTTGGAAGGGACCTCGAGAGATCATCGGGTCCAACCCCCTGCCAAAGCAGCTCCCTAGGACATTTCACCGAGATAGGCATCCAGACGGGTCTTGAATATCTCCAGAGAAGGAGACTCCACAACCCCCCTGGGCAGCCTGTCCCAGGGCTCTGTCACCCTCACTGTGTAAAAGTTCTTCCGCATGTTGGTGCGGAACTTCCTGTGCTCCAACTTGCAGCCATTGCCCCTTGTCCTGTCTCCACAGACCACTGAAAAGGGGCTGGCCGATTCCCCCTGCATTCCATGCTTAAGATATTTATAAACATTAATTAGGTCCCCCCTTAGTCCTCTTTTCTCCAGGCTGAACAGCCCCAGTTCTTTCATCATTTCCTCATAGGGGAGATGCTCCAGGCCCTTAATCATCTTCGTAGCCCTTCTCTGGACTCTCTCAAGGAGATCCCTGTCCTTTTTATACATGGGTGCAGAAAATTATGCTACCTTTTTTATCTTGAGTGTTTGGTGTCTTAAGAAATTAAATATGCTAAGGTGCAGTGAGTATAAAATTGCATAATGCATTGCAAATGTGGGGATATTTTTAACAGCTATCCCTTAGGTCTTTCAAGATTTAGCATTGCATCACTGTGAAAGTTGAGTGGAATTGCAGGTTGCAGCATTAACCTTCAAAATGTAACCAGTAATGATCAGAAATATAACTTTTTTCAACACATGTTTTCATCAAGCTGCTTTGTAACTCTAGGCCACCCAGCTGTAATGGAGAAAATAAGGTCTTTTGCAAGATGTCTGTGCTGTAGTACCTCTGCGTCTCTCCTCTGTCCCCTCAATCCTACCCTAGCCCAGCATTGTAAAACTTCTGATAGTGGAAGCTTAATTCTCATAAGATGCATTATTTGTTGTTTTCATTGTGCTGAGATTTTGAAACAAATATTTTCACTGGAAAATTCTGGCCTTCCAGGGTTTTTTAATATAGGGCAGAGAGACTTTGTGGAATGGCTCAATAAGCTTTCAAAACTGCAGGTGGAGGATGTCCAATGTGTGGTACACCTCAGGTCAGGAGGTGTACACTAGGGATGGATACTTGGCTCCTTATCTCATCTTCGTGCTGTGCTTCAAATTATAATGAGTAAACTCACCTAAAGGATACTGATTGCTTTAAAATTAAGACCTTGTGAGGTTTAGGTGTGTCAACAAATTCCTTGAGAGCAGAATTAGTAAGTGGGTGTCATACCATGCACACAAAAGGAAAAATCTACTGGGATGGATGGTCTAGGGAGAGCAATGATAACGTACCACAGAGAGACTACACTGCAGCTTTGGAGGCAGGAAGCAGCCTGATTATTATTTTGGCCTTGTCCACTTTAATATTGTGCAGAATCTTTTGTTGTCTCTCTTCTTTGACTCTCAAAAGGTACATGGTGTGCTTGCGTGGTTTTACGTTCTTTTTCAGTTTCTTCTTGACAACAGTATCAGGCTCCTATCTAGGAACTTTGTGTTGACATCAAGATGTTATTAACAAATATAGCAAAGAAGCAAATGACCTTACAAGTGCTCTCCAGCTGAGTGACTGTGCTGAGCTATTTAATTATGACTCTATGAATTCTGTGGTCTGGGCTGCATTAGGCTGAATAGAAGATTAAATTGTTCATGTTTGCCTTTCCCATGAGTAGAGCTGTACTTCTGCTGTTTTGGCAAATCCATTTCTCTTGGAAAGTGTGTAAACAACAAAAGTTAGTAATGCCACTGTGTCACTTTTTAATACCAGGCAGTGTTAAATTGCAGTCTCATTCTACATTTCAGGTTGAAAAATTGCTAAGATTCTAGCTGACAAGCTGTATGAAGTTACACGTAGGCATCATTCCTCACTTCCTTATGTCAGTAAGTGTCCTCTGGTAAGCAAGTCATATGATTACTCTAGAGGCAGGTTCATTTTAATCTTGGGTGAAGTGATTACTTTGTGTGTTGGTTTGAAAAGCAAAAGAAGGGGAGAAATATAAGAAGTATATATGGAAAAAGGAAATGCTGTGCTGGAGGGAAGACCCAGAGGGAACTCCAAAAGAGATTTGATATCAGCAGGTGAGGTGAGAAAGAATTAGATATGGAAGGGAGAGTTAAACCTCAAGTCATATGAAAAGAAGTCTTTTTGTTGTAACTGGACAAAAGTGAAGAGTTCTGTACTGTGTGGGGAGAAAAATATATTTAATTTTTTTTTTTTAAGAAGCTTCAAGTGGTGAGAAAGAAAAATGAAAATCATAGAATCAGAATGGTCTGGGTTGGAAGGGACTGTTAAAGGTCATCTAGTCCAACCCCCTTGTGGTGAGCAGGGACGTCTTCAATTAGATCAGATTGCTCAGAGTGCCTTCCAACCAGACCTGGCTTTCAGTCAGAAATTACAAGGTTATTAGTAAAGGTGGAACCTCACATGGTTAGGTGAGGTGAATCTCTTGACATGAGAAACATGCACACAAGTGTCTCTGTGCTTGGAGTCACTGAGGTAAAACCTGCCCCTGCTGAAGCACATCAGAATACATATCCACATAGCTCAACAGCAATCTCCCAGCTGTTCCTTTTTCAGGACCTGTAATCTGCAACACTGACTGATGGGAGTTTTGTTCTTGTTGAAAAGGAAGTTTCTAATGGGAAGGCTTCAGATTGTCTTTTATCCCATTGCTCTAAGAGGTCTCTTAAATACAGTAACAAACTTGTATTTGCATAGAGACACAAATTTTAGTGCTGGAGGGGTCTGTTGAAGTCAGTCGGCCTAACTTAGTCACAGACTGGTTTGGGTTGGAAGGGACCTCAATGTCCATGTAGTTCCAACCCCCTGAACACTCTGCCTGAACATGACAGAAACACTCTCCACTAGACAAAGTTGCCCAAAGCCCCATCCAACCTGGCCTGACTTCAACCTGGAAGCTTCCTGCACTGTGCAGGCATGAGAACTTGCCCTACATTTGTATGCTGCAAGCTCCAAACTTTTTCTGAGCTCAACGGTAATATTCTTCTTAAGCGGGACAGTCATATTTCTGCTGTAGATAAAATTAATAATTTCTCTAGAATGTGAGCACAGACTTAAAAAATCTCCTTTCTTCTTGAAGAACTGTTGCTTGAAAAATCTTGTTCCTCATCCAGGGTTTAAGTACTTCCATTATGAATCATAAAGTTGGTGGTGGAATCTTTTATCAACATTGTCTCTGCTAACACAGGAAAGGAAGAGTTATGGATATTTCTGGTTTTATATGTATGTATATGTTCATACACACTCTGCTTGAGTTTATTTTACACAAATTAAATTGTCCCTTTTTGTGTAGCAACAACATTTGCTTCTGCTTGGTTTATTTAAGGGTAACAGCTGGGAGTACCTCCAGAATTTTGAGAATTTGTCTTTACCCTTTATTTTCTCATGGTGGGGCCAACTTTTCTGCTTGAATAAGTGAGACTAATGGAGTTACGCGCTGTGATACTTCATTTTATGCATCCAGGACTGAGAAGCTGTTCTGAACTGTCCGTGTTACTCTGACGGAAAAATGTCAGACTGTGACTGTTATCCTACCTAACAGTGTATCAGAAAATGGCAACAGCCCTGAATCAAATCCTTATCTGTTCTTTGGGCTGTGAATTAGGCTGTAGAATACAAATTACATGCTGATAAGGCCCCCAAGGTTCTGACTTTTGCTTCTGCTATGTAATTTTCAGAGGAAGATAATACAGAGAGAAGTCTTATTTTTAAACTCTCTTTATTTTTAAACCTGTTTCTGAAAATGAATATGGTTATCAGTATTTTCATGAAGTGAAATAACTGTTACAGTGGTTGCAGATTCTTCATTAATAGCGCTCCCTTTCCTAAGTTAGTGGCATGGAGGTGAAGGTGAGCCACAAGACAGAGTTCCAGGCACTAACAAGGATTTCAGATTAGGCCATTTCCTGTCTTGACACACTTCTCATCATGAGTGTGAATTAATGTGGCATTTTTCTCCTCTTGCTAGAGACTTCTTCCACCACAATGAGTACAGAAAGATTTTAATGATCTCTTACAACACTAATCTGTCTTGCTCTGACCTTTTTGGCAGTCTGTTTTGACTGGCTTGTCATAGCATCCCTTGTGACAGACCTTCAGGGAAAGAGGTAGGTTGTTGAGCCATGGGAAACTTGGACAACCAGGAAGGTCGTTGTAACCCAGCGTGCTGAATATAAAGGCTATTTACATTCTCCTGACTCATTCTACAGTTTACAAAGCTGACAGTCATGGAGCAGGGTAGCTCAGGAAGGACAACTGTGCTCCTGGACATACAGGTCCTGGGTTACACGCTTAGTTCTGTCTCTGACCTTTTTGCTTGATCTGGGGAAGGTCACTTGGGATTCAGTCCAAATACCATGGAGGTCTGGTGACAGAACTCCAGGCAGCCTCAGTAGGAACATGACTGAATCTTTATCCTTGGCGCTCTCTGCACACTCTGTTTTACAGGTAACAAGGTCCACACTTACCAAATACTGTTTTCACTAATGGAGTAACTGTTCGTGCAAATGGCTGTTGGTTTCTAGTGACCTTAGACATTTTAAAATTTATTTTTTTAAAATAATTGCTCTTCTGGGTCAGGACAAGTTGGTGATTGGCACACTTTCTTTTGAATGGAGGGGGCTGCCATCATGTTATATTCATTTGTTCAGTATCTCTGTCTTATGCCAGATTTTAATAGAAACACCATGATTAGGAAAGCTGTTCATCTCTCAGCAATTACTGTAATGCTGTAAAATTATTCTTCCCATCTCATCTCTACTTCTGTCTTCCCTCAAGCTTTTCTTTTCATTGCTTTGTTTCATCTGTCAACAGCCAGGATACCAAAAGCTCCAAGATAAGGTAGCTTCCTGGTAGTTCCCTTCTTTCAAGTCGAAGGTGCTCCCTTCCTTTCATGTCCCCTCCGTGTTGCACTTGACTTGTCTCATTCAGGGTTAAGTTGGTATTTGTGTCTACAACTGTGTGTATACATAGAATCATAGAATGGTCTGGGATAGAAGGGACCCCAAGGATCACAGAGTTCCAACCTCCCTGCCACAGGCAGGGCCACCAACCTCCAGGCCTGGACCTACACAAGGTTGCCCAGGGCACCATCCAACCTGGCCTTGAACACCTCCAGGGACGGGGCATCCACCACCTCTCTGGGCAGCCTGTTCCAGCACCTCACCACTCTCTCTGTAAAAAACTTCCCCCTAATATCTAATCCAAACCTTCCCTCCTTTAGCTTTAATACATTCCCCCTTGTCCTGCCATTCTCCACCCTTTTAAGAAGTTGATTCCCCTCCTGTTTCTCTGCTCCCTTCAGGTACTGGAAGGCTGCAATGAGGTCCCCCCGCAGCCTTCTCTTCTCCAGCCTCTCTTGGTAGGGGAGGTGCTCCAGCCTTCTAATCATCTTTGTGGCCCTCCTCTGCACCCTCTCCAACAGTTCCACATCTTTCTTGTATTGGGGTCCCCAGATCTGGACACAGTACTCCAGATGAGGCCTCATGAGGGCAAAGTAAGAGAGGGACAATCACCTCCCTGTCCCTGCTGGCCACCCCTCTTCTGATGTATACATGTCCCCATCAGTATGGAAACAGACATTCCAGTGTGACTCTAGTTTCTGTAAAGTAACATAAATGGAAAACATTCTTAAACGTGTTTTGAAGCACATCAATGTGCACCAGCTTATTCTGAGGAATCTGCCTGTGTAGAATGTCTTACATTTGTAGCACTACAAAATCTGAGCGAATTCTCACTTGACAGTATAGATCTGCAGAGAATGGAGCAAGCAGTGATAGTGCCATAGTGTGGGACTGCTTAAAACAGGGTGGGATTATAAAAAGGTTGTAGGATCTAAAGGAGACTTCAGTCCCTTTCTTCATTGCACTCTGAAACCAAGTTCTGTTATGTGTTCTCTTGTGCAGCCTTTTTGAATGCAGTTCTTCAGTAGTAGACCTTAATAACTGTGCTAATTTACATCATCCTCTCCCATTCTGCCCAAGGATTGTCTGCCACGTCGTCCTGTGTTCTCATGCTAACACAGTGCATTTAAATGGCAGGTTGAACTGAAGTGTGGAAGATGCTCAAGCTAATCAAACATTGTAAGGTATCTCTGCAGGTATCTTATAACTATTCCATGGAAATGCTAAAGATTTAACTGACTGAGTGTGTAACAAGAACAGGAAATGACACAATGGCAATTAATTTTCTTCAAGAATGCACTGGGAGCACGGGCTGCAGCAACCTTAATTAGATTTTCAGTTAAACATTTTTAGCAAGGATGGGAAGTTCAGCTAATTGAATCTGCTCTAATTTCCATCCTCCTGTTTGTCATTTTGGGAGATATCTCAAGAAACAGCTCTCATTGTTCTCTGCTCATTGCAGTATGTGATGACAGATGGTAGGCAACATGCTGATGTGCAGGGTAGCTACACATAAGCCACAGGAGCTCCCACCTGTCTTTATTACAATGAAACTGAACTGGATCCAATCCAGTGACTTAAGACTGCCTTCTCCTTCCCTTCTCCTCACAATTTCCATCCACTTCAATGTGAGAATAAGTTTGTCATGTACTAATGTTGTCCAGAACGTTTATATACTGTGCAGTGAACTGTGTAAAGTCTAAAATAAATGTAGTGTTCTGCCTTCTGAAGAGGTGCAGGACTAAATAATTGCCAGGTTTTAGCATCCCTGCAGCTAGTGCTATACATTACTGTGGGTTTTCTGTTTTGGTTTTTTCTGTATCGTTTGGCTGATTGAGGACAAATTAAGGCACAGGAACCTTGTTTTGGCACATGTTGATCTACTAATTTCAAATATGACTTCTCCTGCCAGAGGGTGGTAGTGTCAACCTCTTTTAAAGGAGCATGCCAAAGTCACAGTGTAAAAGCCAGCACTTAGACCTGCTTTGTGGGTTAGAGATGTATTGCTGTGGCACCTCTCTAAGCTAGAATTTCCTATCACAATTTACCCACATGCTACATCTATGTTCCCAGGTCCAGGCAAAGCTGGGTGAAGATACAGAGGTGGTAGCCAGCTCTGTACTGGCTAGAGGAGTAGATGCTTGGGTAGTCTCTAAGGAACTATTTCCTGTCTGTTCAGGAGTTCAAGCTGTTTTGGATGCTGAACTCACAGGTTTTCAGAGTTCTTCTAGTTAGGTTGATGCCAGAAAGGAGCTTCTGAGAAAATTGGGCTTTCTGCCTGCCTCAGAATATCCTAAATGAAACAAATGGTTGGCTTTCAGTTAGAAACCTATTTTAAGATACTCACATAGTCTGCTTCAAGTTCTTTAGAAATTGGCATAATTCATGTTTCTTTCAAAAAGCTTCTTGTGTTGTGTCCTTGTTCTGGCGAGGAGAGAGTTACCTGTCCCAACCAGCACAGGTGAGCTGAGCTGGCCAAGGGTGTTTCCACTCCCCATGATGTCACACCCTCAAAAAGGGGCTGGTCAGGGAGGGGCAGGTCCATGCCACTCCGGGAAGGACTGAGTGCTGGCAGAGTGTCTGGTTGGTCATCAGATCGGTGAAGTGCTTTTTGTTATCTCTGTATGTCTGTTGTGTGACAGGTCCTGTTGTTGTTCCCCTCTACCTGTCCTGTCCCTGCAAACTGCCCTGGCCCCACCCCAAGGGTGCTGTCTTTGGTGTCTCCTCTCCATCCTGCCAGGGAAAGTAGTGGGGAGCCAGTGGTGCTGTGTGCTCAGCTGCTAGCTGGGGATGAAGCACTGTATGTTATGCCATGCCAAAGGGCCTCTTACAAATTCGCCTAACCTGTGAGAAGACCTGCAGATTCTCAAGAGGTCTTTGTGAGTACAGAATCTTGCTAGATTGCTTAACTGAGCCATGCTTGTGACTCTTAAGCCCTTAATTTATCATTTAAGAAATGGGTTGCATTTCAAAGAGCAAATAGCAGATCTGTGCCCCTTGGGGTAGCTTGTGATTTGTGCTTTTTAAAGAAAGATGGGGAGATAGGAGTACCAACTGAATGCAACCAGAATAGCATAGCATTGACTTTTCAGTCCCATCTGCAATCAGGATCCAATGAAGGAGTTACAAGCCAGGTTTCTCAAAGATGAGAATGTCAGTGTTTGGTAAGCTCCATTTAATTATTTTTTTTAAAGCCCATTTTAGGAGGAGGTTGGTAGGTTATGGGCAGACTGGCAAAGCCTGGCTTTAGGTAGATATGGCAGTGTGTCTGAAACTGCAGTAATCACTGTTGCTCTAACCCAGGGCTTCTCTTTAATTATGAAGGGATGTTTTCTGAGAGGAGCAGAATGTGCACGCCAGTCTACTGCATGTGCTTTATTTGTGTCAGAATTTGAACCTTTACTTGTAGGAGACTTAGTCACTACTTTAAATTGTATGTAGTTTTGGGTGAATAAACTACTTATCAGTGAGTAAACTGCAACTAAGTGGGTTCAGGTCAAAGGCAGCTCACAGGAGCAAAAGGGGGAAAACTTTTTTTGTTATTATTAGAAATTGAACATCTTTGAGGCTGCTCCGAAAAGACAGGGGATTTGAGTGTGTGTTTGAATGCATTGAGTCTTGACAAAGAAGAATACTTCAAATGGAGCAAGTCAGGGCTTTTGGTTTCCAATTGGGGAAGAAAAGACTCAACAAGTTGTTTTCTGTTGTTCTTACCTTGCACACTCTTGTCTCCATGGGGAGGAAATGAATGCGGTTCCGAAAGGGCTCCTTGGGGTACAATGCAGACAGTCGCAGAAGCAAGACTCTTAAGGGCTGGCACAGAATGGTTTGCCATAAGCAAGTATGTCTATGCAGATGTGAAAGCAGACTCTGTATGTACAGATAAGTGCCTTTTATGATTCATGATGTAATGAAGTGTTGCAAACCTTCAGGGAGACTGCAGTTGGACATGGGCTGAGTATCTCTCATGACAAATGAGTTTCCTGCCAACTAGCAGGATTGGATTAAAGGGCTTGTGTTTAGTAGTTGTTGATGCTGCAGTGCCTCTCTGATAAGGAGCAAAGAGTAAAGACAGGTGTCACAGCTCCAGGCACTGTTTTGTTTGGTCTTCAAATAAATTTAAAAAACAAACAAACAAAACCCCAAAAAACCCAGCCCAGTATCTAAGCACCAAATCAAAAGCATCTAAAATACTGTCCTAGTTAGTGATTAATTTTAATATTTTAAAAAACAGTGGTGTTCTGTAATCAAAGTAAAGCTTAGTCATAGTACTAGCATGTTTTAATTCAGGTGTAAAACAGACTCAGTGTTCATTTGCTTTTGTCTACACCGTTTGTAGTGGGAGGGAGCTAATGTGATAGAGCAGAGTGTTCTGTAGTGGAGGCTGTAGAGTAAAACTTGATTAATGGGAAATGGATTATGTAACCACATTTCTAGCAACCTGAATATTAAACAGAAGGTGACTGAAGTGTAATGCTTATCATGCTGAGTTGAAGGTCACTAGTGATCTGTGGGTTCCTTCTTTATGCTTATACATTCACGGATACTCACAGATGGCTAACAGTTGTGAAATGTTTTGTGAAATTTCAATTAAAAGGCCATTCTTAACAGTATATGAAGAAATATGCCAGCTTTCTTTAGAGGGTAAAAGTGCTTCACAGATTTTTGAAATTCTCCTTGATGCAAGTGTTATCTTACTGAAAATGATACAGCCCTTCTGGAATATTACTCCTTTGAATATCAATTTTAGTTCCATTTAGTTCTATTGTTCCCTCTCACTTTTTCTCTTCCCCCCCCCCCTTTTTTTTTTTTTTAAATTTTCTTCAGGGAGAAGTGTCTCCTTCCTCTCCAACTGGCTCTGGAATCGAAGAGTGTGAAGCTGGCCCAACAGGCTCTAGCAGGGATGCAGGTATGGCTTCAGAGCAGAGTGTATTAGAGCACAGCGGGTGTTGAGGAAATCTAGACTTTTCTTTTGAAAAATACTACAGAAAGTGTCTATCCTCAGGTGGACCTAACTCCATGTTTCTACTACAGTGTTCATAAGTTAAGATTAAATTAAGGGCTGGTGGTTCTGTAGAAGCTAAAAATGTTTGGCAGATAGGTGAGAGTTCCTAGTTTCCAGTGTCAAAATAGAGATGTGCTCTTCCTTATGTGGCCCTGTGCTACTCTCAGTAAGCCTTGCCACATCTAAATGTCTTCAGAAACTCAGCTGAGTCAAGTTTTTGTATTTTCTTTGATCAGAAAAGAGGATTGCAGTGCTGGAAAGATGAAGAGGTTAATCAAGAATCTGGGAGCTGCATTCAGTATGTGTGGGCACCTGTCGGGGTATTTTGTACATTGACAACAGTAGGAGTAAAACGTGATTTGGAAGTTTATGAAATTGCAAAAGAAAACAGCAGTGCAGCACAAGGAACAAGATGACTCTGATTTGACAGTATAAAAACTAAAGCAGTTTATCTTTCTTTTAATTGGACAAATGAGTACGTATCAGTAAATAGTTATCACTGGGGGAATGCTAGTTGTGGAATGACTGGGATCATGCATGCCACCATTTTCCAAAAAGAAATTTCTCCCTCAAAGGGCAAGCACGAAGTTCTTCTGGGAGTATAAGGATGTAAGTGGATTGTTCAGATTCACTTAATTCAGCATTTGAGGTGTCAGGCATTTGGTTAGAGAGTACCCCATATTGGGGCACAATATGGTCATAGGAGGCTCTAGTTAAGGTAAAAAGCTCCTTTCTGAAGGGTTACTGTAATTACTGGGCTCTGCCAGAAGACACGTATCACCTTCTTACAGTGCAGTGCTCTGGTCCTACTGTGAGGTCCTGTGTTCTGCCTTTCAGGTATATGAAAAGTGGCAGGGGGTTGCTTTTAAAGTGAAAGCAACAGCAGGCTAGTGGAACTTAAGCATATGTCTGTTCTTGTACCTGTGCAGATATGCCTGCTAGAGAAACATTGTAGAGTGATGATCAACCAGGAATAGTGGAGGAATTATGAATGACCTGCTGTCTACTGTAGTATAATTTCCTTGGGAACACTCAGTGAAGATGAGGAAAATTTATCTTTTTGCTCTTCTAATTTGCTGAACCTACTGGAATTGTAAAATTGTGGATTTGCAGCGTGGTACCTTCTTCCTCTCTAGAAGCCTAAAAAAGTTACCCAGGCAAATATACAGTCCTTCATCTGCCTTCACGATATGTAAAGTTTTATGAAGGACAGAAAAAGAAACCACACAACTGATACTATGGAGACAGGTTAAAAAATAGGATAAAAGACAAAGCTGAGTTGAAGTACATCTTGAATTCACCAAAAGTACATCACGGGCTCAAAGGATGATGGGGGTTAGCAGGGACCTCTGCAAGTTATCTCTTCTGACCCCCTTATTCAAGCAGAATAGAATCATAGAATCTCCTGAGTTGGAAGGGACCCACAAGGATCAAGTCCAGCTCCTGGCTCCACACAGGGCCAGCCAATTCAGAGCATCGTCCAGACACTTCTTGAACTCAGCCAAGCTCAGTGCTGTGACCCCTTCCCTGGGGAGCCTGTCCCAGTGCCTGACCACCCCCTCAGTAAAGAACCTCTTCCTAACATCCAACCTGAACCTCCCCTGTCACAGTGTCATGCTGTTCCCTTGGGTTATGTCACTGGTCACTAAAGAGAGGAGATTGGCACCTGCCCCTTTGCTCCCCCTTATCAGGAAGCCACAGACCCTGATGAGGTCTCCCCTCAGCCTCCTTTTCTCCAGGCTGAACAAACCAAGTGACTTCAGCCTCTCCTCCTAAGACTTCCCCTCCAGACCCTTCACCATCCTCACTGCCCTTCTCTGGACAATCTCCAATATTTTTGTGTCCCTCTTGTACTGTGGCACCCAAAACTGCACACAGTGCTTGAGGTGAGGCTGCACCAGTGCAGTGCAGAGTGGGACAATCCCCTCCCTGGACTGGCTGGCAGTGTCATGCTTGATGCACCCCAGGACACAGTTGGCCCTCCTGGCTGCCTGGGCACACTGCTGGCTCATGTTGAACTTGCTGTTGACCAAGACCCCCAAATTCCTCTCAGCACAGCTGGCCTCCAGCATCTGATCCCCCAGTCTGTACGCGTAGCCAGGGTTGCCCCTTCCCAGGTGCAGAATCTGGTACTGGCCCTTGTTAAACTTCATGCTGTTGGTGATTGCCCAGCTCTCCAGTCTTTCCAAGTTCCTCTGTAAGGCTTCTCCACCCTCAACGGAGTCAACAGGTTCTCCCAATATGGGGTCATCTGCAGATTTACTTAAGAGACCCTCTAGTCCAGAGTCCAGGTCATTTATGAAAATATTAAAAAGATCCAGACTTAAAATGGAACCCTGGGGAACCCCACTAGTGACTGGCTGCCAGCCAGATGTAACCCCATTTACTATCACCCTCTGGGCCCGACCCTTCAGCCAATTGCCCTCCCAATGCATGATGGCTTTGTTTAGTTGTGTGCTGGACATTTTGTCCAGCAAGGTACTGTGAGACACAGTAAAAAATAACATCAATAGGGTAAAATAAAAAAACCCGACATCATCTGGTTTCCCTTGGTCAACCAGCTGGGTGACCTTGTCATAAAAGGAAATCAGATTGTATAGACCAGACTGTCCTCTTCTGAACCATTGTTGGCTGTGACTAATGACTGTGTTGTACTTTAGGTGTTTTTCAATAACTTCCAGTATGATTTTCTCCATAATTTTATCAGACACTGAGGTGAGACTGACAGGCCTGTAATTACCAGGGTCTTCCTTCTTACCCTTCTTGAAAACTGGGACAACATTTGCCAGCTTCCAGTCAACTGGGACCTCTCCAGATTCCCAAGATGGTTGAAAAATAACAGAGAGAGGTTTCACAATGACATCAGGCAGCTCCCCGAGTACCCTGGGATGAATCCCATTGGGGCCCATGGATCCAGGTGCAGCAGCAAATCGTCCGTAGTTCTTGGTTCGCTAGGAGTTCATTGCTACTGCAGTCATGGTCCTCCAACCTGAGGCATCTGTAGTCCCAGAGTCCATCAACTGTGTTGAAGACTGAGGCAAAGAAGGTATTAAATGTTTCTGCTTTGTCAGTGTCCCTGTTAGTAAGGTGACTCTTCTCATCAAGTAATGGACCAATGTTCTCTCTGGTCCTCCTCTTGTTAATGTGTTTGAATAAATACTTCTTGTTGTCTGCCACAATATTGGCCAGCCTCAACTGTAACTGAGCTTTGGCCACACAAATTTTCTCCCTACAAAGGCAAACAGCATCTATGTAATCTTCCCACATTGCCTGGCCTTGCTTCTGTTGGACATATGCTTTCTTTTTCCACCTAAGCTCTAGAAGAGGGTTGCTGTTGAGCCAAACTGGCCTCCTGCCCTGCCTGCCTGATTTCTGACATTTTTGGAGCTGCCTGTTCCTGTGCTTTTAGAAGGTGGTACTTAAAAAGTGACCAGCATTGGTGGACTCCAGTGCCTTCAAAAGCAGTTTCCCAGTGGACCTTACCAACTAGTTCTCTGAGCAACCCATATCCAGTGTTGAAATTTTGGAGGCAGCTTTCCATAAGGAAGGTGCCTCTTAGTGCCTTGAAGAATGACTTGTCAATGTTGTAGTTCTGGCTGGGTGGTGTGTAGTAGAATCCCACTACAACATCCCCATGAGCAGATTGCCTAGGACCATGTTCAGATGGCTTTTGAGTATCTCCAGGGATGGGGACACCATAACTTCCCTGGGCAACCCCTGCCAGTGCTCGGGGTAAAAAAAAAAAAAGTACAGTAAAAAAAGTGTTTCCTGGTCTTCAGAGGGAACCTCCTGTATTTCAGTTTGTGCCTGTTGTTTCTGGTCCTGTCAGTGGGTACTGCTGAAAGGAGTACTCTGAAGGTTCTCTTGCACCTTCCCTTTGGGTATTTTATCTACACCAATGAAATGCCCCCAAGTCTTCTCTTCTCCAGGCTAAACAGCTCCAGCTCCCTCACTCCCTTTCACTTCCAGTTCTCTCCCCTGTCCCACTGAAGAACTCATGGGCTAAGGCAAAGTTTAATAGCTGTGTGTGCTAGCAAAAGAGTACGATGAATTCATGCACCACTTCCCATGGGCAGGCAGGTGTTCAGCTATCTCCAGGAAAGCAGGGCTCTGTCATGCATAACAGTTACTTAAGAAGACAAATGCCTTACCTCTGAATGTGTGTTGTTCCCATTCTCACTGTTTCCTCCTTCTTTCCCCAGCTTTTGTTGATGAACATGTGTTACGTGGTATGGAAATTCCCTTTGGTCAGTTTGGGGAGCAGTCAGTCAACTGTTCCAACCTCTTGATAGCTGACTCTATCTCCTGCTGTGTGCAGGGTGTCTCCTAGCACAAATTTGAGGCCAGGATACTAGCCTGAATGGATTTGCTGTTGTTTTTGGGAGTGGGGGGCTTGAGAGGGTTCCACCCTCTCCCTGCTTTTAAAATGTTGAGTGTTTTTTTCTGAGGGCATTATTTGGGATGGTTTGTGATAACAATAACTAGTGATACCTGCTTTCTTCTGGACGCTGGAGTAATGGCCTGGGGTAAGATGGTACCAGAATGGCAGCTGATTGAGATGATGTTAACTGTCCCCTCACCTTGGCATTGATCGCTCAGTTTTGCTGTACTTTAGTATTTTATATAATTAGACCAACTTGAAATTTGTAAATGAAGACATAGCCACCACATTACCAAACACTAATAGGTTTAGGTGTAGTACTTCACAGGAAGATTGGGCAGAGGCAGGTTTGTCTCAACCTCTACATTGCTGTTTTTCTCCCTGCAGAAGCTGCTGTCTGATGAGAGGTTTGTATCCGTGGAAACAGACTCGGATGAGAAACAGTTGCTTAATCAGATGCTGAATGCTGTCAAAGTCACTCCTTCGCTCAACGAAGACCTGCAGGTTGAAGTGATGAAGGTCAGTGTTTCACACACGTCAGTGCTTACAACAGAGACTGCATAACTGACTGCTGGAGTTAGCAAACAAATTAGCTGTTGCCTTGGAAATCTTCATCTCAGGACAGTATTTTATTTGCTCCTTCCTGCTGGCAGATGTCAGTTGTTTTAATTTCTGCTTGGTTTGTGTTTCCCTGGGTTAAATAGGAGGTAGTTTATATTAACAGTCAGTGGACTGGTAATCCTGTCTTTAGCAAACTGAAACAGGACATTCGATTCACTCCATGGGAGTTCATAGATAAAATAGCTTGTAGATTTGGAAGTCTGTGTCTGGTGTTGAGCTTTAGTGTTCATGGGGTAGGCTGTGCAGTTTTGAATTGTGTGTGGGTAGGTGCTTTCTAGTTTATTATCTTTATGTTCTCTCTGTAAAATGCTCATGATGGAGCATGATATGTCTAGGGACCAAAACGTCCCTGAACTAGTACATTAGGGAAACTGTTTTGTCTACTCAGTGAAAACTTCCATTTCTACAAATGCTTTAGCATGTTGGGATCCCTGTTAACTCCAGAAATACAGATGGGTTCTGCCCCTTCACAGCTTGATGGCATGAGGATACACTGTGCACCAGTGTCCACTAGAGCCTTGTACTCCTGAGGGCCTGATGTGCCAGGGCACTGAATCCATACAGTCCAGTAAATCCATTTGTCCCTTTTCCCCTCTAATCCTGCTTACTGCATTAGCTACCTTCAAGAGGATCATAAATGCAATCAGATCTTCTGCTTGGTTTAGGAAACTGCCCACTGGAAATGGGAGCAGCACTTTTCCTGGAAGAGTCCCCTTTTGTGATTGTTTTGCCTTGCAACTCACATACTTGTACCTGTAGGGTCTGGGTAGGTTTTCCATCCCGCTTCCTCCTATCTCCTCTGTAGTCACACAGGTAACACCTGTCTCTTGATCAGAGGAATGCTTACTTCTAATAGCTCAGATACTGGCCTGTCCAGGTGGGGAGTAGGACAAATTCTCAAGTTGCTGGGCCTTCCAGGACAATTTCTCCACAGCTGAAATGAAGAGGAGACTTCACATCACTAAAGTCAGCCAGCTACTTCATCCTCTGTTGCTGCCTCTTCACCTTCCCAGGGTATAGTGTATGGCAACGGCACGCACAATACAAGCTTCCACCACGTGGGTTGGGTACGTTGAACTTCATCAGCATCTGTGATTAATTGTGTGTTGTCCAGGTCATAATAAACCATCTCCCACACAGCAGATTCCCTCAGGTGCTTGATACCTCTGTCCTTGGTGGTTCAATTGCTTGGGTGATGTAAAACATATTTACTGAAGGCATACCTTTCCCTCACACTTGAGAGAAGTCACCTCCAGAGGCTGAGGGCTTGTGTCTTCTTCCCAGTCACCTTGCACATGCACATTTCTCTAGACAGGGGTTGCTTGGCTTCCCTACTCTCTAATTCCAGGCTACTGACCCTGTTATCCCGGCATCAGAGCAGCTAGGTAACAATGTGCTCTCCTGGAAGGCAGCTGAATTATTTTCTTGTATGGTCCAGCTCATTCAGGGACAGAGATCAGGTGATTATTTCAGTTCTGCCTCTTCCTCCTGTCCTCATAGTGGTCCAGTTCCATTGTCATCCCTTACTAAGTGAACTAATTTTTTTCATGTATTTCTTCTGTACAGGGGCAACTGATACCAGCACATGTTGGTTTTGTGGTTTAGCCTCAGTGCCTGTCACTGAGGTTGAGGTAACCATAGTGCCTGTCGCTCTGTTTTTCCGCTCTTCCCCCAGTAGCGCTGCCTGCTGTCAGTATTTGGTAGATGGTGGTCTGGGCCCAGCATAGTTCAGTGAGTTGTGCAGAGGAACATAGGGTTCTGTAGTTATTTGGAATTGAAGTTCCTTAATTTCCAAGCCACTTGAGATGAAATGATCTCTAGATACCCGCCCATACTCTCCCACACGCTGTGCCACCCGTGACTATTCAGCCTTGGGGCAGATCCTCTGGGTGGTATTCTTAAAACAACTTTTTGTAACCCTAAACAAGACCTGGAACCATTCAGGAGACCTAGAAATGCATCCAAAAGGTATTCAGAATTTTCAAAAGCTGCTCTAACCAGCCTGAAAGAAAAGGGGAGGTGAAAGAGCAGGAGAAAGTATCTCCCTCTCATCTTCCCTATGGATTGGTTGTGATTATTAATAAATTCCAAGTGTTGTGGTCCAAGGCACAGGCATGATAGTAATGCCATATATGAGTACCAGCTTAACCTCATGACCAGTGATGTTATATTGTAAGTCGATACTACACAGTACAGCAAAATGAGAATCCTGACCCTTCTCCCAGAGGTGATAAACAGCACCACAGGGAATACTTACAGCAAGTAAGGTTTACATACCACAGCTCTGCGAACAAACAAAACACCATTGTGACCAGCAACTATTTACCTCATGTAATAAGTGCATATAACAACTTTGTTTTAAGACATCTGGTCAGATCTGTTGTTATCTCAACCCTTTGTGCCCCTTGATGGGCACCAAAAAGGACTGCTGTGGTTTAGCCCCAGCCAGCAGCTGAGCACCTTGTGGCTGCTTGCTTACTCCTTCCCTGCAGTGGGATGGGGAGGAAAGTAGAAGAAAAAGGTGGGTTGGGATAAAGACAGTTTACTGGGACAGCAAAGGAAGAGGAAAATAACAACAGTACTTAGAATATACAAAGTGGGTGATACACAGTGTAATTTGCTGACCCTGGGAGCCTGATGCCCAGTTCATTCTGAGCAGGGACGTCTCTTCCCTGCCCCTTTTTATACTGAGCATGGCATGATATGGTATGTGTTACGGGTTTGTGTGGCAAGGGTGGTGGGCAGGCTGCAGGGGTGGCTTCTGCAAGAAGCAGCTAGAAGCTTTCCCTAGGTCTGACGGAGTAAATACTGTCTGGGCTCAAGGACAGATCTGCCACTGGCCGAGGCAGTCAGTGACAGTCGTAGCACCTCTGTAATAAGATATTTCAGAGGGGAAAAACATGCAAGCAGATGCTCTTTTGCCACCAGAGAAGGGAGTGAGAAGACGTAAGAAACTGTGCAGACACCAAGTTCAGTGAAGAAGGCAGGAGGAGGTGTTCCAGGTGCCAGAACAGAGATTCCCCCGCAGCCTGCGGAGAAGACCATGGTGAAGCAGGTTGTCCCCTTGCAGCCCATGGAGGACCTCATGGGGAAGAGTGTGAGGAATCAAAGGAAGGACCAGCAGAGACAACTCATGATGAACTGACTGAAACCCCCATTTCCTATCTCATCCTGTGGCATTTGGGGGAGTTGTGGGGGAAAAGGAGAGAAATCATGAATAAAGTTGAGCCTAGGAAGAAGGGAGGGATGGGGGAAAGTGTTTTAAGATTTGGTTTTATTTCTTATTATCCTACTCTGTTTTTTTTTTAATTTTTATTTTTATTGGATACTTTGCAGGGGTTGGATGTGGTAATAAATAATACGCTTTTTATTCCGTGTTGAGTCTGTTTTGCCTGTGACACTGATTGTGGAATGATCTCTCCCTGTCTTTATCTCGACTCCTGAGCCTCTCAATACATATTTTCTTCCCTGTCCAGCTGAAAAGGGGAGGGAGAGAGCAGCTTTGGTGGTCAGCTGGCCTCCAACCACCACAATATGGAATATCCCTTTGGCCAGTTTGGGTCAGCTTTGCTGACTGTATCCCCAGCCAGCTTTATGTGAAAATTAACTCTATCCCAGCTGAATTCTTCCCAGAAGCGGGATGAATTTTGTTGTGTGATATGGGGCCATATTATAATTGAGTGAAATGTATGGGTGTATCTTGTGTTGAAGAGTAGGGCCATCTTGTCCTTAAGCACTACACTAACAAGCAAATGGTTTGAGTGTGGAGTGGGAGTGTCCTAATTTGATGCTTTTAAATTCTCGCTTCAGATGTTTTAAAAATGGCTGATGTACTACTTCTTCCTCTAATTAGACCTTTACTTGCATGTATGCATGTAGTAGTGGCAAAAGCAATGCCAGATAAAGTCAGATCGGCAGTGCAAAAGGAAACTAACGTATAGCTGAGCCCCTGGTTTGTGGTCTCTTTCCATCTCAATGCTTATGTGGTTTTTACTTTCTCTCTCATTTTTTTTTTTTTTTGGTGATTTTTTTCCTCTCCTGGAAGAGAGGCTTCCAGGAGGAACTGGAATTCAGCTTTGATCGTAACTGTGGCATTGAAGCAGGTGAAACCAAATATGAAGGAAGTAGGTAGGGTGCAGAGAATTCAAAGCAGCAATGGCTTTTTTTTTTTTAATATTCTTTCTTCTCACTAATGTCATGGTGACTTTCCTTTTTAAGTTGACAGTCATCTTAATAATGCAGTATGTCTCTCTCTGATAGCATCATTCACAAATAACAAATAAAAGTTTCATGTGTAATTGCAAATTAGTAGCTGAGACCTCACCCAGAAATAAGTTCTCCAGATAAACCAAATATGTTGTAAGGTAATGAGTACTGGTAGTTAACAAGTAGTTTTTCAAAAGAAAGGTGTATGATTGATTGTTTAAAATTTCCCTTTTTTCTGCCACCTTTTGTTTTATTCAGTCACAGACAAAGCTGTGATATGTAATCCAGTGTGTGTCAGTTCAGTCTGTGTCCAAATTTTCAATGAAATTAGCAAGACAGAAATTTTCAAACAAGAATGAGAATAATGAAGAAAACTTGATTTTCTGATTTGATGTCTTTTAAAATATGTGGTCTTTATTTCACTGTTGCAATTAATGCTGTCATGATACAGAATCGTAGAAACAAAAATATTTCATATGCATATTGTTTTTATGAAATATGCTTAAAAATGTTTCCCTATGCTTGCGTGCTTTGTTTCTTATTACTCCTGAGAAGATTTCACACAGCATTTATGTCTACTTGTGGTTTTTTTTTTTAAAAAAAAAAAAAGATTGGAGGATTTTCTAGAATCAAAAAATATTTTTCCAAAGTGGCTTGAGAGAGAGAAAAGACTCTTCTAATTCACATTATTTACCTATTATCCATGGAGAACAGCTATTTCATTTACTGCTTACTGGTGGGCAAAGTTTTCATGGTTTTCCTTTGTAGGTTTTCAGTGATGAGTCAGGCAGAAGTCCTTTTAATCTGAATAAGGTTTAATGAACTCTTGCTAAATCTGCTGTGTTAAGACAGTCTTTTCTTTTTTCTCTTCGCTGGTCCATTAATACTGCATTTGGGAACTTTCCAGGAATAATACCAGACAGATCTTTTTGTTTCTTTGGTTTTCATTTTGGATATTTTAAGAACTGGATTCTGAAGTAGAGTTCTGTGGTAAAACATAGTTTGTGTAAGAAGAGCAGGCAGAATGGAGCAAATAGCTCTGCCTCTGTAATCCTGTCTTTAGATAGGGTGTTTGTAATTATTCTTTCCAAGATTGCTACCACAATGCTTTGAAGATGCAAAGTGATTCTTCAGGTACTAAGAACCATCTCCTAGTCTTTTAAAATTTTCTTAAAAGAACTAAATTAACTGATAGAGCCCCAGTTATGGTGTCAAATTACTGAGCACTAAGAAGGTTGCTACTGAAGATCTACAAGGAGTAATAGAAAGTTTGGGGACAATTTTTTGACTGTTCTTAGTTTTTCAACAGTCATAGTTGATCTGTCGTTTAGGTTTTGCTGAACCATGTTGTTACAGGTTCAGAGGGATAGTCCCAATCTAATGCAAATACTAGAATAAGCTGGATTTTGCTTGAGCAACTGAGTAAAACATATTGCTGACTTTTTCAGAAAACATGTCAGGAAATTTGTTGCCATTGAAGAGGAAGCCTAAATTTTCCTTTTTCGAAGACATGGAGGTTTGGATAGGGAGCTAGTTAATTTTTTCCTTTAGCCCTCCATGACAGAGAAGAAATTACATTATGTATTTGAAAAGTAGTTCTAAACTGTTTGATCAGAAATGTGGATAGAGAACAACTATAAAATCCCAGCCATCCTGGATGATTATTTTCTGTGCCTTTTTCTTGGGTACTGGTATATGAGCTGATGACTGTAATAAACTCTCACAAATAAATACATCTTCCCATTGTTTTAAGGTTAATATTTACAAAGTGTATCTTTCCACGTACGACTTGGTTATGCTCAATAGAATATTATTTGCAACTGTTCTGCTTTGTCTTCAACTGTAGAATTAAATGGAGAAGGAAGCTGGAATGAAACAACTTGGATTTAAAGGTATATGTAAGCAATTTTATTCTCTGTGCTGCCTCTTTGTGGCAAGGCACGTACAATAGTTTTGATATAGGAATTAAGAGTGATTTCACTGTCCATTAAAAATAAGGCTTCATTGGTGCAGCAGTAAAAATGTAACTGGTAAATGGAGATGGAGAATAGAGATTGTCATCACCAGAATGATAAACAGCAATCCAATTGGTGATGCTTGCCATCCAGAGAAGGGCAACCAGGCTGGTGAAGGAGCTGGAGGACAAATCGTGAGGAATGGCTGAGGGAGCTGGGGTTGTTTAGCCTGGAGAAGAGGAGGCTGAGGGGAGACCTTACCACAATTACCTGAAGGGAGGTTGTAGAGAAGTGGGTGATGGTCTCTTCAGCCAGGTGACAGGAGGTAGGACAAGGGGAAATGGCACAAAGCTGTGCCAGGGCAGGTTTAGATTAGATGTTAGGAAAAAAATTTTTACTGAAAGAGTTGTCAGGGCCTGGAACAGGCTGCCAGGGAGGGGGTTGAGTCACCTTCCCTGGATGTGTTTAAAAAAGGGTAGATGAGGTACTCAGGGATATGGTTTAGCATAGGACAGGAATGGTTGGACTTGATGATCTTAAAGGTCTTTTCCAACCTTGTGATTCTATATATTTTAACTAATACATAGTTTTTGAGTAACATAATTTTTCCCCTCAGTATATTTTATTCATGGCATTATTGCAAGCAGTTTGCATCATCACCCGCAATACAATTTGCAGAGAAGTCTCTTTCTGAGCAGAGGACTGTGTTTCAAATTAAGTAAAAAATAAACCCCATTATTCATACTATAATTGCATACTTTAATCCAGAAGTAGTTTTAAAAATATATTAATAAGAAAAAAAATGCTGAAAATTTGTAGAAGAAAGTTTCACTTTGCTGAATGTGTGTGTTAGTTCTTGTAACAGTGGTGCCTGATATGAGCTGTCGTAAGCAATAACTGGGTTTTGTCCAGCTCTTAATCCAGAGATGTGTTAGCAGTCTGCGCTGTCAAAGAGGAGAGTCTGTAAAAAGACTTGCCTGATGTCATGCAAATAAGACTCTTTTCTAATAATCAGTCCTGCCCAGGAATGTAGAGTTCTTAGCGTTTCCTCTGCTTAGCCTTTTTGTCAGTTAGATTGTTGTAATGTAGGCCAACAAAAAATCCAGACTCTCTTGGGTTTACTTTTCTCTCGTTCTTTCCTGGTTAATTTTTAAAGTCACTTTTGTGGTGTGCTGAGTCATAAGCAACCAGGTTAATTCCAATGGACTGAGTGACCTACCTTGCATGTTTCAAGATAAGTTCACCCTTCCCCAAATTCATTAGAATTACGTTAAATGCCTAGTACTCATAATTAAGATTGTAATTAAGTAACTCCCTTGGTTCTTGGGTGCCTGGCCATTGTAGCAGAAACCGCTTTCTGAATTAAATACCTGGGGTTTCTCCTTAATGAGTATAAAAGAATGAGAACGGTAATGGCCTGGATATGGCCAGATGGCTACTGGATGGGAGTTGCCTAAACCAGTATCTCAACAATTCAGCCTCCTTCCAGGATCTGTGGCCCTTCTTCAGTACTGTGCTTGAATTCATAGCCCTGAACAACCTCTGTGGGTCTGGGCAGCTGTGTGGCTTTAAAACTCTGAGCAGAGGATTGGTCCTGTCACTTAAAAGGTTTGCAGGATAGAAAAGTAGGCTTAGCTTCTTCCCTGGAAAAGTTCCTGTGACTAGCGGTGTTCCCCAGGGCTCGGTGTTGGGTCCAGTCCTGTTTAACATCTTCATTGACGACCTTGATGAGGGAATAGCATCGACCCTCAGCAAGTACGCCGATGACACAAAGCTGGGAGGAGTGGCTGACATGCAGGAACACTGCGCTGCCATCCAGCGAGACCTGGACAGGCTGGAGAGCTGGGCAGTGAGAAACCAGATGAGGTTCAACAAAAGCAAGTGTAAAGTCTTGCACCTGGGAAGGAACAACCGTTTCTATCAGTACAGGCTGGGGGATGACCTGCTGGAGAGGAGCTCTGTGGAGAAGGACCTGGGGGTCCTGGTGGATGACAGGTTGGCCATGAGCCAGCAGTGTGCCTCGGTGGCTAAGAGAGCCAATGGGATCCTGGGGTGCATCCGGAGGAGTGTGGCCAGCAGGTCAAAGGAGGTGATCCTCCCCCTCTACTCTGCCCTGGTCAGGCCCCACCTGGAGTATTGTGTCCAGTTCTGGGCTCCCTGGTATAAAAAAGACAGGGATCTCTTGGAGAGAGTCCAGAGGAGGGCTACGAAGATGATTAAAAGCCTGGAGCATCTCCCCTATGAGGAAAGGCTGAATAAGCTGGGGCTGTTCAGTCTTGAGAAGAGAAGACTAAGGGGAGACCTAATTAATGTTTATAATTATCTTAAGCGTGGGATGCAGGGGGAATTGGCTGTCCTCTTTTCAGTGATCTGTGGAGACAGGACAAGGGGCAATGGCTGAAAGTTGGAGCATAGGAAGTTCCGCACAAACATGCGGAAAAACTTTCCCAGTGAGGGTGACAGAGCCCTGGGACAGGCTGCCCAGGGGGTGGTGGAGTCTCCTTCTCTGGAGATACTCAAAACCCGCCTGGACGCCTATCTGTGCAATATGAGCTAGGGAGCTGCTTTGGCAGGGGGTTGGACCCGATGATCTCTTGAGGTCCCTTCCAACCCCTACGGTTCTATGATTCTAAAGCAAACATTTAAACTTTCTCAGTGTTCCCTCAGTGGTGGGGTTATGAAGGTGGTTTTGGATGGACAGCATGCTCATTCTGGCATATTGGAACTGTCCCACTTGGTGAGGAATAATCAAGATTGTTTGGGTCAGGCACAAAAAGCAATAATTGGAGGAGTGACCTATCTTGAGGCTGAGGAATTGCGGGAAGGGTAAGAGGGTAGGATTCCTGTTGTCCTTCCTCTGTGGTTGTGCCTTTTGTAGTCATGGGTGGATGCTTGGCAGAAGTGTTCCTTACTCCAGGTTAACATGGTTTAGTGCGTTTCTTTCCAGGTTTCCTGATGTATGACTATTCTGTGAGGAGAAAAAGATGCCTGCAATATGCTGTGACCAAATACTGTGTTAAAGTACACATGCTTAGGAGTGGAATTAATAGTGCACAGATTTTGCTGTTCATGTAAGGGTTTTTTTTGTTATTTAGGAGTTCTTGTGGCATTCCTTTTTTGTAATGCTGCAGATCTTCGAGAAATGTAGAGACTTAAGTAGAGTTGGAGTTTTGTCACTGTTCTGTGCTGTGCAGCATATGCAAGCAGTGAGAATTGGATCATATCTGCAGCTTTTCCAGTGCAAGTGTGGAAAGTAGCAAGTCCCTAGCTCCAGAAAGTGTAACGTAACACTTGTGTGGAAGTACAAGCTCTTGGAGACTTTCTTCAGTCTTAGACACATACCAAGAGCCTGCAGATTGCTTAACCATTAAAGTGAATTGGAGAGATGTGGGATCACAAAACCAAATCATAGACACCCTTTAATTTTCATATCTTTCAATTTAATCTTTTTCCCTGCTGCTGAACATTATTGGTTACTGGAGGTGACAGTGCCACGTTCTGCTAGCCAAGTGGGCCACATAACAGTGGAATGGAAAGGTCACTTGCCATAGCTTTTACATGCAGTTATACATGTAATCCAAAGGAGCCACAGCTTAGACCTCTGTTTAGGAGCTCTCCGTGTTAACTCCCTAGCTGTTAATGTCTTTAGTCCTGGGGGCAGCTGAAGAGAAAATGTCCCAATAACCTGTTTCTGATGCTGCCAGACAGCTCCTGGGCGTCCACTTCCCTCGAGTTCTTCGTGTGTATCTCCTGCTAGAGAAAAAAATATAGTAATTTTTAATTACCATAATTAATTAATTATCAATGCTGCAATCACAAAATCAGTTTATCTGGCTTTTTAGTATCTGTCTTCTGAATTTAGGTCAGGAGACAGGGTAAAATCCTCTGGCAGGCCAGACGGCTTGAGAGGTGCTGCTAGCTAGGTTGCCTTTGGGCTCTTTTCTTGCTGATTAATCTAGTGACTTGCAACAGTAATCTTAAATGAGCTGCTGTAAAGTACATTGCCACACAGAAAGTTCCCCTGGTGTTTCAGTGGAATTTTGCATGTATTTGAGGGTGAGGAAGTTGTCTTCCCTCTCCCATGTGCAAAAACTCCCTTGGTGTCAAGAATAAATGTCAACATTTTCCTTGAGAGCTTTGGATTTACTTCAACCCATGTGGTGACATCCTTCCTGATCGTTTGGTAGCGGATGGGTGTAGCTTCATTTTTATCTGAAAACTGAGCTCAGAGGGGAGGGCTTGCAGCTGAGAAGCTTTGGGTTGATGCATTTCTTTCCATAAGTAACTCTTAGGGCAATAGGTGTAATTTGCTGAGTGGTTGAAAAAACTAATCTGCTGCAGAAAGAAAAAATTCCGATTGTGTCAAGAAAAGTACTCAAATACCTGTCATGCATGCACACAGTTTGCATTAGTAATTAGGAATGAGTGGGCATTAATTTCCCTTCTTACCTGGCTTTTCCCCTCTTCTGTAACTTCTTTATTATACTGTCTTCCCTCCCCAGCCCTCCCCCCTTTAAACTAGTGTAATTTTGGCATGGATTTTTTTAAAAAAAATTAATTACTTGTGCTTATTAAATTCTGTGATTCTGTGATCAGTATGTAGTATGATTGCTTTAAAATTATATGATTGCATTAAAAATACTTTTTAAGTAGGTCAATAATTTTTAGTTTGTGTTTATTTTAAAGATGCCCCACTTAAAATTTCCTTTGTATCATCTTCTCTTGGGTTTTACTACTTTCCTAGTTATGTTATTTTTATGGGGATGGTGTATCTTTTCTCTGCATTTTTGTTTCTTTGCCTCATACATAATGCTACCCCCACCTATTTTAGGGGAGTTTACAAGCACTCTGAGAAGACTACTTGAATCTCTCATTTTAAAATGTCATTTTTCTTAAATGAGAAAAGGAGTATTAGAAAACCCTCTTTAAACTTCTTGTTGGCATTTTTCAGTTCTGTATTTCTCCTTTTTCAGTTTTGTTTTGCTTGGATATGTATCTTCTAACTTTGTTTTGCTTGGATATGTATCTTCTAACTTGTAAAGCGATATAGTATACCTAAATAGCCTGTAACTTGTGAAGTGGAAAATGCTATTTAGGCAGTGCTAGTCAGCCTTTTTTTTTTTTGTAATCTTCCCTAACTGTGAGTATTACAATTGTAAAGATAAAAGCCCCTGTCAGAGCCGTTAATACTACCTGTTCAATGTCTATTAAGCAATTGCTTAAATAATTTATTTCCCTTCTCTAACTGTGCTACCTAAGCAGAAGTTTCACTTGGCTTCATGCCACCATGAACAGTGTTCAGCAGTGGTTCTGTTTTAGTCCAGTGAACTAAGGGACATAGTGTTCTGGGACCGTTCAGCATGTCACTGCTGGTAATGTGTGAGGCTCTTCTATAGCAGATACAGTCCTTTTGTTTGAAGCCCTGGTGCATGCACAGTGCTGAGCCCCAGTTGCTGAGGATAGCAAGGCATTTCATGGGTTTACCGATTCACGGAAGGCACTGTGTCCCTTCTCTCTGTAATTGAAATGTCCTGGTTTGTACAGTGATGCACGGTGACACAATGTACATGAGCTCATTAATGCACCTCGTTTCTCTTGCCCTTGTTTTCCTTCAAAGCCAAGGAATGCAACGTGAACAGGTTACTAGTAATTCTGGCAAATAGGAGAACACCTCCTGTCCAACCTATTTTGCTTAAATACTGGATGGCTGCTTAAAATGAGAATAAGATAAAAGGTTGACCTGCCTCATTTTCTGACTGGGATTTTCCTCCTGGGGGGATGCTTTGAGAATCATCCAAGCGTGTGTTGCTGCAAGTAAAGTAAGTCGGGAAGGGCTTCCTTTGTGAGTCCCACAAAGGGGTTAGAGGTGGCTGCAGAATTTGGCTCTCTGAGTGACTAGATGCATCACAACTAGGAGAAACATGAGTGTTCAGAGGGTTTTGCCAATGGGACTTTTGAGTGCTGAAACAGAAAAAGGATAGTGATAGCATATGACTGTTGGACTTGGCACATAAATGCAGCAAAGCGCTGAAGCATCCACAGGTGATGGCAGATTACAGTTGCTTTTAAGTTTTATACCTTGTATCTTTTCCTTCTTTCTTTGTCTTGTGGGTTACTGCTTGCTTTCTCACATACCTTGTTTATTTGATGTGACTTCTACATAAGCTCTTCAATGTGAGAACTGCCTTTTACTACAAATATTTGCTAAGCATTTGAGGAACTTGAGGCTAGCAACACTTAGAAGTCTTAAAACATAAAAATGTTCCCACTTATTCCCTCTTTGAGACCTCTCCTAAAATATGATATAGAGATTGTAATGTCAGTTTAACTACATGGCAGTTCAAATCCTCTCCACTTTGTGTCAATTGACCTTCATTACATCATCAGAAGCACCTTTTTTCTGTTGTTTTGGGAGATTTTTTGTTTCTACTTATTATGAAAGCTATCCATGTGTACACTCTCATACTACAGTTAGTACCTTGGGCTTCCAGGGAGTAGGAATTGTATTCCTTGTTCTGTGATAGTCAAAGCTTCAGCAGTTGCTAAAATTAATACATTCATTATGGATAAAGTGTTTGTGGAAATGTGATCTCATCCAGGCATCTGCACAATAATGCAAGCCAATTAAAACATCCTGGAGGTCGTGTGACTTTGAAACTATTTCTAGGGTCATATAAATTCCCTTTAAAAAAAAATAAATCTTGTAGTTTAGAATCCATACCAACTAAGACCTCATCACAGTAACACACAGTAAAAGATGATTTTCAGTTTTGTACTGAAGGTGTTGTAATTTTGTTTCTACTCTCACTGCTAGTGGTAGTGAAAACAAAATGTCATTGCACAAGAAAACCTAGTTTCTTCTTTATTTTTTCTTAAATACAGACTAGGTATCATGGGTAGTTAGGCGGCCTGTGGGATACACCATCTGAAGCCTCGAGTGTTTCTAGTGGATCGGAATGATTATGTGTGTGTTTGGTTTTAATCCCATTTTTCATCCAGTAATCTCAGAGAGAAGCCTTCTGTCCTCCTGTTTGTTCCACATAAATGGGAAGACACTCAAGTTGAGTGTCTGGAGCATCGCCAAGCCTGTAAATGAGCCCTGCAGTGGTGCTGATGGAAATCATAGCTGAGAGCAATCTTGTGCGTTGGTCAGAGACCATCTTTCAGATCTCACAAATGATTTGTGAGGGATGACAGCGAGTAGAGTAAGCCTAGAATATGCTGGCTGATAACTCCTTATGCTTCTGTGACTTGATCGCATCCGATCATATGCCCTTTCTCCAGCTATTAGATTCCCAATTCCCAGATCTCATTTTATATAAAGACTAGCAGTCAAAACTCTGCAGTCTTTTTGTTGTAATTCCCTGTTGCAAGGTTTTGATCATCCCTTCCTTACTGTGCTTGATGTCTAACTTTTCTATCACTCATTCAAGCAGATTATTGGCACCTGAGATGAAAAAAATTATGCATATAATTGCTAACTTTTCATGGTTCAGCTCTATAAAGGTAGGAAAAATTTAAAAAAAAAAAAAGAAAAAAAAATCAATTTCAAAGAGCAAGGGCTTATAAGAATGCCTAAAGTGTTGTGTACTTCCATGTATTAGAGATTATGGCTTCCAGTTTTTGATCTGTGGAAAGTGTTGGGTATTAACAAACTGTACATAACCAAAAAGGTATAAGAAAGAAGAAAGTCACATGAGAAAATGTAGGGAAAATCAGGACACACAAACCGCTGAGTAAGATCAGTCATGGGCCTGGGTGTCCACCTTGGCTCTTAGCACAGTAAGCAGAGATTTATCAGTGGGAGGTGACACTTGTCTGACTCTGGGTTTATGAACTGTGTTTTACACAGCAGTGTATGGAGAGTGCAAATCACAGGTTTGGCTTAAATAAGGAATATATTTTTTAGCCAGCTGCTGAGTTCTCACAATGATTAGAAATGTCGGTACAGGTTCAGGGTCATTAACAGCTAGAAGGAGAGGCCCAAGAGCTGGCTGTGAGGCTGGCCAGAAGTCACTTAGTGCCAAACAAGTTTGCTTGGTTTTGAAGTTTTAAATTCTGCAAATATGGACCTAACAGCAGATGGAAATAGCAGACCTCATAACTTATGTACTTACTAAACAACTGAGATTATCAAGAGATTTTATAAATTCCCACTTGTCTGTTCTGTAGGATTTGCCCTATGGACAAGAAAAAAAGATACCATTGTTCCTTATCACTGGCACTTATCCATGTGCCAGCAAATGCAGCAGATTGCAGAGAGATTTCCAGGGTTCACATTAAGAAATATAAAGTACAGCATTCTTAATCATTTATAATTAGAAACAGATTTACTTCTCTGACAAGTTCAAGTGCTTTATAGCTTGTACCTCTCTTCATAATAATGAGTTGGGCTGTATAACACTTTTAAGATGAGAAAATACATTTTGCCCATTTCACAGAAAAGGGAAACTACAAAGAAGAAACTTGGCTCAGAAATGTTGCTTTACTCTAAAGGTAAATGCTGAATGTCTGAAAAAGGGATTCTAGTCCAGGACCTGTTGTACCTCAGAAAAGTCGTATGTCCTTTTCTGTTCTCATTACCTCTGCTGTTTATCCACGCTACTCAGCTTTTATTTATGAAGGACTGAAACTCAAAACAAGATAACATATATAGACTAATGTAAAATTGCTATTACGTGATGAGTTCCATGGAACACTTCTTATAGTGAAGCCATCATCTGTAAGAATATGATTGAGCTCCTGACTGGTGTTTTATTTACAAAACAAAGCAGCAAAGAAAAAAATGCCAACCTTAGAGTAAATCATAGAATCATAGAATCATAGAATTGTAGGGGTTGGAAGGGACCTCGAGAGATCATCAGGTCCAACCCCCTGCCAAAGCAGCTCCCTAGGACATTTCACTCAGATAGGCATCCAGACGGGTCTTGAATATCTCCAGAGAAGGAGACTCCACCACCTCCCTGGGCAGCCTGTCCCAGGGCTCCGTCACCCTCACTGTGAAAAAGTTTCTCCGCATGTTGGTGTGGAACTTCCTGTGCTCCAACTTTCAGCCATTGCCCCTTGTCCAGTCTCCACAGACCACTGAAAAGGGGCTGGCTGATTCCCCCTGCATCCCCTGCTTAAGATAATTGTAAACATTAATTAGGTCCCCCCTTAGTCTTCTCTTCTCAAGACTGAACAGCCCCAGCTTATTCAGCCTTTCCTCATAGGGGAGATGCTCCAGGCCCTTAATCATCTTCGTAGCCCTTCTTTGGACTCTCTCCAGGAGATCCCTGTCCTTTTTATACCAGGGAGCCCAGAACTGGACACAATACTCCAGGTGGGGCCTGACCAGGGCAGAGTAGAGGGGGAGGATCACCTCCTTTGACCTGCTGGCCACACTCCTCCGGATGCACCCCAGGATCCCATTGGCTCTCTTAGCCACCGAGGCACACTGCTGGCTCATGGCCAACCTGTCATCCACCAGGACCCCCAGGTCCTTCTCCACGGAGCTCTTCTCCAGCAGGTCATCCCCCAGCCTGTACTGATAGAAACGGTTGTTCCTTCCCAGGTGCAAGACTTTACACTTGCTTTTGTTGAACCTCATCTCGTTTCTCCCTGCCCAGCTCTCCAGCCTGTCCAGGTCTCGCTGGATGGCAGCGCAGTGTTCCTGCATGTCAGCCACAATGATGTCATCCTGTAGTGAAATACAGTTTTTTCTGCTGAGAAATATATTTGTAAAGGTGCAGCACATTTCAGTGCATAGAAGCTTTTCAGACTGACTCTTAAAATTCAAAGATCGTTAATTTATGTTCTTACCCAGAAAATAGCACACTCATCCATGGACAGGCTCTTCAGTCTGTACCTTTAAGAGCGGGTAGCTAATGCTCAATGCCTCTGTGGTACAGAGAAGTTAAATTCCCCTATAGTTATTGAATGCCTGCTTTCCAGCAATGGATTTTTCCCCGTCCCTGGTGCAAAGTAAGTGCAGACAGGAGTATTCTCCCAAGCAGAGACTCATTAGTAATGATGGGTGTACAGTGGCTCCAGCATGCTAAGTGATGCTTTATTAAAGATGTCTGCTGCTTGTTACCTGCAGATCAGCATTTTTTTTGTTCTTTACGAAGAGGTTAAGATGGTTCTAAGGGTCATCACTACCTAGAGAGAAGGTACAGCTTGCACATGAGAATTGATCTAGTTTCCTGCTTCAAGTTCTTACATTACAAATTTTTGCTGTTCTACCATAACGTGGAAACTGCATGACACAGTAAAAGGTCAGAAAACCGATGCTTTACAGGAACTAGAGAGCAGTAGTCTTGCCAAACATGCATCTCTCTGCCTCCTCTTTTTATTTAACTTGCAAGCTCTGATCAGGCATACTGCGGCAAAGTCGTTTGCTTGGTTTGCATTGTAAGCTAAGGAGATTACCCCAGGGTGTTGTGCATTAGTAACTGTCACAGAACCTACCCATAAAATAAAAACCTAGTGCCATGGAAAAGCATGTAATAATTAAGAGAAATGGGTCACAGCCAGTAACTTACCTGATGTCCCAAATTTCCTTGTGAAGCAGAGAACAGTATTTCTTAGGAGCTGAGAAGCTGTAGGGACTGATATGTTAATGTGATTGATATTTGCTGGTGCACTTATCCCAAGAAACTCATGCTATTCCAGACCAAGCAAAGCATAAATTCTGGCTCTGAGGTAATTTTATGCTTTGAGGGAGAGAGGACGATAGCTCAGATTCTCTCAGTGTTGAGGGAGGAGGACATCTCCAGGCACTAGAAACATCTCCCCACACTGCCCCACTCACCCACCATACTATCCCCAGTAGATCACATAACATTCCCACTCCTCTTCAAAATAAGGTGTTGGATGGGGCTTTTAGTTATTTGAGTTCAAGACAGTATTAGCCTTCCCTCATGAATTCTTTTTTAGCTGCTCATTATCAATTGACTGTAATACACTTAATGGAAATATCCCAGGCTGAGAAATCCTTGTGTCAAGCAGTAATTAGTCACTTGTTTCACATAAGAGATATTTCTGTCACCTAAGTAATTACTTGTATTGCATGCAATTTTTCCTTCCTCCTTTGTTATACTAATAAGAATGAATGGAAGAACTGATTATAAATCATGCAAAGTTTGTGGTTAAAATATGAATAGATTCTGGCTATTGAGTCCAAGGCCAGAACTGATCCACTGGATGGTCTTTCTTTCCATGGTCAGATGTAGGAGATCGATAAATAATCCATTGAGCTGTACCTTTGGGACCAACAGTTGCAACCTCTCAGGAGGAAGCAGCTTCCTTGTGCCACTTCTTTATCCCAGTAACATGTGGAGCTCAGAAGCATCTGCTGTCTACTTTAAAAATGGGAGGAGCTGTGGCTAAAAGCACGTGCATGGGGAAGGGAGGCAGTAACAGATGAAACTTAATTTTTTTCCCTGCCTCTCTTTTGATTCAAGGTCTTGCTCTGTATAACATATACCTCCACATTTGAGCTGAATGGGAGTTCAGTGTTGAAGATTGCTGAGGTAAGTGCCTCTGTTGTACTACTGCTTGTGTATCTTAATGTTTCACTGCTACCTAGAGCGTGTCTTCCATACATACCCTGAAACTGAACCAGTCCAAATCACAATTAACATCTTAAGGACGGGTATTACCTTATGTCTAGTGTGAAGTAATAGTTGCAGGGTTGATGGGCTTGCATGGGAAGGTGCTTTTGGAAACTGACTGATAATTGTGTATTACAGCATCTTGCACATTTACTGCTCCCCATAGTTACTTCAGTTACTTTAGCTTTTTGCAGTAGAAAAATTTCCTTGAGTTCTTTATAACACAGCACTGTTCTGGTTCCTTACCTGCCTCAAGTGTAAAACTAATGAAGCTTCATTAAGAAAGATGTGTAGGCTGTAACATGCCATGTTAGCACAAGTGTCACGATGTGTCTTGTTGGCCTTGTGCATATCTTTTTCCTAATACATCCACACAAAAGATTTACAACACCTCTAAATAACATGGTGTTGTCCTGGTACTGTCAGTCACTACTCTCCGTTTATTCCCTTAGATTTTAGTCTGAATTAAATTGTAAAGAATCTTTGGCTTAGAAGAGCATACCTGCAAGTCCATTCAGTGAGCCTCTGTAGATGGGTGATATTTTTAGTATAGTGTGTAGTTTTTTCAGGCTAGAGAAGATGCACAGGAACACTTAATCTTCCTGCACAGCACACTCTGTATGTGCAGAACCCCTGCCAAAGCAGGGTCCCCAGGGTGTGAAATGTCCTAGCTGCTTTGGCAGGGGGTTGGACCCGATGATCTCTCGAGGTCCCTTCCAACCCCTACAATTCTATGATTCTATGATTATAACATTATATTGTTAACATGGTATGGGGAGAGCTGATGTCCATGGAGCAATGTAAAGGTTATTTACATGTCCTACACTGTAAGTGTAGGTAGACATTTATAGAGGTGTTCCTTCTCAAGTTTTAGGATTTTGGGTGGTTTTGGGGTGCATTTTTGGAAAAAGGAAAAATCCTACATGGAAATAGCTCACTTTACCCGGTATTTTCTAAGTTTAGGAATAACATTGGTTTTGCATTGTCTTGTCAGAAGCTGAGAACTGAGATTGTAGGGATAAAAGGGAACCAAAGATAACAGCTACTGGTTTGTCATAAATAGGCTTTAAACGGCAGGGATACAACAGAAATGGTTTGTATATAGCATACAGGATAAAAAACCCCAACAACTAATAATCATTCCAGATGTCCTGCACAGCTTAGACTTCGTTTGCTCTTATGCTGTGTGAGACCATAAGGTATGGCTGGTTTTGGAAGTCTTTGTAAGCCCCACCTGTAGATGCTGCAGCAAGGATGAACTGAATTGGTAATTTGAGCAAGCCACAGCTTTTAAAGTTTTACTAACCCTTCTTTACATCAGTGTCCCACACTGAGGAAGGTACAGATAGTTTCTCTGCAGTTTTTCTCAGCACACTTTCTAAAGTGCAAGGCAAAAGCTGATGAATTCAGCGTAGTGCATCTCTCTGCTGTAGGTAAAAAAACTCTAGTTTAGATAAAATTCTTGCTGGGAAAAGTATTTAATGGCTCTAAACCCTTCAGATTTCAGTCTTCAAGAGCACTGCCTATGACTGGGCGAAAATGGTCAGTCTGGCTCTGCGTAAAAATACCTTCTGTTCTCCCTGTAAATTAGGGTAACATCCTAAAACATCCTTAAACATCCTGAAAAATAGCCATTTTCTTTCAAAGTTAACCTTTGCTGTTCTTGGTAGTTGCATTTAATTGTCATTCCCAGAAGGCTAGCCTAGCTCTTGAAAACGTTTTGCTGGTATTGTGGTGCAAATTAACACAGTGATAGTTTGTCGTTTTTCGTTAAAGCGATCAGGAACTGATGCAGGCTAATGAGGCTAATGCCAGCAAAGCAAACAGAACTTTAAGTACCCTTAGCTGTAAGACAGAGCATTTGGAGTGTTTAGAGTTACAGCTATTTTACCCACACTCCGTAAGAAAATATTCCCTCTGAGAATGCCCCAGCCTTTCTAATTAGCAAGTCCCACCAGGCACATACATGATTCCTCAGGTTCCTCCTGGCCAGGTTTTAGGTAAGGCAAAGACTTTAACCGCAGGACTATATATGCCTTTGTCTGAATTCTGCAAAGTATGAGTAGTAGGAAGCAGAAAAGTATTTCTGAACTCAACGTTTGCTGAGCTTTGGCATTTTTTGTTCTGACTTGCTCTAAGGGAAAGGTAGCAGAGAGGAGCGTTCTTCTTCAGCGCCCCTGCTAATTGGCATTTCTTTCCGATCCAGTCCCTTAGCTTTCCCAGCCTGCCCTCTGTAGCAAAGTGGAGCCACTGCAGGATGGGAAAGGCTGCTGCCTGCGTTACTGGTAGAACTCTCTGAGGACCTTCTCTGGCTAACAAGACTACGATCTGTCAGTTCTGTGCTGTCTGATGATTCTCAATTGATGTGTACAAAATAATAGCACCTGAAATCTTCCAGTATATTACCAGCTTCAAATTAAGGAAGCATCCAATATGAAGAGTAGTATATTTTGTGGCTTAAGTACTATGAATATTGAAAACAGACTAAATCTTACAGTGTGCACCTTCCCGTGCTTGCCTAGACCCCTTCAAGAAAGTTTTGTTCGTGGTGTTACTTGTTATGTGTGTATTTGTTGCTCCCACCTCCCTTTTGGAGGTTTGTTTTGTTTGACTCTGTTGTGTTTCACTGGCTAACCCTTCTGTGTTTTGCTCTTAGTTGTGTTTTGCATGCCATAGAGCCGGAAGTCCCCGAATGCATGAAATGATCAAAATGTCCATTGCACACCTCCTCGGGGCCCTGAGCTCTCACATTTTTTCTGGTGCTTCTTCATCAGTGGCTTTTCAAAAGGTATCTTGCCCAGCCATTTTAGAACACAGGCCTTCCATAGGATCGGCGCTCACGCGGACAGTGCTGTTGCTCATTAGCTGGCATGGGGAGGGAAGAGAAGGAGATATCAACCATGCTCTTTCCAGAAAGTCAGCCTTCCTCTGAGAATGGTATTTCATCAATTAATTCAGGTACTCCAGAAAAAGACTTAGAACTCTAAAGAATGATCTCAGCAGCACTGGAATGGTTTGGCCTCTGCAAAGGGGTGTATGTTTTGACCTCTGGAGTTCAGGTGATAGGTGAATGTTGGGCAGAGTTGATCCATGCTCTCTCTTAAGTTACAACATCATCTTCATCACTGACTGATTGTTCTCAAGCTAAATAAAATCCCTTAACTGTTTTGGGGGGCGGAATCTCAGAATCTTGAAAAAGAGCAAAAAGATTGAGATAAGCTATCAACTCAGTCTTTTATATCATGCAAATGCATACAGCTGTTGCCTGTTCTAGTGTATTGTCAAGGGAGATAATCAGTCTCAGTTTATTTGGGTTGTGTGTTGAGCATGCCATAACAAGTGATATACACAGACTTGAAAAGCTCTGGAATCCATCTCTCAGTGTAGTTGTGAAATAAGGGAAAATAAAGCAGAGCTATAATTAAGTAGCTTAATGTGTGATGTCTTGGATCACCCAGTTGAGATACGGTTTGTATCCAAGAAACTCAGTCATGTTTTCTTGAACTTGTGGCGTTACTGAAATGCTGAGGTGTGAGTTTGCCCAAAGTGAGGAGGTCTCTAGTGTCTTAGGAATATACCTTTATTGTTTTCCACTCCACTCTAGCAAATGCAGAAGTGTGCCACCAACATATCAATCTTAAACTTTATAGCCTTGAGACCACAGCCTTTCTTAGTGGAATAGCTTGTTTTCATTTCAGTACAAGTTAGAAACAATGAAAGAGTTTTGTCCATGTGCATATGTTAATACTGATAAGCCTATGTAATCAGATCCCTTTAATTTTTCCCTCTTAAAAGCTCATCCTCATTAGCAAACTATAAAAATAGCTTTGCATCACATAATATCCTTCTTATTAAAAAATGTACACCAGATGCATTTATGTATGCTCATGCATATCAGATACTATATATTTTTTTAAACATCACAGCTTGTTGAATGCACGTTCACGATGGTTCTTGCTAGCTGAGTATCTGAACCATGGCATGACAGCATAAAAACATAAAACCACAAAGACTGAAAAGTCTGCAAACCATCTTTTTGTTTGGTTGGTTTTGGTTTATGGTCATTGTTAGTGCTAAAGTTCAAGGTGTGCCAAAGGACCAAAACTGTTTCTTCAGATCACAGTCTGAGAAGATTGTCTTGTACAGTTCGGATGCAAACCCACTCAGCTCCATCGACTGTTATCCCTGGAGGAGTTGCTGTGTGGTAGTTGCAGTGGTTACTATGGTTACAGCAGCTCTTACAGAGACCAACACCTCCCACAGAAAATCTGATCAAGGATAGAAGCTGTGTTTTGCAGTGTGCTGTCCTCAGGATCCTAGCTGTGTGATGGTTTGGCAACTATTTGTATAACATCACCTGGGGACAAAAGTCAAGCACAACTCTGGTCACAACAGAGTGCCAAAAACCTGTGAGCAGCAGGGTATGAGCTGGGAACTGGATTGATGAATCAGTGCTCTTTCATTGCTACCTGTGGCTTCTGTGAGATCACTGAGCCGAGGAGCCCTTGGTTATTAAAATTGTTTGTGGTATTTATGGTACAACACTACTGTGTTTTCTGTATTAGGAAGGGCCTTCAAAGGCTTTTAGATGTGCTGCAGTGTGTAATGAATTGTAGAAGTGACAAATACCCATACAACAGAAGCAACAACTTTGAATAATTGGACAATATTTACCTTGCAGATACAGACTTGGGAGAGTGATAGTTACATATAAGTATCTAGAAATGAACAATCAAAGCAGCATTTAAGGAATTATCTACAGAGCAAGGCAAGTGCCAAAATCACTTGGATTTGATAGAAGGGGAATGCTTTGCCAATTTTGCCTTACCATTCCTGCAGCTGTGAGACTAACAGGTGAATTGCATGGTGCTTCGAGGTGCTACTTACTCAGCTTTCCATATTGCTGAAAACTTTTAAAGTGCTAATACAGCGGTATGGGCTAGTAAGGCAGGCTGACTATCTGCATGCAAGAGACCTTGGTATCCTCCTAAAATGTGTTACTGGTAAGTTACAGTTCATATCTGTGTACTGCTATCTTGTTTCCTCATCAGGTTTGCATTGAGACATATGTATCTAGCTGTCACCAGCGGAGCATTAACACCGCTGTGCGGGCAACCCTCAGCCAAATGTTGAGTGACTTGACTTTACAGTTACGACAAAAGCAAGAAAATATGGTGAGCCTTCTGGCATCAACAAATGATTCCACGTCGATGGCTGCGTACCTTTTTGTTTCTCTGAATGCAGTGTATTGTACTGGCTTGTTGTGCCTTATGGCTTTTATTTGATGCTTACACAGTTAATCCTGTTTAACAGCTTTTTTGGGCTCTGACTCTGCGCCTGCCTCAGAGCAGTCTGTCGGAAACAGCTCTCGCCTTGTCAGCTCTACTTGGCTGATTATTTTTCTTCCCCCTTTCCATTAAACAAAAGAGGCTTTGTTCTCGTGTCAGGCTGCCTTGGCTTTTTCCATTCTTTATTTTGTTTGCTTGTTTTCCTAAGTTCATTGAAATCCTTTTGCCAAAGTTTTTTGCATGACAAATAGAACAAATTCTCAACTAAGGAAAGTGTAATTGAGGCTTTTCTTCTATTTTTTTGTAAAAGATAATTTACGTTTATGAAATTTTTTGCTTGGTTGTTCGCAAATAAACAAAACAAAACAAAAAAAAACCCCACCTTTATTACGTTATTAAAATCCTTGAGAGCTGTTTGGATGAAATCCCAGCACATTGTCAGCAGAACTGTGAATGTTCTGGGCACATGCGATATTTCATTGGCTTCTTACGTTCATTCGTGCTGCTTTAGATTTGTGATCATATTGTCATAAAAGTACTATTATCAAAAAAGTACTATCTGTAAAAGTCAGTTTCTGTTTATCTGTAGTTGTACAGATTATTTTCTTTACGTCTGTTTTGGGTTTAAACGACCAATTCTGTTTTGGATTATTAGACTAGATGAGCAACAGCAGAACAGAATTAATTCATTTACTTAAACTTACCTTCTGTCTGTGCTAAGTAGGTTCATTTTACTAGCCAAAACATTTACCAAAAAACCCAACAAACTAACAACCAAAACCCAACCAAAGAAAGTCCAAAGCAGTAGTTTTGATATTTCAGTTTGGATCTGAAAATTGGTCTTCTATTCTTAGCTGGGGAGTAGGTGAAAGTATGAAGCTGCATTTACTTCCTGGCAGCTTGTTGTTGGTGCTTGACAGGAGAATTTGGCTTGACCCCTTTGTGCACCGAGAGGAAGAATCCTGTACCACAGCTGAACCGAATGACATAAGAGGTTGTTTCCATTTACTGACTGCCATTAATCGTATTGACACAGCAACAGTAATGATGACAGTGTGATAAACTCTCTAATACTCAATTGATTTTGGTTTCTAATCACTTTGTGAAATCTAGACTATGCTTTCCTCTCAATTATTTTCAATGTGGCTTACATGCTAGTTCTACTGAGTTTTTTGAGGTGTAGGAAATCCCTTAAGGATTACAAATCCTAGTTCAGCTCATTGAGATGTGAATTCCTTAAATCTAAATGAGTGCTAATACAGATCTTAAAGAATTTTTGAAAATGTTAACAAAAGCTTCACTCAAAAAAACTGTAACAAAGGAAAAAAACCCAAACTGTTAGAGGATGTAGATTGTTGTGCTGTTAAAGTATTGCTTTTACAGGGTTTTTCTTCTGTTTCCACTGATTACACCACCTTTGTCTTTCCTCAACAGACAATTGAAAACCATGACTCCTTGCAGAAATTCAAGACTCAAGGTATTTGTAGAACGTTTTTTAGCAACTCCTTCCAATCCAGCTTTTTTATTCCTTTACACTTTCTTTACATCAGCGCAGTACTGTTTGATGTGACAAGAATTGCTTCTTACTGGGATTTCTTACCTTCTGTATAGCCTGATATTACCCGTGGTAGGAGCTAAAACAGCCTTATTCCTGGTGTTTTTCAGTTATGTCTTCATTTAGACCATGGTGCTAACTTCTGTAATTAAGGAGTTTCAGTGCTCTGGAGAAAGTTTTAATGAGTGGCTTTACTTCCTAAATTGAAACAAATTCATGGAGTAGGACATGGAATCTGGAACTGTTGGAGTTACTGTATTTCAGGGCAGAGATGCAGTTTGTATAGTGGCAGCTTTTGAAAGTGCATCACTAGCAAAGGTCTGCTCACTCTGACCAAATGATTATTTTACAAGATAATTCTTTCTACTTCTATTCTGGGTGAAGTTCACCGTCTTCCCTTATAGGTAAAAATAATTCCTGTTTTGGTCTTCCTGGTGAACTTCTGCAGGAGAGATTGTATGTATGGAGACCAAAATCTTTCAAATGCACGAGTGTCCCTTTTTAAGATCAAGACCTGATCAGACATCAGGAGCAGTGTAGCAGAGAGAAACTACAGGGAGAGATACAGAAATGTTAGCTGTAGAAGTACTGGAGTCAGTAGTTTTAAAAATTAATTATTTATATACTTATTTTTATTATCTGAATTAGATTTCAGTTAATGTTCTGTAAATGCATGTAAGCAATCAATGCGCTCTCCAGATTTAATGTAACTGCTTTTTCATAGTGTGAAGATACATTTTCCTGTCTAGGGCTTTTCCTACTGCAGCTTCTCCATGAATTTTGGCAGTGCTGATCATTGTTTAGAAGCTCCGTCTCTGAAAGTATATGCAGTGAATTGATGTTGTAATCCAGCTGCACTTATGTAATGCATGTGATCTTTGTCCTTTTTGGAGGTACTTCAGCTGAGTCTCTTTGTGATGATGTTGTATCTGTCCTCACTGTGCTCTGTGAGAAGCTCCAGGCTGTCATAAAGTGAGTTATTTCAGTTTATAATTTGAATTTCTTACCTGGAGATTGAGAGTGTCACCGATACATGTGATTGTACTGTTGTAGTTCTAGGATTATGGAGCAAAGCTCTGCTTAAATGAAGTGTTTATTAGAGGAAGGATTGTTCATGATGCATTAATTTAATTTTCACTGGAGATGAGAAGCTAATTTGCCTTCTCTGTGCACTGTTGAGCTTTAAAGAGCTTCCAATAAATCCAATCTATAAGTAACTCCTCTACAGCAGCAAAATAGTTGTCAAAGGAGATGTTTTCTTTCTGAGCTTGAAAGCAACCACTGTAGAGAATAATTACAAAAGACATGGAAAAACCTAAGAGAAACATTTAATATGCAGAATTAATTAATACGTCCTTCTTAGAAAGGTAGCGCTTATCCAATTGGAATACTTTGCATTACCAAAGCATTCCTTAAACTTACGAATATCATATTCTCTACCTACTTTGAAATCTGTGAGCCTGAGTTTTGAACTGCAGTTGTTATGGGCAGTAGTAGGGTGTTACATTGCATTGAAATACTGGAGTCTCTTGTTGGCCAGTACTGTAGCAGTAAAAACTTACTCATGAGTTAAAAATTACTTCCTGTGGCATTCTAGCATTGCTTGACTGATGGTCTATTAAGAAATTGGCAAAAAAAGCCTTAAGTATTACAGAGGTGACAAACCAAGCAAAAGCAATGCAAACATTATACAGCAGTTTAAAAAACAGAAATACAGCAAGCTGGAACACTGAAAGTTTTGAAGGAAAAACAAGTTCTTACTTGATGACATAGTTTCTGTGTCACTAAAATAAGATGTAACTTGCTATTACTGCCAGTTGCAAGCCCACTGAACGGTAGTGAAAAAGCTAATCTGAAACTATTTTAAATGTCATGTCCCTTCAGTTAGACTGTTTGCCTCAAAGTAGCCTGTGATGAAATCAGGGAAATGGGAGAAATACAAAACAAGGATGCATTGGTACTTCCTTGTATATACTCTACTGTCTTCAGGAAAGACAATACTTAGGAACTACCAGAGCCAGAGATAGCACAGACATCTTTGTGTGCAATTTTTCTAGAGACTTTCCATGATTCTTTCTAACGAGCAAGATTTGAATGGGAAGAGTGCCTTATTTAGCACTGTTTTATCAGGGCAGCATTTAGGAAAGTGAAAGCATGTTTCTGAATCTTCTAAAGGAATGTTTTGTGGGTTTTTTTAATTGTGTGCATAGTTATAGAGCAATGAGAGATCTTCAAAAGTGTGTGCCTAACAATAGCAAGTGGCAAAACCAGGTGAAAGATGAAATCTTTGTATCAAATCTTGCCCACATATGAAGCTATAAACAGATACTAATATGCAGAATCTACCATCTGATATATATTGTCTACCAAATTATAGTCCCCTTGAACTACTGGTTATAAAATATCAAAACTACCTGAAAGAATCTCTGAAAATCACTGAAGGTCTTTAAAAAAAATTACCTGTGATCCCAGATCCCCATAAAACTCTCCTGAATTAGAACAAGTTGAAAAGGAAACAGAAGAAAATGAATTCAATCAGGATGGCTTGTTAAAGAACTAATTCCATAAATGAAAAGCTGTTACTTCTTTCAAGGCCAATTTCGGTGTCTCCTTCAAAAGACTTTGTTGGCAGCAACTTAACTTTCTAACCTTCCAGTCAGTGAAGTGAGGTTTTAGTATGCTCTACTGCCTGTTCTCATTTCTTAGTCTGAAGATTAATTCTCCGCAGTGACAAGGAAAAGTTCAGGGAGGTGAATTATTTTTTTTCCTCAGGACCACTGGTGACTCTGGAATGTGTGGCAGCAGCAGTATGAACACAACAGCTATGCTAAGGTGTGCAGGAGAACAGTATTAATTTCATACCTACAGGAAACCAGTTTGGTAGTGAGAGGCGTAAGGGCACTCAAGAGCACCGGGATGCTCAGTGCACACCCATGCAAGTGTCAACTGCAAGATGTTGATGATAGATACATTGTAAGAAAAGCTGTCAGAAAAGAAGAGAATTGTATCTGGAATGTGTGCATCCTTCCAGAGGTGTGTGGACTGATGTGAGGAAAATGCTATTGCCTCTATGATATATATATATATATATATATACACACATACATATATATAAAACCAGCTGCAATTTTAAGCCCTGTCTAGCGCAGAGTTAGAAATCTAGCTTTGAGCCTCAGGATTCACTATTTTCTGCATGGCATATGAAACAGGTACTGTTCTACTTGGATGAAAATTCACCTGCAGGAACAAAAGGAATTCAGGCAGTGACAGAAGAGCAGGCATTTCTCATTCCTTAATTTCAGCTAGGATAAATCCATTCTTTACAGCTTCCTTTACCTACTGTCATATATCAGAATATACATACCTCCAGCCTTCACCTTGGACCAAAAAAGAATGATTAAACCCCAGACTTTTTAGGAATGAAAACCGGTATTTGAGTAGAGTTGGCATGGGCAGCTGCTTTTATAATGCAGACTTCAGCTTTGCTAGTCTCCTGAATCCAGCAGCTAATCCTCAGAGTAGGTACAAACACATTGTATGGTACCAATTCCAGGGGTCCGTGGGGTCTTTTCACATTCTTTCTCATGAAGCTTATTTTGTGTTTATGGTTTTGACAGAGCAACTGGCAAGGCCTTGAAAGGTAACCAGGTCATCATGTGACTTTCTGCCTGTAGATTGACTTGTCACCATTGTGGCTGTCACCAAAGAAAGAGAAAAACTACCCATAAGAGAGCAGCCTAAATGCCCTTCAGGTTGCCTGAAGAAAACTATCCAATAGTCCAAAGTGTTCTGGTTGTCTCCTTTTCCTCTGTTTAAGGGTTTCTTCCTCCTCAAGATTTAGATATTTGAATAATTATTTCTATTTTCTTCCTCCCTTTTTTTCACATAGATTTTTTTTTTTAATTCCTCAATCTGAAATTTGATGTGTTAAATCTTTTTTCTTTCTGTTTTCTATTAGTTACAAAAAGTAGCAGATCACTGCATGTGATCAGTGCAAAATACATGGAATGATAAAGGTGATCACACCATTGTAAATCCATAAGAAGGAGAATAAATCACTGATGTAAATTGGGGTATAATTTTCAAGTAAACTTATGTAGTTACCTTAGAGAATTAAATAATCTTTGTTTTAATGTGACATGAATGGCATCTTTGTTCTTTGCCAGTGACAATCGACAACTTCAGCTTCTTTACTTGGAATGCATCCTCTCCATGTTAAACAGCTCCTCTCCCAGTATGCACCAGCACAAAGGATTCACTGACCTAATATGGTGAGTACATAATGCAAATACTCAGTTTGTAAGTATAAAAGGACCTTCTTCTCCAGCCATGCAAACAATCCTGTAATAAACCTCCAGATGTGAGCAGAACTTGCTGCTAATCTGATTTCGGTTCATTCTGTGCATCGTATGAGATTGGTTAGAACCTCACGCTCAACTGGCACATTAAAATCCCTGCAGTGAATTATCACTATAATAAAATCTAATATATTTAGCCAGAACAGAAAATCTCTCAGGCTTTCTGCAGTGGTTTGGGTTTGTGTGTGGCATTAAATGCACAAATAATCTGATTACTCTAAGACAGTGCTGTAGAGATTCTTGCTGGTTTGACACAGCAATACTGGAAAATAAGCAAAATTAATGTCAGGTGGTGTGCTGGTGACTAGAAATGTTTATGACACGTGTTGTATAAGGACTGAGGCTATATGGTCTTCATGGCGCTTCGCTGTATCAGCAAATCATCTTTTTAATACATGTCACCAGAACGTCTCAACATCTTTAGTATTCATACATACTTCTAAATTGTTTGATAGCATCACCTCAGAGCCCTTGAAATCATAATTTTCTCTCTTTTTGTTTTCAATAGTGGATTTTGTAATAGCATTCAAATAATTGAGTCATAGTAATAAAGCAAGAGTGTAACTAATACACAGTCCATGTCCATCCTGCACCTTTGGCAGGCAATTGTACTAAGAGATATGTCACTGATAACAGTAAATACGTTTCTTGTGCTTTTACCCTGTAATTTCTGAAATGGAAGTGGTTTGACTTGTGCCCAATTCTAAGGATGCAACATGCAGAGGGACCCATAATTTCCCATGGTTTCTCAGGAAAATCAGTGGCCCCTGGCCAGGGAAGTCACTTGGCAGGGATACTGTACTGAGGCTTCTGAGAGTTCTAATGTAGGAGCAGAGTTCTCTCTTTTATAGGAAACCCTTTTCAGAAGTTTCCGTCCTTGAATTTCACCCAACCCTTTGTTTATGCTTTGTTGCAGATGAAGGTGTTTGACATAGTTATGATTTAGTCAGTTCAGAATTTATTAGTAGTATAAAGTAAATAAAAGGTTAAATTTTAGCAGTACTTAATAATTGACTAATTAAAAAAAACCTGCAGATAATTCAGTAAAATGTATTATGATCAAAACAGTGACTTAGCTACAGATCCAGATATGACAAGATTCACATTAAATTGCTATAAGGTATCTTAAATCAAAGTATATAGATACAGGAGTGTATATATATTTTAAAAAACTCACCACAAAACATACAAGTATGCACAGAGAAATATTTGGGCCCAGTGATATAGGCCACCTACACTTGTAAAGGCAAATGTGTGCATTTAAACACAGATATAAATAGGGAAGTGGATGAAAGAAGCTATCCTATGTGCATTCTGTAAGCAAAGTCATTGAGATGATCTCTGTGAAAAGAAGATACTTCCTGTTTTATTTTAAATTTACATAATTTTGAGGATTCAGTTTACACTGCTAATGTACAAGTGTTTGTGTATCAGGAGGGCAAGCCATCAGGGGCAGGACATCTTAACCTCCATTGCTGCCAAGGAATAGGCATCCTCCAGCTACATACTTTAGATGAAGTGGAAGAAAACACTAGAAAGACATGAAGCAGTTTTAACTGCAAACATCATTTTGACTATATAGCAGTCTAAATACATTGTAATCCATAGCTGTCTAGTGAAGTTGTAAATCAAACTGATAGCTGTCTTTGTTCTTTAAGGAGCTGTTGCCTACATGCACACAACTCTCTCTGGCTAGCACTTTGTAGTCAGTCCTCAACAGAAGATAAAGAAGGGGGCAGACAGAGAAGATTTAGTTCTGTGTTGTTCTGACAGTCATAGTTTTGATACAGAAGCACTTTGATGGGACTAAGACGTGTGGGGAATATGTTGCTGTTGGATCCTGTGATCACACCTGCTTCAAGGCAGGCATGTTTCTTAAGCAGTGAGTTGATATGTTTTGAAGTGTACTTGACTGGAGAAGGAAATGGAATAAGCAGACTTAAATTAATTATCTGATGTCTGATAAAAAGCTGTTTTCCTTTCTGTCACTTGAGGAAGCCAAGCTGTTTTAGCAAGCACTTTAAGAGAAGCAATGAAACTGCTTCTGGACTGCATAAAAATCTTGAGAAAATAGGATTTACTGAAGATGTGTTACTCTTTATGCTGAATAGTTGCTTGCTGCTGGGTGCTTGCTCTAGCCTCCAGCTGAACCTCTGAGGCATGTGGGTGAAAATCAGGTTTGGGACTGCATTTTCTTGCAGCACTTGGCTTTTTAAATTAGGGTCTGGCAGACTGAATTAAAATGTCAAGTGTGTGAGTGCAAACCTGATACAACAGCTAACTCAACAAAGTGCTGAGTTGGTTTTGGCTCTGGTTCCACAGAACAGTCACCTGCTGGCGTGGGATCATTTCACTTGAGTGTTCACATAGAAAGACAGTTGAAGGAAGGACTGTGTTTTTAGTGTGTACTGGCACTTGAGGAGTTAAAAATGCGCACTGGCTGACTGTGGAGGGCTTTAATTATTTTCTCAAAAGCCATCAAAACAGGCTCACAACTAAGGGTGCTGTTAAAATACATGCATGTGCAGTTCAGTGATGGAACATCAGGCCTTCTAGTAGACATAGATTGGGTTTTGGTTTTGTCAAGGTTTTTTTAAAACCCAAGTTGGACTAAAGAGTAAATATTTGACAGTAGAAACCCAGAATTTCTAACCTGTGATAGGTTGCAGCCAATGAAAGAGGCAGGCATGTTATCCTGTTAAGGGTGGTACTGTGCAGCAACATGAACCTGCAAAATTAGTTCCATGTTTATAAAGCACCCAGCAGTATTTCCAAATCTATTAGTGTGTTGATGCTCAGGAGATGGAAAAAGCCTAGTGTAATTTGTTATTCTATCTAACCACTGCTGTGGAGTGATGATTAAAACAAGAGTGTGTATCTCCTTTACCCTGGGCTATTTTCAGTCTGTTCCTGTGAGATTATTTTTTTCCAGTTACCATGTGCTGCTTTTCTTGTTTTCTCAGGAAGCAACTGTGTCCAGCCCTAGTAGTAATCCTGGGAAATCCAATCCATGACAAAACTATTACCTCTGCTCACAGCAGCATCTGCCTTGAGGCTGATTCACCTTCCTCTGGTGTCTCTGATCATGGCCGGGGTTCAGGTTGTTCTTCCACAGCACCGGCCCTTAGCGGGCCTGTTGCGCGGACCATATATTATATTGCAGCAGAGCTGGTTCGACTGGTGGGGTCAGTGGAATCCATGAAGCCTGTGCTGCAGTCACTCTATCATCGGATCCTGCTTTACCCCCCACCTCAGCACCGAGTGGAAGCCATCAAAATTATGAAGGAGGTAAGACAATCATATGAGCAAATACAGGCATGTAAAGCAAAATGTTTATTTAACAGTTAATGTTGCTGATACGTGCATAACTGTCCATTCTGTACCTTAGCACTAGGGATGTTGAAAGTGCCCTTTCTCAGCACTGCTGTTACATCAAAGCCACTCTTACAACTTTGTGAAACTAAAAATATTTGTAATGGCTATATTTGTCTCCATAATGCAAGCTGCTATGGCAACTCCATCAGCATTTACGCTGCGGTTCTGCATGGAACAGATCTTAGCATTGAATCATGACTGCTCTTTTGGGTGAGATACGGCGTAGTGATCCAGTTCTCAGTTTCTTTGGCATCTTTCCTCACTCTCTGCTCTTGCTAGAACGATACATTCATCCCCACAGTGTAGTATGCCAGGCATTAAGGTGAGTATACGCTTTGATTATGGGCCAGGTTTTTGAAATACAGTTTCCTTTAGCTTTATTAGAATAGCCACAAGGAAGCTGCCCGCGTCTTAAGTGGCAATGTCAAGACTACTACGTTTTGGCTTCTTGCCCAGTGCCTCTGACAGCACTAGAACTGGAGCACTGGGAGACTGAGCAGCAGCTGAAATCACAAGCTGCCTTTCTTCTCATGTTGTGGAACACAAGGCAACTTTCTGTGGTCACTGGTCTGTCTTAGAGGATTTTTTTTCTAACTTGTGTGCTATTCTGTGTCTGAAGATTATTCATCCTAAGAAATCAGGTTGCTGTCCAAACTGGCAGTCACTCTAGCACTTGTCTTCCCCTAATTTTAAACGACAGCAAGATGACAAGTGGAGCTTCAGGAAAGCTCAATCGAATGTTGTTTCCTGCAGGACATATATGTTGCCTCTTTCTGCCTGTTAATACAGGCTTGTTTGTAAAGCCATTTCCCAATGGTCATTAACAATAAACTACCCAGCAGGTAGAGTCATAAGGAATCACCTTGCCTGTCTTTGCATAGCTAATTTTCTAACTGGGTGACCTATGAGAAAGGCACCCTTTGGTATGTAACATAATGTAAGATACTTGCTCTATATTTAGGCATACAGATTGTCTTGAGTTCAGTATCAGTTGAAACATATTCAGTCAAAAATGTAAATCACTGGAGAACATTCTGTACGGGATTCTTGTCAAATATTGTGCTCTTTTCTATCTGCTTTTCTGTCTTTAAAAAGAGGAAAGGTAGCTTTAATATGTAAAACATCAGTGTACTGTTTTCCCTTGCTGTGAGAAATTACAGTACTGCTATGTCAGGTTCCAGAGCTTGATAGAAACATGACTCATTTATTGTATTTAAATAATGCTTAGATAATACTCTAGTAACTTCTGTTTCCTTTCCTTTCAGATACTTGGCAGTCCTCGGCGGCTTTGTGATTTGGCAGGGCCCTGCTCTTCTGAGTCAGAATCTAGAAAGAGGTCTATTTCTAAAAGGAAGTCCCACCTGGATCTTCTCAAGCTGTACGTTTTCTCTCCTTTAGCTTCTTCTCTTTTAAACCTGTTCTTGTGGTTTCACACCCCAGCCAAGAGCTGAACACCATGCAGCCACTCTCTCTAAGAGGGTGTAGGGAGAGGAATTGTGGGGGCAGGGGGAGAAGGGAGGGAAAAGAAAACAAAAAACCCTTCAAACCTTGTAGGCTGGGATAAGGATAGTTAGTGGGAGAGCAGAGAAAGGGGAGAGATAACAATAACAGGACTTTATAGCAAAATATACATAACTGGTGATACATAATGCTTTTTCTCACCAGGCCCTACAGCTCAGAGCTGTCCCAAAACCAGACCATCCCCAAAGACATGTGTCCTGGAGCTGTGCACTCCTACCTCCACCTGCTCTCCTTTATGCTGAGCATGACATAATTGGTATGGAATACCCCCTTTGGCCAGTTCAAGTCACCTGTCCTGGCTGTGTCCCCTCCCAGCTCCCTGGGCACCCCCAATCTTTTTGTTAGCAGGGCAGTATGAACAACTGAAAAGTCCTTGACTGCTCGGCAACAACTAAAACATCGGTGTGTTACCAGCACTGCTCTCATCCAGCTCACAAACAGGGCACTGCACCTGCTGCTGGAAAGAAAATTAATTCTGTTCTAGCTGAACCCAGGATGCCTGTGCACATAGGACACTTTAAACAGTTGTATCTTCAGAAGCATCCCCAAATACGAGTCAGGGTATCTCCCTGATTAAATAAGCTGTGAAAATGGAAGATGGGTGAAAGCTCGTTACTGGTTATTTGTCAGTTTGGGCCTGTCGGTAAAGGCATAGATAACTACCTTCTACAGCCCGCCCAGATACTCAGATATGTTGATATACAGCTGGAAATTTTTGGGTCTGGGTCCTTAACCTTGCAATGAAATAACTGTGTGCTTATTTAGAGGTATGTTTCCGAGTTGAAGTCAAAGGAGATAGTAAAAAATTTAAACATTGTCAGATGGATCAAGGGGGATACTCAGTTCTTATAAATATCTTACCTTGTAGATAAGATAATTTTCAGGACACAGATGGCTTTGAATTTAGCTTCAATTGGATGTTGAGGGTTTTTTTCAGTGTGTTTGTCTGTAAGGGAAAACATGCTATGCATGGGCATGTCCACATGGGAGAATTAATAATTTCTTCCAATAGTAGTTATCTTCCTCAGGAGTAGTCTGACAGGATAATTTCACTTTTTTTGTGTTTATGGAGGGATGGTTGGATGAGGGTGACGTGCTCATTATACGTGCTGCATCACTTACACTCTGTTTCAATTGTAGCATCATGGATGGGATGACAGAAGCATGCATCAAAGGTGGTATTGAAGCATGTTACGCTTCAGTGTCCTGTGTCTTTGCCCTGCTTGGAGCATTAGATGAGCTGAGCCAAGGGAGGGGTCTTAGTGAAGAGCAAACCCAGCTGCTGGTCCGGCGCTTAGAAGAATTGAAGGATGGGACTGAGACAAGCAGGGACTCCATGGAGATAAATGATGACGACTTTAGGTGGCAGAGGCGCATCCTGTCCTCAGAAAATCCTGCTTGGGAATCAGGAAATGAAAAGAGTCCTGACATTAGCATCAGCGTTACCACAGACACTGGTCAGACCACTTTGGAAGGGGATATGGGACAGACAACGCCAGAGGATAATCCAGAAAGTCAAAAAACTCACTGCCATCTCCAGCTGGACACGAAAGCAAGGAGATTCACTATAGAGAACCAGAGTCAGAAACCATTGACCAGCCAGATGTTGTTCAGAGAAGTCACACCATAGTCTATCCAGATATAACTAACTTCTTATCAGTTGACTGCAAGACCCGGTCCTATGGATCCAGGTACAGTGAAAGTAACTTCAGTGTAGATGACCAAGACCTTTCCAGGACTGAGTTTGATTCCTGTGATCAGTATTCCATGGCAGCAGAGAAGGACTCAGGCAGGTCAGATGTCTCGGATATAGGCTCTGACAATTGTTCCCTGGCTGATGAGGAGCAGACACCACGGGATTGCCCAGGTCACAGGTCCTTACGTACTGCTGCTCTTTCTCTGAAATTGCTGAAAAACCAAGAAGCAGACCAGCACAGTGCAAGGCTGTTTATCCAGTCACTTGAAGCTCTTCTACCTCGGCTTATCGCTCTTCCCAGCATAGAGGAGGTGGACGGAGCACTGCAGAGCTTCTCTTCAACCTTCTGCTCAGGTTTGCAAGCAAATATTTACTGTCTAACCAGCATGCACGTTGTGCTAGCACTGTACACAGATTCTCTTGTAGGGTTTCATCTTCAGAGAACGTAACCAGAATAAGGAGGTTTGTCCTTTACAAAGCACATTCCTCCACAGCAGCACACTTCATTTAGGGCAAACTGAATACGCAGGCACGGATTCAAGGGAGGCCAATCCATTGACTAAACAGGCTTTGGATTGCATCAATAGAGAAATGGAATTTTCTCTGTAGTAAGATACCTCTTCATGGGTTTGTGAAGCTCTGTTGAAAACGTTTGCACATATTGGCATTAAAGAGAGGTTGGGGTTGCCTCATTGCATGAAAGGGCTGTGGAGAGGACCATCACCGATTTTGAAGGAGATTGAAGTAGCTTAGTACATCGCTGCATTACTATTAGTAAGGCCAGCCTTGCAAAGAAGGTGATAAAAATTGCCACAGCAGTAAGCACTCCAAAGGATAAGAAAAGAGGAGCAACTCTCTTCTTCCTCGCTCTTTAGTTTTTCTTAATATTGTTATCTATCATGAGAGAAAATGCAAAGCTCAAAGCCCAGACCAAGTGAAAAATAGTTAAAGATTTTACCTTTTAAGAGATTGAATGCCTACAGTTCTTTCAGGGTTTGAACCTTTGGAATCTTGACTTGGTCAATCAAACAAAAAAATGCCATGCAAAGGCTAGTTTGTTCTGTTGCTAGTACATTTAAAATATATATTAATATATATATTTTAGAAGGGTTTCTTTTTCATGATAGTGGCCAACGTGGAAATGTTTGTTAAAATATATTTATCTGTTTCTTTAACTTAACTCACCACAATTCCTATTGCTCTTCTCCTAATCATTGCTTCATTCATTTGTGCTCTCACACACATTAAACTCATATAGAGTCAGAAGGGATGCCTCCCATCATCATATAGCATAATTTAGAACTGAACCTGGTGAACAAGCTGATATTCCTGATACCTTGTTTAAATGGTGCCCAAGTAAGGCCTAATTCAGGAAAATGCTTGTTGTGGTTTAACCTGTAGGACAGCTAAAACAGCCACACAGCCGTTCACTTATCCTGTGCTCCCTCTGGGGTGCGGGAGACAGTCGAAAATTTAAAAAGCCCCAAACCTGTGGGTTGAGATAAAGATGGTTTAATAGGACAGAAAAGGAAGATAGTAATAACATCAACAATAATAATAACAACAAAAAAACCCTAAGCAACAAACAGCACGATTTCACACCACCTGAAGCTGATGCTCAGCAAGACCTGAGTTGCCCCGCCTCCTGGCCCACCCCCCAGCTTTGTACATGTCATATGGTATGGCATACCTCTTTGGCCAGCTTGGGTCAGCTGGTTCCCCTCCCAACTTCCTGAGCACCACCAGCCTTCTTGTTGGCCGGACAGTAAGAGAAGCTGAAAAGTCCTTGACTGCTTGGCAATAACTAAAACATCCATGTGTTACCAGCACTGCTCTCATCCTAACTCCCAAACACGGCTCTACACCAGCTGCTAGAAAGACAATTAACTCTGTCCCTGCTAAAACCAGGACAATGGTAGGTAAAGATCTTAAGAAACACTGACCATGCTGTATCGCAGAAAGGAGATATTTTTAAGGGGACATTAATTACATTCCTAATTGATGTTCTCAAAAACATCTTTTCTGTCGCAGGAGATTTATTTTTCCTGAAAAAAACATGATCGTGTGGTTGTGCCCAAAGACCAGGACTAGAAGTCTAGATCAAACTTTGGTGCACCCCATTCCCTCATGCATGAACGAGTATACTGCTTCTTTTCTTGTTTGTCAGATCCCTTTAGAACATTTTAAAGCACTGGGAGAGGCAGACCTAGCAGACTTCTAGATTTTAAGGCTAAATGCAGCTTTTGTTGTCATTCAGTATGTCTAATACAGCAAGAAAGATGGCAGAGTATCACTCAATTTTTGCATTAAGTCCATGATTTCTGGTTTGTACATATCTCTAGAAAGAAACTTAGTCTTGGACTTATGACTGTTGGGTTGAGAAAGACTTTCCACTTTCTGAAGAAAGCCATCCCCATGGCCATCTGTACTTAAAAATGCACACTATGTTTCCAGTCTGATTTGTTGTAGTATACTTAGAGGACGTCACTCATTAAGGAAACACAGAAAAACATAATAGCAAGTTACTGTATTCACGTAGCTTGGAAGAGATACTCTGGTGTTTTCACAGAGCTGTGGATGTTGTAACTTTATGCTCTCACAGGATCTGTGCAGTTCCTGTTTTGGTTGGACAGCTGGAATAAGACTTAATCCATCTGAAACAATCCCTTAATTTGTACCTCAGATCTTAAGCAAAAGTCCATCTGTGCTCATAAGGTGAGGACTTGCGTTCCTGTGTAGGTGAGAGGTGTGAGTTTCAGGACCTGGCGGGGAGAGAGACTTTCTAATAGGAACTGCCTTGGAGACCTTCCAAGACACCAGTCTGTCTCTATAAGCAATGTTTGAGTTCTTAGTTCAGGACCCCTTTGTTAGTACCAACAATTCAAGGCACAAATTAGCTGGTGAAGTTAGAGAACTGGTCCTACATCTGTTCATGTACAATTCCTGAAGAATACATTAGGCAATTTGAGTATTGGTTACGATTCAAGAACAGAGACAGGTACAGTTCTGAGACTAACCAGTACAGAAGCAGCATTCTTGCATTTCTGAGACACCACATTTAACAGCTTTGTTTTGGTTTTAATTTCTTCTTGCACTCAAAGTGGGAAAGTATGTTAGCTACCAGTTAGTGTCTTTCTACAAGCTAGGCCCTTAAATCATATTACTATATTACTTATTGCTGTTGAAAAGCAATGAAAGGAGTATGAGGCACTGGCATGGGAGTATAGGCATGGAAGCATGGAACAAGTGAAGTCAGCGAAGCAGAATTATAATGATAGTAGATATGGAAGTCAGTTAGTTGCAAGCCTTCCTAACTGAGAGTTTTCATCTTTCCTCAGAAAGTTCTTCCTTGTTGCTAGATAAAACCAATGCCAAAAAATACCTTGTCAGCACTAAAGTGTGGTGTCTGTCTTGGCAATTACTGAATTATCTAACAATTCTCAACATTATCTTGACTTGCACAAAACATTACATTTGCCTTTTTTTTTTTTCAGGACCTCCTTTTACCTGACCAATTTTAATGAGTTGTCTCTGTTAAGACAGCATAGTAACCTCATTGTTTATTATAGTTGGTAGATCTTTATAATTAAAATTGATGCTCAGTATTCTCTTAATTCTGATATATAGCTAGTCTCATGAACTGCAGTGTCAAGGCATTAATTCTAAAAATTGTGTGCCAGTGTATGAATAACAGTTTTTAGCACATCTTTTCAGTTTTGATTTCATAGCTTTTAGCACCAAGATTTTTATGTTGTTAAGCATCATTGCAAGTTTGCACATCTGCTATTCTGCTTTTGAGATCTCAGCATCTCTCAAATGCGGTTATTTTTCCACATTTTAGAAGAAATTAGGGACCATATTTTTGTCGCTTTTGGATGCTCAAATACATACCCACTATTTAGTAGCCACTTTTACATGTAGTTGTACACCTTCCTTTCTGATTGTAGTTTTGTATAGGAGGTTGCAAGTATTAAAAAATATGTGAATGCAAAATAAAGTGGGATCTTTATTTTCTTTTACATACATCTCTGCCTTGAAGTTTTTATCACTCCAGCCGATTCTAGTCCCCAAGCTACATATTTAAGAAAGATAAAGCATCAAATCAATATATTCTAGCTACATCAATATCATGATCCTCCATCCAACAAAGCGTTAAGATGCATGTTTGCCTTCAGTGATGAAGGAGTCACCAGAGCTACTCACAGGCTACTTTTGAGTGTGTGGCTGCAGTTTTGGTACTAGGTGAAGATTCTCTGTTAACTTTCACCATGAGATATCTACCCCAACACACGGCAGTCCGTGTGGGTACAGTGTCTGGCCAGCCCTATCACTCCTTTTCCACAAAGGTTGCTCCCTTGAACACCTATTCATTTTTTAGACCCACCCTGGAACAGTTACTCTCTTTCTAAATCCGCAGAACCTCAAACAGTTACTCACCTTATCCACGCCCCCAAAGTGACGACAGTGGAAAGTCCGAGAAGGCAGCAGCACAGAGCTTTCAAACCCTCACGAGGCAAGAAAAACATTTGCTTCTTTTCTGTGTGTGGATTCTTTAATTTTTAATTTTTTTTTAAATGTTAATGGTTTGTGGTATTTTGTCTAAGAAGAGGCTTGAGCTTTATGGTGGGAGGAGTATATTCACAGTAAACCACTGCAGCAGTTAATAAATGACACAGCTTTGATTCATCATGTAACTAACCTTGGAAGCTGGGTTTTTTTTTTTGTTTAATTTCAAATGTTCCTCTGGGATAAAGCTTACTTCTTAATTTTCCCTAATTTCATAGCACAGTTGATGTGAAAACCATGAAATATTGTGGGTCACTGGGGGGATGTCCTGATATTTCTGTTTCTCTCATGGCTGAAACTACAGACCATGGGGATTCAATTAGGTATTGCTCATACTTGATTTATACTTTTCTACCAGTAGATCAGCTAACTGAGCTACCTGAGAGGAAGGGATTGTGTCACAGGGCATGGTTGTAGAATACCATTTCACACAAAAAGTGTTTTCAGGAGTACTGAGCACTTAGAGGTGACATGGGTCTGACAGAGCTGCGGAGTGCTCAGCTATCCAGAAAGCAGGTAACTAAACAGGGCTTGGAGTTGTAACCGAGGTCCAGCCAGCTTGGCCCCAGCTATTTATCCACATACCTCTAGGCCATGGAGAAAATGCTCATTTCAACCTGATCCTGCAAGGTGCCAAGCACTCCAGTTCACATCCAGCACCACGTTTAGCCAGGTCAGATTTACTGGTGGGTTAATAGAGCTGTCACCCTCATTAGCACCATTTGGTGCAAATATGCTCAGTTAAGTAGGCATGTTTTGCCTCTGCCCCCTCCCACCTCACCTTTCCAGTTAGCATTGCAGATGTATCCTGCACTTTGCTCTGTACCTGGCAGGCATCCTAATGGTGCTCCTTGTGTTTTTCAAATTGAGGGTGTTACTTTTCTGGACTGCGACTGGAGTGTTCAGTTTGCCTTGCAGCACTACATTTTAGATGGACTACTTATTTTTCTATTCCCTATTCTCATAGTGTAATTTCTACTGATGGTTCATTAACTATTCTAGCAATCTGTTGCTGCTGAAATGCTAGGGTTAGCTTCTGATTTATTTTCTTTTTCCAGGCAAAATTTGTGTAAAATGTGAGAGCTCACATGGTGTTTTTGTTAGGTATGATGCACTCACCAGGATTTGAGGGAAACCTAAATTTCAGCTTCCAGACTCTGATGAATGCAGATAGTCTCTACATGGTCTCACATTACACTCTGCTGCTCAACCTAAAATTGGCCAACTCAGATTACTACAGGAAGAAGCCTGCCCAAGCCCCTGTGTTGCTGGTGAGTTGGGGAATATGGGAAAAATGTTTAAAAAAGGAAATTTGCCTTGCTTCCTTCCACATAAAACATCCCACATGTAAAGCCTTCAGGCTGCTTGCTAAGTGGAGAAATAATAATTGCAAATGAAGCATTCTCCAAGCTGCCTATGAATCTTACATGGTAAATGCCATGCATCTGAATTACACAGCTTCTCTGTAATTTGGAGAGGAATGAATTCTGCTTACTGATTATCATTAAAGTAGCAGTCATTTTGATAGATACTCTATCTTCAGATCTTCATTAGCATCTTGTGATGCAGCAGGTATTGTTCATGTACTTTATCGAGTGACATACCTTCATTTTGCAGCTACGTTTGAGCATAATGACAATTTTCTTGCTTAACACTCGATTTGTATTTATGCAGATGAAGATATGAGTGAGTGAAAAATAATTAGGCTTTAATAGTATGAACTGATTATTTTTGTGGCACCTGGGGTTCCTCAGGTTCTTTGGCTTTTCAAAAATTGTTTTCAAGGCTGCAGGAGTTCCAAAACATGAATTTATGTTTTTCAACTAATTAGTCCAGGAGAAGTCATATTAGAGTTTTCCTAAAAATAAAATATCAGTGATGTATGGAACAAAAAAAAGAGAAAACAAAAAAAAAATCTGTTAAAATGTACCATTACTGCTGAGTTTCCCATGTAAGAGAAGTTATATTGTAGAAGACCTCAAAAACAAGTGGGTTTTGCCATGATCATCTATTTTAGCGTGTTCTCCAGAAGCTGGGAGAGCAAATGTGTGACTCGGACCTTCTCTAGGGACAGCCTGGTGCACAAGCCTGAGTCTGACCTAAGTATTGTTGAAAATAGTTCAGAGATCTGAATTGGACCCCAGTTCAGATGTGATGACTATTCAGTGCAGAAGGGCCTGATTGCTGGACAGACTGCACTAGGTGCCACACCTTCTTTTTATTGGAATTGAGAACCTATGCCTACCTTGTGGAAATAGTGAGAGAAATAGTGACCATGTCCCATTGTCACTGTGCAGAGAACTGTCATTATAATTTGCATCTTGCATGAACTGCAGTAGGACAAGGGAAGATTCCTTGTTCATGTTTCTCTCCAGCATAGAGACACATCACTGTCCTCAATTCATTCTTATTTTTGCATAACTTGTTTCTACTCTTGCCTTCCTTTACATTCAGGGGTAGATAGATCTAGGAGCTTACTGTTGTCTTACATCTGGCTTTTATGGTTCTCTGCAGAAGGAGTTCATGAAGCAGGTCCAGTCCAGTGGAGTGTTGATGGTGTTTTCCCAGGCCTGGGTTGAAGAACTGTACCACCAGGTACTAGAAAGGAACATGCTAGGGGAAGCTGGATACTGGGGAAGCCCTGAAGAGCACAGCCTTCCACTTATCACCATGCTGACTGGTCAGTAATATGTTATGGTAGTAAGCATTAACTTCCTCACAGGTGTGTCTAAAAACAAGCTGCAATAACATCCTACTTCATTGCACTGCATACAGAAGAGCATGTCATCATGCAGCATGTGGTTCACAAAACTACCAGTGGAGAAGGACGCAGACTTAACTGTGGCAGGTACTGAAGTATTTGGTTTGGATCAGACCAAAAGTTTTTGAAGCATGGGTTTAAAACCAGACTGTTCCTGGGAGGCAGAGCGTAGGTTTATTCACTGAACCAAAACTTCTCTTCAGTCAGCTTCAGTTCTGGTAGACATGGTACCTGTCAATGATAAGTGTTAAGGCTGCTGTTTTCTTGATGTCATAGTAAAGCCATTTCAAAGCGCCCGTGGTGTGCCAGAAATAGAATTACTGGCATCTGATCCTGGAAGCCTTCCACTGACCAGGGTCCCCTTGGTTCAGATTCGTGCTATGCCAGGAATATGCCAAATGGCACTGGAAAGAAGCTGGAAACCTGGAGCACCTCTACCAATTGCTTATAAACAGACCTTAGCTTCCTTTGAAGGAAAAAAATAATCTGAAAGTCAGCAGGATGTCTGCAGTATTGTATTGATATAAAACGCACCACCTGCTTGAATGCGTATGCTGTACGATTACAAAGCAGTCATTAAAACAGTGTATGCAGGGAGAACATTGGCTTCAGCTGAGCCATTAACTGGTAATCAAAGGGCACTGCTCTGAAAGGTTTTGCTGATTTTAATGAGCTCAGTGTTGCTTTTAGCTATTGAGCTGATAGAAACACTTTGGAGTGGAGAAGAGACAGACAGACGGATTTGGGCTGCTAGAAAGGAAATAAACCTGATCTCCTTAACAGCAAACACTCTGTGGTAATGTGGTCTTTTGTTGGAGAAAGGGTTTTATTTCTTCTCTTGAGATTTGAACCTACATAGGGCTACTAAAAATGACATTTAGTGCATAGGATCCTAGTGCATCTTGAGGACTCAGACTGAGGTCTGGGAATATCAAGATACTGGATTTAGCAAAATGTGAAAGGTTATACTCAGAAACATAGGGATTTAAGGATGTGGGAAGTTCTGAACTGTAGGAAACACCATGAAATCTTTGGTGAGTGTTCTGTTGACTGTGCAACTTGGTGGAGGGGGATGTTGCTTTTGAGAGCGGTATATATCCCTTCTTCAAGAGAATGTTGCTTATCCTGAGCAAAACAGAAGATGCTGCAGCTCATGTTTATGCCAAGGCTTCAGAAGGCTGCCAGAAAAAGTGCAACTAAAACACATACCTGAGAAGTCAGGAGCACTAGTGCTTATTTGAACAGAGAGACAGGAGGATATGCTTTCCTCCATGTGTGTGTCAAATAGTAATCTGTTGTTTTTTTAATGTTCTGGCAGACATTGATGGCTTGGGAAGCAGTGCAATTGGTGGCCAATTGATGGCATCTGCTTCAGCTCAATCTCCTCTTTCCCAAAACCGGAAGACAGATGATGCTATTGTTGCAGGTATAAAGACTGTATTATAAGCACAAGTGTATCTACTAGCAGTGGGTTGTTATGTACTGTAACCATATCTAGATAACTTGGTTTTTAGAACAACAATCGAGTTGTTCCCTCAAGGGAACACCAGGGGTTGGGGGAAGTATGTCAGTACTTCTTACACATGAATTGGTAGTCCAGCTTGCAGAGGACAAATGTGACTTGCTCTTTTACCACTGATAGTAAAGCTGCTGTTGTGTCACTTTGCAGTTGTACTAGTAAAGCATTTCTCACACCAGGAGTTGCTTTTGCCCGATACCTTTTAATCGGCTGTTGGAAGAACTTGATTGACACTTTGTCCACACCACTGACTGGCCGCATGGCAGGCAGCTCCAAGGGGCTGGCCTTCATCTTGGGAGCAGAAGGAGCCAAGGAACAGAACCAAAAGGAGAAGGACTCCATCTGTGTGAGCCTGGATGGACTGAGAAGGGCAGCCCGGCTGAGCTGTGCTCTAGGTACTGCTGCATGTGGGATGTCATGGCAGGGTCATAAAATAAGATGGTAACTCTCCTTGAGGGAGTTTGGGAGAGAGAAACGTGGCATCCTGTGCCAGTCTTGGGTAGGAACTTGGAGCGTGGGACTCCTACCTGCCCTACAGCATAGACATATTCAGCCAACTTTCATTGACTCAACCTGTTGTTTGATTGCATGGAACTAGGGTGGAAGTGCTGGTTAAACAATAACCGTGTTGTTGCTTTACAGGAGTTGCTGCCAACTGTGCATCTGCTCTTGCCCAAATGGCGGCTGCCTCCTGTGTCCAAGAAGAGAAAGAGGAAAGAGAAATCCAAGAGCCCAGTGATACTATAGCTCAAGGTAACTGTGATTAATGTACCTGCCTTACCTCATAGTGCCTGCTAAGGTGCAGCTTAGTACTTTGCTACACACAGAAGGAGGACAGAGGGGAGTGCCACTACTCTGCACCACTCACTTGTAGGCATATGGGATGTATGTCTAGAGGCTTCAATATACATGCCCTGCTGTCCTGGATTCTTACGACACACTAATTACATTTTAGATGGAACTGAAATCAGTGGAACTACAGATAACCAACAGCATTTTTCAAATGTGCTCTTTTTATCCTTGTCATACTAGTACAACCAGAGGGCATCAGAGAAACACTTTGGGGTTTTTTAAATCACAGAACCGTAGGGGTTGGAAGGGACCTCAAGAGATCATCGAGTCCAACCCCCCTGCCAAAGCAGCTCCCTAGCTCATATTGCACAGATAGGCGTCCAGACGGGTCTTGAATATCTCCAGAGAAGGAGACTCCACAACCCCCTGGGCAGCCTGTCCCAGGGCTCTGTCACCCTCACTGTGTAAAAGCTCTTCTGCATGTTGGTGCGGAACTTCCTGTGCTCCAATTTGAGGCCATTGCCCCTTGTTCAATGTGTTCGGTGATAATATAAGCTGAGTGTGCATCCCACTCCCTGTCTTATGTATACATCCTTGGTAGTCTTTTGTCATGATCAGATATTTTAAACTGTTTCTGAATCATCTTAAATGAAGCTGGAATTAAAAAGTCATGTATGCGTAACACATAAAAAGTTCTGCATCTCTATTCCACTACTTCAAGCCCAGTGGAAGTCAGTGAAGTCAGTTGCTGTCTCCAGTGACTGGAGAAGCTCATAAAATGTGTCTGACAACATCTGATTTGTAATGGCAAGAAGCGCACAGCAAAGCAGAGTGTTGCACAAATGACCCTGCATGGCACTTAAATTTGGTGTCTTCATAGAGAAACAAACCTGAATAGCCCTGAGCACAAACTAGCTTTTGACCGTTCTCCTGGATCTAACTGATGCTTGTAGTTCAGCTCAGGATTAGTTTTGCTTTGACAAGAGTATCCATTAACAAAAGCTCTTTGGTGAAACTTTTATATGGAAATAGATGTAAAATCTGCAAAACTTTAATTTTTTTTCCCCATAGCAAAGGAGATTTTGATAAAAATAAATCACCAGCCAGCCAGCACCAGAGAGAAACATGTAGTATCACTGGCAATCTGCATCTGTTCTGTGGGCAACAAGATAGGAATTTGGAGGTGGAGAGTGTCAATCTGGCATTGATTATTTTTTTTTCATGCCTATAAGATCAGTCAAAAATAATTTTAATGTTAAAACTGCCTTATGTTTATAAGGAAGAAATGGGTTTCTTTGGTTTGATTTTTGTCTAAAATCTATGTTCTTTTATAGCTTTCAGACAGCATACCTTTGCAATCACCCTATATAGAAACCAGTGTTTAGAAGCTGGAGAAGCTAATAATTTTTTGTTTGGTTGTTTTTTTTATTTCTTTTCCATGCTGCAGTGAAACAGAAAGTGGAGCAGAAACTTGAGCAGATGGGGAAAATGCAGGGAGTCTGCCTTCACACTGCTCATGTCTTGTGTATGGATGCAGTCCTTAATGTGGGCCTGGAGATGGGAAGCCACAACCAGGACTGTTGGCCTCATGTGTTCAGGTATTTATCAGCTATCCCAAAAGCAACAGAATTTATACCACGTTGACTAAGAGTAATGGACTGAGAAAAGGGCCCTTACATGCTCTGTGAGTGTTCTGTATAAACAGTGTCAGAGTAAATTAACTGCCAATACCTATAAGAGAAAAGACAGTGTTGTTTTCCACCAGTATTCAGAGATAAAATCAACACTTGGAAACTTTGAAGTTGCCAGAAGACTGTGGCAGACCCAGGAACTCAAATGAGCTTTTCAGGAACTTCCACTAAACTATCTGCTATCTAGGGATAGAGGAAGGCAGGGAATGTAAGAAGACAGGGTATCTATATGTAGTCTGAGAATTAGAGATCACGTTTATGGTTTAAGGAGAGCACCTGTGCATCATGTCTGGTTCAGATGTAGCAATCAGTGCCTGTAAGTCAGCAGCAGGTTTCCAGGTAAGCTGGCTTCTCACAGCCCCAGTGCTGGGAGAGCTGAACTTGCACTACCCTTCTCACCTCTGCAGTACAGACTCTAGTGTTTCTTCAGTGAGCCTGATGATTAGTGGGGGAAGGGGTCTTTGATTCAGGGGTTTTATTCATCTTTTGCTTCTCCCATTTGTTCTCAGGGTGTGTGAGTACATCGGCACACTGGAGCATACCCACTTCAGCGACGGTGCTCCCCAGCCCTCCCTTACCATCACCCAGGCACAGCAGGCACCTGGAGGGCTGCATCCAGACTCTGAGCCTGGGGAGTCACCCCAGGCACTGACCCCTGAACAGGAGACCACCCTTAACAGCAATCCTGTCATTCAGCCAGTTTCTATCCAGGAACTCATCAAGGAGAGCAGTAAGGGCAGAGCTTTTGACTTACGTGGAGGCAGCCTGCTCTGTGGGACCAGTGCTGCCAAGGCTGTTCTCACGCTCTCCACACAAGCTGACAGGTAAAAGCAGCACTATCAGGAACCAGAATCTCTGTTCCCAAAACAGGACCAAAATGGACCTTTCTGTGATGTGGTGGAGTCTGATTGTTGTCTGTTGCAGCCACTTCATTCGGTTGAGTTTCATGAGGGAGTTGCATGTGTGTCCCAACCAGCAGTTCTTAAACGACATGGTTTCCTACATCTCTGCAGTTCCTGCCCTGCAGAGATGTCTTTTAAAAACCCATGTCTCTTAGGTTCTGCCCTGCAGGAACTGGCCTGAGTATGTCTGTGCACAACAGTGAATATGGCAAGTAAATCAAACGCATCCTGAGAGTGGTTGATTTATTGCTTGCATGCAAATTAATCTGTTGGGTTCATTAAAGCAGACAAAATAAGTGTGTGTCTTCTCCTGACTGAAAAGGACTTAGTGACAAGACTGGTGTCAGAAAGCAGCTGCTTCTGTCAGGGCTGTACAGACAGCTTGTCAATCTGTCCCAGTGTGTCTGGAGGAGGAAAGGCCACACAGAACGGTCACAGAACGGTTAGATCATCTGTTCCTACAACATGGTCTGCAGGCTGATAGGTCACAGACTTTTTTGATATTTCTGCTCTTCTTTCAGCAGCCCAGGGGAGAGTTGGAGCTTTCCTGGATTTGCATTGTTGTAATGCCATTTTTTCCACAGCTGACACTTTGCATTCTTGATCTCTGTCCATAGGAGTGTGTTATTTGTAAATGCAGAGGCAAAAGTAATACATACTGATGCTGCTTGTAGGAGTTTGTTGGTGGAAAGTACCTTTTATTCAGGACGCTTACAATACAGCTTGGTTCCAAGGATTAAATAATAGCAGTACTGTAATTTCAGTGATGCAGGTTTGATTTCTGCACTGCTGCTTCAGTGCAGAAGTTATTAGGACTCAGTCCCTAGTTTCTTAGAACCATAGAAAGCTTTTCATGAAAAGCAACATCAGAAAATCATGTTTGTGTCAACTTGTGTGAAATTTCACTGTGATCTCTGTGGAGCCCGCCTCCTGTGCAAGCATAAATTTACTGCTTTTAAGGGTACAGATTTTAACTCTTTAATCTTAAGAGCTCATTGCAATTGAAAATAACTTGTTTTTCATGTAAGGGTTTGTAACTTCAGGCGGGGAAATCTGGTGTAACTCTGAAGTCAGTGAAGCTATGATGATCTATGTTGTGAGGACTGGGCATTTATCTTTTTTAATTATTATTATTTATTTATTTAGATTACTGGTTCATTCACTGCTCATAGTATTAAGATACAGTACTGAGAAAGTATCAACTCCTTGAAAAAGTTATTTTTGGTTTAGTACCGCAGTTGAATCTTGGAAAAGTTCTGGCCAGTCCTACAGCACTCTGCTTTCCACCCACCAGATAATTAAGGTTCTGGATCAGAATCTTTCTGTAGCGTGCTATAAATGAAAAAGCACTCAATAACCCAGTGTGTCACTGCAGGCAGGCAACACATAGCAGCCATGTACAGATAAGGGTTTTCTCTTACATACACACTGAAGTCTGCAACTCATGAATTTTTCTATTAGATTCTGTTCTTTTACTCACAGGCTCTTTGAAGATGCTGCCGACAAGTTAAACTTGATGGCACTGGCAGGCTTCCTTTACCAGCTCAAGAAGGCTTCTCAAGCCCAGCTTTTCCATTCAGTCACAGATACAGTTGATTACTCACTAGCAATGCCAGGTAAATTGCCCAAAGATCCCTTACAGAGTTCTGTGTTTCATGTGCAATTGTACTGTTTACAGCACTTGCTTTATAATCTCATGGTTTTTCCAGTGGACATTGCATGGGATAAATAGAACAGAATATTTAACCTAATAAGATCTTTCTCTAGAAGGAATTCAAAGCCATAAGAAAAGGTTGAGCTTTTTTTTTTTTTTTCCCTTTGGACAGGGACCACATCCACACCTACTATGAAACAAATCAGAGCACATTAATTTGATTCTTGGATTTTGGGGCTGTTAATTATCCACAGGCATTTAATCACAGCTTCATTTTGGAGCCTGATCCAATAAGGAAACTTGGGTAAATGTCAACCTAAGACAGTGATTTAGGTTAGACATTTGACAGTGGGATAACCTCAAAAGTGTTCAGAAAATGGGAGACAACAAAGAAAGCACACAACTGAAGAATCTTCAGTAAAGCAGTGGGGTTTGTTCTGCTTGCTCATCCCTAGCAGGGTAGAGCATATACCTTACAGTAACAAGCCTGTAAATTGTTGTTTCCATCACTGTTTAAAATAGAATAGAAGGACTGGAACCAAAGGAAGATATTTCACTTAGATTTGTACTGTGCCTTTAGAAGTTACAGGCTTGGTTCTGTCCTGTGACAGGCGTAGATTTTGTCTGGTATGTGTCTCCAACTTAATCAGTTTCCCCTCTCCCTGAAGCACTAGGTGTCATTTTCTCAATGTGACACTTCCAGTTGTTTCTTTTTTGCTGCTACTTGCCTCCAGGCCTCAGCATTCATCACTTCAGTTTTAATAAACAGTGATTTTCTCATCATGTATATAGTAGTCAATCAACAGTATTTAGTAATAACAAAATTGAAATTAGCATAGAGCAATGAATTGCATTTTTTAGTATTAAAAGTTGTATGCCCCTTGTGATGCCTTTCACTGAAGATAAAAGCATCAGCATGTTTTAAGTGAAGAGAGAAGTAAGTGTCTTTCAAACTGTTACAAAGCAATGGAAGATGTATCCTTTTCAGTAGGGAATAACAAGTATTACTGCCTGGGGATAGAAAAGTATTTTCTCACATCCTCTGCTTTGTATCCCTTGATAAGCAATAGAAAAGGAGAAACCAAAACTAAAGAATTTGCAGTTTATATTCTTTCCTGTAGATGTCACCAAAGGCTTTTGCAATAACTATTTTGGGTCTTGAACTCCTTGCTTGACCTCTGTGCACTACTTCTCCAAGCCTTAGTCTTTAAAATGTTTGCTAAAATAATTCTCACTTAAATAAAAATAAGTTACATTTAATAAGTTCTCCTTAAAACTTGGGTCCAGCTGTCGTTCTTTTACCTGCACAGGCTGTGGTTTACAATGATCCTTTTTTTCCTATTTTTTCCCCTTCCACTACACTCCCCTCTGCTCTCCTAACTCCTGACTTAATACTAATAACTTCTGATCTGATTTCAATTCCAATTTAGACCTCTAAAGGTGGAGGAGTTGCTGTGGCTTAGCTTCCACTTATTTTCTTATACTTTCTTGCAGGTGAAGTAAAATCTACCCAGGACAGGAGAAGCGCGCTTCACCTGTTCCGACTTGGTGACGCCATGCTCAGGATTGTAAGGAGCAAATCTCGCCCGTTGCTCCACCTGATGCGCTGCTGGAGCCTGGTGGCACCTCACCTTGTAGAGGTAGGAGTCAGGGAGAAAATGGGAACGTGGGCAAGAGATGGCAAAGCTGGAAAGGCTGGAGAAGCCTTGGTAGCTCAGTCAAAATCAGAACTGCTAACTTTACATCCAGATTCGCTTTTGTTTAATAGGTCTTCCAAAGGTTATGAGAACCTTCTCACTTCAAGTTCCATAAATGGCCAAATAAAAAGTGACATTTGGGCCTGCAGAGATAGATATGGTGAATATACGCAGAAACTACCTTTTTTAAGGGGAAGATGGTCGCACAGTAGAAACAAAAGACAATGTTTCACATGAATTCTGTTCTGTGGGCTTTGTTGTTTGTTTATTTTTACCTCTGTGCTTTTTGAACTCTCAGCAAACCTTCATGCATCTGTGGGATTCCAAGTAGCTCAGGCTGTCATCTGTTTCCATGGCAGTTCTCTCCCATTTTCATTGCAGTAGGGTCTAGGGTCCCTAGTCACATTAGTACTGAAGCCTTTTTTTTTTTTAGGGTTCAGCAGCATAAAGGCTTACATCCCTTAAAAGCATTTCAGTAAAAGCAAATTATTTGCTCATTCAAACTAATGTTCTTCCTTTCCCTGCAGGCTGCCTGTCATAAGGAGAGACACGTGTCTCGGAAGGCTGTGTCCTTCATCCATGACATCCTCACTGAAGTGCTGACAGACTGGAATGAGCCTTCTCATTTTCACTTTAATGAGGCGCTTTTCCGCCCCTTTGAGCGTATCATGCAGCTAGAGCTGTGTGATGAGGACGTCCAAGACCAGGTAAGTCAGCCCTGATCAGGTTGTCAGTATCTGACCTGCCATGCCCATAGGAAGGATGATCTCCAGAGTGTACTTGGTCCACTTGAGAGTGTTTCCCAAATCCCCGTCAAATGGTGCCACTTAATCATCTTCAGGGAATCAGGAGGGCCCTGCCTAACTGAGCCGGTGCTGTGGTAGAGCACAGAGGCAGTGCACTTGGCTTTAAAGCAATTAAATGAAACTTTTCTGTTGTCTAAAAAAAAATAGAAAAAAGATCAGTCTAAACTGATATAGTGAAATCTAAGAACATGTTTAGAGCCATCCTCGTTCCTTCTGAAGGTCCATCTATGTATCAGTTCCGGTTTTTTACTCTTTTAACTTCTCTTATGTTATATGCAGGTGGTCACCTCTATAGGAGAGTTGGTGGAAATGTGTTCTACCCAGATCCAGTCAGGATGGAGACCCCTGTTCAGTGCCCTGGAAACAGTGCACAGCAGCAACAAGTCAGAGGTTAAAGAGTACCTTGTAGGGGAATACTCTATGGGTAAGGACTTTAGTGCACTGTTACATACGTGCTTTTGTTTTCCTGTCTGATTCCTCAGGGACACAGTAGCTAACTTAAAATATTTAATTGCCCTGCCTGATCACTGGCACTTAGCAGTGGTGCTCCAATACTCCAGGACTGTGCCGAAGTATCTGTTTTATTAGTTTGGGTGGGAGAGAAAGCAGAGACATTGTTCTCACTTTTTCTCTTCTAGATTCTGGCAGATGAGTAGACTGAGGAAGGTTCCAAACCTACTTGAATATTTCTGAGCAAAGCAGTAGTACAGGAGTACTGAGCTTGGCTGGGCCCTTGACACTGTCCTGCCAGCGAAAGGAAAGATTACTGTATGCAATCACCGTGTCTCATGTGGCCTGTCTTGCTGTGTGAAACCCATTGCTCTGACACATCAGGGTTAGTGTGATAATCTAGGCAAGTGCTCTTCCAGGCATTTAATCACAACACTTCAAATTGCTAGCACTGTTACAAACCATGTTTGCTGTAAGACTGATTCTGCATCCCTCCCAGAGATGTTTGCTTGTGTGGAAACTGGGTCGTAGGGGAAAATCACTTTCATCTGTTCTTTTACTCATTCGAAGATAATTTCAAATGTTACAAGTCAGGTCCAAGGGATTTTCCACATGACTGCTGTCATCTTGGCAGTTACCAAGAACCTAAGCAGAAACCATCAAGCAGAAGTGTTTGCTGTGGAGGTGAGTTCAAGAGCTCCAACCTGCTCTTACTGTTTGGGCAGGCGTAAGCTAATATTTTCCATGACTAAGGCGAAGGAAGAAGTCTTGATTACTTCCTGGGAAGGGCTACATGAACTGCTTCAGGAGCAAGAGAAGGTTCTGAGATAATTTCTGCCTCTGCCCAGGGTAGGGGAGATTCTCTAGATTCAGTTAGAACTGTTGGAAAATCACCTTTATGGGGGGATGAGTTCTCATCTTGTTATTTCCACAGGAAAACGCCAGGCTCCAGTGTTTGATGTCTTTGAAGCATTTCTAAATACAGACAGCATCCAGGTCTTTGCCAACGCCGCCACCAGTTATATTATGTGCCTTATGAAGTTTGTTAAAGGACTGGGTAAATATTTTTTTCCCCTTTTATCCTATTAAGTCATGTTATGTCAAACTTGACCCTGCAGAAGAGGGTAATTCAGTTATGTAATAGTGTGATGGGGAAGTGAAAGGCAGGGAGGAAATTGAGTCCAAAATGCTTTAAAAAAAATAAAACAAAAGACCAAGGGATTATTTCAGAAACATTTTTAATGCTGTCACTTCTTCAAGTTGTCATAGCAGCAAAGATGCATGTCACTATTACATGTCTGCTTCACTTGATCATAATTTGCATCAGGACTTGCTTATATTTAATAATTTAAAAAATAACCAAATAAACAACAGATTACTGCAGAAACAGCCTGGCATTGTTCAGAGCTAGCATGGATTGTCTGCAACAGAACAGGTTTTACATTTGGTGGTCAAAGACACACGGCTCCTTTCTACCCTTGCCTATATCAGCAGCAGCAGTTTGGCATGTACAGTGCTGAAAACCTGCCAAACCTTCAGTGAGATCATGAGCATTGCAGCTAGCACTCTGTCCTCAGAATTAGTTGTTTGGTGGTTGTTACTGAGGGGAGCAGGGACCAGGAGTGTCAAGGTGACCTTGCAGAGCAATTGTGGTGCTTCATCAAGCTTCAGAACAAAGGCAAATGGTCTTGGGTCATTCTGCTCCCATGTTCATGTTCCCTGAGTTGCCTTAATCATTAGAATGTGACACTTTTCATTGAACTGTGGCAATGATTTAATTTTTTTCCTTATGCAAACTGAAACATTTCTAATGAGTGGTAAAATGGGGATTTTTTTTAAATATGTGATTTAATTCACAGGGGTCTGTAAGTGACTGCCTTTGATTTAAATGAAGCACCTTACTGTAGCAGATAGATACAGTCTTTAATGTTACTCTCATCTTGCTAAGCTATTTCACCATCAATTTCAACAGGGATAGGATTCAGCTTGTGATGACAGAACAGAATTGTAATTATTGCTACAAAAGAGAAACAGATTCCCATGTCCAGTACCAGTACAGGGAACTCATGTTTCTCCTGCACAACTTAAAAAAAGCCATCTTGTATTTCTTTAGGTTTCTTACTTTTGTAAGAGCAGTGCAAATATGCTGCCATTTATATGCACTTTAACATAAAGCTAAAGGATTCTAAATATCACTGGCTGACTAGGCTGATCTCTGTAGTAGTCAACTTTCAAATACAGTATGGAAGGAATAGTTAAGGACATGCAAAAAAGCAAGTAGATGCAGGGAAAGGAGAATAAAGTAGGATTTAATAAAATTATTTCATATTTATTTTGTGGGTTTTATGAGAGGAATAGCTTTTAAGGCAATAAAATGTTAATGTATATAGACATTTAGTAATGCTTCAGATTCGGCACTGAATGGGATTTATGTGGCTAAACTGGAAAAATGGCTGAGCCAGGTATTCTAGGGTGGTCAGAACTTTTCCTGGGAAGAGAGGAAAACAGATTGTGCAGACAGGGCAAATGCTGGAGTGAATTGAGTTATCCAGGGAGGAGCTCTGCAACAGGATGCCTTGGAACTGATCTGATTATTTAATACACTTACTGAAGCTAACTAAAAGTGGGAGTCTGCTGATGCCACAGAATAATACCTGTGATATTGAGACTCCAGAGCTTGAGGGTATCATACAGTTGAATCTGTGAGACCTTCATACCTGAATTAGACAGCAAAATGGTGTATTTAAGGTGTAAATAAACTTAAGGGAAGAATTTGAGGTAGAAGAATTTTCCAAGACACTGGGGTGCAAATGCATAGGGGAAAAAAAGAGTATATTAATTGAGCAAAGGGTGAATACAAGCAAGTAGTTCATACACCTGTGGAAAAAAATAAAGTGGAGTTAGTAGGACAGATGACTATAAGATGTGATTATAAGAACTCCCAAAAGCTCTACTAAAGAGTTATTAAATAGGCATGTATGTATTAAAGCATTTATTCATATAAAAGTCTATATATAAACTGTGACAAATATTACTGTATTGTTTGATTGTGAATCATCTGGTTGTCATCTCGTAAGATCAAACAGAGAGGATGTTTTCTGGGTTATATTCAGATATTAGGGCACAACTGAATAAAAAAGGAAAACTAATGCTATGTTTCTCCTCTATTGCCCTTCCCAATGTTGCCTTTTCCATCCCAAGGGGAAGTAGATTGTAAGGAGATGGGTGACTGTGTGCCAGGATCAGGATCTGCATCTACAGACTTGTGCCTTCCCGCGCTTGATTACCTCAGGAGATGTTCTCAGGTACGATGAACAGTCTTACACAGGTACTAACCAGGCATAGGGAACGTTCTCACCTCCAGCCTTTGTGTCAGTGGTTAGATGGTTCGTGTGAACGCAACAGAATCAGTGTTAAGCCTGGTAGTACTAACCTACACTGCCCGGTGGAGAGAGGCCATCTGAAGGAATTTCATCCCTTACAGGCCAGCTAACAGTGGGGAAACGGAGGAGATAGAAACACTTAGACCTGAGGAGCATGTGGGAAAACGTGAATGTTCAAAGCATCATACCCCAAACGACATTCATTCTTACGTAAAACAGTTACTGTAAGCAGTGCTAGGAATGAAGGAAGGAAAAAACCCAAACACCCTGAGAATTCTCAGATCTTAGGAGCAACAGGTCACACCCTCTAAGAACGTAGCAGCAGCTTATCTGTACCGTGAAAACATACGTGAAGCTCCAGGCAAATCTTTAACAATTAGAATGCTGGCATGTATGCTGTAATCTCCCTGCATTCAGCACAGATTGCTATCCAGGGTTATTAAGACTTTTTTTTTGTCCTATATTAAAACGTTGTTTGCATTTCTGTAAGCTCTGAAGGTACTTTTGTTGGACCCAGGCCATTTTTTTTTCCTGGGTAAAATACAAATGCGTAACAAAGGATATTACCATAGCTGAAAGGTCATCTTATCTAAATTCAGAGATAAAGTGTGGGTTCAGTACACAGACTGAGAGGAGAAGGAAAAAATAAGGCAGGTCAGAATAATGAACAGCAGACATGCCAAATTGTACTTGCTATCTTGTTCACCAAAGAAAAATCTGTGAATATCTATGTGTATATCTAGTGCATGTTCTGTCTATATACTGTGTGCATCACATCACTCTTCCCCATCCTTACAGACCCCAGTGAGGCAGAAATATTTTCTCCTTTTTAAAAGAAGCAGCCATTTTTTATCTTGTTGTACCCTTTAACCTGCCAGCAGAAGAAGAACAGGAATGAAATCCTGTCTGTATATTACAACTACATGGTTTACTTGAGAAAGTAAAAATACTGGTAGCATCCCAGCAGACTTTGTATTTGTTGTGTAATAGACAACTCAGGCAATGAAGCTCTGAAATAAACCTGTACAGGTAATTTTATTGGTATTTACTTAGTCCTTCAGAGCTCTGAAATATTCTGTGTACTCCAAAAGACTCTGGAGCTTCTTCATTCATAGGTGCAATCAGCAAGAGGTAACATTTGTCTTTAACAAATGAGGAAGGGAGCACACTCCCTTCCCAAAAATATAAATTGCTTTTCTCCCTCTCTTCACACTGTGCACTCCCCACCTGTCACCCGACCCTTTACTTGCCAGCAAGTAGAAGACCTGGGGCCTCTGGCTGTGTTTTTCTTTTACACTACTGCTGGGTGAACAGGACGGATGCTGACATTATGCTGCTTTCGTGGCTTTTGCGTTAGTTTGCCTGCCTTGTTGTGGTAGCTTTTCCAAGTGTTCCCATATATGTTTCTCTTCTCTCCTGTTTTTTTCTTTCTCTCCTGCTTCCTCCCAGTTGTTAGCCAAAATCTATAAAATGCCCTTGAAACCCATCTTCCTCAGTGGCCGGCTGGTGAACTTGCCCCGAAGACTGCAGGAACAGTCAGCCAGCAGTGAGGATGGTATTGAGTGCATCCTTTCTGACTTTGACGATGACACTGGTAAGTGCATTGAGAGCAGTCAGTGTGGAATTAGTCAATTGCTTCTTCCACCTGTCACTGTAAATTTTGCCAACTGATGAAATCAAAAAGGAGGGTAAAATCTTCATAGTTTATTGTCTCCCTGTTGGTTATGCACATATGTGTGCACACACAGAGCCTGGAATTCCAGGTAACATCACCTTCTTTATGTTAAAAGATACATCTCATATATGAGGAAAAAATACAACCCCTCTCTTGGTTTGAGATAACAAGATTTTAATTAGCCTGATATTCATAATGCAGCCAGTATATATTTCTGAGAGCTAACAGAAGAATACTTTCTAGACCATGTTTGAAGTAAAGGAGTAAAAACCTTTCAAGGTTGGTATTAGCAGGCCTGCTTTTACAGAAAAAAAAATAATCAGTGTTGAGTTAGAGTTTAGAAAGATAAACAATACTTGTTTGAATATCTTTCCAAATTTATGTCTCGTGGTCTGTTGAACTAATTAGTGTATTTCTAAAGTTCATGAAAGGCACTATGACCTCCAGGAAAACAAGCCGCGTTTGTCTCCTGATTATTTATGTGGCATATATGAGTTGTGGATTAATCAGGTGTTTGATGAACTAGATCTGTGTGGAGCCAAGCAGTAGAGGAATGCAGCCTTGCTGCTTTGGGACACATGACAGCCCTTTGAAGCAGTACAGTCACTTTTGAATATCTGACCTACTGAGTTGTTCTGACCTGGCTGCCTCTGTGAAGAGCCAGATCCAACCAGGCAGAAGGCAGGCTGACTCCAATGCATTTCATTCCCATACCTCACTGGAATGACTCTCGGTACCTGCTTTTATCTAGGCTCTTCCACCACATGGATTGTCCTGCTGCAATGCTAGCCTGGATAAAGGAGAGAAAAGCTGCTCTCAGAAAAAACAAAGCACAAGTCCTAGGGTGTGTTTTTTAAAAAAAAAAAAAAAAAAGAACAACTTTTCCTTCTTTCTATGTTTGTGGGGTTTTTTCTCTCAGGAAATTTTAGGTTCTTCACCTGCAGTGTGGGAAAGACCCAAGTCACAGAAGTCTCTGCTTTGAGTCAGGCTTGGGACTTGACCTGGGCTCTCTTCACCTGCAGCAAAGAAAACTTGTGATCTGGTTCTTGTCAGAGCAAGTGCTGAAACTACCACCCAATTTTTACTTAGCTGGTAACGTTATTAGAACATTGCTAGGCAAACTGAGTTTACCAAGACAGAGCTTGACCTGGCATTCTAGTGCTGAAAGTCAACACAAAATGGGGCAAAATGTGTTAGCCACCTTTGCCATATGGTGATGCAGTGCATTTGATTCTATGCCAAACTCTTCAAGAGAATGTTTCTAAAAGACTGTTCCCCCAGATTTGAAGATACCTATATTTTGTGCTGCATGTTTATGCTGTATCCTTATCTAGAAAACATCCTTAAAGTCTGTATGACTCCAAACAATATCACCATACATACTGCCCTGTGAAAGTGGTGTGAATAAATCAATGATCGACTCAGTTACTTAATGATTTCACCGTGTTTTCCTTGATTCTCTGGAAGACTCTTGCAGTCAGCAAACTCAGTACATTTTAAACAAAATTCCCTTGCAGCCTTTTTTGTTGCTTTTGGAACATAATCAGCCAACAGGCTTCATGCAGACACAGATTACATCAGCATGGCTACCAGTGGCAGAGAAGAAGGGCTTGTTAGTGAACCAAGGTAAAATCCATTTTAGCCTAATAAACCCATAGCATTTTAAGGAGACTTAAGCATAACACTATGCATTGCAGGAGCATTGTGAATGTAATATGCAAGTTCCTTCTAGTCATTGACAATATAGTGAACTAGCAAGTACTTTAATGGTCTGTGAAAAATTAAAGGGCAACATTTGTTTTGAAAACTAATTGTTTTCAATACAGCTGTATTCTAATGTAGATATGAACTCACAGTACTACCTGTATCCTAACTGCCATTCTGTATCCTAACTGTCCAGGTCTGCCATATCCACATTTAGTACTCTATCATCTGCAACCTTTTACATCTAAAGAAGACATGTGAGGCAGCCTGATGATATTTCATAAGGCATTATTGCTGGTCAGTTCTGGGTACCAAGTAGAGACAGTTAAATTATAGTTAGTCATCTTAGGGTGCTTACTTAAAAGCATAACTAAAAGGGAAGGAAAATAGGACCAGAATTTTAAAAATTGACACTGCCTACAACAGTGCAGTGAACATGCAAGAATTCATGATCTTTAATTTCTTATCCGCCTTCACTTCCTGAGGGTAAGTTTCACCTGTGGTCAATGTAGTATGTCACTTACGGCTTTTAATGTTTGTTTCTTTACTTGCAGGCCTTATCAATGTCTGGATTATTCTGCTGGAAGAATTAACAACTGCCATATCCAACTGTCCCCGCCAGCACCAGCCTCCAACTTTGGATCTGCTCTTTGAATTGCTGAGGGATGTTGCCAAGACACCTGGTAATGAAAGTGCTTGATAAAATGTGAGCTAGTAGAGCCCTGACTCAAACTTATTAGAACCCTAAACCACTTCTCTATAGTGTGTTGCTCGTGCTAGAGCTGCACAGAGACATTCTCAAGTAGAAGGGGTTTTTCTCAGAACATGATCTGTTGTTAGTCCATTGTTCTACGCTGACAAAAGGTATCATCTTGTAAGAGCATGCTGAACATACTCTTACATTTATTGCACAGATAAAGTGGCACAGTACTCTGTTGGTGTCCTATCCACAGAAAGCATTTGTCTGATGTCTAGGAAATAAAATTTAAAAATATATAGTCCTCTAGACCTCCCAGGACAGACGGCGGGTAAGCAGTTGGCTAAATGTTTTTATGCTACCTCACAGCTAGATCCAAAACTGCTTTACCCCTCTTATCCCATCAAAATGTTTCAAGAACCTGCTTTCTGTAGCACCACCCCTGGCCTCAAGCTTGGCACAACTTAGCAAATTTACTGTGTACTTAGGCTTTGTAAGCAAAAATATACAACCATCATTGTGTTTATTTCAAGGCCCAGGATTTGGCATTTATGCTGTTGTACATCTTCTTCTTCCCACGATGTCTCTTTGGCTCCATCGCAGCCATGGTGACCATTCTTACTGGGATGTGGCATCTGCTAATTTCAAGCATGCCATTGGCCTTTCCTGTGAACTTGTAGTGGAGCACATTCAAAATTTCATCCACTCAGGTAAGTCACTGCAGTGTCAGATCCTCTGACAGGCATCAGGGGATTGTTACTGAACAGCTACTTGGGGAGATGGTTTCATTGCTTTTTATTATCCAAGCATGAAGAAAGAGGAAGAGGGTTGAAAAAAATCTGTTTGGGGTTGTTTGTGGGTTTTTTTTCTTTCTTTATAGGGTACAGAATTATGGAAAAAAAATACCTTGTAAGGGACATAAGGAAGTTATTTAGTCCAGCCTCCACTTGGAGCAAGGCTATCTTCAAAATTAAATCATCACAGTCTACATTATGCTTTCCAAAAGAAGATACTAAGACTTTGACTGTAAAGAACTACAATATCCAGAAAAGGATCTAACAATTTCTCTAGTACCACTTAAATCCAGACATTTTATATTGTTAATGTCAAAAAGAATTTTCTTATTTGTTTGATGTGATGCATGTTTCAAAATTGTACTCCAGTGATAGCTGCATTTGGTTTTGCAAAAAGTCTCTGAATAGCAGTAAGTGTAGCAAGATTGTTTATCTCTAATATTAATGAAAAGACAATGATGTTAAAACTCTGTCTTTTTCTTATAGATATTGGTTATGAAAATATGATCAATACTATGCTGAAAGATCTTTTCAAGCTGCTTGTAGCTTGCGTAGCAGAACCTACAGAAATTATTTCCAGAGTTGGCTGCTCTTGTATCAGGTAACACAGTCTATTCACCCTATTTATTAGCATATTAAATAAAAACAACCCAATCCCAGTGTCTTTATAGTATCATAGAATGGCTTGGGTTGGAAAGGACCTTAAAGACCATCTAGTTCCAACCCTATTTACGCTTTTGAAGAACTTGGGGACTGATTAAATTGGCAAACATCTCAAAAGAAGTCTACAATATGTATCTATCCCTTTTTAATCGAATAATAAATTTCAGTCTTACTAACCCTTTCTTACTGTTTTCTGTCTGCTTCAGAACCCATGATTTTAGGCATGGCTATGTGTACCATTCCCATAAAAAGCACGGTACATTACTTATATGCAGTTAGTCAATAATTAACCCTTAGGAAAAGCAATCAAGGGACTTTCTGTTGGAATTCACAGGTCTTTAGATGTAATTAATACCTTTCATGGTCTTCAGGCTGTTACAGTCATCATCAAAATAAGTAAGTCCTGCATTATATACTTACACAATGTGCAGTTCTTGTCCTGGCAAAATGACAACTTAAAGAGGATAAGCCAAGGGGGAAGTCAAAACTGGAGTGTAATTACAAAAATAGGTCAGGGTAACAACTGAGAAGATTGGAGATCATTAGCTAGCTACTGTGAGTAAGCCTTTTGTTCTGTTTCCAGCCTTCTCCCATTACAAGTAAGAATTGACTGGTTCCTTCTTGAACATGGGAATGTTTCCCTGTGTCCTTGCAGGTACGTGTTAGTGACAGCAGGGCCTGTTTTTACCGAAGAGATGTGGAGGCTTGCGTGTTGTGCCTTGCAGGATGCATTCTCTGCCACTCTGGAGCCAGTAAAGGTAAACTGCCTTTTTGCTGACAGTCAAAATGTAATCACACTAGTTACAGACTTGCTAAATTTTGACAGGTAACTTTTTCAGAAAAGTTTTTGAGTACAGAGCCAATGAGTGTAAGAATTATGTGGCAGCTTTTTTATTTTGTCAATTCTCTTACAATTAATGTTGTTGGATCAGCAGTGGAGAACGAAACAAGTATTTTCTAAACATTTGCCACTAAGAGTCCAGGCTTATTTTAAATTACCCTGCCAGCATGAAATCAGAAGAGTTTAGTAGGTAAAAACTTCCCTGTCCATCTACTACTTCTTCTGGATTAACTAAAACTAGGCAGAAGGCAAAGGTGCTTACTCGGTCCTACAGCTGCGTGCTACATGTAGGCTATTTCTCAACTCACTATCTTTCCTGTTACAAAAACATCCTCATCATAGGCCAGAATACATAACAAGTTGTAATTCTTTGCATCAAATACTTCAAGTGCTAAATAGCAGGTGACCAGCTGCTGGTAATGGTACAGAGCACTTGGAGTCTTGTGTTACACAAAATTGGGCTGGACAGCGCTGCAGTCACAGGCTCCATGCAACACCCAGTGAAAGTCTGATGTTGTGTCTCTCTGTAGAACCTGTTGGGCTACTTCCACAGCGGTTCTGAAAGCTTCAGTGGAGATGCCTGTGAAGTGAAGGTGGCAGCCCCCTCCCTCTCGCCAAGTGCTGAAGCTGAATACTGGAGAATCAGAGCCATGGCACAGCAGGTACTGACTCTGATGTTTCAGGGGAAGTCAGAGAACCTTTCAATCTTGGGGCTTCTCTTTATGAAAGTACATCTTTCCCACCGCCTTCCTCATCACCCAACTACTGTTTCTTTGTCCAACAGTAATATTGCAAAAAAATAAGAGAAACTAGGAAAAAAAACCCCAAGCTGCCCCTCTCTAAGTATGAATTAAGAATACCTAGGGTGTGGGAAGGTGCGTAGGTACCTGAAGAGGACTGACAACTGAGCCTGTTGTGTAATGAATCTTTTAAAAAGGCAACCCTAGCATACATCAGTGGAAATGTTTCTGTTAGAGAAAAGGAAACAGTAGTGGTGCTGTGAATCCTCATCTCAAATGTCATACACGTTTTTAATCATGCTGTTAAAGAATTATTTCAAAGGGCCAAAAATGCACTAAAATAGAGACTGTGATATGAAACTACAAAACCAAGATTTGTTCAACCTGTCAAAGCAAGAGTTTGAAGAAGAATGCAGATTTTTTTTCTCTATAAATACTTGAGTATAGAATTTCAGAGAAGAAAAAGAGTTACTGAGAACTAAAAGTTAATGACATTTAACAAATGATGGGAAATTCACCACTAACAACTAATCAGCAGAGCAAACTTGGAGACAACCTTCTCAGGGTCCTTTTGACTACAACTGAGATTGTTCGTTTTCTGAAATGGTTATATGAAACGAGTTCCTTGAAATACATTGGACTGAACTTAATCACCTGCAGCGTACTGTAAATGCTGTATGACAACTTCAGTATGGGAAAGCAGCTGGATTAAAAGAGCCAACAGAGCTTCATGTCAATTTTTGACTTGATAAATTGGAACCCTGATGCTGCTGGAAAATCTGGGACATGCCATCCAGGATTTCTGGTCACAAATAATATGGCAGTGTCAGACTTTATTTGAATAAGAAAAATGTTTTCAAATGAAGTTCTAAATATGCAGGACTCAAGAAAGCAGGGAGTGTGGCATTTATACTTTTCATGCAGACACTATTGACCGAACTTCCTGAGTCCTTAGTGTGGGGATTTAACACATCTACTAAGCTGCAAAATAATCTACAAGAACTGAGAGTTGTTTCCCCATTTCCCACCCAAAGTATTGCAAGCTGGTGTCTGTTGTATCTTCATGGCTGAAAATCACCCTTCCAACAACCAACCTTTCTAGGTACAACAGGCTAACTCTGCAAACAGGTCCTTGTCTGCCCTATGCATGATATTTTCTGATAGTAGTATTCAGATGGGAGAAGGTTTGTTTTGGTGTTTGTTATTGCACCTTATACATGTTAATTTAAAAAAAGATGTTGGGTCTTTGCCCTGTGCTCTGCTGGGTGTCTGTCTGGAGGCAGCCTGTGGCTCTGAGGCTCTTTTACCAAAGCAGCATGCTCCAGGGTAGGTCTGCCCAGGCAGATACCTAGCTTGTAAAATAAGTCATTACAACAGATTTTCACAATGCAGGAAATACTTTTCTCAGGCCCCCTAAGGACCCAGTGCAAGTGCTAAACTGATTGTTTTATATAACTTGTTGTTTTCTAGGTCTTCATGCTGGAGACTCAGTGCTCCCCAAAGACACCTAGCAACAAGGAAGGGTTTGAACATGCCCAGTCATGTGTGCTCATCATTGACCTGCCACCAGATAAGAAACCAAATGGGCATACCCAGAGAAGGTAAAATATCTTCTCAGGAAAATACTGTGTCATCAAGAGCAAGATAAAATCATGTCAGGCTGGCAGAGATGTAAACAGAGCCTGGCAAACTATGCCTCTCCATAGGTCTCATAAAAAAAACACCCCTAAATACACAGATCAAATAAAAATTAGGTTATATGACACAGGAGAAAATAACTTATCACTATCTGCTCTCCAAATGTTCCCATGATCATACACTGGTGAGCAGACACGTGCAAGAGCTATTACAGTTATAGGAAAACCTGTTTCAGGGTCTATAATATGGCCTTTAGAAAGCTAAATAAGGAAAACGTTTCTAATAGGTAGTAAAAATTGGTAGGTTACAAATACCTGAAGGATACATAAGGTCACACAAAGCCTTCAAGTAGAGGAAATGCAGATTAAATTAAGTAAAGAATTCTCATAGGAAATACTAGGAAAATCTTTCCAATATTGAGAGTTTTTTTGAAGTAGAGTTAAAAGTATCAGTTTGAAGAAAGCTTTGGAAGTACCATGATGTTTGTAATGAAATAATGTCTGCTTTTCTAATGTTCTTCTAGAATCATAGAATCATTTTAAATTCAGTATTACTCGATTAAAAAGGTAGAAAAACATAAACTGGGGCAGTATAAATTGAAGAAACCACATCCAAAACTGCAAAACTGTCAACACATTGATCTAGAGACCGTTGGTTTTGCTTGGCACTTTATTTTTCTGGAATTCCTTCTGTATGTTGCTGCCTCAGAAACTCATGCATTTGCGTAACAGGCTGATCCTGTCAAAGAATATTTCTTTCTGCTTGCGCTCGGTTGTTTAAACAACTGCCACCACCATCAACAAGGCCAAGAATTAGAACTCTGCATTCAGGGTTTGTGTTTGTATTGCAAGCTATGAAATTACCTGTTACTGGATACCAAACCTGCTCCTGTGCCACTTCAGGCCTTCTCATTTAAAACTAAACTATTGCTTGCCGCAAGGAGCCAGAATGTGATGGTCCTCCTTTGGATGGACAGGAAGAAAGACCATGCAAGATGTCTCTATTCTTACGCACCTGTACAGAAGTTTTCCCCCAACAGTGGGGGCTCTGTTGCTTCACCTTCAGAGAGCAGGGCCCTGCACAGAGACAAAGGTTGAGATCACAGTCTAAACTCTTCCTTTGTGGTGGGAAAATAACTGCTTTATCCAAAGGTTTGCAGATCACTCTTTTTGCTACCATGAATGCAAAGCAAAAGGCTGGAGTACTCCCCTCTCATGGCACAAAAGGCCATGCAATCTAACAGGCCGTGTTCATAAACGTCGCGTGGGTCTTGCCTGTCTTTAAACGAGTAAGTTAAGCTTGCAATTAATCCAAACTCTAAATGCTCTTTCACTGTGCTTTGTCTAAACAGCTGCAAAAAGTGTGTATGCCAACAGGCAAACGTTACCCCAGCAGCGCTCCTTTTTCACCAAAACAAGGCTCAAAAGTTGACTGTGCCACCGTTTTGGTATGATTTGCCAAAGCAGCACAGTAACGTGCCAGGCTTGCATGCTACTAACTGTGGCCTTTCAAAAGTTTTACTTTAACCTTAAAGTGGGGTTTCTCTTCTCCCTTTTTGCTTTTGTTTCCTTAATGCTGCATCGTTTCACAGGAAGCTGGGGTAAGGGAGCTTTTCTTCTTCCTAAAAAGCAGTAATATATTTCAGTTTGAAACTTTGGACAGAACAAGAAAATACTATCCTTAACCAGCTTTGGCATTGCGTGTTTTCACCTGTAGTTCTGAACAAATTTCTTTTGGAATTGAGCAGTACTTTAAATTGTCCTTGTAAATTGCCTTTTTGGCTATTACAGAGAAAGCAGATCTCCTTCCTTCTGATCTCACTTTTGGAACAGGATTTGTCTCTCGAAATCAATGCAAGCACTCGTTTAACTTTAAAAAAGCTCTTAAGAGCATATGTAGAGTCAGCCTCCAATGATTTTTACAGCAGGAAACTACTTACCCATAAGGAGCTCCAATGTATGTATTAATCATCAAGATTTTAGCACTGTCAGGTAGTAAGTCTACTAAATCTTACTGATGTATCAGCAATGACAGCTGTGTCACTGTAAGCAAACTGACATAGGTGAATTAACCTGAGATGCACAGATTTGTCTGACTTTTTTTAAATGTTGCATACTCAAACCTGAGTTTTGATATGATTTCTTAAAAAAAAAAACCAAAACTTTTTGTATTTTGAAAACACTTTCCAAAGTTGTTTGATAAGAGTAAAACAATTTTTGCAGCAACAAAAAAAATTAAAGTTCTGCATTTCATGCAACATGAAGATGTATGTTGACTTAGACCTAAAACTTCAGTATTGCAAGCAAACTGGAAAATCTCTTCCTCAGTTGATAGCAGTGCCAATTAAAATGCAGCCCATCATAGTTCCCTAAATCAAACTGAGTATTTCTATGAGTGCCAGAGCATCAGTTCCATTTAAAACATCACTGCTGTAATCTTATGCAAAGACTTTTATTTTTTTTTAAATGCCTGATGATAGGTTTCAAAGTTTGCAATTTTAAACCCACGAGATGTCAAACAACACTCCTGTCCACCCTTTGTTCCTAGCCTCCCTTTCCTGGAAGCCTCTCAGTGTTACTTACTGGTGCATGACTCAAGACATGGGGGAAATTTGCCTTTCCTGGGTTCCCTGTGCAAATTGAAATCAGTGAGATCTAGAACAACTCACAGGAGCACAGCTAAGAATCACCCTGTACTGTAAGTGAGAAACAAGGTTAGGAATAGATACTTCCATGCTGGGCCCTGAGAGCTCAAGTTGAAGTCTTCAGAACAAATGATTATAGGTGCTTTCAGCCAGACTTAAGCTGCTCTGCATGCTCCATTGCACTGCTGATGTTTCTGTAGATGGGTTTTTTGTCGGCTGGTTGGTTGGTTGGCTCTTTGGAGTTTATATTTTAAGAAGTATTCCTGGCATGAGTGGAAATGGAAACAAAGTAGTAAACTAGTTTTAGCCTCGATTTGTCATGTCATAGTTAAGGTTGGGTGGAATGCTGGTGGAGGAATTTTAAGGGTATTTCAGCTTGGCCAAAGTCCAGCAATCAAAATAGAAAAAATATGGTCAGGGACGATGGCAGAAGTGCTGCATAACTTGTGTTTTAACAAATTCCTCAGTTATAGCAAGTTGAAATACTAAAGTACTTGTAGCTGCCATGACACTGAAACACAGAATACTCAATCCCCTAGTGTTAGATGTCTCTGGAGAAAAGGATAAAAATCATAGTAGAGCTTTGTTTTAATACCACAAGTGCCATCAGTGTGCTTGCTGTGAACAGTTAATTTTCTTAACCACTGTAAGTGGATGTGTCTTCCCTTCTAGGAAAACATTTGAAAGAATAGCTGAAAGACCATTCTAAACAACTTTATCTTTCTCCAATTTTTTGTAACAAGGCTGTGAAAATCTGGCCTTTCATTTGCATCTTTCATCTTAGGTTCTAAAATGCAAGGTATTCCTGTACCTTCCAGTAAAAGCACAATGCACCATTTTAATCTATTTTTCTCCTTTCCATGCTTGGTTTACCAAGTATTCCTTTCAGGACGATAGTGGTGAGCTTGCTGTCCCACCAAGTGCTGCTCCAAAATTTATATGACATCTTACTGGAAGAATTTGTGAAAGGCCCTTCTAACTTGGAGGAGAAAATGACAGTACAGGTACCAGAAAACAAGTTGGCTGGTTTTCTCAGGTACATCTCCATGCAAAACCTGGCTGTCATCTTTGACTTACTGCTGGACTCCTACAGAACAGCCAGAGAGTTTGACACCAGACCTGGGTTGAAGTGTTTGCTGAAAAAAGTGTCAGGCATTAGCGGAGCTGCCAACTTGTATCGCCAGTCAGCAATGAGCTTCAACATCTACTTCCATGCTTTGGTTTGTGCCATCCTGACTAACCAGGAGAACATCACTGCCGAGCAAGTGAAGAAGATCCTCTTTGAGGATGATGAGAGAAGCACAGACTCATCACAGCAGTGTTCTTCAGAAGATGAAGACATTTTTGAGGAAACTGCCCAGGTCAGTCCCCCACGAGGGAAGGAGAAGAGGCAGTGGAGGGCTCGAATACCGTCTCTGAGTGTGCAGCCTGTCAGCAATGCGGACTGGGGGTGGCTAATCAAGCGGCTTCACAAGCTCTGTATGGAGCTGTGCAACAACTATATCCAGATGCATCTGGACCTGGAGAATAACGTAGAGGAGCCTCCGGTGTTTAAAGGTGACTCTTTCTTCATTTTACCATCCTTTCACTCAGAAACCTCCACCCCATCAACTGGAGGGCAATCTGGGAAGGACACGCCATCAGAAGATGACCGGAGTCAAATTAGGGACCCACTAGGAGACAGCCTGACACCGCGAGGAGGGAGCGGAGAAATATTGCTGCTACCCCCACCCTTAAGTCCTAAACCAGAGAAAAAAGAGCAAAGCAGAAAAAAAGAATGGTGGGAGAGCGCTGGCAACAAGATCTACACCATAGCCACTGACAAAACTATCTCCAAGCTCATGACAGAATACAAGAAAAGAAAGCAGCAACAGGCCATGACATCTTTCACCAAAGAGGTCAAAGTGGAAAAAAAGGAGACCTCCTGGGATCAAGAGGGCCAGACTCACCCATCCTCCAGCGCCCACAACATCTTATAGATCAAGGCCAAATGAGGCATTCATTCAGTGCTGGTCCAGAGATCCTGAGGCAAGAGAAGAGACCACGCTCAGGATCCACAGTCAGCTCCCTGAATATATCTGTTAGGGATGCTGAGGCCCAGATACAGGTAGGACATTCTTGTAAAATTCTAATAATAATAATAGCAATACTTTAAAAGATACCTATAAGTATTTTTCTATTGCTTTTATTCTAATTACTGTAATATCTTCATTTAATATCTTCATTACATAAAGAAGTCATCGTGATGAGCAACTGACACTGTTAAAACCTGATCCTGTCCTATCAAAAGAAAAATCAATCTTCAGGGGCACGTTACCAGGCACATTTGCAGCACAGCTTTCCAGAGTGCTTCTGTGACTGGGGCCAGAGCTGCACTTAACAACTAACCACTGACAATGCATTCGTTGCTTACTGCTGAGGGCTATAACACACTTGAGGCTTTTGGAAACATCATTCTGCTTGTCACAGTGCTTTTGTACTTCAGAAAGATTTTTCTTAGTTGCACAGCAGAAATAGTGGGTTCCATTGCTAAACAGAAAGTTGCTGCTTGCACTGAAAGCATCAAGCTTCAAAGTCTTTGCTCACTGCGGGGTGAAGTAAAAGGGGATGAAGGGTGAGCATGATGCCTGCAATGCAGAGTCAAACTGTGACTTAGAATACTGAATGCGAATTGGGAAGACACAGGGAACGTTAAATGTTTGTCACTATTCAGTCCTCTTCACGAGGCTGCAACCACCAGGCATCTTATTTTCTGCTCATCTGTTTACAAAGGTCTTCTAAAGCATCTCTTCTCTTCCACCCGATTTACCTGTAGGCATGGACCAACATGGTGCTGACAGTTCTCAACCAGATTCAGGCCCTGCCAGACCAAACTTTCACGGCCCTGCAGCCAGCCGTGTTCCCCTGCATCAGCCAGCTGACCTGCCACGTGACAGATATCCGTGTCCGCCAGGCAGTACGGGAATGGCTGGGAAGAGTGGGACGGGTTTACGACATCATCATTTAAACCTAGCTGTGCTCCGTTGCAAAAGGGAGAAGATATCCAAGGTATACAGCAAAAAAAGTATTTGGGGTTCATTAATTGCCTGTTTGTTGGTGATAAATTAAGAAGCAATGAGCTTGTCTATGTATATCCTCTATCCACTTGAGACTGTGTCCCTCCCTCACACTAGCAAAGGCAGCAAACCATGAGTGTGTCCAGGGGGGTCTGGATTGACCCCAGAATCTAAAAACTAGAAAATCAAGCTTGTACCTAAATGTGTGGTACATTTCAGTAGCTTTCATTGTAATTCAGATTTGTAATGGTGGGAGCCATGTGAAACTGCAGCAGAAGTCCCACACTTCCAATTTGCTGTGAACACAAACGATCATCTGGGTGTCAAGCTGGGCCAGTAAGCCTATGGAAGTTAAAAAAAAATAAATAAAAAAATGTCAGGGAAAAGGTGGGGCTATGGGGCAGGTAAAAAGGTAACACTTGGTCAGGGTAACTTTTTTTCCCTTCTGAAATTAGCATGAGAGAGGAAAGCCAAATAAAGGTTATTGTAGCAACTGTATGCCTCACTCTCTAGAGAAAGTGGAAATTTATTTTGCTCTGAGAAGAGCCTTTGAAGTCTGGTCACATTTGAGGTAGCTAGTAAGTGACTATCAGGTCTAAAACTGGTGAGCCAAGCACAGACTATTTATCCTTTCATCACTCTTGGGGAGTATTGCTTGAGGAGAAATGGCACTGTCAACCTACCCTCTCTACAGCACTATCTTGGCTGCCTCTTCAGCTGTGCCTACAGCTGATCCTTATGCTTTGCTGCTTCTGGTGAAGCTGAGGAGGAAGGGGACCACCACAGAGCAAATACCACCATGGCCAGCACCTAGCATTCAGCTCAACAGTGATGATGAAAATTCCAGTTTAAGCAACACCACAGGTAAATTAGCTTATGCTTCTACTGGAAACTTCTGTTTGCTTATATAGAGTTTCTGTAGCCAGGAACAACCACATCACCTATGTTAAACTTAGCCTGTCACTCCACATTGAGCTCCATCAAGACAGAAGATGGTCTGAAAGGAAGGTCTCTCTTCCTTCTCTCCCATTTCTTGTCTGCTGCTGTAAATGGAAGGGGACAGATCCTCGTGGAGATCCCCCTCTGTGCAGCACTCCTGTAGGGACTGCTCCAATTTGCTGATACTATTAAGGGGGAGGAGAAGGGGAAGACTTTTCAAATACTTATGTGACACTGTTCACACTAGACATAGCAAAAGGTTATATCACAGCCCCCAGAACATTCCATCTTATATTCCCACGCTACGTAATTTGTTGACTGGAAGTTGAAATCATTTGTTGAAAGTAAGTTGATTTTAATCTTAGGTGACCCCTTAGTGATGTTCTGCTAAGGCTTTTAAAATGTGCACACCAACTAAATATACAGCTTCGGTCCCTGCCCCAAAGCACCCTCAAAATTGCATCTTTTTTGTCAGGCCTGGATTTTACACAGCTGACTGCTTTTAGCATCTTAAACCTAGAAAAACAGCCATCACCCAAGCTGATGTGTTTACAAAGACTCTGCCACTATCCCTCTGTTGCCCACTTCCCATTTGTCACGGGCTAGACTTGTGCAGGGTGTGTTTGTCCCAGAATTGTCATGTCAGTCACACTGTTTCCCTTTCTTTCAAAACTTTCTTTTGCTAAACTATTCCAAGGACTTAAAAATTCCTCAAAAACAACACATTCTTACCACCTACATTGACTTTAGAAAAAAATAATTTAACACTTTTAACAACTGTCTATTTCCCCCCAATAATTTCATTATTTCCTTAGGGCCAGGTGGGATTAGCCCTTGCTATAAGCAGGGTAGTGGCACAGTTTGATTTCTGTTGCCATGTCCTTCTTATGCATCCTTAAGTAGAGTAAAAGGGCGGTTATATCTTTGTTAAAGTTTTTATTTGGCATCTATACAGAACTGTTTTTAAAGCAGTATATTAATTAGGCAACAGCAGAAATCAGAATAATAAACTCCAAGCAAAACCCTCCAACTCTGCTGTTTTCACGATCCATTCGTTGAACAGATTACAGATCCTTGCTGCACTGAAGGAAAACTAAAGGAAATCCCTAGATTATGTGGGGAGAAGTAAAATTAGTATCAGTACCAAGGGAATCACTCAGGACTCCAGAATAGGGCCTAGTATCTAGGAAACACTGTGGTTGTGTGTTGTGGAGCTCTATGAGTGACATCGCCACTGCCCCCTCAAGCCCATGACCACAGCACAGCGTAGTGTTATTTGATTAACCACCCTCTTGACCTAAAATATAATTTCAACTTTTTACACTACAACTACCATACTAGAAACAAGTAGGGGTAAATTGTCCTCTGAGCTGTGCACCAAGTGCCCATTGTCACCCTCAGTGCCTCTGCTCATCAACACCCCTCCTTACATAAGAGGTCATGAGTAGCTTGTAGTAATTCCAGAAATGTAAGAAAGGACTGGGGTGGGGTAAAGGAATCACTGAGGCAGCAGGATTTACATCAGCAAAGTTTAGCGTGAGCTGCACTTCTTTTTCCTTCTATGTAAAATGGTAAGCAGGTGAGGAGAGCAGCCCATGGCCACTTCAGGAACCATTAATCTGTGTTGCAGAAGCTTTATGATGCACCCCCAAAGTAGAAATAAATTAAGTATGGGGTTGGTTCATTAGATTTTCAGCTAGTATAGACATAGACATCAGCAACCACAAAGTATAGCTCATGTGAACTCACCAGTTCATAGACCTGTGCAGTCTCTTCCATGGCCAGATTCAAAATAGCCCTTGTATCCACATGTGTGAGTCTCCACCACATAACCCATTTATGTCCTTACTTAAAGCCCCATAACATAACACAACACATGAACTAACAGCAACATAGTACCGATTGTACTGTTGAACCAGAACATTTGAGCCTTGAAAAAAAGTCTGTATTATAGCCTGAAGCTGCTCTTTGCTCTGGTTAATGACAACATCCTTCTCATTCCTCTATTTTTTTTTTGTATAGGAGTTGTGCTTGGTTTTTATGAAACTGGCTGGTTATTTTTAAAAATGACTGGCCAGTAGTTTTCATTTAACTGAACTGCTTAACAAAAAAAATCCCACCCAAAAACCAAAACAAAACCCAAAATAAAAGGCCATTTGACATCCTTCTCAGGTACCAAAGCTGTGCCTGTCCTGCCTTTGCTTAGACCCCACCACCCTCCTCAGGGCCAGCACAGCAATCAAAGGCAAAAATGATTTCTTGTCTTCAAGATGTTACGGTACAGATTTAATACTCTCCCACAGATAAATTGTCACTTGAGAATACCTGACTTAATTCAGCATCTAGAGAGAATTATTTGAGAAAGATTTACCCAGACATGGGCAAAACTTTCCTTGTTAAAATCCCAAGCACAGGCAACACAGCTTTTGCCTCATCACAGGTAAAAAATTCACATCTTCTGGACTGTAGCTGTCTCATGTCAAGGCAGAGCAGAGTTTACACCAGTGATTTGCCTTTCAATTTGAGCTTCAAGTTTTGTTTCAAACCTAAACCTTATTGTAAAATTCACTTGCAAACCCTCACCCACCAAAGATATAACCCTCACCTTTAAACACCTGCTCCTGCAGTTGATACAGAACCATCTCAGCGTTGGTTATCTCCCCTGCAGAGCTGGGCACAGCAACACTGAGAAACCAAGTGGCAAACCAGCTAAGCAAGGGGAGAAGCTCCAGCTCCTCGTACCTCTCCCCACAGCTTACGCCCCCCAACAAAGTGCTTAAGCTACTGGAATCCACACCAGTTCTGTACCTGGGTGTCTTTACTCTCAGGGCTCAGCCCCTGAATCCTCCATCCATCCTCCTCACGTACAGGCTCACAAGGTCTCAGGAAAGGGAAAGGCCTGTACAGTTCCTGATGCCATCTTCTCTCCCGCTGTTCCTTGCACACTTCCTGCTTGAAAAATCTACAAGCACTGGCACAGATTCCCACACATTCCAGAGCCCCAAAAACTCAAACCTTCACTTCTGCACAGGTCCACTTTTACTTAACACATAGGAGGCTGGCCGCAGGAGGCCAAAATAATTCATTTCTACCTTGCTCTTCTGTGTAGAAGCTTATTCAGAAGTTGAGCCTCTGGTTTGGCTATTCTCACTTTTAGCAATCCATTCTAGAAGTACCATTACTCAGTGATAAAGAGTTTTTAGTTCACACCTCCTTCCCCCCAAAAATAATAATTAAAAAGAGTGCTTTCTTCCCTTGCCCTTGCATTTGTGGGGTGTGATAAGATTACGTTTAAGCATGTTATTTACTCATTGCTCTGGTTGAGGTCACTTCTGGGAAGATCTGTGCACAATGCCAATCATGGCACATGACACAATATACAGTTGGGCTTTTGCCATTGTTGATCATTCCACAATTGAGGAAGTGATGCAACACCATCAATTGAAAAAAAAAAATTAAAGTTTATCTTCTTTTTAATATAAAAAGGACCAAGTTACCATAGCTCAGAAGCACAAATGTTGGATTTTATGCAATGTCAATAGCAGTATCTGGCAGCTAGAGCTCCTTCTCCACTGAACTTCCCTTTTTGAGTGGACCTTCTGTAGGGATATAGGCATCCGGGTCATTTAGCAGCCCTCACCAGCAACCAACCTGGGACTCCAGGAAGTTGCACAGCTGTAAGGAGGAAGTCATAGCTCCTCTTTCTGTTGTTTCCACTAGCCCCCCCTCAGAAGAGTACCTGTAAGTGACAGTAACTGTATCATATCACACTAAACAAGCAGCTTTGGCCAAATGGGGGGCTGGCTATTTTAAAAGGAGAAAAGCAAAGCACGTGGCATGAGTGTGCATCGGATTTTTCACTTAGTGCTCCGAGGTGTCCAAGCTAAGAACTGAAAGCAGAGGGAAAAAGAAATGCCCTAATTCTGTGGATATCCGTGGAGCTACACTGTATGATCCTGTATTAATGCAGTAATGAGCTCGCCTGCGGGACCAGATCCCTCAAATCCTCATTAATTTCGGCAAATTTACAAGCTGAGGTTTGCATAGTCTCCACTGCCACATTGAACCAGGGAACTGAGCTTATGGAGGGCATTTTTTGTTAAGAAACATGGCAACAGCATCTATTTCAACTCTTTTACCCCACCATCCCACTTCTCAAAGCATAGTTATGTACTTCCATACACTTCATCTAAACGCCATGGAGCACCAGGGCCCTATTCCCTGTCCATGCGTTGGTTCGTCGGGCCGCAGGGAAGGGCCACGCTTCCACCTGAAGCTCTGGGCTGAACCAGGAGAGCCGAGCTAGCGGGAGAGGCACAGGCACATGGGTTGAAGCAAGGGATGAGTATCACCCCCACAAGCAGGCTGTGGCTCCAGAGCCCCCAGCTCTGAAGGGGACAGCAGGATTCAAAACCAAAAGGAGAGCAGCTGGGAAGGGCAGAGCACGGTGGTGACAGAGCCCTGTACTGCACACTGTTTGCAGGAGCAAGAGATTGAGAAGTATGCAATGACAGCAGCAAGCGCCTTTCTATTCCCTTCACTTTCTCTTCTCTCCCCTGCCCCTTTTTGTCATTATTCATGAGACTGCAAGCATGCTTCCATGGCCCTTCAACCAGAACTGGAAACTGAAAGCAAGCCAAAGGGAGTGGACACTCGATTTTGCCAAAGATCTAATCCTTTCCTGTTCAAAAACAAAACTCAAATTTTATTTCTATGATGATGGCTGCCATAGGAAGAATTTTACCACAAAACATGATTCCCAGGACTCCATCTCTCTAGCTGTATATTCAGGAGGAGCCACTAATACTTTTTAAGAGACTGTGAATTGCCTTGTCAAGCAAGTGCTTACGTTACATTGGGTTGACCTTCTACTGAGTCCATACCTTCTACTGAGTCCATACCTAGCTCCAATCCCCTGCTCTCATCCATGCTTCCTCCCTCTACCTTTCTGCTCTTCTTTAGAAACACACCTTCCCGTGTCTGCCGCGTCCTGTTGTGCTGCTAGCTTTGTTTGGTCCTTGGGTGTCCAGTGGTTGGGCAGTCACTGTCAGCTGGCTTGCAAACTGTATTTTGTGTACATTTTATTCTGACTGAAATCTGAAATGGAAATATTTTAAAACAAAAATTATAAACTATTTATGTTGCTTGTGTTGTAGAATAAAGAAGCAAATGGAAATAAATTATGCTTTGGGTTTTGTCTGAAGAAAGTTATTTTACAGTTGCTGGTGAGGGGAAGGGGCAGAACTGGGAACAGGCCCAAAATTCCTGGTGCATAGCGTCAGGAACGGCCGTTTTCAGAGGTGACCCGGGGCATCTGAGCCACCTTGAACTGCTGGGTTTTTTCAGTGGGAGATGAGGTCTAAATGCTTTAATCAATGAGCCCTACACTGCTCCAAGCCCGAGTTTGGGCTGGCAGGGGTGGAGAAGGCTGAAGCTACTGAGACTGGCATAAGTAGACACTGCAGAATTGTGAAGCATCGAAACAGGTGAAGCATTTCTACCTCCATTAAAAAGGGGAAAATATTCCTGGCTTTGGTTTCATTAGATGGAGTTACAAATTAATTAAATAAATAAATGAAACCTCCCCTCCAAAAAAAACATGGCAGAAAAAGCAACAACTCCAAACCACCTACACAACTTTGCAAACTGTCCTAAACCTTAGGAATTGAACTCTACAAATCCCATCACACTTTACTGCCAGTGAAATCCAGACAGACCCTATCTCGCCACCATCCCAGCGTGACAGCCACTACTTGTAAACACCTCCAGGGACAAGCAGCCATCACAGGACAGAGCTCCTCGGAGCACTAGTTCACAGCCAAACTTTAGCTGTGTTTTTTAAGCTAGGAATTCCCCCAATAACACTCAGTTTGGCTAGCACTCAAGAAGTGTTCCCTATCTACAGGTGCATGCAAACAGCATGGATGCAGCAACATTTCATCCCTCTCAGAAGCTCAGCAAGGGCTCTCCCCTATTGCCTAAATCCCTCTTTTGATTAAAGGTGGATGAACGAGTGCTCCTGCTGAAGAAAAACCTTTAACTTAATGGAAATGTTTCATGAAAACAGTAAACACCCTCACAGCAGCCACGCACACTTCCATAGGCCACCAGAATTTAGGTGCAGAAGAAGAAACCAAGACCAGAATTGTCCTGGGGCTCCCCGAAAGCAGGAGCGTTCGAGCAACCAGACAGAGCAGCATGCAGTAGCCCTCCGTGTGTGCCCAGGGGTGCTGCCCAGATGCAAGCTTTCCACATAGCCGCTGGACTACAACGCAGGCAGCACTCCTGCCTGGCCTCCTGGGGATCTCTGGGCACGGGGTCCCATGCACTGAAGTAATGCAAGACCTGGCCTTCAATGGCTACACAACAGCCTCGTCAGCATGCATCTGTAGGGCAGATTACAAAACAGCTAATGAGGTTGTGATGCTGTAATAATCTTAAGGCACTTCCAGCAAAACAAAGTGTGTTAAATCCCAACAGTTGAGTCTAATTCCTTTCTGGGAAACCACCTTCTGCCGCTCTGTATGTCTTGTTTCCATCCATTTCCTCCTAGGCAGCATTCCTCAATGCCAGGCGGCCAGTGGGTAAACACAGGAAGTGCTGTTCCCTCACACCTTACAAATCCCACTGCCTTCTCAACGGTGGGGTCAGACTGGCATGGTGTCTGCTGCTACCGGTGTGGGAGGAGGAGGTTCACACGCGCTGGAGGTAGCGAACTTTCTTTGTAGCTACATGAAAGACCGCTTGTGTTTCCTCCCTTGTTGAGGAACAAAGGGTTAAGATTATTTGCCAAAGAAAACAGTTGTCATCAGATATTTAAAACAAAAAGGAAAATAAAACAAAACCCCAAAAAAGCCCAAACCCCAGCTACACCATTAGAGCTCAAGTGTTGCCTCCCCTTGAGGGTGGGCACTGAATTCATACGCCAGATTCCAGAACAGGGGAACAGATTCCAGAACAGGAAGGGCCGTGGACTTGTAATGCACTGCTCTGTAGACAAAATTTAAGATTGATTTTGGTTTTGTTAATTGACCAGCAATGAAAACCTGCCACAGAAGTTCTAACTAAACATATTTATCAGAAGAAAGTGATCATGGTTCAATTTTGAAAGGCTGAGTTTTAGGTCCAGGAAGGTCAGCTCTCAACTCCCTCTAGAGCCCACCACAAGTCCAAACCCCAGCAGGCTCAGAGGAGCAACACCACACATTCTCTCAAAATCTTTGTTAAAGCTCTTCCTTCCTTTCCAAGTGCCAAAGATACATCTAGAGGCAGCAAGTTACCTTCATCTCCCTCCATGATATACATTTATTTATAACAAATAGGATTTCAGAACTGATGCTTTTTCACATTATAGGTTTACCACTGGCTACACTGTATTCATCTGTGGTCAACTAAAAGTTCCTCTGATACCAAGCCAAAGATTTTTCCTAATTGTTATTTTTTGACAGGGGGCCAAGAGAGTACTCAGTGTCACCATGACCATTTTACAGGCAGGTTCAGCAACTGAGCAAGTAAAAAATTTGGCCTTGACCTCAAAAGAGCCCAAGGTATCAACACCACATGCTCTGTACTCTTGCTTATCTCAGAACTGTAGACCTGTGGGATCACCTGACAAGAGGGAAAGGGAAAAAAAAGCCCCAAACCCAAGAAAGTACCACCATGGTAATAGTGGGATGTTATTTTCAGCAATCCTGCTGGAAGCATGCCCTCTCCAGATGTTTCTTGATCCATGTTTTACAGATGGAGAAACCTTTCTTTTGGCCCACTGAGTGAGCCTGTGACAGAAGTAGAAATAAGTAGAACCAGGCTTGGGTTCTGTCCTCTGAGGCATGTGAAACATGGGATGATCTCCAATTTCTGAGCTTTTGGCAAAGAAGCTAGGATCAGGATAAACATCTAGTATCACCATAAACAAGCACAAGCTGAACTCTTCATCCAAATGCCTGGCACAATGTCCTAGAACAGAGCACTCAGCATCCTGGTTTCAAAATCCAACAGAATCCCTAATAAATCAACACAATTTACATATAAGCACAGGTCAGTTAGCTCCTAAGTCTCATATTTAAGGAAAACAAACAAGCAAAGAAAACCCTACAGAACCCCAACCCAACACATTAGTCAGGCTGCGTGAGCAATTTTTCTCACTCCTGATAGAAATCCATGGTAGAGACTCTGGTTTGGCTTTTCTGTTTTGTTTCTAGAAGACACTCAGTCTACGGTGTATTTACTGGGAGATCTGTATCCATACAGTAGAGCCAATATTTCTGGTTTGCCAGCTCCGAGGAAATACACCCAAGCTTAATTATTTGTGTTTGCTGTGGTTAGTGTGACCACTTCTAGGGAGGCCTCTCATCATCCTTATTCCCTACCACACACAAACAAAATTACTCTGGATTAAAATAATTTGGAATACTTTCCTGGGTGGCATTTATCAATTATTTACTGTGGGTTTGAATGCTACATTACATTCCTGGCAGGCTGCTTTGTGCTTCAAATCAGGTTCTCCTTTATGCCAGAGATTACAGGGAGAGGAACAGATCAAAATAAAACTGGGTAAGATGCTGTATTGAAATCTAGCCCTATGAGTAAGCATGCCCAGGAGGTCAGAAACAGACAAATCTTCAAGCTTGGGAAACAAGAATGTCAAACATAATGAGAAAGTGAAAGATTATTTTCGAAAATGTATTGCAGTACCGCAGGTAAGGAGAAGGTGGTGACAAGGCCCTGGTTGGTTCAAAACGCTTACCTGGAGAACCTTCCCTTGAGAAAACAGGGGAACTGGCTTCTGGGTAGAACGGCACTGGTGGCACCACAAGAGCAGGCACCCTGATAAAAATGGTTTTTTTAAAGTCCCAGCTGAAGGGGTGATCAACAGAGCAGATCTTACATCTCTCTTGCATACTTCACCTTTTATTTTAAAAGGATGCTAAATAATTAAATATCTCAATGCAGGCTCTTGTGACCAGCCTGGAGCCCAAGAGAATAAAGATTATTAGTTTGCAAAGCCAACCATGAAAAGAAAAAAAAAACATCAAAGGTTTAAATCTAGTTTGCTCATTATTTTTTTTTCTTACAAGTTTTCAATCAAAACTCCTTTAGCATCCTTCCCCCCTTTCAGGGAAACAAGAGCAGTGAGAGGGATGAAACAGACACGTGGTAGAAGAGCATACCATGGAGTGCTTTAGGCAGAGCTGTACTGAGAGAGGGACAAGCAGCGTGGACCCCATGAAGTACCATCAGGTGTTGGGGGGTCTATAGGGTAAGCTGTGCCATCCCAGACAACGGCACAGGTCTGCAACAACTGCTGAAGAAAAACAGGAGAAAGAAAAGCCTGGGGCAAGGCACAACTGCCAAACTATATCACTTTTGGTGTCTCTTTTAGAGCCTGAGTCACGAAACTGAACCAGGCTGGCTGGAAAAGCATCCCTTTCAAAGAGGCATCACCCTGCACATGGCACAAAACGATGTTTGAGAGAAAGTTTAAAAAAACTAACGACAAAAAACCTAACCAAACCAAACCCCCAAAACCAAACCCCAAAACTGAAGAGCAACATCACAACACAAATGCCCCTAACTAATGAGGTATGGTGCTGCCCCTATGGCCTAGGCCCATTGCCCTGGCTCACCTGGGCAGGGCCCATTGCCTGGTTTCTCTTGCCATAATACACCAAGTCACTTAACCTTGAGAGTGTGCTTTCCAGCACTACGCCTGGAAACAGGGTGAGAGGTTCCCGTCCCCCCAACCGTATTGTAGCTGAAAAATCAAATCGCTGCCTCAGCTGGTCTGGTCACAGCTGATTCTGTCTGAATGCCACTGCCCCAAGAGAAATCTAGCTGTTCTTTAAAATGAAAGCATTTTAAAGCAATCAAGCTGGACCCAAGCTCTCTCCACTGTACAACTCTCTTCCCACCGAGCAGCGATGGAGCTTCACACAGGAACAACACTGCTCATGGCAGCATCAGTGTAGCTCGTGGAACGGGGCAGCCTCTTGCCGCTCATCACACAGGAGGGGGTCACTGCAGTGGTATTTTCTCAATACTCTCTGAAATGACAATAAAGTCTCCTGGATTTGGGACACGACAGACTGTGCACATGGAAGAAATGTTCCCCAGGTCCCATAGCAGAATTTTCTTTACATTTTGCTACTGGTTCATGTTTTGGCCCTCCTTCTTGTGCAAGCCCCTGCTCTAACATCAGCATCCCGCAGGAGACACCACAACATAACTCCACTCACCCCAATATCAGCACATCATTCTTAGAGCTGCCCATGCTGAACGACAGTTCCCAGCAGCTTCATTGCCCAGGTATTTCTAATGTGTAATTGTTCCGCTCTGACCATTTGCACACACCTCAAACAACATGTTTCTTTCACCATCTCCCATTTTTAATGCCATATCCAGCTGCCCAGGTAAGCCTCTTGATGTAAGAAGCCACACTTGATGCCTTTGCCTTTGTATTTGTGGTTTTCTACAGAGAAGGGCCTTTAATTCCCAATCCCACAGCATGCTTTCCACTCGCATCTCCGTAAACTCTCATCTCCCCAGCTCAAGGACACTGCAGCAGTGCTTTTACCCCACTGTCCCAAGTGCCCTCATCCTTATGGACTTGCACTGGTCAACTCCAAAACATTTTTATATCCCTTACATCAGAAAATACCTGCCTTGCGTGTTTAACTTGTCCCTTTTTTCTCCTCTGCCTCCTGACATTTTAGTTTCCAGTCTATAGCTCCATAGCAAGAGCTCTTTGGATTTAATAGGTAATTTCATTACCTACAAGGGTAATGGCTCTTTAATAGCCCTTACCCAATAACATGTATGCACAAAGCTTAGCAACCAACCAGCATGCAGCAAATCCACCATATCAAATGTGATGCAATTGAGCCAAACAGCATCCTAAGAAAAAGCATCCAGTGGGGAATTCGAGCAACTCCCAACGAAAACAACTGCAGTCATGCTCAGCAAAGTGTTACGGGGGATCGAAGGAGGATGCCATCTGTCTGGAACTTCCTCAGTTCTCTTCCCACCTGACAGATGGGAAGAAGCCTTACCTTCTCAGGTACCTCTGCAGCTGCTGTGTGCCACCAGCCCTGCTAGCAGAGCTTTCTGCATTTAAGACTAGCTGGCCTGCCTTCGTGTAACAGGGCTCATACCCTCAAACCTGGGCTTGATGGCAATTCTGCTGACAAGTTGAACCATTAATGAGTGTCCTTGAGAAAATAAAGCTCTTGTCTTGTCTGCGGATTTGGGGCCTTTTCTATATACAAGATCTTCTTCATGTGTTTCATTTCTATACTGGATGTTATTCAGCAGGTTGCAGGGCTGTGCATCTGCCCTGCAAGATGGAAGTAGAAATCTGTAGATTGACAACAGGAGATTTGGCTTCAGGGCCTGAACTCTGAATTGCAACAGTTGAGAAAATGTGTGTTTATTTCAAGCAAAGGATTGTTCCAGTTCACCTAAATTAAACCACCACAAAATTACCCCAAGCCTCTCGGCTGATGCCCTGTTAAATAATGCACACTTCAATTCAGGGACTTTCATACAGATTGAGAAGTGCACAGACAGGAATAATTTTCTCTCTTGTCCTGAAAGGACCAAGTCCAACGGAGACCCTTGGCCTTTCCTTGGCAGCTGAGCACAACAGTGAACAAGGATTTCCCAGTTTGCAGCTCCAGTTCTCAAGCTTTTTCACAATATGGAATGATCTCTCCTCCTTCCAACAGGACCTGGCTCATCTTGCTTGCAGCGATGGACACACAGACACACTTGCACAGCTGCCCTCCTCCCACTCTCCCCATCTTCAGGCTACCTGCTGCCATGCAGCTTTTGCCCCTTTGTTGGATATTTATGACTAGTTGGAGCCTTTCCTTTTCCTCACTCCCTTTCCCTGAAGCATTTCTAATCCTTTTTTTTCCTCTTTCTTTTTTGGAATATCCTGTTTCTAAAGGAGCAAAACACCTCATCTCTCACTAAGCTCATGGCAGCGCTTCTAAAAGCATGTGGAGCTAAAAGCATCTGGAAATTAGGAAAAAGTTCTTCACTGACAGGGTTATTGGACATTGGAACAGGCTGCCTAGGGAGGTGGTTGAGTCACCAACCCTGGATGTATTTAGAAGACAGGTAGATGAGGTGCTCAGGGATATGGTTTAGTAGAGGACATGAATGTTTGAACTCGATCTCAAAGGCCTTTTCCAACCTAATGACTCTGTGATTCTGCGGTCAGCTGGGCTCTTCGGAAATGCTTTGCTTCACCTGGAGGTGCTTAAATCCAGCCTTTAGTAACAGTATTTCAGAAAAGACACCAGTGAACTGCCCACAATCACATTTTGGGAAAGAGGAGTGGAAGAGGGATGCTTACACTTCAGTAAAATTTGATGGCTGCAGAAGCCAAGAGAGTACAGCTCTGGGAAAGATCAGAGGAGAGGCCGTCCACGCTCCTGATGTCTGGCTAACCTTTGTTTTCTCTGGCTCTTTACTGGCACAGAACCACCTATAGATCACTGCCAGTTCCAGTTCAGGATTCCCAAGCAGAACAGCGGCAATCCTGAATCACTCAAGAGTAAGTTGAACTCAACAACACATTTTGGAAAGTTGTGGTAAAATGCTAGCAGCAGTATTACACAAAGCTCGCTCTCTCTCATCTGCATTGTCAGGGGATGCTGGTCAGTCACCAGTACACCACCACAGACCCAGAGGTTTTCAGGCTCTGGTAGACTCAGAAGACTTTAAGGGATACTCTACAGGAGATGATCCTGCTCTGTCAGCAACCTGAGGTCTATCCCTGATGCTCACTTTAAAGGTTTTTGCTTTCAGCTACCCAGCTGCAGCATCAGATCAGTAGCCCCAGCAGTGCCATGTCCCCCTGCTCCCACAGCCACTGTCGCTCCCGCACCAAGAAGTGCAGCATCAGTGTGCACGCAAGTTGTGACTGGGTCTGTCTCTCTTTGCTTCCACGGGCAGTCAGTACTGCTGTTCTCCAGAATTTGGGTTTTCAGCAGGGCTACACCAGCTTCTATCTGCCCTTTGAAGTGATGCTAGGTTCAGTTGGGGGGTGAGGGGAGGCAATTGCTCTTCAGAAAGTGATTTCTTTTTGAGAAACAAATGTACTGATGCTTACTGAAAAAGGAAAGCCAGAATTTCAAGGTCATGAAAGATTTACCAAAAAAAAGAGCAAGTTGCTATGAATCTCTTAATTACCCAAGTGAAAAGGAATGGGCAGGTGCCAACACCGCTCCAGTCTGAAGGACAAAGAAGCACCTATTGGCTGGTTATAGGCAAGAGACGGGCTCTCCCCCAACTCCATCCAATAAACCCACACCTGAGAACACAGTACTGCTGCAGTAGTACGCACTATAACTCATCATTCCATATTATTCACACACAAGAACAGAGTCGTTCCCACCAGGAGAGTTCACCCCTGCACACGGAAGGCAGCAAAAGAAAGCAAAACCCCTCAGCCTAAGGAAAGAAAGCAGCATCTGTGGATATTCTGTTCCCTACCAATTTCAGTGGGAACGCAGCCTGGGATCCCTCTGCTGGCCTCGGACATCACAGCAAGTCAGACAGATTAATTATTTATGATGGATAGTTTGAGCTTTGTACTGAGGACAGTGGAGGTGCCTATTTTTGCAGCGGCTTCCTCAGAAAGTCTCTCTTTTCTCCCCTGCTAGAACATTGGAAGCGATAAAAGCAACGCTACTGCAATTAAAGCCACCTTGTTGCCATCATTTTAAAAACCTGTACCAAACTTTATCCAGTTTGGTGGTACCATTCCATTTTCAGCTATTTTCTATAGATTAGTTGACAGGGCAACTGTAAATTAAACTATTACAAAGAACAAAGCCGGTAGGGTAGAGGGGGTGGAAGCTTTGTCCATGTCAAGATCTGAAGACCTCCAAAGGTCCACCTCCCCTGCACTCCAAAGCAGCAAGCCTGACTTCTGACCGCAGAGCTTGGATTCAGCAATTTGTTACAAATCCAGCCTTGAGCAGTAGTTTCAGTTCTGCACGAGAGCAGATCTTCTCTACAAAGGCTGTGTGTCAAGTGGGCGCCTGGCTACTGGCAGCAGAAAGACTTTATCTCTACTGCTCTCACTAATCTTCCTGCTGGGCCCACTGATTACATTAAAAAGCCGGAGAGACAATAATTATTTTAAATCCTAATTACCTGCATGACAAAGGGCACTGAGTTTCCCCCAATTCCCACTTGGCCTCAGCTGTACAAAATGAAATAATTCTTAAACATTTTCCAGAGGTGAAGAATTCAAAGCAGCACTTGGAAATTCAGGTCAGTGAGTCTTAAAAGTGCACACCTTATTTATTGGGTGAAAATTAATGTAACTAGAATCCAAGGATGCCAAACAGAGTGTTTATACTGTAAGTAGATACAATTTTTTACTTCTCATTATTCATGATGCACTCCCAAAGCAAAGTCACAGCAAGCTTTTAAAAATAGCATTAGTAATCTTAGGGACTATATTAATACCCTAATTAAGATAGTATATAAATGTTTCCTACTCGCACAGAGATGACAGATTTAAGCTACACAGTCCCAAGACTCCTTAAGGAATTAATTTGCTTAACAGGCATTTAAGAAGGATGGTTGCCATTCTTGCTTCCATACAAGGTGTGGAGGCATCAGGTCAGGAGTATTTTTGCTATGACCAGTTAAGCCACATCAGGACCTGACATCTCAGTGGATGTTGTAATTCACAGCATAGTTCCCCCAGACTCTGGTTGCAGCCGCACTCACCACCTCTGACAGTGTTTCTCGAGATGTCAAGGGAGGCATGGAGGAGCTTCCCAACAGGTGTGCAAAGGCTTTGCTGAGGGCACATCTCCAGCTTCATGCAGGACCTCCTCAACAGAAGCAAGAGCAAGGTCTGTTTTCTGATGAACAACGCTGCTGCCCTAGCACGAGAACCAACCCTTCATTCAATGTTATTGCTCCCAGATGCTGCTCAGCCGGCAACTTCGGCAACAAAGCGGGACAGATGCATCACAAAATCTCCTCTCTTCCTCACAGCCCAGGTTCAGCTGCAGGACCACCACTCCTGCATGCTGTCATTGCAGGGATCACAGCCAGCCTTGGAACAGGCTCTTTACAGAGTCCTCTTGTTAGAAACGCCAAGCACCAGCACTTCTGACTGCCTGCTGGAGCTGCAAGAGTTCAACTGGCTGCCAAGCAGGCCTGCAGTTTTTCTGGGAGCAGGGATTGAGTGAGCAGTGTTGAAAAAAGGAAGTCCAAGCAAAAAAATAAGAGGTCAAAATTCTGACCCCAGTTTTGTATCACCCACCCTGACCACAAATGTACTCAAACAGGTTAGCCTCGAGAAACCACGCAAAACATACCACAGTTGGACAGGGCCCTACCACCAGTTTCTTCCTCTGCTTGAAGCAAGGGAGAAACTGATACCTCAAACTTTCTGGTAAGTGCTAAACCTTGATTAACTTCCAACTTAAGCAGTCCTCCCTTCGGAGGTTAACTTACATCAGTGACCTTTTTTTATTGATTTTTTTCCCCTGGATAAATGGCACACGAGCTTCACACTGGAAACAATCAGCATTTAACACCACATATCCTAGAGAGCTGTAAACGAGTCCTGATGTAACCGAACTGACAACTCGTTATTACTGAAAGCAATCATATACTCTCAGTGACCAAAGCCTTCCTGGCAGAGCTCGCTCTCCGGATTTATCATTAACATCTACATCCTAACACTGCTAAATAATTCAGCACAGCATTTAGCCTCATGTCCTTGCCTCTCTACCCAGAAACCACTCTCGCTGTTTACTGTATGTTCCAGCAACAGGGAAGAAAAACCTGCTGGGATCGTGGCTCCTCCTCACGCTGCATAGCTGAGGGGGAACCTTCAGTCTCCACGTAGAAGTGAAGGCTTTGTTTATTTTTATTTTGCTGGAAAAAAGTGTTTATTAGATACCTAAATATAGAGCGTTATTTATCCACACGGAGTCATGACCGTATGGGCTCAGATTCACATGCAAATTCCCCTTTTAATAATCCTAATGCAGGGAGCGCTCCAATCAGAGTGCTATCAGCCCCGGCTCCCGGATACCTGATGCCAGCTTTGCTGGTAATGTAGGCCACCGAAGCAAATCCAGAGAGATTGAGTTGGAAGAGGAGAGAGGCTCTGAGATCTATTTGCTTGGCTTCCTGACGACGGAGGAAGGGGGTGTCTAACTTCTTTTTTCTTGTCTTTTTTTTTTTTCTCTTCCCTTTTCCACCATAAACAGGATATCATTTAAGAGGGACCATTAGGTGAGAGCAGCCCAGCTGGGTCAAGGCTGGGAGGCGGGGACGCAGTTGCAAGCAGTGAAGCAAGGTGGAGGCACGAAGACAGAAGACCAGGTTAATGAAAGCATGAGGTGGCTCTTGGGCAGCAGCTGGAGAAAATTTGGACATGCTGACAGGGGAAACTATGACTGGCTGAACAGCGAACCAGGTGGGCCACTTCTGGAAACAGAGCTTCAGGTCTGTACCCCCTGCTCATCTCTGTGGCACGTCCTTTGGCTTTGCATGTGTGTGTACGTCTGCGTAATGCCTGAGCCTGAAGTACAGAGTAACCACCCGGGTGTTGAGATGTGTGAAAGCAGCACCGCTTGGTTACACAGAATCAGAGCATTAACTTACTGCTATTTTTAAACACATTTGTGGGGAAAGAAAAACATTAGATGGAAAAAATTCTTCCTTGAGCAGCAGGTAAAGAAGTTTAGTTGTTTCTTTTAAGCATAATGCACTCTGATACTCCTTGATTTCCTTTCTTCCAAATGGATGTTTGCACTTTGGATCTGGTCCTGTGAAGCCTTTCCGCAGATGTTAAGAGTCAGTAGCAGTCAGGAATGAACTCTTGTTCCCTAAGCTGCGCGCTGATTACTTCTGCAAGAGAGGATCACATGCAGGCAAGTGGGGGGAGGGAAGTAGCCCTCAGAGATGAAAACACAGCCTGGCTTTCTAGCTTTATCTGGGATGCAGCAAAAGGGTTTCTCTGATCAGAAATAATAATTTAAGATGTTCATATATCCCCAGTGAAAGTCTAGGTCAAGTAGCATTAGCAAATGGACTGGCCACGCTACTTAGCCGAGATATCAAGTGTACTGTGGTAAAATAAAAGGGTGTGGGTGTGTGTGTGAAAGCCAGGAGTGAAAGTAGTTTTTAAATGCTTCTACAATTTAAAAAAGTCTGGCTCATCAGTAGCACTGTCAGAGTCAGAATCACAATGGCAATGTCTTCACCCCTTGGTTTGCCTGACAGTGAGAAACAAGCAGCAGAGTCACAGTCTAATAGGCTGTTAGTCAGTCTAAATCCAGACTCACTGTAAAATTACATGTCTTTATTAATATACACAAACACACATCAAAATGTTTTTCTGTTTGCCAGAACTACATGTTTTTGCTTCTTATAAGCAATAATGAATCAGCTTTGAGCAGCAGGATGGAGCTCTGAAAAGCACCTATGCATGGACCACAGCCTAAAGACTTAAAAGCAGACTTTGTTCCACATCCACTTAAAACATTGCAGAAGTATCAGTTTCCTGATTCAATTCCAAAAGATATTAGTATAAATATGGCTATATTAATAAAAATAGTTCTAATTAAGTTCCAAGTACTCTAGCAATTCATTAACAAAATTAATCCTAGGACCAATCAATCAAGCACTTCAATGGTAAATTAAGCAAGCCAAATAAACTTTTGTGTTTCTATTTTACACAAAAGGTTCCCTTAGACTCAATGTTTGCTCTTATAAGGTCATTCCCTTCAAAGCCATACTTTTGTCTAGACAAAGGGTTCAATTCTAGACCCTTTCCGATATCCACAACAGAAATGCCACACAACTGGGCTGTGCTCTGCATGTCATTCTTTTACCAACAGGCACGAGTAAAAGCTCATCTAAACTGATATGGGTCATGTAATCTGTCAGCTGGCGACTGTACATACCCAGGATGTTAAAAAAATGTAGGCAGGCAGATTACTAATGAAAGGCTTTACTGCTTAGAGTCTGTGCTCAGCGTTTTGGAAACCTGGCCCTCCAGTTCAGACCCTAACACGGTGTAAACGAAAGAAGTACAGTAACCATGAGCCCACAACGGCCAAACCATCCTACTAATAATCAGTTCCAGGAAAGGAGAGGACTTCTTAAAAACCTAACCCCTTTTACCCCCATGCCTTTTCTGCCTTTCTATTGATAAAGGACATTTTCCCTGTATTTGTGTGTCTGCAACTTGCTTCATTCTGGAAGTTGGAGCCTTATTTTTGTCAATTACAAGCCTGACAATAGCTGTTTGGGATGGCACAAGCAGAGCACCCTGATCCCCTGTCAAGCAGCATCATCAAAACCAATTAGGAAAACACTACCGAATGATTCCTTCGGTCACTTCATAAGCTTGGTTTGGAAACTTCCAAGTGTTAAACAGTAGAGGGTTTTACTTTATGTTCTGCAGTTGGTTTATTTGCTTAACACTTCCTTTCAGTTACTGGAGATTTAGTTTCATTTCTAGATTATTTTATTTTCCAGTTCTGGCAGCTCTTTCTGATACCTATACACACTAGTTTCTCTACTGGTTTTGGAGCTTTGGTTTTAGAAGTTAGTTTTAGTTCCATTTAGAGCTTTAGTTTCAGTTTAGAACTTCAGAGAAAGTGTTAATTCTTTTCTCTGTGACCTTAGTTTCATTTTATTAAAATTATTTTTCTTTTAGTATAAATTTCAAGATTTGCCAAGTGTATCTTTGCAACGTTTTTCAGCAGCCCCTTAGCCACTTATCCCAGAAATCTGCACAAAACCACAACAGAAAGAAAGACTAATATCTGCTTAATTGTCTCCCAATACATTTTACATGTATCTGAATATACCCACAAGAAGTTAATTAGCTTTTTGAGGTACATGTCAATGTACAATCAGTCCTTGTAAAGTGTTTGGCAGGAGGCAGTATCAAACTGGACATGTAACTCACTGTGATTTATGCATCAGATTGTTGGCATCTATGGGGCAGTATTCACTTTTAAAAAACAATTTCAACTCAAATAATACACTAAGTAGCCTATAGATTATTTCACCCAAATAGGAAAGCTAAGACTTAACACTTAGCTGTATTTAAACAAAATCTACAGACACTTTGAAACAGAGGCTGAGAAAAACCGGTCCATTATGTCACCTGTTGGCATACAGAAGAACACATTTCCCAGTCCTTAATTCTACCTGCTCCTCACACTACTGGTTTGTGGATCACAGTAAGACATCTTGTCCTTTCACAGGTGCACAGGATGTGGTATTCATTTCATTACTGTCCATTCATTATGCTGTTTTGCCCATCGTTCTCAGCACACAGCCCAGGGCCTTATTTACTGCTTCTTTCTCAAACACAACTTTCTATGTCTTGTTTTACATACATTACTGGATAGCCAGTCACCAGGCACGTGTGTCATTAGTTTGACTGGAGTAGTTCAGCAGGAAGGGATTTACACCTAGTCTGACTGTCTGACCAATTCAGGGAGTGCAAGAGGATACAAACTGTTCACAGTTACCTATGTTGGTTTGCCTGAATCCCTTAGCATTAGAAAGTATTTGCAGGCTCAGGGCATCACTCTTTCAGCTTCAGAGGCAGAAACACAGATGCAGGATTTCTGCAGACCAGACCCAGGGATCTCACCTGAGGCACTCAAAGCGAGGTATAACTAATGAATAACCCACAATAAAGGCCTTGGCTGAACTGTCTTACCACCCTCAGGGCATTCAGTAACTGAGACAGGAATACAGCTCCTCAGAAGAGGATTCACTATCACAAACTAGAAGATAGTCCCTTCTCTTCCCCCCAGGCTCCCAACTCAGTCACTACATGCTGTACATATCCTACAACACATTACACCGAGGTACCGCGGTCTTCTTCCCTGTCCAATCACAGCCATAGAGTAGGCACTTCATACACAACAGTGTAATTAAAAATTATGTGTTACAAATCAAATTGAAAATCCACAGATTTCCAAAATGTTGGCATTTATTCAGTCTTGAGGGCTTGAATTTGCAACTTCAGAAGCAATGTTACAGCTACTTTCATAGGGATTTTCTCAAAAAAAGTTTTCAGCCTAGTAACTACACTGAGACCCAAATGAATCCATGTTGTCCTTTTACACCTGATTAACAGACAGGGGCCATCTGAGCTAGCTAGCTCATACTACAAATAGTTCCTCTTCTTCCATTTTCTTACAATTAGATGAAAATTAGCCCCTCCAACAATAACAGATTTTACATACTTGTATTGACAGGTGTTTCTTTGCAAGACCCAAGACTGCTGGGTTCCCCTTGAGGCTTTGCCGCGAAGTATTGCCCAGAGAACCAGGACCACCTGTTAATTCCTTCTGTCAAGCTTAACCCCTTCTTCCCCTGACTCCCAGTTTGTCACTAGCCCTTTCTGTTTTCTTCTGCAAAGAGAATGGGACTGGTGAAGTGAGAGAGGAGACCCACCATTTGCTGCTCAGATTTTTTCTTCTTGGTGCTGTTCAATCCTACTGCCCTCATTCTCTGTTCCCTTTTGGCTTTCCTCCTCATGGCTTTGCATCTCGTGTGTTCTCCTCACAATCTGAGGCTCTCCATCCACACTGGTGCACAATTCTGATCTGCACCCTTCTCCACTCTGCCGTCCCCTGAGGAGTCCACAGCTCTTCACTTCAGGAACATAATTTCTCATCCTGTACTTCAAATCTGGATCCAACCCACCAGTCCCTCCTTTGTCTCCTCTCCACCCTGTGTATTCTCAAAAATCCAGTCTTTGTATGAGGCCCTGTCAGGCAACCATGACGCTGGTCCGTGCTTCCACTAGCACACAAGGATATGCCATCCTTGTCCATTATTCAAAACACAATCTTCCTTTCAGGGCAATTCAAAAGGAAGTTGCACTGAGTTTAAAGGTGAGAGAATCAGGGCTTTATACACTTTTCACTCATCCCATGTAAATAGCTGAAATATTGGCAAACGTGCCCTCCAGCCTCACAACCACCCACAGTAGGGCACAACTCACAGATGCAAAGAACAACACTTAACCTGGCTGAAAGCCCAATCCTTACAAATTAATCCCAAAATTTACACTAGGATCTCCTAAAAAATGATCTGTGATCTTCACTGATCATAAAGAATGCCATCCAATACAAGCTCTACTCTTCTAAATAAATAATCAGTACCATAACAGTACCAGTGCCTCTCAATATACATCATGCAGAAACATAATACTAAATGCTTTTTTGCTCATTTTCCTGTGATTTTCTTTTTTACATGCATCACAAGACAATACAAAAGCAGTAACAAGCATTTTTAAGAAAATGTCCTTATTTCTTTAAAGATTAACATCTGCATCAGACTAATAGCTGAACAGTTTCTTCCAACTCTGCTGTTTCTTGTAGCTCATTTAATGGTTAGATAAGACAACAGCTTGTACTGCCAGAAACTCTTTAATAAGAAATGATCAGTAAATATGAGATAGTTCTTTAGTATGCATTTTGTGGTAAAAGACAGCTGGGGGAAAAAGTTTAATAGCTAATCCACAACAGTTTCAATGTATTTTAAAATTACTGTAATGACTTTGGCCTCAGACCCACAATAATTCCAGAAAAAAAAAAAAGCAAAAATCTCCCCTATGCTACTTTTTTGGAGTAAAACCCTATTTATTTTCTTTTTCCTAATACAACATCATACAACAATGAAGCAGAGAGGCGACAAATGCTCAGAGATAATCAGTTAAACATAGGATACAATCTGATTTTTGTAGCTAAAGGAACAACTATGATTCTTAGAAGAAGAGGCAGAGGCAGGTTTTGCAGAGCAAGAAAGTGGTACAGTTGTTACCAGCTGTTTCCACAAAGCCAGTCCTGCACACAGCCCATTTGCATCTCTGCTTCCAACAACTTTGAGGTAAGAACCACTTGAGTTCTGAGTCTGCAAGGCTGTCTTCATTCAAAATAAAGGAAATCCAATCCATTGACCTATTCGGTCTCACCATAAAAATGTGAAAAAATCATCTCATTACAGTCTTCAAGTACTTAACAGAGAGATTGAGCTGATGATAAACAGTGCTTTAGCATTCGGGTTTTGCTCTCGTCTGCAGGCTAGACTCTGAAGGACATATAGTTACTAGAAGCTAGAGAGAGTCAGACTGGAAATAGGATATATTGAATTTTCAAAGTGAAGCTAATACAACCAAAGAGCACTGATGTTGTGGGGTTTGTTTTGTTGGTGTTTGGGGTTTTTTTAATAAAAAAAGGTCTTGTATCTCCTGTTAACATACAGCACAACCCAAAAGCTGTGGGACAGAGATCTCTTGTGCTACATTTTGCAGGAGACAAATCTGACACAGCAGTCACAGTTGGCGTTGGTCTTACACCAGAAGTTATTTTCCTACAGTTTTAAACAGGGAAAATAACTCTTGGACAGCTGGCAGAACAAGCTCAATGGCAAGCACCAGCCCAGGCTGTTCTGACACACCGGGTTTTATTAGGGGCTGGCCTGCAAGGTCAGAACAGGTATTGTAGGCAGTGTGTCCTGATGAAAGGGGCAATTGTTGTAATATTTGTTCTTTAAAGCCAACAGCAGAGTTTTCCAAATAGAAAGAAACAATAGCTGATGGATGACCAGCCCTACTCCTCTCCAATTCAGTGTTCTCCCAAGTTTTAAAAGCTTGGCCAGTCTCCCACAAAGAGGGCTGGTCCCAGTACAATCAGAGTAATACCAAAACACTTGGAGTTCCAGGCTGTTGGGGTTTTCCCCCATTGGAGGCAGGGTTTCCTAGAAACCCACCACTTCACAACTTCGCCATTTCTTCTGTCTCTAGTTGTCATTTGCTTTAATGGCCCAGCAAATAGAACTTGGCAATTCATGAGCCTGCAAAACATATTTCTTGAATGTCACTGATGCAGACAAAGTAATTTGGAAAAGCAACTAGTACATCATGGAGGGGAGGGAGGTGGTGAATGTAACATTTTCTCTCCAATTAAGAGATCTCCCAGAATCCAACACACTGCCCATTTGCTTTAATTACAGAGCAGACAGACAAGTTCAACCAAAGATGACATAGAACCATTTCTGTGCATCATATTGCCTGCCACCATGATGCTCTTCCTGGCATTCCTGCTGCTCTTCCTGTACCGCCGTTGCCAGCGCCCCACTCCGCAGGGGCAGATCTTCAGCATCGACCTCCCCGAGGCCCTGCCCGAGCACGACATGTCTAATTTCCTTTCTGTGTTGCCCTGGAACAGCGAACAGAGTTTCCACTACTCCACTCTGCTCCCTGACGCCACCTTCCTCACAGTGTGTTTGCCTCCATCCTATGAGGAGGCCACCATGAAGACTTCCATGGATGAGGCTCACATTGAGCACTCTCCAGACCCAGTGCCTCCTTATGAAGAGAGCACGCTGCAGTCCAGCAGCGCCAAATAAACTTCCTACGGAAGCACCTTTGCTGAAGCATGCAGCTCCTCAAGGCACAAACAGGGAACTGCTATAGCCTTTAAAATTAGCAAAACTATTCAAAACGAGACATCAAACCAATGAATTAATGAAGGAAGAAACTTGGAACAACAGGGAATGAGTCTCTTCACCTGATCCTAGGACTCTCCACCTTCCAGCTGGGCCAAGCGGCAGATACAGTGTAGCACCAAATTGATCCCAGGCTGGTACAGTGGGTGTTCCAGTTAACAGACTATGTCATGCAAGCATTAAACTTAAGGCCAGGTGGGAGCCTGTCCCTCTGCAATCCCTCAGCTACAAAGAAATATGAATTACACTATAGATTTACCAGTCACTGAAAGGGCTTTTAGTACATACATATTCCAGTTTGTTGGGTTTTTTTCTTTTTATGTGTTTATTTTTAACTGAGTTTCTGACAAGGACTTGCTCAGCCTGTGTCACATCATTCTGCAGTGCTCTGAAATGGTCACAACAGCTCTCAGGAAAGCAAATAAATATATAACCTCTGCAAATTTTCAGAGACTGTCCCCAAGAGTTCAAGTGTGTGCTGTGCATAAAGGCTGTCTTTTATCACCCTTTAAGAATTAAGACAACCAGAGAAGACTTGATTGTTCTGGGTGAGGAAAACTCCAGCAGCAGCAGCAAACAAAAGCACGCTCACCCCATTGCTGCAAGCTGCTTGCCAAGGTCTGTAAGGTCCTGATGTTCTGACTACTGTCCTGACTTGTTTTCCAATTTGCAAGTCTACAACAATAAACCCTGTGACCTGTTTTGTGCAGCTTGTAGAAGAGTTTGGGGAAAATTAATAAAATCAAGTGCACAAAGAAAATGTCAGATCCATCTTTCAAACTGGCATTACATTCCCTCCCCCTTCATGACTAGACTATCACTGTATCTCTTTCACATGCATTGGTGGCAGTGGTTTGGTTTCCTCAGGAGGGCTTGCACACACTTACTTTTAGACAATGACCACAGAATCACAGAACCGTAGGGGTTGGAAAGGACCTCAAGAGATCATTGGGTCCAACCCCGCTGCCAAAGCAGGTTCCCTAGAACATATTGCACAGATAGGCACCCAGACGGGTCTTGAATATCTCCAGAGAAGGAGACTCCACCACCCCCCTGGGCAGCCTGTCCCAGGGCTCTGTCACCCTCACTGTGAAAAAGTTCTTCCGCATGTTGGTGCGGAACTTCCTGTGCTCCAACTTGCAGCCATTGCCCCTTGTCCTGTCTCCACAGATGTTATATTTAATTCTTTCTTACAGGGTAACACCTGCACTATGTTGACAGATGCTATTTTTTAGGAAGGTGGCTATTATGGATGCTGACAACTCCAGAAATTTTGATAGCTTCCTTGCATATGTGAGCTATTTCGTGACATTATGTTTGTATATGGCTTGCCAACATAACTACTACATATCATAGTATGCTCTTGGTGTACCTCCTAAGCACAAAGGCTGTCCTGACTTGCACCTTGTGATTCCAGCAACAGCCATGAGCTGTAAATATCAGCTGGTCCAGCTTTTTTTTTTTTTTTAAATAAAATAACAATGGAGGAATAAATCATCACAGCAAAAGGGCTGCTTCTGAGCTGCAGTTAGTTGAATTTCATGTTATGTCAACAGTGGCACAAATCACATCACCACAGTAACCAAATAGGCCAGGTCAAAATTGATGTTTCCACTCATACAATTCCCTTAAATGAAGAAAAAGTCTGCCTTCTGTAATTCACAAATGGGATGGTTTTCTTGAACTACACTGATATACTGCTAGAACTAGTAAAGAATTGCTATTCTCTCCAAGAATAGAGAGGCTGATTGCCTCTGACAGAGTATTTATTGAATAACTCCAATCCTGCGTTAGACAAATAGTTCCTGTTCATTTGCATTATTACAGACAATTAAAAACCAGATACTTGCTCAAATCCAAATGAACAGAAACGCATCCATGACTTAAATTCTTCTAAGAGAGTAATGGCTTTTTATTATATCTGAAATTGCTATCACTTACCTTATCCCAACACAGATTTGTCTAGTCTTGAATGTTAATTGTCCCTAATAGCCTAGCCAGAACCTCACTCTTCAATCTCCACTCCATGGAGAAGGTCCAGTAAAACAAAAGAGAAAGTTTCTTATGCAAACATACTGAAATTAATCCCCATTGTCTAGAAGATACCTCTGATCAGTAACCACAGTATTATTTGTATCAGCAGCTGGACCAGATACCATGTCCCTGGAGCAAATACCTTCTGCATCCCAGCAGAGATCTCATGATCTGAAAGGAACTTGTGTCCAGCAATACAGGAGTCACAAGGCAGGGAGAAAAATCTTTCATTTTCTCAGCTCCACTAATCTGAAGAGTGGAGGTTTAGAGCCCACTGTCTACTTGAAGACAGTTCAGGCTGTAGACAGGAAGACTGAGGAGAGATTCATATATCTAAAACATAACTGCAAGCAAAGTAAAATAAACAACCTTCATGCCTGCACCAATCTGGACTGGTGTTAGTCACCTTAAAGCGCACCAAGATTAAGTCAGAAAAGAAACGTCCAAAACTGAAGTGCAGTCTGGAAGTGCAGTGAAGCATCACTGTCCCCGGGCACGTTAAGGCATTAGACAAACATCTGTCAAGAGTGCTGAAGGATCCAAGTTGGAGCAAGGTATGGATTAGATACTTTCTCCAGGTCTTTTCCTGTTCCTATGCCCTAAAGCTATACACAAGTAAACTCTGTTCATAATTAGAGTTTTGCATGAAATCAAATGTCTGTTTCTTCGAAAATCTGAATGATAAGAAATTTCATGTGCATCCAGAGACCACTGTAACCCTGGCATTATACTTTATAACCACAAAGTATTTATACACACTTTTTCTGTTTAAAACTGTTGAAGTTTAGGACTTATTAACGTCTGCTACTACGCACATAACCTTACAAGCTGTGAACTCATCATGATGTGAAGGGTAATAGTATTCCAGTTTCCGCTGAGAAAATTCTGGTAACCATGGTAGGGCTAATAATGTATATACCATCCCTTGTTCATAGTTAGTAAGAAACTATGATACAATACAGCTCCCTTCTTACTAAAAAGATTTTCAAAAGCTTAGAGGGTAATCTCTGTGCTTGTCCTCTCTGCAAGACTGTCAGAGTCCCTTACTGACACTAGTCCATTACTCTGTGGACTAAAACGTCCATACATCCCACACACATGCAAGTCTCTTGCTCAAAAGGCATTAAAGGAATACACCACAAGTAGATTACACAAAAAGTTTCTACTAAACACCCACTGAAAATATGCAGCACAGATCTCCAGGAATACACAAGGGTTTAACATTAACAGAATATCACATCCTCCTCCTTTTAACTGAAGGAAGGAAGATGACACAGCTCTCTGCAACCACCGCAGGAGCTCAGAAACCAAAATCTTGGATAAAAATTGATTTGTGCTTGTACTCGTATTGAGCAGCTGGCACCTACTCTTTGCTGTGCTGAAAACTCCCTTGTGACTCACTGGTTTGTACTTGCCAGTGACAGGACAGTCACTACTCAGTTTTATGACATAACTTGCTTCCTCCATGTTCTATCTAGGCCATGACACTTTTCAATGGTGTGCAAAGGAAGAAGTAGTATTTCAGCACAGATGTTTCTCTGAAGGGGGGTGATCATTTGTAACAATTATTTAAACTAGAAATGTGGGGTCCTGGCTTCACTGAAGTGGGATAAAATGGAAAAGAAAAACAGGAACAAAAAACCCCAGCACACCCCAAAAAACCCAAACATCAAGTCAAAATGTCTTCATGGTAGTTCATCAGTGCCATGGTGGCCAAGACAGTAGTGCCCTAAAAGGAAATACTTGGCTTAATCTAGGCTTACAAGGATTTTACATGGGTCCCTATGCCAGCAAAGCCTCCAAATACAGACACACAACTACTATTGGGAATAACTCTTAGGAATGTAAGTTTTCCCTATATGGGAAGGTGAGCCTGCAGTCTTAGTTATTCTGGCTAGGACAGGAGTGCAGTGTTACTTTATTTATATTTTTACATATATATACACACACACACAAACTGTTATGTAGGAAAATTGCACCAAAGAAAAAGAAAAAGAATGAGCTAAATGCTTATGGCAAATAAATCAGTCACTGAAGCCTCTCAAAAACTGTCTGGAAGTGAAACAGTTGGAAATTATTAATAATGGAATTTATTAATCCCAGTCTAATTGTTAGTAGATAACCGTGTTACATCATTATTTTTGCCACATAGAAGTTTGTTTCCTCAATTGGATAATCAGGTCTTCTGCAGAACAGTGAACATAAGAGCACTGTTCTCTGATCACCACAGCATACCATTCTCAATGTACACCTGAGTACAGCTAATAAATCATTGTTGCCAAAGATTAGATATCAATGAAGACTGCAAAAACTGAGGAAAAAGATATTAAAAATTCCTGGATATTTAGACTAGTGTGACAACAGTGTAAGTGTACATTTGCACTTTTGCAAACTTTCCATTAAAAAGTTAAAAAAAAAACCCCTAATGTTATTCACATTTGCCAAGAGTGTGAAAGAATCAACCTTGTTTATGACTGACTCCATCAGTAGTTTTACTTCTGACTATGCAGACAAATGTAACATCAGGGAGAGTTTATTGTCAGAAAATAAGTCTAAGGCAGAAGTGGCCATCAAGACTAATATGCAAATTTCAGATAAATCATGCCATCATTACCATGTTCCATATTAATTTCTTCCTAATATGGACTTTATTGTTTCTCAAATTCTTATCTTAGAACATTTCAGACATTTCCATCTGGTTCAAAATAAATACCTGGAAACAGGAGAGTATGTAGAGGAAATCCTTTCCAACCATATCATTCCCATTCATAAGACCCAAGGTCTGGGTTGTTGGGTTGGGTTTTTTTCTTCATTTTGTCCAGGTTCAAACTGAGAGAAATTAATGCACTTTTTTTGTTCTTGGAGTGCAGAAGAATGGAACTCCTTTAGCAGCCTTCAGAGCGTGGGAAGCAGAGATGTACTTTTCAGGCCCTACCCCATCAAGGAATATAGAAAAGAATGCAAATCATGATGAAAACCACCCAGTAACAGAGAACACACCCATCCCGAAATAAACCTCTTACAATCTTGCTTTCCCCTCCCTTCACTTCTTCCTCATTTAATTCTACTTTTATACCAGCTATATAGGAGGGCTGACCCACAGTTGTAGAGGTCAAGCTAAGTACCATGTGTTATGTTCTACCCATAAGCATAACATGCCATATTGATATATATGATATATCATCAAATACCCACAAGTGCTTTTCATTATTAAGCACTTTGCATGAAACCAGTTTCCACTACAGGTTAAACAGACAGTGAACATAAGAGCATAAGAATTCTATTTCTACAAACCCATTTCACCACCTGTATAGTAACATCAGGCCAAATTATTTAAGCAGAGTCACTAAAAAAACCAGTATGTGTTTCAGTTCTATGGCAGTGGCCTTTTCTCATTTTCTTCCAGATTGGAAAAAATGAAGTCAATGCCACTCTCAGATGTTAGTATGGCCTCAAGTTTCTTCAGGACTGTACATCTATGCTTTAGACACAAAGACCACCTTGAAGGCAATTAGTTGGCTTATAAACCCTATCTTCAATTAATAAATACTCACTCCCCTTTACTGGCAAGTTCAGCTTTCCTTGATCACAGATAAAGAGCCTAGACATTTCTATAAACATAGAATATGTAGTATATTCCAGATATCAACCAAACATCATGGCTTTCAGAAACAAGAAAATGCTGTTGCTATATGCAATGGAAGGAAAAAGAAAAAAATCACAGTCCATTACCACAATCACATTGTCTGGCTCCAGCAGAAGATTAAAGCAGAGGATGCCAATATGGAGATGCCCGAAGCAAAGTAAGTACACTTTCCACAACTTCACAGCATCTCTCCTCCAAAGCATTGCCAGAAATCATCAGCCACAAAGAGACCATGGTGCTACACAAGCAGCTAGTGAGGTGTCCCTGACCCAGACAATCCTTAGTATTGAAATCACTAGGTCTGAGCAGTGCCACACTCCACCATGAGGTCTTTGCACATCTCCTTCAGCAGCCCTGGTTCTGCCACTCCTGCCCATAAGGATGGGCTGAGAGGTCTCAGCCTATTCTAGTATAATAGAATATATTCAATTTTTAAGACCCCCCTCAAAGCATATTTTTATTTTAAAAAGTAGCAAGCTACCACACTTGCATGCCATTGGTTATGGTACACTCTATAAACCAAGCAAGGAGTCAATTCTTACTTTTCCTAAAAATGTGACCTGATATAAACTAGAGCACAAGGAAAGGAAAGGACCACTGTTCAATACTGTATTTTATGCTTTGCAAGTCAGCCTGTAAGTCTGAAGGCTTATTTTCTAATATATTACTCTTTATTTAGATTATGCATACTCATATTAAATTTAATATCTAATAGAGATTTTAGAGATAACAGGCAAGGGAGACTATAAGCAAAAAGTATGCCTGGATGCTGTATCCAAGAGCTCCACATGAACAACTCTCTTTAATTAACATCACCTCAAAAAATTGTGACCTCCTTTTAGTCCTATGAAATAATGCAAATATTTTGGCAGTTATCAGGACTCCTTCCAAGACCCATCCCCTCCCCATTCCAACCAGCCAACAACACAGTTGTCAAAGATATTTATGACTTTGCTTTGTCCTGTTTTATTTACTAACCAATTTTCAATTTTACCTAGGACTACTACACAGCATTGACACCAAGTCTATTAATTTCCCATAAATACAAATTTCTAGCTTTGTTAGAAGATCTGGACTAGAATGACCTCTATTTAGCATGGTCACACCCACCTTGAAAAACTGAAAGCACATCATCATTACAACAACAATCTGCTTCCCTGGCACAAGTTGTGCTGCACACATCTCCTGGTTCCCAGAAGAGGGGAGCACAGAAAGGCTTTCTCTTCATTACGTAGCTTACCATCATGTTAAACAGCACAGATGCTGAGATTAAATCCCCACTTGCTCCAAGACTCAGCTTGTTTGGGCAACTCTGACATCACCTAGCAGCTACCCTGAAGGAGAGGTGGGATTTCACTGCTGTTGAACCTTGGGGAATATGCAGTGATTCCTGTTCACTCACTCTTGTGCCCTCAGTGCTAAGCCAGTACTTTAAAGTTTTATGCCTTCATTTAGTAATTTTATAAATGGCTATCATAGGACCCAACAACATAAGCTATTCCAGCTGGTATTTTTCCAGTTAAAGTGATTTTTGAACTCTACGTTTTTACATTTTTGTTGTTGCATCCTTACAGCACCCTTGACAAGCCACTCAGCCTGCTCAAGGGTAGATCCTGTGCCAATAAAACAGTGCTCTTCATCCAAGGTTTACATGCATGTTAGGCAATGAGCGGGAGAGGTATTTGAGAGCTGCCAGGCACTGGGGGAGAGTGAGAGGAAATGCACTGGAGGCTGCCAGCATGAAAATGAGGGCATGGAGGCAGGATTAAAATGGGGGTGTAGGGCCTGTGGCTGCTGTTTTCATAACTCTACACACAAATTAAGCCTCTTAATTTTCTTTCAGTCCCTACTAGTCTTACTCCCAGCTTGTGATAGATGCGGGAAGGCCTGTTCCTCTTACATGTGCCCCAGCAACAAAACCACTGCTGGCAGATAAATAACGATTGGATCCTTGGGTGAGTGTGTGATCAGCTGCCCTTAAATATACAATTGCTTCCACCCTCCTTCTCCAATAAACTGTTGACTGAGGCCCTCAGGAGAGGTTTTCTTGTGTGCTTCAAGTTCCTGGAAGTGAGACCCAGCCACCAAAGGGATCCAGGGGTGTCACACAGGAGTACCGGATCAAGCAGCAGCTTCATCCAAAAACCCAAGTGACAATTCAGTAGTGCTATATTAAACCATTAAGTAAGCACCTGGTAAATCAGTGTAGATGTAAATATTTACTACCAGATACTTTGCTCCTAGTAGGGTAGAGCTTCCTAATTTTTGTCTCTGTTTCCCTAAGTACTCCCAAGCAGAAGAGACAGAAGGCTTCCATGCCCCATCACTGTTTGCTCTTATGTCCCCTACCTTCACACCTTCCTCTAGGGTGTCTGTGACTCTGTATCAGCATGAGGAGATAGCAGGCTCTACAGGCAGCAACAGGTGAGTAATGTATATGTCAGAGGATACAGAGTGCTTTCCCCAATGCCAAGAGGGGAGCTAGGATACCCCAATAGATCCCTAGAAGAGGTCACCAAGCATCTGCTGAATCATAAAGCTTACATCACAATTACAAGGATCAACCAGCACTTGATTTTCATCACCTTAAATTCCCTAAACACAGAACTGCAGCAGTGCAGAAGCAGATTTGCAGGTCTGGCTTTGGAGAGAGCAGGGAGACTGTCTTGCAGAGAGCTAGGACAATACCTACAGCTGTCCAATTTTAACCCACAGCCTCCATACATCCAACAGTCAGGGCACCCTTAATCCAACCATTGACTGAACCATGGGCACAGCAGCTCATAGGTAATTGTAAGGGTAGTCCTTTCAGCAGTCAGCTTAAAGGAAAGACCTCAAAGAGGATGCTTTTCTTCAAAGCCACAGCCTGTTCACCAGAGGAGGGGTTTAACATGTAGCTCCTTCTAAATCTACTTTACAATTTCTTCCTCTTGAAGGCTTTTAAGCATTGCAGCATTTGGTTTCACCACTCATACCACTCAGAAAACTGTAACTTCAGATTAAACACAGGTTATACTGAAGAAGAAACATTGGCAGGTTGATTCCCATAGCACAGAAAGCAACCTGAACATTTGACCCAAACCTACTTGGTTACCACCACTTTGAGAGGATTTCCATTGCTGTTTTCCATACTTTATAAGGTCTTTCTTCAGCTATGATGTAGCCTCCAAAGAGCAAACTTTCCCTGATGCAGAATTACAAAGGCAAAGATCACTCCAACAGAACAAATTGCTTCAGGTCACAGTCAATAAAACCACAATAAATATTATAACATAACTAAACACTTTGTATTTACCAAAATACCTGTCACAACCAGCACATGACAAGCCATGGAAAAGCAAGGTTCAACTCTGGTCCAGCATTACAGATATCTTCTGATGCAACTGCCACCTTCATTGAACTTCCCAAAGCTCATATGAAAACTCACTCCAACTCTTAACAAGGTTCCACCCATGGCCTAGTTTTTGCAGAGTAATCAAGGAGTTCCCAGGATTTAAAGCAACCCTTAAGCAATCATTCTGCAGCTGAGATTTCATTTTCTTAGCTAGTTTGGTTAGTTGCAATTAGATGCTAGTGCTGCTCTTGACTTCCTTGGAAATTACCTAGCTGATGCCACCTGGCCTAGCCTTTCCAATCCCACAGGCAACTGTGATCTTTTCTTGTGACCATCTGTGAGTAAACTTGACTTTTTCCAGTCCTCAGAAAGGAGAAAAAACCTGAGAGGAATAAACACCTTCTAGGGACAGGAACAATCTTTTTGGTGTCAGGTCTATACTTCCCCCATTCCTAAGAGGCTTGCTACAAAGCAAGAAACATTTAGGGCCAGTAGAGGCCCTTCAGACCTGTTCCCTTTGGTCACAGTCTTGGGACCATACTAGGTAGCTGAGGAGAAAAGGGTGTACTGGGTACCAAGGTTTCCTCAGGAAACTAGTCTCATATGATTGAGTTGTGTGGAGAGTCTTTCCTTCTCCTACAGGGTTTTCCACCCTGTTATGGCCTCTCAATGAAATCTGTATGAAATTAGATAATTTAAAAAATATAAACTTTCTTTCAGTTTCATGGAAATTCAAGTTTCAAGGAAAATGACCATAGCAGTGACCTCACTGAGGGAAAGACCATAGTATTCATCTCTTGTAAGCCACTAAGGAAATCCATATGGAAAAAAGGCTCCATAAATATGGTGAACATGTTCTTTCAGCCTGCACTGTGTGACAGAGTAGAGAATCCAACAAGATATGAGGGTACAGAAAAACAGGCATTCATACTTTGTTGCCAACAGAACTATGGCAGAATAGTGACATTATATTATTTACTATTTTACTGCACTTTGTACAGAATTAAAGGAACAAATGTAGCCTTTGAACAAGCCACCAAGATGCTTTCTTGAGCTCCATGCCCTTAACTGATCTGCTGGATTTTCTATGTGCCGTTGAGCTGTTTCTTACTTGCCTGATCTTCTGAAGTGATGAAAATATAGACACTGCTCCAGTGAGCCTGGTGCACATCTACTCTGTATACACCTTCACAGTCTACCGTTAACACCACCCAAATACCAGGGTGGTGGAATTAAGCTGCTGGAGTTGGGTATCTTTGCTGAAGAAGGAGCAGGAACGAGTGTGTCTGCCAGGTGAGGATTAATTAGTGTGGCACTGCCGAACTGTTTATATCCCTATAATCCAAAGGGAATCTCCAGAATAACAAAGTTACTAAACTAACACTTACTTTCCTGCAGTAGGGAACTGAGTTTTTATTTTTACCGTTTAAACCACGTGCTGCCTAGGGCCAAAACCTGGTCTGAATTAGCCCATAATACAGCGAAAGTCATAACCCTCTTACCATAGGCACTCACTGAGGTGACTCTTACATAAAACCCCCACATTTTTCTCTTTTTCTTACAAAGGTCACAACTTACGTAGACTATATCACATCAGCTCATGTATTGCTTTCTATAATCACACATTTTCCCTCATTGGTTCTGTGAGTCAGTGTAGGCAGGACACAGGAACAACCACAAAGCCACGGGTGAAATGTGAAGAGTAAATTTATTTTCATTATGTCACCAATCAGAGGATCCCCAAAGTGGCACACAGGAAGAGACACAGGCACCATGGAGCTCAGTCCCTGCCAGAAGATCACAAACTTGCTCTTTATGCCACAGAATCAGTATGACATGTATTTTTCTAACCCCCAGCTACACCCATCCTCACCGATCGATGATTGTTTACAATCATCCTCACTGATCTTCTGTTACTTTCCCACATTCCACCCCCTCCCTCGAGGGACCACTGCTGCTGGGGCTGGCAAAGCTGGAGATGCCTGGTTGGGGTTGCAGGTTGTAGGGTAGGGCAATTTAGAGAGGCATATGATAAACACATCTAGAAAGAGGAATAAACATCTCCCTACAATAACGCTTTGAATCAGGCTTCCCACCCATCCTGTTAGGGAATTAAACCACTCAGCTAGACAGGCACCGCCAATGTTTCATCTGATGCATGAAGTCCTGGGGATGCTGAATGGCAGCTCAATGCTGGCTGATTCATCAGTTATGTTGAAGCAACACATGCCTTGAAGGATCGAAGCAGCATTTATGGTGCCGGTTCCTTGGCATACAGCCATTTCCTACTCGAAAAAAATAACAATGGGGAACATTAATATCAAAAGCACTTAGCACAGTATAATCCTGTGATACAGCCACCGGGGTTGACACGCCAATGAAACTCATTGTCGGGAGATCTGCAGCTGTTAATCCTCCCTCCAGGCAAGTTAGTTACAGTAGAGGCCAACAGAATCCAAGTATTTACATGATGATTGCATGGAAATGTATCTGGGGCATGTGATGGTAGTACAAGACTACAAAGCAAGACAAGCCAACCTATAGTAAGGGAGGAAAACAGGAGTGTCATCTCCTTCCAGTAATATGTATGCTGTTGTTCCAGCTCCTTCAGCTAGCCTGAGTTTGATAACCTGATGTGGGGTAGTTGCCTACACAGACTGAAGAGCTATGGCTTGTCCTTTTCAGATTGAACTTCAAGTTGATGTTTAGTTCATGAGACCAGTAACACCATGCCAGTGCTACATAAGGCATCGGTATTTGTTGAAGATACCTGAAATGAAAGAACTCAATAATCCAATATCAACAGAGGATGTAAAATAAGAGAAGAAGTTGGGGTACAGAACCCTATGGCATGCTCAGGGTTATTTTATGAATCTTCACATCTATAGTAACGAGTTTTGCTCCCACCATGCAGTCCATAGGTGTAAACGATTCCATTCCCCCTGTAATTAATACTCTGGGAAAGATACCGTCTGGAAGGATTTCAGTCCACATCATGTTTTGTACTGTAGGTGTTGTAATACGATTACAGGGGGTGTGATTACGAATATTCCAGCTGTTTAACAAACCCCACTACATCAGTAAGATGTAGTTAACACACTTCAATGTGTTAAAGTTTTATTACTGGCTACCTTTTTTAATTGTTCCTTCAAGATCCCATTCATTCTTTCAGTCAAGCCATTAGCCCAGGGATGGTGGTAATGTGGAATATCCAGTCTATCCCTGGCCCTGGAGTCCACTTTTGGACACTATGTCCACTAAAATGTGTCCCTTGGTCATTTTGTGTTTGGTGAGGAGATCCGTATTGATGAATGAATTATTTGTGACGCAAGCAAATTGTATTCAGCAAACTGAGACTTGCCTTGCTTTTAAAGGATACCTTTGTACATATTGCCAGATTTGTTGCCACATACCTGCCCCCCATATAGGGTATTCTTTTAAAATGCCAGCCCTCCTTGGTCCAGAAAGGTAACCACATTGTAAGGCAATGTAGTTACAACCTAACTGTCTGTGTATAAGCGCTGTGCCTTCCCTTCCAGGATGGCAAGTGATGCTGCAATCAGTTCAGCCCACCAACTAAATGTTTGTGCACCTGTTTGCCATGAAATAATTCCTGGGCTCAGAGCACATGCAGCTGCTCTCTACTGTCTTTGTTCAGTTGCGATGTATACGGTACTTCCATCCATAAACCAGGGGTCTTCTTTGTGCTCTTCTATGAGCTCGTCATAAGGGGGAGCCTGCTCCATTGGCAATGTAGGGATATCTCCAAGGGAAAGAGTTTTTCCCGAGTGTGGTCATAAGGTTCAATGAAACAGTTCCACATGTGGAGTGGTTACGTGTGATTTTCCTGGTAGAAATCGTCACTGTAAATAATGTTTCACAGACTCACAGAATCATAGGGGTTGGAAGGGAGCTCGAGAGATCATCGGGTCCAACCCCCTGCCAAAGCAGGCTCCCTAGGACATATCACTCAGATAGGCATCCAGACAGGTCTTGAATATCTCCAGAGAAGGAGACTCCACCACCCCCCTGAGCAGCCTGTCCCAGGGCTCTGTCACCCTCACTGTGAAAATGTTCTTCCGCATGTTGGTGCAGAACTTCTGTGCTCCAACTTGAGGCCATTGTCCCTTGTCCTGTCTCCACAGACCACTGAAAAGAGGCTGGCCATTTCCTCTTGTGTCCCACACTTGAGGTATTTATAAACATTAATAAGATCCCCTGTCAGTCTTCTCTTCTCCAGGCTGAACAGCCCCAGCTCACTCAGCCTTTCCTCACACGGGAGATGCTCCAGGCCCTTAATCATCTTTGTAGCCCTTCTCTGGACTCTCTCCAGGTGATCCCTGTCTTTTTTATACCAGGGAGCCCAGAACTGGACACAATACTCCAGGTGGGGCCTGACCAGGGCAGAGTAGAGGGGGAGGATCACCTCCTTTGACTTGCTGGCCACACTCCTCTTGATGCACCCCAGGATCCCATTGGCTCTCTTAGCCACCGAGGCACACTGCTGGCTCATGGTCAGTCATCTACCAGGACCCCCAGGTCCTTCTCCACTGAGCTCTTCTCCAGCAGGTCATCCCCCAGCCTGTACGGATACAGTTATTCCTTCCCAGGTGCAAGACTCTGCACTTCTTGTTTCCATTTCCAAAGTCTGGCTGCCCTGCTACACCTGTGAGGGCCCTAACAAAACCATCAGTAACGTGACAGTGAATAGGTATGGATGAGTGTGTGTGCAGCCATGCTGTTTTGGCCTGTGATTACTTCAGTTTCTTGTGGTGCTCAGACTACAGCTACAATTTGTTTTTCCATCGGGGTATAATGTACAGGGGACACTTGTAATGCCTTGGAACAAAATCAGACAGGTTCTTTCTGGTACTCTGTCCCAGTTGTCTGCCACAATCCCCACAAAACTCTATCACCTAGAATGGTTACTTCTCATTCAAAAGGATATTGTCACCTTGGGGTGTGTAATTGTGCATGCTCAATCAAAGCATTTTTGCAGGCATCAAGGGCTTCTTGTTGCTTGGTCCCCTGCCAATCAGACTTCTTCCTAGTTAACATCTGCAGAGTTAATGCCCCCAAATGTGGGATAATGTTCTCTGATACCCTAAAAATCCCAATAAGGTCTGTAGCTGTTTTACTGGTGTACCTGCTGGTACAGGAAATCGCTGGACTGTTTGCTGTATGCCATTTAGTATTTCTCTATCCATGCCAAACTATTCCCAGGAAGTTGTACAGCAGCACCAGGACCTTGTATTTTCTTTAGATTCCTTGCCCAGCCTCAGCCCTGTAAATGCAATTCAGCAATTCAGCAGCTACTTCGATCCCTTGTGGTGACTCGGTGTAATCAGTAGATCATCAGTGTAACGATAAACATTAAGAGTACCCAGCCACAGCATTACATCAGCTGCTGTCCTCTGCCGGCAAATGGAGGGGCTGCCTTTGCATCCCTAAGGCAAAACTTGGGAAGTATATTGGTTTTGCTGCCAGGTTAACGGCAAACTGGTTCTGGCTTTCTCTAGCAATGGCTATTGAAAAGAAATAGCAAGATCTATCATCACCTTCCAACACTTTTTCTGTAAGAGTAACTGTCTGGCACTGTGGGGAGTGACGTTATTCAGTTCTCTGTAATGTACAGTCATTCTAGTGCCATCTGGTTTTCAAACAGGCCAAATAAGATTATTAAAACCAGTCTTTTTTTTTTTTTTTTTTTTTTAATGAGTCCCACTTGTTGAAGTGCCTGAATGGTTTAAGCAATTTCCTCCTCTTCCCCAGGAATGTGATACTGGTTTACAATTACCACCTTGGCAGGCATGGAGAGCTCAACAGGATCCCACTTCAGGAGTCCATGCAAGACAGATACAGATCCAGCAGTGAGTCTCACTTGCCCAGTTCCAAAGCAGAAGCAACCATTTAAAGTTTAAACTGTTCACTCTGCCAACACATCAATACCCAAAATATATTCTTTACTTACAGCAGCTAACAGCGTTATGGTAAGTGCTGCAGTGTTTCCTATTGTCAGAGGTCACTTGAGCGCAGAGGGCAGGGGTTGGATTTCCCCCTAATCCACAGATCTGTGATGTGGCTTCTTTATTGTTAATATTAGTCTCTGATACCATAATGTCAGCTCCAGTATCCATCAGAGCTAACACATGTAAAATCACCCCCAAACTGCTATGTTATAGTTGAAGGAACACAGAGGGGTGTTGGTCCCCTTCCCTGTAAGAGGCTGTTGTGCTGGCAATTTTGGGGGATCTGTCAAACTTTAATTTCTGCTGTTTTGTCATTTGCCAGGTAGTGTCTTGCCTTGAGGTGGCAGGTGGGACTGGGGGGTGGGAGGGTGGGGGCACAGAATTGGCGGTGGGGCCAGGACCAGTCAGCTTTTTTGCACTGTTGCTAACTTTTGCCACCAGTGAAACATTTCTGGTGCCGTGATCTCATTTATTTCTGACTTGTAAAAGACCTTTCCACATTTGTTTCCTCACCACACATGAGGAAACATCCTTTCGGTTTGCCAGCTTTCCTTTATCCACCAACTGCACACGTGGTCCCAAAGTTACAGCCCCAATTTCCCTCTAGGTATTTGCTGGGACAACTCCATCACCAGTAACATTTGCAGACTGCTGGTATAACCAAATGACTCAAGTGCTCCTCTCAAAAGCAGCATTTTGAGACTTCTCATTACTACCCTGACTGGATTGGACCCATAATCAATGCATGAGCCACCCCATCTGCCACACCAAATGAATACCCTCCTCCATTGTACATGAGTTTCCAGGGGGCAACACCAATTTGATAGGTTCACCATGTGCTTTTAAAACTGATGCACACAGCCATTGGTATAGCACAGGCACAGTATTTTGCCTATCAGGATCTCTTGATACTTTGCAACTGGGTGTAGCCTTGTTGTATCTGATTGTCACAAGCCATAGGGCTTAATGAATCTTTTCCTCCCATTAATAAATGGATAGATGCAACTCCACTGTCTCAAGCTCACAAAATCCATGCCAGTATTTCTTCCCCATCCTTTTACTGATACATCTCTAAAACTTCCCTTAACTCTTTCAGGATGTAAATCCTTGTGACCTGCACTCCCTCATCTGCTTGTTCCTGTTGCTCCTTCATTTTTATGGGGGATTGTGCTTCTACCATCTTCCTGCCTTTTAAATCTGACTCAAAGTCAACCTTGGAGTCCAAGGACTCATTCCAGATATTTCCATCCCATTCCCTCATCTCCCACAAAGGTTTTGTGATGAGTGCATGAAATTGGGAAATCAAAACTTTACTTTTCCCTTATCTGTTCCTTTGTTTGTTAGCAATAGGGACTGCCAACTGCTCTACAGTACCTTGCAGCCCATGGTATCGAACTGCATGAGTAGTAATTCTTAAACAATTGCCTTTGCACCTTGTAAAGTCCTGACTTCCTTCCAAGGCTCTCATTTTACTCTGTAATGTTACAGCTTCACTATCAAGAGCTCTAATACTGGTAACTAATAACCATCCCCAGTCTCCCCACTGACTTATGAGAAGACTCCGACACTGCTTTCCATGGCAACCCACCCATGGTTACTTCAGTTTTCTCAGGGTAACCACCACCCTGTCCTCTATTTCAGGCCATGCTTCTGGCAGAGCCCACACAGCAAGGAAAGAGGCCATGGGGGTCCAGCATCGAGTAGTGGGCCATCCCAGAATACAGAGTCACCATCATGGCCTCCCCAGTCCCCAACCTTTTTGCCAGTCACGGATCCTTTTTTCCTGGATCCTGACGACTACACCAAAATGCATTGACAAGCAGGGCACAGGAACAACCACAAACCATGGATGAAATGCAAAGAGTACATTTATTTTTGTTACCTTGCCAGCCAGGGGATCCTCAAAGCAGCACCTGGGCAGAGGCACACAAGTGGGGACACGGGCACCATGGAGCTTGGTCCAAGCAGGAGGATCTCTGAAACTGCTGTTTCCACCTGTTTGTCAGGGATGTGCACAGGTGTAGTTACTGCTGTGCTTTGATCTTTCCGGCAGCAGGGCAGGAATCTCAGGTATGTCTGATAGGGTGCCTCCAAGTCTATCACAGGCCTACATTATCTAAACACAGATGGTCACCTTGTCAAACACACAATGCTAAACAACGATTAGTACCATACCTGTGTTTTGCTACACCCCAGCTGCAAGTTACTTGTGTTTATAAACCTCCTGACCAATCTTCTGTTATTATTCCACATCGGCTGTTCACACATCACAATAAACACTCTGCTTACAGCAGCTAGGGAGAGGAGGAAAGAGCTCAAGTGCTTTGCAAACATGAAGGAAACACACTGAATTCCAAATTCCGATACCTTCTCAGTTGTAGGCTGATGGAAAGTGCAATTAAAGACTAACAGGAAAAGCTTAGATCCTTTCTGGTTCTTCCATCATTCCCAATTAGTCCCTCTAGCCTGTATTAGGACATCAGGTCCTTGAGAAATGCAAATTAAGATGTAGAGCCTTTTATCTTACCTGTTTGTTCACTGATATGTTGAACACATGTTGTCTATTGTCCTAGGGCCACCTCTCTTTACAGACACTTTGGAAACCCAAACGTGCAGGTGAAGGGAGCACAGTAAAATAAACTGCAGGCACCAGCCTTGCAAGGTGTAGCCTAACAGGTTATAGGAGGGCCTCCCACACTGTGGGCACAAACCACGACCTGGTGTTGGGTGCTGATGGCAGAGAGTGGAGTGGAGTGGAGTGCAAGAGCTCGGCTGTCTGGGTCAGTCTCTGGAGCTCTGCTGTGGGACAATGAAAAGGCAGCAATCGAGAGCGTGATTAAGGAGAGCAGACATGCCTAAGAGAGGGGAAAGGTAGGGGAAGTGGAAGGGTTGGCAGATAGTGTTAGACGAAGTGAGAGAAATGCCGTTGCAGGAGACTCTCCTCTGAGTCCACAGTCTAGCAAACAAAAAGCTTTCGGTGGTCTGTAATAACTAAGGAGCCAACAAGGTTGGAGGCCCCCACACTGTCACATCTGCATGGGGACCAGCACAGAACAGAAGCTGCTGCCACTGACAGCACTTTCCCAGACAGATGAACTTTGGGAGTGCACGTTCTAAAGCGTAGGGCATAAAAGGCAATCAAACTCCCTTCACATTATTCTTCCTATTCTTGTCAGGCCTTTTGGAAGATGTACCAGTATCACAAAGAAGTCTTGATGCTGGCAAGATGTTTGAAGCAGGATGAGGTAATACCTGTTGGAAGAATACTGCTGTGGCAGTCTACATACATTGATGCATGTAGGTGACATACATGGATAAGTTGTAGCTTATCCAAAGAAAAAAAAGTCCAACAAATGAAAGTAACAATCAGAATTGACTTTTGAGAAAAACAATTCCAGTTTATTGTCAAGATTTTTTTTCTTCCCTCTTTTCTCAGCAAGTATTTTTAGATAACTTCTACCATGGACTAACAGTTTCTCTTCTAAGAGGTCACTGAAATTTCCCAGATCATTCAAGACAGAGCATGTTTGTGGCACAGAAAGTAATATTTTGGGTTCTTTGTTGCCAAAACCCCATGCTTACAGAGATTCTCACATCATGCAAGAAACTCATCCCATGGGTTAGATGACCGCTTTGTTGCACGGTCAGTCCTGGGCTTCAGAGATGCACTTCAGGAAGCATTTTTATTTTACACAAGCTTGCTCGCCTAGGCTTGCATTTAACAGTCTAGAAACAAAACAGTGCTGGTGGTTTTTAAACCCAGAGAAATAACCTGACAGCTGCTTTTCACACCTCCACACACCACAGCCTTCACTTCTGACAAATTTTGCAAGAAGCTACATCAGCAAACAGAGAAAAGCAGTACTACCAACATTCCCTTTTGGAGTAAATAAAGGGCTAGCGTGTGAACATTACAGTGAGGTACACTTTCTTCCCTGTGCGTGACATCACAGGCACCTTTCTGTAGCTTTTGTTTGCATGATCCTGGATAATAGACCTTTACCCTGAAGATCAAGCTGTGCTGTGCAGGGGAGTATGCCAGTCCTACCTGGAATCACCAGCGGTTTGGTGCTGTGTGTGGTGTCAGTGGCTTGCCAGTGGATATAAGCAACCCAAGAGCTTGTGTGCAACTGCACGACTGCCACAGGCTCCCTGTAACAGGCACTTCTGTTAGGAACTCCTTTCCAAAATGTACTTTTCCCCTGTGTAAGAACTCTATAAAACTGTAAAATACTTTAAAATCGTGATCGCTGCCTTGCCTGTGGCTGCTGTGTGTCCTGATTAAGGAGGGAAGGATGGAACCAACGTTCAGGCTCATCTGGGGCAGGTTCTCAACTGGTGAACGTGCGCTGGCACTGGTGGCGCCTGTCACTGTGAAGCTCTTTCGCTGGTTTTAAACCGGGCAAGAAGTCAGTTTGCTTTATTTCTTACAAAATTAACGTACTACCTACATTTCTGACTCTTTTCACACTAAGTTGTGTAAAAATGGATGCAGAAATTCCTGCCTTCCAGAGCTAACAGTGTAGATTTGACTGACTGGTAGAGAAGACACTAGTTCACTTCTGAGATGTACAAGAAGAACATGGGGGTTAAGCAGTTCTTAACTACTGCCATTGTGGAAGCATTCTTCAGATGGCAGACAGGACATCTTGTTTCCTGTGTTTCTTGTTTGCTGCCAGGTTTTACCTAACTGTCTTTTGTACAAGTTAGTTTTTACCATCAAAACACAGAACTTCTCACTTCAGCCTGCTACTGCTTCTCTCAGCTTACAGAATTTCCCTTTTCCCTCTGCTACTGTCCACGTTTGACGGAGTTTGGCCTTCTATACCTTTTGAACTATGAAGACACACAGGCTACAATTTTTCTTTCCCCTTGCTATGACTATCCCATTATTCCTTTGCTTGTTTTGCTCTTCTGTACTTGCTCTAAGCTTCTTCATCTTCAAGATTCTGCATTAGCCTGCCTGCCTCATATTCTGTGCATTCCCCCTACGTTTCTTCTTCTCAGTAACTCTCTGCTTCACCTTTTCTGCCATTATTCCCCTTCTTTTAGGCCCGAACCACTGTCCAATGGCAGGTTCCTCAAACCTGCCTTTATCAAATCCACTTCTTTTCCCACTCTTTTAACTTAACCTTCCTAACCTCCTCTCACCAAGTTATTGCTCTTTACATAACCAACTTTCCTTTAAATGAATAAATTCTCCTCTCCCCAGCATATAAACAATGAAGGCTGGGAAGTGCCACAGAGTCTTACGAATGTATTTATGTAAAAGCTGAAGGGCTCCAATTCTGAGATTGATCAGGGCTGCCCACATCTGGCAGCAGCAAAACCAAACTTAGACAAAGGAAGCACAGGATGAGTTAATACAGAGCAAAATTTAGGAAAAAGTTTAGAGTTAAAAACCATTCCAAATGAAAGGAAAACGAGAAACTCATCTGAAAACTAGCTTTAACAATGATTCCTGTTTTAGAGGCAAAGCGTAAACCAATTCTAAACTCTTTCTGAAAAAGCTCTGTAACAGCACGATGCATTAAGCATCAGGATGACAACAGCTTCCTTTTTATCACAGCCAAAGTTTGCTGATTTCTCCTCATAGAATCATTAAAGATGGAAAAGACCTCAAAGATCAGCTAGTCCAACCGTCCCCCTGCCACCTCTAATACTTATTAAACCATGTCTCCAAGTACCTCATCCGACCTCTCCTTGAACACCCCGAGGGACGGTGACTCCACCACTTCCCTGGGCAACCCGTTCCAACGTCTAAACACTCTGAGAAGAAATTTCTCCTCTCCTACTGCTCTGGGTGTTTTCAGCAGAGGTTTGCTAAACATCATCCAAACTTGTTGACCAATAAAGCCACAATTGCAAAACCGCCCCATGGAAGAAGTTCCTAATGGAAGAAAGTAACTTTGAAGTTGGGCGTGTGACAGGAAATTAGGCATGGGTTTTTTTAGGATAATTAAATACACAGCACAGTTGTTGCCAGTGCAGAAAACACAGCCTAAAGCTGTGTTTAAGGTTTTGTATTGGAAACTTGGGTCAAGGACGGCACTGCTGAGGAAACAGAGCAATTAAGTGGCTCTGTGCGATGCTACAGAGGACAATGGCAGCGGGGAAAGTATCATTATAACCACTATTAAACATACTTGGGAACATTCAATGTATTTTGCTACATCTTACGTTGTGCAGAATGTAGTCAGGTAGCAACATCAGCAGGGCTGCCCACCAGTCAAACCCCAAGCCTCAGCCCAAACTCACAACACCCATGGCCTTTAGATGAGCATCACAGCAACCTGTGGCCAGAGAAGAAATTCAGCTCTTGCTACCCCTAAGTGTAACCTCACCTACCTGCAGCCAAAACAGCGTGAATATAAGCTGGGACTTTCCAAAAGAGTTCCCCCACCACGGGGGAAGCCACTGGTGCTGCAAAGAGACTGCAGAAGTTGTGCACACCAGAACTGTAATGGTCTCAAACGGTGCAATTTTTTGCTTAGATCGCGTCTCCATTTGTAGACAGTAAAACAAAGCCCGAGCATTCATCTTGCTGTGGGGATGGTAGCATGAGGTCTAGCTAGCATTTACACTTAGCTTTGAAAGGGACAGTGCCTGCTGTGCTCCGTGCCACTGGCTCTGGCAAAAACACTGAAGCAACACTTGTGAGGCATTCAGCAGTTGCAGAATGCTTTGAGCTGTTTCTTTGCCACACCATGCAGAACTATTAAGATCTGAAATGACCTACTTTTTATCCAATTAGGTTTTAATTTCATTTTAAAAATTCCACAATTCTTTTAAATACATTTAGCCCACAAAAATGGCAGAAAGTTTGCTGTGCCCAGTTAATCCCCCAGTGAACATGGCTGGAGTCTCATTTTCCATCTCACTTCTCACTCACGCTGCTTATAATCTGGTTCTCTGAGAATTTTAGTTTTCTGAGCTGGGTTGCAAGTAAGAGAGAAGCAGCAGAAACACTCACAAATGATACCAGGAAAAGGTTGGGATTATTTCAATGGTTTTAGTCTCAGCACTGAGATGCCACAATGGAATGGACACGTAAGCACGCTTCAGCCGTCTTTAAAGTAGAATGAGTAAATTTTGCAATGAAAACTGGAGATTAGTAGCTGGACACACCGTTTATGGCATTCAGTAGTTTGCCATATGCTCCAGGACACATCTTTTGAAGGAGATTTTAATCAACTCAAAAGACAATGTGGCAACTGGCAGCCTTTTTCTTTATTGAAGCAAAGTCACAGCATTTTCGTCACTGTTCCCCTCTTGTCAAGGGAAGAGTTAAACGAAGGCCCCTGAAATTTACATTACTAACAAGTAAAGGATGGAAGAAAGAGATTACAAGCATATTTCTCTAAAATAAATAATCTACAAAGAGTGCTTTTTCTTCTTAAAAGCAATCTAAAAATGTATAAATTCTACGGTAGGGAGATCAAAAGATATTTTAACAACTTCCAATATTTACAAACAATACAAAAACTGCGCACGCCATCAAATGATGCAAAATTCCTACTAAGGACCAAAACCTTCAGCCAAATGTCTCAGTTTTTAATTAATGGTCTTCTTTACAACGGGAAAACTGTTAAAAGTTTTTATTATCTGTAAAATATACAATAAAAACGAACCTCGCTAAATTATGAAGGTTAAAAAAGAGAGAAATACTGCAGGCAAATCAAAAAGGAAAGGAACTGTAACTTACTCTTTGGTAACCAAAAGTTAGCAAGTATCTGTATTTCAAGTGATGAAAAGTAATCATCTTCCCATTCTGACAAAGGGAAGAAAGACTTCTGGCAAAACACAACTCCCAGGATTCAAATGGGAAAGACAGGCTCCACCTACAGCTCCGTAGTGCAAGTTCTCCATGTCAAACTGCGCTCTCAAATTCAGAACTGTAACCCTTCCTCGCTGCTCAACTCCTCTTCCACTTCTCTGCTGTCCGCTCGCATCCTCCACACACATCCAGTTGTTCCAGTTCTCTAAGGGAATGCTCCAGTTTAAGGAAGCAATTCGCTTGGAGATGAGTACTTCACCAAGCGTACGCGTGTGGCTGCACAGCAGCTAGTAGTGTGTTAGAAAACTCAGCTCCCTTCTCCACGTTAACTATGTGTTGCATTTTCCCTCAGGAAAAAAAAAACCAAACAAAACCCCAAAACCAAAACAACCACACAAAAAAAGAAGTACCCTGGACCAATTCATAACCTGGTGACCTAATGTCTAGCAGGACACGCTTCATCGAACACCGGGGCATACCCCAGTGATAACCCCAGCACCAACCCTACCACTTTCTCATCGGTGAACGCGCCTCATCCTGCCCCTCCCTCTCACGGTGCACCACTACAATGCTTCTGAAGCGAACGTCTGGCTTGTACCACAGGAGCCTTCCCATTCCTCTTTTTCTGGCTTATTCCTAAATTTTGCTTGCACAATTGCAGTCTCAAGAGAAAGAAAAACTTCACACCCCTAACAGGCTCTGAGAAAAGTGCCCCCCTCCCACCCCCAGCCCCAGAGGAGTCCTAAGGCTTTACACAAAAAATTCAACTGTGAACATTCTTTAAGCCGCAGACCATTCATTCAAAGCAAGTCCTCCCCACCCCAACCATGCAGAACTATTGTTGCTTTAGCATTTAGACACGCACTTGCAGTTCATGGAATAAATGCTCAGCAAGGTAAACTTGTCCTGGTCTGGGCTTTCTTCTGGAATCTAGTCCTCTGTCATTTTCTAGACTAGTATCTGATGCCTTTTGTCACTGCCTTTTAACTTTCTTCAGCTGAAGGGCTCAGATACTCCCTTGAAGTACCTGCTTGCGTCATTAAGTCTAGATGGGTTGGATCCTTGCAGCCTGCCTCCTCAGCATAAGGAAAGTCATTCATGTCCATTTCATCACTGTTAAACACATCGAGCTGCCTCTCTTGCTGGTCCTCCCAAGTCCTTCGGACCCTGCCCTCCGACTGTTCCACCACTTCCCCATCCCCTTCACTAATGACAGTCATGGGGCTGCTCTGGATGCGGTTGCGGACGTTGTACTTGCTGCTGGCAGCGGAGGGGGGTTCGTGACCGGCCATACCTAGTGCCAGAGAAGGACATGCTCCTTGGCATCAGGCCCTCACTCTTGGCCCACTCTTCCTGGGCCCGTTTGCTCTTGCTGGGTGAGCAGCTGGAAGGGCTGTCAGGAAGGTCAGGGGAGGCATCTGTCTTTGTCCGGTGGAACCGCGGGTCCGTGTTCTTCAACATCTCTGCCGCGGACATGCGAGAGCTGGTGTCACAGCGGCTGCCTTTCTTCAGCAGCAGGGCTTTGAAGTTGTCGTTGCTGGTGCTGCTCTTGCGAACGCTTCTCTGAATTGATCCAGCTTGTTTGAGGGTACCTAAGGTCGGGGAAGCACCAGTGGGAGTTACGGGGGGTGACGGAGAATGGTTGCGGGTACGGTCGTCTTCGGAATCTTTACGGCCAAGGACTTTCCTTTTGGATCTGAGTGTGAAAGACAACAAAAAGAAGAGGACCAAACAAAAAAAAAATGAGAATTTTTACCTGCTCTAATTACACTCGGCTTAGAGGGGTGACAACAAATAAAGCTAAAGCAGAGAGAGGGGGAATAAAGGAGAAGTAATCTAAATCTAAAGCATGAGTAAGAACACCACCAAAACTGGACAGGCATTAATGCAGGTACTGGAGGTATAAGCAAAGTTTATTGTTCTTTTTCTGCAAATCTGGAACAATGAAACTTCTAAAAGCGGCAATACTGATGTCCAAAACACTTTAGGGAATTTAGTGAAACAGGTTTTCTGGAGTCAGCATTCAACTGCTAAGGCTAATGCATTAATGAAGATGATTAATCTCAATGCCATTTGTCTGTTAGCTTGAGGGCTCGATTAAAAATATGTCATCTAGAGTACGTCGGGGTTTTTTGTTTTACTATTTCACTTGATGCTCTCCGGAGATTCAGAAGCACAGTTTAGTGCACTTGCCTTCAGAAAAGGGTACTGCAATGCACTGCTGCTGAAGTTAAGGTGAAATAAAGGGAGCCACATATGTAACTTCTCTGGATTAAATGATTTTTTTTAAAACTGCCCTCCCCAACCCAAACATTAAATGAACAGTGAAGACAGAGTTTTCCAGCCTCTGTGAAGGTACATAGACTGAATTCACAATTCTGTTGGGGCTCTGTCATTGCAACTCTTTGACCAAAGGGAGAGGCTGACTTCCTGACATGGAAGTTAGCTTCTCAAATGAAAGGGAGGAGTGTTTTTTTAATCTAGATATCAAGTGTGGCAATAACAAAACCAAAATTAAGAAACATTCACAGAACTGGGAATAAGTGGGAGCTGGACTTCTATTCCCCATTTTCATATTATTATAAGTCTTAAAGAAATAAATGTTTTACATGCCGGGTATCTGTAGCAAAGCCGCTTTGCTTCTTTGCAGGCTAAGCAAGAATTAATTTGAAAAGACTGCATAAGGGCTAATTTTACATACACTATTTTGGCAAAAGTTTAAAACAAGTCGGTTGACTTGTTCCAAATACAAGATTATCAGGCAATAATTCCATATTAGTTTTTGTCAAGCGCGTGTTCACTACAGATCGTTCCCCTTGTAAATCAGGTTTCTCCTTAATGTGATCTTTAGCTCTACTTTCTTAAAGGCCTTGAGATTTTGCCAAGGCAAGCTCAAATGTCTTTATGCATTGCAGCCTACTGATAATAAAAAACCCTGTAAAAACAAAGCAGTAGGACCTGTCAGCTGAGTAGGTGGCAGCAAGAGACCTCACCATAAAGTCCACCAAGGCTCTGGAGCCATCCCGTCTCTCTTCAGCAGGGAAATTTCTGCGCACATTAGGCATGATAGCCCACACAGGCAGCTGTAACTGCTCTTACTTTCAGCTGCTGCTGCCTCCACCTGCCCTTCTGGATGAAGAACATAATACTGAAGTCCACTTAGCCTCAGGCTGAACGGACACCAGAAGATAGCACAGGGATAAAATGATGACTGGTAGCGGCTGTCCTGGTTCTGGCCAGGCTAGGGAAGTGATGCCAGGTGGTGTGGAAAACAGGCCAGGCTAACTCAGCTCACCTGTGATGACTGCTTGGGGAAGCTGACTCTGGCCTGGTCAGAATCAGGACAGTGGCAAACATAAGAAGCTTCTCTAGATTTAACTGTGCGCCACTACCATAGGCTCCAAGTGAATTTGGCGCTCTGATGCTCATCCAGTCTGCATGCAAACATGTGTGTGCAATAGTCACAGGGAAAAAGATTTCTCTTTATTAGGGTTTTGGCTGCCTTTGGGTATCTTTAAACACTGCAATGCTGGGGATGTACTGCTGCCAAAACCCAAATGAAATTTCACATAAACAGAAAGCAAAATTCAATTGCAAAGATCTGCAGGGAAAGACTTAGTTATCCTGGCTTGAAGTCATTCAGTAAGGCTGTGAATGCAGTGCAGAGCAGTCAGTTTGCCATCAGCATCTAACCAGCTTTTCTCAGCATGTATGAATTATGACAGAAATGTAAAAATTAAGAACCAAATTTGGTTTTGGTGGCTTTTCAGACAGAGGTGAGGTACACATTCAAACAAAACTGTGACTTAAGCTTAGATTGCTCTTCCTGCCCTTAATGCACATACCACCAAATTTATTGTCTTACTCCAAAGCATATATTCAAGAGTGCCAATCACTGAAATAATGGGGGGAGGGAAACAACAACTTTTTAAAAGAAATTAACTACCAAGGAAGATAGTGGTTCGAGTCTAAAGCCAGCAAAAGCAAGGTCTTAAAAACAAATGTGTCAAGCAGTTTTAACTATGTCACATCCAGTTCCATTGTCCATTTCCCTATAAACTCACAAATTACATGTATGTGCATACACACAGAGATCCACTCTCTATCTGCATACATAATGGAGGAAGGCTACTGGCCAGAATATTTCTTTCTAAAAACAGATTTGTCGCAGTCCTAGTGAGCGCCATGCAATGTGAATGCAACAGACCATTTTTAGAAGAGGTCCTACAGGCCGAGACCCAAGGGGTAACCGTGAGTTATAAAAGGTTGGTGTCCTATGTATGGATTTTTTGTAACATCTGAAACAATCGTTTCAAAAATGAGAGAAAAAAACCCCAAATATATATATATTTTTAAAAGGCATTTGCATCCCAAGAGCTACAGTCCCCAAACTCCCAGCCATGTCCTCACAGGCTTCCCCGCCCCACAGCACTCCTGGTGCAGAACTCAGGCACAGATGCGCAAGTTGACAGAACACCTGGATAAACCTACACGGATGCTGCTGCCAAGTGCTTTCTGAGATGTGTTAAAAGAGAGATGAGATGGTCCCTCTCAATTTTGACGTGAAAGGCAAAGCCACAGGATGGCACTACCGCTACATGGAGTCTAGTCTAAAAGCAAGCTCGGTAGTTCAGAGAGTGGTAGTGGTCTTCTGTGTGTACTGTTTAAATGGTGCACACGTTTCATTTTTGAGCGCTTTTTTTTTTTCTTTCCTTTTTTTTCTTTCTTCTTTTTCTTTTTTTTTGACAACCTAACATGAACAACACAACAAAATCTGTTTGCCTATTCCGGATGGTTTTGTTTTTAAGGGAAATGAATAATGTCATTAATAATAGAGCCAGTATCGCACATTTCATTCACGAACCGGTTTGACACAAAACACCCGACCTCAGGCTGGATTATGGCAAACTATAATCCAGCGTTTGCCATATGTTTTGCCATATGACTGACATGTTGTGTTACTTGCCAGTTTCAGCCACGCTTGCCATGAAGCATTAGCGTTGAGCCTCTGTCCCAAACTGCACCATATAAAGCAGCGAAGAGAGTAAAAAGAGATGAAGAACGAGAATGAAAACAAAAGGATACACAGAGAAAGCAACAGTAGAGTTAATATGGCAGATTGAGAACAGTACAATAAATACTAGACGTAACTTGTACTTTAAGGGACGGGATATTTATAATAAAACCTACATGGATTTAATCTGGTAGCTTTTGGGTTTAGAACAGATTAAATATATTTGTAAGGCAATAAAGACAAAGGTTTTTTCCTTATCTTTTTCATATATAGCCTTAGGAAGTTGACAAACGTGTGCTTTCTGTTAAAGCAATGACTGTTGTAACTGGGTGTTTCAGTAAAACAATGCTAAATTACTTCCTGGGAGAATCACTGGACCTGACAGCAGGGGAAGGGCAATCTCTGCAGTACCTGTGAATGGCTGCAAAAAGATCCTCTGTAGTCCTTGGTCTCGCTGGTGTTGCCACTCCGTCCGTCTCCTCCCCATAGCTGCTGCTCGGCAGGAACGAACTGTTTGCTGTATCTGATTCAAACACGTCCGCTACACAGAGGGAATGAACCAAACCGTCAGTCCGTCCTGGGAACCCAACGGGCACACCACCCCAAAAACAGCCCTCACTGCTCCTAAGGGAAAGCATCTAGGGGACTGTCGTTACTGCGATTTGAGAACAAGGCTTGCTTGGGGATCGCCAGCGCACGGAACGCCCGTGGTGCTTGCTCACACATGCCAGCGGGAGAACAGTGCTGAAAGAAAATTTGTCTGGTTTCCACTGAAATGCAAAAATCAAACCTGACATGGCTAACCATGTTCTCATGGCATGCCTCAGTCCTAGCACAGTTACATACAGCCCCATTTTCCTCCCACACCTGTAGTAACGAGAAGTCAGAAAGGAATTACAGTAAATCTCATCAAGTATTAATCTGATCCCTGCAACTTTCTTCAGGCTTAACTAGTGCAGGAGGCTCCTTCTGCTGCAGCAGCCCGCTGGACTGCTAGGATGGCTGCTCTCACTCCCCAGCTCCTTTACAATAGCTATTACTGCTGCATCTGAAGAAGCATCAGAGAAAACAGACTCACCACTTTCGTTCTCTTGAGATAGGTGCCCGTCAGCGTTACTGCCGCTGTCCTGGCTGCTGCCCGAACTGCTTCCTTCATCAAAAGCGGACTGCTCCTCCTGCCTGGGTTCTTCTTGAACTGGTGATGCAGCAGGCTGTACCACAAAGGCATTAGCTCCCACTGCCTCAGATAAGGTGAATCCGGCAGCTCCTCCCTCAGGAACCAGGCTGCCAGAGTCCATCTCGCTCGAACTGAGTCCATCTGTAAGACAATTTCTCGCCTCCTCACAGTGTGCAAGCACGGCGTCTCTCTGAGTTGGGCTTGATGTGCTTCTGACAGTATCGCTCACTTCAGCTATTTTCTCCACTGTGGGATCTAACTGTGGAGGTGGTACAACAAGGAACAGTTTGGGTTTCTTTGAAATAGGAGGTGGTTTCTTGCTTGGCAATACAACCTGCGCCTTGTCGGGAGATGCTGGTGATCCCTGAAGTGACATGCCAGAATGGAGGTCTTCGCTCTGCACAGAAGTCTCAGGTGTGACTTCGGTAGTTGTCCCCAGTGAATCAGCTGCCAAAGATGCATTTACACCGACTGCACTTGCAGGCTTTTGCTCACTGTCAAGCGCAGCAGGTATGTTATCGGAGAGAATGAGAGGGGAACCCCGAGCCAGCGTCTGAACCGAGTTCTTAAACGAAGTGCCTTGAGTTTTCATCTCCTCTTCACCTAAGCTGTTGCTGAATCTTAGTGAGAGAGATGGCTTTAGGGAAGACTGTGGCGATGAATTTACAGTACCCTTTTCCTGAGAGGTGGTTTCAGAAGTAGATTCAGGAGACGGTTCACCGTCCGTCACTTTTTTCACAGACCTCAGCTGCACCATTTGCAAGGCTTTGGTAGTGACTAAGGGCATCACAGGTCTGGACGCATCTTGCTTGTTGAATGGCTGCTTCACCGGACTGTAGCAAGAATCCTCCTGGTTACATTTCTTAGAAGAATACTGTGGGTGTATTGTTGCACCTTTCGTTAGTTTGGGATCAAGAGGTGGTGCTGGTGGTGGGACAGCTAAAGGTAAAGTGGGCGGAGGAGGAATGGGGGAAGAGAACGAACCAATGGAGGCTTCTTGTGGAAACCATGGGACATTCTGGGCAAAGGAAGAATTTACATTGGCTTCTGGTGGAGGAGGGGGGAATACAGGAGAGGCTGGCAATGGTGACACATCTGCGCCTTCTGCTGGAGGAGGAGGAGGGGGAGGAGAAAGGTCGGGACAATGTGGAGATGGTGGAAGAGGTGGTGGTGGAGGAGGTGCACCAAAATCCAGAGGGGAGCTCAGGTTGGGTTCCAGTTTCTTCACACTCACACTGCCTTCAGTAGATGTATTTGAAGAAAGAGAAGTGGAGGAAGACGACATGGACACCGAAGACAGAAGAGAGGACTTCCTTTCAGGCACTTTAGGCTTCAGCTTGGATTTCCCATTTCCTGATGACGTAGACTTTAAAAAAACAGGCACTGGAGTAAGTGCAGTGGGTGTATTGGACTGGCTGGAGTACCCACTCGATGGCGATGTGACTCGGTGGGATTTCTCCGGAGAAGCGCTCTTTGGTTTGGCCAGCCCACTGGGCACTTGTGGCACAGAAGCCCTTGAGACATCACTGAAGTGGCTGATGCTGTAATCGCTGAGAGCAGATGACGTGCTGGCAGAATGGGTCACTGGGGATTTCACCTGGTCGTCCGCCACTGCAGCATAGTCGCTGTAGTAACCCCACTGGTCAGCATACTCTGACTTGATGCTACTTGTTTCACTCTGAGAGGGAGTGACTGTGCAGATGGAGTACAGGTTTGGAGCCGTGGTGGACATCATGCTGCTGCTTGCACTGACCGAGCTTTGGCTGCGGGAACGCAACACCCAGGGATCCTCGTAATCACTGCAGGGGCTCTGGGAAGGGGAGCTGCCATTTTTGCACTTCAGATTCAACTGCAGAGAATGCTGGAGGGTGGCAATGAGGGTTTCATCAAGTACCTGTCCATTAGACTGAGTTTTTTTCTTGGGCATCCTTCTGAGTGAATCTGTTCTGGATGGCGGCAAAGGCGGCTTCTTTGCCTTTTTCAGAGAGATGTTTCTTGCAAGGGATTTGTCACCTTGGCCTGTCTGGTCTTCCTGATGTTTCTTCTCCTTTCCTTCAAAGACATTTACCACACTGTCTCTGAGATTCCCAAAACCATTAGTACCTCTGCCTGGCATGTCTGACTTCAGTCCGGAGTCCGTGTGCACGGAACCGTAATAAGTGTTGTGGTCCACTGAATAGAGGGAAGTAGAATCGTCCCTGACTGAAGTCCTCTCCAGGCTGCTGCTGCTCTGGTTGCTACCAGGAGTGGCACAGCCCGGCGTGGTGCAAGTCACCTTGTGTGAGGGGGTCTCACTGTTTTCTGCAGGCTTGTACAGCCAATGCTCTGTGCTGCTGGCTGCCGCCTGTGCTCGCTCCCCCGAATAGCTAGAGTCGCTCCGACCGTCGCTGTCCTGGGAAGGGTTTGGTAAAGCAAGATTGTTCCTACAGCTGTAGCTCACGTTCTGGGACCCGGCCTCTGCGTTTCCAGCAGTGCTAAGAGAGACAGCAGAGTCACCGAGAGAAAGCATCATGACAGTATTAGATGGGATGGTATCTGAAGTCTGCGAGTGACGCGTGGAGCTGCTCTCGCTCCAGTTGCCGCTTGATGAATGGTGATCTTCTTTTCCACTTACTGCACCGCTGGCAACAGGATCGTCTCTCAGCTTTGGGTAGGCAGCAGAGCTGGTAATTTTACTCTCCAATGACCCAACACTCTGAGCGGTGTGAATAACGATAACTTCTGAGGAGGATGACAGCGTTGCGTTGGGTATGATGCTTGTTGAGTAGGTGGCATGAGGAGAGACCACACACGCTGGGCTCGCAGACTTTTCGCTATCATAGTTTCTCACCTCTTGAGACCTTGGCCTTGACAGGGTCTCTGTCACGGGATTATTCCTCAGATGCACAATGTTATCACCCACTTCCATTTTACTCATCTGGTGGGGTAAAGTGCCAGCGATGTCTTCTGTCTGCCTAGAGATGCTCTGTGTCTGCTCTAGGGACTGCAGCGACACTCTCGCACCAGCCCGAGGCAAGCTGTGAAAACCCATGTCGCTGTTTTGGCGAGAAGCAAATATAACTGCAGCAGAATCACTCATCACTGACATGTTTCCAGATGAGCTGGAGAACTGAGACATCTGGGCTGCGATGCCTTGTCCCTTCTGCGCTCGTATTCTTCTCATCGAAGGGGGCACTACTTTAACTTCCTCCGTCTGGCAGCTGGTGTCCTTGGTTTCAGAGCGCTGCATGGCAGAGCGATAGCTGTCTAGTCTCCCTAGCGTGGAGCAGTGATCTGGGACATACATCGAATGCCCTCGGAAATCGCTTTGGCCAGTGCCAACTGCTGGAGTCAAAATAAAATAATTATTCCTTGAAGCACAAATGCACATTTATCTTCTTACTCATTTAAAACCAAAACCAAACAAAAAACCAAAGGGCAACCCAGCAAACTGCCTGGTCCCCATGCTCTTGAAGGTTACGCCTTCTGAAAAAGAACCTGCAACAATGGATTTTGCACAGGCATCTCGCGCCTTCTGCGCTTCTCTTCCCTTTTTCCTTATTACCGGGAACCTTCTGCTCACAGAATCGTCTGCGTTCCTGCCGCACATTCGACACGTGAAATCCTGTTTATGACATGGTAATAATTTCCATAGTAATCAGTTATGTCAGAAACCAAGTAGGCACTGTTTGACTTCCAGTAGGCAAAGCAGCAGGAACAGACAAAAGCCTGAGAAACGTGAAGTGTGTTTCCATGCTAATGCCTCATGCAATAAAGAAAAGGGGAAGGAAATGCAGAGACTAATGTGAATAATCAGATCTGCTTCTTAAAAGCATCTCACCTCAGAAAAGAAAATTCAGGAGGCACAGATAGCTCTCCAAGTCTTGGCATTTGTCTGAAAGGAGGCTAACATACCGAAACACTCATTGTTTCACCACAAATACTACATACAACCTAACAGCATTTATAAAGGCATTATCCAACACTGCAGAGAGAACAATTAAATAATGTTTCTCCATACGACTACGTACCATTTATCATAAAAACTCCCAAGAAGTGGGGAAAAGAAACAGCTAGTACTGATGGTTGTCTCATCCTCAGCACCATCAGGAAATGAAAAATAACTGTGCCTTTTTTTTAAAAAAAAATGAAGTAACGACCATATATTTGCATTTAAAAAAAACAACTTTGAGGACAATGGAAAAAGAGTTTTAGTTCAACATACAGTTATTACTGGGTCAGTAGAAAGGACTCCAGGGTTCTTTTAAATTTACATTTTTATTGGTAGCTGCCTTCTAAAATCACAAACCAGAGCACTGCTTTAAAATTAGTCTGTACAAGGCTGTTGCTTTTCAGTTCAGTTGCAGTACAATATAAATAGCAGACACGAGAGGCAGGCGTGCTGCTGGAGATGCCTGTAAAGATGCTGCATATGTTACCGCGGGGGAAAATTGGTTATTTCCAATCTCCGCCTTAAAACCAGTCTCAGGAGCGATGAAGTAGCACGCCCAAAACGACTCCTCTCCTTTCATTTTTACTACACGGAACTGGATCAGGAGGATAGGTATTTTTATCACGCAGCACTAAACACCACTTTAAGGACATCTCATTATCCTTATCCTTGGCAGGCAAAAGAGGCATTTAGGATAAGGAAAAGAGGGCTCTGAAAAGGCTACAGTGAAAGCAGCAGACACAAAAAGATTGTTTACTTCTTTTCCCCAGGCACATAAGTAGTCTTTCAGCAGCTTGAAGCCTATTTAGTTTGCTTTGTGTAGATTCTCTTGCTCTGAAGAAAACGTAGCCTCTTTCTGCTTCTGGTAGAGGTTTGCAGCAAAGCTAGATACTCGGGTGCTGGCAAACATCTTGGATAATCTAATATGAGATACTGTCAGAACAGATGGACTACTGCAGCCAACCCAGAGAGGCATTTGCATATTCTGTATACAGTTATTAAGAACTGTACAGTAAGAAAAACAATTTCACTTTGTTTTCCATGGGTATTGTTTTCTACAGGATCAGTGTCCCCCTTCGGTTAAGGGAGAAGAACACTGAAGGAAACATGAGGAATGTTTCTGGAACTGTGACAACACAAATGACAACCATTAGCCAATTAAAAACAGCTAGTAATAAAAACCTGCCTACTAAATTACAGAAATAACCAAGGAGCAGGCATTTTTCTTCTTTCTACCACTGTGAAGTGTACATACGCGCGCACACACACACACACACAGAGACACGCAAGACTGAGGATGGGGCTCAAAGAACGAAGCTGTCAGCACTACAGCAAGTACCCACTGCTGTCACATACTGACCTGTGGCTTAGAACACCTCATTTCAGTATGCATTACGTTTGCAGTCACAAAGGGAGCTAAATGCACTCCACAAGCAGCATGAAGCACACAGACAGTTTATGCTTTGTTTTCAAAGGTTACTGCTAGGGAAGGTAGACAGCAAAGCAGGACAGTGCTGGACTTGGTCACCTCTCCTTTCCTCCTCCCAAACCTAGGAAGGTTAGAACGTGTTACAGAATAAAATCGCAGTGCTAGACCTATGCTACTAAGTAAAAAAGGCCAAGGGTGTCTGTACCAAAATGCCTGGGGGAGCAGCTACTGCCCCATCCCCTGGCACCCATGCCCAGAGCTAGCCTAGGAGACTGCTGGGGCAGAGTGGTGCTGGAGGAGGAGCACACTAATGAGAGGGCACCACCAACTGCAGGCTGCTGCTGAGCATCAGTGCTAACCCTGTTTGTCACTAGAATAGCTGTAACTTTGGGTCCAGCCTAACATGCTCATGGAACTGCATAAACTGACTCAACAGCAGTAAACCCTTACAGCTTCAGTGCTCCAGGGAAGCCCATCAGGGCAGGCCTTTGCACCAGTGTGAGGCCTCTTGTTGTTCAGAGCCCAAATAAATACAGGGTTCAGAGAGTATGAGGCAGCTCGGTCTCAGAACAGGGCTGCACAGGGCTACATCCTTTGATCATTATATGGAGTATGGTCAGGGAAGGGTCTTTACATGTCTATTGCTGTTACAAGAACACAACTTTGGGGTTGTAAATATTTTTTTGTAGAATTGCAGTGTATTCTAAAGCTACTTAAGCTTTGGTTTTGGCTTTACATGTATGCACAAACCCATGCAATGCTGTGAGGTTTTACTTGACCTTTACGATACAGCGACTGCTCTTTTCACAGTTCTGTCTCCTGATAAGGGACAACAGAAATCTGCAGGGGAAATAGCTCCGAAGTGCAACCAAAGGAACATTTAAGACTCGGGTATTCTCTTAAAATGTTGAGGGTATCAAGATTTTGGTGGAACTGAGAGGAGGGCAGCGAGAAATATTTTGTTTGCAATTTTCAATGCGCTGTAGTTCACTCACTTCCAGAGTAACAACGAAAAGCAAAGGGCTTTCAAAAATCCTTACAGTCAAACTGCCTTTGTCGGTACTGCAGCTAAAAGACAAACAATCCAATGCCAAGGGACAGCTCAGCCCTTTAACTGACTATTAACACTGAACACACTATAACTCTGAGAAAAGCTCTACTTGAACAAGCAGCAGGCAGAAGCTGCAAGACTTCTGCAACACCAAAATCCTGGAACTGAATCTAGGCTCTTAAAAGAATGCTGCCCACAAATCCATCGACTTGCAGGGACGATGCCTGAGCAGGCAGCAGCAAAAAAACCCTCACAGAACTGAAAATCAGGTTACATTATGAAGTCAGAAGTGGCTGCAATTTGGTTGCATGATAATAATGTAATAAACATCTTGTCTGCGCTTTATACTATCCTGTGTCCAGCAGCCCTGCAGCCAGTGCTATGTCCACCACAGGAGACCTGTATTTCCACTCCTTTCTTCTTTATTACTACTTCTTGCTATGCTGGAAGTATCTCTTGGGGCAAATGCTCTTCCCTAACACACAGGTTTAGTGTAGACTCTGGGAGCAAGACAAGAACACCCAGTAATCTGGACCATATTTTAAAACTCTTGCATGGAAGCACAGAGAAGAGGTTCAAAGTGCTCCATCCAAGATAGGCATATACAGGTGACACCAGTTTTCCCTGACTCTGTCAGTTACTGGTGTTGCTCATTAGAGATGACAGAGACTGACTGCAAATTTGATGGAAAAGAGGAAGTGCCTGCATGTAATCCCCAGGGCCAGGTACTAGAAGACTCACTGTCTCCCCGCGACTCCAGCCTATCTGGTGGCACCGGGGGCTTGCTGCAGACAATCAGCAGACAGGGCCTCTGCATTGAGGTGAGCATAGAAAACTGAGGATTTGAGAGGATAAAAGGCACGTGTGTTGATATCACAAAGAACATGCTTTTTTCAACTAGTATATAGAAGTAATCTCTCCTCCCAAACTTCTTCTGACTAATCATGTCTACTGTAGGAGGAGGCTCTTTGCTGAGAGGGTGGTCGGGCACTGAAACAGGCTCCCCAGGGAAGTGACTACAGCACCGAGCTTGACTGAGTTCAAGAAGCGTCTGGATGCTGTGCTCAGTCCCATGCTCTGACTTGTCTGGCCTGGTGTGGAGCCACGAGTGGGACTCAATGATCCTTGTGGGTCCCTTCCAACTATGATTCTATATGAACTTGTCTCTTGTCCCACAGGGATATTCCTGAAATTTACTGCTTTCGTCCGCTCCTCATGCTCCACCTAAGCAGTCCTCCTCCAAACCTGATGAGCTGGCCAAGTCACTGTACAGGCATCACAACTTCCACTGTTACAAAAAGATTCTTCATCTGTGTCACCCTAGTACTTGCATACCAAACCTTTTTTAATAGACACTCAACAAGAAACAGACAAGTACGCCGGGCTTATGGTAATTTTAAGGAATTTTCACTGTGCTCCATGAAGCATCTGTAATCTCTGAGGGGAGAAAAATATTGTACAGAATCTTGCAATACTTTTCAGTACCACCAGCTAAAAAAATACCCTAAATCCTTGCATGGCTTACTACCAACATTGAAAGGGAGAATTCTGATGCAAATAGAGGGCATTTGAGTTTTCTTGATTCTGTTCGTTCCACTAACCAAACATCCAGCCTCTGGTAAAGATTATACTCCTGGTATTGCTGTCTTTTATCCCTTATTATCAAAATGTAGGTGATACATACTTTGTTATGTCCTGACCTCTAGAGGAACAGTGCTGAAGACAGGCAATGCCAAGAAAACACAGCTCTAGAACCAGCATTAGCTCAAAGGCACAATAACAAATAAGAAGGCTCAAGCTGCAACCTGAAGCAGGACACGGAATTACTCAGCTTGAACAGCTGGGTGTTCATGTGGTATTTCTGTATGACTACAGTCTATCTGTGACTCTTCTTACCTCTGGGACCTGTAACTTGAATGACTGCTAGTGCTGAAGGGACTAATTGGAAAAGAGTATCGATCAAGAGGAGTCTTCAACAGAACAGCTAAGTTCAATGCTGTTCCCTCTTATGAGGGAAGGACCATCCAGGTGTTAGTCATATCCATCCTGATGACTGACCAGAGGTGCTATAACTGAACATCCATTGAGAGCTACTGAACGTGAGAGGCAGGAACTGGAGGCAGGGACGAAAATGAAGAGAAGTGTCTAAGATGATTCTGACCCTCTCAATCCTTTTGTTAAGGGACAAGAAAAATAAAGTAGAGGGGAGAGAAAAAAGCACAGAGTGAGAAAGAACCTTGAATATCACCTGAAGGTGAAAGAAAAGTCATTAAGTAATTTGAGGGAAGTACATGCAAGGCATAAAATTTTAAGATATTTTTTAAAGCTGAAAGAGGACATAAACTTTCTATTAAAGTAAAATACCTGGCACAAGAAATCAAAAGGTGGAAAAATTAAGGTAATTTCCACTCCCCTGTTTGGCAAGGCATGTTACCTGCCTGTGGTAGAACCTATACCTAAGTCTGGGAACTGCTCCCCCTGCAAGACCGGGAGCTCTGGACACCAGAAGCCGTCCTGTCAGTGCCTGGGACCACACCAGGTAAGGGCTCTGGAGTAACATTCACAACCAGGTAATTTGGCAACTTCACAAAAAGCCCGACCCTAAAGCACTGACACAGAGATGGGACCACGGAAAAGCGGTGACATTTCTCTGCCTTTATTTCAGCCTGGAGAGTTGGAATGTGCAAAGGAGGCTGATGACAACCAACAGCCAAGAAACAAGCAAGGCCTGTGACAAGTTCTCCCTGAGAGCTGCTCATCTCTAACAAATTTCTGTTTGGGAATTATCTTCTTGCCTGAGGGGACAATACCAGCTTGTATGTAAGGTACCATCTGAAGAAGAGAGCTAGAGGCTATGCATAATGGCAAAGCAGAGCAGATAAACTGAGATAGCACAGAAACACCATTGGAAAGTTTCCTGCAGTTTCGATCCAATACTAATTCCACTAAACATGTAAAATATTTATGTTATTTAAGACAACAAAGGTAATTCAGAGGGTATAACAAAAGTAGTTTTTGATTCCTATGCTTGGCAGAGAGAGGAACGCTTTGCCTTCTCTTTTTTTGGTGTCACTCTGCTAAATAGTACTGAGAGGATCCTGCTGTGAGAAAATAACTGTTCCAAAAATAGCTGGCATCTCTAAAATGGTAGGCATCTCACATTCTTAATCTGCCTCAGAACCCCATCTAACGTATCACATTTTGTTTACGCGGCATTTTTTCAATGCAGAAGGTTCTGGGCGGTGCAGAGACTGGTTCATCCCTGGAACACACCTGCAAAAACACAGCAGCATTACAGCGCTCACGAGCAGGAATGTCTGAAGATACTTTCACAGCACACACTTTGTGGGTGCAGTTAATGATTCCTTTTGGTATGTTTGGCCCAGTTCTGTAAGCACCACAGCCGCTCTCTGAGCTCCAGACAGCAATCAGTGCAGGCTCTCTCTTCTGTTTCATCTCTTTTTTTGTTCCAAAGGAGACAGAGCAGCCAGGGGAGAACCCCAGCAGCTCAGCCTGGCAGAAGGAAGCTCCTTCCAGGCTCTCTCACAAGAAATGAAAATAATTCAAGCTTGGTTGAAGCTTTGAGGGTCTCTCAAGTTTCTGCTTCCTTCTGAAGAATAAACAAGAGGTAACAAGAATCTGCTGTACGTGTTGGTTATTTAGCCTGTGCACAGCAACTCTGGTGTACCAAGGGATTTTAATCTTTGTGTAAATATTATAGCCATTCACAGCAATGCTTTAGGGGAGAAACAAAGAGATTTGTTCAGCTGAAACCACAGGGAGAATGTCAATAGGAACAATGCAATTGCTTGATTTGGAGTTTAGTCCGGATCCTTGTTCCGATCAAATGAACTGTGGAATGTTTTAAAACAACTCATTGCTTGTTTTGGGACAGTGCAAGAGAAATAGGGAAGAGATGGCTACAGAAATATTTGGGGAGTGACAGGGGAGAAAAGGCAGAAAGACCACTGAACAAGGATGGGGAAGATTTAATTTATTCCCAGCCTTGCCAGCAGCCTGGTGGATGACTCCAGCAGAGTCACTTCACCGCAGCATGCCTGGTCTTGCCATCTATAAGATGAAGACACTGATAACTGCTCTCTTTCCAAGCACATTCTGTTTCCAGTGAAGGAAAGCAATACGCTAACAGGATGGACACTGCTATCAGAGAGTTTTCTTGGCATATGTTTTGCCTTCTGGATGACATACAACCACCAAGGAAGCAACATGAAGCTCCTCAAGACAACTTCCACCACAGGGCAGATGGCTAAGGCCCTATGTGCCTGCCGGTTATGGGCCAGGCAACAGTCCAGGAAGAGCTCCGATGGTGAGATGGCCAGCCTTGAAATTTCTGCAACTTAAAATAGCAGCCAAGGAAAACCATCAAGCAGTGCAACATGGAATATGCTCAGCACAGAGATGAAAGTCCAAAATCAAGACCACAAAGAGTGTCACCCAGAGCAAACAGATTGACTAAAGTAATAAACTTCTCTGAAGATACTTAGGATTTAAAGATAGATACCAACTCCATTAGCAGGTTATTCCGTCAGGTAAACTACAGGTAATGTTTTCAAGCATTAAACAGCATCTGTCTGAAGTGATCATATATGTAATCCCAAAGTTTTGGACACCCTGCTAGCACGAAGCATTCTCCACACATGCACCCAAGTACTGCTGTCACCCATTCAAAATCCACATGTCTGAAAGAGCATTGGGAACCCCAACAAGTGACAAAGAGGAGTTTGGAACAAGTGTTTTGCTTCGCTCTGCTTTTCTCTGCTATCTGCCCTCAAGGTAGGTCCTACACGTGTCAAAAAAAGACCTCTGTTGAAAACTAGGACCTTGGCATGCGTGTAATTTTCAGACACTAGACTCAAGACCACTGTAACAACCCTGGAAATTAAGCTGATGTGATGTCCTGTCTCAGGTTTTGCATGTAAGTGGCACGTGTTTTTATGGAGCACAAGTCATTTCATCTCAGTTCTAGGCAAAGAGCAAAGCAAATGGAAGAACGAAATGTAAAAAGTATCCACCTTGACAAGACCAGAGAGGACAAGGGATGTCTCTGTTACTGTTCAAACTAGCTGTAAACATGGTATCTGCGGGATTACCCTCAGATCTCAAACAGGAGAAGGGAATATTTTATTAAGAATAATTAAATATTATGTTTTATATAGCTTTGATCTTGGTTTAGTTAGAACAAATCTATGTTAATTAACTCTCGAGCTTGCTTATAGCTTGCTGTGAGGCTGATAAATTTGTCATTCTCTCTCAGAAAAGAACAAATTCAAATCCTGACCCCGAGGAGGACTCCAGGGGGCAAGGCCCACTATGGATAGTAAACAGGGAGGAAAGGAACCCACACTATGAGGAGGAGCTCCCTACAGCACGCACAATGCAGCGTCTGTGCTACAAGAAAAGATGGACAAAGACACCTGACAACTCTGGATAAACTCCGGAGCAGCAGTTAGAAATAAAATCATTAGGTGAGATCCAAAGGTAACAAAATTTAAAGCTGCCTAACTTTAGCTGTCCTAACAGGGTTAGGGCAAGGGACTTTTCTTTCTTGAGGCAGAGGATTCCCATGGCAGGGCAGTGTATCATTACAGATGCTGAAGGAGCATAGTTCCACTCACAAACTGCTCTTCACGTACTTGTTTGCTTCTTCGCTTCCTCTACACCAGGCCCCTTAGCCCATTTTAAACCCATCCAGACAGGTTACATACTTTTGCTTCTGAAAAATCTAGGCAAAGAACCAAGAACTGAAAACATAATTAAAAGAGAGATGCAAAATTCAAAGTAGCAAAACTTACTGAATTTATGAGTCTCAATGTATGAGACAATTCCACATGTAAAGTACCTAAAATTATGTTCTGCCAGACTGTTTTAATGAACATTCTTCCTCGATGGCAAAAAGAAAAAAAAAAGAAGGGGGGAGGGGGGGCATAATTCTATCTGTGAAATTATCGCTTGGGAAAAACAGAAACATCTTTTTTTAAAGATTATTAAGAATGGCCAGATATAAATCAGAGAGTTCTGCAAAAATGTGTCTGAAAGACCTGCCAAAATTCAGACTGCTTCATCAGCTTTGAGTATCTTGCACAATACAAGCTGTGAAAGAGAGCAGCCTGAGGTAGTGTAAATGTGACCAAGTAGGCATTTTTCCTTTGTAATACATGCAGTAGCTAATGAGCCCGTGTAAATTACTTCCAATCAAACAACATTGGTACTTAAGGGGCTGCCAATTAGATCCTAACAGAACTGGAAAATATACAGGTTTTTCACTGCTGATGCAACTCTCTGCAGATGCAGGAAGAAGTCCATGAGTTGTTTTACTCCACTGAGTAATTATCTGCAAGCCAAAATGCCCGCTCACTTCAGTTTTGCTTCAGTGAACATGCTGGGGAAGTGGGCCAAATCTGCAGGAAAGCAATGGAGACCAGAGAAACCTTACATCCCCGCAGCTGTCCCTTGCACCAGTACAACATTTTTGAAATACCCCATTCGCTTCGAGAGATGGAAATCAACGGGGGAAAAGCCCTAATTTCCAGATGCACAAGGTGGCAAGGAGGCACACACGGTTTGGAACTGTAACTGGCTATCAGACTGTATTGGTTTCATGAGCACTGGTAATGTTATTAGTCAAGTAATGATAAGCAGTGACAATGAACAGTGGATGGAATACAGTTCTGATGAGCCATACCTAGCTCCTTTTGTATGTTGTCAGGGATTCCTGTAATAGTCTTTCTCCTTTTGACTTTCTTCGGCCGTCTTACCACCGTGTCTGTGTAAATTAGAGACCGCCGAATGCTGGCTTGGCGGTCGAAATTCTCCCCTAATACATGGTAGAACAAGCAAAGCAACATTACTTCCAAGCACGCTGACATCATGCGCTTTCTTCCACTAGTTTTGTTGTAGGAATGGAAAAAAAGGCATTAATAAATGATGTTAGCTTGGTCCTACAATGAAGGTTTACACTGAAGGAAGATACAGCACAGTGTCACAGTAAGGCTTTAGACACACAGAACTGCAGAACTGCAGAAATGTTGGCTTCCTCAGCCCAGCTCAGATCTGGTGAGAGCAGCTCTTAATTCCACAAGTGAACCCTTGCTTTCATTTGGCCCCTTGCAGGTTTTTGTGTGGTTATGTTGGTTTATTTTAAACTAATGAGCTACAGAAAAAGCAAATCTGCTCATGAAAACGAAAGATCACAGGGGTTTATGCAGGAACAGACATTGCTATTGGCAACAGCTATTACGACGTCTTTGCACAGCTCCATCATTAAATCACACACGAGATGCTGCTTTTTCATTCCGAGTTGCTCTGAACCCGTCAAGTGTACCACATTTTCTGGGAGTGATCTTTTAATATGAATACAAATAAGTATTATGGAGCACGCAGAGATCAAACTGCTCGTGCGGTCTCATAAATATTTCAGTCAGATTGGAAGCCGCTTAAAAGCAAAACTTTATAAATCATTACAAAAATATACAATGGCAAGAGCTGAAAAAATGTAAAGTACAGATTGCCAGACAAAGCCTTATGATGACCATGTGCTGTATCTTAATGGGACCCAGAAGCACCACTATCGATCATTAAGCAGCTTTTCTTTAGGAATTCACTTTTGTTTAGAGGTTTATAATCTGGTCATTTTACAAGTAGCAAGGTAAGATTTGCCCTAGAGATTGTGAGCCAAGTTAATTCTCTATCAGTTCTACAAATCTAATGACTACCTTCCACATCTCACACATAAGTTCCCTTTTTGGAAGTTAAACCAGTTGAAAGTGCTGCTAAATGACCTTTAGATGACCCATTTAAAACTTAAATGCAGAAAACACTTGATATATATGTGTAGAAGGGTTTCTTTGCTTTTTTTTTTAATTGATGACCAAATTATTTACCTCTAAAAAGTGATTAATGCACAGTAACTAACAGGTCATAAATATTACCCCGGTTGACTGCACATCGGCAGGATGTGTGTCGTGCAAATAGCATAGAAAAATTCATTACCTCTATAACAGTTAAAGATATAGTCATATATTAAAAGTATAGCATGTAGACTTGTGAAAATGCAAGGAAAAAACATAGCAGTTTTATTTACCAAATTGTAAATATAAAGACTCTGACTCTGTTTGACCCGAGCCTTGTGCTCCCGTGAGCTGCAGTTGTGCTAAGCAGAATCCTTGCAGCAACATGAAGTGCCAGTTTCATCCAAGTTTCAGATTGATTGAAGTCAGGGCAGATATTAAGGGATGAGGAAGCCCATGGGATCCATACATTTTACAGCTTCGGAGCCCACTGGCTTAGTAGAAGCCCTGAAATATTCAGACAGACTATCTGCTGTCTGGGGCGTTACCAGTAACTACTAGGATATCAGGACCTTTATGGGGTTAAGGTCAGGTCCATTAGATGATAATCCTGCTGTGCAGGACGATAATAATTGTAGCCACAAATATATAACGAATTTAAAGACTCTGAAGGAGAAAGTTTTGCATCTCTGAACAGATCTTTACCCATTCAAAGGCCAAAAATTACGCCTGAGAGAGTGAGCTGCAAGGGAATTAAAATGCAGCTCTGAATGCCCTGGAATAAAATGTAAATGGTAAAGAGAGGGCACAAACAAGGAGAGAGTCTTTTACATGAAGCCTCAGACAGTGCAAAGAAGATGACCATGGGGAAATGTTACTGTGTCAGCTGATCCACGGTAACTTCTTCCCCTGAGCTACCCCAGAGCTAACTCAACCAATCCACCTTCAATGGCTTTTGATACACAAAGGCTTTTTCAAAGCCACTGTGCATATTTGTAGAATTTCCAAATAGCAGCTTCAATAAATTCCAACAAGTAGAAATTAGAATGTCTCAATCTTTTTTTCCTTCTGCACCATCACCTTTTTTTTCCAAGGAAAATATTCCTTTTAACATTAAATACATTTTGCAGTTTTAAGGATGCTTTTCTCATGCTGTTACAGGCATGTAACACATCACCTAGGCGTTCCTTATACAGTTTACTCAATTCTCCCTCATGCAGTTTACTCAGTTTTCTTAGATTTACAAAAAATATTTAAGCATGGGCTTAAACCTAACTGAAGTCAGTTAAGTCGGACTCAAGCAAATGCTTAAATGTTTTGCAGGATCCAACTTGGCACCAGTCACCTCCACCATCACCAGACTCCTTCATCTGGAAAGGAAGTTAGTTTCTGGAAAAACCCACAAGACCAGACACCATTATACATCTTGTAACCCCCAGGATATGTAAAAGCAAAGACTGGCCACTGCTGAAAATTGAGCCCAATCCCGTCCAGGCCAGAGTAAGCTCAGCCCAGGCACTCCCAAAGACTAAAACTGCTTCCAATTCTGGATGTCTAGTCAGCAGCTTGTTGGCCTAATGCAATGCCCCTGCACCTTCAGGCTATCCAACACCACCACTGCATTAGCTGCAATCTGTTTGCCAAAGAGCCCCGAAAGCTGAACTCGCAGAGCATTCACTGCACAGCCACGTGAGAGGCCATTGTAGCAGAATCATTACTAATGCGCTGCTGAAAATGCTGTCAATCGCCAGCAGCCTCTTCGGAGGTTAACCTTTTTATTTCATGCCAGGAGTAATAAAATGGAAGGGTTTTTTGACCTCTCTTCTGGGAGAGTGAGAAAAAGAGCAAACGAGGAGGAAAAAGCCAGATCCAAACAAAAAACGTCGATGGTTTATTCCACAGCGCCTTCGTTGAACAAGCGGCATACAATTTTGGGTCGGCTTTTTTCCCTGCCTCGTGCAGGAACATAAGGAACTTCACAAAATAAAATTACTCTGCGTGTGGGAAGGCAGAGGCGGGGAGCAGATTGTGACTTTTTAAAGAGGAACAAGCCCCGCAGCTTGTTTTGTGTGTGCTGCATGTAGCTCGTAGCCTGTTACTGTCGCCTTGTTTTGCTTTAGTAATGTATTTATTCCAAGGGAAAGAAAATGGTGGATCCCAGAGGCTGGTGCACATACCACAACAGCAGCTTTCCTTTATTGCCCTCCTTTTCCATCCCTTCCGATTCCCACATTTATAAGGGATTAAATGCCTGGCAGCACACCCCAGAAAGGTGAGGTGCAATGTTCATGTGCACCATTTCAGTCAGAAAACTTGAGACCGGCTGAGTTTGCTGAGTGCAAACCAAACAGTTCAGGGGATGCAAGGTTGGCTACACCAGTTGAATTAAGCTGGCTGAGGTCGCAAGCATAATCTGTCCAAACTCAGTGATGTTCCCAGTGACACCAAATTCAGTCTATGAGGGTTATTTGATCTCTCTCACCTCATTTTTCTTTCCATCTGTTTTTCTTTCCCCCATATATTTTCAGTTCACAGGGTCATTAAATTGAAGAGCAGATTACTCTTTCTGTAAGTATACCCCATTCCTGCTGTCACAGTATCAAAGCCCTGCTCAAGCTTATTGATTATGTCAGATTACCCGTTGTTCCTGTACCCCAGCCTTCTGCACCTGTATCTGACATTCCCTAGATAATGCCAAGTGGCCTAGTAACATTTCAGCATTGCGTTTATTTTCCAGAGAGTGGGGTGTTTGCAATTCTCTGCTGTCTTTGTTTATTTATTTCAAATATTTCCTGCTGTTTATTTATTGAAACTTTTCTGGTTGATTTCTCAGATCTCTCATGCTTGCAACAGAAGTCCTCCTCTTACACTATTTAAATATTTAAATGCTACTAAACAATATTATTAAAAATACTAATTTATACAAGCATAAGTGAAAACATTATCAGTAGTCATGCAGGGAAAGAGAACACTTAATTTACTTTCAAAACAAAATCAAACATTGCAAGCTATTGATTGAAAGAGCGAGTGTGGAGTCAGAGCGCGCCATATGGCATGTGAAATAAATTGGATATTGAGCATCATCCTGGTTTTGGCAGGCGAACGGTCAGTTATTTGAATTAGCTAACAATAGACAATCTTGATACTGTGCAGAAAAAGAAGGATTATCAAATCAAAGTGGTAATTCAATCTTTCACAGAAATTCTGTTTACACACAAGAGTATCTATTCAGCATTAGGCTTTAACATAATTTAACTTCCACAGAGTGGGAGTTTTGCAACTGTAAAGCCAAAGAGCTAACACACAGTTCATACCAAATAAAAGTGGTCACATATGTGGACAGCTTTACCAAGAGTCTTACTCAAAGACACATCCACTTTTGCTGTTCTTACCCTACCCTCCTTGGCACCTGAAAATCCCATTGCTAATAAGAATAAGAGCCCAGGGAGGGTTTGCTTGATTTTTGCAACATTTAGTCTTTGTAATACAGAAGTCCCTGATAATCCTTTCATAAAATTCCTAGAAGAAAATCCTGTAATATCATTAGCATTGCAAAAAACATTACATCTTTAGTACAATCCACAGCAAAACTGCTATTTATCCATCCTCTTCTTGTATCTCATGAATATCTAACACTTTTTCAAGACCACGTTGTGTAGACTGTCTTCATTAACAATAATTTTAAGGTTTTCTCCTTAATTTCAGAGACAGACTATTAAACACAAACCACAGTTTACACATAAAGGTGCCGTAATTTAAAATCCATGCATCAAATATGTGACTGTCAAAAGACTATCCAACTGCGTGGATTCCCTTTTATCCCTTCCCTCCCACACCAGTGTAATGTAACTACTGAAATTAAAAGCCTACCAGTCACATTAATAGGAACCACATCTGTTTGGACTGCCTGTGCTTGTTGTCGCATTTTCTCTTCTGGTGTTGGCAGTGGGAGTGACTTAGTCCAGTTGGTTTGGGTGTTGATATCTGATAGCTCATTTGAAACTGGAGTTTTAGGCCTTTTGATGGTAATAAGCTTTTCTTCTTCTGGGGAAGAGACAGGACACTACAAATAGAAATACATGCAACAATGTGAGTTTACTAAAACACAAGACCATGGTAACACTACAGCATTGCAGCTGCAGTTAGCACGACTGCTTGCAAAGCAAAACACACTCTCATAAATACCACACTTTGACCTACCTAAAGAGTGATTTAAGAAACACAACCAAGTTACAACAAAATGCCTGGGTTGTACTTACCCAAAACATCTGATCAGTCTAAAGAATATATACCAATGAGAAAGAAAAGAGTGGTCCTGAGCACAGCAAAGCAGAGTAACTAATTATCTTATGCACTGACACTGTCCCTGGCACCATTAACCCCTCTCACTGCACTGTGGTTGGCCTCCCCTTAAGATGTGATTTGAGCACGGCTTTGCTTCAGCTGTACCAGGCTGCACGGACACACAAGGTCTCAGAAAGAAGCCTGTTATGAAGAGAGATTTTGGGAGAGCTCAGAAGAACCAGCCGGTGCACTCTACAAAATCATGGGCCACAGATCAGCGAGGTAGCAGAAATAACTTTGGAGCTGGATAAACTCCTGCCACAGCCAAGGGATTCATTTTGCCCATTTTTCAGGGATGAAGCAGTAAGCAATATTCATAGCCACACAACGGTAATTTTAAATGTAATTTCTTATCAAAGCAGAGATTTCTTCTCCATGACTGGTGAAACGAAAAACTTTCTGCACCAGAAAAAGAAGTCACAACAGCTTGTGCAAATCCTTCCACCAGACAAATCTGTAAGCCAAAAAAAGCCATCTCCTTTTTTGGGGAGCAAATCTGTTGTCATTACAGAGTCCTTGCCCAAATGTCACCGGTGGCAGAGAAAGCCATAATGTAGCTTTTCACTGATAGGACAGTACTAGTCCAGGACAAACCCTGAGGACAGGCAGGTTCTGGGAACACAGAATACGTGACTGAGACTTCTAGCAGGTGGTCACAAGCTCCAAGCAAACCCAGGTCAAGCAGCTTGCTTTCCTCCTTGCTTCTATCAGCAAGGAACCCCTGGGAATCCCAGAAGCAGCAGAGAGGAAGACCTGGAGGAAAACAAACCTCTGCCTCCTCCTGCCCCCAGGAAAGGAAAAGAGAAGAAAACCAAGGAGAAAAGATGTGTAGAGGCTGCAGCACCAGCAAGAGATCTCTCAGCAACCTCCCAATGCCTCTGGCTTCAGGGGTGTTTGATCTGGGACCTCCCCCTCTACCACCAGAGCAGAGTTACAGCACTCCCTCCCAATCCTCTCTGTTCCCCTCTCCCTCTGGAGAGCGGGGTACTACCCAAAAGAAAGTTGTCATTACTGGGGCACTGCCTCTCACAGCAATTATTCCCTCACTCCTGTATGTGGGCACAGAAAGAAAACACCACAGCCACTTAAAACAGATGGATTTTTAAAAATACATATATTATTACGGGTTTTCAGGCTAAGCGATCTGTTTTCTCTTGAAACTGAGCGCTACACAAATGACATGCCGCAACCACTGTTTATCATTTCTGATTTTAATTTTCTTCCTGTTACCATGAGGAGTTCCCACGGTTTATAAATAAATAACCATCTATTTATTCCATTATGCTTTGCCTCTACATGCTTTAGGACAGGGCCCAACATTTTGTTTAATAAAAAATAAGAATACAAGCACCTCCCAGGCAAAAAGTAAAGGAATGGAAAAGTAAAATCTCTTCAGGTATTAGTAAAAAAAAAAATAAACATTTGAAAACTTCAGGCAATTAAATTATTACTAATATCCATCCTGAAATTTGGAACTGTACTTTTGAAGCATGGGAGCTTTTCTCTAAAGAAATAATTAATTTCTGTCAGTCTTGTATTTCTTTACTAGAGAGGATGTGGGCAAGATAGATGCTGCTCTGTAGGAAAGGGCTCAGCCCAGTGAAAGCCCCAGCAATTCTTTCAACACAAGCTCCTCAGAGGACACAGCTTTTTCAGGCCTACATTGTTTTTAAAAGGCTCTAAAACTATTTCTACAAAAAATATCATGTGAATGCTTATCTTTTTTATAAGTGTGTTTACATGCACATTACACTTGCATACAGTGCAGGCACACATATGTATTTACACACAGACACAATGACTTTCTCACCTCAAATCACTCAAATTCATAAAAACCTTCATTAACTCAAGCAACTGGGGAGAGAAATGCCACTGCGGAAGGGAAAGCTGCCCCCAGGCGATGCTTCCCCCCAATTAGGTTTGAAAACAGCTGAGGGAGGGAGAAGGTTTGTAAGGAACTGGCAAGGGGGTGCTAGCCCAGTGTCAGGGCAGGCATGTGAGTGTGCACTTAAAAAAGGAGTAACAAGGGGTCGAGGCAAAGAAATATCACTTTCCCTGTCCTACAAAGAGCTTTTCTTTGCCTGAATTGGGGCACCAAGGGGGACACCTCCTGCCTGGCTTTGCAGTTTGTGTGGGGGTGAGGATGAGCTCCAGCAACATTCAGATACCCTGCTTGGTTGAGATTGTCAGCATCAATGTGTGTCATGCTCAGCCTGTACTGTGGTGCCAGGTCTGAGCTGTCATACAGCAGTCACCAGAGGCTACTCCAATATGTCAAGTGGCAGACATACCAGTAACAAAGCCACCCTTCCTCTCGAGGGAAATCAGCCAAACCAAGTGGAACCCCTTTTCTGTTGCAGAACGTAGTATCAGACAGAAAAACTGAAGCATCTACTACAAAGAAAGCCCAGTTATCAAAGAAAAAGAAGAAAGAGTGACCAAGAATTGCAAATTTTGCAGAACTAAAAGTTGAGAAAATCTGAGACAGATGGAGGAAGATGGGTAGAAATGAATCAGCCCAGTGAGCATGTAACAAATGAAAAGCAATTGAAAACCTAATTGTGCCGTTGAGGTCAAAGCACTTTGTCAGTGAGAAAGATTTTCTGCCACAGGACAGCAGTGCATACTTCTACAAAATAACTCAGTAAAAAAGTTGTGGGTGGTTTTGGGTGTCAGGAGAAATATTCACGTTTCATCTTTAGGTACCCTTCCCAAGGTTCCTGGATAATCACAACCATGTCTGCTTATGTTCTGTCTTCCAAAGTACTCACAACAGTGGTGTATTTAGTCTTGTGATCTGAAGCAACTTTTAACGGACATGAAAAGCCACACACAGCTTTACTGAACACAGAGGAAAAGAGCAGCTCATGTTTCCAGCTTTCTTCACATTGAAATTATTTGCTTCTATTATCACTAACGTTATTATGCTAACGTTTTTAGCAAATATTCCCAAATTTACAACACAGAAAAGCTTGCTGGAAGGTGCAGTGAATTGGTGCTGTGTAACAGGAAAGCCTTCTCATGCAAGATCTGTTGTTATACAAGAAGTAGAACTGAGCTAGGCAGTAGTTAGAGATTATGTATCTGCTTAGCAAAGTTGATCATAAACACTATGTTTGTAATAAAAGAGAAAACACCTGTCAGCATCTCTGATTCCTAACTTTATTACTAGACTTAAATGGCAACATTTTCTTTGAAGTGGGATGTTAAGACTCCACCTGAGGAAAATCTGTTGGAATTCATCCTTTTTAATGGACCAGGGAAGAGGGAAAAGCTTTGGACCTTGCAGTATTGCCATGAACACAAATTAGAGGAGAAAAAGTGTGAACTTTCAAATGGGAATCAAAATGAGAATCCAGGAGATAAATGGCCTATAAATACCCTACAGACAAGCTATATGGCTCAGCAAGCCAGAGCCTTGCCACTGCCTTGTTGACATACTGTCCCTCAGCCTCCTCAGCCACTGAGAGACAACAAAAGGGTTTCACTACCTCAGCACATCCACTCTATTTGAGAGGTCCCAGATGACAAGTGAGTATATGCTGTCTATCTTGCAGCACACTCTGCCTAAAATACCCTGTTTGCTCTTAAATCTTTTTCTGTTCTAGGGGTTTATACTGCATGGTCTGAAAAAAGATGGGATATCCAGGATGAAAATTCAATCCATACAAATTTTACCTTTCAGCAAAGGAACTTGTAGTTGTATTTTACCTCAGTCTACTGCAATCACTTCTAAAATCACAATCTGCCAGAAAAAACCCCACACCATTAAAAAAACCAACCAAACAAAAAAAACACCCTGTGTTGTGGACAGGAGCCATACCAATTCAGCTGTCTATTACTATTTGCCAATGTCCTGTTTCTTCTCCGGCCTTTTACTAGGTTTGACGGCTTCAGGTGACCTTTTATCCAATGTAAAGGGATCAAGACAAACAGTAGCAGGAAAACAAGCCTCAAACCCCCAAAATTTGAAGTCCTCTTTCTTGGTCAATTGAGAAAGTCACTTCATGTGCCTGCTTCAACATGTGGGGTTTCACACTGTGTTATGGAACATCGCCCCATAATTATTTTAGACTTAAGTGGTCATGTCTCATTCTACTTGGTGTCCTCCAGACCAAGTCCAGTCCCTCAGTTTTCATAGAATATTCCCTTGTATTACTTCTCAGAACACATCTTCAGTTGCACTACTCCACTTGGCTACTCCACTAAAGCCTTCACTCGCTATAGCCTTCACTGTCCTAGTAAGGAAAGGATTTTAATTTTTTGTTGGCAGAAATTACTCACCACGAAGCAAGTTATCACCTTAACCAGCACTGCAGAAATGCTCCTTTCTTCTTGCTGCAACTGCAGAAGAGCTGTAGTGCACTGGTTCAGAGTCCTGAAACCCTACCTAGCATCTGCCCCACGACAACGGCCATACACCACCATACAGGTGAAATTAAATCCGAAGATGCATACAGGGGATACCTTCCCCTCAATATTCTACCAGCATCTACAAGTCTCACAGCAATTGCACAGAATGAATGAAAAATTAGCCTTTTTGGTTTTTTCAAAGTTTAAGTGCTTGCTTACTCATGCTTTGCCATTTTATGCCTTAAACTGCTGTTTCAACTCAGTAAATCGAGTGGTATTAAAAAAAGCAGCGAAGCAGTATGTAACAAGAGCATCCCTGCACAACCGTGGCAGAGAGGCCAGCTGAGGGCACCACCACCTAGAAGGACCTCCAGTTCTGTCAGTGCCCATGCCTCAGGGCTCTCTGGCGTTCCCACCCACACACTGGAGTTTCCAACGGCTTCTAGCTGCTCTTAACAACAAGCAAAATGTTGGATTAGACCCCCTCACGTCCCTCAAGCCAATCCAGTTAATGCATTTGTTTCCACTTAAGATACTAAACAGTCTCTCACAGATGTTGGAAGAGACAATTAGCAGTGTGACTGAGTACAGTGGCAAAACCACACTCTTTTTCCCCATGAATAAGCAAAATAAATGTTTTTGCACCCAAAGTTTAAGAGACTGTATCAAGGCAAAATTCCTAAGACAAATGACAGGACCTGAGGAAAAAAATACCACGAGTTTTTGGCACACAAACATTTACATAGGTGGAATAAAGACATGATATACTGCATGCCTGGAGCAAGTACTTTTGTAGCTCACATTCATAATTCAAGAAAAATACATGACTCCAAATTAATAAAGGTTTTCCTTGGCTAACTAAACCAATGAAGCAGCCAATTAAATAAAACACAATGTTCATTGGGGGAGGGGTTTGAGAGGATGCAAATGTTAATAGACAAAAAGGAATTAAAAAATTCAACAAACCAAGTAAATAGAGGATATTGGACTGCAGACAGAAAGGATTCATGAGGAAAAATAAAGGAAACTATCCTGGCATGGCACTCTTCTGTTGAGCCGTTCAGCTTTGTTTGTTTATTTATTTATTTATGACAGAAAACAGAAGCAGACTAAGAGCAGATTAAGCTTGCATATGCTAAACACTACAAGTAACATCAAGCTGCAGATATGGCAGCTGGATGGTCCCACTCGTGGGCAAGGTACCTTGTTGCTCCAGGGAACCAAGTTACAGCAGGTGCTAATGCAAGACTGAGAGATGCAGTCTAACAGACTAGACTGTTGAGTGAGACAAAAAGAAACAAAGATAATGAGTGATAAAAAGGGAAAGAAAGAAGAATGAGACAAAAACACACAGAAGACAAATACATTTGTTATACATAACATACATATTTCAGAGGAACCAGAGTTTGAAAGCAACATCAGTATATCTTTGACACTGGGAAAACAGAGCAGCAACACAAGGACAGGAAGAGCTCAGCTCCCACGTCGCATCACCAACAGTGGTTTGTGAGAGGTGAGAAAGGATGACACTGGTCACAGTACCAAGATGTAAAATCCAGATAAACCAATTTAATTTCTAACAAACACAATTAGGATCAGCACTACAATGGAGCTTGGCCTGTGCTCCATTAATGTAACTTTTAAGAATCAACATTAAGAATGAAAGGCTAATTCCAAGGACTTAATTTTATACCAACTACTACTCACCAGTCTTCAGCTTTTTGTGTTTTCCAATTTTGTTTGCTTGTTTTTGAGTTGGGCTAACTTGGCTGCTTAGCCCTAGCAGTTTTCCTTTGGAATAGCAAATGTTCTGCTTATCTTAGACATTTTCTAAGACTCCCTCTGAACCATTTGCTTTGGGGTATGAGTATTTCCCTTTCGTGACAGATATCTACCTCCACAAAACCTGAGAATGTTTGTGGATCGAGGTCTCCTCTTGCATCCCCTACACATGGTTTCATACTATGTCTCCAGCAAAGACAAACAAAGCAGAATATCTGGCTATTTAAATTTTTTTTTGTAAAGCAGACTGCAGAGTAGTGAAATACAGTTTTCTTTGTGAAATCACCACACAGCAAGACAGTTTTCCTACAAACTGGCAATTATGTCAACTTGGAAGCAAATTTCCAAACAGTAAATAGCTATTCATCCATCATTTTTCTGCTGTTCCCAAATTTCAACTATTAAGTACTGCACGTACAGAATTTAAATGTTGGCTTTTTTTTTTTTTTTTTTTCTTTGAATAGACAACAAAGCTACAAAGCTTTCATCTTGTGCTAAGGAGTTCACATCTTGAATCACGGGATTTTGGTGACCCCAGTTCCATGCTGTTACTGAGGAACTCTTCTGAACTCTTCTGACAGCTGAAATATGACTTGCTCAAGGCATAACTTATTAGAATTTCTTGGCACTTTACCAGTGGGATTATAATTCAAGTTCAGAGATCTGTTGCAGTAAGCATTCATTTTTAAAAAAAAAAGAGTAAAATTTTAGGCTGTTACAAAAAAAAAAAAAAAAGCCAATTAAACAAAGATACTGGTCAAAGGACACCACAAAACACAGAGCTGTGCAATATGAAGGGCGAATCATACTACAGTTTATGAGGTATTAACGTCTTTCTGAGCTGCAAGCAAGAATGGCAGGGTTAAGGTTAAGGTTCTGAGATAACCAGCAACATCCAAGACTGTCAATTTGGCAACTGTCCTTCTCCACAGCTCTGAATCATCCTTTCAGCTAAAAGTAATTAAGGAATCTAGTCCAATTTCAAAGGGAAGTGCTATTCTATCCTTGAAGCATAATTAGTTGCGTGATTTATTTTTCAGAATGCACAGAAATTGTTAGTAACACCTTATGTTAACACTCTGAAACACCCTTAACTGAGATAGGGATGACAGCTCTGAGTCTCTAAGAGGCCTCACCCATGTTTAGATGCTCTCATTCAAATTGTTAAAGAAAAGTGTATTTATATTTTCTACATGTTATATTAGTTTGACACGTGCAGATGGACGTATGCTGCACAGCACTGGCTAAGACCAGCTGATAACATATATGGATGAATAATATATATATATATATATATATGTTCATTAATAACAATAAACAATGTGTTAATACCTTCCCTGGTGGAAATCATAATACCACTGATTTCTGCAGGGTTTTGCAAAATATCATGACACCGCATCCCACAGTGAAAGTGTGCTTTACAATCTCTGCTCGCTGCCAGTACATACCACACACAGCTAAACAAGATGCTCTAACATTCCCTGCCAATGCACGGCCACAGTGCTATCACCACCTGGGAGATATTCCACACCACCTTTTGTGAAGTGATTGAAAACCATGGAGGACAGAACCGAAAACACTGTACCCTTTAAAGTGAGTTCTCAGGATTCGCACCCTTTGTATAGAGAGAGTTATTTGGTCCGTGCTACAGAAGCACGTATGGTTTAGTAACAATTCAAAGAAATTAAAACTGTGTTACAATCAAGGACATCCTCCCTCTCTGAGCAATGGCTTGTAGCAGAGATTCTCAAAATTATTTACCTTGAAAATCCCAGGAGCTCCAGTGTTTCAGGTTTGGACAGCCAGGCTTCAGTGCATCTTGATGCACTGTACCCCAGCAGTACTGTCCTTTCCCACAGCACCAGAGTTAGCTTCTCTCTCAGAGCCCGCAGGCACAACAGGGTGAGGCAATGACAGAGATGCAGTTTCATTTCTTCTTCAGAACACTAAATGCAACCTACTAGTTCTGTCATTGAAGTGTATGTAAATTGATGGATACATAACAATACGTCTTGGCAACTTTCTTAGGATCTCTGCTGAGCTGTCCCTTCTCTCTCTCTCTCTCTCTCTCTCTTTGCTCAATTCATTTCTAGATTCTAAGCTAAGCCTGCGTGTAGTTGAGATGTGGGCATATCAAGATGAAAACCATGAATCAAACTGAAAGCAAGCTGTGATTCTTCATTCTTCTGGATGCCTTTATGCAACAGTTGTGGTACAGGAGGACAAAACTGGGTAACTGCCTGTTTTAGCAATTCAAGGTGTGTGCAGGTAGCTGTTTCAGTGGGAGCCCACTGATGGCTGGGCTAACAGCTCCTCCTGCTGCACGAATGTAAACACTTAGCAGATTCCCTTGCTACGCTGCCCTTGCTGGGGTCTTTTCTCCATCAACAAATTCCTGTCTCTCACACCTTTACTGAGCCAGAGGGAACTTTACATAAATGCATAGGTAGAACTGGGATTCTAAAGAGACTACAGAAGCTAGATGACCTTGTATCACTGTAATTCAAAGGAATACACATCTTTGTAATCTTCTGACATTCCTCCCTGATTTGAACAATGTTATGGCAGGCAATTAAACTGCACCGGGCAGGTATTCTTTCCAGCACTTTGCCTCCCCACCATTAGTTACCTTTTGTTCGATTTCTTCATAATCATCCTGGTAACTTCCACAGATTGCACTGGAGGATGAGGAGAAGGTAGGCCCCTGAGAATAATACTGCGAGCTCCGGTACCCATCGCGCCGCAGCTTGTCACACTCTGCCGAAAGAGAGAGAAAGAGGAAATCAGTTCATGGCGAGAGCTCTTAACGCCTGTGCTTTGTGTACAGCGCGCTTACAGAAGCGCACAGTATTTCCCTGAAACTGTTCACCACACAGTCACATTGTCTGTCCCAAGGAACAGAACCCAAAGGTGCATTTCTGAGATTTCCATCTGCACTTTCCCCTCCCTCACACGCAGTATATGCATATGCCCACACATAGCATATATACATACAAGGCTTTTACTCATCCCAGAGATGGCAAGAGATGGAAAGAAGGGGGAAATGGATTTATTTATTTAAGTAAGGCCTGGCTTGGTGTCTTGACAGATGGCAGCATCTTGCAGGATGGGAGATGGAAGCATGTGAGTAACACCGGGGGTCTCATTTGCCAGGCCGGTAGACATCCATTATATGCCTTACACTTGAAATGATTATGTTGCTCACTACTCATGCACCATCTGCTAAATAACTTTGGCACTGACCACTTGTCTTGTCTTTCCTGCCTGCAGAAGAGACCATTTATTGTCAGTCTGGAGAGGGGAATGCAAATCACAGAGATCTTAAAATCTCATGTCACTGCAGAGCACATACAGTTTAACGCTGAAGAGTTTTCAAAGGAAAGAATTCAGAGTAAATGTGCATCCTTGCTCCAAATGGCCAAAATGGCCAGCATCTCTTCCCCACACACACAAGTCACAATCATCTTCCTGCCTCCTATTTGATATTCAGTGTGATTGTGCTAAAGAATAACAGACGCCAGAGCATAAGGAAAAATTAAATGTTCAAGATCCAGCAACCATACTTATCAGCCCAGTCAAACTGTTAGCTTTCCATTTCCAGAGACAGATATCTGAATCTGTTGAAAGATGAGGAAAGCAAAAATAAAATTGTTTGATGCACTTCTGTCTAAGGAACTGAAATTTCTGCACAGTACACGAGCATTGTCATGACACGACATGTTTTTAGCATCACTTGCTGGGGAAAGACTTTCTGTGATTGTACTGTCTCCCTGTTCTTGATCTCTTTAATACCCCCTTAAAATGGAAAACATGCAATGTCTATATGGAGGACAAGCTTTTATAGAGGCTTTTGCCTGGCAAACCGTTCAGGGGAGTTAGAATTTGCAACTCCAGCATTCATTTCCTTTGTTGCAATCAGATGCTTCTGAGACTGAGGTCTGGAGGACTCCGTGCTGATAGGTTAACTGGCTGAGCTAGAGCAACCACAGCTGTACGAGGATTTAATCCACATGGGATGCCCTGCATGTGCACACTGAAAAGGCAAGCCCACAATCTGCCAACCCACCATTTCCATTAGAGCCAGATGTACACCCCAGCCTATCCCATGTTTCCGTATGGGGTGAAAAAAGGGTAGTACAGCATGAACCTGTCACTCCTCTCTCAATTCAAGGACCAAGGGCGGTGTGGCAGGTTTGGAGATCCAGATTAATTGCAACATCTCAGAACAGAGGGTCAATAACCCTGTTTACCTGTTTCACACCTGTGAGCATACTGACACTGCACACATCTGGCGAACAGCTGCTGCACTTCAGGAGGCAAGGAGGGTGAAAAATAACTGCCAGCAACCACGGTAAAACAAATTCCTCCACCGCCCTTCCAAATCTGGCACTGCACCCAGCAGATCCAGCATGTAATGCTCACAAATGTGAGCACCCTGATGGGCTCTCTGTCAGTTTGAGCTACAAATCAACAGCCGTGAGCAGGCCAAAGCTCAAGGACTTGGATCAACTTGTAGCGTGGGGGTAACACACTATGCTATGCTGTCAACTTGGGCACTGCAAGTGTTACCTTCAGATCAGTCACTAATTGCCACAAACAAACATGGGGATAACCTAAGCGGAAGGTACAAATGCAGTTATTTTCCCTCTGTTCTTGGGATAAGGCCCAGGGTCCTGGCTGGCCACTTCTGCAACTCTCCAACATCAGGCACCACAGCACGCCCCAAGGGCGATGGCCTCTTATGGAGCGTGATAGATGCACCCTCTGCTTGACTTATTTGTTCTTCCAACCAAGGAGATGAGGATGATGAATAGTGCACTTCATAAAATGCAGAAGAGGTCCAGTACCTTAAGGAAGTCAACAGTGAAAGTCTTGAGTCCACCACAAGTTCAGTATGTGGACTGACAATAAAAACCTGTCAGTTTATCAAGCTTGAAACCTCCATTTTTCCACAACACAAGATCCACATACCACCAGAAGCTACTGCAGTGACGCTGCTGAAGAAGCCAAGAGAAGTGCCACAAACTGCCAGGTGAACCAGGCCAACAAAGAGGTGACTTGTCCCCAATAACAGCTTTTCTATTTATGTCCTGTCACCATACGTTTCACAGCACAGCAGGAAACGCACACTGCGGATGGCACCTGAGGCCAACAAACCTGAACACGGTCTTTAAGCAGGTATCTTTTGCTCCACATTGCAACAGCTCAGAAGTGTAACACAAGGTCATTCATTGCACCTGTCTGTAGCCACTGCTGCTGCCAAAACAAGGGTGGCACCTTCTGTTTAAAAACAGTTCCAGTTGGAGGCCCATGCCCCCTCCCATCCCTTCATTATTATTAAAGGTGCACGTGATCTTCTGTGAGCAATCAGGTTTGTCTTTCTCAGATAAAAGGGTTTCTTTAATATAAAGAATCCTGATGAAGCAAGCTAGAAATACTCAAAAAAATACTAAGATATGCTCCCTTTTTACCAGAGGATCAATAACTTGACCTATTCATACAACCAAAGAGAGGAGCATGATATACTAAGTCACAAAGTTCTTTGAGTTATACATGTTATTTCAGAGGTGTCTGCACTTAAGTTCATTAAAGAACACAAAGATGCCACCAGTTCCAGTTAGTAAAAATACTCAGCTTTAAGAAGAATACATTACTGCTAGCTGAGCCAGGGACATACTCACTCTCAGTTGGACGCAGCAGCAGGGCTGCCATTACACACGGTATCCAACAGACAAAACCATACAATCATAGAATATACTGAGCTAGAAGGGACCCATAAGGATCATCAAGTCCTGGCTCAATTCCAGTTGCAGGAGACTGCATCAGGCATGACACCAACATCTACTCCTGAAGATGCGCCTGCCAGTTTAACTCCACAGCGCACACAGAGCAAGCTCAAAGTCATAATCTTCATGTATCTGATCTGAACTATTTTTGTGCCCAGTTTTGTTTACACCAAGACTGGCCATTTGCCCAGGAGGACCAGCAAAAAGCCACTGCCTTGGCAATTGTGATCCATGGCTGCACTGGGAGGTGTCATGGCATGAACGCTGAAAGGACCTCCTCTTCATCCCCCAACTGCTTCTGGGGCTGAGCACACAGGGGTACTGCTCAGCATCTGCTCCTGCCCTGCAAGTACTTTTACGGCTAGGTAAAACCATACATTCATTCTTGTCCTTCTGCTATACTAATGATACATTATATTTCAAAACATTCCCATATTATAAACACTGCTTAAAAATTACTGTAGGCAGATTAGATTGTCATTTATCCCCACTTCTGTGGTACAAATTAAACCTTTCCTAGAGAAGGAAATTTTGCCTGAAGTCGAACTTTGCTGTCAATAGGGTGGTTTTAGTTAAGCATTGAAAAAGCATGTGGGAGATGTGGTCAAAAGCCTTTTCAAGGCCCCCCCCCCACTTCCACAGTTGTTAAAACAGGGTAGATAAGATGTTGAGGAGCTGCACAATAGGAGAAAGTATGTTAAAGCTGTCAGTGCCTGGTTATGTCCAAGTCACTGCCATATACCAAACCACTCGTATGTCTGCTTGGGATTGCACTTGCACGGGGTTTGCTAAATCCTGGCATCAGGCAGAAGCATGCTGGGAATGTGCTTCTCACCAACAACAGGTAAGGCATCATCCTGCTCTCTCTCTTTCCTCCCACTAAATAAGTGGGGAACATGAGGGTACCGGCAGCACCAAGCCGAGAGCAAGGGCTCAACCAAGCAGAGTACAGTTCTGCACCAGAGGTTTTGAGCCACGGGCACTGTTTTCAGCTCTGCTGTGAATAACCTGACATCTCCCTGTAAAACCTTATGGCCCCTGTGACAGGCAATCAGGCCAAGTGTTTGAAAATACCTCCAAGACCTCTCAACTCAGGCCTCCTCTCCATTTTATATGAGGAACTCACACATAATTGCATTTGACCCTGAGCTGGCAACAAATCTCGCATGCAGAGGCAATCAGCAACCTGAAAGCATATTCTTACATGATAATTTGAGCCACAAATCACTGGAGCAAACAGAAGGCACAGCACTGATACCTCAGTAATTTGTTTAACATGCTTTTACCAGGATTAACATTTACCTTGTCTGCTTCATCAGGCTTACACACCACACACACTGCTCCATGACAGAAGGCAGGCTGGATTTGCTGGAAGGGGAGAGAGGTACCTTGGCTCCTTCCCTCTCCAACTTTAACACACTTTGGGGAACATTTTGTGCCTGGTGAGCTTCCTACCACTCAAATTAGTCGCAGTTATCCCAAAAGTTTGTATGAAGGAAAATGCATCACCCTGCCAGCAGCAGAACCAGTCAGAGGGAGATGGGATTCGTGGTCATTTTCAGTTTTCCATTTTATTTTATTTTTGAAATTAAAAAGGAAGAGTGCAAGAATTACCATTTTTTCACAGGCTCCTTCATAAAACTCTTCTTCTGCCTGCTGCATTTGGGGTGCCCCATATTGACCTGGCTTCAGGGAGCTGATTTTCAGGGCTGCACCCCATTGGAGCCTGGGGTGTGTCCCCAAGGTGTGGCCGCAGCAGCAGCGCCAAGCCACAGCTTTCTGCCACCACCCTGGAGACCAGTCCGCCCTCTATGCCTCAGGCCTGAACGTGCTGCCATCACTCATTAAATTAGTCCTAACGAGATTATCCTTGTAAGTAAACACTGCTCATGTGACCTCTGCAGGATCAGGACTTAAGCTCTGTAGCTGTCTACATCCACACGTACACACTCAGACATGGTCTCACAAGCATGTTTTAAAGTGTTTAGTATGTTTTTAAAATCCACTCTTCTGTGTTTCCAAATAGTTATTAGTAACCAGTAAAGATGCTGGTAAAATAATTAAACTACCACAATATTCACAAGTACACACTTCAGAAACTTGGCACGAAGGTTATTCAGGCATCAAAATAGCTTGGAGTTGCTTGGTGTACGTGTCCATCCCACCGGATGGGTCGAACAATGAAGGACTGAAAAGATAAATGTCCCAGAAACATCTGAATTTGTCTTGTACCCAAGAACAGTGCCTGGAACTTAAAACCAATCACTAAAACCAGAATGCCCAGAGAGGTGGTGGATGCCCCGTCCCTGGAGGTGTTCAAGGCCAGGTTGGATGGGGCCCTGGGCACCCTTGTGTAGATCCTGTCCTGGAGGCTGGTGGCCCTGCCTGTGGCAGGGAGGTTGGAACTCTATGATCCTTGGGGTCCCTTCCAACCCAGACCATTCTATGACTCTATGATAAGTAAATGCCTGCCGGAGCAAGGGCAGCTTCCCAGAGGAGCAGAGCTGCCCAAAACTGCCGGGATGGAAACTCCCCGGTGCAGAGGAAGAAGGGGTAAAGACCAAGCACAGGCTTTGGCTGCCTGTGCGCCATCTCCTGTTGCCTCCTTGTCAGCAAGAAGGGACAAGCGATGAAATGATAGCTGCATCTGCGTGCTTGAAAAATTATCTCAGCTAAAGTCAGGGTGACTTCTTGGCAGAGCGCTTCATGTTGTAACTTGTATTTTGTAGAGTGGGACTCTTTTTTTGTTAATACTAGTGAGAGGCTATTAACTGCAAGAGTCAGCTAAACTGTCAACTACAGAAATAAATCTGCTGACTGGTATATTAAAACACATTTATCCATTCACTGCACATATCACTGGAAAGCCGCTCTACTCCCCGAGATCAGATATATTTTAAGATCTTCAAGCATTATAGCCAAATTCTTTTTCTGTAAATACCCACAAGCCATGTTCCTCCTCCTTAAGTCACAACTATAAACACTGCCTTACAAGTAGCTTTTAAAGATTCCACCTAAACCCAGACAGGCTGTAGTACAATACACACATCTTGTAAAAGCAAAGTTCTAAAAATGACCCATTACTTTGTATGTCCCACTGCACTTTAACAGCCAAAATATGTACTGCATCACACGTTTTTGTTTTAAAAAAACCTTCTGCTTCAAAGCAGATTGATAACCACGTACCACTTTTATTTACTTCATTCATGTTTTAAATTTGTTTTTCCAGTTGAGCTGAGACAACTAAAGCCTCCCGGGCTCGTGACAGACAGGCGCATGTGTCAGGAGACCTGTACTCCTGAACCTGGCATCGCTGTATCCAAGCAAATCACTCCAAGTTAGATCCAGCCAAGAACCCAACATCTATAGGCAGACACGACACAATCTAACTTTCATGTCTGCGCCTCCTAAATTCAGAGTCGAAGTGGGTATCTACACTGTACCTGCAGCATGTGAGTACACAGCGGGACACCTCAGGGTAACACCAACTAAGGAAGAACTTGAGATGCCTTAACGCTCCTCCTCACCACACCAGCAATGACTGACGCTGAGGCAGGATAATGTAACAGTGAATTCAACATCGTTATGTCTGAGGATGATATGCTTTTCGTCCAAGAGCTGCTTAAAATAAAAGTACTCAAAGTTGGAAGTATTTTTCACACAGAAGCAAATTTAAATTAGAATGAGGTGAGCACAGGCTAAATCTCCCAACTTCCTAACAGTGTGCCCTGAGCACCTGGCAAAAAGGTTATCACCTGAAACACAACAGCAAGAGTTATGCTTTGTTTAGGACTGATCGTGTTGGTGTGTACTGAAACATGTTTTGAGCACATCTCCCAAACTGAGACCTTTTTCAAAGGGTGCAGCTGCCTCACTGCCTGCTTCCAGCTCCGTGGATAAGACCAGGGTAACCCTGGAGTACGCCATTAACCAGGGAATTTCAGGGAGGTAACATTTCAAGATAAAGAGCTTGTTTAGAATAATTATGCCTGGGACCATAATTAAAACAGACGTCCTGGTTCAAAGGTCTCTTCGGTTAGTAAAGCTAACTAAAATTAATGCCTTTCTCTCCGCGCTGCTTTATGAGCCCCACATTTGTAAACTGGGGATAAAAGTGCACAGCTCCCTTCATGTAGTGAAACAGGCTGTATAAATGCAGAGCTGTACAAAGACAATGTCATTTCCCACAAACATCTCCCTCATGCTAAACATGACTTTAAAAAAAAGTAGCTCAACTTAATTCCAATGTAGCGTCTATTTTTGTCCCTGGATCTAAATATGAGGCAGACAGCTTGCCTCTACCACTTTATGTTCCTCACAAAAATTCATTCAGCTTGAATCAAATCCCGTTTCTTTTAAATGTATAAATCCCCGTATCATCTACAGAACTTGACTATCACAGGGCAGTGCTTCAATATCAAAGCTTTAAAATATGTTGTAAAGCCACAGCAATGATGCACTTGTGTAACAACCCAACTGTAACCAATGCTGACTAGAAAGCGAGTTCATGAACTTCGGCTGCAGATATATCCAGTGCACTGTTTTGTTCAGACTCCCAGTTTAATGGGTCAAGAATTTCAACAGATGTATAGTACCATGGCAGCCCAGCTGTAAAAATTTCTGCTCAACAGCTCAATTAGCCTCTGCCAACCCAACCACCTTCCCGGTTGTCTCTCTCCCTCCCCGCCAAGATGTTTTCTATCACTATTTCCAGATCTTTATTTTTACCAGTATGTATAGAAGAAAAGACAAGCCCGGAGACAGTGAACACTGGTACCCAACACACTCCATCCACAAGAATTGCCACATGAAGTGCCAAGTCTTTAAACCACTGGCAAAAATTAATCATTTACTGCAAGGCCTTCTTGTCTGATGTGTCTATCAGGTGACTTAAATGCTGCCCTTCTTGAATAAACAGCCAAGCCCACCCACACAGGTAGCTTTCAAGGACCGATGCTGTGCGCAATTCCTCCAGAAAAAAAGATGTCTTGTCAGGATGAAGATAGTCCTAAGGGAGGGATGATGGACTCCACAATGGAGAAGTCTGTGGAATGGGTAACTTTAGTGACATCTTCCTGAAAGCACCCACATGCATTTGTTATTCCCTCCAACATACAAGGGCTCACTGTCTTGTTGGGAAGGATGTCCTCCTGTCATGGTAACTGGATGCCTAGCCTGGCTGGGAACCCCACCAGTCTGGAAACCCTTCCAGACTGGCTTCTTCAAGCTGCTCCAGGGCTCAACCAATCAAGATGCCTGTAGTAGCGCAAGGATGGGACACGGAAGTGCGACATTAAAGCGAAGCAAGTATACAGCTGAAGAGTCCAAATCAGATGCAACTCTTCGAGAAGGATCTAAACTAAAGAACTTTGCAATGCGAAAATATCTTTTGTGGAGCTAAGTCAATGCAAAGATGCTGATCGGATCATCCCTTTCTTTCTTTTCTTGAAGCTTTTAAAACACAAGTACATTTAATCCCACCCTTGGTTCCGCAGGTAATCTGCAAGTGTAGCCACACAGAAAACCCTTCTAATAGCATCAAAATGCAACAGCCATTACAAATTATATTTATTAACAAGCTGTCACTGGGGAGCGCTCAAAATAATTATCACCATTTGTCTAGAGTTAATCTAAATTTCTGCAAGCATACTATATGACTACATTTACTGGTGACAGGATGTCTTAAGCGTAACAGTTTATTTGCTTCCTTCTGCATGTTCGATGCTGTCATTAAAATAATTCTCCCTGCTTTTTCTATAGCATTTTTATGGATGTTTGTCTTAGACAACCAAATGCAGCTAATACCAAAACACAACAGCAATTCTAATTGTCTTTTTCTCCTGGGGCACTTCACGTTCAACTTAAAGCTATCTAAAATTCCACAAATAAGCACATATAGCTCCCCCATCTAAGAGAGGAAGGAGGGAGAAAAGCACAAAAGGGAAACAACCGAAAGTCTGATATTCCCTGTGGCAGAAGTTGCTGTATCTAGCGCTGAAACTACACCACAGATAGTACCAGTTCAAATTTCTTCTGGCCACTGAAGGCACAGGTCTGGAATGGGTGGGGTTTGATAATCTATCAGTAGGAAGATTTAGCTCAGTCTGACTTGCACAGCAAAACATTAAGAAAACACATTCATCTGGTAAAGAAAATAATAGTACCACTCGTGTTATTTTGAAACAAATTTTCACCTTCTTTTAACCCTTTCACTGGAACTGCTTTTACTTTTCACCACATTTATCCTGCAGTCAGTCTACAGCCACCTTGCCTGTGTGTTTCTGTACCCAGCACTGCACTATGAAACTCAACCTACAAAAAAAAAATCACGGAACCTCAATGCTTCCAAGTAGCTGAAGTTTTCAGCATAAGGGCAGCTCTCAAACACAGCTCCTGGTCAAATTCTATTTAGTTTTATTTGAATACACACTTCTTAAAATTCCTTATTAAACAGGACAGTTGAGAATGGAAGTTGGACAAAGCCACCAATAGATGTACTGCAAATGAATTCAGGAACAGCAAAAAAAGGTAGGATACGTAGGCAGGCCCTCTGGGTCTAACTTGGCTATTGAAACTAAAATAATGAGCAATAAGTTGATTTAAAAAAAAATAAAATGTATTTTATAGCTTGAAATTCCTTCTGGAACATATGGTCTACCCCTAGCTTTTAATGGTCTTATACTTCATTAAGGTTTCCAGTTGGTTGAGAGCTCGCATCTTGCCATCTCTCTGAACCTGAACCAGATCTATTGTTAATATGAAGTGGTTCTCCCCCTATTTCGCAGCTCTTTAATGAAACATAAGATTATTTTAAGTCCATAATCTTCTCAGCAGGATTATCAACTAGTAGGGCTGACCCTAATATTGCTCATCTGAACAGTGATCTGGCAGATGCACTGAGAAAACAAAGGCTAAACACATACCTGTCTGGAGGGTCTTGCAGCAAGACATAATAGAGGCTTTATGAGTAACTACTTAAATCCGGTTTTATTTGACAATGCTAACCAGATGTCTTCTGGAAAACAAATCAAGTGTTTCAATTGCTGCTGCTTAAATACATTCCTTGAATTTGGCCAACAAAGCTAAACAGAAGCTATAGTGAGCCAAATCCCACTCTTCTGAAGATGAGATAATAAATGAATCATCACAGACATGGGAACAACGAGCGCTACATTATGTACACAGCTTGAATCAACACAACTACCCTGAGGGTAAAAGGTGCAAAGCACAGGCAATTGTGCAGGAAGTCTCCCCAGCTATAGTCTGAGAAGGAGCACAGAAGTCAGTGCATGGAGCTCAGCACATGGAGCGTTCCCACTATTTCCAGGTACACCTCCCTCAGTATGTATCCGACACCTCGTTGCCTGCTGAAAAGGACAGACAGCCCAGGCAGCAACCAGCAGTGTGCAACAAGACATCACTCCTCATCTCCAACCTGAAGTGCACAGAGAAGGTCCACAAGGCACTTCAGGAGCTGGCTACCTCCTAAAAGCCCCAATTTCAGTCTGGTCATGTCAGCCCTTTAACATTAATGCAGTTATTCTGTCCCTTCACTTTACACCTGTTGTCTCCCAGTTCATGGACAAATGGCAACAGGCAACAGTGTGGCTCATCCTTCTTCCCACTTAATTATTTTTTTTAAATCCAAAATGCTCTACAGTGCTAATTCCTGGAACTAGAAGATGACTGACCCTTGGAAATCAAGCTATGTACGCCTCTCTCTGCCTCTCATGCAGTTTGAAAAATGCAAAAGCAAAGGAGAATTCAGGTGCCACAGACAGTTTTTTCCTGTTCCTTCATTTCACCATAGTTTGCAAGATTACTTTAGGCTTCCCTTTAGGACACCTGCCCAACACCTGGAAAATACACTGCTACCACTGCAAACCCATCCAGAATATACACAAGCACACTCAGGATATGGTCCAAGCAGTTAAGCAAAGCAACACCATAGCAGTGCTGTGCCTCCTCCCCATCTTTGTGTCTTATTCCTTGTCATTTTTAGAGTACAGTACAGTCAGCAAAATGAAGATTAGTCTCAATTTACTTTTCTTATCCAAATATTTGCATCATTACTATACACTACTGCTACTGTATCTGTGCTCCCAGATGAAGACCATGATACTTTAGGAACCTCTTCAGACAATAGTGCTTTCAACACAGCCATGCCACAAAGCAACAAGTCAGATCTGTCAGTGCAGTGTGTCAGGGACAGGAGCTGTTTTATGGTGCTACCCTCTTTACTCTGGTTGAACATCTACTCAACCTTTTGGCCTCATGGACCAAAAAAAGCTGTAGAAAACACTGGAGTATGTGGCACTTTCTGCATAGACAATGGTCTGCCTGAAAAAAACACAAACAGCTAGTGGTGCCACTCTGAACATCTCTAAACTCATAGTTCTGCTACTGTCCACAGAAGACCCTGTCACTCAGAAGACATTGTTTGTCTTACTGAATCTTATGTCACCAGTCCTTCAGCCTTGGAGCAGAGCAACAGTGCAAGGGGGTGGGCTTGATTTGGGGATCCCACAATGCGCCTCAGCCTTTCCTCCCCACTTGTCTCCTGTGTCTCCTATTTTCACGACTCCCTAGGAAGACACACTGACACGGCACACACAGTCACACAAGACTCCAAGGGTCTTGTTTCCATCTGAGCATTTGTATGCTGGAAAATATACGGTGACTATGGAAACATGAGGAAGGGGCCACTTAAGACCAGCTCTCAGGAAAGGCCAGTTAGAGCAGCTTGGCCCCAAGAGCAGAGAAACCGGTACCCTAGATGGTAAATGTTTGATATCCAATACGTCACCCCATCTGCTCCACTAAGAAGGCCCTGCCTGATTTCCAACAGAAAGGGAGAAGATGTTTTATCCACTACAAACAAAACACTTACAATAATGGGATCTACCAGCCCAACCAAAGAATTGAATCATTTTGTAAAAGTTTAAATCATATTGCAATGGCACCATCCATGATCAAGAAGTACAGCTGAATTTGCTCTCCTGCTTTAGCCACCAGATTAAGCCAACTGAGTTTTCATTTAAAATGTAGTAAAGCAGCCTTAAACATGTTCATGTCACTGATTTCAGTCAATGACAACTTTAGATTTTAAGGTAAGTTACATAAAGTCACTTCAGTTCTTGAGAACAGATACACTGTGCATCACAAGTTTTCCTGCTTCCAACTGCTTCATTTTCTAATTCAGATTACTGGAATAATTTTTTTAAAACTTCAGGCAGTACCTGAGCACCTGCACACCTAAAGAAGGAGAAATAGCTTTACTGCAGCTCTGAATGACTTTGAATGCAAGGTCTTACTATTTATACTTAAGTACAGACAAAGCACGGTATTTCCCCTTGATTTCAAAAGGATAAAGCTCTAGTTCATAGGTACAGAAGTCTAAAAAAATCTCCCTGTGCAACATCTCCCATCACATGCTACATCAACTTCCAAAGCACAATAAGCAGTGGACATCTCAATATATAATATACAAAGCAAAATAACCCTACAAAAAAGAAGGAAACATCTCGTCCTCCAAACACGACACTGCTTCTTGCAGAGATACGCAGGGCACACAGAGATCACCACGCAGAATACCTGATTTATCTGAAGGCAGGTTGGATAGCATACATTTTAATATCTTTTTATTCTTAAGTCAATTTGAGAATAAGCAGCAATAATACTTGTCTGCTCCTCAAGTGGTGCTTAAAAGTTTATTATAGACACCAGACAGCTTCCTATCTATTTCATTAGGTTTTTAGCTAGACCCATGCTGTCAAAAATTTGCTGAGCTGTTAAAATTGTAACAGAATAAACAGGTTTGACTTTGCACTGTCTTAAAAGCTAGGCAGGATTTTATCTGGTTAGCACTGGATGGATGAAAACACCTCGATAGAAAGGAATACCTTGCTTTAATTATTTTGGAAGATTTTTTACACTCTTTCCAGGTGGTGTAAATAAGCATTGTGCTCTGTGAATGCAGTAACAAATTAACACCCTGCAATTCACTTGCTTTGTACCTGCAGCATCAGATCTCCTAAGCTGAACAAGAACAGGACTGGAGAACTTTCAGATAAGTGTGTTTTAATGGTCTGAGACCACCAGAGGTTCTCTCTTCCCTCACTGCCTCCTCTGAAGGTAGGATCAAATATACACAAACAATTTCCGAGTGGTCTTTCTCTCACCTCCAAAGATTTCATAGCCCCAAAAATTTACTTCAGTGCTTCAGTACCCTTACTGAGAGGAAGTTTCCCCTCTTAGCAAACCTAAGCATCTCTCTTGATGTGCACATCCACTACTTCCTTTCTGATTTATCACCAAAAAAATTATTTTGGTTCTATTCCTTTCAAGTTTGTGCAAACGCCTGCTGGAGAACAGGGGGGTTCATCACCACAGAGCGTGGTACACCTTGCCATCCAACATCATTCATTCCCTGCCGCAGTAGCAGCACAGTAAGTCACACACACCTGTTCCACTGCCCCATGTCTCACCTCAACCAATGTGTTTAAAACAGCAAAAAGATGTCAAAATGTAAGCTTCATCCATGAGGCCAAGAAATGCAGAGTTACAAATCTCCATAACAGCCCATTGGTGTTTCTCATTAAGTTACTTTTCCTCAAGGTCTTCTATGCTATGATCACATAGCTGTAGACAATTTGCTTTCTATCCATGAAGAATTTTGGGGAAAAAAAAATCTGTCTTTACAAAAAGCAGCAGGTGGAAAAGCGGTTCAGCAATTGTCACAATCACATCACAATTTCTACACCGAATGAAACTCAGTTACCCAATCTTTATTCCAACCCTCCAAATGTGATTCGAAGCACCAGTGTCTTCCTGATTTTACTGACTGCACAGTGATGGCTGAAACAGTGACAGACTAAAACTGATAAAACTTTAGTCTGTGACTCTCCTACTGCTCAGAGCTCCCACAGGTGGGAACTAAATTACTGAAAATGGTGTAAAATTCCTGCTGTAGCTACTCAGGAAAGCTACAGGCTACAGCAAAGCCTTATTTTAAAACTGCCTTTGGGGAATATACATGTCCTACCGAAAGAGTTTGAGGTAAAATAAACAAACAAACAAACCGATAGAAGAATTTTGCTTCCTCCGTCAGCACCATGAGGTCTGGTGAAGGCATCAGTTTCTCCTCTCTCAGTTACTACCATGAAAGCATGAAACCAAAATTCACTTCATAACCAAGGAGTCCTAAATTGTGTGCACAAGCCAGTGTAACACGAATGCCTAAGTGCTAAGTTGCAGTAGTGCTCAATAGCCTTTGTTTTATAAAGAGCAGCAGCTCTAGAGAAAAATCCCAGCAGACCACAGTAACTTCATATGTGTAAGCTGGGGGAAACAGCATCACTCAGTTTCACACAAATACATTTGATATAAGCTTATCGAAATATAAGATGAAACTGCAGCAGACAACATTTCTGACAAAACACAAGAAAGTCAGAGCAGCATTTCAGCCTGTGCAGTTTTCTTTGCTCACAGTCCCAAACAGAGAACAGAACAATATAAGAATGAGTAAAGTTTATAAAAAGCTAGCCACAAGTAGTAATCTTTTTAATCTACAGCAGGCAAATATTTTTCTTTTGTAAAGAACTGGTAAGTGTGCCTGCAAGGGAACAGTAAACATTCCAAGGCTAAAGTGCTGCACAAATGCATTAATCCAATAATAAGTATAGAGGACACACAAGCTATCTGCTGAGCCATGTGTGAGCTAATAACACAGGCTGTCAAGACTCCCCTATTAAATGATAACAAAAAGGCACCTAGTAAGAGATGGTGAAAATCAATTAACTGGAGAAATGGCAAGAGAAATAAAATATAGCAGCCAAACACTTCTCTATTCAAGATAAAAAGTTGAAATGTCACGTCAAACAAAAAATACGGGGCTTTTTAAATCAGGTTAGCTCTGCAAGGTATCAAGTACCTGCAGTTCCTGATCAAACAAAAAGGGACTTGAAATGAGTCGTAACCCCCTTTGTTAAATAGCCAATGTAAAGAAAAATCTAGGTTAACCATTTCCAGAACATGGACATTAAGCTGTAATTTTAAACTTTACTTCTGCCCCCAGGACAGATGTTCTGCAGCATTCTCCACTGGCTACCTGCCTCTGTCCTCATGGCTGCACTAACACAACCCAATGCTTTCCACACCAGATGGCAGGGGTAAATCCTCAATGAAGGTACTAAGGGTAAAAATTGATCCTTAAAATAAAACAAACCCACTGCATCCTTCTGCAAGAAAGCGCTTTCACTACTGAGAGAGTCCTGTTCCTCACTTCCCTTCTCCGCCCTCAATGCCTTTTCTGACCTCTCACAAGCAGCCACATCCCCAGAAACACTGTACAACAGCAAAAGAGATCACAGAATGAAACACCTCTTACACATTACACAAGTATAAATGCAGTAATTCTGGACTTACTGATACTGAACGTTACCATTTTGGAAACACACCAAAGACTACGTGGAAATGGCCAAAAGACACCAAGCTTTCCCCTTTGCCATTCCTGAGTGCTTTGCCAGGTAACGGATTTCCTTGTCTCTTGATAGCAAAAGCATTTTCCACCTATCTCTAGATTCGAGCAGGAAGTCCCTACTCAATGTTCCTAATGTGCTGCAGGGAGAAGAACTCAGCTTCTTCCACAGCCTGCAATTTGGATATATTTGCAAAGACTGGCAAAAACCCTACCATTTCTTTAGGACACATCAGCATCATCAGCAACATCTTACCTCTCAGCACTGACTTGAGGTTCAGCTTGGCTTGTCGGTGCAGGTCCTCCACACAAGGAGGTCTTGAGGAGGGCAGGAACACATTTTCCTGCTGATGCCAGGGAGCAGTGTAGTGCACAGTCCATCTGCTTTCTTCATCTAAATTGGAAACAGCTGCAGAGAGACACAATAAGAAGAAAATTGAATGCTGTTGTAGATAGCGGTATCATGAAACCCCACACATAAGTTTGTCACACATCACCTTGAAACAAAAAAGATGGTTTGCCACTGTATTCCCATCAAAATGCCCTCTAGAACCTCACTTCCATGACCTCTCATTTCTTGTCTAAATTTTTTCTCCTATATTATGCAGGAAACACCTTTCCCTCTTCCCCTGTTTATACTTGCTGTTTTATTTACTATGAATTTGCAACTCTGTTTCCTCCCCTCCCCCTGTCCCACCTCTCAGGCTCCACAAACATCAGCAGCTTACACACACAGAGGACCAGTTTCCCGGTCCTGGAACCCTCCAGGCACTGTGCCTTGCAGGATAAGCTTTCCCTTGCTCAAGGGTGACCCTGGGAATATGACAGTCGCCATGAGAGATTACGAAAGGTTCATTTATATCAGGAAACAACCTTCACTGACCTCAAGCCTACTCCAACCAGGAACAAAAATGCCAGTGCAGCTAACAAATTAATTACTTCCCACTGCCACGAGTGGAAAGCAGACTGGGACAACAGCCACTCCCTAGGCAAATACTGCTCAGAGCACAACAGCAGTGAAGAGATATTGCCCTGGCCACCCCTTCTCAGACGGTTGAAAATAAAATACTGACATTGCTCAAGTTCAAAGTTCCCTAACAGACAGTCCAGTAATGAATCAGCCAAAGCACATAATGCTCAGATCCATTTATCATCTATGCTTCTCTAGAGACGACCATTACCTTTTGTTTAAAGTTTATCATCAATAAAAACTTACACAGTTGAACGGCCTTATCCCTTATCCCCATCCTGTAATAACAGGAAAAGGGCATTTGGGGGTCACACTTTATGATTCCTCAGGCACTCTTCATCCAGCATGCTGCACATCCTTGCTTTTAGGCCTCCAAAGCAGAAAAAGTCAGTAGCACCGTGCTGCCTCCCGAGCACCTGCTGCCCTGGCCTCACCACCAGCCCTGCATCTCCCCTTCACTCCCCTGCTCCCTGTGGCATCTCTTCGGGAAGTTTGGGGAAGGGCAAGCACAGTAGCAAAGGAAGAGTATAAACTGAGAAGCAAAACGAAGGCAATAGCCACCTGTCATCTGAAAAGACGACTCCTTCCCTAACACCACTGCGCACCTGCCAGGGCCATTTCAGATAGAAATAATCCGTAGTTGTTGGAAGAGAATAAGCTATGCTGCTCCCTTCAAAAACCTGCCCCCAGCCTACGGCTTCTGCCCTGGAAGGGCTTGGGACTGGGCGGTTTTTAACAATCTTTCCTCACTTTGTTTTCAGTTAGCAACAGCCCTCGAAAAGGTTTTAGAATACTTTCCCTTGGTCTCTTCACCTCTAAGGTGTCTTGGTCCTTCATCCCCTCCCCTATTGCAGGTATACTGGCTGCAACAAGGCAGACACACATTCGGTCTGTGTCAGCCTTTCCCGTCCTTGCTAACTAGAGGCCGAACCTAAATCACAACAAACCGGCAAGTCACCATCTACCTCGTTACAGCATCAGTCACCCCCATATTACAGAAAAAAGCGACAGGTATTAGTCAATGACTTGTCTGAAAAGCACTCCTCGCCATCCCCGTGGCAGATGGGGAATAAGGCTTGGGAGAGGAAGAGGAGGGGGAAACACCAGCCTCCAGCCCACTGTCTGTCTGGCTGTAGTGCCGCCACACCAAAATTAAAAGTATACTGCTCATCAGAACTAGTCAACAGTAATGCTATGCACATTTGGAAACTACTCTCGCTGGCTCGATCTGACTTCATGAATTATGTGGTGAATCGCGATTTTAAAAGCCATACTGAAACTAGAGCATCTTTTAAAAAAAACCAGAAGTAAATCACAACGTGGTTCTGACCGAGCCTGGCAGCTACAGCAAGCCCGCGGCTGCGGCCGGCAGCTGCCCCAGGCGGAGGCCGGAGTGGGACAGGCACCGGGACGCTGCCCAGCAACACAGCCTGCGCCCCTCCGCACTCTGCCTTGCCTCCGAGGAGCCGGGCTCCTCCAAAACCACCGCCACGAAGGACTTCAAAGGCCACACGGTACCCCAAAACATTACCAAATATTCAGCGGAGGCGAGAGGGGGATAAAGTTAACAAGAGGCGTCAGGAAACAGAGGCAAAGCCGGAGGGAACGGCACTTCCCTGGGGGGCTCCACCGCCTCCCGAAAGGGCAGCGAGCACGCACGGCTACTTACTCTTTCTCTTGAAAAGTTTCATGAGAGATTTGAGCTTCGTGTTGATGAAAACTACCATTTTGAAGATGTTGAACTCCGGTCCTGGAGTTTAAATCCCATACAAAGGAGGAGCTGGAGGAAGGTGACTGTTTTCCACAGCCAGTCTGTACAAAAAAACCTCCGCACACCCAATTTCTCTTCTCCCGGCTTCTCCCCTCTGCCTTCCTGCCCTGAAATCACAACTTCAGATCTACCTAAACCTTCCCCATACGCGAAACCATTTTACAAGCCACAACTTCTCCTCCTCACATGTAACCTCGTGGGCTGAAAATGGTCACTTTCGGCGTGCAAAACAGGACGAGGAGGGGGAAAAAAACTCAACCAACCAAACAAGAAAAAAGAATAAGTTAATCGTTATTCCCGGACCGGCAACCGGCTTTCCCGCTGCCCGTGTACTCAGCGCTCGGCTCTGCTCATCCTTGCCCTCCCGAGCTTGGCTACCCCCGAAAGCCGCAGTCTGCAGGTGGTTTCTCCGCCTCTCCCCGCCGTCGCGGCAGCCGGCTGTGCCGCCGGAGCAAAGGGCGATGCCGGTACCTTCCCCCGCGCCCTTTGCACGCCCCGGTGCCCGGGCCGGGCTGGGCTGGGCTGGGCTGGCAGCCCCCGCGCCCCGCAGACAGCCGCCCCCGGCTGCTGCCCCGCAGCCTCCTTCCAGTTGCAAATGAGAGCTGCATTTTCGTGCAAATCAGGATGCCCTGCTTTCCCACCGCTCCCAGCCGCCCCCTTCCTCCACTTCCCCCCCTTTTTTTTTTTACCCTCTCGCTCCCACTCATTAAAGACCCACGGGCTGCGTTCTAGTTGGCTGCAACATGCGGTCCTCGCTCTGCATTTCGCCAGCCCTTCCAGAGCCACCGCTCCCCCCGTAGTGATTGCCATTGCCTGGGACATCAGCCCGCTAATTTTACATATTGAATTTCATTCAGTAATTTGTTCTTATTAGCGTCATCTCAGACCAGATACATGGAAAACAAAATCGAGTTATTTCTGGCTAATAGAGAACCTGTTATTCATCAAATGAAACTTGTGCACAGAGATGAAACAGCCTAGCTTTCTGAGATGCTCATATATAATTACATCTGCGCAGAGGTCCAGAGCCATCCTTCCTAGGAGCTCTGCCGAAGTTACAGGGAAAATGCTAAGCACCAAATCAATGCTCTCAGCAGGGCATGCCCTTCGCACAATGTTCAGGCTCAAGAAGCAAGCCCTCCCTCACAAAGCAAGCTTAGGAAACCCCCTCTGGTTAACAATGAAAAGGATTTTTTCCTCAAGAAAAAGAAAAATGCCAGCAGCGGGGGGCTCAGACTGACCCCAAAGCTGCGGCAGGACCCGGGCTCTGGAGCGCAGCACGGGAAAAGCAGATGCTCCGCGGCAACTTCACTCTAAGTTTTTCACTGGACAGCTGAGACTCAGCACCGCGCAGGGCAGACCCAGACCGTAAGCAAATCGGGGGGTGAACATGTGCTTATCACCGTTTCATCAGTGTTCTCCAAACCCCGAGATTTAACGATTACAACAGCGGTTTGACACCAAAACTGTCATTGGCAGCAGGTCTCTCTGACTAACCTCTGCCAAAGGGACAGAGAGACCACGGCGCCACAGCTGCAATGGTGGGAGAGGCACCTCTGCTTTTGCACTATTTCCATCAAGCACCTTAAACAAAAAGAAGACCCTCTAATAACAAGATAGCTATTTAGTGTTGGGGGGATGGCTTGTAAATCACATGCACAATAATACCCCTGCTAGGGATTTGCTGTCACCCCACACATCATTAAAATGACATTAAATGCACGCTTGCTGGACACACTTGGGAGGCAAGTGCAGAATGGCTCTACTTCTAACTCCAGCAGTGCTGCCACCAGAGAGCAAGCTCAGAAGGTGGTAACTCCTTCTTTAACGTGGTGGTCACCTTTTTTAGGACGTGCCTCTGAGTGGGAAGGGGAGATACCATGCATTTGCCCAGGGGAAGGCCACAGTTTCAAGCCAGCATGTGAGGGAGACTGGGCTACTGGAATAGAGACAGATTGTTCCAAAGGCCTTTATGGAACCTCAGAGACTTGCAAAGCCCTGGCAAGTAAGACTTTGTTCACTTTTCATTTGTTACCACTGTGATCTTGGGTACTTCGGTCTTCAGGGAACCCTACCCTGTTTCCCTGTGAGCTGTAATGTGTCCCAAGTCTAGTGCTGCTCTTTGTTACTGGATCCTCAACACACCCCGAAGCGTTTCTCCAGCCCAGGTACAAGTACTTGATCACTGTCCTCAGGCCCTGACCTCCAGCATGGAGACACCTATTCAAACCCAGTAAAAACCAGTACTTGAGAGAGATGTCTGCATTTCATTCTCAATCCCTTTGCTTCCACCTTCCCTCGGGTCATGCTGATAAAGCAGTCAGACATAAAACCCGGCTATCAAAGGAAGTACACCCCAAAGGAAATACAAGCCTGCTGTTTGTGTCTGCATCTCTCAAGAGCCTGTGCTAGGTCAAAACCAACCAAAAACTCTTCCTTACTTGAGACAAGCCCACTGGCTTCCATGAAATTCATCATGTTGTCTCAACCCAGCTTTTCTGTAGTGCGTTTCCTGTCACAAGAAACTGTCAGCGCAAATGGGCTTCTAAGGGAGCTGATGGCACCAAGGAAGTGTGCTCATCCACAGCCTGCCTCTCCGCCTCGAGAAAAGTAGGAAAAGATGGGGCAGTTTCAGACATGTATATTCTAGTCACTAGGCAACAGATAAAGGACTACAGCCTCACACATCACCCATCCAGCAGACAAAACCACAAAAAACCACCACCACTGAAAAACAACAAAAAACCCACCTAAAATTGCCTTGATAGAAAAAGAAAAAAGGTATTTTTTTAAAACTGGACAAACCCAGCATGACCAGTAAGTGTACATACACACACTGCGTTATCAGCTTTTAAAAGCAAATGATTCAGACAGGTAGTAGACTGGGCAGACCTTGCTCTGTGGCACACCTCCTACTTCACCTAGGGCAAGTTAATATATTAACCCACCACCTCATTTCCCACATCCTTACAAGCAGGGATCACACACTTGCCACCACACAAGGATACTACTGCAAGGATTACAGAAAATACAGAGCAGATCTCCAGCAAATGCTAATTCTCGCTTCATGCCATGCGGGATTGTTAACTTAGGTTACAAAGTTTGGCCTAGAAGAAATGGCCTCCTAACTAAGAAGTCAGAGAAAGGCTCAAAAAGGTGAGAGGCGCAAGAGGCAGTGGTAAATAGCACGCTTAAAATCACAAGTAACACGGTCATTAGCAAATCTGTGTCATTTTTTAGTTTGTGCTATAGTAGTTTTCAATCTCTCAGTGGTTAAACTGATTTTAAACTAGTAGAGACCACATACAGCCAACAGAGAAGTGAACATGAGTGGCTGCTTTTGGGGGCATGCCTGTAAGGCTGCAGCCATTCCTTCATTCCTCTCCCTGCTCTCTCCCCTCTATAGAGGGGCTTTCCAGCTGACCTGCTCTACGGCAGCCATCTGGGACACCCACCCCTCTGCATTCAAGGACATGTAAAACATTGGCATCTGTGAAACAGTCTGGAAATACTCAGCTTCCACAGAAATACTTCAAGCCAGGCCCTGGGGGAGGGAGGGCTCTCCTGTCCGGCCCCCATATACAACCCAATACCCTGAATCTTGCATTGGTGCACCCCATCCAGTGAAGAAGGCAAATATAAAAAGGCAAATGTTGAAAATGGGTGTATTTGGGTTGTGGCAGCTGTCTGTCAGAGACTCTAAGGAATCGTCGAGAATCAACTGTTCTCCTTGCTACTGCCACTCATCAGTCTATGCACACATGCAGTACAAAATTTAGGAAATACTAAGTTATAAAAATACAAATAAAACACAAGAATAGTTAAAGCGACCCATTCCTGCTCCCTCCCACCAATCAAGGCCAATTTTGCCACTAATTTTCATGAAGGAGAGGTAAACTCAACACATGTATCACGTTGATGAAAGGAGCGATGCATCCAACTACTAACATGCACCATCATCTCAACACCCAAACTTTAAGCGGTAATCTATAGCGACTTTACTCAGGCAATGGCAAAAAGCCTCCATGAAACGACTGTATAGCATTGATGACATTTGAAGGGGAAAGAAAAAGTAAACCCAGGCAACTGAGCTGGGCACCGTGAGAGCTCTTCCAGTGCATCTCTGTTGAAAAGCAAAAGGGAAAGTAGAAACGTCGGCCAGCAGACGTACTCAGAGTAATTAAATCGATGCCTTCGCTTTTCACAGACACGTCAGTGACTCGCTCGAAGTTTCCACTGTGCTGTCCCTCCAGCGTCATGGGGACGTGCGGGGAAGAAGCTGCTGGAGGGCAGTTGTCCACAGCATGTCTGCGAGGACAGCTCCATATAGGATGGGATTGCTCCATGCCACTCATGTCTGCCCTCTCTGAGCAGTATTGGGAGGGAAGCAGCCATGGGACTGAACCCTGAGCACCCCTCCCCAGGCTCTGCAGAGGCACTCAAGCAAGCATGAAAACCTGAGGAGGGTTATAAACCCCTCCTGAAGGTCCCAAGGCTCTTGCCTGGCTCAGACCAACACCACCCAGCCTTGATGGCTGTGCATTTACTTCAAAGGTGAGACTTCTATCACTGAGAAACATCAAATGCCTCAGATAAGAAATGCCCAGTGTCTCAAGTGCTTCCAAAACTTGTGCCTAGGGTTATGCCTGTTCTGACCATCTTCCCCCGTGCCATCAAACACCTGCTGGTTTGGAGTCGAAGCCACCCCCCAGCAGACTACAGGAGTCAGTAATTTATGGTCAGAAGGGGTTTCTCCCTCCAGACATCCATCCACCCAGAGCCAGTCCCGGCTGTCCCTGTCCCGGCATCTTTCAGGAGAACAAAAGTGCTCCCTCCACAAAGGCAGTCCGTCCCAGGCGGCACCGCATTCAGCTGCCCTCCTGTCTCCAGCCCGGCCCGCTCACAATGGCCTCTTTCAAGGCACCCTCCGCCTCGGTGAAGCGCGATACTTCCCCGGCTACTGGGGAATTACAATTCATTAAACCTGGGATCAGGAGGAGGAGGAGAATGCACGGGGGAGAGGGAACAAAGGAGGAGAAGTATTTTATACCAAAGCCACGGCAACCGAAAACCCGGAAGGGCCCGTGCCCCAGCGAACTGGCAGGGGAGCCGGGCGCCGAGCAATTAGGGAGCAGGTACTGCTTTAAAGAGGGTACCCCGGCAGCGCCCTCCTTTATTCGTCCTCCTCAGGGATTTCGGCTGCAGGCTCTGGGAAAGGGGCTGCCCGGCGAGGGCAGGGGGAAGAGGGAGGAAGATGAGAAGGAGAAGCTGCACAACCTAAGCCAGAGAGGGCAGGAAAGCAGCAGACTGATTGATCTGATGATCCTATTTAGGTCACAGCACAATAAAGCTAATTCATTCCTTTGACAATTCAAAACATCTTTCTATCCACAGGATCCTCTATCATGCAAACACATCACCAGAGGGAAGAGGGAGCATTTGGGTAGGGCTGCCTGCAGACAAAGCAGCAGTTTCTTTTGGTTAGAGCATCTCCCCACACACCGGAACTGCAGGCAGGCAAACAGAAAACATTCCCTCACCGTGCAATTTTGTTTCCTGGTTTTGTTTTAAATTGCAGGGTACAATCCTTTTCTCCTTTGGCCATTCCTGCTCCCCAGCTAAGGCATCATCCACTCCCAAGGGGGTACTTTTCTTTCTCCCAAGGATGAACCTTTTTAAATTCCACCAGGAAATATTCTCATTAAAAATCCCAAATCCACCTCAGTGCTCCCATGCTACACCCTATCCTTGAGAACAAATCGAAAATATGCCCAAGCAAACAAGTCTGTCTTTGCAAAATTCTGACTCTTATTTGCCCTAATAATGCACCACAGAGGAGATGCTTTTCTGACTTAGCGATGGAAGAAATACCAGGCAGACATTTGCCTCAGTATCCTCACTGATGCATCCTGAAGGACTCAAGAGAAAACCAAACAAAATCAGACTGCAAGAATGCCATTTCTGAACTTTGGTCCCACAGAGTCTCCCTGTTCAGCCTGTAATTCCATCTTTGGCATGTGTGCACTTGTGGATCCACACAAATACCCAACAGACATCTTCAACTAATCTCAGTCTGCATTCTCCTTACGGGTGTCCTGAAGGGGACACGCTTCCCACTCATTTCACTTATTTAAAGGTCATAGAATGAATTCTTGTATCCTATCTCCCTCTCCCCACCCACCACTGCTCTTTGGGTTACTTTTATTTATATATGGATTATCCCTGTTTAAGGGATTGGCAAATTCTTCGGTTTTTTCTGCTTTTTGCTGACTCTTAAGAAACTCTGTGTAGGTCACATTTAAGCTGGGAGATATCCTGTCTTAAAATTACATACTTAAAAGTACATCCTTGAATTTCCTAAGAACTTTGCAACCCAGAAAAGGAAAAAAAAAAAAAAAAAAAAAAAGCAGCTCCTAGGAAAATACCAGCCTTCATATGATCATATAATTGCTCATGCCAAAACTAAGCACCAAGGGCTTGCTCCCTGTCTCACACAGCAATTTGAAAAAAAAAGGTTTGTTTCTTAGTAACTTTCAAAAACTTCCCCTGAAAAGATTATATGCACAACACAATAGTAAAATAGTAAGTAAAACCTAAGGTTCACAAATAATAAACTGATTTCAACAGTTGTGACATTTGGCATTGTCCCTAATGTCCTAAGATTTTTGACAAAGTCTGAAAACCTGAGTATGTTCCAATCAAGAAATGGCACAATCTGCCCTTGAAAAAACACCTTCTCCAAACCAAACAAAGACATCAAGTCCATACAACAGTCACCTAATACTTATGTTGCTCTGGGATTCAGCAACTTGTGTTAAGCTCCTACGGAAACAACTGAACCAACATCTGCAGAACTGCATCTCCTGAGAATGTCTTTGCCTGGCCATGGGCATGGGGATCTCAGGCACGATCAAATACCAATAGATTTTGAAAACAGCTTTTATGATTATCTTCATGTGTCAGCATGTTTTTATTAGACGTTCTCAATAAAGCCAAATGACAGGATAAACTCCTCAATTCATACTACTAATCAGCTGAGCTTTCAAAGTTCATAATGTGGATGGCAACTTAAAGTTTTATTGCTACCTGTTTGATTAAAAGTGTCAGAGATGTAAACAGCCTTGTTCAAGGCCAAGTGCATGGTCCTGCACATGGGTTAGGGCAACCTCCAGTATCAATACAGGCTGGGGAATGAAGGGATTGAGAGCAGCCCTGCAGAGAGGGACTTGGGGGTACAAGTGGGTGAAAAGCTGGACATGAACCATCAGTGTCTGCTTTGCAGCTTGGAAAGTCAACTGTATCCTGGACTGTAGCAAAAGAAGCGTTGAAGGAGGGGATTCTGCCCCTCTACTCTGTTCTCGTGACACCCCACCTCGAGTACTGCCTCCAGCTCTGGGGTCCTCAGCACAGGAAAGACATGGAGCTGTTGGAGTGAGTCCAGAGGAGAGCCACAAAGATGACCTGAGGGCTGGAGTACCTCTCCTGTGAAGACAGGCTGAGAGAGTTGGGCTTGTTCAGCCTGGAGAAGACTCTGGGGGGACCTTATAGCGGCCTTCCAGTACCTGAAGGGGCTGGGAGGTATTAAGAAAGAAGAGATGGGTACAGACTTTGTAGCAGGGCCTGTTGCAATAGGACAAGGGGTAATGGTTTAAAATAAAAAAGAGGATAGATTTAGACAAGATATAAGGAAGACATTTTTTATGATGAGGATAGTGAGGTACTGGAACTGGTTACCCAGAGAGGTGGTAGATGCCCCATCCCTGGAAACATTCAAGATCAGGCTGGATGAGGCTCTGAGGAACCTGATCTAGCTGGAGATGTCCAGCTTTCAACAATCAGCTGTCCTGCCTGGCTCAGTCATTCCTGAAACATCCCAGTAGCTGTAAGAACTGTAAGAATAGGACAAAGAAATATCAGCAGTTAACTACTACTAAGGAGACAACCCTGCCACCTCAACATAGTTGATAAAATTACCATGTGTCCCAGTGGCTGCATTTTTGAACTATATACAATGATCCAAATTTGATTTCGGCTTACGAATTTGTCCAGAGGACTGTTAATTACTGACAGCTCGTGCTATTACAAAATCAGAATGGGGCAGTATATTACATTGCAAGTTACTGATAAGAGACCAGAAGCCTGATTTAAAAATAGTCTGGAAGAGTCAGGTAGGAAGCTTCCTGACAGCTCCAGGGCAGGGCTGACCCCCTGGAGCAGAAGATCTGATTTGAATGTAAAGGGGGACATGGCAGATCACGGTGGTCAAGGTCAATAAAGTTTACACCCTCAGGAAAGCCAATTGATAAAGCCACAGCTGGATCTTTGCAAAATTATTCTGCAGTACATAGTCCACACAAAAGGCCTTTTCCCCATCATTCTGGATAACAATGCTAACAGTTCTAGGCTTTGGTGTTCTTTAATGACGCTGCAGTGCTGCACAAAGCAAACCTCAATCCCAGTCCACCTGAGTTAGACAGAAAGGTCGCCTAACAGATGGCCATGCCAGGAATCGTCTGAAGTCATGCACACCGAAAGTCAATTTACATTTTTGTCTTTAAACCTTGGCTGGTTTAAAGAAAAGGATTGAAACTACAGCCATGAAAAGTATCTGACACATCCCACAATGTCTAATACTGGGTACAGACCATGCACCCTACTCCAGGAATGAAGAAATCAAAACACTGTGTTCATGTAAGCTTTGAAAATATGTATTTTTATGTCAGGGCTATTAGCATCCTCTTCCTCTTCAGATTAATTAAACCTAACAGGACAATCTTACATCACACACCCGAAAAATCTCACACTCACCTTAGTTACTGGATATAAAAGCGTCTTTTTCTCTGATGCTATTAATTATTTAACCTAACACTGGTACCACCATCTGCTTGGGGACCTGCTTGCACCTGCCGAACAGCAGCCCACTGTCCCTGGTCTAGCCGTGCCATCCTGTTTGTGGCAAATGTTTGACAAACACAGGGATGGCCAACACAATTAGGAGTTGATGCTGAGCAGAACCATGAAGGATCATTCAGTTGGAAGAGGTGTCAAACCTTTGGAGATGCCACCAAGCTACAAGTTTAATTAGCTCTCAGATCACGAAACTGCAGTGAAATGGTTTTGTAAACCTCTTTTGATGCTTCTGGGCAATGACAAACATGCTCTGCAGCCCTTTTCATGTTAAGACTTCATTGTTCTGGAACTCCTTGTCAAAGCACCCAAAGGACAGCAGACAGACAAATGAGCGTACTAAATCAGGGGAGGAAAAGTTGTCCCACAGTCATTGTGGCTCAAACCAGAGTTCAGACTAATGGGGGATGAGACCTTCAGGATGAGACCTTTGGAGCACGCAGTTGATGGCCACAGAGGGGGTAGCCAAGCACTCCCACAGAAAAGGCATCAGACCTGGCTAATTTGCCTTTCAACCACAGTGTTTACATAAGCTTTTCCCTCTTCTCCAGAAGCCTAGTCTCCAGTGACACCAGTTTGTGCTCAGCTGATGGGGACAAGCCCTCACTGCTAACCTAGATGGTTGTCAGCATTCAGAAAAGCAGTTTCTATCCAAAAGCCAGGGGCTGCAGCCTAACAGCCACGATGAGCTTTGCTTTGGGGAATTCAGCCTTTAAATTAGTAATAGTCAGACCCCAGCCTGCCTGCCTGCACACAGAAGACGCGGGGAGGCTGATTAAGTACCCTTCTGCTGCGACCGGAATAGTGGCATCGTGGGGTTTTGTATTTATTCTCTTCCAATGACTTCAGGTCAAAAGCGGTCAGTTCGCAAGTCAGGCGCTGCTTCTGTAACCACTGTAATGGCAGGCACCGCCTGTGATCCAAAATTCAAGCTGTGTCTTTCCAATCATCCTCGTAATCCGGATCCCACCACAGTGTATTACAGTGCCAGTTGAGATGTAATTGTGGTGAGCCACTTAAAGCATTTTTCTGATGTAAACACCCCAAGATAAACAACCCCTCTGCCCCAATTTCTGCTTCGGCATAACAATGTCACTGCTGCTGTTTGTTCTGCACCATGTACTCCTAGACTAGATTAGGTCCAAGCTACTTTTCAACTGCTTATTGGCAGTTTCTTAGTTGTGCAATCCTTGTGCCTCCTTTTGTGCTTTCCAACACAACCTGAAACATCCTGTTTGGGCTGGGGGATTTTTGCACAATGCATTAATTAAAACAAAGGCTGTGCCACCCCCTCCCCTTTTTCTTTTCTTCTTTTTTTAAAAATAACTAAGCTCTCCCAACCCCAGCTCTTCTGAGACATTTTGGAAATGTGAGCAAAATGCCATCTGTTGGCAATAAGGTAGGACTAAGCCTTTAATGTTGCTTTAATGTTGAAATACTTCAGAAAACTCAAGCGGGCAGATTTAATTGATTGACAAGTTTGAGTTCTCTAAATCACTGCATATTCCATGCCCAGCCGTGCACTCCCATTCGTGTAATTAAGATATACTTCTATTTGATCTGCAATTGACTCATCGCTTCCTTTCTACAAAAGCAGTGAGCTGCCCTTGGGTCTTCCTCCCCCCAAACCTGCTGCCCCTTCATCAGCTTAAAAATTACAGCACCAGGCTTTGTTCACCTTCCAAAAGTGGTGTGGAGGAGAGAGGAAATATATTCAAGGTGGGTTTTTTTGCCTTGTTTTGGTAAGCTGCCTTTGTACATATTGTACTGTATCATTTGTCCTTGCTGCGGGTGGCCTCCTCTGGGACAGTGGTTGCCGAAGGCAGAGGCAGCCACCCCGCAGTGCCACCATCCCAGTGAAGGAGCTGCTCTACAGACCATGATAATGTCAGTCTGGGGTGATGGGAGAGAAGTCCCTGTGTGGGTATGCTCCTCACCTACACCCACTGCCCAACAGAAGTACAGTGGATCCACTGAGAGCGGCTGCCTTCATGCAGCATGAGAAGAAAGCAGCTGTCAAGGGCAGCTCTCTGAATTCTGGCAGTCAGGAAGAGAAGCATTCAACATCCCACCAGGTAATCTCATGCCACATACATGCAGAGGCAGAAGTCCGGTACCATTCGCTTTTCACTGCAGGTATCTTACACCAGCTAACCCACCTATGTCAAGGGTTTTGTCTTTCACTACAAGAAGCCCAGTTCTGCTCAAGACTTACCACTGTTACCTAAAGAGACCACAGACTTGCAGCAAAATTGCACATCGTGTAAAAATCAGGAAGGTTTGTACTCCTTCTGGCTCTTCCAGCCTTGCTCCATCGTGAAGCCATCCCAGGCAGCGCAGGCGCATCCATCAGCACAGCAGGCAGACAAAGGCAGATGGCCATGTGCCAGTGAGGCTGCCTGCTGCAAATTACCAAACAAATTCAGTACCAACTTGCACAGCAGTACTTGCACAAATACGCAGTCACCACACAAGGCACAATCCTTTCTACTCGAATCCCTCTAGCTTTTAAACACAGTAATTTAGCACAGGGAAAAAAATACAAATTCCTTCTAAAAAAAAAAAAAATCAGATCACATCAGCAGGCTCCAGACACCCCATCATTCTGAGATCAGTCCTTTGAAGATACCACTCTGCCAGTTCATTTTCTCCTTTCCACCGCTAAGTAGCCTTCACTCCATTCCGCTTTCTCCCATATGGTTAACATGAATGTGGCAATTAATATGCAATTAATAAAACGGTGCGATCAACTGCTTTTGTTCACAGCAGCAGCTGGTCTGCATGTTACAGCCTAATTAGACAAATTAAGATGTACTGCTTTTGTTTGCAGATGAACTGACAGCATCACTCATGCTTAAATGTCACTAAGCCTATTGGCATTTGGGATTATTTTAAACATGCCTTTTTCTTTATTAACACTACAAGGTATCAATAAGCCAGATTTAGATGCTGCCAGCTGCAATGCCAGCAAAGCACAGGTTTGCTTTGCCTCCAGACGTTTGCACAAGGCCACTGAGAGTTAAGGAGAGAAGGGATGTATTTCAGAGACCAAGTGCGCTTTTACTCAAAGTATCACAGCCTGTAGTACAGAGGGAGTGGCTCTGGATGGGGGACAAAAGCAGAGCTGATCTGTAACTGTGTCCAAGCAGAGGTCTGACATTCTCGAGGATCAAGCAGCATGCATGTTTTTCGGTCACTGGATTAGGGCAGGGAAACAAGAGAGACATAAAAATCTGTTGTAATCTATCAGACTTCTAATACCATTTCCTTTAAAAGGCATTAGTTTGATCTATGTGGGAGCCATATGGAGGACAAGTGTTTTCAGGGGCAGTACTGAGCACTTTCAGACCTGAGAGCAGCAGCAGAACTCCCTCTCCTTGGCAGAGCAGGGGGCCAGGAACCACAGCACCAGCAAACTATACAACCTGGATACCCCAGCGGGCAGCGGTGCTGCGGCAGGTGGCAGCAATGCTCTGCCAGCCTGGTCCCCCCAGGTCTTCCCACAGTGGCTGCCATCCAGAAGCCATGCCCCTTTGCCTGCGCAGGGTCCCTCAGTGCGAGCCCATGTCCCCTGTGGAGGCTGTCTGCCTTTTTCTGATCGTCCCTTTACCGGCGGTACACTGCACAGCCCATTCTCTGAGAACACCATAGAGGTCACCGTACCCACTGTGTAAATGGCAATATACTGTTTTTATCACAGTGTTACTATGGGCTCAGCAGCAGCATCTCTGTAGGGTACCTACAGTCAAACTGGGGCAAGCACATGCCACACACAAAGCATGGAACTTGAAAAAATATTTGCAAGGGATCACACTTTTCCCAGAGGTCATTATTGCAGCTTCTGGCTTCCCAACAGTGTGAGATAAAAAACAAGGGAAAGGACACTGTGGGAGGAGCACCTGGCATGGGAGTGACAAGTAACCCTTTGATGATTTTCACATTTAGTAGCAGTTAACATGAAAAGACAAGTAACCAGAAGGATTTCTGCTGCAGGAGCACTGCAGACACTGCCAAACACTGCAGAAGCCGTCCACCACCACCACAACCCAGCATGCACTGACTGCCACACAACGTGACTGAGATGGGTGGAAGTCACCAATCCACAGAGTCCTGGAAAATGGGCTCCAGAAGGGATGATGTGACGATCTGCCTTGCTAATCAGAGAATTTGCTTCTCTACTCCAGCACAAAAAAATGCACTGCAGCTATAAAACCTAGTTGCCTTTTATCATTCCATCTCAAAGTACTGGCCTGAGGAAAGGTGGGATACAGCAAGAAGCACAGCACAGTAAAATGGATTTTGATAATGCTGCCATAATCCATTTCTGATGGCTAGTGTGACTCCATTAGCCAGGCTGATGAAGGCATCCCTGAAAACATTTGTGCCTTTTCCCTGGAATGTTAGATTCTCCTCACCGTGTTTCACCTTTAACCTGATTTGAGTCTAATTTTGTTACATCACTCAAACCCAACTGTCCACTACAGGGCACCAGATGAAGCAACTCCAGTAAGCTCTGCAAACCTACTGTACCCACCATCCGTAAACCCTAGGAGTCTTAATCAAATTACGCACTGAAGAGCCTATTCAGTCTACCCCTAGCCATGGCCCTCCAGCACAGCTTTCCTGTCTCATGTGTTCCACACATGGATTTACACTGACATTACTCCACCTCCTTAATTACAACAGATGCTCCCTAAACTGCAGAAAACACTACACAAAAGCTGTCTCTGAACTCTGTTTTCCGACTCCTCCACATGCACTTAAGTGATGTTAGAGCTCCGTACCAAGATGTCCCCAACTCCTCCTTGGGCTCCTGAGGGCAACATACAGCTTCTCATACAAAATCTCCACCACCAGTACCTTCTTGCAAGGGCAGGCGTGAACTTTGCACCTAGCAGTGAGCAGCCAGGCTAGCAGGGAATTTTCTTTTGGCAGGGCAACACAGCAAGGCCTTCATGCTCACGCTACTGATCTGCTCTTCCAGTGCTTCACAACATCCTGACATTCATCTCTTTCTACACAGCATATTCCAAGTTCTTCTTTATCTCTCCTACCATCTGCAGCACTCTCATCTGACTTATGAATCCTGTTGCAACAGCACAAGAGACCAAAATCTGAGCCACCACATGCCTGGCCAGAAAAGCCCAGATGAGGAGGCTTGTTCTCTAACAGCACATGCACAAAACGTGCAGCAAGATGAACCAAAAATGAAATGAACACCAGAAGAGTTATTTATCCAAGATGTGAAGTAATTTTATACAAATGGACTAATTCCTTTTCCTTTCCAAGATTTTGGTGGCTTTTTTTTTGACAAATGAACAAAACTTCCAAGAAAACTCATCCGTCATTTATTTGCTAGGGCTTTGCCAACAACAGCAAGAAAAGGGGGGGATTCCCTTTTTTTAGGCATGATAAAAGTTACATTCAAGTTACTTTTCCTTTTCAAAACAAACCAGTTCAGGGCTTTATGTGATGCAATCCGTTATGTCAGCTGTTATGGTACGAGCTGGGTGCAGCAGATAAAGCTGGGAGCGAGGATGACCAGCCACTTGCGTGAGGCTCTGTAAGTAGCCATACCAGCCATTCACCACAATAGACTGAGCCCTTCTGTCACTTAGGGCACCAAAGACCACAAAGACTTGCTCAGTGCTTTGCACAGCCCGGGATTTGCAGAGATGGAAAGCGATTCAGTCTTTGTTTCACACTGCCAAATGAGAAGGCAAAAGATGAATCCTCCCAAGTCACAAGGATTCCAGCTATTTTCTGCCCTGTAACATGTTTAATTGGGAAATTTACATCTCATAGCTATGGGAAGAGAAACCTGGGAAAAAAAGTCATTCATTGCAAATAGGGAACATTAAAATACCCAACTTGGTTCAAAACATCCTATTCATTTATAAATAGATTTAGTTGTTACTCTTTCAATTTTCTTACAAAACACACATTCCACAGAAAGGTTTCAGCTTCACAGATAAGGCAGAGCTGTTGTCTTTAGAAAGAGTAACAAATGAAAAAGAAGAAAGCATTCTTTCATGAGCTAGTAGACACCAAAACACTGAGAAAAAAAATCTCAATAACTGAAGCTACTGTTTAACAAACATTAAAAGTAACCCAATAGTGCCTCTGGCTTGCTCCCACATCTGTAAAAGAAAGGAAAAAACCTCCATAATCCTTACCAAAACTTTATCATCACAGAATGATGCCACAGTTTAGCCAGGTTACCAGCAACATACCACGTATTTTTAAACTTTGCAAGTTTGATAAAATATGAAGTGGCACAAGATGCAGGCAATGCTCTAACCTGGAGGAGGAGGCAGCCCCCCATTGCAGTAGTCACAGTCAACAGCCTCAGACTCCATTTCAGCAGGCATTTAAACCCAACCCAACCCAAATCTTAGCATTTCTGCCAAGCCAGGTCAGTGGAGGATCTCAGCTGCATGAAAACCAACTACCAACCACTCAGCACCACTGGAGTTTGTCTGTAATCATGACCGAACTATAGTGATGGTGACAGTCCCTCCACCTCCGTAATTCCATGTTTCCTGTAGGCAGTCAGGCTGTTATAAGGTGTACTGCTGCAGTCTGGCTGTTTTCAATTCTACGTTGGCCATCTACAGTCAATCTGGCAGTGAAGAACAGCAAAGGAACAGCATTGCAGATGCTGCAAGGCGGCCAAGCTGGTTAATGCAGAACTTCCACTTCACACTATCACTAATTTAATAGTTTTATCAGAACAATCACTACAGCTTAAAAAAACCCACAAAAAACAAACAAATCCTAACATGGTCCCTCGATGCTGCTACATCACACCACAAACATTTTGGCTACTGAATTTCTGTAGCAGCGATGCTGTAGGGGGTGAGAGCAGGAATGCTGGGGATTAGTGCTGCAGACCATCGAGATCCCCTCAGAGAGGATACTCCCCCAGCCCGCAACAGTTCAGTAGTTTGATTCTATCATGTTTTCACACAACCCTAACGGTACCGGGGCATTTTCTACGGAAGACATCAGCACTGCAAAACGTTTCAAAGCACAGTTCTCATGACGCTGGATAAGGACCCCAAAGGGAGGCCTTTATCAACAGAGATAAAGCTCAGCCAAGAATCCCCTGCTGTGCTCTGCAGTTATCACTTGACCTGGTCCAAGAAAGCACTTCCACTCTTAAACACTTTTGTTCCTTAAAATAAACATTAACAGAGTTTAAAAGCCACACAGCCTCCCTATCTCAAAGAGAAACAGCACCTGTCCCACAAATAACACTTTTAACTGATGGCTTAATTATGCTCCCATTCTTTTGGTTCTGGGGACTGGGAATGAGTAAAAAGGAAGGGGAGCCAGCGGGGCAGAGATGTGTCCCACATGCACTGTGGTGGGACACCACCAGCAAAGCCAAAGCAGTTCTCCTGGGAAAAGTGCAAGCAGAAAGCAAGTTAACTGATTCTTGCCATTCACCATTTCACTGAATATTCAAATAAAACAAGTAAAATGCGTGGGGTCATACCAGACATAGGTAACACTCAACATAAAGGAAGCAACAATAAACTTGGGCCTGAAACATGTGCAAGTTTATTGTTAGGTACCAGAAATGGCATAAAAAAGCTTCAGTAGATCACAGGCCAAACAATTCACTTACTAATGTAAGCGGTGTATTATAAATCAACAAAATAACACATACACACAATTTAAAATATAGTAAATAGAATATAATAGGATTTTGTCTTCATTAAGAATATGTTGAAGCAACAGGAAAAACCGAATGCACCTGGACAGGGAGAGCAGACATTCAGTGTACATGGGAAGGAACAACACTTCCCTTCAGATCAGCAAAAGTTTCCCAGGTTGTTCTTTAGGCACACCTATTCACTTAACTTCAATCCGGAGGGCATTAAGGTAGTAGAAATGTAAACATTCTTTAAAGTACTACTCCATTCCTCTGTCTCATCTTCTGGAAAGTTTTATTACTTGAATGCAAGTGCATTTTAGAAACGAGGGGATGGACACCTTTCCCTACAGACAGCACAGAGAAAAAAGGGGCAGGGCGTGGGGAAGGAGCAGGGATTTCCGAATGCTCTACCCCTGCTCCTCCGTCTCATTTCCACACTCCTGAGAAGCATCTTCAAAGGGAGCAGCATCTTCAAAGGGAGCAGCTGCTCCTGATGTGCTGAGCTTGGCTGCCAGAGCAGTACCTCCAAGAAGAACCAGCTCTAAAAGTAAATGTCACCCTTCCATAGGAAAAAAACTTAACCTGTCACCCAGGAAGAGTGACAAAATTGTGCCCCCCAGGCTGTCTGGGGCAGAGAGGGGCCCTGTCCTCCTCCCCTAGAGCATCCCTGGAGCTAGCTGGTCCCTAACACCTCTGGGCAGCCGCAGCCACAGCATCTTCAGAGTCTCCCCAGGCCCGACAGCACAGAGGCTGTATAATTTTACACAACGGAAGCATTTTCATTTCCCCCTCTGAATGAACCAGAATGGACTCTGTGCTCTAAAATCCAAAAATTCAACAGATGAGCTGATCCATGGAGCAAGTGGCTCTTGTCTTTCACTGCATTCGAAGGAATTACTTCCTCTTGAAAAGAGGCCTGAAACACCCATGTGGTACATCACACTCCTCCTACAGGAGAGGACATCAGAGGCCTGCTCAGCACCACTTGGAGAACACCAGAACAGGGCAACTCAGAAACCAGAAACACCAGAAAGATGCATGGTTTCACCGATCACCAGCCTGTGTGGCTAGGTGGTGATTTTTCAATTGCTGGCAATAACTAACCGTTGTCAGATCATCAGTATGAGACTAATGAGGAGAAGAAAAATCAATACAGCTGCAAATATATTCATATACTTTCTTTTTTTTTTTTTTTTTAAAAATGAGGCCCTGGTACAAGATAACCAGTCAGGTGGCTTTGGCAGGAAAAGCTTTCTTTGTCTTCTGAAATTTCTCCCCCATCACTCTTAAATACACTTTTCTGAGCAGCCATTCCAGGAACAGCTGGGTGCCTTTGCTTAGGTGGTCAGAAAGAAAAAAAAAGAAAAAAAGGAAAATGGCAAGCATTAAGGCTAAAAAGAAAACAGCTGAACATTACCATTGTCTGCTGTATTCCCTCCCTGTTTCCCATCTGTATTTGCCAGTGAAACCTGAAACTATACAGTTTTTAAAAAGAAGAGAGTCATCACAATTCAGGAATTTTTTCTTCTCGGGTTCAGAGGGAAAACAACCTTAGACCTAGGGTTATTCAAAAGCAGATTTAAAAAAAAAAAGCACCCATCAACTGCATTAAGCATCTTTGAGTCTGTCAGACCTTTTTCCTATATTTCCTGGCCTTTTAATCCATTGACTGATTCTGTGCCTTTCAATTAGAGTGCCACAGTCAACAGCTCCACTCCTCTAAAACAATCATTTTGCTGAAAAGGAGCATTATGGAACTGAAAGGGAGTGCTCGAGACCTCTCAAACACAGACATGTCACACGCACAATGACAGCGTCATCCTGTATCAACTCAGCATCCCACCAGATACAGTATTTGCACACGCTCTTCCCGAAGTAGAAATACATTCTTTTCCTAAGAAAATTTTCCTCAGTTCCTTCATTCTCCAAAAGAAGAGCATTTTCCTTGCTTACAAACACGTTTTACTTATTCATATCCTCAGTAACGACACCACCGCGCTAAGCGACCGCAACAACCCATCTCTTACTTGGCCAGAAGGAGTTGTCGTCTTTGCTCAGTAACTTTTTCTTGAAGCGCCCGGGAAGCCTGGTGTGAGCATTTCCCATTTTGCTGGAATACAGTGGGATAAGTTCCTCCTCCTCATCATCATCATTACAGCTGGGCTGCCACTTGCTCCTGCCGAGGCACCCGACCATCGGGTCCGCGGGCAGGCAGTGCACATAGGCGATCATTGTGAGATGCTGCTCTGAAGGATGTCCCTGCTGTCCCCAATGGCTAGTTCGGAGCAGAAGGGAGTGGCCTGCTCATAACCCTTGAACGGGCGCATTCAAGGGAAAGATTTTTCTCCTCCTCTGCAATTAAGCAAGCTAAGCTACTGGGTTATGCTGGGATCTGTTTTCAGTAGGATTCTGGCAGCTCTTTAAAAAAAAAAAGGAAGGAAAATGGCAAAAAAAAAAAAAAAAAAAAAAAATATCAACCACCTGGTTAAGCAGCCCACTCCAGCCACTGGATACACAGCCCCTGCCCTCCACCAGCCCCCCTCACAGCCACCAGCAGTGAAATATGGGCTGCCGAGAGCTGGGAAACCCAGTCACCTGCCAGAGTTCAGCCTTCTCCCTTCCTGCTTCCACTGCGGTCTGCTGCTTTTCTTAAGCCTTATCCCCGATTATTCACCGCCCTCTGAGCAACAGGTACTATGGCCATATGCAGATGGCCGTGTCCGAGAAGCTTATTTAAAGCTAACTTACTGTAATCGCTGTGACACTGATGGCTAGGGATCCGTCACTTGGCAGGGATCTGCCAAGAACAAGAACTTTTACCTTCTGGAATGCAAAAGCAGGAAAAATACACAGACTATAGGGAAACAAAAAAAGAGCAAAGCATCACCATTTCAGTACTTGGATTTTAGTAAATAGTCCCTTTTAAAGTCAGAATCTTAATGATTGCCACAAAAAGAAGGTGGTATCTTCCAGGTAAGACTACAACTGGGTTGATGCTGACTAAACACAAAGCACAATCAGCAACCAGGTTGCACTCCAGAGTGCATAAATACATAAATCCTCACACGCTGCCTCTAAAGGGTGAGTATTACTCCTATTTAAATATGAAGACATAGTCTCGATTTAGTAACCTGCCCACAGAGAGGAAAAGCCAGGATTAGAGTTGAGGTATTCTCAGTTCTTTAGCCTCATCCACAAGCCATGGCACCTCTCCCAAATACTGTACTATTTAGCAAGTTTCCATTCCAGTAATCGTGTCAACCCTAATCTCGCAGCCCCTATGCTGTTTTTCTCCAGGATCCAGGAAGTGTGCCCTTCCTGGGCTTTTGAATTGGCTGCAACAGCACAGTGAGATTGGGACAGCAAGAATAACAGAACATAAAGAGACATGCACGCTGTGTAAACTGCAACCTGCAGCAACTTTTTACAGCTCGCTATCGATTCTTAGTCTGCTTCCTTAACTCTTCTTTAGCCTCAGCTGGTACCATTCGTGAAAGTGGCTGCTCTCTATACAGGAGCACAGCAGCGTCACGTCAGTGTTCATGCATTTTAGAATAGGCTTTATCTGCTGCTTGGTATCTACAGTGAACTGTTGGACAGAAAAAAATGAATCGTTATTTAACAACAAAATCGGATCAGATCCACATCTCTCTCTCCCTGTTGTGCATCACCTGCTGCCTTGGTGCTGCTGCCGCCTGTGCTGGCAGCTGCAGCCTGGGAGCAGGGTGCAGGCACCAGGTGTCTGCAGGCACTGCACCAGTATGGCATCACTGTTCGAACACGCATGACACAGGGCACTACCCAGAACAAACTCTCTGCAACACTGACTCAACTGTGCTGGCAAAGTGTGTACAATCAGCAAGAAACTGGTTTGTTTGGTACTCGGCATTTTGGGGGCCTTTGGTTCAACACCCTGTTACTCTGTACCCAAATACGAGCCACTGATTTACTTCCGATAGTGTTTCATACACACCTCGTGTGGTCAAACCTCTGCAAACTGATGAAAACAGGTGAATGAAACGTGTCAGGTAACTTTTGTAAATAAGGATAAAACAAGCCCTGCCCACAATTTTACGTATTTTTGACACATTTTCAAGTATCTGCAAAAGCACGGATCGAATGGGGCACACATGCCAACAGCACGGGCAATAGCTGTTGGCACCACTGGCTCCTCTGTACATATGGCAGAAACTCAGCGGCATAAACTGAACACTGGCAACCAGGCATCTCAGGCAAATACAGATTCACAAAGTCAGGTACACTGACTAAGCAGGCCATCAGAAAGACAAACTGTGACTAATGCTAGCCGAGCTCAACTCGGCTCATCAACCACGATGACTCCGGCATCCGCCAGAATAAAGGAATGTCTAGACAGTCCTCCTGAGTGGGATGGAGCTCTGTTAGTAAACCAGTTCATAAGGGGGCCCCATGAATGCCTCCCTAATGGGACAGTACCTCTGTAAACCCACTTGTCCAGCCCCTGTACCTGTTGTCACACCCCTTCTACTCCCTGGGGTCTATCCAGGGTCTCGGGAAGAGTCAATCTCTTAGATGTGATGCACAGAACTTCTGAGTATCAACAGAAGTTGATAAAAGAGTGCACTGGGGCGTGCATATATTTCTCCTGCAGGCAGGAATGGGGTGGGGGGGTGTGTTATTATACAAGAATACAGATGGATTTCTGTTAAGCTTTTTAACAACTCAAAATCATGTTATCAAATTGTATGTCAGAAGGACATTGGTTGATGCTTGCACACTTGTATGCAGTCTTTGTATCTCTATGCCATGCCTTTACTTGACATAAAAGTTAAGCATAAATCTAAACATCAAACCAGTATTGTCAGGTAACACGCAGTACAAACACAGGAGCAAGAAGATGGGGGACACAGGCAAAATTCAGTGTTCAGCAGACTCAGATGTTAACAAACACTTAACGTGATGACATGGATAACATATTGGCCACCACATTTACCAGGCACTCCTCTAGACTGCAGACGTACTCAATTAGCCATGTTTCCAATGCGTGCTCACGAAGCAAGGCTGATGCACAATAATGGGATCAAGGATGAAATCCCGTTTAACAAGTATATTTACCATATGGTAGGCATTAATGTTCCCACAAATTTTTTACTTGAAGAATAAATCTGTTCTTCCCTGCTGGCTGGAAGACCTTGGTAACATATATGAAAGAAGATTTGGTGATGGTTACGGTCTCAGCTATTAGCAAATGCAAAACCATTAAGAGGTAGGAAGAGGATGTGCCATCTCACACGAGAAAGAGATTGTGTACATTGCCTCTTCCTCTTCTAGTCTCCCCCCAAAAAATCCTATAAAAAGAAACTATCATTTTATACTGTGTCTATATGGAGCAATAATATCTCTAAGTTCAACGAAGTCAAAATGTCACCACAAAACTTCTGGTTAAACCTTGCTACTTGCTGTAGCACTGTTTTATTTTTTCAGAGACGCAAAAGTGAGGCTGTTCATTTTTCTCAGCCTTGGGCTATCATTTATACAAAGATTTCCCCCAAGTAACATTTTATTTCCTTTATTAGTCTTTTTCACACCTTTTAAAAATTGATCTAATGCAAGTATGGATGTTCTGAACAGACTGTTAAACATGCATATTCATCTTTATCAGCATGTTCACTCCACCTCTTTACAGTCAGGCTTTATTAGGGAGAGCTTGAATAATTAGGGAGAAAACTGATTACATTATACTGGAAGCAACATTTGGTCTAAAGAAACAAGACTGGTAGGAGTTCGACAGACTCTATGACAGACAAACTATGACTAACTTGGGGATTACAAGAAACAGGATTTAAAAAAAATAAGCAACCAAAGAAAACATTAGCCCTTTTATTAGGCAAGCATATATGCTCCTGAGCTCTGAGAACAGCAATGACAGGGATGACTTATTACATGTAGGAGTTTAAAAAGCATGTAGGATACACCTAATGGGAACTCCGGGGTTCAGCATCCCAACGTACGGTGATGTCAGTCCTACTCAGGTATTAAGATAATCTTTATAAATATGCTACCTAAGAAACTGTATCATCAGTCTGTGTACAACAGAAGGAAAACCGTACCATGTACAGTGTAGTGAAACAACGGCACTTTTATGAACACCACGCACAACAAAACCATCAAGTAAAGTAATTTCTGATGCAGGCCCAACAGCCACACTGGAAATTAAAGAGAGCTTGTAGAAATCCAGGGGGATAAACTTTGCCCTAATTAGACAGTGACTGCTATTTTTAGCAGCGATGGGTTAATGTATTCTGGGCTTTTTGGCTGATCCAGACAGAGGTTTTAAATTGTACTTAAATGGTTACTTTTAAAGCAAACAAGAAAAAAAAAGTAAACGTATTAAGGTATTTCATCGGAGCCACACAGCATTAAGTCTTAAAATAATGCTCTCAGGGAGAAAGTATCCTCCCTTTACAGATGGACAAGTTGAGACTCGGCAAGCACGAGGACGTGCCTGTCACACCAGAGCACCCAATCATCCTCAGGAGCTGGCAATGGTCAGATTGGACACGGGATGTCCCGCTCTCCCAGGCTTTGCGCGCACATTCCCTCTAATTAACGTGCACTGATTTAGTGTATCTGAACTCATGTCCCTTAAACACACACACACCAGACAAAAGCTAAATAATGTCAAAAATTATGAGGGGAAAAAAGCCCTTGGGGCACTGTGATTCACTTTTTAGCTGAATATGAATTTCTCAAACAGGAAGCGAGCAGGAGGTATCAGCTCTACCGTGCTCAAAGCAAGCCAAACGTTCGATGAGCTCCTACAATACCAAGAGTCATCAGGGCACAGGGGAGATGAAAGGAACCCGGGCTGGGTGGCAGGCATCGCTGCTAGGATGAACACAAAGCTGCCTGATGCTCCAAAAAGCTCTCTCCACGTGGCCATCTTCACATTTTCCAGCATCAGCTCTATCCTCTACTACATTCCTGGACGTATTTTTATGATATGCTTGTGATCACACAGCATCTATCAAGCTTTTGGCTTTTCTTCCCAGGGACCTAAGTATATAGTTAGGCACATACAGCTTAAACAGTTCAACTGGTATGACAGCTAAAAGCAGTCCTAGAAATCAAATACACTTCGTAAAAAGCTACAGCAAGTGTTGCTGGCAAGCATGTGCCTAACTGGATCTGGACACTGGGGCACCTGGCTAATTCCATTCCTGGTACCCCAACAGCCAGTCCTAGATTCAAAGTGTCCTCCTTGGGCAAACCTCACCCCTCTCTGCAGGGACACTGAATCCGCAAACCATTTGATACAGCAGGCACCCATAAAACACAACACAAAACAACCACCACCACCAAAAAAACCCCAACCAAAACCCAACCAAAAAAACTCCCCAAACAAACAAACCAACCAACCCCACACCCCACCCCACCTAAAGGATGTGAGGAATACATGACCTGGTGGGAAGCAAAAAAAACGCTTTACAAACCCTCCTGACTCAAGTTGCTTGCTTTCTGGTACTCTCCACCAGCTATAACCTGACTAGCAAAACAGCTCCTCTGGTTTCATATTCACTGTAAGCTCAGAATTAACACCCTTCCCATTAAAACCACACAGAGATTGCTGCACATACTTCTGGTATCTCTGTTTCCATCAACAGCCTTCTTCGGTCTCTTCATATACAAATCTCTCATGAGGACAGCGGGGAAGAGCCTTTTCTTGCTATCTGGCACAGCCATCCCTTATCTCCCCACTACATCAATTCTGAACATACCCATTACCCACTCTTTTAATTTAATTTTTCCTCTGCTGTTATGTAATAACCCCCTGTAATTATTTTTAATTGAATAAGTATTTTGATATACAGCACATGTGTAAGACACCAGAGGAGAAAAACACACTTTGCATTACATTATTGTCAGTCCCTGAGCACTTTAAAATACTGTATTTTAATTCTTCATCTTTACTTTCAATTAGGAAGCCTTCTCAAGAGCAACAAGCAATGTCATATGTTTGATGTTAACTCCCAATCAGCGCTTCGCAGCATTTAAATGAGAAAGCAAATAAAGCCAGCTGTATAAGCAGCAGGTAACTCAGAGAAACCTTTCTATGCCTTTCTATTCTAGCACTGTTGCCATACAAAAAGAAAAATGAAGTATTTTTGATTGGTGCATTCTGTGAACCAGACCTCCTCTGGGCAGGGGGTGACACACCTTTGGGAGAGAAGACAGAGGCACTAGTGAGACAGAAGCAATTAGATGCTGCTGCTGGTAGTTGAAACAGAAGCTATTCTTGCTGCCTTACTCCAGGGGTTGGATCCCACGCATCTGATGATCCTTCTAAAAACACAGAGCAAAAGATGATGCTGCTAAAAGCCGGGGGAGAAGGCGGCTTCCAGTCTGGAGCTACAATGGATGGCAGCACTGGGAACACTGGTACACCCACGTGCTCTGCGAGCAAAGGAGTCGCATCTCCACCGGCTTATTTTACAACTCATATTAAATGGCAATTCAGACAGAGCTGGGTAGGATTACCCGTTTCAGGTCTGCTCATTAAACTCATTACCATGGTAACAGGAAGAGAAAGAAGTCATCTCCCCACTCCCACTTTTCTCTCACAATTTATTTAATGCATTTAAAAGCCCGAAGAGGGAAGCATCTCTCCGACACAGAGCAGCAGCGACCTCCTTGTCACCCAAGCAGCACCCTGGAAGAGTCCACACAGCGCGATTTTCAATACAAAACCTTATGCTCCTCAACAAGGCGGCCGTCAGAATGCTACAGCACCTCAGCCCTCCTCCTTCTGAGGGAGATGCTTCAATGAGGCTGCCTGTTGTTCACGTTCACCATCACCGCTGTCAAAAACGCAGTGCCACCTCCTGGACATCCACATTCCTGGGAAAGCCTGCTTTGGCCAGGTGTGTGACGGACAGGCCAGGGGGGCTTTCAAGATCAAACCAACAAAAATTATTAAAATAACTCAAATCCGTATGGACAGAGTTAGTGATTTTTAGTGGGTATGTTTAGGAAGTTTTATTTTTACGTGGTCAGAGTGGTTCTATGAGTGCCCTGTACAGAACTGCTTTTAAGTTCTGTGGAGGAAAGAAAAATAGTGAAAAGTCAGCTTTACTAACAGAGAACAGCTTTGGTGTATTGTAAAGTAAACCTGAGATGTTGAAAGATGAGACAGAAGCTGCTGGGTAATACACACACCCTTGCAAGGTTGAGAATTTCCACTTGTCAGGCACAACATTCAACACTGAAGAGCATCAGTTAGCTGCTGCAGGGCTGAGGCATTCACAAACTCCTTTGCAGGCCACAGAGCAGCAGCTAACACATTACAAACACTTTACAATAGAATTCAAGAACATGAAGATGTCCATAAAGGAGCAAGAATGGCAAACCCAATTATCATAAAAAGACGAAACTGAACGATCATGCTTTTCACTTTGCAGCTTGGAAGTGTCTTCCTGCACATCAGCACGTATTTCGGCTGCACTCTAGTTCAGCACAGGGGTGCTCATTTGGCATGACCCTGGCTACCTCCATGTCCCATGCCACTGGTGCTCAGGGCAGGCACAAGGACCTCAATGATGCTATCAATCCGTCTTCTCGTGTCATGCTGCCTGCTAACATGGACACAGTAGCTCACAGCAATTGCTATGTGCTTAAGATAAGATAGTTTTATTATTTTAAAATGCACAACCAATGAAAAAGTAACCTGTCAGCAGCCCAAGGAAAGGTTATACCTCAGGAAAGAGAAGTATGTGAAAGAACGAAACCAGTACCTTACACCAAGTGACATCACATTAACCTAAAATGGTTCAGTAGAAGACTTTTTAATCTGAAGTTTCACAAAATAGTATTTATGCATGATAAGAAAATTAACATTATCTTCTGAAGAACTGGGGCTAAATATGGTGCACGTACTTTCTAACAGGTCACATAAATACTCTTTAGAAAGAGTAGGCACATTCTTGGATTTACAGATCATGGCAGAGAATCAAAATCCATTAGAGAGAGTAATGTCAAAGATACTTACCCATTTCCAGGGAAAAGATTAAGCTAATGAGGAGCTGTATGAAGTAGCAGTATTTTAATTGAAAATAAAGTCACACCCTAGGAAGAACGTTCTTCTTGAGTCCCAGCTCAGTAACATCCATATGATGTGTAAAAATTTAGGTATCAATTACACAGTCTTGATTTTTACAGAAAATTCATAGAGACCTGGCACTTTTGTATCTCTAACAAACAGCATTCGGGACTGTTCTTTCATGCAGAATATGAAATTCCTGAAGTCAACCGTTCCTACAGTAACTGATTTGCCAACAGAATGGTCAAATGCAGGTGCTATAGCTGCTACATGTCTTAACAGTGTCCTCCTTTCTGGAGTTACTGCTCTGTAAAAAACACAAGTCAAATGGGGGAACTTCACAAAATCAACTAGTAGGTCTGAAGACCTGCCAGAGTAGGCACACAAATTAACAGATCCAGTTGTCTACGAGTTTCATGCCCAGCCTGTTCACTAGCAGAAAATAAATTACACGAACCCCGAATTTCCAAGCAACATAAGTCTGCTTTCTGATTACCTTCCCTATATGCCAATGTTGCATCAGAGAAGGATCTCCTCTGCCACAACCCTGACTGCGCCATGCAAAATGCCTTGATTATGACAAGGCCCATATCAAAGCCATAAATTAGGAAGTAGAAGACTTATATAATTCCTCAAATCTATACTTCTGCTAATTTCAGACTTACATATTCTGAAATTCCACATGTTGGCACAATACATCCTCCTCAGGCTATTAGATCAAGATAAATTTGAAGCTGAAAAGATTTTTTTTCTTCAGAAGAGTCACTCAGCCTTTACATGTATTGTGCACTGTATTTTTTAAAAAGAAAAATGTCAGTAAAGACACACAAACTGGGACAATAATTCAAGAACAGATTTCAAAATTTTAGCAGAGAAGGAAAATTATTGTTAAGCTATTTTAAAACAAACCTTTACAAAGAGAAACGATAAGTAACCATAGAAACCTCTGCACAGGAGAACAACATGAGAAACCCTTAAAGACCTTCAGGGCAGCACTACAAGCTCTTTGACCCAACAGGGTGGGTGGGACATCTCTCCCCACAGCAGTCCCCTGGACAGCCATGGTGAGCATGGGGAATGGCACCTATCCTCAGGGTACTGCACAAAGGATGGCTCCTGGCTGCCAGCAACTACAAAAACCTCACTGTCATCCTGAATTCACCTGGGGTATGAAACTGAGACAACAAAAAGCAAACCTGACTGATTAAACAAGGGTGCACTTGTGCATTCAGATGGTAGAAAGCTTTTCTCCAATTTATTTAACACAAACCTCCCTGCAAATTAAGCCTTCGGGCACAAAAACGTCCGACTGGTTGACCTTAATAATGAGGGGAGGAAAACCCTGGGTTTTCCTCATTACTTAAGCCATGCTTCTTTATCCCACATAAGCACTCTAAACATGCAGCAATTCTAAGGCTAAGAGGCACACAAAGTAATCCAGGACTTTGTGACTGAGGTACAGACAGAATACACATTCCCCTCCTTAAAAGCAGGACCTGTCATGGCTGAAGACGCCTTTGCTTCAGCACCGTAAGTTATTGGTTCTTTTCTTCACTATAGGATGTGGCTAAAATTCCCATTTTATGTTTCAGCAACTACTGATGGATTTAAAATAAGATGGAGATGGGTTAAATATCAGAAACAGAAAGGGGCCAGGATGCTATGCCGCCAACAGCAGATTTCCAGGTCTCTGGATTAGGAGGATTCAAAACGTTGTGGACAAAGAAAGACCTTTTAACAAGCAGCCTACAATGAGATGCTGCAGGACCTCACTACATATGTAACCACAGTGTCACAGGAAAAGAGGAAGAGAAAATTGAAGGGTGTCAGTGAGGTCCAAAGCCTCTGTGAGAGCAGGAAATCTGTAAAATAAAACTTATAAAGAGAACAGAGCACACCCAGCACTAGAAGAGGGCAGGAAAAGCCCTCAGTCCCGACCTGGCTGAGCTTGCAAGGAGATTTCTGCCTCAGACATACCCACTGCTCAGTCCAAAGGGAAGGATGGGGTGAGCAGGAGACACCTGCGAGACAGGCCAATATGTCCAGGACCTGCAGTACACTGCTCCTTGTTCTGCCTCTGCCTGTGGGCAGCCTCCAGTGCAGCACAGCACAACAGAGAGACTTCAGAAGCCGCAGTTACACGTTTGAAGGGATAATTCCTCCTGGTCTTCACATGAGGATAAACAGAAGCAATGAAGCATGGGATGACTACAACATACGCACAGTACAAGTGCAGTCCTGACCCCAAGCCTCCACGTATCCCAAAGACCTTCTGTCACATCCTTTCCTTACCAGCTCCAGAAATTATTACTTAAATTCTCCCCAAACTTATCAAGAACCATCTTAAAAACACTTCTTTGTCCACATTATCCTGTTTGGAAGTCTGTTCCACAACTTCCCTCCTCAATGGTTTGGGACCTTTTAATGTCTGACTTCAATTAATTCAGAACGTTCTCATAACCATTCATCTGGTGCCAATACTCTCCCTGGACTTCCAACGGGTTTCCTCCCTCCTTGTGGTATCTGCATCCCAAATTACCATCTAGACTAAATAAGCCATGCTTTTGTAATCCCTCTGCATACAATCAGCAATTAAGTTTAAAATATTTTAAAGTCTAAAGGTCCAGACAAGTTACACAAGAGCTTCAAATGCCAGAAACTTAGACACAGCTAGAAGAAAGTAAGATGCTCTGGAGGACTGGAAGTCAGACAACACTGGAATAGCATTAAAAAAGATGCCTGGGGTAATTATAGACTGTTTTGCCAGGCATTAACTGCAAACAAGATCACAGCTGTGACAGGACTCTGAATAAAAGAATTAATAAAATTTCCATCTCTTAATACCAGGCAATGTGCTTTCCCAGGGAACACGTCTCCCTTTGACAGCAGTTTACGGAATTTCCCCAGAAGCAACAGTGGCCTTCTGCATAAATGCTGCTGGGAGGGGGAACGCCAACGCAGGACACTGACAAGCATAGACAGTACAAATCTGGTAACGCTATACCTAAACAATGTGAAACCGTTACTACGCTTAAACCACTGAGAAACGTATTAAGATATTTATAGGTTTCAAGTATGTGCAGGCTGTTTCAAAGACCACTTCAACACAGAATTCTTTCAATGCCTATGAATCCCATCAGCTGTGCAGGCCACGCTTTACATCTGCTTTAATATTCTCTCGCCCGCACGCTTCTGCTGTTTAAAAGGCGTTGGCTTTTTGCGGCAATTTTACAAAATTCCCTTCCCTCTACTACTGCATCTGCACTGCCCTTGCAGCCCTCCAAAGGCCTCCTGGTGACTGAGGGGGTTAACAGGCACTGTTTAAAAGCAATCACTGGCATATCAAGGGAAAGAGTGGATGATCTTTCTACCTATGACTCCTTTGCTAGCAGGGCCTCTTCGGGATTGGAGGGCTGTGTGAATCCTGCGAAAGGCTCCTCTCGCAAGCTGCAGTGAAGAACTGGACGTGGAGCAGAAAAGCTGAGCACACATTGAATACTCATGTGAAAGTAAACTTAAGGAGTCTGAGCAAAAGACTTATTACATGGTGTGTTTATTAAATAGTTGTGACAGTAGAGTCAATTTCCATGGAGTCTTAAAGACTGAACACCACCACCTGAGCAAACTAATGGACTACAAGCATCAGGCATTTTTGTCTGCATGTTATCTCTGCTCCGCTGTGTGTGAAAAGCACAAGTTAAATTCAAGCACTGGAAGCTGAGCACATACAGAAGTCTATCCAGACCTCCTCATTTCCAACCATCAGCTAAAGATTTATTTAAGGAAAGGTTCGATACCAATTAATTTTACAGTTGACTCTATAGGACTTGCCTTATCACCATACCACCTCACCACAAAAGCCCCACGTGCCCTGGGGCCTGTCTGCTGGAAGAGATTTTTATCTAATGCCAGATTACGTTCACACACACCCCCCCACTTTCCCCGCTGCCATTGCCCTTCTTAAAAATTTAACGGAAAAAACAGGTGTCCACACCCTGTTCTACTACCAAAAAAAGCAAAGCAAAGCCACAGCAAACAATAGGCATTCACTCTGCAAGTTCTGTGCCCCTGCCATTTGGTGGTCTACTCAGAGGCGGTCCAACGAAACAGCTCCAAGGAATGGAACAACAACCCTTACACAACGTGGTGAACAAACCCTCTGACAGGCAATCTCTGAATCACACAAACAAGAGCTGGGGTACGTCACTCTTGCCCGATGAGCTGGCACAGCAGAAGTACTCGCTGGGGTTTCCACATACCCTGTCTGTGTAAAACAGAGCCAAGAAATGAGTGAGAAAGGCAGGGGGGAACAACCACAGATCGGCCTCCCAGGCAGTCTGCCACCTTTGGAAATTCACTTTGCTTTTCTATATGCCACTCCCCTTCCAATATATTTAGACCGTAAATTCATCCAAGCAGAAACAGCATTTTACTTGGTGCTCGAGTACAGCATCACCCAACGGGGACCACTGCTGTGGGTGGAGCAGTGGAATGACACCTAAAAGAAAAAAAAGTGCAAGTACATGGAGACCTTCAGTATTTCTGAGCACCTGGCTAACTTTGATGAGAATGTTACAATACAGATCTATAATCTTCCTTTTGTTATTCTGTACTTCAGACACGGTTAGAACCCATTCCTGTTCACTGCTGGTTCTGTGCCACTCTCAGCCACGGACACCTTTTCCCACCTCTCCTTCCTTCAGCCTAAGATAACACAGTTGTCATTTAATCAACAAAGCCTTCAAACTTTATACAGTTTTAAACACTAACTCTCTCTGGTGATTAAGTAAAAACCTAATTTTGTCCATAAAGTGAATACAACGTGTTTGACAGAGCTCCCTAGGGCTCTCCGGGCACATCAGGGATTCACACAGATGTACCCATGAACATTGCCACTCAGTGGGTGCACAGTGAGTGGCAGACCCCAGCTATAGTCGAAATGAGCCAGGCAGCCATTCACTTGAAAGGGGAGAGGAAAACCAGTGGCAAAAAAGTGAGGCTGGAAAAAGCACAGCAGAAAGGGTAACTCAGTCACAGAATCACAAGGTTGGAAAAGGCCTTTAAGATCGAGTCCAACTGTACCTGTCCTATGCTAAACCATATCCCTAAGTACCTCACCTACCCTTTTCTTAAACACATCCAGGGATGGTGACTCAACTCCTTAAGATACAGGAGAAATGAAGACAAATAGCAGAGGTCTTCTATCAGTAGTGGTTTTTTTAAACTCATTTATACACCTGATACTATATTCTCATCTGTTTGGATGAATTCTGTGTTTGTTCAAACTGCTTTTATATTTTCAAGAGCTGAAGACAAGAAATGCCCTCCAAGCTACTCACCCTGTTAAAATAATGCCTATGACATAAAAAAAACCCCACACCTGCAAAAAGAATGGGTCTGACTCATGAGTCCTATTGTGATTATACACAACTCCGAGACAGAAATAAAAAAACTGAGATGAAGTCTGAGTAATGAATGCCACAAAATCAAGCTTAGGCTTAAACTAAGCTCATTAAATTCTGCCAGGAATCTTCACTTTGTCAGATTCCTTCACTGAGGTTACCACACATCCCCTCCCTCGTTTTTGCCTGCTGTTATACACACAAAAAAGTAAAACTTTAATCAGAAAGGGAAAAAAAAAAAAAAAGAAAAAAAGGAAGAAGGCAGCTTATACAAACTTCTGCTTGTCTAGTCTGACTTGGAAAGTGCATTTGTTTCAAGACATCAGAGAAAATCTGTTTCTGATTTCAAACATTGGGTATTTTATGAGACCATTGCCAAGAAAGGAATCCAAGGAATGTCCTTACATGCACAGAACACAGGAGACAACTGGTGAGCAGCCCTGTGATCTTTTACAGAAAAAAAAATAAATAAAAAAATCTGCATTTCTACTATGGAACCCTTCTCCAGGGAGCAAGCAGCACATGCCTGGGATTTTTCATGGATAGCTTCTATCATAACTTCTTGCTATTATTAGTACAGAAGACTTCCCTCTCAAAAACCACAGCTGTAAGACAAGCAAGGATGGAAAATGCTCCCCAAGTGCAGGCAAGCAGTAAGGGCACATGCTTGCTTTAAAGCATTTCTTGGCACTATTCTCCTTCTACAAAAACTATGAAGAAAAGAGAAACTCTAGGCAAATATTACAGAAACATGAACTCATCTCTCAGCACATGCCAATGAACGGGGCATATGACCCTTCTAGGAATTAAATTTAAATATTCCATTTGTACCTCTTCAGTCCTAAAGACTAGTGATAAGCACATAGCATTGCTTCTGCTGCAGACACCCAATCTGGATCAATACAGTACCAATACAACTTGTGTTTGACATGACAGAGGTCACCACGAGGGCCAGCTGGTACCCCAGCACTGAAGAACTTGGGTAGACCTGTGAGCAGGGAATGCTGAGTCTCCCACCATGCACAGGCAGAGGCACTCAGCTCCAACCATCTATTTTCCACCCAAACGTCTTTAAGGTGCAACTGGGAAGGGCAGAGAGACAAGAGGCTCCTTGCTGAGGGTGCAGACTATCATAAAAAAAAATCCAACAGAAACAGTAACCTGAAAAGAGAGAAATTTAGAGGCAGCAGGGCCCTAGAGCCCATGGAGACCAAGTTTTAGTGCAGGGATTTCATCACCCCCCTGATGCACACCAAGCAGATCCAAACCTGTGGAATACAGCTGACCCAGTCCCTTTGCCAATTTAGGACTAGTTCATCTGCTAGAGATGGCTCCCTGGATCAGACCGTGGGAGCTGGTGGCCAGGGACCTCTACAGCTAAACCAGCACCTGAAAGGCAAATCCTCCTCCCTCCCTACACAGGCCATCATTAAGTCACTGAAAGGACCGAGATACTTAACAACTTCTCTCCTTCACACGTTGTTAGAACAAATGAATAAACCCATGATAATGTCCCAGGTGATTATTCCAGGATCATGATAACACAGTAACTGTTGCTCCTCAGGGTAGGGAGGAATCTACTAGAAACCAACAAAATAGTCCGAAAAACCACAGCGATTTATCATAAAACAGTTTGTAAGTGCATGCAAACAGAAGGGAAAAAAAATTTGCTACGCAGCAAATCTATCCACTGCTTTAGAGCATAGCCTGAAAGATGGGGGTTTATGTAGTGTAACTAGCAACTGTCCTTATTCAAGAAATAGGACCTGAAAATTTTGAAAACACTTTTTTTCCATACGTTAAATTTAAGATTAACTAAAAAGCAAGTGTAATTCAATTCTATTATGCAATGCAAACCTGTTTTGCTTCTGTACAAACTCAACTGCGGCGCATATGGCATCTCTGGAAACTTTACTTAATTTTCCACCGGGTGCTCTAGATAACTCGATCTTCCCTGCCTAGTGATCCACCTCGCTTGAAAACCTTTTATGGATTATACTCTATCCTATGTCTCTAATATTTTTCTTAAAGTTTCACCTTTCATTGTTTCTAAATTCCAGCGATTTGTTGAGCCGTCATGAATTGAAAGACTCTTGCGTTGTTAAAGAACTTTAACAGAGCAGGTTTTTTTGACTTCGCACACTGTAAGAGTTTCATTTAAGGTAAACCACCGTATATAATAATATAACTTTGGGGTTGGACCTCTTGAGGTTCCTTCCAACCCCTGCAATTCTGTGGTATCAAATTGCGCTGCACAATTCATTAAGGTTTTCTCTAGTGACACAGATCCGCTACTCTCAGATTTGCAGGAAAGGAACTTTTTCCTGCCTGTCTCAATCTATGGTTGGGAACTGTACGGAGACCCTTAGCTGGGACTTCGCACAACCGCAAGCCATTCGAGCAGTCAGTGTCTTCAGTCAACTTTGGAGGAGAGCAGAGTATTCCGAGCAAGTGCCGATGAAGCATCCCAGTACTGATCTTAATTGCTATGCTGTGCTTTGCAAGGGAAAGTATCCTTTTTACAGCTCCTAAACTTCTCCGTACAGCAGCTCTCTGGTGCCAACTTTCAGCAGCTGTACCCCAGGGAGAAGTTGCTGGCAGCAAGTACCATTTCTGAACGCAAACAGAAGTACGGAGCCCAAAAGAAGGAATAACAAGCTTTTCCCAACCGGAGTTAGGCAACCCGGGGTTCTCGGAAACGGGAAGTCCAATTAAAAGGACAGGATAAAAATCTCTTTGGACATCAAAAACTCCTCCCGTGCTGACGGCCCTGCAGAGCCCCGTCGGGAGCGCAGGCAGCGCCCGGCGGAGCGGCAGGAGCTCGCCGCAAGGCTCCGTCCGCAGCGGGACCCGCTCCCCGCTCTCCTCCCGGCGCTCCGTCCAAAGCGGGGCAAAGCCGAATAAAGGCGAATAAACTTCTACGGCGGCACCACCCTCAAAGCCGCCCCACGCGATAAAGCCGCGCCGGGTGCTTAAGGCGATGCAGAGCACCGCGCTGTACGCCGCCGTGCCAGCCGAGCCGAGCCGCCCCGCACGCCATGCGCCCGCAGCCCCGCACCCAGCCGGCCCGTGCTTTTGTCTGGCGAGCTGTCTGTCGTGCGCCTTCCCGCACGGGCTGCGACGTCCCGCCCGCAGGAACAAAAGAAACACCACGTCCATCCCCTCCTCATCAAGGCGCTGAAGGGGCTTTTTGGGATTTCCTTTCCCCTGAGAGTTACATCTCGAGCCCACCACCCCTCCTCCGCCGGACCGCACGGCCCAGCCGGAAGCCGCGGCACCCTCACCTTTCAGGCAGAACATCCTGCGGCCGTCCCAGGCAGCGGCGAGGCGGGGCCGTGCCGGGCCGTGCCGTGCCGCCCTGCCGCGGCACCCCGCAGTGCCCGGCCCCGCCGCTCTCCCGCCCAACCCCACCCCGCGCCGGCTCGACCCGGGGAGCGGGGCACGGCCCGGCTCTCACGGCCCCGGGACGCGGCCGCCCAATCCGCTGGGGGCTGCGCTTCGGCGCTGACAGACACCTCCCCGTCGCTCACCTCCCCTCTCCCCGCTCGGCCCGAAGTAAAAGGCCGCCCGCCACTCACCAAACGTGCCGCTGGTCCTTTCGCTCGGTCCTGGCCGTTCCCCGGCCGGGGGGCAGCTGCTGGAGCTCACCCGTCAGCATTTTACCGCGCTGCGCTTTCGGCCTACGGGCGTCTGTTGGTCAGCGTCAGAGAAATGCATCGCTTGAATCCCCCTCAACGCTTTGTGCAGAATGGCTAACTCATCTCTTTCTGACTTTTGGGGTTGTTTTTTTGTTCTGGAATACATCTGGTGGCTCTCCAGAAAGGGCTTCGCGCAGTTTTCTATTTCATCTACACACACAGGTGTAATTAATACTCAAAAGTCTTGCCAGTGCACCTACACAATCATGCTAGAGACCCCTCACCTTTACCTGACTCCCAGCTAGAGACACAGCACCCCTATGCCCCATGTTCTGCACAAAGAACATTAATAGGTGGGGAAATCTAAAGATAATGTCAAATCATACGGCTTCTTAATTGACTTCTCATTTTTAAGACAAATACTACGTTTCTCAAGTCAGAGCCGGCCTGTATTCCCTCTCAGTAACATCTTAGTCCTGGGGGTGTAATATTCCTGCAACACACCAGCTACTTTCCACAGGCCAAGTGGGAAAAGCTGGGTTGGTTTTGTTGGTTTGGAGGGTTTTTTTGTTTTTTTCTTTTAATGGAATCCTAGAATGGTTTGGGTTGGAAGGGACCCCTTTTAAAGGCCATCTAGTCCAACCCCCCTGCAGTGAGTAGGACACTGGATCAGGTTGCTTGGAGCCCTGTCCAGCCTGATCTTGAATGCTTCCAGGGATGGAGCATCTACCTCCTCTCTGGGCAACCTGTTCCAGTGTTTCACCACCTTCATTGTAAAAGATTTCTTCCTTATATCTAGTCTAAATCTATTCTATTCTTCTTTAAAACTGTTAGACCCTTTGTCCTTCTGCAACAGGTCCTGCTAAGTCTCTCCCCATCTTTTCTTTGTTAACACACACCCGCTCTCCTGGTACTGCAAGGCCACTATAAGGTCCCCCGAGGGCCTTCCTCTTCTCCAGGCTGAACAAGCCCAACTCTCTCAGCCTGTCTTCACAGGAGACATGCTCCAGCCCTCAGGTCATCTTTGTGGCTCTCCTCTGGACTCACTCCAACAGCTCCATGTCTTTCCTGTGCTGAGGACCCCAGAGCTGGATGCAGTACTCAAGGTGGGGTCTCATGAGAGCAGAGTAGAGGAGCAGAATCACCTCTCTCTCTCCCTCGACCTGCTGGTCACACTTCTTTTGCTACAGCCCAGGATACAGTTGACTTTCTGGGTTGCAAAGCACTGGATACTGCCGGCTCATGTCCAGCTTTTCATCCACCAATAATAATATACATTCCTTTTTGCACAGCTAAAAACTGCTTCCCCAGCTCAACACCATAGGTGGTGTGGCTAAAAAGATTTCTTACATATACCCTATTTCTGTGGAGACGACCTTCAGGAGTAGAAGCACACAACCTTGTAAGCATTTTATTTTTATAGTTGTCACAAAGAGCTGCCACCAGCAATGTGCTTACTGATGATATTTGGGTCTAAATGCAGCTGTGTGGTGTTGACTAACTTTTATAGGGCTCAGCCTTGTATAGCAAAGACAGACATGAACCAGGGTGCAAGGTGAGGGTCAGGGTAACATACCTTGCTGAACAATAGAGAATTGCAACTGTCTCCAAATACACGGATTGTCCTAAATCCTCCTTGTAAAGCCAAATTAAATTGAAGAACACATGCAAACACATCTTGTCTTTGGGTGGAGCTCCAGAAAAAAAAAACCCTGGTCCAGACACCTCAGAAATGGAAGTTTTAATCCCAGATGAAGAAGCACTAATGAGATGCTAAGTACCATTAGGTGTGCTTAGATCTTAAGGTATCACATTTCAAGTATCTGTCATCATGCAGAAAAGTTACTTCATTTTAGAGTGGGCTAAGAACAGGCTGCTGTGGCAGGAAAGCAGAAACATTATAGTGGAGTAGTTCAAAATACAGAAACAGCATTTATATAGCTCAACCTGCCCTTTCCCCTTAAATCCTGATAAAAGGGGTACAAGTCTTGTCAAGGTTTCCTCATGCTATGAGAAGGTAAGAGCCCTTTCCCCTTAATTCCATGTTGTGGTGCTCCAGGCATGCACGCACTAGTACCTACCATAACCTTTCAGAGGGCTCCACGAGCAAACAGGTAGTGGAGACAAAATAAACAAAATCTTTTTGTAGCTGGAGGAAGCCTACTTGGATACCAGAGGGATTTTAAGGTCCAATCCTGTTAAACCTACTCATTAATTACCTGGATAGGGAAGTAAGCAGCACATCAGCGATGGTCAGAGGGGACTGAGCAGCTGCGAACACACCACTGGGGACTGAGAAAATGACACCACAGATTCTAGGGGTATCACAAACACAAGTAGAAAAATACAATAGGGACACAAACCCAGCAGTTGATCCTGCACATAGGCAGTGGGAAAAACTGTCAATAAAACAAAGAAGGAAGAGGAAGCCAGCTATGGAACAATAATACTGCCTGAGAAACAGCACACAGCTTAGAGGCAAGGTGATGTGGTATTAGAAATGCTGAAAAGTCAGATTTTGCTCTGGGCAGTAACGCAGGTGGCATGTACCCCTCTGGGAAGGTTTGGGAGATGGACCCTTCCTAGAGGCATACCCTCTGTCCTGTTCACTGGCTCCCTTCTCCTGCCCTCACAGGGAGGACAGCAGAGGACCCAGAATGCGATCCCCACCTTCCTGATGCCCCTTGAGAAGCAGGGAACAGATCTCACTGAGGCACTGCTCCTACTGACTGGATGCTAAATGAGTGGGTCCATTGAAAAGGTGGCAATGAACACGCAGAATTGTGAGTATGTATCTGTGTTTAATAAGGATGGGTCATGGTTGTTCAACTACAGATGTTTTAACCACATGAAATCAGGAATTTTGATGCACCAAATCACGTCTTTCATTCTCTGCCTTACTATTCAACTCACTGAAAGTCAGCTTTCTGAGAACAACTAGAAAAACGTGACATGTTACTTTGAAAACATAACATGTTGAAAACATCACATCATCAGTGCCATTTCTCTCAGCTACCCTACCCTGAAAATGCAATAAGATGGAGGGAAATCTGTTTAGAAAAAATATGTATCTACTTGCACCATTTTTGATACTAAACATTGTACCATTAAAATGGGCGTGGATGAATGTGTGGCTCAGACCTGCCCAACTCACAGAAAAAGGATGAGGGAGCTTTGGCTGTTTCAGTCTTGCTTCACATGTTGCTCAGCAAAGCACATCCCAATTTGACTGCCAGCAAGCAGGGCTGTTGGGACATCTAATTACATCTTTTTTCCTTTTAGAACCAAAGCGATCTATGGAGATGTATGTTTCTGATACCCTGGATGGGCGCCAACTATCAAAAGAGATCTTTTCCTAAAGCCCGTATCGCTCTGACATGTTTCCCTCTCAAATGGCACGTAAACCACACAAACGACAACAAAACCCCAACCCTGAAAAACTATCCAAAGAAAACAGATGGAGTAAAAATAAAATTTTCAACTTGAAGGCTGTCACAGCCCAGCACTATTCAGTCTGCAGTTGGCTCAAGCAAGAGGCAAAGCCACAGCCAGAGCCTGCCAGGCACTGTGGTCCCACTGGTGATAAGAGGGGGAGATAAAGAAAGGTCAGGTCAGTCCCAGCGTATCTGTAAAGGGACAGTATCGACTCAGAAACAGAGCACTGTCTCAAAGGATACTAACCATTATTTTGATAAGTAAAACCAAATATTCTTGTAACACCAAAGTGAGAGAAAATATTTTGCTATTATCTCTTGCAGCTGATAGCGTGTATTGTATTACCCCTTCTGCTTGAGGAATTTTTCACTGATTAGGGTGGAGTTTCCTCATACAGGGAGGAAGGAAAGAAAGATTTTTAAACCTATTACAGAAGATGAAATTTGTCTGTGGGAAAGACAACGGCAAACATAATGAAACGAGCAACTGTAATGATCAGGCTGGAAATACGTCCTTTAAAGCAGAATCCACCGTCCCTCGGGGTGTTCAAGGAAAGGTTGGATGAGGTAGTTTGGACATAGATTTAGTAACATAGGTGGTAGGGGGACGGTTGGACTAGATGATCTTGGAGGTCTTTTCTAACCTTAATGATTCTGTGATTCTGTGAGTAATTGGAGTAACCCCATGATTAATTCAAATACTTCAAATTCACAATAGCAGGAGGTAAAAGGACATGCTGTGTCCTGTCCTGCAAAAAGTAATGCTGGCAGGTGACTTGTGGTGGATGGACCATCTCAAATTACTGGTGAAACCACCTGTATAGAGCTACTCACGCAGTCCCAGATTCACAGCTACAGGGCTGCCTTGTACCTTTCAAGACTGCCATGAGAAAAAGAATCGTCCAAATATTCCAATGTAGGAGAAAAAAATAATTTTAAGCACTTTTAGGCAACAGAGATGAACAGAACCAATGCAAACATTTGAAAAATTTCTGCCGGTAATTAAAATTGATTCCTAAACCAGCCTTCTTCCAATCAAACCTCTGAAACCATTTGAAATTGCTTTCCTAGAGAACTAAACCTCAAGCGCTGACCTCTTACTTGAAAGAATGACACAGTTCCACTTTTAGGCATATGTAAATGCAGGAGCCAAAGAAAAATCCTTTATCTGTGTGCCTTTTTCACAAATGATGATTGTCAATGAAAGAACTTTTATTTCTGTTGCTACCCTAGCTATAGCTCTACTGGCAGGGTTTTCAATAGGACACCCCACACAGCATTTGTGAAATTGTGTTATGGTTGCTGATTATTACAAACAAAAGTTCTTCTGTAATAAACCCAGCAATGTCTGCAGGTGCAAAGTGCTTGGCATTAAAAATAATAAGTGTTTTTAGGCATGGGCTGTCTTCTGCCTTAAGTGAGGAAGAAAAAGACAATGAAGTCATGAATTAGTTTGCCTTATCTTTTGTTTGCCTTACTCTTCAGACAGAGGGCACATAAAGGGCAAAATCTTTTTAAGAGCTGCTGTAGGTCAAGAAAGGAATCTGTAACCAACTTCTCCAAATTCATTCAGGAATTTCTTTGCCACAGAAGCCAAACAAAGACAGCATTACTGTTTGTGCAGGAGGGACCAAAGCATATAGAGCCTTACCATAGGATGAGGATAAAACTTACTATACCAGAACAGTCACTGGCGGTCTGAGATCTGAAGAGAGGAGAGTAAAAATTCTGAAGAAAAAGCCTAGAAAAACAACAGGTAATCCATAATTTAAATCTGCTGGTAACAGACCTGCTCCTAAACAAAAAAAATACTATTTTGCAGGGGTTGGGTGTCAAATTATCTTTAATTAATGGGCTTTATCAGTAATGCTTTCTATAACAGAAAGGCCCCTGTGGGCAGTTTCATTAGCCCAGCCACCCGTGCACTGCTCCAGGAAATGGCAGCAGGTGTACTGCAAGCTGACATGGTCTCACTCCTTCAGACTGACACCATCAGGACTTCCCCTGTCCTGGAAACAACAAGCCAAGGAGGAATGCTCCAAGACTGCCTTTGGGTAACTGGGAATATGAAAATCAGGAGGCAGAGAAAGGGCACCCAGCACTCTGTTACCATCCTGGGTTTAGGTTGGAAGGCAAGTCACACTTTAAAGGGTCAAAAAGGAACAAAGACAACTGTGCCCTCACGCACAGTCCGGAATGGCGGAGAATAAAAGAACATAGTGTGTCCTCAAATGTGCACAATTGTAGCACAAAATCCAAAGCACTCATCTTTTATCAAAAAACTCCCCAAGGCTGAAACTCCGAACAAAAGAAATAAACACAAAAATCAGTTTCTCTTCTGACCTAAGGGGTACAACCCTGCAGGCACACAGCATCAGTACTAGCTGGGAGCCTTCATTCCTGCCATCAGAAGTGCGTACCTAATGGACCAGAATACTTCACTAAAATGCTGAGCTAAAACCCACAGCACTTTGAGGAGTTCTCTTTTGGCTCAAAGCTATGGGCCAACATATACTCAGGTCCTTAACAGCCAACATATAGGCACTGGCACTGTCCCTGGGCAGCAACCTGAACCAGCATTTGTGCGCAGAACAGGGTCAAACAGCTTCCCCTGTGCATCGCAATGGGAAATATGCCTGAATCCCTACCAATTCCTGCTCTACAAACCTGAGTCAGCCCCGAGGCATTTTCTGCCTTCACCCTCAGGGTAGAAACACAATTGCTTCTTTGCAGAGGCTCTGACATGTGTGTGTGCAGCATCAGTGCAAAGGAAGGAGAACAAAATGAGTTATTTCTCATCTGACCTGATTAATTTAAGAGGTTTGCTGCCTTCCCCACAGTCCCAGCTGTATCACAATCTGCTAGAGAGCATGGAGGAGCTGCAGTCCCCTTGGTGTTAGGTCCAGCTCTCTGCTGTAGCCACCCAGCACCTGGTGGAAGGAGTTGTGCTGCTGAGTGCAGGGGGGTCTTTGCCCTTTGCAGAAGCAGGTCAAACATCCAATTTCATACCTGGTTCTGCCACTGCATGTCAAAATGACCTCATTTTAATTCAGAAATTAAAATGCCATATTTATTGTATATGGCATTACATGCGTTACTCAAGGTTAAAATTGAGCTTATAACACCCGGATGGAAGTTTCCACATAGGGGTACAGTATGCTGTAATCAGGCACCCTTACTCATCAGCTTTTCAGCGGTCTTGACTACAAGGGAGAAAAACATAAAAAGGACTTAGTGGAAATTACAAGCAAGTACAAACAAATTCCAGTTTCTAAAAGGCAATGGCCTCTACTATTCATTAGTTCCGATAACTATTTCAGGCATTGAAATTAGGCATGAATGACAGAGCTGAAATTAAGAGCCTGTTTTTTCCACAGGTTCCTCTTTAGTTAATATAGTCACTAGCGAGGTGCCTACAGGAGTGCGATTCAGAGTATTGAGCCAAATACGTAAGCAGTGAGCATCCCTGCTGCATTAGGAGGCAAACACCTGCTTGTGCAAAATAAAACAAAGCCACAGGGAAGTATGAGAATTCACCTGTGCGAGCAAGTGAAAGGACAGAGAGGCAGCAGGCGACAGGAGCAGGTCCTGACTGACAAGGATGTGCTGTGTGCACCCAGGAGCACGATGCCTGGCAGGCAGGTGCAGTTCCTAGGTGAGGAGGCCCTCTGCCAGCTGTCCCTATTGAACCTGATTTGGAAACTGGCAAGTACACCTTCTTGCACCATGGCTAATGGACACAGTTTGCGTAAGAAGTGGGAAGGGATGTCACATCTCTGTCCCTTCTGACAGGCTCCACACATGCTTTCATTACAGACCTGTGTTACCTCAGAGAAACTGCAACTGGGGATAGCTTCTATTTAGCATCTCTGATAGCTAGTGTTATGCAATATGCAGTCCTCCCAACCCCTTTTCTTTGGTGTTTGGTTTAGCAGCTTCTGAGCAACTTCACCAAAAACCTTCTGTGCAGTTCTCACAGTGAACGGGTAAATGATACACCACTTGCAATGCATTTAATTCACAGCTCATAACTCCCTTCGGTACATTGCAAGTTCATTGAGGCTTAATGTCCAAGGAATCCATCTGCTCCAGGGAGATCAAATGCCAAGCAAAAGCTGCCACACCATATGTAAGGGGAAGCTCTAGAAGGAGCAGAGGGTGTACATATTAATTACCTTTCCTTGGGATAGAAAACATGCCATTCTCTTATACATCCAACATGCACACACTCACAGGCTGAGAATACACCTTGCATAGGCATCATGCACGCCTGAGCCTTGTATTTTAATAGGCCACTTCAGTTCAGGCTTTGGAACAGCAAGCTATACGTGAGGTTATAGCGGAGTTTCCATTTCAATTCCCCATAAAAAAAGAAAAAGACAACCAAGGGGTTTCTACCTACAAGCAGGAAAGAGAGGCTAGTAGATACAGAAATAGATAAATGTCAGCAATGCCCCCGCCGATGTGTGGAAAATGTAGTTTAATTTCTTCATTTTATTATTGAGATTCTACAGCTAAAAGGCAAGAAGAAAATATATTTCACAGTTTAAATTAGAAACTATCAAATCCACCCTTTTTAATTGTTCCAAATACTGTAATAGAAGCTAAATACACTCTTGCAAAATTCATTAACTTCGGTCATTAAACCACATTTTTAACCTTTAACTTCACTTTTTTTCATTTGTAATGGAGATTGGAAAAAAACAAGTAGCTATATTTGCAGTGCTCTGCCAGAATGGTGAGCTATGACTGCTCCAGAGACAAACATCCCCCCCAGTCCTAGGGAACAACTCACGAGCAGTTGGCTAACGCACCCATGGAAACAAAACATTCATGTATTCTACTACTTGATGAGCCATGCATAGGAAAGCATGTACAGCACCTTATTTCAGCACATACAGCACACAGAATGTCTCACTGAAAAACATCCAGTCTGCTTTACAAAATACAGCTAGCTAGGCGTAAAACATGAAGGTCAGGAGACATCAGGTTTGACCCTCTATTGAAGGGGAAATATTTGCTCCAAGTTTTCAGCCCAAGGATTAGCTGGGCTTCGGAGGAAACCGAAAGTATCCTGGGAACAAGAAAAAGTCTGGGTGATACCTCATGAAATAGAATGTAAAACCGTTCACAAGGGTCAGAACGATCCACGCTCGGAAGGAAAACCACAGCACTGTGTGCGTTTGCTCATCGCCACAAAGAAGCAAGCAAAGGACATGCTGCTCTACAAAGAGCACTGCTCTGGCTACATGGCTTACCCAAATGCCAGGTAAAGCTAAACTGCAAGGCAAACCACGTTGTGATGTCCTCATCCATTTGGAAACACATGGATAGGTCAGGTGCTACTGTATTTTTTTGCATCTCCCAAGACCATGGTCTTCTCCAGAGACCAACCAAGAGAATGCTTACCAGAGCTACTCTGCATGTGAAATTCAAGGTAAAAGCACTGCAGAAGGTAAAAGCAGTCAGGGTCTCACTTCTCAGCAGTACAGAGCTGACCAGGAGGAACAGGAACCTCCCCCCAGAAGCAGCAACCCAGGGAGCATCGTGGTTCTCAAACACCAGCAGTTAACTTCCCTTCACCTAACAAAAGCACGCCCCTGAGATAGCAGCTGGAACATGTTGACTCCTCACAGCAACACCTTACAAGCGTATTCCTCCCTTCCACTCCTCCACCCTAACAGAAAAACCCCACAACCCCTGGAGAGATTAAGACCCTTCAACAGAGTAAGCTTACATTGGTATGAGGTTATGGTCCTTGGTGCAGACAGCACAGGCACAGTAATACCAACCACAACCGTTAAATCTACTCTGAAATAGCCTTTATCCCAGGCTGCAGTTCCCCAGCCACAGCTTCCTGGAGAGGAACGGACACACTGGGATAGCGGCCAGGAAAGAGGGAAAGACTGCGTCAAATGTTTAAGGTCATAAAAAATTATTTTGTCTTGTTTCTATTTGCACCTGGATGGTTTTGATCAGATGACAACAAACTTTTTTTTAAAATAAGTTACTTGTAGTATAAAATAGAAGAGGATTGAAATTTGGTAAGGAACAGCAATGATGGCTGGTTCCATGTATTTTTTGATAAAGCAGAAGTAAAGACGTGGGCTTGAACAAATGATTCTGTGATATGCATCAACATTTCTTACTCAGTTTGCTTCTGTGGCTTACACATTTTTGCTCAGCAAAGTCACTTTCTGATTCCCATGTATGGCAATGTTTACCAGAAGACATGGGAAAGAAGGGAAAGTTTTGATTAAATTTGCAATTATGTACAAACACACCAAGGTTGTTACTTCAAGCTGTAGTCAATTGCTGGACTTTGCACTGTCTCCAGCTGTTCTACCAGCAGGAAAGGTTTCGGTTGCCACTGTATAGCATTAAAGTTTTACAGAACCCTCTGCTCTGCCACAATACAAACATGCTCAAACAAAGAGTATATTCCTCAGTAATTTCAGGAGTACCTCTGCTCCCTGACACAGGCTGCTTCCATAAAGCGCAACATCCAACAGTTTCAACCACAAACATTTAAGATGCAAATTCAACCATATAGATAACTTGTTGCAGATGCGTATAACTATATCCAATTTTATCTCTGCATACAGAACCCACAACATACAAAAGCAAAGGGTCTGACAAAGCAGAAAATTTACCTTTGTAGAAAATCTCTCATTGTTTTTTCCACTTAAATATTTAGATGTGTATACGTGTGCTCAAGTTGAGTGTTTATAAAGCATTGATTTCTTTAAAAGAAGTCTTCCACAAAAAGGAACATAAAACACATAATATTTGTTTTGGAGTTATTCCAGTCTCTTACACAAAAGCTTTTTGAGGTTTCCATAAATGATTATTTATGGACTTGCTCAAAGCTTCAAGAATCCTTTCCACAGACACACATGGTCCAACGCTACAATCCATCACGTATTACTGCATCTACAAATGCTAACAGCTCCCTTTGGGTTTATAGGCCCTTATACATGTAGTAACTGACATGACTTTTTACCCCCTTGAACACAAGATCTTGTGGGAAAACGTACAGAAAAAGCAGCCCTGTTGGATGGTTTTACGTTAGAATAGCAATGGCAAGTCTGGATTCAGTAATCGTGTTTATGGGGACTAACTAGTTCTTGGTACTCGCACATCTCATTACCTAAAAGAATGCGATTACTGCTCTGTCCCTGAAGCCCCTTTGTGAACTGTCTTCATGGCTTAAAAACAAAATTTAAAAATTCACGTGGACTTTAGAAAAAGGCTGAGCTGACACTCTGATGCTGCAGTTAGACAACACTGGAGCTGCAAATCCCTATACTGAGTTTCTACAGGAAACACTGAAAATAGAAACTCCTTGGTATTACAAAACCAAAGGTCTTGAGTCCATGCCTCTGGAATGCAAAGTAAAACTCATCTGATAGTATTAAACTTGTGCAATACATGCTTAAACCAACCACAGGTGGCATAAGCATAGCTAAAGAACATAATTTTTACTGACATAGTAAGGTAGCCCCAATATTGCTACTATGACAGAAAAAAAAATAAATTGTTCCATTTAAGGAAATTTAACCCCTTGGTAAGTGTGATGTTCTTGACCATGACATGCAGTGAATGGTTAGGCAGTTACTGGGCAGCTTCAGTACCTCTGAGGTAAGAGGTGTCATCAGGGTGTCAGGATTAATTCCATCTGATGTGCCACAGGGACACCAAAGGCTGAGTCTACAAGCTTGTGAATTTACGAAAAAACTATGAATTTAAAAGGCTTTCAGCATTAAATGAAAGTTACATGTTTATACTATTCTTGCAAAGAAAAATGGGCATTCCACATGATTTTATATCAAGACCAAGACTTGGCAAGCAGACAGCAGAAAGCCAGTGGCTGCTACCTTCTGAAGCAGGTTTAAAAGACCATGGCTATTGGAGAAATAAGTTTCTCTGACTAATGAGTCCAAAGAAGTTTTGCAGGTAGTATAGCCTGCTGTAAAATGCAGCCAAGGCTTTCAACTTTCTTGTGATGCAGAAAGGTTGGAAAGCAACCAAATGAAACAGGGGCAGTGAAAAATCAGAACAATAAGCAGAGGCAGGACCTGGGAGGCAGGGGTGGGGGAGAAAGGAAAATCCTCCCTGTTGGGTAACAGCTTCTTTTTGCATATACTGTCACCTGCAGCCAGACCTGACTGCTCTTTGTGCTGCTCCAACACCTAGCCAGAAGATTCCTGTTGGAAGGAAGTAACAGGAGAAATAAGGTCATGATTTCAGGTGTATTTAACTGCTGCAAAGAAACATCTTCCTTTTCTCTGCATCCCTGCCAACATGGCGGGGACATCAGCAAGAGTGGCTGTGGACGCACACTGCTCAGAATTGCTCTCACAAGCTCTCCTTTTCCAGCCCCCAAAACCAATAGAAAAAAAAAAAAAAAGAAAGAAGAAGAAAAAAAAATAAATTAATCCAAACTCAGTTCTATGCTCTGATACTGAAATGTGATTCACCCACTTCTCTGCAAAGTCAAGGTGAATGTAGCAGGAGCTGTACCACAGACCGCCTCAGGTGTTACCTGTGTTCAGAGTTAACTTGCTGTGTCATAGAGCCAACAGGACAGGCTCACTGAATTACTGTGATGTACTTCCACCTGTCACAAACCCTTTGGCACACACACAAGCACCTTCGCTTCACTTTCAATGAACAGCTCCCTCAGTATTTTTCAATAATGTGTCTTTTAGAGGTGAAAATGCTCTGAGGTTGTGGGGTTCATTTTCAGCCTGAAAACACCCGAGGGCAGGAGTGGCATGCTGCTGGTTTTACACACCTACCACTGCACCTCTAGTGCACACAGAAACACACCAAGAGGTAGTGCACAATCCCAAAATCAGGACCTGCTCGGTTCTCCAGTTTCCATGAGTGAGCAAACCAGTGCTGCTGCTGGTAAGGTAAAAAAAATGAAGCTGTTCCTTGGGTCCCCATGGAGCATACCAGAAAGGAGCCGTGCCACAGGAAAAACAAAAAGCTTGAACAAAAATCTAGGCCTGGTCCTGCACCTGCCTCTTCAAAGCAGGTTACCCCTCATGCACAGAAGTTACAGAGTGCTCACAAAGCTGCCTCGTGAGCCCACGGGACCGGGCACAACAAGCCAGCTCTGTTGGCGAAGGTGGCAGCAGCAAAGTTAAAATGATGCAGAACTATGTGGCATCTGCCATGCCGATGGCTTCCATGAGAGGAGTAGCACCAGTCAGCAACAGTCCTTTGGAAAGGTGCCTGAGTACCAGTGCCCTGGCACCCCACGCACAGCTGCATGCAGCGTGGTCAGCCATAAGGGGATGGATGAATTCAGACTAGCTATGCCAGTGGCCTTCTCCCCTCAGAGCAAGGGAAAGGGATAAGGAGTGCCTGCGCAAGGGAAAAAGGACACCTGGAGCACGTGCAGGACTGATTTCACATGCCCACATACCCCCTCCAGAATAAAGGAAACTTCTGTACTCCAAAAGTAAGAAATCTGAATTAAAATTCAGATTAAAGAAGAGAAACACGTGAGCTACAGTGTGCTCTCGTTTCAAAGGCCCCTCAGTGGACTGGAAAGGAAGAGCGCGCAGAGAGAAACAGTTTCAAACAACAAACCTTCACTCAACTGTCAGTTTTACTGTCTGTTCTAGTAACTGCTTTATAAGATGTGAAGTCTGGTGGGTGCTACTGGTTCCAAAATGCTTTGCACTGTTGCACAACTTTTAAAAAAAGAAGATTGAAGCAGCAGCAGCAGCACCTGGCTCGGTTTCCACACAAACAGAGCTCAGCTGCCCAGAACATCGGGGTGTGCCCTGGGTTCATTTTGCGACTGGCATTTACTTTTTGTTTTTCTGGCTCATTTTAGACTGATAAATCCAGCCAATCTCACTGCTCGCTACTGTTTGCAAGTTCCCATTTGCAGCCAATGCAGATTAGCCACTTTGCTGGTGAAATACCATGCAACACATGCTACCTTCTGCCTGTCACCTAGCAGCCCCTGGGAATGCAATATGAGCCGGGGAATAGCAATGAAGCGGCAAAAGAATAAGGGGTTTAACTAAGAGAGGAAGAGAAACAGCTTGGAAAGAAAAACAACAATTCCTTCATTTCCAATTTCTGATAACACTCCTGCCCTCATGCGCATAGCTGAGCAACAAAAAAGATAGGAGAGCCTGTGATTTGCCAGGCTGACCAATTTACCTGAGAAAGAACCAGAGGCAAAAGTATGCCAATAGGAGAAATTTTAATAGTTTTTCAGCTAACATAAAATAAACAGTCTGATTTTCCATATAAAACCAGCCATCCTTCCAGTCTGCTGCGCAATGCCATTTCTTTCTAGCCTGCATTAATTTTACGCAATGTGGTTAACTCGAGCTGCAAAGGCAATATTGTTTTGAGCGCTCAGTCGTACAAAGGCTGGCAAGCAGTAACGCAACGGTCCAACGGCACAAGCTAATTCGAGAACACAGGCATTCATTTATCACACATGTTTTGCCTTTGAACACAAACCCAAGATGACGACTCGGCCAAGTATTGATACTCAAAACTGCTCTGACACACCATACAAGCCTGACTCGCAGCCCTGGGTGAAATGCAGCCATGGCAACTTTGTCCTGCCCAAGTATATAACCCAAACTTCCTTCAGCCCTGGCATCCCTTGCCAGTTTGTGAGCTCCCTCCAAGCAGAGGATCCCAGTCAGACAGAAGCACGCAGTTAGGTTTACAATCCAGGCAGATTTTACAAATCAAGTCAAATTGTGCCCTGCAAAGGGGAAATAAGCCCTGCATAGTCTATACCTCTCTCCCACCCTCCTTTCAAAAATGACGTACTGTCATCTCCGTTATAGGCAGGCAGGGAGGCTTTCATAGCTTGCTGTCCAATTACAGGAGGAATTCTGCCCTCCCCCTCCAGCCTATACAATGGGCTCTTTATGTAAATCACTCAGAAAAATTAATACTGCATTAATCCATCAGTAAAGCTTCCTCTCCCATCTCTGCCTGGTGTCAGGACTGTGGGATAAGGAAGGCAGCATGAGAAACTTTATGGAAGTTACACGGCGACCAGCAGCAGGACTATCTATGATGTTCTTCTGATCCACAGCACGTAAGATCCCACAGGTGTTGGGAGCATATCTGACTTCACTCTGCAATGTCAAGATGCCAACAATCAAAAGCAAAAATTAGCCACCGGATGCAAATGTAAACCTTTACAGAATGTTTTCATCATTGAAAGGGGTTTAAAAAAGCAATCTTCAAAGGACAGACCAAAATTGTGTCCTAGCATGCTGGGAGCAAAGCAAAAGCATATACATCCTGTGTTAGTGTTTCTGCATCCAAGCCATTTACTGAAGCGACAATTTATTTTCAATCGGAGCTGAAACTCTGGTCAAATAACTATTAACTGCTCCCAGAAATGAAAAGAAATAAAAATCCCTTTTAAGTTCAAATGCCCTTCAGGAGCCTGCCTGCTCTTACAAACGTGACCTTACAGCAGAATTGAGTCAAACCATTAATAAAGTGGTGCTCTGGCAGCACTAGAGAAATTACAACCAAATCACTTCAAGTGTTTTTGACCACACGGACTACTGCCTACCAGCCAGTAAATGCACTGGTAATGGCAGTTCATCATCGTCTCAGAGAACGCAAAGGTCTGAATTTTATTTTGATTTATGGTAAATAAGAAGTAGGCTTGAATAAGTAGTTGACAAACTACCCCCCCCCCCCAAAAAAAAACCCAAAAAACACATTAAAAAAGTACTTTTTTAAAGTTTCATAAAAAATAGATTCCAGGGCTCAGTATTTGAAGGGTACTTTCAGAGCTGCCTGACTCACATCCCAGATCTCCTTCCCCTTCTCTGCGGAGCAATTCCCATCATCTCTTTTATTTTACATCTGGGGCCTCTTTCCCACCATGCCCTCATAAAACAGCATACACTTAAAATTTTCCACCAGGACCATGAGGCAACCATCCAAAAGCCACCCAGTCTGTTACAAAGTGAAGGCTTAAATGGCTTTTGGTCCCGCAGCGAGAGGAGAGATTCTTGCAGCACCTGCCCAAGGGATCTGCCACAAGTGGCTCCTGACTACAAGAAGCATAAACAAAACTTACCTACACACTGCACAGTCAGTACTATTATGTTGCTTAGATAAGAAATTAAAGGGTTCCTCCGTTGATTACTATAAGCTTTCAGAGTTTTAACCCTCAAAAATACCTTGGCAGGGTAATGCTGTACCTAGGCTTTTGTGCTTCCCTCCTCCTCCTCCTTCTCCTACCCCAACCCATGGCTCCGGGCTCCCAGAGGGACCTGAGCAGCTGGACAACAGCAGAACTCTGGGCTGACACGGCAGCAGCAATCCCCAGGGTTAAAGAGAAAGCAAGTCACCTTTTCTCTGCTGGCTCCTGTAGGTCCAGTTCTCGTCATCCTCATCTACCTGCTGCACGCACATGGAGGAGAGTTCACCATCGCTGCGAAACAATCTCTTTGTCTGCCTTGACAAGGAGGAGAAATTTATCCAGCTTACAGCACGCGAGAGGGAGCCTGGGTTTTGTTTGAGTTTGAAAGATCTCGAAACACACTCCTTTTTCATTTTCTTTGAAGCCAGCTGCTGGCCTCAGTTCCAAAACAGACCTCTCCAAAGCTGCTCCTGTCCCCTTCCTCAGCGGTTTGCTGGAAGGCTAAACAATTTCAGTACGACTTCTGTCCAGGTTTCTTCTTGCTGCATTTAAACCAGCACCAGTATGGAGGTAGGTCACCGTGCCAGCATGGCTCCCCTGAAGCTGTTTTGATACAGCACTTAGGGAGCTGCCAAAGAAAACAAAGGGGAGAAAAGCAGCAGAAAGTGGCACCTTGCAGCAGCTCAAGCAAGCATGAGCAGAACGTAGCACTAAGGCACGTGTTTTCCCCATTCTCCACTCAACAGCAAAAACTGTAGCTCCCCTCTCCTCCCTGGCATCGCTCCTGGACCGTGCATGCAATTCAGTCCTCTCTGTGCATGCGATTCAGTCCTCTCTTCTGGCTCATTAAAGCCACTCCAGGCAGAGATCACGCCCCAGCGTGGCACAGCTTGGGAGGGATGGCAGACCCGACAGGATTCTGCCTCCTCGTTCTGGCTGCCCTCCTCTCCCTCAGCGAAGAGCCTGGTGGTGGAGGAGCTCCGGGAAGACTCCTAACAATAACACGGGCTGCGTGGCTATCGCCTAGGATTAGAGTGAAATACGATAGGCTCGCTCTCCTACAAGCACGACCGCAGAAGCAAAACTCCTCCTTTCTTTCCTCAGCCAGCTCAGTGGCAGCACAAACTTCTGAACCCTGCGTGCAGAAATAGAAAAGTTCTTCTGCGGACTCAGAGAGGGGACAAATAAAATTCTGGAGCTTGTCAAAGCCACAACCATCCTTCATGGGGTGTGCTGAAAATATCAGTGCCCCTGTAGCTGGTGGTACATTTTAAAAGAACAGGGACGGACACCAAGTGCATCGACACAAACAAAATCTGTCCTTGAGCCAATTGGAGTGACTGCAGGTCACAAAACAGGTCCCACTCCTAGCTGTGCTGTGTTCTGCCATCGTCTCTTTAATCTATCAGCTAGGAAAAGCAGTCCATAGGGTGAAGGTTTTAAAAAGTCAAGCACTACTGAAAGCTGCCGCGATGCCAGTATTGCTTGCCCAGCGTGCCAACACCAGTGCTGCTTCCAGGAGGGTGCAATCCTGGAAGGGGGAGAGGCAAAGGCAGCGTTTTAAGGCAGACAGAAGTTGGTAGTACCAAGGCATCCCAGCATCTGTGGGTTTTGTCACCAAGATGCATGCTGCAAAATACACGTAAGTTTGTATCTTGAAACAAAATAACAGACTCAAATGTATGAGAAACCAAATAAAATCAGCTCAGTGAATCCTCAAGGAGATGCTGACAGCGAGGAAGCCAGGAAGAAGAAACAAATAATCAAAAAACAAACCCAAAACCTCCCACCTATCTAAAGAATAAGCATTAACACTTTAACGTCCTAATGGCTGCAGATGATGTTATCAAAAGGAAAAGCAGCTTAAGAAAACAAGGGGACAGTGTTTCGGCTCCCAAGCTGTCAGTCAGATTTACACTATTGCAGAACATGCCCTGATCCCCTGGTAGATGCTCTCACAGCCTTCTGGATTCTGCTGCACAGCCTCTTCAAAACCATTAAAAACAAAAGCTCCGGCTTTTTCTGAAACTTGTGGTTCTCTGACTCATAATAGGAGGATAAGGTTTAACCCACTGACTGGGAGGCAAAAAGCTAAGTACTGTATCAGATTACCCTATGAATCAACCAAGCACACCAAAGTGACCTTTGGCTCCTACCACCACAGCACAATGGGCTGGCCAACTGTCTTCTGTAAATAATTTAATAGGCAGCATTTAAATTGAGCTCACCCAGTGAGGTATAATGCATGTGTTCACACACAGGTCTTCCACCACTTTCCTCAGACAGCGCTGGTGTGGTGGGATTGGGGGGCGAGGGAGTGAGTAAATGGGAGCACATGCTGGTAACACTGGCTTTTCTTGCTATGTCATCTAGTCCTCCTATTTTGGAGTTTTTAATCTTAAAAGACACGCTGTCTCTGATGAGACAGGACATTTGGGTAGGGGTGGGGGGGGAGGCGTTGGTTGTTATTCTTTAGATCTTTTGCTTAGAAGATTTTGAGAAGAGGGTGACATAACCCTAGAGAGCCAAACACTGGAATATCCACTTTGAGACAGCCCATGTTCAGATAGGCAGATTTAATGTAAAAATCAGAGACCGTGATTGAAATCAACTTAACATTTATTTTCAGAAAGAGCAAACATTTGGAATTGCCAGTACCACAAAATACAGAGAACTGTAAACTACCACAGCTATTACTGGCTAAATTATACAGAGCCAGATGTATAAAAAACCTGGTAGGAACTGTAGAATCACAGTCATCTTTCCTACACTGTATGCCTTATAAACAGAAGATTAAAGAAAACAAGAAGGAAACCCTTTCAGGTTAACCCAAAATGCCAGGGTAAAATCCCACAGACCTGCCCAGCATCTTGGCAGCAATCTGAGTTTAGGAATCTTCCTGACCTGTCTGGAGCTCTTTGTGTATCGTGGTGCTGAGTCACAACTCGATGATGCAAGGGTGAAAACACTGCTGCGGGTGACTGACCATAACATTTCCGCTGTTACTGTAGACACAAAGTGGTGCAATGCTTTGCTCAGAGTTTGGTATCGTCGCATTTCATTGCAAGAAAACGTCCATCATGATGCTGTCATTACCATGGAATGCTTTTTATTTGTAGGTAACAGGAAGCCTAACGTCAGGGTGTGTTGTTGCACATGTGGATCAAAAGTAACTTTCTCATCATCAAGACAAAATAGCAATTATTGTTTCAAAAGCAATACATATTGAGGCATTAACACCGATGGAGCTGCAGGTTAATCCATGCTTTAATCAGTAGCCAAATGCAAGGTCAAGGAGTTGGAAATGTTACCATCTGACACACTTTAGAGGATTAAATTTAATTTTGTAAAACACCCTACAAAGCCATTTCATAAAAACAAGGCACACATTAAAAGCTTAGATCATTTTCCAACCTGACTACTTTCTCCCTTATGAAGTCGTCACACAAGTAAACAGGCTCCATATTTTCCAGGTTACACACATAAAGATTAAGGCATGGTTTTTGCTTCATCTCAGTAAAAAAACCATGAAAGAATCACAAAAGAAAACCAGGATTTGAAGTAGAAAGCTAGACGGGTTGGTGTCCCCCCCCCTTTTTTTTTTTTATTTTTAGAGGTGAACAAGAGCAAATATGCATAGCCTCCCATCAGGATTTTTATCATCTATCACACATCCTGATTGTCAAAGAGCTCTCTAAAAGTTAAGCACCGACAGGTACATGGCTCTCAGCCACTGCATTCCTCTATGGCCAGCAAACAAGAAAAAAAAAAAGTTGCAGGGACAAGGTTTCAGTTCAGTGTAAAAAAAACACCAAAACAAAGAAAGAAAAGAAACAACCCCAAAGCCTCGCAGATGCACTCTGGTTTAGGTTGGGCTGTGGTTTTTGGCACAATTCACATGTTAATTTAATTCTTACATTTTCTAGTCTATCATTTCTCATGACTCAACCAGGGAGAAACAAGAATGATTCACAAGTACAGCTTTCTTGAGCTGCACCAACAGTGGAGACGACACCTCTCTCCCAGGCTTCTGGGTGTCTTCCTTCTCCTTCAGGTGGTAACAACTCATCACCAGCTCATCATAAAGATATTTGCATTAAGCACAATGAAAATCCTATTGAAAACACCTTGCCTGCAGACTCAACCCTTCTCTACACAGCTCTCACTGCAGGCAGGGACCCTAAGTCCCAGAAACTACTCCCACTCCTCTGGATCCTCTGTATGTGGTCAACTCCCCAGTGCCACCCATCATCTCTGGGCTGAGGTGTGCGGGAAATTCAGTAGCCCATGAACCTGAGCCCTAGAGGTCTTTATCTACAATGTACTTGTCCTTACAGGTATCCTACACGATGCTCACAAACCTGTCATCAGTGTTCCTGCATGACTATTTACAGCAAAGCAGCCACCAAGAGTATTTTGGTATGACAACAGAGCCTGAAACTTCCAGTTAAGATTTTCTGTCCCTTTTTGTGCAGAGCACATGGCAAGGAACTCTTTCCCTTTCAATTTGAATGGACCCAGGGGGGAGAGGGGTGTGTGTGAAAAAAAGTAAAGAAAGGGAAGGATCAAAAATGAAGTTACTTGCCCAAGATCACAGAAAGGATAAGCAGCAAAACTAAGAAAAGAAAGTAGGTCTCCTGGCTACCAGCCTCACGACCTACTTAAGTAAGAGCTGTCTCACACAAAAAGCAATGCCTATTAATTGCTTCTATCATGACCATTACAGAGCCTTTGAATGCCCTAATTACAAATTAAAATTTCCTTTCAGTTACTCACTTTATCCTTTTGGGTATTTTTTCCAACTTAAAAATACACCATACCCTAAGTGAGCACCTAAAAGAGTAGGACTGCTTCAAGCATCTCATCCACACTTCCAACTTCATTAGATTTGCAGGGGAAGGGGAAAAAAATCAGGCTGCAGACAACCACCAAGGATCTAACAGGTTTTGGACAGGTCTGTATGATGTGCCTGCCACCAGCCTCCCTCTCTTCAACTCCTGTATCCCGGAACAATTCACTGCATCAGTACAGGCAGTATTTTCTCTGTTTTAATAGATGTACTTACCTTGGTAAGGAAATTTCCTAAAATCAGGGGGAGAGTTTCTGTAAAGCACTAGACTAAGTTGAGCCTGGTTCTCCCCCCAACACCAGCTGCACATAGGAGCAACTCCTTCCCACCCAACCAAACCACTCTGGGAGTGGAACCCAGCAAGGAATGCCAGCAAGGCACTTGAACAATTTGGTTGTTAGCAAAAAAAGAAGATATTTGTAAGAAGGGCAGAAAGAACACCAGAATTATCCAGAAACAATCACTGCGCTTCTCTAAAGCAGATTTGATGCCAAAAGAGCAGGCAGGATAGCTGTGTATAAGACACTGACCTGCTTCAGCCAGGTACTATTACATTCACAAACCTGGTTTTCTTAATCAGCGTAATTCCAGAACTGATACAAACCCCAAGTTTTAGAGAAAACCTGCTTCCAAATACACAAGGTGTTGGGCAATGCCCGACTGCAGAAGCAGTGTTTCCAAGTACTAAGCTTTGCTGGGTAAGGATCTGATGGATTTTCTGAGGGATGGGGGAGGAAAGGCCTTGAACTACATTAAGTTTCAGCCTTGTCTGTACACAGCCAAGTTTTGCCTTGTGGCCACCAAACAAAGGAGCTTATATCTACCGGTGAAACAACTTCCGCCCTCCTAACACACAGGTGAAGGCTTACGTCATCATACAGAAACCTAAGGGGGCAAGGAACAGGTCTGTGAATTCAGAAAATGTGCAACTACTTAGATATCACACGGGCAACCCATCCTCACCAGCGCCGCAGCGCACAGCACCCCAGCTCCCTGCCACAAGAGCTCCCAGGTGTCTTGCCAGGGCCGCAGGGTATCGCTGCCCCCAGTACTGGGGCGGGCAGGGGGTGGAGGTAGGGCTGGGCAGGGCAGGGGTGCAGGTGGTGCAGGCAGGACAGGGGTACAGGCAGGGAAAGGGATGCCGGCAGGACTGTGGAGGAAGGGCATGGGGTGCGGGCAGGGCAGGGGTGCGGGCAGGGCAGGGGTGCGGGCAGGGCAGGGGTGCAGACAGGGGTGCGGGGGGCGCAGGCAGCTCAGGCAGGGCCGGCAGGTGGCAGCAGGGATCCAGCCGCCAGGCCGCGGAGCCCGCTCCCAGCTCCCGAGGGGTGCCGGTAACAGCGACACAGTGAGGGTGACACACACTTGTGATTTAGGTCTTAGCAATCTGCGTACAGAAAGCTGTTATTATCTCTGCTTAAAATGTAATTAATAATTTTAGTGTTTTTTTGACTGGGGCATAAGAAGCCAGTAATTAAGACTGCTCTGCTACGAGCTCCCACTGACTGCGGGCGCTGCCAGGGCAGATGCCTACAGAAATCCTCCTGAGCTGTGGGGCTCTGCTTTCGCAACACAAAATCTTTTTAAAATTTCTTAACCGAAGGGACACTTCCTCTCCAAAGCTGAGGCTTGGCCACGGAAGTACTCTACTCATAGCTGATAGCCAAAGCATCCCAAGTGTCGATAGGCTGTGAAGATTAACCACCTACCTATTGAATTTTTGAGGAGGGAGGAAGTTTTCTGTCAGAAGAAGACATTAGGGGTTTTTTTCCCCAGCCACTCATATCAGTAACTGTTCTTATCAACACAAGAAGCCACTTACAGGGACTGGGAGAGAAACTTGAGAGAAACTACAGAAGGAAGGCAGCATTCACCACCCTGTTACTCCTGCACTGCACTGACCCTTACTCCACCAGGCACCCACCCGCTCCAGACAGCTCTCCCAGCCAACACAGAGGATGCTCCAATGCCACTCTTACCTCCCAGGAAAACTGCATGCTTCTGTAATATCCTTTCCCTAATTCATGGATACTCCACTCTGCTTTTGTCTACCCAAACTGCTCTACAATAAGCATGAGGATTTAAACAAATTCTGACTTTATAAGCGCAAGTTACACTGCTGTGATCTGAACTGTAAGATCGATCAGCTTGCTCTTCTACTACTTTACTCAACATATGGTACGTCCATATTAAAAAATCACTTTTAATACCTGAATATGCACAAGAAACTTTGCAACATGCACCAGTCACATTAGAAAATTAGAAATAAGAGATTTCGGTGAAGCACAAGAAACATCTACTGGATCATCTGAATTTCCTGTGGAAATGCTGATAGCTGTACCAAAAACAACCGGAGGCCAATTGAACAGAAACCATACAAAAAACATTTATTGACATGTAATTGAGGACCATTCTGGCAGCAGAAAAGTACCCTAAAACGACTAAAATAAATGTCTTTGTATCTCCCTCTCCTCTGATTAAGAGGATACCAGAGACAATACAGTGGGGACACGGCTGTTCACTTTGAGGTGGAAGCCCTCTGCTGGTTAACATAAACTAATTAACGCACTAATCTGAATGTTTTTTGTAGATAACAGAACCACAAAGAACATGAAAGGAAGAGTGGCTAAAGAAGCAACAGAGAAGAATCGTCGGCAACCTCAGAAATCTTCATTCTTCATCTCATTTGCTAAGCCCAGAAACATGAAAGGAGTTTGTGTTGTTTCCCTTTTTGCTGTCTGTATTTACACACTCTTTGACTTCGAAAACATCCAGTTTGAGCAGACTCGGGCAGACCTGACCATTCCAACACCGAGTATATAGTCCCTGTGCTGTTATAGCCAGCTCTCACTGTCTGACATGCAAACCACATGAAGCTATTTCCTCCCGTAGATACAAACACTGTTCACACACATCCCTTTGTCTCGAGTCCTGTATCTTTGATACATATTTCAAAGGTACTTCACAGCCAAACCAGTGAAATTATTTGACCTCGCTGACATTGTACATACACCTTTTCTAGGCACCGAGCTAAGCATGCACTGTTGCTGTACACCTCACGTAAATACTGAGCTCCAGGAGAAAGGAGGTTGGCTTCTTTCAGGGGTGCGCGCAGGTTGAGGATTGCTGTCGCGCTTTTCCGGTTCATTTGTAAGCTTGCCTGCCTGCTTAGCCTGACCCATGGTAAGCAGAGAGCAGCGTGTTGCAACTCTGGACAAAATTTGTAAATGAAACCCAGCCCCACCACGCCTGGAGGGATGCTGCAACCTCCTCTCTTCCTCACAACAGGCTCTAGGTTAAAAGAAACTCATTTCTAGGCGGAGGATAAGCACGAGGAATGTTGCTGACACACGGACGGTGAGGAGGAAAACACAGAGCTCGCGTCTTAGTTACTGTCCCACATAGTTATATTTAATCCCAATTAAAATAGCCCTGTTAAAAGCTTGATAAAAATGCATGAGAAAACTAAACCCCTAAACTAATGAACATATGGTCTAAGTATGTGCATGCACTCTCTCTACACGGAGTCCTTGCGCATGTGCTCACTCCATATGCACACATCCACGTACTCAGCAGGAACACCCACTGTGACCAATGACAAAATTTTTCTCTTTCCCCACCCTGCGATTTTCCCTTCTGCCTTATACAGGTCTGAAATCAACCTTGATTATTATTTTTTTTTCCCAAACCTGAAATGTTTTTACATTTTCCCCTACCAACAGCAGTTTCTAGGTGCAAAAAGACCCAAGAATACAACAGAATATTACACAGGGTCAATCTTGTAGAGCCTATGGTTGTCCCCCCGGCAGACCCTATATAAAGCATTAGACACACAGGAAGGATTCTTATTCATCAACTTCCAAAACAAGGTGAGGACAGGAGGGAAAAGGAAAGCCCAAATTATCCTCAGTAGAAGAGAACACAGGATAAATAAGGACATTCACGCTAGCAGCAGGACTTATCTGATGCTGTGTCTCAGCCACCAGCATATGAAATCATCAGACCCAAGAGAACAGCTGTTTAGTTGCAGTTTAAAAAAGCGAGTGTGTCAATTCTTAAATCACTGCTCTTTGCTCACAGCACAGAGAAAACCAAACCAAGGCTTTGCAATCTTCTGTAATTTGAACCACAGCTTCTTGTTTACATATCTAAAGAAAGTTCATCTTCTGCCAGCCCACTTACTTACTGTAATACAGAGTGGGAGGGGTAGAAAGTGAAAGACAAATCACGTCTTATTGAAATTACGGGTGTAAAAAATGTTTGTTCATCAGATACTAATCTGTTGAGAGCCCAGTGGATGTCTCCCACAATATTAGCACGCCAAATCAACTTCTCCCAAGGAGGAAAGAGTTTAGAAAGCAGACTTACTGACTTCTCACAGCCAATGCCAACCACCAATCACTATTTCAGGCAGTTTCATCAAGGCAAAGAAGATTCACACCTTGATAGTAATTTTTAAATTAAGTCACCCTGACATTTCAGTATTAACTAGTGGACTAAATTACAGGCTTCGTCTTCACTGAGGGCTTCTTCTTGCCCACATGACAATCTGCTGGCAATACCCTGCTAGCCTGAAAGCAACTCTAGGCTCCTCATCTTGCAGACTCTTCAAAGCCTTCCTCTTTAGGTGCTTGGAAACCAGGTATCAACCCTGATGCATCATTAACCCTCACACACCTCCTTCATTACACCTCCTCCTAGGGCCAATGTCAAAATACTGCTCCTGTCTATACTAGTTTTGTCTTCTTTTTACTAACTGAAGTAAAGCAGTTGTCACAACGGACAGCCCATGTGCCAAGTCCAGTGTTTTGGGAGTTATTTCACCTTCTCCTCAGCAGAAACAAGGAACACGGCTCGAGCTCGGTAATCGAGCTTCCACACTTACATAGGAAGAAGCGGAGAAGCAGGAGATCTCCACAAGGATGGGGCCCAGGTCAGTGCATCACAACAGCAACACATCTTTACATCTTTCAGGCAGTGAAGGGTGTGGGAAGGAAGTAGGACCCAAAATGGAAGCTGACCCCTTTCTTACTGAATTCTCTGTTTCAGTCAAAGTAAAGGACACTAGACATAAAAGGAAATGTCAAACTAATTTAAATAAAACACATGCCCAAAACAAAGTATTCAACATATGCTTTAAAAGATAGATTTTTATTGTCAAGAAAGCAAAACAAAGATGTAATTGGCAAGTGCTGTGTTTTTCACCTAGTTCTGCCTGTAAAGTCCAGCCACCTTCATCAACATGAACCCTACTGCACTAAAAACAAATGGAAACAAATGACATTGAGAAGTAAGACATATTTGTTATTTCACTTCCAATAAACATTCCTTATTTACAGGCATCTGGCCAACTGCCAGCAGTAGAAACAGATGCCATTTAGATGTTCCTAAAGAAATACGAGTACAGACACATGGGATTACACAGAAAGTAATAGGAATAGTTATTATCTAACCATGTGCTCTATCGCACACCACATTCTTGTTATGCAACCAAGTTTATTCACCCGGAGGAGTCCACTGACAAATAAGGAGAATGTTTCATATGTATTTATTCATCAAATAAAAATAACAATGGTTTGTAGATGGGAACTACCACCTTCTTTTGATTCACATGCCTCCCATACTACCTGTACTAAACGTTGACAAGATTATCAAGATTGCTAAAAGAGCCAATATTTCTCTGAGGTGCTTTTTTTTTCTTCTTGAAATAGCAAAGTGGAAAACACACGGGCTTTCTCAGGCACCTTTGGCATAGAGATAATGCCATGTGCTCTGTGGTTAATTGCTAGCTCTTCTTCCTCCAAGGCACTGTGAATCATCTCTGCTTTCCACACAATTGGTGTCTTCCAAACAATTCTGGGTAAAACTCTGCTAGTTCATTCTCACCAAAGACATTGTATGAGGGCACAATTACACAGAAGGGATCACATATTAAAAAATGGGTGGTTTTTTTAAAGCATTCCACTAAAAATGTGCAAGGCAAATATTGCAGTAACTATTAATCAAGTCTAAAAATAAATTAAAACCAACTTCATGAAAGATGCCTTGGCATTTGCTGGCATTTAAAGCTGCCTTCAAGTACAACAAGCATTGCCACAGCAGTATCTGCTCCTCTCATCCAATGGCACCTTTTCCAAGCTTAAGCAAACAGATGTGAAGAGATGCTTTCCATCTCTGCTTGCAGACAGCATTGTGTTTTCATTACGACAAAGTGTTACTGAGCTCAGCGGTAGAAACCACCCACTTTCAGGAACTCCCAGTGTAGTTAATATTGCTGTGCCTAACAAAAGATGCCTTGGTCCGAGGCTGTTTGTACAGGCTGTTGTTACTGCCCTGTACCCAGCTGACCTCCATTTATGAAGGGCTGATCTGGTTACAGGATCCTGAGTTACTCTGTTTAGTTTAGGACCAGCAAAAGGCAACAGGCTGACAGTTCTAAAGATGATTTGGAGGAAAAAACCTAATAAATCACAGCTTGGCTAAAATATATGGTACCTGCCAGCGTTCTTCAGCAATGGATGGGCCATCTTAAAAGGCACAGTTTAGTTGTCAAGTTAGTATCCTTCAAGGTTTCTCTTAGAAAAAAAAAGTGCCACTTTATTGACACTTAGAAAACAACTAGGACAACAGACAAGGGAGCTCTTTGATGGCTCCCAAATTCTGGGCTGCTCTAGGGGTCTCTGTAAGTATCTTGGCAGAAAAGTTAAGACAGTCCCACAGAGAGTGCTTGCAGCCCACACTCCCGAGTAGTCAATGGGATCTCCCCTCAGGTGGGGTCACTGTATTTTCTTTTGCTCTCAAGTGAAGGCAGAAAATAAATTTCGTGTTTTTCCCTGCCCTCTGCATGCTTGTTCCTGTGCTGGAGCACAGCACAGCTCCTCCACAGCCACTCTGGGAGCTGCCTGGGACCCTGCACCACTGCAAAAGCAGCCTTTCAGAAATCACAGAATCACAGACTGGTTTGGGTTGGAAGGGACCTCAATACCCATCTAGTTCCACTCCCTGCCATGGGCAGGGACACCCTCCACTAGACAAGGTTGCCCAAAGCCCCATCCAACCTGGCCTGGAACACTGCCAGGGAGGGGGCAGCCATAGCTCCTCTGGGCAGCCTGTGCCAGGGCCTCATCACTGTTACAGGGAAGAATTTCTTCCTAATATCTAATCTAAATCTATTCTCTTTTAGTTTAAATCCTTGTTCTGTCTCTATGCTCCCTGATAAACAGGCCCCCTCCATCTTCCCTGTAGCCCCCCTTCAGGCTGGAAGGCAAAAAGGTCTCCCCGGAGCCCTCTCATCTCCTGGATGAGCAAGCCCAACTGTCTCAGCCTGTCTTCATAGGAGAGGTGCTCCAGCCCCTGATCATCTCCATGCCCGCCTCTGGTCTTGCTCCAACAGCTCCGTGTCTGCCCTGTACTGGGGACCCCAGAGCTGGATTGAGCACTCCAGGTAGGGTCTCACCAGATCAGAGGGGCAGAATCCCTTTACTTGACCTGCTGGTCACACTGCTGATGCAGCCCAGGATACAGTTGGCTTTCTAGGCTGCAAGCACGCATTGCCAGCTTTTCATCAACCAGCACCCCCAAGTCTTTCTCCTCAGAACTGTTCTCAATCCATTCTCTGCCCAGCCTGTAGCTGTGCTTGGGATTGCACTGACCCATATGCAGGACCTTGCACTTACCCTTGCTGAACTTCACACGGTTTGTATGGGCCCATCTCTCCAGCCTGTTAAGGTCTGTCTGGATGGCACCCCTTCCCTCCAGCATGTCAGTTCTGGGATTTAATCTAAATCATTCAGCAAGCCAAACTGCGGCCCCAAAGCATCTGTATCAGCACAAGTAATGCAGCAACAAGCTGAAGAAGGGTGGACATGAGCACTGAAAGAACAGAAATTTCTTCAGGAGGAGAGTGCATCAGGTTAACCAGCTGTACTGCTGAGGCTACATCTATCTAGGGGTTTCTACAAACTCTCCAATTCTCTTCTGGACAATTCAGGGTATTGACAATCAGAAGGTCAGGGTGAGGTGCTTTTCCAGATCCCTACTCAACCTAAAAAAAACCCAAAAACCAAAAAACTTTGATTTTCAAACAGAACTCTTGTTTGGGGGAAAATCTGGGTTTGGTGGCTTTGGGGAGTTTCTTAAATAGTGCTTTATTTTCACTGTATGTGGAAAAGTGTTACCTGAAGTCTTTGTTAGTTTTTCAACACAGGAAAAAAAATCCTAGAGAAACTCCATAGTGGGGTGAGGTCAGGGTTGGGCAAAGAGAGCACTCAGTACATTTATGTGAATTATGTCACCAAAAATTTTTGAAAACACTTCATAAAAATGCGTGGAAAAGTCATTGCCAGAGCACGAAAGGAATACGGCATCCAAGATCACAGAAGGTCTTTACTGGATGCAGACGCTTTTTTGTTTTAAGGTCTGGCAATCAGTTTTGCTGTGTTGGAAGTTCTTTCCTGTGCTAAGAAGGTTTCAGTATATCCAAAAAGCACCTCAGCAACAAGCCAAGACAGGGATCAAGACAGGGAAATACAGTTACATTCTTCCCAGTTCAGGAGAGGATGAAGCCAAGGTAAATAATTTGAGCTCACCATCTTCCGACATAAACTCTTCTTCTAGTTCATGGGTTGTTTCTACATTATCAGCCAACTACAGACATCACAATTTGTTAGGGCAGCCAGTTGAAATTAAGTAGAAATGTATTTCCACCTTAATTGCAAGGAACCTTATTTCCTTTACAAATTTTTTAACTCTCAGCCCCTTGGCAAAGTTGTTGCCTGCTGCTTGGCTTTCAACACTTTTTTTTTTTACTTTTTTTTTTTTTAAAAATGGAAACCTTCACCTCCAGACCTTACTGCAGAAAGCCACTACGAGACCGGGCAGAAAATACAATTTCAGTGCTAGAAACCAGGGAGAAGGAAAAAAAAAAACCCAAAAAAGGGTAAGTCATTCTTGTGAGCAGAGGGTAGGACTGGCATCCCTGGCCTTCCACCCCAGATGGAAAAGAGACTACCTTGCAGATGAGGTGAGGACAGGAGCTCACTCCTTGACCAAAACACATAGCACGCCCCTTCTCAGAAAGACAGCTCAAGATTCAGCCTGAAATACTCTTGTTGCATTCTTCAGCAGCAGGCCCACTGCAAATACACTCATCCTTTAGGCACTATCGTCTAGCTTTAAGCTCAGAGGGCTGTTGCCTTTGCATGTCTTCAGCAGAGGTTCATCTCCAGCTGTCCTACAGGTTCTGCCTGTAAAACTGGGTCTGCAGTCTCTCTGCAGGGAGGCTGGCCTCCTTCCTACCTTCTCTTCTCATCCCACAGCCTCTCCATAATGACTGCTTTCTTCTCCAGTGACAGACACTGTTAGTCAGAGCCACACACTGACACATGAGAAAATATCTTTAACCTCATCAAACGTTTTCTTCAGTATCACTCCATCTCTATACACAGCTTCCCAGGATAGTGCAAGTGGAAAACTCAGCAGAGGGAGGCAAGGTAGCACAGAGCGACCACACTGCTGCTCTGAAGGAGCAGGGGAGAGCACCATGCATGCTCACCCATTCCCCCTGCCTTTCACAGCGTTGCCAATTTCCGTAAAATTCGGGATGAATCATGTTTGTGCTGCTTCTTCCAACATCCCAGTTGCTGGGAGTCACATACCTGAGCAAGAGTCTCATCTTCTATCTTCAAAGAAAAGAGAGCACTTCTAAACTTAATTTGAGGGATGGGGGAAACTGTGTAACCCAAACAGCATAAAAGTTCAAATTTCAAGAGTCATTTAAAAAAAATTCCTCTTTCTTTTCTTTCTTGCTTTGGCTAAACACACCTCTCCAGGTGAGGAGATGTTTGCCAAATTCTCTGTCATGGAAGCAGTTACACTGCAGGAATGTAGTTAAAGCAAGATAAAGGGATGCTTTCCTAGGGAGGGTGCTGAATGCCTGCATACAATGATTTTAATGTCACTCCTGTCAAGCTGATGCCCCAACAGGGTGGAAGCAAGAAAAACACAAGCTTTTCATTATTGGATAATTGGATGCACACCCTTAGTAGTGAAAGCTGTTTACTAAGTTAACTGCTCACCACTGAGTAAAAGCTAGAACAAGGATACCAACAAAAATACTGCAAGATCCCAAGTCAGAAAAGAGGAAAGAACTGAAGCAGCAACTGTATGAAAACAAGTCAGAAAGCTTTCTATATGGTAAAGACTTTAGCCAATACAAACAAATAATGCACATCATCCTCCCAGAAAACTTGCAGCCAAACAAGCACAAATGGCTAAAAATATTTTAGTCAAAAGCTAATTAATGAAACTTAAAATTCTTGTCCTACAATGCTTGTTTTAGTCGTAAAGTTTACTGACAATACAATCTTGATTTTTAAAAAATCTCATCATTGATTACACTCAGATTTTAATCAAACTTGAAAAAAATAAACCAACAGTCACCTTTATCTTTAAAAGCTCTCATTCTGAAAAGGGTATCTTCACAGGGTTTTTAAGCACAGAGTAAGCAACATCCAAGATGATTAGAACAGGATGACCCCTAGGATGTCTACCCCCTCCCTTTCCTTACTAGCTCTGTCTAAAAGAAATCTCTTTCCGAATCACCCATATTTGGCTGTGTATAAAGGCAAGCAGGCAGCTCCAGCTGGATGCCTCCACCTAGCTATCAATTACTGTCACAGGATTTATACTTCATCTGTTTTCCTCCTCTCCTGTTTCATTTTTCCTCCATCAGTAATGAATTCAGGCCAAAACCACAAAACTAAAAATTCAATCACTGCCACCTACTGAAGCCAGTTCACCAATAAATGAGGTTACCAATTTTTATATTGCATAGTGTGAAAGATTAAACCACAGTTCTTAGTGAAAAATTTGTGTTTCCTTATTTTCCTCTGAGACAACTTACTACTGAGTTTGCAGATCAGCTGCCCAAAATGCTGCTTTATTCTCAGAAAAAGCAAGAAGAAACCAAATTAACATTTAACACTTTGCATCTAAGAAAGAAACAGGCCTAGCAATTTAGCCAAATGATCTGCTACAGACTGACATTTTCTTCTTTTGTCCCTTCTTAGAGAAAACTAAGCCAATATATTGAGAGGTGAGAAAGAACCAGCCTTTAATGACTGACTAGATACATCAGAGTATACTGGTATTTTCACTGAAACGGAATGAAGTGAGCCATTGATTGATAGATTTGCCTTGAAAATGAGAGTGGTCAACCCAGATGGCTTTTTTTGGTTTTATGACCAAATGAGGAGAGAGCTGGAAAGAGTTAATAACGCAGAAGAGTCAGTTACTCAGAACGAATCATAATACCTTGGAACTAAAGAATGGTTTAGAACTAGAACTAAATAATAGTCTAGGACATTTACAACAAATGTCATCTGCTTCTGCCATGCAAAGGCAGACAGTGATGAGAGTGCTGGACAATACGGTAGCTTTACTAATGGGGATGGGAAAACGAATAAGATAATCAGCAGAATGAGAGCTGACATTTCCATTACAAGGATGAAGATGACTCTCTCTGCCCACAGGACAGATGCCATAATTTGGGAATGGAAGAGAGGAGCGTTTCCCTTGTCCACATAAGGCCTCTGACCTAAAGCTGCTTTGTCTTCAAAGATTTTACGAGTGTGGTGCATCTGGACATGGGTTGGTCGTGTCTTGGGGTATTTTTGCTGCTATTTTGGATTGAGTTTGTTTTGAGAACTCAGAGCAGCCTACTTCATATGATGTAAAATGAAAAATTTCTTCCATTTTATTTATCCCTTTCACTGCTGTGAAACACAAATCTTCTGTAAAGAAACACAAGCTATGCATGACCATAAATCAGTTGTCCCACAGCTGAGACAGTCTGCTACAGCTACCATCGCCACTGTATTTACCTTACTGCTCAATTCCCCTTTCTTCTCAATTTATGGCATTTCTGAATCATCAACACAAAAGACTGAAATAGGGTACTGGATCATTTGATTGGGTGTTTCTCAGGAAAAGTGGGGATAATATTAAAGAACAGAAACTTCGGCAAACGAGAAAAAAGACATACAGGGAAAAATAAACTCCACTTAGTAGGATTACATAGTCAAACTGATAAATGATTTTTTGATCTATCTATGGCTTGTTGGCCCTTGGTTAAAGCAGACACACATATGTTGAATGTCTATTTAAAAGCAGAATCCATTCACTAAACCACACTGGAGCTAGAAAACTATTTGTAACTGCAACCATAAAAGGGAGAATCCTATGAATGTGTTATGTTCATCTAGCAAAGCTGTTCTCTAGCAATCAGCAGATTCAGGCAGCATATAACAATCTTGCTCTTAGACACAATAGAGTCTGGACTACAAGAGTAAACTAAGACAAACCATTAGAAAGCTCTCCAGAGATTTCATCCTTTTTCTTTTTTCCTTTTTTTGTTGTGGTGTGGCAAGAAAAATCATGTATTCAAAGTTTACTGCTCTGACTTTCTAGCAGGAGGATGACATCAAAACACCTCCTTTCATATTACAGTTTTAAACAAGAAAAAAGAAAAAAAATAAAGAAAAGGAAAATGTCAGCAGAGGTCTTCATCATAGTGAAAAAATGTCTGGAAACAATTAGCAACTAGAAAAGGGAGGAGGAAGAGTAATAAAAAAATACTTAAAATAGAAAGTACTGAAGCAGTGATTTTTTTTTGTAACTAGAACACCCTAAACACTGCAGAGATGTAACTTAAAGGTTGATACATGCTTCCACTGAATCTCATGCAGTTCAAAATACAGCCAGCCTCTTTCCTTATCGACGTTCTGAGGCCATAAACCTACACAGCAAGTTATCAAAGCAAAACATCTGTGCACTGTCCACACATGCAGCGCGTGCTTATGAAACAGAAAAGAATGATGTCATTTCAGCCTGGTTTTTATTATATTCCATTTTCTAAATTCTCAGCAGTGCAGCTGTAACTCTGCCTCTAAAAAGCAGCTTGACATTACTTCATCATCAGTTGGGGCAAATTTACAGGGGAAGCCACTTGCAATGCCCCATGGCAAGAACACTTCCTATTGTGGCCTTAGGAAGATGCTGCAGTTTCACTGACCCACAGCAGCTGCAAATGGGCCCTTGCCTTTAAGCAAATCTGAAGCACTACAAATTTTGTCAGCTTCCCCTTATGCCACCAGCCTGCTCCCTGAACACAGCTGGCCTCCTGCAAAAGTGTGCAAGTCTGTGCAAAGTAATGGGATGCTAAAATCCAAGTTTGTTGTGGAGATAAAACCTGCTCGCCAATGGAGAGCCACAGCAACCAACCCTGAAGTTCTCAGACACCTAGTGCCCCTGAGGCTTATGTGCCCTGAGCCCACTTGATGAACAAGGAGGGAACTGGTTGCTTGAGAGAAAGTATCTGAGACCTACGTGACATCGCTTCTCTAGGCCAACTGCACTGTGTCCATCAACCTTCATACCTTATCCTCCCATCCTTCAAAAGCTTCATTTGCACCAATCTCCTCATCACTGGTTCAAAAATTCCCTCAAACACGTCTCTAACATATCATCTGTTGGTGGTTTCTTGACACCAGCATCCCCCTTACCATTTCCTTCAACTTCCTGTCACCATTCCCCATTCCCCCATTACTTCTCCCGGAAACGACCACTCATGATATCAACACATTTTCTACAGGGAGAATAAGTAGGAGAATTACTGTTGGGATATGCAGATGTGCTAGAAAGCATGGCTATGCTAACACAGCACTGCACTGCTTATTTCTTTCCTTTTGGGGGAAATTAATGTCAAAAAAATAAAGAGATTTCTGGTACTAAGGCTTAGAATATTTCTAGAATCTGTCAACCAGGCTAGCTGCTTGCTTGCTTTTTTTCTTTTTTTTTTTTTTTAATTTTAGCCTGCTAAAGAGAAAGAAAGTGTTGTTGAGTGGAACATACAGTTTTAGAAACATGGCAATTCATTTCTTATTTTTAATTATTTGAGAAAGACTAGCCCATTTCAATGAGGGCTTTGTAAGTGTGGACCCTCGGTAGTTTTGTGGAGGGATACGGACTACAACTGTTTCTCAGACTGGTTCCAGGAGACAGTGGAAAAAAGCCATACCCCTTGATTCGAATGAAGTCACTCATGCTTCTCTTCCAAAAATTACAATAGCACCATGTACGAAACTCATCAGTAACTGGAGAATCTTGGACTTCATTATTTAAAGCTGGATTTGATGCAATATGAACTCTTTTTTTAAAAACAACTTTTCACATAAAGGCATTAATTTAAACTTGGTCGTATGTATTTTTTTACGCATACCAACACTTTCTTGTAATGATCCTGGACTGTGTAATATTGGCCTTAAACACTGCATGTAAAAATAGCATGTCTTCTTACCAAGCAAAAGGCTTGAAGAACTCCAGGGTTTTTAAATTTGGACAGACTGTAGTAGTAACACGGGATCTGCTTACAGACTCCAAGCGGGAGTACTAGTACTACAGAGGCCAACCTCCCCACACCATGGCCAAGTTGGCCACCCTTCCAGCCAGAGCAGAGTTCTGCACAGCACAGGGAAAGTCACGTTCCCTGTCAGAGCCACTGCAGCCGTGTGGCTTTCTTTTTGTCTCTGTCATCTCATCCTTACCTGGTCTGGTATGGGTACTTCTAAGGTAGAGACTGCATACGGTATCTGAACAAATTGCACAGCAACATAACATCCCCTTTATCTATGCACGCAGCATGATAACCCACACATTCATCAAAACTTTCACAGGCATTATGATAGTCCTGAAATTAATACAAATCTTAACTATTCCCAAATGTAGTAATTTCCTGCTTTCAAACAGCCTTTGCATGTAAGGTGACCTAAGCTATCTAAAATCTCTTCACTGAAAAACTGAGGAGAGGAGGAAAAGTATTTAATTCTGGGACCCTGAATTAAAGTCCCAAATTCATGTTTATTCCAAACCAAACCATCAAGTGGAATAGTTAGTATCATCAGATAAGGAACTTAAAAGTGCACTTTTTCCCTAACATAAATGATACTGTTTTAGCTGCCCCAAGAAAGAAAATACTATTGTCAGCTCACCATTCTCATAATTTGTAAGTTCATTAATGTACTCTGAATCGATGATATGAAAGCAGTCAATATCCAGATGACTTCATTAAAGGCTTTTGCTGTTCTACAAAACACAGATACACACATGGATTTAAAAAACCCCAAACCAACCCAAAAAATGAAGAGTGTACAAGAATGGAGTGTATTCAGTCAGCATCCTCCCTCTGCAGGAAATTGCTCCCATCAGGTATCTGCTTATATCTATTTATACATATACACAGACAGATACACTTTCCATTCATTTTATATATTGTACACTAAACCTACCCAGTAGGTAAAGTCCTACATACAAAGCAGCACAAAAAAGTCATCCAAAAAGAGGTGCTGCCCCTGGAACACATAAAATATTCATCCCCATTTAAAAATATTTTTACATATACTTCAGTTGATCAGTCTCCTCTATTTGGAGTGAGCAAGTATAAAAACACTGACACTAATTTGATTGTACTGTAAATCTGAAATTTGAAGACTTCCATTTAAATGTTCACTTCACCAATATTGCTTAAAAAGCAAGGAGTTGAGAGTCTTTGCATTGTTTTGCTACATGGTTTGTTAAAGCAGTTCTTCCAAGCATTCAGTGAATTAAGTTTACTCAGCAGCATTCTCTGTTGTTATTTACGCTTGATTTAAAACATATTATGAAATCCAGAGGACACATACTTAGGTTAGAAACTGTGCACCTGGACTCTGACCCGACTTTTATACACACCAAAACAAAAAAAAAAAAAAAAAAAAAGAGTTTAAAGCTTTCATCCATAAACCAAAGTGCAGCCTTTATCTGCATAATTATATATGCCACCTAGTTGTAATAGAAAGGCCTCAGTTGCTCCTACTATACTTAATTGTTCCCCACTAAATATAGAATAATTCCAGGTCTAGAGACTCAGGTCACCAGGTAAAGCTTTGCAGAGCATAAATCTGTCACCACCTTTGCTCAAAGCACCTCTTTAATCAAAATTCATTTAGTGTGACAGTGAAAAGCGGCCGATTTAGACAGCACTGCCAGATAATTTTGAACCCGTTCGTCCTGTTTTCAAAGGAAGGAGATCACAGTGGAAACTCAGAGGAGTCAGCAGAAACTTGAGCAAGTTGTCAGCCTGCCAACTAACCTTTTTATCTTTTTTGTTTGTTTACTTAATCTTCTTCAAAAATGCATGTTCGTTGCAGTCATTACCGATTCCCAACGAAATTCATGTAGCATCAGAAAAAATGTGTTTCTGTTTTACTTCTTTGTAACAGTTATAATGAATAGATATATGGGTAGCCTACCACTTCCACAAATAAGATCGTCTGATTCCCATAATTATAAGGGGAAACATTAAGACTAATATTGTTCAATTTTACCAATTAATATAGTTACCACCAATGTCTAATTTGGCTCATCAGTGTCAAAGTGAACAGAAAACAAGTGTGTTTGCAAAGGCAGCACATTTCAATTACTGACATCTAAGGCATAAACATTCTACATATTTAAGGCATATAACAAGGCTTCAACTACACATTTATGTATTCCTTCTTTTCTGCTTCGTACGTGTATTTTTTTTTTAAATCTATCGCTGGTGTAGAACTAAGTGAAGGCACTTGCTTTAAAAAAAATGGGAGACACTTTTCTAAGGTGACTTACATTTCATGAGACACGCTGGCACTGAGCTTTAGTGAAATAATAAAGCTGTCTTCCAAAAAGATCTGTTCTGATTACTTTAAAATATTTAAAGTTATTGCTATTAAAATACAGATGTGAAAATTTAACTGGAAATGAACATGTCTTTAAAACTTTAGTAAAAGTGCAGGCTATTGAAAGAGAGATGCAGCGCTTGCGCAGCCTCGCAGGTTACTGAAATCCATCATTCTTGGGGAAAAAGGGAATCACCCAGATCCCTGTGGCACATCACATGGTTAATGAGGGAGGAATTAGTCGAGCAATGTTATTACATTTAAGTTTTCATAACAAGTGCCTTTCTCTAGGGAAGCCAAAACAAATTAAACTAAGTATGAGAGAAGCACAAGCTGTATCCAAAGCCGCGATTCAACGTCTGGTGGCAGCCCTGCTCCAGCAGCCACCACCGGCAGCTGCTCCTGCCTGCACCCTGCACTGCATGGCACAAGGGCCTGATCCGCCTGAAAAATAACCCCACAAAGTCAAGTAAATCACATCAAACCTTCACAGGCCATTTTTTATGCTCTCCTCATGCAGTCACACACTCGCACGTCTGAGCCAGTGCAGGGAGAGCACAGCAGTGGGCACTGGTGCCAAGGTTTTGCTCAAAATGCACCCTAATTTTATTTTTTTTCCTGCTTTCCAACAAAGCCTGTCGAGAGCAGAGGGAGACCGACCAGCTGAAGAGCAGGTAGCAGCTGCTGCCGAGATGCATCTCCAAGCACTGCATTGCTGGGCACTGTGCTGGCACGTATCCCCTACCCACCCCACTGGCTGGCAGCTCCTGCCAGAAGCCCTGCTTGAGTCCCATTGCAGACGGGCCACTTCAAGCTGATGGACAAACCAGAGGGAAACCCCAAAGCCCCAAGTTTCATGCTGTTTAAGTCCATCTAATTACTGTCTGCCAGCACCCCAGCCCTCCACTCCCAAGCCCTGCATAAAATAATCTTTTTTTCTCCGTTGTGTTATCCCATGGGTTTTGTTTCTGCCAGCTTACTGACATGGCTTGGCAGAGAGGGGAGGGTGGGACAACAGCAGTGGAGGTGACACGTCTGAGCTCGCAGGTAAATTTTCTTAGGCTGCTGCTGACCTTAAAAAAATGCTGCTGCCTACATTAATCATTTTGCAGCAGTTCCTACTTTTAGATGTAACTCATCACTGCCACAAACATTTACAGCACCCACATTTCTAATTTGGTGCTGTCTTTGTGCATAGACTTTGCATTAAAACTAAGCAAACACAAGTTGCAGAATCTGTTGTGTCTTTCAGGACTGCAGAATGCACAGGCCTCACTGCAGCTCTGCTCCGCAGTGCTGCTGCAGCAAGTCATCGGAGAGATGTGAGGGTTGGAGGGGAAATCTTCTGTGTCTCATAACTTACATACCAATTCCCAGATCTGCACAGCAAAATCAGGCAGGGCTTCCCTCAACCTTCTCTCTTCAAGGCCACAGAGATGGGCTGTGGTGAGACGTGAGAGGATGGCGTCTCACTGCAGGTGGAGGGAAGCCCTAACTGAAGCCCAGGCTCTGAAGGCTCGCTGTAACTCCCACAACTGATGTTTAAGCTCAGCAGAGCTGCTGGGACAGGTGCTGAGCACAGGGCAGCCTCTACACCCGCCTCTGAGCCTCAGATTCCCAGCAGCACAGGACTGGTGGGATAAGCACCGCCACGCCTGCCCCATCTCTGTTCATCTCTTCTGACAGGAGACATCTTATGCAATGCAGCCAGTACAACCTGTCATCATTAGCGTGTGACGGCCTGGTATTTTCTGCAAAGAAACTCCACGTATACCATGTGCACATGGTATGAAGGCAGGGCCATGATTCTTAAATTTCCTGCAGTAGGTGGAAAAAAATACAAAGAAAACCACCCTGGGGATCATCAAGAAGGAGACGCCCTTGTCTGAAACAGCCATCCAGCTACAGGTACGTTAACAGAAATAATTGGTACCTGCTTAAATACGCCTTCTCATAATAAAGGAGATTTCTTTCTGCTGTGTTTCAACTAGTGAATTAGCGTGCAGGGAAGAGACAACTTTATTATTTACAAGAGACTTAATAATCTGTCTACATATCCACATCACGCTTCAACCAAAACAATCTAACACTCCATTAGAGATTATTAATACACAAAGACCCAGGAGTACCTTGTGATTTATGGTATCATTTCCTCCACTTTACAAACAGGGGAAACTACAGAACAGCAGTTATCTCAGCTGCGTAGGTTATTAAAAAGCTCCGTGAGGAAACCCACAATACAAGTCAGCTAATTTCCATGGGGCCAGGATTTCACGTCTGTTTTTCCAACTCTGCGCCCGTGCTTTAACTTTACAATTACTAATGAACTTCACTGAAGCGAAACTCAAATAATTAGAGATGTCGGCTGCTTCTACCACAGCCAGTGGCAAAACTTTCATTAATTTTAACAGAAGGAAGACTAGACTAAGTGTTTATAAAGCAGTTGTGATCACTGGAAGGCAGTCCCGAGTTCTCAGTATTAGCGTCTCCAAGACTACATCTATCTAAGAGCAACTTTTGTTTTAAAGCATTCAAAACCTGGTCACAAAACCTGATACATTTTTAAGTTCTGGTTTTTCAGAACATCGTCATTGAAGGAACAGTTATTACTCACACTGATTTTTCTTATATGAATAATTTAAATGTGTTGCTAAAGCACATACCAAAGGCCACTCCAGGAAGGGATGGAGTCCCTCTGAGGATTCTCACATCTTTCATATCTGCTCTTGCCCCTGGTTATAACAGCTTTTCATTCATTTTTCCAATTAAAATGGTAATGTAACGACATTTGGAAGATTCATCCAACCAACAAGTTTACTGCTGCATTCACTGGAAAAATCATGAAGTACCTCAAAATGGAGGAAGGAAAGCTTTTCAAGGTCTCTTATATTGAGTTCTTAACATGAAATTGTTTAGATTATAAAGCACAGCAGACCTAGACTTTTTCTTGCACCTGGATGACCTGTTGTTTTCTTGAATTATGATTTTTTCTCTACATATAGTATACCACACTGAAGCAAATATATCTTAAAGATCATGACTGATGGGTTCCACCACATTTCGTTGCTCAATTTTAAAACAAAAGTTATATCCCAAGTGAGAGATAAGCCTAATGTAAAGGCACACAGAAGTTCTCACCAAGCCTTTTAGGCATCAAGTGAGCAAACAAGCACGACTTCATTATGCTTTAACTATGACCAAATCAGTGCAGCCCTCAAGTCCAGAATCATGCCAACAGGATCAAAGGAACTACCTTATATTAAGTGCTAGTAGGAACTACACTAACGAACACGGGTACAGGATCTGTCACAGGAAAGGTCACAGGCAAATCACTGCAGTGAGCCACACCAGGCAGCAGGGAAGAAGTCAGCATGACATCTACAACTCTTCCTGCAAGGAAAGTAATAAACAGGCAGCTCTGCTCCACTCTGATCTTTCTCTATCTCTCACGGGATTTTAAAGAGAAGGCATCATTCAGGGCCTCTCGAGGCCAAAAAAGCATAGCTGACAGCAACATGTTTCACACAGGAGAAAAATGCCACAATTAAATCAGAGGACTCTCCAGGAAACAAGGGATGCAGCAGCATCCTGAAACCACACACACCTGTATGTCAAATACATCTCAAATAATGGCTTTTTTTTTCCATGAGCTTTCCTTTATTTTGCAGCATGTTGTAAACATTTGGATGATGACTGCCATGTCAGTGTAGTTGTTTAGACATATTCACCCAGATTAAAGAGAATGGAAGTGAAAGCCCATAGTGCTGCTGCTTAAAAGAAATTCCAACATGCCAAGTATTTGCACTTTCCACTGAAAACATGCATGGCCACAGCAAGGCAAAGCACACAACTTCAACCAATGCTGCTTCTATCCTCCTCCATCACAGCATTCATATTATGGGATCACAGAAGTCTTCAAGCATAAGAGCAGTCTAATCTTCTGTTAAACAAGAATATCTGTGAATTCTCAAAGCTTTCAATTATTATTTCGAAAGACATGAAAATACTTTTTCAAATCAGCTTTAAAGAAAAAAACATCATTGTTCTCTGCCAGTCTTAGTCTGCAGCCTCTGTGAGGTTATCAGGATAAGGAAATTTAAGTTTTCCATAGTCTCACCTGAGCTTCCAGGAGCCATTACATCAAAGTCCCTGAGCTTCCAGGAGCCATTACATCAAAGTCCCTCACAGCTTCATCACATCGCAATCCCTACACTTTTACTGAAGATATATCAGTGAATAAACATATTAATTTAATGCAAAGAATACTTATGTTTCTCTGCAGCAGAAGACCTTGTGCATTGTGTATGCTTTGATAATTTTTTTTTCAAACTAACTTCATGTTCAGATGAAAAAAATAGATTATTCTGTGCCACAAGGACAACTTGTTCTTTTACAAGCATGAAAGCACACTCTTTCTTCTGTTTAGTCAGCTAAATGCCAGAAATATAACCCTCTATTTAAATCTACCTGCAATAAGCGAGGACTAGAAGTACACTGATGTTATTTCCAAACATGAAATCTAATTTACACTGAAATAAAATTAGTTATTTCCCCAACAAATAACCATATCCAGAAAAGTCCCTGCTCACACGTGTCCTAAGAGACAGTGAAACTGGCACCTTCTCCCCATGTCCATCTCCACTCCAGCAAGCGTGAAGCCCAAAGCTTCCCACAAGTGATCTTTCCCCCTCAGCACTATACATCACATGTACTTGTCTCCCCCTTCCCATCCACTAATTCCCTCCTCTGATAACACTCACAACAGATCTGCTAACTCAAAATGCATTCACAACCAGCACTACCTGCTGCTTCCTCAGATGAACATCTCCAAGTAGCTCAACTTTCCAAAAAGGAACCTGAACCTTCTCCATCCTTCATTACACAGGGGCTTCCCATATCCCTGGAAGGATTTCATCCAGCTGGCAAGCACAGCACAGACAATTTCAGCTGTTTAAGCCATCTGCACCACTGGCTCCCTTCATTCAGACTATTCCAATCTGAGCTCATTCGTGTCTTTCCAGTCATCTGCCTATTTTTATCCTCACAGATAACCACACATCTGTGCCAGCTACTAACGTCAGTCACTCACTAACTTCCCATGCTCCCCCGGCTCCCTTCTAAATCTCAGGCACTAACTACTTCCACATTTCTCCATGTGCCAGGTAAGCAATGGCCTCCTTTCACTGACATAAAAAAGGTTACTGGCTTGTTTAAACTGGGGAGGGGAGAGGAAAAGTACTATTTAAGAGACTCTGATACACCTGTGCAACTCACATTTGAAGCTGCTACACAATTATGTTTAGTAATGTTTTGATAGCACCTATTAAACCCAACTTTGATCACAAAAAGGCTACATGCAGTAGACTTTTGAAATATAAAAAGGTATGTATAAGGCTGACATTGGGGGGTCCTTTTGGATATTTACCACTGTAAAAATAAAGGGGGGAAAAAGCCTTTAATTCCTCACGCTACCATTCATTCAATTTAAATTGTACTATTAAGCTGTACTACTGGGAAAAAGAGAGTGGAAATCTACTTACCAAAAGAGTAAACCCTGGCTTTATATTCCCAGAAACAGATAGGGTGATTAAACTACACATTATATTTTATATGAAAAAGAATTAAATAAGAAAAAAAAATAAAGAAAAAGAAACTGGCAGCAGATCTAATTTCACACTCGGAGGATTACAATGCAGAGAATACACACGTGCATTCTTCGCTGACAACAGCACTGTGAATGCTCAGGAGATTGCCGGCGCTCTTTAGGATTTAGAAGATTTAATGTTCTGCTTCGTTACTTCACAGCATGTAAAAGTTTGGAGGATGCTGGAATACCGAGCAACTTACCAGGGAAGAAAAATGCAAGGAAAGGGCCTCATCAAACTTACAGAATCCTGACAGACCTTATCTGATAGTGTTTCACTGTGCTTAAATTGTGGAAAACAAAGCCCAGAGTGCTGCTTCTCCTTTAACTGCATAATCAAAGCCACGGAGTGGGTGCTATACTGATCGCCTCACAAGCAGACCATACATACGCTGACATCCTATTTTTGCTTAACCTAATAAAAAGAAACTTCAACTCCTTCCTTCTACCCTTTCAAAAAACCCATGAAGACTTGCAAGGCCAAAACCCGTTGACAAAACTTACACCGGCTGTAGCTGCATCAGAAACTTTGCCTATACCTGAATACGGGCCGTTTCTCATCCTGGATCTCCAGGAGCGGGCACTTCTCAAGCGCATGCTTTCCAGCAGTCAGCGCTGAGGTGGACCATTGCTCTTCAATGAAGACTAATAGTTAGGGCAAAGCATCTCTGCAAGCTGCAGTAATTTCTCCCTTTTCTTCTAAGTGCAGCCAAGCAGGAGCAACCCCGCGGGGTAGGTGACAGCACGACAATAGCTAATCCCAACAAGCGAAATCCTAGCTGAGGAAATGTGCTCTGAAAGTGCACTATTTAGTCTAGGAGGATGAGACTCCTGAGAAAACAGAAAGCCTCAGTAATTAGTCTTCAGGAAGGTGGCTCCTTCACCTAAGAATTATTTTCAAATCCTGGGTATTTGGTTTAGCTAAAAGAAATCAAGTTTTTTTGTTAAGCAAATTTCTAAGTGTCTGGAAATTTCAGAGGCACACATACAGTTCCCACAAAAACTAACTTCAAACAATTGAATTTTGTGTTTAAGGTGCCCTTTCAATTATCTGCATAACACTGAAGGTTTGGTGGTTGGTTTTTATTAAAAAAACATTTTGGGGGGAGGTTTTGTTCCTCTTGTTCTGCTCAGAAAGTAAAAATCCACCCAAAATCCACCTGTCCATCCCTTCTCCTGGTGTCTCCCAGGAGGTGCCACAAGCCTCTCACAGCTGGTAGGAGAAGCGTGACGGCTCCTACCCATGAGTGCAGCCCAAACACTGTGAGAGAAGCTGATATCCTACATACACCCCCACCCCTTACTCCCCCTTCTTGGAAACCATTGCACCCAGACCTGCCCTCACATACTTCTTCCCATTTCCATCCCTAAAGAAACCCATCTGGGCCAGGAAGAGCTCATCCCAACAGGAGATGGTACAGCAGCTCCTTGGGGAGCACGCACGGAGATGGAAAGGTGGTTTCTGATTCATGCCTCTTCAAAATTTGCAATTTAGGAGCAGAGAGGTGGTAACTTACTGTGCATTGTCCCCAGCAGTCCCAACTACATCATAAAAATAGATTAAATTAAGGATATTCACTTCATTAAAAGCATATACAAACAGTGGAAGGGTCTGAAGCTATGCATAGACAGACTTAAGCCAGCAGTAAGTCAATTATTCCTGAGTGATGTACTCAGACCATTACTGCACTGCTCAAAACAAGAGCAGCACATTGGCTCAGATAATTTCCATTCCGCACCCACCACCTCATCCCTCTGCTCCCTGACAGTCACGCCCAGTGAGGATCTGACACAGATGAAAAAAGCTTCCTCCTCCTCTTCCCTTTTCCACGCCAGGCCAGTTGCTGGCGCTAGCTCACAGCACAGCTGCATGGCACTGGCACAGCCCGTGGTGCAAGGCCACAAGGCCAAGGGGAGCCAAGGGGGCAGCAGGCGAGGGGACAGGTGGCCAACATGTTTGAAACCCCCGTAAATACATGACATTTTGACAATATAGGCAGCTTCACATGTGCTCTGCCAGCCTGACGTCACGGCTATCCTCTGCACATAGAGCTCTAAGGATGTATTTGGACAACTAGAATTTCTGTAGCTGACTTTCTAATTTAAAATAATTCAGACTGCATTTCTACAGACAAGGTCATGTTCTCCAGGAGCTCATCTGTTCTAGAATCTAACTGATGGCCATCAACTGCCTCCAGACCCTGTCAAGCTTTTCCAAGTGCTAGGAGAAGGCACAAGGTTAGCAAAGGGTATTGAGACACAGCAGCTTTCATAGATAAAGCATGGGAAGCAAAGAAGACAGAACTGAAGAATAAACGGAACAGGGTTCCCTAAGGGTTTCCTAATATAGCAGGTCTAGCTGATGCAGAGTTTGAAATATCTAGCTCTGATTTTATATCACATATGAACATTTTGTATGGTGGGTACTGCGTGGAATGCAATCAATAGTTGCTTTGGAAGGAACAGTAATATGCAAAATGAGAGGCCAAGAGCAAACAGGAAGAGGTAATTTACATAAGAAAGATATTTGAATAAAAAATTTGAATGAAAAAGTGTGCATTAGTAAGTAAAGAAAACAGCAGTGCAAAATGCATACACATTTTTGTCAAGTGAAAGGCAGGTTTAAATGCAGTATGAGATAGCTGCTGGTTACAGGAAATTATCAGAGCCATACAATATAGTGTTTCATTTTGAAAGCTCGCTGGACTTAAACTAGACTGGGTAGACAAAACAGAAGGTTACTTATTACTTAAGCAGCACTCTTCTGAGAAGGATATTATGTTTATAGCCTGATGCTAGTTACTCATAACAAAGTCTAATTACAGCCTAACAAGCACACCCACTAACTTCAATGAGACCAGTCAAAGAGTAAGACGGGCTCCATCATACGTCAGGTTTGGCAGCTTCCTGATGAAGTACTCCAGAGGAAACAAACTATTTGGCCAGTTAATAGAGGAAACTATTCAACACGGAAGGCAGAGGAGAAGTGATGCAACTTGCTCACAACCACAGCACTCCCCATCGATGCCAGAAGCAGGACACGGGAACTTTCAGCTTCCATGTCAGATCTCCTCATGGAAAATGATTACCCTCAGTAGATCTTTAATTTCACTGTTTATTTACAGCTTTGGTAGAAAGTTTCTGAATCGCTTGTTTTTATTATACTGGTAATTATGCAGGGATTTGAATTAAATATATAAATCACTGTCGTTGACTGGAGGAACATACACTTTTGATGCTGTAATAAAATGCAGAGAGGCAATAAAGGAAAAGTAACTGGGGAAGAAACTCGGGACTGAACAGCTGTTGTTTTCAAGCTCCACTTCCCGTCATGAGCCAAACACGAAGTGGTAAATCAGTTCTGCATATCTGCTTGGCATACTGCAACACACAGAAAACACACCCCTCTGATTGGTATCTCTCCTTCAAAACCCTGATGGTTCCATGCCTGCAATATCAGCTCAGATAGCAATTTCACTCCAAGAGCTAACTCCAGGTTTTGAGTACAGCTTTCTTCTCCACTCTTCAAACTCCATTTTGAATTGCCTGTAGAGTACTGTCCATGCATAGCCCCCTGCTCAAAGTATCTTAATTCAATCAGGCCAGAGATGCTCTGTGAGGTGCTTCCGATAGCAGGTGTCATAGCTGGGACCACTGAACATTACGGAACCATCAGATGGAGAGCGAACTGAAAGGAGATGCTACGAGTGATGCCGGGTCTGGAAGACAGTGACATATCGCAGGCTGGCTGTGCCAAACTGACTAAATGTGGACTGTTTTCTAAATAACTTTTGTATTCTGTATTTAGATGAAGTTGCATTCACGTTCTGACTGCACACAGATTTGGTTACACAATGATGCTAAATAAAAGATTTTAAATGTTTATATTTGGATTTGTAATATTATGACTGGGCTGGCACACTCATATTTCACAGTGTTTACATTCTTCCTTCTTTCGTTTCCTCCCACTTCCACCTGAGTTACAACCACACAAGCTTCCATCATCTCTCCCTGCTGTTTTTAAAATGCAACCTCTCTCCCTCCGCTTTCAAACCACGCTCCTCCTGGCCAGGAATGCTTTCTTCTCCAACTGGAAGTGATGGGATCCAGCCAGAGCCCCGCTGCCAACATCGTTCTGCTTTGTGGCAGGCTGACTCCATTCAGCAGAGAGCTAGTGGAAGCACAGTTAATCCAACCTCGGTTACACAGGTGTAAGGGTTCAGCCTCTGGTTAGTCTACGTGAAATGTCTCCAGTGCCCATCAGACAAAGTCAGGCTTTCTTAAGCTGCACAGGCTCAGGCGTGGAGTTGAACCCGACTGTACCCAAGGGCTGGTGGTTTATAGGGGAATAAAGTCTGTGCTGTGTTCTTAACAAGCTATGTACGATTTGTCGCAAAAGCTGAACGATGTCCTGGATAAAGACAATATCCACAGCAGCTCTGTTCTTGATGCATCACAGCACTAGCACAGTCCTAAGATATCCAGGAGGGTTAAGTATCTCTGCTTTTGAAAAATAACAAAAAAATACTTGAGAGGATAAGGTGAAAGTAGAGCATGGCACATCAATCCACCTACAAATTACAGTTTATGGCTCTCTGGTCAAAAATTCAAACAACCTACATCAGTGATAGTCATTTGATTGATCACAAAACCCCATTGGCCTTTGAAAGGCCTTCAGAGTCAGTTCATTGAAGCAGCACAGCCAGCAGGCCATGCCCACCCGTGTTCCTCCCACACTGAAGCTTACCCCACTGCCCAGCTACAGTGGTCAGAGGAGCCACTGCGGGCATGGGCCGCAGCCAGGGGCAGCACCAGCACCCCTTCCTTTTAGCCAGTTCTCCTGATACACTGCTTTGTTCTGTGCATTAAGCAAAGGGGAAATTGCCATCATGCATATACAAAATAAGCCGAAGCCTAACATGACAAGACAACTTTGAATACGTATTAACTGGTGAATCAGATGTTCCTCCACCTCTCCTTTATTTCCTCTGTAAACTGGGAAGTCAGACTAATCCCTCCCCTTTGAACCTGTAATATTCAGATCAGAGGTATAAAAGCAGATTCGGGTTGATCTTTAATTAGAATTTCTACATGTATTTTGGTTACAGCCTTAAAAAGGGTATGCTAAAGGCCCTTGGGTCTTGTTTCTTTTCCTCTTGATTGTATCTCGCTTCATTCAAATTACTGTGTATTACTTTATACAATTTAGCTGTTTCATGCATCAAAACCCAAAAGCAGTAAGAACCAGACCACCACCCATTCTTAGGGCTAAGGCCACCCCAACACTCACAGACCCCTGTAATTTATTTTGTGTGCCAACTCTAGCAATGCTGCAGTATCTCTGCATGGTTTCAAGCATGGATTGATGCGCTGCTCCTCAGTGAGTTGGGAGGAGCAGAAGGGATGAAGGAAAAGGATAAACAAACCAGAGTGACCATTACGTCACTGCATCCATTTTTCAGGATGCAGTCCTAAAGAGAAGCTCTCTGGTTCCTGCATTAGCAGGGACAGCCGGTTGGGATTCCTGCCATGCTCAAGAGGAAGGACTTCAAAAAGCACACACAACTGGTTCTCAGGCTCTTCAAAGTGCTCTAGAAGGAGGGAAATACCAGACTACAACATATTCAAAAGCCAGTAATAACAGTGCAGCTTCTGCCACCTTCTCACATTAGAGATATATCAGCAACCTACCCCACCAGCAAACTGAGATAAAGAACAAACCAGTATAGTCAGCCCACAGAAAAACTGAAGTCAAGGGGGAGGAGGATAGAGACTCTTTCCAAAGTATTTAACAATTTTGGCCAGTTACTGCACTGAAGATGTTAAAAAATAACTTGGGTTAGTTGGGGTGGTACAGCGTAGAGGTTGCAAAGAAGTAGAAAAATGCTTAATTTTGATCAGCACTGTCAGATTCTCTCTTGAACTTGTAGCTCTGCTTCCCTGGTGAAGAAGAAAGGCAGCTCTAAAGGGGTTGCTCTACTTCCCTGCAGAAACAAGGAAAATAAGCTAACAGGTAAATGTCAAAAGACACAACTTCAAAAGGAACCGACAGTGCCAACACCATTAACTGAGAGACTGGCTGCATAAATCCATCCATATTTGAATGTGCTAATTTTCCCAAAGTTTACAAATAAATAGCCTTTGATTCACTACCTCAAGGGAAGGGAAGAGGTCTGAACGAAGCAGGTAAAAAACCCCAAAAATCAGCGTGACTGTGCTGGTGACAGGAGGATAGGCTGACCCTTGCAGAGACATGCCGTAAGCCGATGACGTGATTTCATCCACTGGATCCTCCCACAGTAGTACCTGTTTGAAGTGCTGCTGCCCGCCCTGCTGCGATGCCAGCAGGCCTGTTTACACAGCCACCCTGAGAATCAGACCTGGCTCCACCGAGCAAAACAAAAACCGCAAATTCATGTTGGCTTCTTTCCCCCACCTTGCATGTGTACGTCAGACACAATCCCTGCTCCGGATCCCAGGAGAGCTGTACGGCTGCGTTGGAACCACTGAGAGGGGTGTGCAATGCGAGCATGGGGGTGGAAACACGGGATATGAATTCATCCTGTAAAAACACAGTTGAAGCCAGCTCTCTCTGCCAGAGACAGATTTATCTAGGCTTAGAGGAATTTATAAATGAGCAAGTAAAACCTATCCACATAAGCACTTTTTGAGACAAAGCTACATCTTCCTCTGTACTGTATCACGTATCCGACAGGCATTTTCAAAGGATGAAGAAACATCACCATGTTTTGAAGATGCTGACTCCCGGTCACCAACAACATCTGCTGTCACTACACCACAGAGGAGAGTCCCCCAGAGAACATATGACATGAGCAGTCCACTGCAGGAGCTGCCTGTGGCTGGGGTGCCCAGGCTGCAATCCCAATTTCAGGTGATGAAAGGACAGATCCTGAAATCGAGTGCCAAGAGAGGCAACTGTGCGAGGCCTGTCACCTGCGTTTCCCACACAGGCCTGTCACCAGCACTCCCCACACAGGCCTGTGGAAACAAATGCACATAGGAAAGTTTCACTTGCAGAAGCCAGTGCTCTGGTGCATCTCATGTCTGCAATCAAACACAGTTTCAAATTTAAGGAAAGAAATCTCTTGCTAAAACATTTGTTAGTGGTATAAACAGGGTTCTGACTGCAGCTAAATGCCTCTTTCTCTTACTGTGTATCACTAAACCCAACTTACTTCAACTTTAAAACAAGATAAAATTTCTCATTTGTGTTATTTTTGCATTTTGTTCTGTTCATACATCCAGAACTGTTTAAACAAGTATGGGTTTGAGAAAAATATTTATTGAATTCTCAGCTGCAAGGCAAACAACGTTCATGCCAGAAGGGAAAAACCCCCAAAATGTCACTTTTATTAGAACCCAGACACCTTTCCATCTTTTCAAAGGCTTGATTCCTGTTCCTCTGGGTATTAACCCTTCAACAGCACACTCAAACAGAACTTTTCCACCACGAGAACGAGAAAACATTCGGATGTGAACTTTTCCTTTGAAACTGAATGAAAAAAAATGTCAGGCTTCTGTACAGTGTAAAAGCAGCCTCACATGCAGTAAATACCACATGTGCAACAAGTCAGCGGAGAAAAGTAGCAAGTCATTGGTTTGAGTAATTCCTGCGAAGAGAAACTTTGGAGAATAAAGTAACTATATATAAAATGCATGTGCACTGAAGAATTTATGTGAAATAGGTAGCAAAGCTTGCTTTGTGCCCTCCCCCCAGCAAACCTCACCAATGCTTACACAAGGGAAAGTAATTCATGTCTTTTATTAGCAGACAAACAAGAGGTATAATTCCCAGATGCGTCTCTGTAATTCATATTCCACTTATAAATCCGTAATTTGGAAAATGAGTATACACACACCTGAAAAGTTCAACCAAACAGCAACTGCAAGATGTGTCTTGACCAAACCCAGCACTAACACGTAGAAGCTTTCTGCTCATGTAAAAGTTAAGTTATGATGCTGGACCTTTAGCATTTTGGGCCTCTAAAAGCCAGCTCCTGGCACTATGCCATGCTAGGCAGATAAAAAAAAGGCATTGAGATTTGGAAGCGCATCCTAATGATGTTTATGTGAAAGCTGGTGCAAGTAGTCAAACTTGCATAAAATATATTTTATCAACTCTCCCAGCTACCTTCCATGGGACTACATTTATTTGTATTTAACAGCTATTTTCTCCTGATTTAAGTATCTCATTAAAAGCCCCCAAACAAGAAGGTTTTACGTTCCTAATACTGTGCTTCCTTCAGCTCTGACAACAGCGAGAGAAGCTCCAGCTGCCTGGCATCACACCAGCACATAAATACACTGCAGGTGCTTCAAGAAACGTACGCTGCTCATGAAACCTTCTCGGCACAGCCTGGGTCCACTGCAGTTACTGTACTTCTGTAGAAGGATGGATTCAATGTAAATCTAGCAAAACAAACTGATTGTCAAGGTTGGAAAACAGAAGTAATGTAACAGATTTATTTCTTTTTTGCCTGGTTCTTAGAAAGACATGATGGGCTGACCCAGTGCCATGCTTACTGAGAGCCCTGCCTATTTGCTAAAAAGTGGTTTGCACTAGAATATTCCCTATTGTAAGGACACCGACTTCATAGCCTTCATCAGAAGTTGTATGACAGATATATGCAGATAAAGCCCCTATTTTCAGCTTCAGAGCTGCTGGTGTTTGGGCTTCTTTCTGCACAAAGTTTCCACCAAGTACATGGCCTCTGAAAGTCCTTTTGGCATCTTGAAACGCTGCAATGAAACAGCAAACCTGACAGGACATTTCCATACATACATGTGGGATTACACAAGTAATTCCAGAGGAATCCAGGCTTAGAAAATCAAAAGCACTCAAAATATTTTGTAGTTAGTTACTACCTTCAGAATATTATTAAGATTCGTATTGCTCATGTATGTTGCAGAGTGCAAGCTCTAGGGGAAGAAGAATAGAATTTGAAGGTGAAAAGTATTTTTATTCTTTACAGCTTCTAATTGTCAAACATATTTCTAAGAGAGATGATCATCTCAGGCGCATGTTAAGAGCCTGGTGTAGAGATTACTGGATGAAACTCTAGGAGCTGCACAGGTCTGACCAAGTCTTCAGAGAGGCTTTGCTCTGTAAAAGCTTAATACGAAACTATACGCTCGAGCAGAACCAAAAAACAGGCTAACCCAATTTTCTATCCAGATTGTAATTTGGAGCTTATGCTCGCTTTAAAACTGGCCCCACCTCTTTACTTTAATGTCAGTGCCAGAGCTGCTGTCTTCCACCTCCATCACACCCATGGAAAACTCCTATTGCCTACAGTAAGAGGCTCCAACCTGAGTGGTACAAACACACAAAATGAAACATCTTCTCCAGTTACAGCCCTAAGAGGAAATAAAACAAAAGGGGGTAACACACAAATGGTGAGGCTGATGGACAAAAGAAATGGAATGCACTCTCAGGAATGTTCATGGTACTCTCAGAATCACGGTTAGCTGGAACGGAGCCTACAGATTTGTACTGTTTAGTTTGAGTTACAAGATACAAATAAAACACTGCAGCTTAGAGAATTACTTCCTTACTCATTAGACTCAGGTGTGCATTAAGCCTTTATATATTAAAATGATGAATAATTCTGCACACATCGCTCGGCAAAAGCTCACACATCCTGCATGACACGGAAAAAAATAAAACAACAGGCATGTCAAGGAAAGGCCCTGAATGAGAGAACATTAGAATCAGCAAGGACAACAAGGAAGCCATCACTTCAGTGATGGGTAAAGGTAATACACAATACTGAGAACATGGTCCAAACTACTAGAGCATCAGGAGAAGGCAGCAGAGATTGTAAGAACGGGATAATAGCAAATATTTGGAAAGACTGATGTGCTTACAGCTTTCTGCTGAAGAGCAAACAGTGTCGACAGCACTAGCTTTGCAAGATGCTCTGGCTGGCTGCTACCCCCTCCCTTGGTCTGCCGGCTCAACAGCAAGGGCTGCACACAAAGGCATCCAGACAAAAGGGAATAGAAGGCAGAGGCGTACAAGACAGTGAACCAGGAATGTGTGGTTATCCAGCCAAAGCTCACCCTTTTTAAAACATTTGACACTCTAATATTCCCTGAAAGCTTCCTGGACAGTCATCTGTAAATCCGAGTGTGCAATACATGAGGCACCTGCATGACATAGTAAAGCAGGCAAAGATGTTAAACTTGAGACACATGCTAATTGAAAAATAGAAGAATGGTAAATATGGACAGATTTTATGCTTTTAAGGAAGTTGGACACCTTCTGGAGAGGGCAAATTTCCAAGTGTCACTATGATATCTGGTTTGAATGTTTACTGTCTTGCAGTTCATTATAATAAATTGTGGTTAGGAAGAATTTGTGTAAAAATCAAAGCAGGTTGCAGAGAAGTGAACTGTTTCTCAATTTATAAAATGAGCATGAAAATATTCTGCCTCATTTACATCTCCATTATATTGAAACCTCAAAGCAGATTGAGGGTAATTTTAAAGAAGGTTCACGATAAAGCACTTGACAGATAAGCTTTGGAAAATCTTCCTGTCGGGGCACTAACCCACGGCAGACAGTTCGAGAAAGGAACTGCTTAAACTCTATGTTAGTTCCGTTCTCGGACACCAAAACTCACATCAAGCTTTTGACAGATTTGTAGCAGTTGGGAAAAGTCAGACAAGTAAAGCTGCTCCTATCTCTAACCACACACCTTGGCCCAAGGCAAAGGAACCTAGTTTGCACATGAATCAGCTCGGCAACAAATGCAGTTTTCCTCCCAGAAACCATGACTGTTTACCTTGGTATATGCCCAGTTAAAATGCGCAGATTTCTGCATGGGAGCGAGCACAGGCAAGAGCCTGCCAACTGTAGCTTCTCCTTGAAACACCGATTTTAACTTCCGTATCATTTCCTCTTGCAGAGTCAACGGACAGCAGCAGGAAATCGCTCCAACAGACCCAAGACTGAACCGTGTATGAACATACTCATCAAGCCAGGTTCTGGCAGCACAGGCTACTCTGCATAAGCAAGTGTCCAAGTAAAGCACCATATTTAGACTTGAAGAGCAACATACTAAAATTATAACCTTAAATTTGAAAGGATATTCTATTACAGCACCAACTTTCTCTTGTATTGCTCTCAACATGATGCCACCTGCTAAAACTGCTTCTAGTTCAGCAATACTTACTTTGAATCTGCCCAAATACCTACTCGATATCTGGTTGTGCATAACCATGTTATGCACTAATATTAATGTTTGGTCTCAGCTTTAAACTCACAGAGTGAAACTTACCCAAAAGTAGAAATAAGAAAGAAACATTTAACTAGACAAGAACTTTGAACACCACAATTAAATGTAACAGACAGTTTTAAAAACAACTATAAACAAAACCAACTTCCATAACGTTTGTTACCCCTAAGCAACTTCCAGTGTTCTTCCAAAGCCAGCCTACTTGTAGAGGCTACAAGCACAAAAAGGATGTCCATTTCATCGTGGTCTTGCAGAACTTTTACCACAACTTCAATGCAACACCAAAATTTAGCATTTAAAAAAAAATCATCACAATTTTCTTATGTTTGTTTACTTATAATCAAGATTTATTATGAAGATTTATGCCAAACTTGCATTTGTTCCAATGGCATTTAGCTTGAAGATGACGGCAAAACAGATGATGACATTCCTGACGAATACTGAGGGAAATGTAAATATCAGCAAGCTCTCAATCTTCACTTTAGTGTTTTCATCAACTGAACCCCAGCTCTAATTTGGGAGCACTTTATTTTGGTCAAAGAGCTCATCTAGTAGAACAAGTCAAACTCTGTTGGTTCTTGCCCAGGGGATAGGTGTGTTTTCCAAATTATACTCTCACAGACTAGGAGTAAAGAGGATAGGTTGGGAAAAGAAAATCATGATGTAGCTGGGCTTCAATTTAGTTGGAGACAGTGGAAAAGAAAACACTGACAATGTGTTAGCAGGCTTGGACTTTCTGGTAGAGTGAAGCATCAGAAAAAAACCCATTCCAGTAAATTTAACACTTGAAATGTTTTTAATGCACCTTATTAGAATATTCTATACTCTTCATTATTCTTCAGACTCTAACCTTATGACTGTGCAAGTTCCTGAACAACCTTTGTATTTTGTACATATATTTTCTATTCAGCTACTGTCTACTCTAAAAGGAAATTTTATGTTAAAACTACCAAAATTTCATCCTCAGGCATCACTGAAGGTACTTGTTTTTAAAAAAATAATCCTGAAAATTTATGAATACAGAAGTATTTCACATTTCAAGAAAAATTGCTACAATTGAAGTGTCATTGGTAGTTTTGAGTAAATTAATTAGCGTCCATTAGAAGGCGCCTGGTTAATAGCTCTGGAGAAACTGGTCTACTGTTGTTCCATTTTGGTCTGCAAAAACATCTGAATTTTTGTATTAGAAATGCAGATCCTGTCTAGCCTGAAAGATCAAGGGTCTGAAAAATGGTGGCACTGCAAGAGTAACAAACCCAAGAGTACAGACACCAACACAGTGGATGCCAGAAAGTTCTTATAAAAGCTAAACTAATACAACGGATAGGGAAACGCAGTGCTTCTTTCACCATTAAAACCCTGAAATCTTACCACGTTGCCCTCACAAAATAAGAAAAAGATCAGGTTATATCTGTACTGAGTGATGTTGAGGAGGAGGAAAAAAATAGTGTCTTTCAAACCCTACTTTTTCATTCCACGCCATAAGTTTATTTTTTAAAAAAAGAAGCTGTAAGTACATTAAAAACTGTCGTTCTTTCACAGTTAACGGAGTAGACACATCAATTGTATCTATATGTCACCACAGTAGGTATAGACATTGCCATTGTCTGTATAGTACTACACGATAATGCAGTAAAGAGTGGTTGCACCAGTTATTCTATATAAGCTTCCTACTCCTGAAGCGGGAGAAAAACCCATCAAGCTACTCATGTCAACAGTCACACTTGTTTAAAACCCAATCTTTATACCTATTTCTAAAAGTTTTGACTTACAACTCTCCTGTAAGGCTGTGAAAAGTCTAAATTTGTGCTAACCACAGTGATGCCTTGCTTATATGAATGATGTGGCTGTTTGGAATACCAGAAACATCAAACTGCAATAACCTCCAGTTTCAATAAATTTACACTCGAAGAGAATTAGATCTTAAAGGAAGAAAAGGGAAAAAGAAAAGAAAAAAAGAAAAAAGAAAAAAAAAAGCAGTTTCATTTGGGCCTCCCACAAGTTATTAATTTGAAGAAATACAGCATGAGTAGTAATTTGCCAGTTAACAGAAAACAGAACTTCATACTTTTTGGTCAATAGGAAAGCAAGGTTGTTTCATGTAAACCACAGAAAGTATCAGGAACATTTCTGTGTGGCATGCAGAAGGCACAAGGCCCTCAAGGAATCCTGCTTCTGAATTACCTATAAACAAATTATCAAGTCCTAAAAATAGTCAGAAAAGTCTTAAATTTCAGCTCTGGCCTGTTGTCCTGGTTTTGGCTGGGATAGAGTTAAACCAGGACACCTGTCCTACCCCAAACACAAACAGATGGGAAGAGAAGAGTTTATAAAAACTCCCATTACAGCTCTACAGATCAGTTTAGCTTTGCACTTTCTTAGCTTGATGATGCTTTCCTTATGCCTGTACCTTTTGGAGATAAAGGACAAAAACATGGAAAAAAGAATTTAAATTCTGTATTATTTTATTCCCAAATATAAACCTACTAACTCTTTATTTGAAAAAGACTATAGAAAAATACATAAGTAACTTGTCTGTAGTTTACAACTCTATGAGTGGCATCTACATTGAAGATTCCAGTGATTTCAGTTCCTCTATCAGCTGCTGCCCGGGGATTGGGCACTTGTGGGCAATATACAAATTCCTTGTTTTCAGAGGAGAAAAAAACAAAACAAAACAAAACAAAAAAAACAGGGGGGAAAAAAAGCTTAGTCTCAGATCTTTTAACATCAACTTATGGTGTTCTCTCCCTCAATCTTTTTCAGACTTCACTTAAGCCTACACACAGTAAGTAGAGGCACATTTATGGGTTCATGCTCTTCCAAAAAAAATAACCACCTAGAACTTCTCCCAGTGGGTAACACCAATTTAAAAACAATCAGGAAAAGCTTTATAAACTAGCAGCAAACAAAAGATGTTTCTGGTGCTGTGACGAAGCTGACACTGACACAGCGGAGTTAGCGGGGCATTGTATTCCTTCCTCCTGAGCAGCCACTGAAAGCTTCAGCAAACAGAGAGGCAAAATTTAGTCACAATTTGTTCGAGTTTGGGATCAAAGCCCTGGGCTGACAGACTTCTGCCACCTAAAAAGCAGGTACTGTCACTTTGTCAGAGAAAAAAAAAAAAATTAGGTGGAGGACTAATGTGAAAATTAAGAGTAAATTTCATTTCTGCACTGCTGTCTCCTAGGCCCTGGGCCTGCAGGCATGTTCCCATCCCAGGGACTGCTACACATGTCCAAGTGCATCCTCAAGCCACCGGCTCGAGCCCCAGTACAGGGGCTGTCCCCGAGCAGAGAGTGGGCACATGGGCTGCCACCCAGGACCACAGCAGCTACCAGAGTGCGGCTGAGGGTATGGAGAGCTACAGTCCTGCTCTTCACCTCATTAGCTTAACATTAGAGTCTACGCTGCAACCCACAGCAGCACCTATTAAAACACAACAAAGAAAACCAGAGTGGATTTTAGAGAATACATCACAGAACGGAAATGAAAGCAACTTCAGAATTAAGCCTTCCCTTAGACTAAACTCTTTGCAGTGTTTTGCCAAAGCCCCATTTATCCTGACAAGATTAAAAGATTACAGTGCAAAATGAAACAATTTTAGCAAACACACAAGATGGAACACAGCACCTAGGATCCTTTACTAGATGCCAATAAAATACCAGTTTTTATAAAACCTGAGAATAAGAGAAAAATTGACGTGGTGTGGCCGGCTTGAACAGCATGCTGCTGTGGCAGACATGTGGACTGGTGCAAGACTGCTGACAATCAAGCACCAGCAAGAGTTAAGGAGCAAAAACTGGAGGGGAATACCTACAAACTGCCACCCTCCAAGCTGGCAGCTTCCTAGGAGGGTTAAGGGAATACAACATGGTTTTGTTTGTTTTATGTGACAAAAAGGCAGCCCAACTTCACCTGCTTAAACAAGTTTTAAATACACCTGGCAGCAGTAGGAGAGTAAGTCAGAGCCACTGACTGTACAGTCATGAAGAAAGTCCCTTTTTAGTAAATGAAGAAAGTGTATGTGTGTGGGGGAGTTTATTCAATTAGGTTTTCCACATGTAAGCAAACACAAATGTGTTGTGGAAATGATGTTTTATTTGTGCTTCCCACTCCAATCCTTTACACATCTCAAGCCCTATTACAGAGAGCTGCTGTGCACCTGGCATCCACTTATTTCAAGTTGAATGGACACAGTGAATACAGGAACTGTAACAATGAGACACCTCAGTCCTGCAAACAGGGAGGGATTCCACTCTTGACAGGGAATCACCTGTACTAGGGACACTGCAGGAAAACCATGCACCCCTCACTACAAGGGGAAAACAATGCAAAGGTTGGGTTCTATTGCTGACATGTCCCACCTCAGTCAGCATCAACTCAGCCAGCGCAGAACATCCCCACTGGGCACTACTGTACAACACCAAATGTGTTTATCTGCAGCACAGGACTGGTAGGGTACAGAGCTGGCACAGCATTTTCCCCTCAGCCACTTGGCTCTCCTGGTATTTTGCACCTCTGCTCCCAGTTACATTCCCTTTGTTCTAGCCCATTACACAACACTATAAATCAGAGGTTTAGTTTCCTTGATCCGGGAGAAGATGACACCATATTGGTATCGCTCCCTCCCCACGTTGCTCTGACCACTGCCTCCCTCCCTCCCACCTGGTGACGCCATGCTCCCTGACTGGGACACCCAGCTCAGGGCCCTGCTCCTTAGTCCCTGGCTCTTACCTCAAAGGCTTTCCCTATCTTAAGGTGGCCAGAAACATCTTGGGCTGCTGGCTCTCCCCCAGTTACCATGTCTGCTTCACTGATATTTTATTTTTAAGAGAACCATATGAAAGTCGGCATGACAATGAAGCAGGGCCAAACCACTAATCAGAAACCATTCAAAATTAATTTCCTTAAAAACATAAAATATAAACACTAACACAGTAGGAAAAAAAGCTCTCCAACATCTTTTGGACTCCTCTAGCTTTTTAGAAGGAAGTAACTTTTAAAAGTATCTTTTGGTTTGTTGAGTTAAAAAACAAAAAGAGAGACAGCATGACAAAGAAAGAGCAGCAAAAAGAAACAAGTGGGAGTTTTCCACCCTAGAATTTATGCACACACACATATCTAAGATAAAGCACCAGCTATATTTATACCTTAAAAACATTTAAGGGCATAAAAATATTTGAGAGATCTTTTTAGAGCACTTGAGGTTTAATGCTGCGAAGGCTTATGCGTTGGATTGACCGTGTCAGCAGTTCCCTTTAGGTGGTGCAAGAAAAGATAAATAGTAAATATTTGGAGAATTGTGCCCTAATAATTACATGAATTGCTAAAATACAAACAGAAATTCTATAAACATGTCAGAAGGGTTTCTTTCAAGCACTTTTATCCAACCCAGTTTTCAGTATTTGATATGACCCTGAGCAGGAAAAAAACCTCTACTAAATTAAAAGTACAATGAGCGCAAGATGTGGTGCACAGACTTTTTTCTATTTCATCTGTGCCTGTAGATTTTTGTGCAATCTTCTCCCATAACTTAGCACTTGACATACACCCATAGATAGTTTCAGGCTTTTCTACATTTTTCCCCCTCTTTTGCCAAGGCAGACATTCCAAACGCCTTTTTTCTGGATAGTTCCTTTGCAGTTCTTGCTCTTCAACTTTGAATTGTCTGTAAAGTCAGGCCCCTATTCACTGCCAAATATCAGTACGATCCTAGATATTTATATAGGATTTTTATGATTGCAGAAAGAACAGGAGATAGATAAAAAAAATTCCCTTGTTATCACTGCAATGTTCTGCCCACAGGATTTTGTTTCCCTGTATGGTTTGTCTGTTTGCTACATGTTTACATCCCTGGGATTTTTGGTGCTATTCAGCACCCAGAACAATACCGTGACCTCTTCTACATTCAATCACAGTCATAAAACATGTGCCGGACCTAAATAAAATCAATATATGCTAAAAATAGCAACATAAACAGAAGACTCATATTTACCATTGAGTTCAGAATATTCTGCGTCCATCATCAGGTGCCAGCCGGGACAAAACAAAGCACCTCGGAGCACTCCAGCAAATGGGCTACTCTGACCGAACAGTTTGGATGGGGTTTGACAATGAAAATACTTTTTAAATCAGAAAACAAGCAGGCAGCAGAGAGCTGAATAGCAAGTGGAAAGCACTGGTAAACGCATTCTGCGCCACGCGCTGCTGCAAATCACACCGGGCCATCCCCCTGCCATAAGTTAAAACAACTTACAAGCAATAAATACAATCCTGGCAACTCTCTTAAGAATCATTAACTTAGTCCACATTTATCAGAGATTTTATCTCCATTCATATGACACCATTTGGCATCCAAAAGAGCCTGGCTTCCGCCACAAAATTACATCAACTCCCTATTAGTAAGTATCCTTCAAAACAAAACAGGAGTCAAAGTTTTTGCAGTTTAAAAGGCACAAATTTTAAAAAAAGGGAAAAAAAAGTTTAAAATCGACTCGAAATAAAACAGTAGAGTGAAACAGCTATATCCCCAGCAAAGCACTCGTGCAGATGGTGTGCTCAATATCACTTTTTCTGCAAGAGAAGAATCAATGTTGTCCATTTGCATTAGAACAGCCAGACAAAATCTCTGTGTGTGATAATTTGCTGTTGCTGGTGAGAATTTGCAATGAGAGCTTGAAAGTTTTCATAGCAACCCACACTGTCTCTGTGTGCATGAGGGATTAAAAATGAGACGCTTCTTTTGCTCGTTGCCCAAACCCACTGTTACACAGGGCACCATCCCAATGCCACACACCTTGAGCTTTGTCCAGGCTGAGCCCCAAACTTCCTTCCTGGTCTTTCCTTTTACTTATTCATCTTCTTTCTCTCCCCTAAACATATCACCCCTCATCCCCCTCTAATTCAGGACATCCAAATTCTTACACGGACACAGGTATTTCTTGGGGTTAATCTGTATCAGTGTGGCTCTAATTTCTCTCTGCATTGTTTTTTTTTATCAGTCATACAAACGAAGGGCAGTCCCTACACTCCAACAAGTTAAGCAGATCAATGATTATATACGCATTACTTTTAATATACAAACACTATAGCTGAGTGACAAAAAGTATTTTATACTTTGACTTGAATGCTTGTATGCAATACAAAACTCAAAAAGAAGTTAAACATGGAGCTCTCAGCATAATAAATTGTTTCTGATATGAATCAGGAACTGGAGACATATATCTCAATGCATGTTATGAAAGCAATTGCCTGCCCAGTGAAGCCAATAGGTCGCAAAGCCAACAGATAGGTCCCCTGCAAGACTGGAAGGTTTTTGTTACTGCCAAAGACTCTCAGCAGGCTACACAGATAAAAAAAAATTAAGCACAAAATACAGTACAGCAGTTTTCTAAAACTATTCTGACTGATTCTTAATAAAGGTTTATGATAACACATGGGTAGACATAAGCCACGGATACCATGGTGCCCTCCCAAAATTCCTCAAGGGTTGAAAGGAAGCAGATTTTATTAGGAAATAAGAGCACTTTGGCTAACTGCAGTGCTTATTACAATACAAGGCTTTTCCAGAATAGATAGGAAAACTCCATTGTGTGCCCAATTCTCATTCAGGCTGCCTTAAACTGGAGACCTATAAATACGTAGTAATGGTATACGCAGGGAAAGGTTAATGCCAGGTATGCTTAGCTAAGCAGGGAGAGCCTGTCACAGCTGCATAAGGTAGGCAAAATTAAAGGAAAAGTTTTGAGAATTACCTATAAAGACAATAAAATACGTAAGTCTGCACTGTAGATTAGAAATCTTACTTTACACAATCCGTTATGAAAGAGAAATGATTAAACATCAGACCAAGTGTTATACCTGGAAAAGCAAATGGGAGCTGTTACCCACGAAGCAGAAGAGTACTGGAAAAAAAGCGAGGCCCCTGCAGATTGAGCAAAAATACAGCTTGAAGGGCTTACTACTGTGAAATATCAGTAGTATCTTCCACGCGTGGAGTGGAGTTTGTAGGATACGTAGTTAAAGCAAAAAGCCTTGCATCTGTCTCAGTGACAAAGTTAGTGGCATCACCTTTGCTGTCTCAAAAAAAAACCTCAATTGGAGGGAAAAAAAAAAAGATATTGTAGCCTTAGAGAAGAGTTCACCATACTACCTACTGTGCATGTGCAACGTGGAACTTTCAATTCCCTTGTGACTAAGAGGACAGGAATCAACTATTCACCCTCTACCTTGCCCCAGGCAGTAGGAAAAGCTTTAAAAAAATCCAAAAATGAAAAATGTAAAATGTCTCTTCTGTATTTTCGTGGCCTGTGTGGATTCCTGGTCTTTTGACAGGATTTGGTTTCTCTTTCCTTTTACTCCAGGTACTGGCCTGTCACAGGCTGCGCCCCTTGGGAATGATGCATGAGGGAAGATGCGGCTGCTCACTGCCAGCTGCTGCTGTACCCCAACAAGAACAGGAACGAAAGGGAGGACAAAGAGTTGCAAGACAAGAAGCATGTGAAGCGCCAAAGGCCGAGAAGCGAGAGCCTGATGGCTGAGCTCATTAAAACAAAAGAAAAATGAAGAGAAAAATGGAGGAAAAGGAAGAATGTGTCTAGTTATCTTAATGGTGGTGGAAACTGTATAACTAAACCTGACCCTGATTAAGTGTTTAAGTTTTCTTGATGGAGACTTAGACCAAGTAGATCCAAATCTTCACATTAGGAAGTACTCGCTTCACAAAAAGTAAGTGACCAGCCAACTTTCATCCAGAATAATGTTATCTCATTTATAATCACGCAACACGTACCGCATCTTTCCTTTTCTGAATAACAGGCATCACTTACAAACCTTAATGCATTTCATTTGTAACATTGCTTCCTGTTCCTGATAGGGAAAGGAAAATTCATGAGGCAAATATTTAGCTCCAGGCAACAGGCCAGTATAGCAACAGAAAGTTTTACACTTGTGCCAAGATTTCTTGGTTTCCTTTTAAAATGAAAATCGTGACAATTATCTTGATGCTCTCTGATGAATCAGATCTGTCTATATGAAAAAAAAGACTTTTTTTGTTTCCAGCACACTATTTTACAAGCTTATTCACTTTCTTTAAAAAAAGCAGCTTATGTACCAACTTAAAAGCTAATGTGCTTGCATGAAAACATTTGTAACCAGTCAAGCCACAGAGATTTTCAGTCGGTAAACCTGAAATGCCAGTTGAAAGAGATACAGAATTTCATCCAGGGGATGAATTTAGAGACACTCTAAAAAAACAAACAAAAACCAGTTATTGTCCACTATGTTCAACATTCCTCATTTCACATTATATATCTGACTGGCTTGTAGTGCCAATCCTTGATAATGTCGGCTTTTCAAAAACCATCTCACCATAAATTAAAGCTCCAATTGAACTTGAAAAAAACTCCCAAGTACTTCACATGCCATGCTTACCACAACAATTCTAAATTCAAGTTTATTTTGCTGATCCTTTGTCTCCTATGCACTTCATCTGTTTTGGGGTCCTCTCAACAGCACTCTTGTACTGCTTTCCCACCAAGCATGGCAAGTGCCAGTGGTTAGCTGATTTGCAGGTATGAATGTGAACTCTGCTCATTTTTAATTGCAGTTTTAATTCTGTTCTCATACTAAACAGTGATTGAAGGAAGGCTAAGGTCTCTCCAGTTTGGAAAGAACCCTAGCTCACCTCCCGAAGGCTTTTTGAAGCTAAAGTTAGCCTGTGATTTTTCAGTTCACTAAGATTCAATGATCTAATCTGTTTCTAATGTCCCTGTTTCCCTTGCTTTTGTAGCTCTTTCCCCAGAAATCTCTGCCTGGCTCTCGTGAGCACACTTCTTGACCAGCAGCTGATTGCTCCCACTGGTAAAGCTGAATCCAAGAGTGCTGCAGGTACAAAAGTTCAGAGCAGAAAACAGCATCTACATTCAGGCAAGAACTCCCCGTTTCCTGGACTTCTGCCTCTCCCTCCTTCTCCCCTCCCTGGCAGAGCTGTAAGCACCCTTTCTGCTCCTGACCCACCAAAAGCACAAGCACATTTACAATGAGCAAACTTTTATTAAATGCAAAGTCATACACAGGGTTCAAATCCCATCGTGCACAAAACCCAATCCCTTTGGCAGCCAAGTTTCCCCACTGTGGCTTACCAAAATGCATGGCTGTCAGGCTGCAAGCAAAAAGCAAGGTAAGTAAATAAATAGAGACAATTTGACAGTAACCAGGGAAGCCCTCGCTGTCACATAGCAGCTTCTCAGCTTTCAACCTGCCTTGCAGGTCTCTGCTGTAGACACAACAGATTCCTCCACTACTTTCTGCTTACACAGTTACTAGACAGAAATGCTACTTTTCATACAGGAGGAAAGGCTCTAAAACCAGATATTCTGTAGTTCTTCAGCTGGTGCTTGTAATTCTTTTTAAGTCCATCCCCCAAGACAGAGCGTGGTGCTTTTATGAAGGATTTCAAGTCTGTTTGAAAAGGAATTATACATTATGCAAAGCCCCTTCTCACAACACACCGAGACTACAGATCCATGGTATAAAGTCAGAAGACCTATGAATAAAATAGAAAACCACGACTCACGGCACTGGATTCTGTGCCATTCACTTCCTGTGTTATCCAAATCTGAACCTCCTGCCCTTAGTAACACTGCAGTCAGACACGCTCACTCCTACCATACGAACACTGTTCACATGATCGCATACTTGAGACACTTGAAGACATTATGACAGTACCTACTTTTCATTGTTAGATCTTTATCCATGAGTTCGCTTTACTTTTTAATACATCTGATATTACTCCAATCATTACAAAAATATCCAGTAAGCAGCTTGCTTTTTATTGGAAAAATTTCCATCGATTCTAGTTAATGAAAGTGAATTCTAGAAATGAAAACTCTTTGGATTTCCTTGGTGAGAACTGATCTCAAGCCAGCTTTGCCCAACCAGAGCTTTTGACCCAACACAAGAAGAATCCTTGTGCTATTCTAAGCATGCCCCATCGAAATCTCGTGGTAAAAACCACCAAACAATCTTCATCTGGAGTTATACAGGGTTGATGCCCAAAACCAAACTACCAGGCACTGTATACAGGGAAGAACATAGAAGAAACCTGGAATGCAGTGTATTATTATGCTTGCGGCATGATATTATTTGTGGCTTGGTTCTATTTCTGTTAGCTTTCAAGTGGACTCATGTTATACAGTTAAGTATAATTTCTATATTTGACCTCCCTTGAGATCGCCCATTATGACTTTATGGAGTTAGTGCATTTCATACAGCAGCTTAGAGTGGAGGAAACACCCTGGAGCAAAGACAAGCTGGAGGATACTTCCACAGACACTGTACTGGAAAGGACAGGGATTGTCTCTGATTTCTCCTTTTCTTTCTTTTCCCCCAATCACATTCATAATTTTTTTTAAAGAGTTCAAACCTGTACTTTGGCATGAATATGCAAATCTGGAAAAAAATGCATGGCTATTCCCCTCAAAATACACAGCAGCCATTATTAGAGAAAAGGGCAATGAGCAAGACTGGGCATGCTAAAATAATCATATTCCAATATTTAGAAGTTAAAAAGTCCTTCAGAAGGGTCAGGAAGCACATGTTTCATCGCCAGCAGCTTACAGTTTGGTTTTACTGTCTTCTGCAAGATCTTACCCAACCTCAGGCACAGCAAGGAACCGAGAGAGCATCAGAGAAACATCCTGGTCAGAGGAGATGTATACCCGCAGTAGAGCAGAACATTTGCTTTTTGTGAAATGCTACATTGCAAGCCCAGGCCAGAAATCTCTACAGTGTCTTCCATAAGTAGCAGGTTTTCTACAGAGGAACACAGGCACTAGTTCCATTATTTGACCGTTATTTCTTCTTGCCACTCAACATCTCCTTCCCTTCAGACTTCCTGATGCTATGACAGATCCCTCTGCCCACACCCCTGCCAAAGACTCCCTGCCTGCACAGTTTAAGGTCACAGGGTAACGCTGCCTGCAAGTGCTTAAGACAGACATGGGCTTCTGCAATACCATACTTAAAACTCTGATTTGGGGAATGATGAGGTACATGGAATCATATAGAGAGAGTGGTGAGGTGCTGGAACAGGCTGCCTAGAGAGGTGGTGGGTGCCCTGTCCCTGGAAGTGTTCAAGGCTGGGTTGGATGGGGCCCTGGGCACCCTTGTGTAGATCCTGTCCTGGAGGCTGGTGGCCCTGCCTGTGGCAGGGGGATTGGAAATCTATGATCCTTGGGGTCCCTTCCAACCCAGACCATTTTATGATTTTATAGTAGCAAGAGAAGCAGCTGAGGCCCCAAGTTCAGTTGAATTCAGCACTCCTGGTTAAAAGGGCCCCTGTCCTTGCTGCAATTGAACTCTTGCTCTCAGGGAGGCAAAGGGAAGTGCTAGACAGGAAACTGCCCCAGCAAAGGATGCACTAACCTCCTCCTCCTCCCAGCTTCGTCTTCAGTCAGAGCAGAGAAATGAGAGTCAGTCACAGCACCGGCTTAGGAGGGATTATTAATGGTAGCAAGACTAAAACAGGAATTGAAAAGAGACCTTGATTTCAACAGGAAGAACTGAAGAAATGTGCTCTTCACTGGATTGTTCAGTGCTTCCTATTAGCTCACTTGAGTCAGAGCTTCTAGTAAATATGGGGACATGGGAAGAGTTTATCCATGTTGGGTGGCGGGGGGTGGGGAAGGATATGGGATTAATAGCAGAGCTGGAATTAAGATTCCAAGCCTTGTGAGTGTACTCTAGTGCTCAACCAACTGGACAACACTGTACACAAACTTAAAATGTTTTTTGATGGCATGGCATGCTTCTCCGCTTACAAAATGCCCAGCATTTTTACTTCTACTGTATTCAGAAAAAGCCACATTGAGGGTTCAAAGCACAACAACAGAAAGGAATGTTAAAAGAAAGGCCTGAGTCCCAAAACCAGAGCTTCTTACCTTGTTGGTTCTGCACCTACATACGTTAGATGCTACTTATGCATTAAAAGATAAAATACTGCTATCACTGTGAAACACCTAACAGCTTTCCTTCTCTGGCAGTGCTCACAGGCAGCCAACAAATGCATCTCCCAAATGCCAAGGGGCATGAGCAATCTGACCAGCAAGTATTACAGCCCTGGTTCGCACCCAATAGAGATCACTGATGGCCAAAACCACTGTAATGCTCGCTAGCCTGTCATCTGAGCTTTTGTGGAGGCAATATTTGATCAGTTCACTCACTGGTATGGTGACTTTAATTACAGACTGGGTAGTTGTAGTAAATTTACACTTGGTTACTAGATGCAAACAGATTTACTGACCTTTGGTGAGGCTGGTGCAAATAAAAGTCCATGCCATGCTAAAATCCGAGAAATTCTGACTCAAACTACCTTACTGAGATACTACAATGTGAGCAGGCAGGATCAACGTTAGGAACAACCAAGCATTAAGGATGAGGAAAAGAGCCGCCCTTTGTTTTTTACATTTCCTTTGAAAAAACAGTTTTCTATTAGCAACACTGAAAAAAAAGGAAAATCTTTGTAGAGTGCTTGCACTGTGGTTTGGGGAACGATTTTGAGAAAGGTAGTCTTGCATGGAAACAAAGTCCCAAAAAGTGATCACAACACAAACCATCCCAGGCACCCAGCCTGTGGAGTGGCACAGGCTCCGCAATCTGAAGATGTTTTTTCCAAGCTTTTTAAGAGGAGCCTGAGAAAAAAACCACACATATAAAGGTGGAACCAGTTTAGGAAAAAACCCAAACAAAACAAACAACTAAACTCTAATGAAAATCCATTAAGCAATAATTGTATACTGGGCAGTAAATAGCTACCCACCAATATTGACTACTCCTACCAGCATGTCTGCTAGTTATTATACATGGTGCTCCAAGCTAAAGTGTATGTATAGCCATGCTTACAAACACAGCGAAGGGAAAGTATGCGGAGCAGCAACACTCTCCTCACCCCAAGGGGAATTTCAAAATTAGGCCCTGCATGCACCTTACATCGAAAAGAGGTAATACGAAGGGGTGTGCGTGTTGTAAACCGAGTGCGTCCTGAACAGGAGAGCTTTTTGGGGAAGCATTGATGCTAAAGGCAAATGTACAGAACAAATTAACCAGGGTAGAGATGTGCAAGGGGCGGGGGTTGGAATCAAGCAGGAAGAGGAAATTAGATGTTAATGCAAAAGAATTTGAGACACCAGCGAATGTAGGGAGAGTCAGGCAGGGCTGAACATGGAGGAGCAGCAGCAGTCCTCCCACCCCAGCCCCTGGGGAAGTGGGATTACGGGGCATCCTAAAACCCCTGAGCTTTCAGTGAAACAGATCAAAAAAAATGCCAAGCACAAACCCGCCCCTCTGGACCTCAGCAGTAGTTTCCCATTGAATTAAACTCATCATTTGTGAAAAATTGCTTAAAAAAACCTTTTCCAACTCCTAGTAATGCAGCTGCAAACAGGAAGAGGTAATATCCTGTCTTCTACATATTTAGTATCTGTGAGGCATCTGCTCTGCTCTGAACTCCAGAGCTGCCACTTTCTACCTCTGCAGTGTCAGTTGCAGACTCTAGTGCCAGGCTGAGCAGTTCAGTGACTCAGGTTTTTCAAGATGTTAGGCATTTCTAATTAGTGCAGACTAACGTTGAGCAAAACTGGTTTAATTTGCATTTAATTACAGCAGCAGATCAAGCCACACAGGTCTGGCATCGATTTCAATGGGTGAAACTGATGAATACTCAAAGGTGTGCGAGAGAAACAGGAATTTCAGCTAAATGAAAATCCCAGTCCCTCCAGACAAAGATGAGACGCGGCGAGCACACAGGGAGCTATGCTCTAGAGAAATACAGGGAGCAACGTCTGGCATTTCAGCATGCCAACTATACTTGGGAGACCCAGGTAAAGGAATTCGATTTTTCAGTGGTATGGAATCGAGTTCCATGGATACATGGAACTTTTTATTGATAGTAATTTTATTATTACTGTTACTAAAAGGCATGGGGGGAAGAAAAACCAACACCAGACTAAAGCAGAAAAAATCCCTGAGCGCAGACCAAACCGGACAACACAAACCAGTCCCAAGTCCCTGGCTACAAAGTGTAAGAGGCTTCTTTCCCAATTTCTTCCCATGACCTTCACTTCCACAGGAGGGACAGAAAATGCTGCTTTTTTCGCACCAGCCCAGCAATGGAAGTTTGTGCACTGCCTTCAGTCTGAAGAGACTGCCTCATGAAGGTCCCTACTGTTGTCCTAAAGGAATTAAAAAACCAAAACAAAATATAACCCCAACAACCAACCAACTATACACAAGAAGGGAGGTATCAACTGAGTGTAGACATTCAGGGTTACTTTCAAGGGAAGTTACTGGCTAGCAAGTTACTGGACCTTGACTAGGTCTGGCCAGAGGGCTTGCAGCAACAGCAGGAGGAAAGGACAACTGGTAGCAACAACCTGCAGTTATGCAGATCAGTTGTCACCCAGTGCAATTGCTGAGAACATCCACCAGCTTGTTGCCACCATTAGAGGGGGCATTCACATTCCTCTGTTTACTCTTGGGGGTCAACATGCATCGGGAAGTCACCTGGAACACTTCAGTGGTGCCTTATTCCTGCCACTTCCTACATACACACCACACCAGGCTCTATTGGTACATGAGGTATGGCTGGACAGGTTATGCTACGGCACAGCTTAGATGCTCCAACAGACAGAGCTTACTGAGAAGGCACAGAAGCCAGTTTGATGCAAAAAAAAATCAGCACAGACTGAAACACAACATAGTATTATGCAGAGCACCATTCCAACAGCAAAGCAAGTGCACAGTACATGGCTCTGCCACTTCATAGCAGACAGGGAGGACCTGTTCATAAATTAGGGTGTGAAATAATTTTTCCATTGAGGAACAAGCAGCAACTATACCCCATATATTTAGGCCAAAATAATAAAGACTTAAAATATAAAACCCTCTCACAACCACTGCACAAATTCTTTCTCGTCTTTCTAAAAATTCCAACTCAATCTGATGGATTTGTGAGGTCACAGAATCACAGAACATTAGGAGTTGGAAGGGACCTCGAAAGATCATCTAGTCCAACCCCCTTGCCAGAGCAGGATCACCCAGACTAAACTGCAGAGGAACACATCCAGGTGGGTTTTGAATGTCTCCAGAGAAGGAGACTCCACAGCCTCTCTGGGCAGCCTGTTTCAGTACTCCATCACCCTCACAGTGGAAAAGTTCCTCCTTATATTCACATAGAACTTCCTATGCTCCAGCTTGCACCCATTGCCCCTTGTCCTATCACTGGCCATCACTGAGAAGAGCCTGGCTCCATCCTACTGACTGTCACAGGTCCTTCCAGGCAGCTCAAGTGAAGCAGACGACACTGGTGTGGTGACAACTCCCAAGCTTGCACCGGAGAGCAGTTGGTGCTACCTCCCACAGCCCTGCCATGCGGGCTCCAACTTCTGCATCGCTGGAGCCTCTCTGTTCTCCCCGTGCCGCTGTGCTTCAGAAAGTAAAGTGAAAAGCCACCTAGGGAAAAGCTTGATAACAAACCATGGCTGGAAAAAGAATAACAAAGAAATATGACATCACAAGCAGAGGGGAAGAAAAAGCAAACCCAAGAATTTTCAAAGCTTTCTACTGATACATGCATAAACTAAAAATAAACAAGACACGCAAGCAGCAGGCACAGACTTCATTTAACAGGTGATGAAAGGCATTTATATTATTTGTATGAGAGTATAAGTCTTCCATGGCAGCAAAGAAACCAGAAATAGCACATTTGTTATCAATTCTGTCCTCTAAACCAATACCTTGCTGGGTTTTTTTTTTCTGTCCTATATTTTTCCTACTGGCTTCAAGATATAATGACTAACAGATGCTACAGCAGTGCCGTCCTCGATGAATGGGTAATTAAGAGATGAAAGTTCAGCAGTTGTTTCCAGTTACTGTCAGCTGAGCTGTACACTCCTCATCCCGTAAGTGAGGGGAGGGGATGCACGAGCCAACCGCCGGCCCTGATCCCCTCAGTAAAGCAGTACACAGGGTCATGCATTGAGCGGGACTTTGCAAGTGCTGAGATAAACCACCCTGGGTTTTTTTAGGTGTCGTCTCCAGGATTTAAGAATTGCAAACAATATTCACTACAATTAGTAAAGCTGATTAAAAAAAATGAGTACTGCATGCCTGATACTGACGAATGAGGTACCTATGTTATATAGATTCACTGCAGTTTGTTTGTAAAAACTTGTACCTTTTCTACTGCAAATAAAGCTTGTGAGTCAATAATTCCTGAAGCTCTGCTGATCTTCAAAACTTAATTTATTTTCTATAGCATAAACAAACAGAACTACGTGTGAGGCAGAGGAACTGCCACGTATGAATGAACACAATGTATGGCTTCAAGAAACCCTAACCCACTTTAGTTGCTACTCCCATTACTTGATAGTTGCCACAGTTTTCATTGCTGCTTAGCTAACCTTAGAAATATGCCAACTGGGGCTTGTTTGTCACTTCTGCTTCAGGGTTTGGTTGTCAAAAACATAAGTTACAACCATAAAAACAAGCAAACAATACATAAAGCAAGGACAAGCTTGGCTAGTCTTCATAATTATTCAGCTGAACTTTAATTATTGCAAGAGTAAAACCAAGCATCTCAAAAGATGACAAATGAAAAGCGTCGTTCCATGCGTGACGCTGTTAAGGTCAAAAAATATCGCTATCACCATAAACACATAGTGCTGAGATGCTGACGGTTTCAGAAAGAGAAAAAGCATTGCTTTGGGTTAATTACATTACCTAAACCAGATCACAGCTGGCTATAACATTAATGACTCCATATAGGAAAACAGGCCACATGTGCTTATAGGTAGCAGGAAGCTGGGAAGGAGGTTAATAAAACTCAGCCTGTAATTTCCGAATTACTTTTGAGCTAAAAATAATGTTTTAAAGTATTTTCTTTTTGGGGAGGCGGGGCTGGGAGAATATACAGTGTGCTTTATTTTAAGGATCATTGAGGAGGGCACGAAAATCTTTGGTGTGGGTTTTGTTTTCTTAAAAAAGAAAACCCCAAAACACCCCCACTGTAGATCTGAAGGTGATAAACTATCCAATGGTATTTAATTAAAAAAAAAAATAGATGAATCATTTATAAACAGATAAGATTTTTTTTCTTCTCCAAATAGCAGACTATCAACCCAAAAGCTGAACAAAAATCCTGAAAATGTACTCATACCATTAACCACTCCAACCAGAGCCAGAGTTAACAATAGTTCAGTTCACTCCACTCAAGACCATTTATTAAAGAAAATATGAAGCCTTCAATTTAAACACTTTGTTATTTATTATATCCTCTGGGAGTGGTTACGGAGAGTTGAACTACATACCAACTTACACCAAAATAACTAAATCTGTTTTCATTTCACACTTTGTGTTAATTCTCAGCAAATCTGCACGTGCACATTTATTTTGGAATCAGATACTTTTTCAAAATGTTGCCACTGGCTTTGGAGAGGTGGAAAGAGGTCCTGCCAGTGCCAAGCGGTCATAGAGCGACGGAGGGCTGGCTCCCGTTCCATGTTTTTCTCTCCAATGCCACCTAAACCAGGGGCTGCTCTAATTCAGGCTCATTGGCACCAGCCCCAAATAGCAGCATTTGGCCATGCTTGCTCAAATCACTCCCCACATTTTGCTCATCAGGAGCTGCAAGGTGCCCCACACAGGTATCCTGTACCACCACCATGCCAGTCAGTGATTTTTCCTATCCTTCTGTGGAGCTATGGCACCCATTCCTTCGGGTCACTGCTTTTTCGGGTGGGGTTGTGCATAAGTACACCAAGACAAAGAACAAAAAGTAAATGACTTTTTAAATTAATGCAAGTGTGGATTAATGTCTCTTTCCCCAGCATTTTAAAAAAATATTACAAACCACCACACACATGATTTTTCAGAGCTTCTAGACTCAAGTTCTGTATGACAGCTGCTTCCCTGCAATCCAGACTTGTATTAATGTTCTGACTCAGCATTCAACGCTGGTGGAACTTCATGGCTTACATTTTCCTCCCGACTTCTTGGTACTTGCCTATCTATCCATCAGGTTGTGATGTGGACCAAGTAAAACACTACAGCAAGAAGCTACCGGTCACCAGATGAAACATTTCAAAAGATCCATCTCCCCATTCATTAAAAAAAAAAAAAAAAAAAAAGAAAAAAAGGCAGCTTTGCATGATTGACTGCAGATTCAGGTACCCTTAAAATAAACCCAGTCAAACACACACACCAAAGAAAACACAAAATACACCAAAATGCTACACCACATTGTTACATCGGCAAAAAATCTCCTTTTAATTGTAATCATTATTCAAGCCCCATTATTACAGTATCGCTGTACCTCAAGGCCTTTGTTGTGGCCCTCACTGGAATCAGGATTCTCTACCCCAGTAAAAATTCCTATCCTGGTAAAATTGACAGGTATTCTGCTTCTGTCGTGTTATCCAGCTGAGCAGATTAGATCTGGGTTTATTTTTATTTGCATCCAGCACCAAGATCTTCCTGGCATCCCAGATGAAAGCAGTCCAAGGGAAGCAGCAGTGGTCCCACCAGTAGCCTACTGGACAAGTCTGTCCGGACCACCACTTCTTGAGGGAAGGGCAAGGAGGGGGTGCTATGATCTAGCACAGAGCTGCCACTGGCACAGTGTGGAAGGGACAAACTTCTCCTGGGGGCCAAAACCATGGTTGGCATGATACCTTTCGAGAAGTTGACCAACCAGCTGTGGACAAGCTGAGTCCAAGGCAAGGAAACACACACAGAGTACTGCACATCACAGTGAGAAATGTGAGCTTGTTGGCAGCCTCATCATTAAAAGCTGGTTCTGAGGTAGGAGTGAGTGTGAGCAACGCAGGCAAGATAAGCACAGGCTGTCTGCCTATCTGGATTGGAAATCTCACACTCACATGTGTTCAGGTATGCTTTCCTTTACCACAACAAATGTTCTGCTGCATCTCCTTTATGCCTTGAGAAACTCTTCATTTTACCCATCCCCTGCATGCAACAGGCATAGGGCTCCCAAGTCAATGCTGATCTCAGCACTCTGGCACAAGAGGTAACCCCTTCCTGCCTCCAATCCCCCTCAGGAAGGCTATACCCTCGTTCCCTCCGTTTTCAACCAAAACCAAAGAAAACTCCAAATTTCTGTGATCTTCAAGTATTGTGAACCTTGGAATTTCATTTAAATTTTCTATACATACTGAAGACTTCTACACGTTCAGATTAGATATAACCTTAAGATTTATTTTCCCCTGTAAATTTTTGGCCATTTCCAATTTTGGGGTTGCCAGCAAAAGCGCTCTGAAAAAAATCAGGACTCCACGTAACCAGGAAAAGGTGTTAATCATCCTGCTGCCAAAAAAAATATCCTTATTGGAGTACTAAGCAATAGCAGCCTGTTGTACAATCTGAAGTGTATTATAGCAGATTTTCACATGCCGCTGTTGGAATTAGGCACATACATCTCAGCTTGGCATTTTTCGCTTCTCAGCCTTAATCTAATTTCTTTGAATACACTCAATTTTTGCTCTGCCAGGAGCATGAGGAACAACTTATAGCAAAGCCTGAGATTTTTAAATCAGTAGGAGCTAAACTACTAAAAAACTCTAGATCCTAACTTTATCTTAAGAGTAATGTGAAATATTTTTGCCATTAGCACTTTGCACATCTAGCATTTCAAAAGCCACTGTGGACATTTACATCCACCATTCACTAACTTTTATTTGGAATCCTTCAGAGACTCATGTTACAGAACTCAACTGGGTTAAGTATTTGAGAGCAATTAATCACTGGGAATATCACAACCACATCTCTTGTGAAATTTACTTAATCAAAGTCAAAAAGCATTTCACCCTCTCCACAGAAACCCTCAGAGGTACCTCATGAAGTTATTTTGGTGTGTACAAGTACATTACACTCCTTAATCAATTTCTGTGGTAATAACATCCTTGATTTCTTTGCTAGGGGTTGTTAGAATGAATCAAACCTGGGGTTTTTGAGGAAGGCTTTTGAGGCTTGTTGAAGCAGAAGGAAAAATTTCAGCCCAGGCATTAACCAACAGACCAGCAAGAAGACTGCCAGCACAAGCTGGATGTGGAGAAGCAAGCATGAGCTGTGGTGTTCAGAGTGCTTCTGGACACTGCACGTAGGAGAACGGGTAATCCAAGACACCTTTGGACCACCCCGATATTGATCATTAGAGAAGGTGCTTTTGTGGTGCACCAAAGTGAAATGGTTATAATAGAAATAAAAATCCTAACTTCATATAACACTGGGGTGAAAAGCAATGCCTTGTATTTAAATGTCTCTGGGATGTCACAGGGAACAACTTAGTTATTTTTATTTATCATTAAAGTCATCATAATCAGCACAATCAGCCCAAGTCTGCAAAATACCCATCACTCCTACTCCCTTCCGCCTCAGATCAGGCAAACAGATTTGGCCACTGATGTCCCACTCAAAGCCACACTGATCAAAGTGAGGTTCAGGAGGAGGCAAGCCAATTCCAGCCAGATCGAGCCTGTGCAGCCCACAAACTGGAGCACAGCTTAATCCATTTGGATATCCTATTTCACCATGCTTGAGATGCAGGCTTTGATAATCACTGACTTGGTCGTGCCACTTGACCTTCTGAATTTTCCTTGTTTTAACTGTAAAATGGGGATTCTCTCATGTTCCAAGCCATTTTGATATCTAGGAGTGAGAAAATCTTTTAGCCACATCACAACGGTCTCATCCCAGTGATCACATCTACGCTGTGGCTCACTTTGAAACATTAGCCTTCAAATAAGGGAAGTTGCTCTTCCATCTAAGGATTTTTTGTTAGGTTTTTTTGTTTGTTTGGGGTTTTTTTTTTTGTGGTGGTATTTTCATATAGAGGTTTCCCGATTCTTTGTCCAGTCCATTCTTCTGCATCCCCAAATTCAGTAAGTGTATTTCCAGTTTCGAAACTCAAGATCCGTCTCTTCAAGACTTGCAGTGATGGATCTCTAACCTTCAGATAGGCCTTAAACCATATTAGAGGAGATCTTTCAAGCTTACAGTACGAGTGTGCTGGTCATTCTTAAGAGGTCTCAAAGGGATGCTGGCAACCATGAACACTCTAACAATTCACAGTACTCGGAGGATTTCATCCACAGCATTTAAACTTTGGTTGATTTTTCAAATTCGTTTGTTTTTTTTCCTAAAATCCACCCCTCACCTCCAGCAAAACAAATGACACTTTCCCCCCTCCCCTCTGTCTGTTTATTTTTCGTTCACATACAAACAAAACCCCTGCTGGCACCAGTAAGATCCACAAAGGACAATCTCACTTGACTGCAAGATGGCTGCAGAGGACAGAACCTCATTATTTCAGCGGCACCGATGCCTGCCTCGCGCTAATTTTTTGTCTCCTTCAATCTGTCCCTCTCCCTCTGTGCCATCTGTTCCTGTAACCACTTTACCTTTTCCATACAGGGTAAAGCAGATTTAATTCATTAAGCACAAAGGAGACATCAACTGGATATGACAGTGCAGGTAGCCCCGGCTCCCCACTTTCTGATTGCAGGAGACCCCAGCCCGCTGGAGGAAGCCCAGCGGGGAGTCACAGTGCCAGCCCGACATGGCACCGCTCACCCCACTGACGCTCCACAGCAGTCCTGCTCTTACACCATACTCATTACTGAATATTAATAAAGCTTCATTAAAAACTCAAGGGCAGTCCTTCGGTAGGAGGAACTCTGTTTTCAAATTTCAGTATTGCATAAGCTGGCTTCCAGAGCATTCCTGGATATGCCAGCATTCAGGCTGCTACTTCCACTGCAGGTAATTAATTCCCTTTCCTCCCAAAACAACCCCTTCTTTATTTTTATAGCATTTCAGTGAAGAAGAATGGGGAGTAATCTCAGCAATTTAAAAAACAAAATGAAACAAATCCATGACAGCTTAGAGCTACTGAAATAAATGGGGGAAAAGCTGGAGGAGAATAGGGTTCAAAAGATTTTTAAAATAAAAAGCAATTTTAAAAATGCACCACATTCCATGTACAAAGCAAGCTGTTTGTGGAGCAAAGATAAAAGGAATATAATATGATTTTCCATGCCACATAGCAAAATGTTGATCTAAATATCTAATTATGAAGCATTGGGGGATATTCTCTCCTCCAAGTTAAAAAAAAACCAAGATGATAAAAGCCCCAAAACTTACCTACAAATGTTTTTTTTTCTCTCTCTCTCCTATATCTTCACTAGGATAGACACATTCCCAAAGTGCCCAGCCTCAGCATTAACTCCTGAAGCAAGCGGATTCTTCCCTACAAAGACAGCACTCCAGTCTCAGGACAGACCCAGCTCTGAGGATGTGAGCATGGGGGAGGGAAAATTCAATATTACAACCCATCCATCAACCACTTCTATAAAGCTCTTTTGTTCCAAGTTCATACTTAGCAACTCAAGGTCAAAACTGATGTTGGAAAATGCAAATCGTAAGTCAACCCAGACTCTCACCCCAACTTGTCTTCTTGACCTTAAGCGCAAACAAGAAACAGGCAAAAAGAAACTGTAGCTACACAATCTACCTACATAAAAATGTATGTCAAGGAGTGAAATCAACTGAAAAATGACTGTGGGTTCGGTTCTTAAACTGCACTACTAACCATATGGATTAGAAAAACAAAATCACACTATGTGCATTTAGGACCCAATGTCTTCACTGCTTTGGTTTTCTTACAGGTTGGACAAAGTCATCAGTTGTTTTCACCTGGTGAGGGCTTTTACTTTGTCTGGATTGTTTTCTGGGTTTGGGTTTTGGGGTTTATTCTGGCTGGTTTTTTTGTTGTTGTTGCTGTTGGGGGCTGGTTTGGTTTTGTCTTGAGACACACACAGGGTTTGATTGAAAACACCACAGGGAAAACTAACTGGTTTAAAAAAAACGCAACCAACAACCTTTTCCTCTCTGGTAAAAAACAAAGGAACACATCTCTATTAGCCCTTGGCTTTAAGAAGTCCTGGGTCAGATGTGGGCAGCCTTAACAAAGAAGAAAAATAGCAGGTATTGCAAATAAGAAGCAAGGGTTTCACTGCAGCAGAGAAAACAGGATGTATTCCACAGGCTCTAACTATTCTCCTTAGAAACATGATAAGGAAAAATAAATAAATCATCCCTTATGCTCAAATACTGCAGGCCAGACTTTTCAGTGAACCCCATTTTTTTGCAAGGCTCCACAGCAGAAAGCAGCAGAGGTGCCAAATACCTGAGATTACAAGCTTATCCAGTGGATATTTCCCAGAGGTGCTGTACCAAGCATCAATTTACATATACAACACAAAGACAGCGTAAAACAAGGGACCTCTGACACAAAGCTGTGATCTAGTATTTAAATCTCATAATTTTAGGATGATCTGGTAGTCTTTGGAATTGTCATCTCAAAACGTTTTAAAGTTTTATTCCAAGAGCTTACATATAACGTCTTTCATATGGGGAAAGTCCTGCCAAGAGCTTTAAATTTAGCTTTATCAAATGCCAGTTTGGCCTCCTCCATGAGAATCTGTGCTCTTGAATGAGAGTTTATGAACTTTCATTGGGAGAAAAAAAAATAAAAAAGGGTGTATAATAATAGTTTGCCATCTATGTAAGTTAATAGTTTATGTAAAATATAAGGTCATCCTGCAGTCTAACAAAAACATTTTAAACTAGTTTTTTTCTCTCTAACAGCTTTTATTTAGCTCTTAAATCACGAGTTTCATTTAAAGCACTATCACATACACGCATCATGCAAGTCCTGGCAATTAGCTCAGCTTAACGGGGTGCTCAGTTAGGCAAAGGACAGGAAAAATGTGTTTGATTAGGAGCAGCTCAGCTTACCAAGGGACTACTTTATTTGATCAACTGCTGCTGTGGATGATGAAATAGGTGTTTCCCTAACTCTCACTGGAGTTCACTTGCTTGCCCCAAGCAAGCTGAAGAACAGAACTATATGGTATCTTTTCTAACCTGGTTAATAAAGCTCCCACCCACACATTAAAAAAAAAAAAAAAAAGAAAGAAAATAAAAGAAAAGAAAAAGAAAAAAGGGTACTGCATTAACGTACCCTAGATCCTAGACAGTTTCCAAAAACCTAGCCAAGAATCTTTGTCGGTATTTCAAAAAGAAGCTGCTGCTGAAATTCTTAAGCATGCGGAAGGGTTGTTCAGGACTCCTCCTGCAAACACTGAGCACTTTTCACTCTCTAAGAGACTTTGCTGACAGCATCTGTAAGGTGAGACACTGGAAACAGCTTTCACTATCTCCAGTGGAGATAGTTTCCATCTTTCTGAGTTCAAGTTCATTACCTGGCCTTTCAATACAAAGGCAGTAGATATTTTCATTGCAAGTATTAAAGCTCTTCCAAAGAAGCACTGCAAGGTCAGAAGCCCTCAAGTAACTATAAATAAAAATTAACATTTTAAAAAAATTAAATATAAACCATTATTTTTGGCTGCCAGATTTGTTAGTTGATTAACTAACAGCCTCCCTTACTCACCCTTTTTCAGATAGATACGTTAAGGTCACAAAGTATGCCAGCTCTCTTGAGCAGGTTTGCCCATCTTGGGTACAGATTAGCACCCCTCTTGGACAACCTTCCAGTAAGAAGAGTATATTAGCATTCCCACTTACAGTGCTTTGATGAGAGGCAATGAGCACCAGCTGAAATCAAAGAAACTCCATTTAAACATAAGGAAGAGCTTACATGGGTTGCAGAGGGCTGGACCACCTCTCCTATGAAGACAGGCTGAGAGAGTCAGGCTTGTTCAGCCTGGAAAAGAAAAGGCTCTGGGGAGACGTTATAGCAGCCTTATGGTACCTAAAGGGGGAGGCTTTAAGAAAGAAAAGATGGGGACAGACTTTGTAGCAGGGCCTGTTGCAATAGGACAAGGGGCAATGGTTTTAAACTAAAAGAGGGTAGATTTAGACTAGATATAAGGAAGAAATGTTTTATGATGAGGGTGGTGAAACACTGGAACAGGTTGCTCAGAGAGGTGGTAGATGCCCCATCCCTGGAGACGTTCAAGGTCAGGCTTGATGAAGCTCTGAGCAATCTGATCTAGTTAAAGGTGTCCCTGCTCACTGCAGGGGGTTGGAAGAGATGAACCTCTAAAGGTCCCTTCCAGCCCAAGCTGTTCTAAACCATTCTATGATCTCCCACATCTGAGATTCTATTATTTTAATGGCCACAGAAAGAGTGCTTTGATTAAGCTCTCAGGGCATGATCTTTGACGAGTGCTCAAGCAGCCTCCAGAAGTTTTCCTTGAAAAGTTTCATTCAGTTCAAACTCACACAGTCACAGCTTCAGCAACAGCCACTGAGGTGAGGTGAGAAACCAAAAAAGGCACTATAGCAAATGGCAAGCTGTTAAGCATCTTCTGTAACGCCCTGTAAGAGGAGACCGTGCTCTGGTGCTAACTGAGATCACCCAGGACTTGAGGCTGAGTGATGAGAAAGACTCTGGTCATTTTCAGTGTTTACCTGCAGATTTCATCCCGAAGCCTGCTATTTGGTGGTGTCTGCCTTTTGTCAGCCAGTCATTTTTCCAATTTGCTGTTTCTGCTAAATGCTGAGAGATTCTGGGTCCTCCCTGGTAAGTTCTAACTTCTCTTGGAAATATACCTACACCTTCATTTTTCTTCACAATTAAATTTACTTGTGCTAAATTTACAAGCCACTAATAATAACAATCTAAACTAGAAATATTTATGTGCATCAATATAAACTAGTGATAAAACCAAAGGAGCACAAACATGCCAAGCTGACAGGAGCGCAGATGAAGAAAAACCTTTGTCTGCCATGACCTGATTCATTTCTATGCCAGTTGCACTACACAACGCATTTAAATCCTGTAAATATTTGATGTATTAACCTGCAGCACACTTGATGTACAATGCTATTACTCTTCATCCCACTGCTTACATGCTGTAGCTATTTCCAGGCTGCAGCAAGTTTCCCAGTCTGTCAGCAAGGTTACTAACAGTAACAAAAGAGTTCCTAAACAGAAAGCCACTGTATTTTGGGTGTTGGGAAAAGGAGTGGGAGAGGAAAAACACACTCTGTTAGAGCAACAGGGTTAGAACAAGAAGCCTGGAAGACAACTCCCTCCAACATTGCATGCTGAGCTCCGCAGAGGGGACATCATGAATTACACAGTTCAAGCCAACCTCAGCAATGAGTGGGAGCAGGCAAGATAGTGCTGCAGACGGTTTCGCTCTTTGTTACCTTTAGGTAGACACTATGTCTCTATAAGGTATATGTGGGAAATAAAAGGGGTAACCTGACAAACAAAAAAACATCACAAGCTTTATGTTTTTGTGGTATTCTTGGCCTCAGGCAAACACTCGGTGTAACCCGCTTTTCCTCTAGACCTAAAGAAGGCCCATAACTATTGTGAAACTCTGGGCTCTTCAACACAGATTGTTTCAAGCCACACTTAACTAAATTGCCATCTTCTAGTTTGACCAGTATGTCTCAAGACTAGACTCTCTCGGGGCAAAAAGCCTCATGCTCCCAGTTAAATCTGTACTGTGGCTAGGCTAAATAAGTGCTTTCTAATGTTTTAAGGAAATTTATGATTGCAACACTGCAGTTTCACCTTTCTCCAGGATAAATGAGCGCAGTGTCCCTCTTCTCTGTGCAGGGGACTTCTTGCTGGAGGGCAGCCCTGTCCTATGGCCAACCACCGAGACAAGGCAGGGTGAGAACTGGCTCACCCTCACCTCATTTTCTCCAGCTCTCTTATCTTCCCTGAACGTAAAGATCACGATGACAGATTGCAATTCTGTATATTTTATAATATAGTTATTATATAATTATAGCCACAACTATAATTTCAAAATCAGCTATAATAATCTACTCACATTTAAACCACCCTTGCTAAGGCCATACTTGTCTCCCCAGGACTAAGTAAACCCTACATGATGCTACCCAGGATTTCGGCAAGCGCAGCAGCAGAGCCACCTTTCAGCACACATTGCGCAACCCAGGCCGAGCCCAGCTGCAGCCCAAGGGGGTCAGGGCTCCCTATACCCAATCTCTGCAGGACTGCTCCACAGGGCCCAGGCTGTCCCAGCCTGCCCAACAGGACTCCACACGCTCCCCACTGCGAGGGTAGCAGCCACAGGTACGGGGAAGGGTGTTGGCTGCACAGAGATCGCTTGCTATACCAGTTTCCATATCTGGGCTTCCATCAAGCTCCCCAACACAACTGGTACAAACCCCTGCTGTTTGCCCATTATCACACTTCTGTTTCCAACCCCCTCCCTGTGGAGGTCATGCAGCCATGTGAACTGACTTTGAATGATAAATATCCCTGTACCTTGTAACACTCTCGGTCTTCTATCACATACACGTGCTACTAAAAAAATAATCTAGCAGGAGGCACTGTTCAGTAAGTACCTACCTTTTCAGCCTTGAGAAGAGAAGACTAAGGGGGGACCTTATTACTGTTTATAAATATCTTAAGTATGGGATGGAGGGGGAAATGGCCAGCCCCTTATCAGTGGTCTGTGGAGACAGGACAAGGGGCAATGGCTGCAAGTTGGAGCACAGGAAGTTCTGCACCAACATGCGGAAGAACTTTTTCACAGTGAGGGTGACAGAGCCCTGGGACAGGCTGCCCAGGGAGGTTGTGGAGTCTCCTTCTCTGGAGATATTCAAGACCCGTCTGGACGCCTATCTGTGCAATATGAGCTAGGGAGCTGCTTTGGCAGGGGGATTGGACCTGATGATCTCTCAAGGTCCCTTCCAACCCCTACGGTTCTGATCATGATTTACTTTAATGGAACAAGGAAACAGTTTATTGAACAAGTTTTAGAAAACTACATCTAAACTGAAACACCCAGACATATTATGAACATTATGTTATTTTCTTTCTCCCTGATACCACATGTAGAGCAAACTTACTAAGTTCTTCCTCCTATTTAAAATGTTAAAAGTTCACAATACAACTTGGCTTGTGCTACCTCTCTTCTAAACTGAAAATCAAGTACCACAGTAAACAAAAAAGGGACTGTTTTAGATAAATTTTGTCAGAGCTTGTTCCCATTTCCTGGTAGTTGCCTTCTTTTTTCTAATTCAAAACATTTTTTGCGTCTCTGTGGACAATTTGCCCATCAACATTTTACAGTTTTTCAAGCCACTCAAGCAGGTTCAGTTACTTAGAATCAACCAGATACTGAATAGGAAGGGAAAGGCAGCACCACTCACACGGGAGCTCTTTCCTCTCCTATGAGGAGGACAAAAGGTGCCACCAGAGATAACCCACAAAGCACACCTCTCAGTCCCTCTGAGCTTCCCATAAGCAAACCCTCTCTGTTGTCAGAGGCAAGAACTCACTAAAGTAGAAAACAGAAGACAGATGTCGGTTTGCCAGGAGGAAGACTAAACCTGCTCTCTTATTCAAACCCATACTGTTGAGAAGCCTTATCAATGTAATGACCAGATGCAGAAGAATATCAGTGAGCAGCAAGATTTATCCCACCACTTAGAAACTGATGAGAGCTCTTCTGTGGACAGCATTTCGACGATAAGCAGGAAAACAAAAAGGGGAGCAAGAAAGGAGAAAGAAGAACATTCAAGTACAATACCTTACCATTTAGAATATTCTGGGATGTCTCTTGTTTTCTTTTTCTACTGTCTATTTCCAGAAAAAAAAAAGCCACTGTTGCTATCACTCAATATACTTCAGAGCTCTACTTTAGCTTTTTTCCATTACAATTTACATCAATATTTGTTACTAGTACAAAAATTAGTTGGCTCTATTATTCAAATAGTATCCATAGTTCAAATTTACTTCAGAAGGCACCCGTTATAGTCCCAATCTATAGGATTAGTAGGAAAATTAAGAGCTAAATTAATTTTAAAAAATTACAAACTTAGATTAATCAAATTGTGCTTACTTTGGCTAAAACCTGAATGAAGTAAAGGAATATCCAGTCAACTAACATAACACATTTACTGGTTGTCAAGATGTTAAATATCAAATTGAAATAGAGCTGCTGCTCACATGTAGATTAGGGAAATTAAACCTGCTGAAACATTAAAAGGATCTTTAAGTTCAGAAGTTATACGAACTCAGCTACAGATAGACAACAAAGTGAATTCCTTTGAATAATTTTATTTTAATTTCAAGTAATGCCTGGATGCTCTCACTTCCACCACCGAAATGGTGTAAATGGTTTCACTCTTGCTTTATACTCCTATACCAGAGCAACAGACATGCCTGTGTTTGGAAGGAAAGCATGACAAATGATCAAAGGGACATACTCAGACAGATTATTATGAGGGTGCTATCTACAGTGCCACAACCCCAGCCAGGAAAGCCATGCTGGGGCTAATACAGAGGGGTATGTAACAGAGGGGTGAGGAGATGCTGTCACAAGAAAGCCAGAAGCTCAATCAGATGTGTCCATTTCCTGTCTCTGCCTCCCACCCCCTCACCTCCTTCCTACCAGATCCTATCAACTATTAGACATGCAGAGAGAGCATCGTATTTGTGGAAGAGGAGATGGCTGAGGTCAGTTTTATCAGGCACAACATGGGTGGCGAGGTACAGAGCGGACGTCAAAGCTGTCACCCCTCAGAGCAGGCAGGACTGAGAAGCAGCTCAGAACACACCTGGGATGGGAGCCCAAGCTACTAAAGAAAAGGAGGGAGAAAAAGTAAAACGAAAAATTTTTTAAATCAGGCCTTAACGCAAAAGGTGTGTAGACCCATGGCCCAAACAGCGAAATTCTCAAGAGAAGTTATGGCAAAGCAATAACCAGGCAGTGCCTCTCTCTGCAGGCCTTGCTGCTCTGCCACTGCTGCGTGGTGACGTGAGCCTAACCACATTCAGCAGGGCCCTCAGCATCCACATTCTGGCTACTCGCGACTCTCTAAGGGCGACAGCACCTCACACACAGTGCTGATTAAAGGACAAAAGGCCAATAGACAAGCAAATAAATAAATAAATGGCAGCCTGACTTAAACCACCATCATCCACAAATGACAAAGGAGAAGACAGGACAGCCCAAAGCCAGGAGAAGCCCTGCCCAACTAAAACATGGTGCAATACAAATACAAAGCACTTGCAAAGTCCACCCACGTTAATCAGTGCTTCACCCACATGCAGAAAGATCGGTTTTTTTCCAGTCTCTCAAGTGGCATGTCATCCGGGCCTGCTGGAGACTGCCAGCCAACCAACAGGTTCCCTACCAAACCTACAGCCGAGGACAACATTTAATTACCACGTTTAATTGATCTTGTTAACTGTTAGGCTGGACAGCTTTGATCTCATCTGCTGATAGCTAGCTTACAACTACAAAAGAAACTGAGACTTTGCATAATTGCCAAGCCTTCGATGCACATTTTTTAATTCCTTCAATTTCTCAATCTCCCTCTCTGTTTGTGCTGCACCAGCCCTCCTGATAACAGGAACCGAAGCACATGCCCTCATTTGTCCTATCACTTATTTGAACTTGGTGGGGGGAGAAAGATGAAGAGGAAAGAGAAATCCTTCCTTTCTTCACACAGAAATACAGAAAAAGGCCAGGAATTACCATAGTGAATCTGCCCGTAGCAACATTAAGCACAGTATCCTATGGGTGGAGGCAGCCGGCACCAAATGCATAGGCAGAAGGTACAGGAATCATGAAGCATGTGCTGGATAATCTGCTGCCCACCCCCCTTGAAAGCCCTGCCTGACTCTCCACTGGTTAGAAGCTGGTTTGAATTTCAGAACAGAGGTTTTGAGGAATTTCAGTGGGTCTCCACTGTGCTGTTTTGCATCTGTTAGTAGGTTCACCCAAAAAATGCCTCTTCTGCAGGAGCTTCCCATTAGCAGTTTAGGAGTGAAGCCCACATAGACCAAGATTACTAGCTCGTGCTCAACCAAGCTGAGACTGTGCCAATACCAATAGGAAGAGAAACTTCTGAGGACATTTCATTGTATCCTAAAATACCTAGGAGCCTCCAAAATAGATGCCAATTGAAAACAACTAACTACAAGTATGTTTAATTCATCAACTACCTCTCCTAAATACCGTTTTCCTGAATGATCAAGCCAACCATAAGATCTACGGAAATAAACATTCGTAGGTGGTGTATAATAGGTCCTGAGCAATGTACAAAGCGGCTCTAAATTTCAGCCAAAGAGTGTCAACTGTTTTCAAAACAGCAAGCCAAGCCCCTCATCAAACTGAATTCAGTTGGAGCTTTGCCACTCAACGGGACAGAGACTTGGCCCACCATCCCCATGGGAAATCTTTTTCTAACTCAGACTTTCTTCCTGCTTTTTTCAAATGAAATCTCCTTTGGATCAGGTTGAATTTCCACAGATAATTAGTCTTGCACTAGCTAAATAAAACAAGAGTTATATTGCTTTGGAGCAGTAATCTGAATAATGACAATGAGGTAAAAGAGAAAATTTCTCTTTTTATTTTTCTAGGGGATTTTAGCAATTAACTGTTTAACATGGTTTGAACTTTGTTGCTGAACCTCCACAATAGAGAGGAGAAAAGTACCATTCTGTGCAACCACTTGAAGCATCTGTACAGTATTGCAGTCAAAGTGTTGCTCCCAAATACGGTTAGAAGAGGCTTTCCCCCCATTCCCAGCCAGCCCCTTCTCACCAAATCTTCCTCAACAGCACACCATAGTTTTGGTGGCTGGTTTTGGGGAGGACTGGTTGTGTTGGGGTTTTTTTTGTTTGTTTGTTGTGATGAGGTGTGTTTTGGTTGGTTTTGGGTCTTTTCCTTAACCTTCTTCTAAAGAAGGATGTTTCTTGTTATGACAGGCATCTTGTATGCTCATTCCTTACACCAGACGCTATAGGAAGGCCAAAAGCCAGCAAGCCCGTTCATCTCCTGCCTGCTGCTGATACTGCCTCGAATAATTCACTTTTGGTGGCCGGGGGTGGAGGAGGGGTTTCCCTAGGAATAAGCTGAATAAAGCTTCCTGTTCGGCTAAAGCAGGAAATGTGCTCCAGTACTGCCTTGCACACAAAGAGTGGAAAATACTTACTAAACAAAATAGCAGGAGATGAAGTGTAAACTGGATTGTCCTCACATCATGCGGACAAACAGAAAGCCACACTCCCCAAACCCTCGCCCCCCCCCAGCTCTCTTTCATTAAAGTGCTTAAACTTGAAAAAAACCCAAACCCAAACACATACATATGTATACACGTTCTGTATGAACATCAAATGATTATGCTGTGCCTTTAAAACCAAACACCGAAGGATTTTAAACAACAACAACAACAATGCTAATTAGGAGGTAGCATTTCCTCCCTCCCACAGGATCAGTTTCTTCTTGTTAGAATAGGAGGTACAACTGGCCAAACCCCATCCTACTACTGGCGAAACTGAACCAGAAGTTGTCATTAGGTTAACCTCCCAGCATCTGTCTCAAAACATCTCTCTTCAGAAAGACTAAAAACAGACAGGACAGAAGACGGAAGGGACAACTTTCCAGTCTGATGAACCATTAGGATTCACAGAGAACAGCAATATTAGTTTTTGCATAAGTATCTGCAGACAGTAGAAGACACATGTGAATGGAAAACACATCCTTCCTCCTGGCCTATAAAAACAGTGACTGTTTAAGGCCTCTGCATTTCTCAAGAGCTGGCCTTTGTAACTCATGCAAGATTTCTCCATTTCTGCCACCATGAGGAGTTCTGATCACTTCAAGGAGGCACTTGCCCTCACCCACCCCTGACATTTAAGAAGTGAGAGCGATGGAAACTACATCACCTGATGCCAGGTCACAGCTACAGATGCACACTGCTAAAAGATGAAAAGCAGTTAGGCAAGTTCCACGGCGTAAAACATACTGCAGCAGCTGGATGCTGGAAACATACAACAAAACACCACGCAAAACTGCAACGTGCATAAGCTTAATGAAAACCTGATGAAAGACTGTTTGGAAAAAAAAAAAAAGAAGTACTGGATCTAATGAATTCTCTAGACGTGGCTAGCGCAGTTAAAGTCAGGTCACGAGTGTTGCGTGCTGCACCTGAATTTTATAAGCCACCTTGAGCCATTAGTGCCTCCCACCATCATGAGTTACAGACCAGTCATCAGCCCCACAGGGAACTGTGTCATTGTGTTTTGACGTCTCTTCTTAGGACACAACACCCTGCTCATCATGCAAAGCTCAAAGACATGGCAGGAGAGCATTTTGCTAAAGGGCCTTAAAAATATCCTTGCGCTGACATAGATTCAGGCACAAGTTTCTCAGTTGGGGGGCATAAAGAGAAGCTTCTCTACCACCCTAAATGGAAAATTTAAGACAGCCAAACCAAACCATGGAGAGTTGAACCATTCCAGTGAACCCCAACATCGGTGGCGAACCCTGGGAAAACCTACCATCACCAAGATTCCATAAAAGGGAAAGCTACCCCTCAGTACCCTGAAGCAGACATGAAACTGAGCTCTCTGAGTGCGTGCATGGCATGCCAATACAAAGCCCTGGAAAGCAGGCCTCGCAGTTGCAGTGCACGGCAGAGGTCTAGCCACGGTTGACAGATGAAGAAGTTGCCCTGCAGTAAGGGCTGCAAAGACACAGCACCAACTGCTGCATCATTCACCCGCCTGCCACATCAGCGAGTTCTTCCCCAGGTGGTGCAAGGAATGAACTTGGACCAACGCTCTCACTGAGGGATACCAAAGGTTGGGCAACAGGAGAGAAACAGCAGAGATTGTTCCAGACACATTTACCTACTAATACCCCAATAAGCACATCTAGGAGCGCACAGATCCTACGCACAGGGATGTGCCGTACAGCCAGACAAGCAAGCGACATCTGTGACTCTAAGGAATGACTAACAGAAGACAAAGAGCTTTGTTCTGCTTGCCATCCCTCCCTCATGCTCCCATCCTCAGCGAGGAACAAACGTTACTTGGAGCCCTCTTATCTGAAGAACAGACACTGCATGAAACTTCACTCTGAAACAAAACAATGACCGTACACAGAAGAAAAGCCCCCTCGCATTTTGGAAGCGGGCACTTTCCCAAGCACCAGGGACACATGTAGCATAGCTTGTAGCAGCCTTCAGTCCACAGCTACTTTCCAAGAAACAGTTGCGACCCAGATTTGAAGCTTGCTAGTCCTCTTCTGGTCCTTCCCAGATAAGATCATGTTGGGATAACAGAAGTCACCCTGGGACCTTTGGTTCCCAGAGGAAATCATTGTCTGGGCTCACAAAGAGAACAAAGCCGTTTATTCAAGTAGAAATTGTCTATGATTTGAAAAGCAGGTGTACAACGTCCTATCCCCTCACCCTGAAGGCCAGAGCAAAGTGCTTGAGCCATCTGATACAATGTCACACTGCATCTGTCTGCCCACAAGAGATACAGTTGTTTACAGTATTTTTCCTCACAAGCAAAGGTTTGTGAACAGTAAGAATCTAGTAAATAGGAAAGCAATTAAATTTGTTTACAATCCCTGTGGCTCTTACAGTCCCACACCAGCAAACCGCTTTCTCCAGGAAGCTTCTGTATCTTCAAAAATGGGAAGGAAAAAGCTCCTTTGCCACTGTTCCCAAACAAAGCCGGCATTACTAAGCCATTCCCTTTGTTTTACAGGTATTTCCCTTTAACCCCAGGAACAGCATTAAACTTTCAGACAAGCCTGGGCATCTTGAGTGGAGTTGCAGGGAAATTCGTGATGCTAACTGATCACCCTACCTGATCTTGGCCAGATTACAGCGTGCAGAAAGCATACAAGAGAACTGTCATGTCTTTATGCACAATTTCATGTCAATGCACTTGGCCAACGCATCAGTTCCTTGGGACCGATCAGAAAATAAACTAATCTTCCTTTACAAAAAGGCTGTATTTCATACAATTAAAAAAAACCCCAAAACACAACAAAGAAATCATGATTCATTCTCATTAACTTTATAAATGAGATCTTTGTAACGTAAATATTAGCAGCAGCAATGCAGCTATTAAGTAGCAAAATTAAATGGGACAGCAGAGACTCCAAAGAATTTAAAACCAAGTGGAGAAAGGCAAACACAAGAACTGCACCCAGTTGTGGGAACTGCAGTAACAAGAACAAAGATCATCAAATTAAAAGCAATAACAGGCTTAGCTCAAAGAACCGAGTTGTATATTTCCTTTTTTTCCCTTTATTACACCTTGTGCAAAACAATGGCCAACAGGGAATGCAGTAACTAGATGTCTGACACATGTAGAATTCAGGGTTTGCACAGTGCAGCACTAGCCTTGTTTCACCCCTCCCTTTAGATGTGCTGCATCAGTGTATGGTAATAATTGGCTCCCCATTTAAACTGGAGATAAAGAAATACTACTTCCTATCAAGGCATCAATGTAACGTATCGCCACACTGAAGGCATCCTCAGTAACAAAACATTCTCACTTCAAGTCTGACCGCACCATGCCATGTCATGCCAAACTAGCCTAACTAAACCCGCAGAAAGGATATATCTGTCTTGGTGAGGAAGAAAAGCTCCCTAAGTTCGTCAGGAAGTTACAAAGCGCCAAACGAGTGAATCTGGTTATCACAAAACTTTCACCTAACACTTACACACCCCGGGAACAGCCTTTGGGTAAGGGCGATGACCATTTCTTCTTTTGGATGAACCCCATGCTGAGGTACATGGGAGGAACACATAAGGAGTAGACGTAAGGAATAATTCTGTAATTACATCGCTAAGTTCTCCGCAAGGTGTTTGTGCTCTTTAATAAAACCTAACCTGTGAAAGCCCTTCCTTATCAAGTTTGTTCAGAAACGTGCCACATGCAAAGTAGACTTTCTGCTTCCATTTAAAAGAAAACCAGGGGTGGTCTCTGCGCACCAAGCCCAGTTAGGCTGCGCTTATACCATGCACAGCTGCCACAGACGTTGCAACACAGTTGTTGGGATTCCTGAGTGTTTCCAATGCATTGAGAAAGCTAAAGCTGATGTTGCAAGCCTCCTCTCACTTACTCTGGGGTGGGGTGGGGGGTCCTAGGACATGCACAAGAGAAATTCCACATAGCAGATAAAGTTTTTACAGGATCCTTTCCCCGAAGTTCGATCAAGCTCTGGGAATAATGTTTCCTATAGCCCTGTGCAGCTGTACAGTTGGTCGCTTCTGAGGGACACTTAACAGGCTCCGACAGAAACTTAACACGAACCTTCCCGCACCTCCACTACTTAGGAATCCGAGGACAGATCTGGGTTTTGCTGCCTAGGCTCTGTATGAAGCTGCAAATACAAACTTGGGATGAGCTCTGCACACAGAACTGAAGCCCAGGAGAAGCGAGAGCCACGAAATCTAAGTACACTCAGGTTTGTATGTACTGAGGTCTGCCCAGGCACATCCAGAAGCATTAACCGGGCATGCGGGCCGAACTGTCAGAAGCCCGGCTGATCCCAAGTGCAGCGTAAACCCGGCAAAACCATCAGAACACCTCCCCCAGCGCTCCCCCGGGAGTCCCGCGCTGCCTCCCAGCTAAAATCTCCCCGCGCTGGCAGTGCCGCCAGCCAGCCTGCTCCCCTCCGCCCCCGCCGCTGACACCCTCCCCCCGGTGCAGGAAACTTCTGCCAGGCAGAGGCACTGGAAAACCACCAGCAGCCACCGGCCCCGCACGCCGAGACCTCCCCGCAGTGCCGGAGCCCGGGGCCGGGGTCACCAGGAGGGGGGCAAGCAGCGCCGCGCTGCAGCCGGCAGCCACCGGCGGGGTCCCGGCACGAAGCCGCGGGACGCCGGAGGCGCCGCCACCTGAACGCGGGAAGGGCGAGAAGGGGATGCTTAAGCCTCCCTCTTCCTCTTCTTCTTTAAACAGATAAATAAATAAATAAATAGAACCCTGCCGCGCCAACTGCCCCGCCACCGGGCTGGCTCCCGGGCCGGTGTCGTGCGTGTCGTCCTGTCCCGTATCCCCCCCGCCCCTCGTACCCCCCATCCCGGGGCCGGCCCGCCACCGTCCCGGGCTCGCAGCGGCGGGGAAGGGTCGTACTCACGGATCTTGACTTTGCGGTGGTCGAGGCGGGCGAGGAGCCCTTCCAAGGCGCCGAGGCGGCGCTGGAGCCGGGCGTTGCGGTGGCAGAGGGAGTCCGCCTCGCTGAGGATCCCGCCGAAGATGTCGCCGGCGCAGCGGGAGAGGTCGGAGAGCTGCATCAGCAGCGACACCAGCGCGTACGAGCTGACCTGCTCCAGAGCCCCGAAGAGCGGCACCGCGCCGCGGCGGCGCCCGCCGCCCCCCTCCGTCGCTCCGGCGTGGTCCCCCGGCGCCGGGCCGCCCCGCTCCGCGCCGTCCCCTCCGGCCTCCTCCAACCTGCACAGCTTCAGCGGCTCCAGGGTCCGCAGGGGGAACGGCATCGCGGCGGGGGAAGAGGGCAGCGCAGGGCACGGCGGCGGGGACGGTACGGGGGGAAGAAGCTAGGCGTCCCCGCCGCAAAAAGTCTTCATCCGCGCAGCGGCCGCGGTGACAAAAGTTCGGAAAGAGGAGAGGAGAGGGAGGGAGGGAAAGAGGGAGGGAGAACAACAACAACAAATGAATCGAGGCGGGAGGGCGGCCGGGCTAGGCGTTCCGGGACCGGGGGGAGCCGATGCCGCCGCCTCGGCGGAGGGGGAGCCCCGCACGGCGCCCATGTGCGGGAGCGGCCCCCGGAGGAGGGAGCGGCCCCGGAGGAGGGAAGAGAGGGGAGGGGAGGGGAGTAAGGGGAGGGGAGCGGGGCGGCCGCCGCCGCAGCAACGCCGCACGGAGGGCGCGGGGAGAGCCCGCAGCGGCGCGGCGCTGCCCTGCGGCCGGGAGACAGGAAAGAGCGCGGCTTTCTCTCCCCAAAGCGGAGACTGGGGAGGCGGGGGGAGCGAAGGAAGCGTGGGAAGGGGGCTGGAGCGCCCTGGATGCGGCCACAAAGGAAGAAAGGCAGTCGGGGGGAAGAAGAGGAGGAGGAGTGGAGGGAAAAGCTCGGAGCAGCCCCACCTGGGGAGCCCCGCGCCGTTGCAGAGTCACTTTTCCGAACGCACCAAACTCCCGACCCGGAAAGCGAGAGCTGGAAAGAGAGGAGGAGAGAGGAGGGGGAGGAAAAAAAACCACCAACCCAGCCAAAAAACAAACCCAGCCTCCACGAACCTGGGAAAGGAAAAAGAGGCCGCCGCCTACCTGTGGCTCCCCGAACTGGAGCCTCTGCCGAGCCTCACCCTGCCCCGCCAGCGAACAGCCAAGGTAGCCGGTGCCGGCCCGGCCCCGCGGCACTCTGCGCTCAGGCCAGCACGGCTCCCCGGGGGGACTCCAGCCGACGCCAGCCCCCTCCGGCCCCGCTGCCCAGCGAAAGGGGCAAAGAAGCGACGGGGGCAGGTGCCCTCAACCTCTCCCCCCGCCGCGCCGCGGGTCCGGCCCGAGGTGCCGCTCAAAGGCAGGAGCGGGACAACCTGCCCGGGGAAACGGGACGGGGATCGCGAGCGGGGCTCCAGTCGTTGTTCGGGGTCACTTTTTAGGGAGACCGAGGAAATAGGGGTCGGAAAAGCAAAGTCTGAGCCAGGCAGCGTGAGACGCAGAGCGCTGGCCCAGCACGCCGTTCTGGCGGGGACCGAAGGCAGGTCCCGGCCTTGGAAGCCGCCGAGCTTTGCCCCGGTGAGGCACGACCGGCTCTTCAGCGAGATGACTGCTGTAAGGGGCTATTCCCCACAGAACCAATTTAGCCTGCCAGCAACTGTCAGCAGCTGCTATTTAATTTTAATTGGACAATGCCCTTCTGGCTCCTGCTATATGATAAAGAGAGGAACCCAATCCCTCTCTTCTGGTGGAAAAGGGCCCTGGGGAAAAGCGATTGTATGGTCCCTTCCTGCCCGTAGCCTGCTCCAGCTCCCTCTGCAGCTGATGAATCTGTGCGATGAAACAAAAGGACTCAGCTGGAGAAGAAAGGACCCAGGGACAGACCCGTGGCGCACTTCCATTAGCATCTCGGGGCCGTGTAATTTATAACAAGATATTCTCCATTACAGTAATTTTCATATGTAGGCTTAGCCTTGGTTACCTAAGGGAAACCTACAGAAAACTCTTCCACTGGTAGTGTTTCAGAAGCTCCTGGGGTGCTTAGAAGAGTTTGGGGACAAGGCCGCAGACAGTGAAACCAAAGGCTCAATGGCATGCACGGGAGTTAAGATCTACAGGAAACACCTTTAGGCTTGATACTCATACGCAAAAGTTGCAAGTCACTAATTCATCTCATTCATTAATCAAGAAAGGTCTTTCATCTTCAAGTTTTCCTCTGGGGAGGGGGGCAGGGAAAGCAGCGATGCAATCTAGCTTTAAAAAACATTAAGAACAAGCCCACCTTTCTTCAGACCTCAGTCCAAACAGGTTACCACCGATGGATAACTCCAACCTGGAATACTCCCACTGATTTTCTGTTAGAGCCAGTACTGCCGAGCACATATGGGCAGTATGTGTAGGCACTGATGAGAAGAACATGGTGCAAACAGGCTAAATGGTATTTAATCAGGGGTTTAAGCACATAAGGAATCCTAAGCAATAGTCTTGCGACAGGGAAGCTGTCAGGATTGATTAAGAGAGGATGGGAAGCAGTCATTCTCTTGTATCGAATTCTTCTGGTTTTATTTTGGGACATAATGTCTTCATTAGTTCTTGGGCGTGCTTGTTTGGGATAGCCATTTGATAACAAGTATGGCCTGTTTGCTGGGGTGTTTGAATTGAGAGGAGCTGTACCTTTGTATGTTTTGGTTGCAATCCAGGAGCATTGTGGGGGGACACCGAGTATGAGATGGACTTAAATATAAAGCACGGGAGGGAGGAAACAAGCAGAGAGCTCAGTTCAGGTGGCAGCTGAAAAGGCCCCACAGCAATGCATCTGCTGGGGTGGATAACCTAAGACTGTGAGCATGTTCGATTAGAAATCACTCAGTTTTATTTTGAAGAACAGGTAGTCTAAAAAAAAGGGACACCTCTGCAAGTCTAATATCACTCCTGAAAATTCAGATCAAATTCTGGTATTGCAAATATTTTTGCGTGTTCTTATTTGTAAGTAGGAAGAAGTAATTGAGCCGGATTTGAGCACAGGGAAGAGTAACAGCAAGAAATCCAAACTTTAGGCAACACCTAAGTGTAGTAAAAAGCCTCAGCTATGGTGTGTGAGTGGAATTTCACTGCCCATGAAGCCTACCTTCCCTATGTCACCAGTTCCTATGTGTGCAAACTGCAAAATGAACCACTATGACAGCTGGAATATTTCTGGTGGGAATAATGCCTCATAAAAAAATAAGGTGTCTCTTTAGGACTGACAGTTAAAACCAAGTTAAGACATAAATCTGAATTTTAAATGCACTGACATTCTTGACACATTTGACAGCTGTGTATTTATTCCAAAACAGTACTTTTTTTCTCATTAGTTTAGTTGGGTCTGGTTTTTTTCTGGGATGGGCTGTTATGATATGGAATGCTTGGGGAAAAAAAAAACAAAACAGGTGTGGAAAAAATGTAAATATCGAGTGAACATCCGTTAACTGAAACCAGCAAAGGATGCTCTCAGAGCTTGTTTCTTCCCGTGCAAAAGGAAGGCACATAGGAAGGGAAACAGAGCTTAAATACTTACACAGTTGGAGATTTAAAGTATTTGTTGTGCTGGAAAGGAAGCATTTAAAATTTCTAAGTTCAGCGGAAATACAGCCTATCTTAGGGACACCCCACCCCCCTCAGAGACCCGTGCATATTGTCTGCTTCAAGCGGTTATGGCTGGAAAATGTTTCCTTTTCTGGCAGCACCACGAGGATGCTCCTGCTTGTTTCATACTCCTGCAGGCTTGTGGGAGCACTGGGGAGAGGTGGGCATGATGTTCTGGTTCTCACAGCTGCAGATGCCCTTGGGTAGGAGTGGGGGATCCTCTGACAAGAGGAGCAGAGCCAAGGAAACCGAGATTAAAAGAGGGAAGACAAACAAAATGAGAGTAGAGACTTAACTGAATGTTTCAAGTCAATATTGATTTCATTTTTAATGGAAGTTCAAAGTTCAGTGGAAAGTTCACTACATCCAAATTGTAACTTTCTTTTAGTTAAATTACCAAATTAAGGCCCTAATTACTTTGATGTTCCATTTCAAGAAACAGAAAACAAGTCTTGTGGGAGTTACTCATCACCTATTGCGGAATGAATGCTGCTCTTCCCTCCGCTTGCTCCTGCAATCCGTTTGGGCTCTCAGAAGCACATGGGGAAGTACAAGAGCCATGCGGCCAAATGATGAAACATCGGGCAGCTCTTCCTTAAATCGTAGTTACGTGCCAAGAGGGCAGTTTAGATGTGGTCAGCTGGGCTCACCAGGCTCATCTGTCATAGCTTAGCCCACAGAGTCAAGCTCTGTGCCTGTGTGGAGTAGGAAAGCCCAGCCGTGTTGATATAGAGTGCAGGTTGGGGGTGTGGAGGAGGGCATTTCTTGGGTGCTCCCAGGCCAGTGCTAATGTGCTCTGGTTTGTAATTTAGAAAGCAAGCTCCACGTTTAGGGCACATAGTCATCTTCAGGGTTTTTGAGTTAACGTTGGCTGTAGAGCTGTAGAAGTTTGGTGCCAGCTTAAAATAGACGCAATTCAGCAACAGAAGGATGTCTGCTGATATTTGATTCTTTTCTGGTTAGCCAAAAGTGTGTCGATGCTCCCAGTCATGTTGGGGCACTGGGCTCTTTTAATCATCACACGTTTCATTTCTGTCTTCAACAAAAAACCTTTCTCAAATAGACCTGCAGAAGATGGGCAGGAAATGGGAGTAGATCTGACTCCTGACAAAGTTAAATGTGACCAGAATTTTACCTGGTTTTTTTTTTTCTGGTCTGTCTCTCATGACTGCATTATTTTTGTGCTAATAAATTATGAAATTAATTACCACAGAAAAATTATAGCTGTTTTGTTGGGTTTCTTTAAATTTTCACACCACTATGTTAGACTGAAGAGGACTTTTGGCTAACGATGCAGGAGAACTTCCAATCATCACTTTTCTTCCAACCTAGCAATGCTAGAAACTGGTGGTTTTATATACTGGAGTTTGTACCCAGCATGGCCCAAAAGCCTCCCCCTTGTCCAGAAATGCAGTCTTGTGGATATTCTTTTAAAACTAGTAGCAGAATTGCTCTGTTGATGGCAGGCGTTCCTCTGATGCAGGTTGTTTACAAATCCTATTTCCCTGGACATTCATTGTTTCAAACTTCTCTCCTTGTCTCGCTTATTCCTGTGTCACACACCTGCTTGAAGCCTGGAACTGAGCTCCCCTTTCTATTTAGCTCTGTAATACTTTGGCTGATTTTCTTCACCATGTTATCTTCACCATTAAACATGGACAGCAGTGTAACTCCAACTTATTCATCCCTGTTATTCAAAGTTCTTAGTGAATGTATCCACACTGTCATAGGAGGTGAGTTTTGTATCTTGTTAACAACTGTCTTAAGGGATAGGGGTTTGTTGCACCAGCTCTGGTGTTTTTTCTGTCCCTGCTCTCCTTTATTGGTCCTAACTTCAAGCTAAAACTTATTTTTCAAGTCTGTCCACCTCGTGGTTTAGACCTTGGGCTGTTCCCGCTAGCTGGTCCCTGAGTTCTTCAGAGCTCCAGAGCTCTGCGTATCTGCACAAGTGCAGGAGTCAGCACATTGTGTTCTGCCAGCTTGAGATCTCTCAAACCCTTTCTCATTTTTCTATCCTTGCACAGTTGTCTTTGGATAAAAGCCATACTAGCAGTGGTGCAATGAAACAATCAAAGCTAACTGCAGCAGAAATGACACCACGGAGGAAGCGGGAGTTGTGATTGCCTTAGGATATGATTCAACGCCACGCGGACCAGGCGTAACAGCTCTTTGCCACCAAATGAGGATCTCTTCCAACCCTGCCTTCTTCCTTCCATTCCTGCTGACAGATGGGCGGTCTGTAGCATGCTCTGCAAGCACCTGAAGTCCTCAGTGCAGAACTACTGCAGCTCTGCTCTGTGAAACGAAGCAGCTGATGTGCTGGGAAGAAACTGCAGGGAAATGTACTCTCCATACCTCGAGGCACAGCCATGTGCCATATGTTCTCGGGGGGAGGAGGGCTGTAGGGAGAGATCTTGTCTGTGAATAGAAAAACATGCAAGAGACCACAGAGCCCAGCTATAGCACTGCAGCCCCCTCAGAGCTCAGACCGCACAGTGATCATCAGAGGTGTTTGGTCCTTGTTTCCGAGGGACTAGCAAGCAAAGAGAAGGCTGCCAGCCACTGTGGCAGCATGGGGCTGAGAGACAACCTGCTTCTAGGACTCCAGTTGTTGGAAATGGGAATAACCCCAAGCTCAGTTTCCCCATAGAGAAATGAGGTTGCTGAGAGATTACCTCACTGAATCCAGAGTATTACTCCTGGTGTTGCCATACCAGTTTTCTTCATCTGGTTCAGGCCTTTCTGTGACTCTTAACATGGTGCGTTTTGCACTCTCACTTCCTCTGTGACAGAAAAAAAATTTGGTATTTTCTTCTTTTTTTTTTTTAAATTGATAAAGTGTTTGGGCTTTTGCTTCACAAGAACTTAAGTCATATAAATATCATGGAATTGAAGTATATCTGTGATGAATTGGAATCACTGAACAGGCGCTAACAATCAATATCCAGTATAAAATACAAGGAATGTGATATAGCAGTGAACTCTCAGTATACTGTGGGAGGTTTATGAGGCTCTAACATGCTACTGAACTCTGATTTCTTACCAATTGAACTAATGCAAATTTAATCACGCTTCTTTTTCCCCCACTTTGCCCTTACACCTTTGCTCCTTGTACCTTTGTGTGTCTGTCGTAAAACAACCTCCCATTCCCTTACTTGAATGAGGACACTGAGACACAGCTCAGCATGATCATGTCTGTGTTTGTATACATTTCCTGGCTTAATATAGTGAAAACTCCAGTTCTTACCTGTTGATGTTATGATTTAGGGTTCAGTATATTTTCTAAACAAAAGATGTCAGCCTTAATAATCTGTTGTGTTGTCTCCAGAGGAAGAGACAGTTGCTAACACTGACTCTTCTCATAGACTCGCGGAATGGTTTCAGTTGGAAGGGACCTCAAAGCCCATCTAGTTCCACCCCCTGCCATGGGCAGGGACATCCTCTACTGGACTAGGGTGCTCAATGCCCCATCCAACCTGGCCTTGAACACTGCCAGGGAGGGGACAGCCACAGCTGCTCTGGGCAGCCTGTGCCAGGGCCTCACCATCCTCATAATGAAGACATTTTTTCCTTATAACTAATATAAATCTAATGTAAATAATGTATAATTATTGCTGAGTTACATACCTACAGGTATTCATATAGCAAGTGATGTAGGACAGGAATATGGGTGAAAAATATCTCTGAAAGAACAAAGGCTGGAGGAATTATCAGCTGGAAATCAGACTCAACATGTGGAGATTTCATAAATGCTGAGTAAGGTCTTTTGTTCCTGACCCTAGGTTTAATGAGAACAGCTTGTGCTGAAAGCTTTTGTGGATTCCATATGAAAATTTTATTTATCTAAGACTATGACCACATTTATGTCTTCTCTAATTGTGTTATATGTGGCATCCTTTGAAATAATTGCACAGTTTACTTTTTGATTCATTAACAAAACATTGTACCAAAAAACCTAAAAGAGTTTGAAAAACAATTCAGTCGAACAAGGCTGGAAATTGTATTCTTTTAACAAGGCTGATTATGTTCTCAAATGAATGCCTCAGGACTTGGAGGAACAACACGTCCAATGGATGGGAGCCTCCTAAATTCCTCCCTGAACAAGCAGACTGAGCAGGTCACAGAGGAAGCACTCAGCTCCTCCTCAGGTACTTGCTTCCCACCATCAGTCTCTACAGCTACAGCAAAGTACTTGTTTAAACTATATATATACATATATATATATATAAAAAAAATAGGCCATGCTGTTTTGTTTCAGTTGATGAATGTGGATAAGCAGGACACCAGTCAGTCACAAATGATTTTCAATGCATTGCAGCAGCTCCTGCCTCATAAACAAAATACAGGCTTTGGTCACTGTAGAAATGCAGAGTGTGATAAACCTGCTGTCCACCAGCGCAGACTGCCCTCTGCTCTTCCTTGCCAGTGAGCACGAGTTTGTCACTGTGACATACACCACGGATGGACCAGTCACTGGTGAAGCTACAGTGGGGCTGCATGCAGAAATCAGCCACAGACACCACCGCTGCCTCAACTCACCTTGGTATTTTTAGAGATTTTGGTTACCTCTTGAAATTTTTGGATTAAAAAAATAATAATGGAAAAGACAAAATAATTCCTAAATATATTTAGTATGCTAGTCATGCTTTGTATATTTACAGAAAAAAATGCTTTTGGCCTTAAGCTGACTTTTAAAAATATTCATTTGGGTAGAATCTGCTGCTGTGGTAGCTCATTAAAGGTCTCTGGCTGCCTTGTTTATGTCCCTCTGCATAATTTCATCTGCCTGATGGCTGGTGGGGATGAGATTCAGTGCGTTCATGTTGCAAAGCTCAGTTTTTCTGTTTATGTACCCAGTCAGTCTCAGAGACTGGCACATCGGTCATAAATAAAGTCTAAAGAAAAAAATCTCAAATTCCAAAATAGTAATTTGGAAGAGTGAGAGTAGGGAAATATCTGTTTTATGCCTGTCTAGAGATGACGCTGAATATCAATATCTACACCAAACGGAGTAAGAGTTGAGGATCTATACACCTCCAGATGAAGAAACTCCTGGTGGTACCTGTGATGGGTGACACATTTGTGCTTTTTGTGGCCTGTGTGTTGGTGGTGCTGCTGCTTTGCAACAAGTACAAATGATCTGCATTACTGGTGTTGCAGAAGCGTTGCTATTGCAGTGTCTGACTTGTAGAGGCAAAACTGTCTATTAAACCTAAAAAAATCTGAGAATGATGCTAGAGAAAGTAAAGGGAATTGGGATTTTTAGCCCATACTGCTCTCTGGATATTCCCAAAAGTTTGTGGGTACCAAATATGCGGTTATGCAGTCACTGTGATAAATGCAGCTGTGTTTATTTCATTGAACAGATCAGACAAACTGTACAAGCTGAGCATCAGCGCCTTGTTCATAAATCACTAAAAAAAATGAATGCAGCACAATGTGGGAGATTTACTCAGACCTTTCTGTTCCAAGTGTTTTCAGACTTGGCAGACTACGCGCTCCTCGGAGGACTATGAATATGCCGAGTTTTAAGCATTTCTAGCAAAATCATTTTTAGTTAGCTCAAGGAAGAAACATAAACATTTGACTTAATAGCGCAGGAATGAGCTTTTAAATACAGTGAAATACAGCTAAAAACATTCTGTTTAGTTTTTCTTGAAAGAGGGGTGAAAGAAAGTGTAAAGAATTTCAACCCAAGGAATAGCTTTTTTAGGAGAAGTTAAAAAAAGCTGACTGTATTTAAGCCTTTTTCCAGGAGCCTCCCTTACACTCTCCTTCAGAAAAGTTTGCAAATGTAATCCCTGGTTGTGTATCCTCAGGAAAATAAAACACTTCCATGATGATGCCACTTTGGTTCTTTAATGTGTCAGTTTTGCTGTGTTTTATACCTGATGACAGTTATAAGTGCAGTTTGAATGCTAATACAGTTATGGTGATCCACAACCCAAACTCATAAATGCATGTAGTCACTTGCACTCCGCTGCAGTCTGTAACTTTTTAAATATACCTTGCTAAGGAGGGCTCATCCAAACCTATGAGTCCATTAAGATTAATTTAAGAAAAGCTTCAAATCGAAATCTCACTAGTATCTACTGTACCATACTATAATTAATTAAAAAATACAATTGCCTTCAGTGAAACGGTGCTACTGGCATGGCAGCTGGGCTCCATCATCTATTCAAGCCCCTGTTGTGCCCCTCTTTGTGCTACAGGAACTCGTCGTGCACAGTCACGGACGGGTGTCCTGGTTGGGCCCGAGACATCTCCACGATATTTCTATTTTGTATTTCCAGTGCAAAGGAAGATGCTTTGAATGTATAACTTCTCCTTTGCTAATTAGAGTCCCTGGAGCAAAAATCGCTCTTGATACGCCGTTTAGCGTATGCATGGCTTAGAAATGGCCTTCTGTACCAATATTTCTGCGCACATTTGTTCTCTTTAGAGGATGGATTTATGTTTGGTTTTACTTCTGCATTTGTATATATGTAACAAAATAGAGTCTGAAATTCCCAATGTGCTTGTTTGGGAGACTTTTTGTAGCCAGTGGAACTTCTCAGCATTGTATCTTCTAGTCTGGAAAAAACCCAGTCACTCCATGCTTTTAAAACATCGCAGCAGTTGTATTTATAGTGAGCCACCAAGTTATAGAGGGGGAAGGGAATTAAATTTCCCAAGCAACACAAAGAATTGACTTGAGGCCAACTAGAAATCTGACCAGGAAAAGTTGCAGACTGCAAATAATCCACTGTCCTACTCTGATAAGAAGACAACAATATCTTAATAATCTGAGTTATATTTCTAGAATATAGGGATATATTTCTCTAATATAACTCTATTTCTGTAGCTGCGATGGTGAGAGCTATATTTCATGCTCTCAGCACATTCAATCAAGAAGCCTACCTGCTTGCCTTCACAGTTCTTTGCAGGCATAATCTTCATAAATCTTCTCACCTAAAAAAATGACTGGATTTTTCTTGAGTTGAATCAGTTTCCAAATAAGTCCTATGATTTTGCACATGTAGGTTACAATTAAAAAAGAAAAAAAGAAGTAGCATATTCATGTGAGTTTTACATCGCCTGGCTCAAGAAACAAATTGTATGTTTGCCTGTTTTTCTTTTAAGCCAAAGGGTCCATCAACACAATTCACCTCCAATTTCTTTCCTATAAGCTACAAATTCATCCTTGCCCTTGACGCCAACAGAATCTTTAACAAAAATTAGGTCACTGCTGTGCCTAAACCATTGTTATCATGTAAATCCAGGTTGTCTGTTTTTTTCTTCCCTCTTGTGCCTTGTACCTGTCTGCTTGTATGATCTGTGGGGTAGGAATTGCCTCTTTTTGCTCCCTGCGTTGGTACAGAGTTTTGCACCGTTGAGATTCTTGTCCGTGACCAGAGATTTGGAGGTGTGTGCAGGTGATTCTGCCCACCAGTCCATGTCTGTGCACTCTAGAGGTGAGGCTGAAATTGCCTTGGAAAGTTAAACTTTATTTGCTGGCCCTTCCCTGGCACCCCTGGGTTACCCTGTACTAGCTGTACTGCTCAGGGGCATTTCAGAGAGAGAACGTCAGTTGTAGTTTCTCCAACTGACATTAAATGTAAACGCTGGCAAAGAAAATAAACCCATTTTTGTAGGCACTTGGCCAAACCCTTATAACGACTGAGCGAGTATTTTATTTCAACTGCTACCTTAAGACTGCTTTTTTCCTGCAAGGTCTTACTCCACTGTGGTCCTCTTGAGGTAAATTTACTGTTTAAAAAGAAGGTTACAGAAAACAAAAGATGCACCTTGGGTCTTTGTGATGTGAGCTGCATGTTCTATCTTGTTGTTCTAAATTAATCATAAACATTATTCGATATTTAAATATTTAAAAGGGGAAAAGAGCAGGTGCCTGCCAAGAACAGGTGTTACAAATTGAAGGTTTAATCCAGGATTTGCTTCCCACTTTGGTTTACAAGGATTCAGTGTTGCTGACCCTGATGGGATTCTGTAAACACCATGTTGCCTTGGAAATATTGTTACATTTACAAGAACCAGCTCGATGAGTACTTGCAAAAATAATTCAGGGGGCTGTCCAAGGAGGAAAGACTTGCACAAGGTTTGCTTTGTTATGTTTTAAAAGCATCTACGAAATTCATCAAATGCATGCAAGCATTTGATGAAGGACTGGAAGCATTTGAAGGTGCCACATTACCCAAGCTTTTTCTCAAGTCTGTCAAGGAATCATTTCAGTCCTGTGAGAAAGGAAATGGAATAATTGCATTATAATGTATTTTAAAATGTGAAGAAGCACTGCCCAAGCAAAGCAATGGTGAGACTTGGAAATTAGCAACCATCCTGTGCAAAAAGTCTCTTCCTTCCCTCCCTCCTTTCCCTCCATGTTTCCTTTAGGTAGCTCACAGACTCAGCCTTCAGAAAAACCCTACTCCTTTGACAACACGCCTGCATCTGAAAACAAGGAAAATGTTTTGAAATTACTCTGAAGGAAAATGCTACCACACACGAGTGAAGCATCACAGCATTTCTTGCTAATCTGAGTTTTACATCCCTGACAGAGCCAGAAAAAATATACTAGATTTGGGACTGTACCTGAAATGTTGGGTGTGCTGGTGTAGCCAACAACTTCCCTTTTCCACCTGGAGTATCAGGGTTGTTCAGTCAACTAAGGTGCAGCTCCGCGGTGCTTTTTTCTTGAAGGATCTCAATGTGTGTCACAAATATTTAAACCAAATATTTAGAGGAAGGCAGATAGAACTGTACAATTGCTTCTGTATCTACTGAAGAAATACAGAATATTAGTATTTTTTATATAACTAAAAATTGCATCAGGAAAAACGTCTTCACTAGGACTGTAATGAGGCACTGGAACAAGTTATCTGCAGCAGTGGTGCAATCTCCATTCTCGAAGGTTTCAAGGCTCGGCCAGACAAAGCCACAGCTGACCTGGTGTGGCAGTAGCCCTGCTCTGAGCGGGAGGTTGTGCTGCAGGGCATTTGTGCAGTCTTCATCTCTGTTTCATGACAGGTGGGATAAAGCCCTGAGCAACCTGGCCTGAGCACACAGTTGGCTCTACTTTGACATTTGAGACCTCATGATGTCCCTTCCAGCCTGAAGTATCCTATGGTGCTATGACCTCAAGAGGTGCTTTCCAGCCACTATTATTTCCATGACACTGCATATGAAAGCCAGACTGACTAGTGGACATGTTAATATTCTTTCAATGCAATTTTCCAGACAAATAAAGAAATAGTTTGGTTTTTTTTTTCTGGACCCTACATGTCAGGGGTCCATCCAGGAGCTGAAGAGAGAGCTAGAGACCCTTAGCTTATGTAGAGATTGAAAACCCCAGGCTGAGCTGAAATGGGGCTTCTGGGCCCAGGTGGGACCTGTCAGGACCATTTAGGCCCTAGAAGCCTGGTTCTTGGGGTGACTGCTGTGTAACATTGCTATGTGCACAGAGACTGCACCTGAACCACAACCTTCTGGAGACTGGGAAGTGCTCTGGGGCAGCATCATGCATTTGCCAGCTTCTTACAGTTTTTTGCGGGCCTCTGCAATCAGCTGCTTTGGAGTTAGTTCACTGGACTATATGGACCTTGGCTCTGACCAGCAGAGCTGACTTTCTAGTTGGTGGAATTCATCAAAGGTCCCATGATAGGAAGAATCAACTTTCATTCCTAGGGATGTTCCAGGGGAGATCATCACAGTCTTTGAGGGACTATATGAGCAAGGGACCAAAGCAGGACTGGAGAGAACTGAAGGCAGGCAAAGAGAAGGAACTGGGGCATGGCAAGAGTAGATACCTCCAGAAGTGAGGACCGGTTGGAATAAAAGTGACCAAGAAAGTCCCAGGAAGACATTAGCAAGGAGTTAAGGAGGTTGGTGCATGGTAGGAAACTGGGGCAAACTGAAGGGAAAAGCTTTGAGCAGCTGCTCTACTGCAGAGGCAAGCTTACGTGTAATGAGAAAAATTCTGCTTTCTCAGCAGTTCCAAAAGTCCCTTCTGTTCTCCCTCCTTCATCCCCTTGTCACCATGTGGTGGGTGCCTGAATCACCATACTGCTGACCCAAGAGGTGGTTTAAGTCAACATCCACATTCTGGCAAAAGATGTGTTTAGTTTTTAAGCAGGTCACATATTTAATGGGTTGGAAGATAACCGAGAATTGATTCTCTGCAGTAAGCTGGCACTGGACACACATACACAATACTGGTGGGGGTTTTAAACAACTTGCTCTCTGTGTAACTGCTGACTTCAGTGGACTGTTCAAGTTAGGGATGCAGAAACTGATCAGTAATAATATAGAAGTCTAAATATTTATATATGCATGTACTAGTTCACTTAGCCAAATAGGGGGTGCGTGTGTGTGTGTGTGTGTGTGTGTAGAGATACAATGTTAGTATACATGTTGACACATTTTCTAGTGACATTTCTGGAGGGCAAATCTATCATCATTCTGTGGAGCAGAACACACACATGCCAAACCCTCGTGATTTTGCATCCGTATTAAAGCCAGTGTTTTCCTTTATGCATCATTTTGATTCACTGCATTGTTCTGCACATTGAGCTGGCTGCTAAATACACACACACCTTGTTATACTGCTGGTTGTAAACCAGAAATAGTTGCTTCATATTAGCAGGGATGTCCCAGGCTATGCTCTGTTTTGGAAGGTGATGCTACAGCACTGTTGTGCTTCTGTGGGTCCAAAGTGCCACCCTGTAAAACACATCGGAGATTAATTAGAGAGGCTAAAGAACCAGATGCTTTTGTCACTGTCTCAGAAGCCTTTAGAACCATCGTGCCATCTCATGTTAACTGAACAGGGTTTCCAGAAAGAAAAATCTGATTTTATTTGCATGCATATCTCAATGCAAAGTACAGACTAACTTCTTTGAAGTTCCTCTTCAAAGCATCTTCAAAGGTGGGCCTCTAGTTTGTAAGGAGATATACATGTAAATAAAATTGAATTCAATTAACTTTTTAATTTGCCTCTTTAACAATAACATTGTTCCTATTAAGACACTGTTCCCCTTGGAGCACTTCAGTCAACAAGTACCTACAAACGCTACCACTGTACTGCTTGTTAGTGGTGTCAGAAAAATGCCATATAAAGGAAGAAAAAATCATCTCCTGAACATGAATCATTACCATGATACAAAATTATGCAAAAGCTCACCTAAATTGAGATAATCCAAAGCACACTCCTCCCTCCACGCCCCAGTCAATGTACGCTATCTTTGCTTGATTCTAGGCAACAGTGTTTACCTGCAAAAGGATTTGTAGCCTAAAAATCAAGACCACACTAACACTACCTTTTACTCTTTGCTTTTAACTATTATCTTTTAAAAGAAATTAATTATTCACTATAAAATTACCTTCCCTATGAAAACATACAATAAAGTCTGACTCCTTCCTACTTATTTGCCCTTGTAGGCTCTGCTAAATCAGGTATAGAAACAAGTAATAGAGGCACTTTAATAATAATTGTAGCATCATGTAATGTGCAGTGACAACAAATTTACTTGGAGCAAAGCATTGCCTTTCTGGGCTGTCCTGGGGAAACTGCACACTGCTTTTATTAGAGTAATTAAGTTAGTGGACTTGTACCTAGAGACTAAAATGAAGCAAAGTTGACTGGAATCCAACTGCTTTCCGAATATAACAGTAATTTTATTTTAAAAATGTTTGTATTAGTGGTGGAAAGTCTTTACCTTAATTAAAAACATAAGTCACTCAACTTCTTTGGTAGAAACGAAGGGTACCTAGTCCTAGCTTTATATTGAGATGCACCCTTGCGAGCACTGATAAAGCTTTTGGCCAATGTTTTCACCCTGGGTGATGCAGATTAAACCACCCTGTATAGCTGATGTGTAAATAACAGCTGAGAGTTTTCATCAGAAAACACGCAGTTATGAACGTGTTTGTCAAGTAAAAACTCAGATCTGATTGCAAGTAGAAGAGATTCAAGTTGACAGAAGTTCGTCTCTCTAGGCAGTAAGCTACTGTCACATGGGGGAAAAACCCGCCTCGAGCTACCAGCCATGGCTGGGAAAGATGTGCCAAGCTTTCAAGTCCACAGAGCCATCAATGACACGGAGCACTGAAGAAGCAAGTGCCGACCAGACACGCAATCGAGTTCCTCTACTATAGAAGCAGCCGCACCAGGAAGAAGCCTTTGGTGTGTGTGTGTGTGTGCGTCTTAATCACTGTAGCTAGGTAGGCATGCCCTGATAACCTGGCCTGCTTTCAAACGTCGGCAAGCCAACTAAAGCCTGGAACCAAGGTCGGAGACGAGAGAGCACTGCCATCAGATTAAACGTGGCAGCAGGGTCTTCCTCGTTTATCTTGGATAAACCTCCCCCGGGGACGCCGGTCGATGAAGCTGTATGACAGACGGGGGGTGTGTGTCCTTGTTGGTCAGACACGTTCGATCCCCTGCTACTGCTGAGCAGAGCTCAACAGCCGAAAAAGGAGCGGTAAGGAGGGGCCGAGGCAGGAAGAGATCCGGAGCGCGAAGTGATGCCGCCATCTGGAGCCCAGGGCCTGTCACTGACGGGACTCTGTCCCGCATCGAGCTGAAGCTTCAAACCTCCCAGACCCCCTCACGGCCGGGGCCCTGCACCTCCGCAGGGGACAGAGCGCGCTCCCAAACTCGCTCGGGGTGCGAAACGCACAACTGCCGAGGAGGCGGCAGCCCCTTTTTCTAACCATTCAACTCTCCTTCCCCGCCTCTCGCTTAAGCTCGGCGGCACTGCTAGCACGGCCGGCGACGCCTCCGTGAGGAGCCCGACGCGCCTGTGCCAGCGGCCAGACGCGGGGCCCCGAAGCAGCGGTGCGGCCCGCGGCTACCCGCTCTGCCCACGAGAGCGGGCTCCTGCCCCGGAGACAGCCGCCCATCTCGGAAGCAGCAGCGCTCGCCACCGCCTCCAGAGCGCTGCCGGAGACGGCTGGCGGCCCCGCCCCTTCCAGCCGTTAACGGCTCCACCCGGCATCCCGCCCTCGCGCGGCCACGCCCCCGCACGCCGGGCGCGGGGAGAGGCCCGGGTCTCGCGCATGCGCAGGAAAGCGGTCGGCTCCTCCCTGCCCAGGCTCAGGCGCCCCGCGCGCGTTCGGAGCCGGCCGCCTCTCGCCGCGGGGGGTTCTGGGAATGGTAGTCTGCTGTTCCCGCCGAGGGCGCACTGCCGCCGGCGGTGGGCGGGGCTCCCACAATGCATCTCGCTACGCCCCACGCCGCCGTCATGTGACCCGCGCCCTGGGCCGGGCCGAGCCCACTGTATTCGCGGGGCGGGGGCAGAGCCGGCGAGGCCGGGGGTCCGCGCGCGGCTCCGGGGCGGGGCCTCCCCACAGGTAGCGGGCGGCCGGGAGGCGGGGTTTGCGCGTCGGCCGCCGTCTAACGTTCGCCGGGCGGCCGTTGTGCGGGGGTGGTTTGGGAGAGAGTGTACTGGGTGGTGTGGCTGGTTTCCGTGCTGCTAGAGTGACGGCGCGCAGTAGGGGCTGCCTGTGCCCAAGGGCAGCGATCGTTACTCCGGGAGCGGGCGGCGGCGGGGAGGCGGCCCGTAGCGCGCCGGCTGTACTGAGGGCCGCAGTGCTCCGCCGCTCCGGGGGGCGGCGCTTGCCCAGGCGAGGGTTTCACTGCCTAACGCCCGGTAATAACCAGCACGCGTAACAGCAGCGACACAGCGCCCGTCAGCAGCTCGTACGGCAGCGGTAGCGGCCCGGCACCGCCCGGGGCTCGGCGGAGCCGCTGCCTCTCCCTTAGGAGGCGGTGGGCTCCCTCGTCCTTAGGCCGCCGCGGTTTCGCGGAGTTGCGGCTGGCGCGGCGCTTTCTAGCGCTGGGGTGCGGAGCCAGAGGGCGCGTTGAGGTACCTGCCTGCTGGAGCTGGCGCACAAGGCTTCCGGTCCTGCCAGCCTTACCGGTCGGGCTGCCCAGGGCGGTTTATCGGGACACTGGGCTCTTGTCTGCAGGGATGAGTGACTGCCCGTCTTTGAGGAAGCCGAAGCTGTATTTCCATACGCTGTCACCTGATTTTTCCCCTTTTACTGAAAGTGCCGGTTTTAATGGGTGTTTCTTAATTCTTTCCCTTCCCTCCGGAGGGCAGGAGTTGGCCTAGCTGCAGTAAATTGGAAGAAATGGAAGAAAGGAAAATCAAGAGGAGGAGCCCCAAATCGTCCACCAGTCACCCCGCTCAGGTTACTAACTCCAAGAAAAGCTCGGTGCCAGCCAGTAAAAGTACAGCCTTTTCAAACCCCGCGCCACAACCTGCGGTACAAAAGCCAAAGTTAAAACGGTAAGCTTGGGACGTCGTGCAAGCTCACTGGAAGTCAGAGCTAGAAACCTGCCAACACTCGGCCGGTGTAAAGGGTGTTTAGACTGGCTGGGACAGAGTGACAAGAGTAACCTTCAGATTTGTGAAAATTTTGGATAATGTGTCATTTTTAGCAAAGCAATTAATGCTTGATTGATATAATGGTTATTTTACAGAAAAGGGAGGTGCCTTACAACTCCTCTTGTAAGCTTTCTAAAATTGTAGCCAAAGAGATGGCAGCCTGATGTGATGCTGAAAAATGAGTTGGGTGATCAAATATGGCAGACATGGGCATCACATGGGAGACAGCAAAGCTCCAGATGTACAGCTCTGAGGAGCATATAAAATATTACATGACTGCAAGGTTGGGACTGAGAAGTAGGGCAGGAAGTGAAGGACGTGAGTTGAACAGGATGAGCTAGAACTGGAATTTCCTGGTGTCTTTTGTTTGGAGACCTGTCAGTGGGGGCAGTGGTAGAATGCACAGAGAGAGGTGTTCAGCTCTTTAATATCTGAAGTCCAGTTTTGGAAGAGTTTGTATGTTACTGGTGATATATCTGTTTCAGTTGGAGAATGTTAATTTTCCTGCATGTTAGAAAATGTATTTCTTGACTGTGGCAGGTAGAGTAGATGATTGAGTGAAGAGGTGTTTTAAAGTGCAATGCAAGCTGGAGAGAGGCAGCTGAGTTTATTGATCAGTGTTAGCTGAAGATTAAATAACGCTCCTCCTTGGCACAGGTAATCTGTTTAAAGGACTCGGTATTGGCCTGATGGAAACATAACGCGTTCCTGCAGTGTAAAGTCTACAGGGGGAGGGTATGTTAGTATTTTGAAGGAAATAATAATGTGCTGTACATCAGTGGTAGCTATTAAGACTCAGCGCTATTCTGGAGTTTACTAGAAATTAATTTCTTGTAGCCCATAATACTGGCTAGAGAAGAAAAATGTCCTTTTTGCTTTAAGGTTTGGAAAAGGACATTCTTGATCAGTGGTTAAGGGAAGCTTGCTGAGCAGTGATAATACAATTTCTCAAGCTTTTCAGGCAGGAGCAGTCACTGACAACAGTGTGAGCGTGAGTTGCTGTTACAATAGTGGAGTTGGAGTTTTTAATTCATTTTCTCTTCACTCACAAGAATCTAGTAAGTTTTCTAGGGGCAGTAATATATTGTATTGAACATCATCAACTTGTTCCACCTTTTTCTGACATTTCTTTCACACAAACTTTTAAGTCTGAGATGGAAGCAGAAGAAGACAAAGTTAAACCTACATTGAGACATGTTGACATGAGTTGAACCAGATATGATACTGTTGGACCATTAGTTGTTCCAGCATATAGACTGTGTGGTCTATACAAAGTTTGTAGACCCCAGAAGCTGTTAGGCTGGAAAAAGAATTATTATTTCCCATGGGCAGGGACACCCTCCACTAGACCAGGTTGCCCAGAGCCCCATCCAGCCTGGCCTTGGACACTGCCAGGGAGGGGGCAGCCACAGCTGCTCTGTGCAGCCTGTGCCAGGGCCTCACCACCCTCACAGGGGAGAATTTCTTCCTAATATCTAATCTAAAGGGGGTAGGAACTAGATGATCCTTGGGGTCCCTTCCAACCCAGAGCATTCTGTGATTTTATAGGAGAGAGAAAATGTATGACTTACATGGGAGGATTTAAGGGAAGGGTGGAGCATACTATGGTGTAAATCCTATTATCTTCGCTAATTAAATAAAACCTCTTGGTAGGTGTGAGAGGACAGGGAGATTGCTTTTGATGGCAGATTTTACAAAGTTCTGATGTTATTTGAAGATGGGAAAAAGGAACTCTAACAAAATGTATTCAGAGGCCAGGCCACCTTTCTGTATTGGTTGTAACAAGTTGTTTTCCACACTGGCTGCAGTCTGTAGTGTTTGCAGCAACAGGAGCGTACGATGGCTGAGGGTTTTTCTCTGGCTTCTCTCTGGTGCTTGTTGGGTGATGTTACGTAGGTAATTCCCCATGTGCCACTGCTGGGTAACAGTCCTCTTTAGATCATGAAGGTGGCTGTTACATGCATGTGCTCCATTGATGTTTCCCACTACTAATAGGAGAGTAGGTTGTAGGAGTCCTTGTTTGCAGTATCAAACTGTGAAGATTGGCATGTTTTTTTCTTTATTCCTATGACAAACTGGTGATCCCTTTCTTTACTTAAAAGGAGCAATTGATATCTGTATTAGAAATCTTCCATTTCATTCATATGTAGACTTGTCTGACACTTCAAATTCTCAGTGAAAGCTGGAAGTAATCTCTTCCATTATTTTCTTCCAGTGTAATAAAAGAGAAAGCCAAACCTCCAGGAGGTGAAGCAAAAGGAGCACAGGCAGCACCAATCCAGCATTCTTTTCTCACAGATGTATCTGACGTCCAGGAAATGGAAAGGGGGCTTCTCAGTCTCCTCAATGACTTCCACTCAGGCAAACTCCAAGCATTTGGTAAGTGTGTGAACTGTCTGTCCATGTTACATGATGGTGACATTTGCAAACAAATGGGCTGCAGGGACAGACTGCCAGTTTGTTGTATTGGGTTTCGCAGTACGAAATGAAGTTTGATTTCATTTATGGTTTTTAGTGCATTTTTCAAATTGCAGTCTTGGTGTAAAGGTGTCTTTGGTGTGAGATTATTCAAATGCTGTCTTGTCGTGCCTTCTGGCATGGCTTACTGGAGGCAGGACTGTGGCTTATGGATTTGAGATACCAAGTTTAAAGCCACTTATTTATGATTTAGGAATAAGAAGCAGCAACTCGGTTTAGCACCTGATTTTGCTGCGTATTAACATTGTAGATAACTTTAATGGAATCCAGTGGAAGTTGCATTTTACCCTATTTATTCTTCTTCTGCCTTAGCATCTTACTATTCTTACTACTTCACAGCTGATGGAGGTTTCAGAAAAAACATGACACACTTCTGCTTCCTTTCCTCTCCCCTGTACTGAGTAGAAATATGAGTTTAGTTAGTGTTAGGTGAACCTGTCACATTAATTGACCAATTTTGCAAGAAAGCCTGAGAAGTCTGTAGTAATGAAGTATCAGGTACAAGAAAGAAACCCCCAAGAATAACCAAAATTAGAAAGAAGGTTTATGATGATCACATTTAAAGTTAAAAATACAGGGCCTTCCTAAAAGGGAGAGAAATTCAGAACGTAGAAAAAGACATGTATATTCTGAAAAACAGTTCAGTTCATGTAACACCAGACTGGGTGACAGAAACTGCAGTCTGTGCAATAGGGAGAAATCATTGAGACAGCAAACTAACGTGTAAACATGATGTTTTAATTCCTTTCTTCTGATGTAGGAAACCCCCTGCATCTTCACACATTCATTTGCTCTCTCAGCTTTCTTTACCTAAAGCTGTCGCTCGTCCTCTTAGGAAATGAATGTTCGATAGAGCAGATGGAGCATGTGCGGAGTATGCAGGAGAAACTCGCTCGCCTCAATCTGGAGCTCTATGGGGAGCTGGAGGAGCTCCCTGAAGACAAAAGAAAACTAGCCAGTGACTCCAACCTGGACAGGCTGCTGTCAGATGTAAGTACTGGGAAGGCAGAAACACTGACCTTTTCCTGAGCAGACTTGTGCAGGCAAACACTACAACTGGCTCGGCAGAGAGAGCTGAGGAGAGCGTAGTTCTGTAATGTATCCAGACATAAGCCCTGTGCTCACCTGGTTTTGAGGTGGAACAGCCTGCCTGTAAACTGCCTGAGGAGATAGGCCTGTTAGAGATGGCCAGCGAGCAAGGGAGCTACAACCATTTTCCTTGTGGTAATTCCCCCTTTATGTAGGGAAGATGTCACGTAGGAATTTAGATCTGTGTACTCTACATTTTTGTTTCTCTCTTCTCTAGTGTATTCCATAAACCCCAAAACTTTCTTTAAATTTCCCAAGAAAAGCAGAATTAAATTGAGTTTGGGACTGGATTCTGTTGATGTAGAATTCAGTGCAGGTTTACTTTGCTTTTTGTAATCATATGTTTCAGTCCAGGCTGTTACTGGTTTGCTTCATTGTTTTAATGTATTTATTTCAACATAATATCAGCATAATTACTGCGTTTGAATAACTGAAATGCCATTTTCTATTTCATTTATATTGCAGCTAGAAGAACTGAATTCATCTATGTATCCTTTTCCTTAAATGTCTATTTTCGATTATAATTCCTTTTAACTGTAACCAAATTACAGCATACTTCCCCAGTCACCGATGGTGTTAAGAGTCAAGTCGCTTTCATAATGTCCTTTCTTTTCAATTAGCAGTGCAGTGCAGCCTGCATCTTGGCTCCTTCAATACGTAAGTGACTGGATCTTCACATTTTTATTTACAGGCTGTTTTTTCACATGGTGATTTGTTTGGCTAGCACGTCCCACTTCAGTGTTCAGAAGTGTTCCGTCCTGATGACATGTGAACCCTGTTACCTTTTATTTTTCTCTAAAATACATAAGCAGCAGCTGTTGGTTTGACTTTACTGTGAACAGCAGGCCGACCTCACCTTTTTATTTTGAGGGTCAGACTATGACTGAGTCGAATACTTGAGTGGAGCTTTGGTAATTGAACAAAGGTGTGCTCTTAGCACACGCAGAAGGCGGCAAAGCTGAGTGTTGTAGCTTGTCTTCTGCGTGGTGCTTTTGAGGAGCCAGGAATGCAGCTGAGGGGTGTTGCATTCAGTCTGTGCTGCAGTCTGGTTATTTCTGGTGTGATACACTTGGGATGTGCTGGGGAAGCTGGGACTCTGGTTTGAGTCCTATCACACCACAGTGGCACTTGCAGCCTGTCAGTGGAAAGCTGTTTAAGGCTTCTAGGTCTCATAAAGAACACAGGTGGAATGTGATAGTATCACAGAACAGTGATAGCAATCTGCCATCGATCCGTCAGCGAACTCCAGAGGTATGTAACGCTGCGGTTACATCAGGGAGGATTAATCCACTGCTTGAGAACTAGCGTGGGGTGAATGGAGCTGAGTCCATCTGGACTGGTGCACACCTGCCACAGGACTAAGCGCAGTTCTATGTAACACCACTCTCTTCTTTATGCTTTACCTGCATGTGAAAATGCTATTCCTTAACCGCTTCCTTCAGCCAGAAACTACATTTAGCAGATGCTCAAGATATTCCAAACAGTGCCACGGGCTGAAGGAACAGCTGGGGCGGTTTGGATTCTGCCAGAAGCTCTTCTGTTTTTCCCAACAGTGGAATCTGGAACTGTTGTTTTGTTTTGTTGGTTTTTTATGTCTGTTTTGGTGGGTTTTTTTTTAATTTTACATGATTAAGAATGAAAGGTGCAAAAATAGACACTTAGATTTGCAATTCTTCTTTGAGCACTTCATCATGTCAGGACTCAAGTCTCCAGTCTGAAGTTAATGTGACACTATGTTTCTTATTATTGCCTTATTTACTAGAAAACTGGGAAAACTCAGAAGTACATTTCTTCTGCTAAGTGTGGATTGTATGATTGATATATGTATATAAGCTTGTGAGTATTTCTCCATTTTTATGATGGTTGCAATGAAGTTGCCTTTCTGATCAGTATGTAGATGAACTGCACACTGTATATAGTGGTTTAATCAGTGATGCCACAGATTAATTTATTGTTAATAAAGTAAAACATTTATAATATGATGTTTCATTTAGAGATACTTCTGTCTGTTCAGCAGTGTTAAGAAGATACAAGTTCTTGCATGGTCTGAATGTTTGCAGAGTTTACTTCTTTTCATCACAGTGAATAAAGTGTCACTAAACTAGAACTAGCCTGCACGCTAGCAGTCCATGTAACTTAAGTAACGTGAAATTCTAAAACTGGGTAAAGTTACTGTTCGACTAAAATCAGAATATGCCCTTGTGTAGTAGTCATTTCTAAGCTATAAATTAGTTGGTATCCTCATGCTTTCAGTCAAGAGGAAAGAAAAGCAGGATTAGTGTAAAACAAAGCTGGTTTTAAATCCAGATTTTCTTTTTTTGGTGCATCAAAACTAGATTTATTTCATATAGATTTTTTAGGTAATACATTGTTGCTGCTTGTTGGCAGCCCAGGGTAGCGCAGCACTGCCACGTATGCTGCTCCCAGAATGCACTTAAAATGGTAGTTCTCAGGTCAGCCTAGTCCACAGCAAAGGGAACTCTTTTTCTGTTTGGGGCTTTGCTATTTAATGCTGCTTAGGCTTGTGACAAATAATGTATGAATGGGGGGGTTGCTGGATGTATTGATCTCCAAATTTCTGTATCAATTTATGCAAGCACATAACAAGTAGGTATAATTTGAGAGATGGACATAAAAACCTTTCTCAAGGAGCTGCTTAAAATTATACAAGAATGAGCACATTTTTTCCAACCACCTTAAGCCCACAGGCAATCGCCAGTCATGAAAGATACATTAATTGCAAATAATTAAGGAATTAAAATTCTCTTATCTCCTCTTGGATACATGTTTGCATCTTTTAAACAATCCATTAATGGCAAATGCTTGTTATCTTTTCCCACAGGAAAAGAAAAAACCCTGCTGTAATATATTCATGGACTATTTTTTTAATTATAAAAATCTGTAAGTTGCTGTGTAAAATGAGCTTTTTCTGTTCTTGTTTCAGGTGTATTAAGTGTATTAAGGTTGAATGTTTCCTGGCCTAGACTCGCATGGATAAATGGATATGGTACTTGAAAGATGTTCTTTCCTGCATCACCGGCCTGGATGACCTTCCCTAGTAAGGGAGTGAAGGACATGACGCGTTTCCCACAAAAGCCATAGAACCCAACCCAAACCTGCTCTGTCCATATGCATACACCACGCTCTGAGCTCAGAGGACACAGAAGGTGTTTTAGGCGGAAAAACTGGAAATTCATTCCCTTTTGACTATAAATAATTTAATTCACTGTCAGTGACTATGCCTTGTGCAATCTTAGTGTTATCATCACCACAAAACACGGTCTTTATTCATCACAGCCTTCTTGGCTCTTGCTAAAAAGAGAACATTCAGTGTACCTCCCGAATCCTGTATTGACTTCACCAGCCAGCATGCGGCGTAAAACGTTCAGTCACACACACACATCACTAGAGCAGGCCCTACGTAACAGCTGCCCTGCTAGCAGAGAGGCTTTTGTCAGACTCGCATCAATACAGCAGAGCCATCTAGAGACAGGGTGAGGCTCCGGCTGGCTCACAGCGTGTGGCTGTGACAGGCCACTGGCTGTTACAGTGAACGCCAACGGGCTGCAGATCAGCTGGCGTGTAATTTGTAGGTACCAGCCTAGAAAGGCTTTGTGCTAGTTGCATGTTGGCTTCTTCGCTCTCCAGCGTGTGCTACTAGTGCTACATCCTATTACAGAATTTCCTTATAATCGTTAAAAGCCTGCAGGAGAGTACTCCTCCAAATGCTTTTGAAGAAACAAAGGATCTATCTGCATTAATCTGGCAGCAGAGGGACTGATGGTATCACTCCTTAGAAAAAACAATGCTCTAGATGTTCAAACTACTGCAAATAATTTTGACATAAAATATAAAGACACAATGATTAATATTCTGCACATAAGAAACAGCACCAAAAAAGCAAATATCCTGTGCTCACCTGATTTGGCTTTTGGTGCACAAACAGTTTGATGGAGGAGCTCAACTTCCCTCCTCAAACTCCAACTTTGTCTTCTGGTGCAGCAGCGGTTGTCATCTTCTGTGCCAGAAGCTCTTGCAGTAGATGCACTGTAAAGCACAACGTATTTTAATTTTGTGGAAACCACGACAGGGGGTTTTATCCTGAGAATGTGACTGAAATTGGAAGTTGGCAGGCAGGAGAACTGGTTTCTAAGGCAAGGCAGAATCTGCAAGTACCAGACTGGCCTGAGACAACTGTTGTTAGCAGCTCAGTAACTTACCTCAGCAGATCTGATCTAAACCTAGCACCATGCATTCAGAAAGGCATACAAACAAAACCACCCCCAACAGTGGTCCCTTCCAAGCAGGCTAGAAGATAGCACTCAAGAAGTTGGTAGTCTGAAATGGAGAACTTGATAGTAATTTGTTCATTTGTGTCACACACACTTTCAAGTTGAAGCCCCGTGGGTAGAAGATAAAGGCATGCCAAGTAGGGATTTACAAGGACGATGATCACCAGTAATTTGTGCTTGACAAACATCAAAACCATGTTTTTAAACTCCCTGCTTCCCATATGACAACAGCACTGGAAACACTTTCTCTGCCATCAAACCCACCAAGACTTGGTATAAAAATAAACAGAGTGGCTTAACTGCCTAAGTTTATTAATCTGCCACCCACGCTATTTGGTAATGAAGTTGGGTTTTCTGCCAGAAAAGTTGGGTCTTTAATAACAAATAAAAAACATGTGACAGCAGAGCACACTGTCACTTCTGTAAATGTATTTAGCCAAAGAACTGCTGGTGAGCTGGATCGGGACTACAACCGCGGCCCCAAAGGCTCTCTTCTGGGTCAGCTCTCAGGAACACTCTCAAGCCTCCAAAAGTGCACATGCTGGAACCCCTCCCAGCCTGGTGGGGCTGTGACCTTGTGCATCAGGGCACTACCAACTCTTGGCTCACTCTCCCTAGTGAGAAAATCTAACAACTAAAAAACCCCAAAAGTTTTAAAAATAATTTTGTTGTTCGAACCATCATTAGAACAAAGCGAAGCCTGAGCGGTGCTGCTGCATTTCAGCTGTCAGTCCCATGTGCTGCAGACACGTAACACTACTGAGTTAACAGCCCCAAACTTTATTCAGCCTCAGATCAGAAAGCCCTGCTCCGTGCAGGAATACAGCTTTCTTCAAGCACCATTAACATGACATTTTCACTACAACTCCTGATCCCAGAAATAAATTTAACAAGTTTTAATAAAAGTATTTCACTGCTGGCCAGGGCTGCTATACAGTTTAAAACTCAAGTCTAGGCTGTGGATTTGACTGGTTGTCCTACATTTCTGTCCTCAGTAAAAGACAACAAGCTTTTTTTTCAGTATATCTGCATTAAAGGGCCAATTCTATCTGAAATACTGAAGAATAACTGTTCAATTATAAGGGCACCACTCTTCTGTTTTACAGTTAGACAAGTGTTGAAAAAAAATCCCCCTTTTTCTTCTCAAGCCATATAAAGCAATTCTCTATTTTATCCCCTTAAATGTGTTATTCTAAACCTCCACCAGTCACAGACCATCTATTTGAAAGTTCCAGTCCTAAACAACTGGGATTTCATGGCGAAGACACTGAGCTTGCCAGGGAGCTGCTCACAAGCAAGAAGAGCTACATGCAAACACTGGAAATTGTGAAGGTTTATTTCATCCATGGAAAGCAGCATCCAAAATCTTAACATCATAGAATTGTCTTAGTTGGAAGGGACCCTTTAGATCAAGTCCAATCATCACCCTAACCTGCCAACCACCACTAACCCATGTCCCTCAGCATCACATCTAACCATCTTTTAAACACCTCCAGGGATGGAGACTCCACCACTTCCCTGGGCAGCCCATTCCAATGCCCAACAACCCTCTCTGTGAAGTTTTTCCTAATATCCAATCTAAACCTCCTCTCATTAACACCTTGTTAACGTTCATGTAATCTTTTAGGATCTTAGACTAAGTAGTGCTGAAGCAACAGGCAAGCAAGAATCTACTCAAAAGAGCTGCTGAGATGGCATCCATCATGTCAAGTGACTGGAAGCTGTATCGCAGCCCAGGGCATGGGGCTTAGCTGCAAGCCCTTTCTCCGATGATGCACACCCTGATGGCTTTTCACCCCGTCCCTGAGGGGTGGCTGTTTTTCTTTAACTACAATCTGCAGCAGCAGCAGATCACACTAGTCAAGAGCTCCAAAGCAGCAGAAAGGACTGGGGCTCCGATTCTGCAGCAAGCCCTGATGCAGCAGGCTGCCACTCGAGCACTGCACTTGGCTGAAGTGAGGCTTTACACAGAGACTTGTGACACACTTCCATGAGAGCTGTAAATCCCAAAGTCAAAACAACTCCACGTGACATTTCCAATAGCTGACATTGGATCTAGATTTTGAATCTTAAGAAGTTAAGCATTGAAATAGGTCATACTCCTCCCCCACCCCTTCCTTCTGTTGAGAAATACCGATTAGTCTGGGACTTCCAGCATGTGTCTTTTACAGTATTAAAACAAAAAAAACCCAACCAAGAACAAAGTTCTTCCACAAACTTGAAGACTGGAAGCAGAGGAAATGACAGAGAGTGATTTGCAAGTCATCTGACCCCCAAGTATTGTGGCACTAAGCCAAAAGCCAGGATTCTGAAAGGACTGAAAAGTTCAAAACACTTGGAAAACCACAGTGGAACAGGTAAGCACGTGCCTATACAAGAAACACTGATATAGAACCCTCAAAATTGCAGTGTACCTATGAAAGAAAAGAGGGGTACGTTAGAAGAAAATGAAATCAACATTCCAGGTTCAAACCATTCATAATGCCATTGTAACAAATTAAATTGGTTTCAATTTCTGTGTCAGGATTTTCAACCTGATTTAATGTGAAATAACCCCCCCCAGAAACACAAGAAAAACCTAAGTGTTTCTTATGTTACTTTTACAAGTTGGCGACTCAGCTGGCTCAGAACAAACGTAGCTGTGGCAGACCCACTTCGGCTTTCACTGGTTTTACAAAAACAACCTAGTTGAGAAAATTCTTTTTCTTACATTGTACAGACCAGAAGTTGTAAGCATCTTAATACAGATTTGTAAAATTAGTTTAAAAAGTTTAAAAAACCCAACTAACCTGGCTTGTATTTTACCGGATGACAGTTTCTTTTGCTCTCATTTGAGAGCGGGGTATTCTGATAGAAACATTTCCAGAGTGAAGTTAGCCCAGACCCTGAGCAAAGGATGAAGTTCAATCTACCCCTTCAAACACATACAAACTTCTTCAGCAACGTGCTTTACCCACAGGCTCAGCTGTTTGCAGGGTGAAGTCGAGATCGAGCACGGAAGCCTGTGACACCATGCTGGGAGTGAAAAGGATCCTCGCAGCTTGTTTGATACAAGAACTTGTTTGAATGAAGGTTTGATTTCATTGGATCCCACGTCAGGACTGAATTCTTCTGAAGATGACTACAAGCAGACTGCAAAGTTACATGAAACAAGAATGGATTTTGTAATGAGCCTATTACCTTTATGCAACTCCACAGCAATGAGATGTTCTGTACAAGGAGTTTCCATCACGCTGTACTTACACCTTAAGGTTTCAGGAACACACTTAAAATACAGACAGTACATTCGTTTTGAAAATACCAGCTTGATCATTCAAACACAGGCACAGCATAAAATCATAAGTTTGTTATACAAGAACAATTTGTCATTGAAAGTCCCAGCCCAATCCAGAAACAGACAAGGTAAATATGTATTCAGACATACAATTAAGCATGGAGTGTCCAGTACTTGAGTTGGACAGTAACACTATGTCTATAGATACCAATACACACAGTTGCAAGCTTCTTCTGATCTATTTGCCCCCATTTTTCTTTTTACAACCAACAGTTAAGGATAAATGTGACAACACAAATATAAAATGATACATAAAGTAATACATCATAACACCCTCTTTACCAAAAATTTAAACACAAAGTTCTAGCTTGGAATCTGTATCATACCTATTTGCTGTTCAACTTCTGTCAGTACTCTGATTTTAATTCAGATCAGGACAGCCTTGAGTTGTGACAGTTGAAATGAAACCCCACTTACATCGATGGGTAATTCTTTTTCCCAAAGCAGAACAAGTTTTCCTACTGTTCTACATGCATGGTGTTTTTGCAAAAAGGAAGTTTTAAAACTTCAAAGGATTCCACTGTTTTGAGAAGGCCACAGGAGAAAATGATAAATTACACAAAATAATATTTGGTACTTTTGGTGTGAAAAGTTCTAAAAGATTATCCATTTTAATGCATTTCTTGGTCAGCAAGTCCACTTATGGAACAACTTGGTGGAAACCACAAAATCCATCAAAACAATCAGCCTTTTAATTTTGATAAAATGCCACATGCATGAATACTGTTTTCCCACAGGAGTTTTGCTTCAACAGTACTTCATCCCCAAAGACAAAATGCAAAGCAAACCAAGGTATATATCCCTTTTAAGCATGTCTGTACAGCAAAAGGACCTCTCGATGCTTCTATGACTTCTTGGTTCCTTCTGGTCAGGAAGCAGGTGACTATGTCCCTTCACAAGGGCAGTGAAAGGTTCTGGGAGTGAAGCTCCAGAAGGGCTTCTTGCAAACTGCAGCGCTCTTCCAAAGGTGGGATACAGAACAGAAAAAACAAGTTGGAGGCACGCCACTTCTGCATTTTTCTGATGGAATACAGCTTCTGAAAGAATTGCAGCTTCCTAGAAATTCCTTTCAAAGTCTTCTCCAAACACACAGGGTTTCTTACGTACTTACACTGAGCCCAAGCTTTGTATCAGTTCAAGATCTGCAAGGTAAGGCACAACAGCACTCAGTACAGAGTGCTCAATTCCATGGCCATTCAACGAAACACACTCCAAAGATACCACAGGGCTCCAGAAGTATCCCATTTAGCTTCTGCTGTGAAATCATACATAGCTGAAGTGATTTACAGCTGGCAGCAACTGTTGTGATGCTTATTCCATTGCACGCTCCCCCAGCCGCATGTCAGGGCGAATCATTGATTTTAGCACCTCCTTTCTCAGTGTGGAACCAGTCTTTGATGTGCTGGTCTTTCTATTTTGAACAGGCACTAAGAACAACAGGCTCCTCACTGAAGGCATTCCTGATTCACAGTGCCGTTTAGCCTGTTCCACCCCATGGACCATACCCTCTTCCTCAGTCCAAATGCAGCGTTTAAATGGGGCCAAGGAGAGAAACACCGTTAAGGCCTCTGAAGTTAGATGACAGAAAGCAAAGGCCACTGCTGCTGCTACATGAGACAAACCATGTAGCACTTACGTGCATGGCAGAAGAGGATGTGTATCTATCACTGCGAGCTCCTCCACAGGGTAGGAAGCAAACACTCCAGTCGTGAGATTCAAGAGCAGTATTGCTGCAAGTTGGGTTTCTGTCAGTGTATGTCAGTTCAAACTGCCTTCACTACTGACAGCGGTTTTGACCATTTCCTAGGTTGCTCATAATCAAGACCAGTCAAAATGACAGAACAATTTCAACTACTCCCAGGCTGCATTCTTAATATCTGCAAGGGAAAAAGTGCCTAGAGCGTATTCTACCAGAGACAGAAGAGAATTCATGTAAGCCTTCTGTGCTACAGTCAGAGTGTGACAAATAATACCAACAGCCACCTCAGCACTTTGGAGAGAAGCTGTGAGAGTACAAAATTCGTATTTTGTGGAGTTACAATTCTGAATTTTTGAGTGTTATGACAAAACAAGGGCTGTTTCTGACAATGGGTAAAACCCAATACACCAAAACCCTATAAATCAGTAAGCTGTAAGTCAATTCGGAGTACAGCTTCAGTGTACAGCCAGGTACAATTAATTAAGTGTACAATCAGCAGCATCGAGGCTAGGTACAATTAACATACAAGGTAGCTTTAAAGCAGGAACTGCACCTTTAAAACCCATGTCACCAATTTAAAGAAATGTTACTGAAAGGAAATTACGCATAACTGAACTTGGAAAAACAACTAATTCAAACACTCACGGGGGGTGTTCTAATTTACTTGATACTAATTATCAGGACAACACTGTATGGTCTCATTTGGTTATCAGTATAAAGACATTTTTAACATTGTTCCTATACAACAACTAGTTAGTTGTTTTCAAAGACTATGAGGAGAACATAACCTTTAGATTTTTTTTTTTTGTTATTATAGAATAAAATCCTTGGTTTTCTTCTAGAGAGGTGTATTATAAATTATTAGTAAACCAATATGCATAGCAAAACATGCTGGAATCCTGCTCAGAACATCAAGTTGTACTTCTCTAAAAATGGAACTTCACAGAGTATAGCTGAACTTTCTCAGCTGAACATGGGCTGCTCTGTGAAGTATTTAACCAACTTCAGCATGCAAATATGTTGAAAATACACAAGTTATTTTTTATTCCTCTGTATGAAGTAAGAATTGCACTGTTATTACTCCCTTTGGAGTAAGATGATTCTTCTAACTACCATGTCACAAAGCTACATGCTACTAGAAACTAGGACTAGAAGTAGTCAGGAGACTGATTTTTATTATTACTTTTTTTAAAATGAGAAAGTGATTCAGACTCGGTCATCTGTAAAGCTGCATTTAGAGGCAAACTGTGTGCACAGCTGAACCCAGGAGAGTAACTCAACTTTGCCCTTTGCAGAAAGACAGCACACCCCATCCATAAGGGACAGAGACATTTCACACAAGAAACAATGCTGAAAATTTATTTTCTTTACTTTTAAGTTTTATAACCTCAACTTTGCTTATCCCACATAAGACATTTTCAGTAACGAGACCCCCTAGTTCATATACTACACAACTGCAAGTAAAATGAGGGGCACATGATGTACAAAGAAACTGAAAATACTAGCTTACATTGGGTAGACTTAGAATACTGCTCAAGAGAAAGGGCTTTTCAGCTCTTTTCCTTTGCATTTTGAAAATCTTCTCTTCAGTCCAGAGAGAGACAATGAACGGAGGGAAAAAGGAACTCCAAAGCAGGTGGAACGGAGAGAGGCACGTGAGTAGGAGAAACAAAGGAAACACAAATCAAACAAGAAGAGAGACACTCCTCCAATCCTACGAAGTCCAAAGAAACACATTTTGTAGGGGTTTCAGAAATGTGTGCTGCTGCTGCCCATCCATTCCAGCTGGGTACATGAACCACACTCCACACAATCTAGTAGTCTACATTTATACTTGCAATACAGAGAGCCCACCTCTTGTACGGTATGTAACTCCTTGCCCCAAAGAGCGTACAGTCTAAGTTCATAAAAAAGACTCCATCAAGTAGTTGGATCACAATCAAACAAAAGGAGAAGACAGGGAAACAATTTTATAAGGGATTAAAGCTGGGTTACGTTATTAAGTGAGGTAACTTCTGAGCATCATTGGCAGTGATGTTCTTAAGACATAAGTACATTTTCAGTTAGAAGCTCTTCTGATGCTGAAAAACTAGTTTAAAACTTACTGAATGATGCATTACAAGTAATCCACAAAAATCCTTAAAAGTAAGACTTGTTGGCAAGACAGAAAAATATTCAGATTGACTCAGTTCCTCACTTGAGACACTAACTTGTCCTTCTACTAGCAAGATACGGATGTTACAAAAACTTCTATGTACATGTCACATTTGAATGTAAAAGGCTTTTTACATTTAAGCTTAAAATGTTAAATTCTGATTTAAGAATCCCACAGCTATAAACACAGGCTTAATACTTAAATATCAATATGAAAATAGTTCTATACTTAAAGAAGAATTAACTTTAAAATAAACTATGGACAAGGTAAAGTTGATTTGAAACCTACATTCTAACCACAGCAAGTGGCCCCCTTTTCCCACTTTTTTAAAAAACACTGTTCTTATTACTTGGCTGCTATAATAGAAGAGATGAGTCCATCAATTTAAAGTTTGATTTTTGGCTTTGGTTTTGGTTTTTTTGGTTGGTTTATTTTTTTAGTTTTGTTTTGTGTTTTAGTTTTGGCTTGCTTTTTTGCATTTCCCTAGTTACATATATTTTTAAAGTCAAAATCTTGCACATCACCTACTAACTGGCAAGACATAGTTGAAATGTAATGCCTATGTAACCTTTGTGCCTATTTAGCTGTCGTTTCTTAATCCTTTTACATGCAAATAGAAAGTACCATCTTTCATGGAACGATGACGTTCCTGTCTCTCATACCAGGGAATCTTGCTTTGGATTACACACATAAACTGTCTGCAACACTTCCATGACATATGAGAAAGTGTTGGAATAATTATAACCACAACTATTCAGTCTGTATATGATAACCAAAAAGAAAATACTTTTTTTCACTGTGACAAACAGCATATCCAGCAGAAAAATCTCGACTTGAGATATCCTTTTATAAGGGGAACAGATGTTAAGAGAATTTCATTATAGCAATGTCCTGGTTTCAGTCAGGATAGAGTTAACTCCATTTGTAGCAGCTGATGGAACGCTGTGTTTGGGAGTTAAAATGAAAGCAGTGCTGATAACACCCTGATGTTCTTAGCTGCAGTCAGACAGTCAAGGACTTTCTTAGCTTCTTCTATTTCTCTATTCTTGAGAAAGGAGGGGCGAAGCCAGGACAGGTGACCCAGATGGGCCAAAGAGAATATTCCATGCCAATTACGTCCTGCCTAGGAAAACGGGGGGGCTGTTGGGAAGAGGAAGAGGGGCGGTCTCGGGACGCGTGCTTCTTGGGGGGACGGTCGGTTCCGGGACAGCTCTGGGTGGTACGGCCTGAGTTGTGTGGTTCGGTGAGAAACTGCATTGTGTATCAATAGTTTCATATTCTTTTGTTCTAAAGTCCTGTTAGCATTGTTATATTTTATTTTTCTGTTATCTTAGTAAACTATCCTTATCCCAACCCACGGGCCTCTTAGTTTCTTGGTTTTGGAGTTATTTGCCCCTTCCTTTTCCCTTCCCTTGTTTCCCTTTCCCTTTTTCCCTTTTCCCCTGCTCTTTTACTTTAAGGAGCAGGCAACTGCGTGGATCTCAGCCCACTGCCGGGGTGAAACCACGACAAGCACCAAAGTGAGACACCAAGGATAAGGACTGCTAACAGGCAATCCATTTAGTTTTAGTTTGGAAAGGTATTCTCTAGGAAATCCAGCCAGAAGTGGAAGATGAAAGAATTACATATTTCTTTGACCCAGGTTGGTACCAGCATTTACTTTTTAGATGTTACAGCTATGTTAAGTTTGCTTATAGGAGGACACAAAAGAAACATAGCCACAGATTACCAAGAGACTTTGATCACTTCTGATCTGCCTTATAAATGAGGAAAGAAAACGGTCGAGGGACAAGGACTGACTGTTTCTTGTACATTCCACAAAATTGCAAAAATTTCCTTGCAGACCTGTAATAAAACCCTCCCCCTATTTGAATTAGTTTCAATTCCCAGGTAAAGATGAATCAACAAAATTAAAATATTGTGCTGTTTTATTGGTGTAAAAATCACACAGTTGCTAGTTCTGATTCTGCAGAGATACATCCATGCAGTTAAACATCTATGATCCCACAGCCAGAAGAAGCCATTAAATAGAATATCTGCTGTTAGTCAGCAATTAATGCAAATTTACATATGAGATCAAAAGGTGTGTATCATACAATATACAACAAATCCTAATACAGTACATCAACCTGAATAGCAGGATACACTCAGGGAACTCTGTTAATAGTGAAGCCTGTCTATATGCCAGAAAAATAAGGCCTGGAAACAAGATGACAGAAGGTACCCCAGAATTCCTAAAAAGCAAACTGTTCATTTTTTTGTGTTTGTTTTTTTGCTGGGAATTAGAAGTTCATAGAGGTATTGACACATTACTTGACAATACAATCTGTTAGAGTGAAGACTGGTGGATGTAATCTGTTATTAAGAGGTGATGTGTGAAACATGCAATTACAGGTGGTGCTTAGGTAATGTGTAATTAACATGTTGGGGATTTACACCCGACTCTTCTCACAAAATGGAGGCCTGGAAAAGGTCTGTTTTGACAGACAACCAATTGTACCATCAATCTCTTTACGCATGCCGCTGAATGGGGATCATGAATGGATACAATGTGAACACCTGGCAATCTGTGGTTACATACTCTACAAGGTATGCAACAAAAACACAGAATCAAATCCAGTTGGTGTGGCAAAGGGCCTGCAAGAACTGTCAACCTGATTAAGTTGGTTTATTGCGAAGAGGCAGGCTTTCTAGAATAGTGAACAACTCTCCAATTGTGAAAGGCAGCTTGGGAAGCAAAACTGGCTGATGACAGATCACTAGTTTTTCTCCTTTCTGGTGCAATAAAACAAATGCCATAGCAAAAGAAGGGTTGATGCGCTCACAAGTTTCAAGTCAACTGATTAGCAATCCTCTTCTGCAAAGACGTTTCAACAGGAAAAAAGAAACCACTAAAAAATTCCAGTTGGAAATTTTGGCGACAAACTGCAAACTCAAGTCCAACAAAGAGCATGGATGCCCACAGAAAATCATGTGAGAGGCAGTGTCACACTCAAGGAAAAAGGGTTTGTTTTTTTTTTTTTTTGTTTTTTCTTCTCTGTACTGAAATTAAAATACTTAAATACAAAAGTGAACAAATTGACAAAACAGAACCACAACACTTAATGTAAAACAGAGTGCACTGAGCTAGATGCATGGATCTTTAAACAGGCTTTGAAACCAATACCCCTTTCAAAATTAGTAAATTCACAGTTAACGGCAGTAGGCTTAGAGGTGAGAGAAGGGTCGAAGTTGTTCCAGTTGGACTTCCAGGGAAATTCTCTCTTCAAGAACATCCTACAAAAGAAAGGATTTGTCTACTGACTGTACGCAAAGAATGAGTATTAACATTTTACTTGTGCAAGCAAACCTGGTAGATGTCAGCTTCAGTTTTGAGATCTAACATTCAAGTCTTTTCTAGGCTCCAGAGAACTCTTCCCATAATTTAATGAGGAGACTGGATAGCTGGTAATTAGTCATAAATGAAAAGCCATTCTTTTCTTAAAGGTGAAGCCATTTAATATTTCTTAATTTCTTTCAAAACACCCAAACCTACAAGTTTGTAACTAGCTCCAAAGTCAACTATGTTTTAAAATGAAGTCTAAAATATAAAGGGGGTAAGCTCTCATGTCAGTTAAAGGACTGGAAACACAATTTTTTCCCCCCAGTTTTTACTGTTATGTGAATGTAACACACCTTGACTCTCATGAACAGCAACAAGTGAAATTCAGGCTTGACAGTTTTAAAAAATGGCCTATCTTCCAGTCTAGACAGTATCACATGAATTCATGCTTACATTTAAGACTTTTCTAATTAATGTGACAATTAAAATTAGGTATCTGAAGTTAAGACAGCAAGAGAAAGATGTTAAGATGGTATCTACAGACAAATCTAAACCAGTAATATCTAACCTGGATAAGCAGGTGACTATTGATCCTAAACGGCAAGTTTTGTATTCCAGATTATTGTATTTGTTTAAAAATATTAATAATTTGTATTAAGTCTTTAAGGTTTTTTTCTTCAGCTGCTCCTATCAATACTGCTTTTAAAGTAGCTGATGACCACAACTGCTACCTCAAATTAGTAATACTAAATTAAGATTTCTTCTTTCTTATTTTCAATGTAGCTGGAAAGCAAATCAACACATTGGAAAAAGTGGTTGGTAGAAGTAAAAGTGTCCCTTATAATTTCATAAAGCTTTCCCCAATAAGGCATATTCTATGATCTACAAAAACAACAGAGTATTTTATATCAACATCCTCTGCTACATGTATCATTGGTTTGCAGAGATGCCCATTACATCACCAACATCTTGTCCTCCCAGGCTCTTCTCTCAAACAATGGTGATGGAATTACCTTTAGTTGCTGCTGTAGTTCACTATTCAATCTGGCCAAAACAGTGTTGGTTTCCTTGTTACGTCTGATCGATGCTTGAATTGCCTTCTTGTCTTTCCCCACTGATCTGAGAATATATTCAAAGTACTGTAGTAAGTGATTTCATCGCTTAGCTGAATCTCTCATTTACAGTCCCTTTTTAAAATCAGCAGAATCCTCTCTCCAATTTTAACTTGTTACACTGTTAATTTTCCCTCTTCTCCCTCGATTAGCCTTGTTTGTGTGGAAGGTACACAGTCTTGGTTTCAATGAAACAGCAAGCAGCACATTTTAAAAACTTGTCATAATCAATTTCCCGTAAGTCTCAACACACCATGACACATTCATCTACCTCAAAGTGACTAATGCAATAGTCCACTTTCATGCTAGGATACAGACAGCACATTCCAGACTGTTCATAGTGACCATTATTTCAGAGAACCATAGAAGGAATTAGTTTGGAAATGACCTTTAAAGGTCATCTAGTCTGACCCCCCTGCAATAAGCAGGGACATCTTCACTAGATCAGGTCGCTCAGAGTCCCATCAAGCCTGATCTTGAGTATCTCCAGGGATGGGGCCTCCACTACCTCTCTGGACAACCTGTTCCAGTGATCTACCACCCTCATATTGAAGACCTTTTTCTTAATATCCAACCCAAATCTCCCCTTTTCTAGTTTAAAACCATTACCCCTCGTCCTAGTGCTACATGCCCTTGTGAACAGTAATTATTTAAAATTAAACACTGCATCATAGTATTTCCACCACTTATTTCCAACATCGTTGCACCAGTTAAAGAGTTTATGCTCCAAAATTCAAGATCTCTACAAGGTTTCCCAGTAGGAGAGGTTTGGGGATGATCTTGTTTAGAAATGAAAAACCTTTATGCTGTTAAATTAGATTAATTCAAACACACTGATATTGTTTGCAACTCCTGGAACAGAAAGCGTGTATGCCGTTTAAATGTAAACTTCCAGTAACAGATGTATTTATACACTTCTTGGGTTACCTAGGAATAGATGGCTGTGAAGCAAGAACAGCAGCTATGACACCTGTTTTCTGTGTATGTTCCTCAGCTTCAGGTCTTAACTCATCTTCTGATTTTAATCTTCTGCGGATAGGCTTTGGTGGTGGAGCAAGTGGGGTAGTGCCTTTACCCTGAAGAGGAAAACACAGACTATAAGTTCTCAATAACTGCATTTTACTTGGATTATAACCTGGTAACTTGTGTGTGTTATATGGTCTTAATAGCAGTTGCCAAGCTAACTGAATTTACAACACATCAGATATTTTCTGACAGGCATCCAGCTGCATTCTCACACGGTCTAGAAAAAACTTAACTACCAAACACTGTTAAGAAGTAGTGACTGTGTAGTAACACTGTTAAGAAGAAGTAACTGTGCAAGCAGAAACACCATGGTACAGCTGACAAATGCACATCTCAGAGCACAATTCCCCCCTGATAATTAAATATCTGTAACAGAAAGAAGCTACTCTTAACCAAGTTCTACACTAAAAGTTTTTCTGTTTCAAAAAATTTGAACCCTTCAATACCTTCATTTTCTGCTATCTCAAGAATAAATCTAATCATGAACACCTGAGGCAAAAATTGACCATACACTTGCCTATCTGAAGCACCTACTGGACCTAAGAATCATAAAATCAGTGAATGTTAGAGGTTGGAAGGAACCTCAAAAGATCATCTAGTCCAACACTCCTGCCAGAGCAGGATCACCTAGACTAGGTTACACGAGAACATGTCCAGACAGGTTTTGAATGTCTCCAGAGAAGGCGACTCCACAACTTCTCCAGAGCTCTGTCACTCTCAGTGAAACAGTTAACTGAGTTCAAGTGGCAGCATACAAAGTTGCCGTTGCAAATCGAAACAGACTATAATTTCATATTTATCAGACACGTTCACTCTCCTTCCAAGTATAGTTCACATACCACACTAGTGGGAACATTAGCAGGTGCTTTGTCTTCAACTCTTCCATCTGCTTTGGCAACTCTAAGAGAACTTGCAGAGTCAGCGGGCTTTTCAACCTAAGGGGATATAAACTGTATTTAGAAGAGTACTTTTTAACAAGTATTTCATTTGGCAACAGTTGGAATAAATACAAGCATGCTGTGTTTCTGATACACAAATACACTTAATACCTACGATTCCTGTTCAAGTCTTCTTCAGAAGCAAACTAGAATGTATCAACAGCTGCTTTGGAGCAAAACTATATAAAACTATTTTGGTTACAAGCAATGTTTTGGCCTGGGAGGAGCTTACAGAAAAGGCACATAAGAGAAAAACTATACTTTCAGAATCAAGTCTGTCTTTTGGTACAGAAATTAAGATTCTTTACAGAAACCAAAAATACTATAAAAAAAAGAGAGATGAAATAGTTACTTGAAAATACTGTACCCCAGATGCTGGAAGACCTCGGAACAAAGTCTAACCCCCAGTGTTACGAGGTACTGTAAAGTACAAAAGAGGCTGTGACCTGACAATAAACTGCCACCACTGTTCTGATGATGTATTACCACCATTATCTATTTGTTACTGCCAAAGGTTAATCCCTCCAATGGGACACAATGCGACTGTTCCCCATCCACCTCAGTGCAAAACAATCCCCAAGATTAATTTAAGCAGTGCAGCTTAAGCTAACACAGCTGGTTGTGCAACCAGGTGCATGAGGAGTGCTCTCAAATGGTTCTGTGTCACTGACCTTCCTGATTAAAGGAATCAAGAACATGCTGCTGAGAGTTGGGAGAACTTTAAAGCACTACAGGTGCTTTTGCAACTGATGATGCAAAAGTGACCCAGAGAATTTACAATTTAGATGGAAGCTACAAATTGTGAAAGGAAAATATGAAGTAATCAACATAACAACAGTATTATGGGATTAATAGCAGTATTATGACAGTAACAGGAGTAAGCTCTGAGGCTTCCAAACTTTTAAGTCCTGTGTCTGTAGTAGGAAACAAGATTTTGCGAACATCTCTGTCTACTACAGAAGGATGCCTGAGCTCTACTCTTGAGCTGTCTGATGGCTGTGAACAAAGCCAAATTTGTGGAGTTTTATCAGATGTTTATGATACTTGACAGCCATCTCATTTTATTAAGACAGTATACTTCAAAAATGAACAGCAAAGCTGGCAAGAGGGAACAGAAGAAAAGTTCTGCCTGTGCTGTCTTAAATGTACCAACAAAACGATGTTTGCATGCAGATATATATGCTATTAAGTACAAAATCTTTTGAATTATAACCAAGAACTGCCTAGGTGTTTGGCACTCACTAAATAAGTGTAGCAGTGTGAAATGTAGTTCCTTTCTAGCCATGGAATAGGACACCGTAAAAAAACCAACCCACTGGGATCAAACAATACAAGTAGGTTTTAAAAAAAAAGTCTCATAACTGTTGGTGGCATTAAACAATTGACAAGATCTTAACTTCTGCTTACCTGCAAGACTTCTGAGTGTGTTTCAATTTCATCTTCTTCCTCTTTGTTTACACCTGAAACAGCAAATGCCTCAAACTGGCTGAAGTCTGCAAAATTTGGCTGTTCTGGTATTTGTTGAGGTGAGGTACTGGTGTGAGCTATTAGGCCTTCAGCATCTACTGGGCGATGCACATGAGGACCTGCACCCTGCAGTCAAACAACAAAGATATTTAGCAACATTGTTCTTAACATAATTGTCTGATGCAAAGAATCTCACCAAGATACAGTTTGTGACAAAACTTTAAAGATTATTTGCCTTTTTTGTGGACAAAAACTTATTTCCTGTCAGTAGGACAAAGTGCATCTCATCAAAGACACAGACAGACCACTCTGTCTTCATAAAACCAGAAACATTTAAGAGAAAAGGAAATTCAATCAGATGTGTGTTCTCCAGAGAATGACACCGAAGATGGATGCACTGTGCAACTCCCAACAGTGTTCTGCTGTAGCACAGTCCAGACCGGCTCTTTCACGCTTGAAACAGACTTTCAGTCTAGTTCCACTGAGAAAGATGTTTATGTGATCACACTGTATGGAATGTGTCAGTCATTGTACCCTCTTTCCTTGCAGATGATTTCTGGATCCATTGACTGACTTCAACTGCTGGTAACTCAGATTTTAACAAGCTGCTGCCAAAAAACTAATGAAAATCAATTTTACCTGGCTCATGTCAGATCTGCACAACAGTTGAAGGATTTGGCTTGTTGAGACAAAGGGAAAAAACTTTTGCAGGATTTTTTTACTACTAAGTCAGCCAACTGAACTGACTTGGACCAGGACTGCAAAGATCACCAAGTCTGTAACAAACTATTACTCCTTTTGGGAGCAGGCATGTTATGTAAAACTATACCCCGTGCCAGACACAGGCAGAAGATAAGCACTTAATTTTGGAAAACTTTGAAAGATTGACCTCCCAGTCTGTGTTATGGACTATTAGCTATACTGAGACAGGTAAAGAAACATCAAAGTGTAATTTTTCTCTTTGCTACAACCCAGAGCTACAGAACTACTCATTCTCCTCAATTTCTACTTCAATCCCTTTCTATGGTTTCACCAAAAGCAATTTTTTTATTCAAGAAAGGCTAACATTTGGCTATAATCTAGGTTTCACCATCACTTATATCTCAGTGGTTAAAAAAATACCATGCAATACTACTCATCTTAGAGATAATAAAAAATTCATCTAGATAAAAATGATACCTCACATTAGAGTATGATTTTTCAAAAGTGACATCACCTGTGAAGGCTGTGGTCTTGGAGGCACTGCAGGGGGATAGGCAACAACTCCAGCCTGTTGCTGTCCTGTAAAAGAGGTACCACATTTGGCCATGATTGTTACTCTTCACATTACAGTGCTACCTAATTTTCTGGCTTGTCAACATGAAGAAACCTTGCATATTGCCTACAAATTAACCTGTCATGTTGAGTACCACAACTGTAATGTCATCTTTCTAATCTGCAAACACACCAAACAAGGAATCAAAACATGAATCTTGTCCTTTGTTCGAGCTGAAAGTACAGACAAGGTCATACTTTCCTGATCTTAGTCCTTTTTTTTCCTTTTACCCTCATTTTACACTCTTAACGTGTAAAAAGTAAACTCTCACACTTTGTGATCCTGAATGATAAAGTATTGACAAGTCAGAATTGCAGTAAGAACCTTTAAGTAGAGCATCAATCATGACCTTTAATAATTTCTTCTGAAGCAAAATACTTAACACCTGCCTCTAATATATCTGATACCAGAAGAACTCCTGAAAATTTACTGGCAGGAGCAATTCATTGCTTGTGGGTGCACTACCAAAACATTATTTCCTGACTTTGCTTCCCACACTTATCCAAAGGACTACAATGCCAGCATTCAGATTTACTTCTACATTATCTATTTAAGCAAAGTGAAGTACAAATTTTAATACCAATAGGAAGACTGACAACATTTTCAGCTTTTTCATTCACAGCCAGTGTTTCAAAAAAACCACACTCCAAATCCTTCTTCAGAGGGGGAAAAAAAAAGTCTGCTTCAGGAATACACATGATGAAAAATAATATATACCAGGAACACAGTGTATCTACCTGGGGTAACCGAAAAGGATCTGTTCATATCTAAAGACGATGATCGAGAATGAGAAGGATGAGGCCTTGGAGGGGGTGGCGGTGGCGCAGTGTTATCTGGAGATGTTCCTGAATGCGATCTGCAAAACATACAAACTTTTATAGTGATTTTAGGCAGCTACAAAAGAAATAAAATTCAAAAGTCCTTCAAAGAATGCAAAATTTGGGTGATGGAAAAGAGCCAGATTGTCATTGATTCTGAAGATGAAAAAAAAATAAAATCAGTTTTAACCTGCTGGTATTCTTCGATTTCACAATTGCTTTTTACATTTCTGTTTACTTATCCCTAACCCAAATTATTCTTCTATTACCACAAGTAATTTATCTTTGGGAAACCAATAGCCTGACCCACGTCCCAAACAGCAATAGCTCGAGAACAGAAAACCCTAAATATTGTAATTCCATTCAGATGTAGTCACTAAAAATAAAGGTATGCAAGATGTAGTCAACATCCTGATTTTAACAGGTTAAGTTTTAAACAGGTTAAGTTCAATGTTGAAGAACAACATTACGTTTCTGTTTGCCCTGCCTCCACATATATGGATGGGTATTTAATTCTCTGCCTGAATTTTTCCTAATCTATACACTCTGTAGCAGCTTCAGAAATTTCAACTCATTCTTAAGTAGGATCACCATCTAGTGGGTACCTGCTGTAAGTTCACTGCACATTCAGAAAGGATAGAAGGATGAAGTACTGCTGCACTAAGCGGGATTTATTGTCTAACAAAATGTTTGTACAGCTTCCATTTAAAAATAGCTTGCAGAAACTTCCTAACTAGTCCAATTTGAGCAAGACAGATTTACTGAATACAGTTACTCTTTTATTCAAGTTGCATATAAGTGATAACATCTTTTCCACAACTGACTTCTGTAACATTCTTCTGTAGTTATCCCAAGAGGTAAAAAGTAGGAGAGCTAAGAGGTACCTAAGTTTCATGCAAAACCTTAAATACCTGAATAAGTCCAGACAGAAAATTAAGGTATTGCAATAGAGAACTTAGCTTGCTCAATATAGCATCCAGGATGATTCTTCTGTAACCCTCCAGGTAATAAAATACAAATCTAGTTACATCGACTCCAGCTAGTGTCACCTGTTCTCTAGCTAGTCTAGAAAAAAAGGGCACAAGAGGGATTACAAAAGGGATAAAATGGTTTAAGGACACTGTTGAAGTATCATTACCTGACAGACTTGTACAAAAACCACCCCAGGAGTAATGGTAGGGTTAAAGATAACATAATCACTATAGATACAGTTGCAATTGGTGGCAAAGATACCAGTGGAAAGAAGAGGAAGTGGGAGGGAAGTTTCCTGGGTGGACGCTATCAGAGCTGCCAGATCTGGACAGAAGCTACTTGTGACATAAAGCAGAATCTCATCAGAAAGCTTTACTCCCATACACAAGTTCAGGCAGAGAACCCAACCCAAAATCAGCGATGTAAAGAACATGTTGGAACCATTATGTTGATAGTGCAAAAACATACATGGAAGCAGGACAGCATCGAATTTGCCATGAAATAACAATGGAGGAATGAAGTTTTCAAGATGCCATACTGAGAGGCAATTTCAAATCTTTTTTTGCTACTGAAGTCACCCTAATTATTTTTGGTTTGAAACTTACCTCTGAAACTGACTAAGATGGTTAATGGTGTAGCTGTTTTTTAACCCTATTCAGGCAGATTTAATAGTAACAATTAGCACCAGCTAGTACGGTACGTTCTCTTATATCTAACAATGCAGTTGTTGGCTATGTGTTTGCATAGCTTCCTCCAATCCCTTCATTTATGTTGGGCCTATGACCACCCTTCATTTTATAAAAGCCCTTTATTAAAAGAGATTGAGTTACTGCTTTGATATTTCCAATTTATGTTTTATTCCACTTTTTTATGCTACAAAGTGACAAGGTCCTTTTCCATTAATGTCTAAGGAATACATTTCTGACTGAACATGGAGTTTCATTTGATTGGTCAACCACAACCTTTTAGATTACATTATTTTTTGTGTTTTTACTTTACACATTGACAGGTACAACATACATTGTTAATGCATTAGAAAACTGTCCCCAGATTCCCGAGTGTTAAAGTTAACTCTCTATTTACCTATCATTTTACAAGCTAGTTGTCAAACAACTAGAAGCTCACAACAAGCTGCTTCTTTAAGCACTTTTTGGGTTTGTTTTGCCACTCTACTGACCTTTGTCGCGTTACAGTGCTTCCAATTTGCTCTGGATCTGAAGCATATGAGTCTGAACTGCTGTAACCATCTGCTGGTAAAAGAATGCACGTTTCATACTTGTTTTGCATCGTTAATGTACTCTAACATACATATATATATTATATATACACACTAAAAAAATTCCAAAGTTTTAACTTTAAATTTTCTTTTTCTTTCAAATGTTTATACCCTTGTATTGCCTCCCTGTTAGGTATCATCTAGGCAGAAATCAAAATCCTTGAGTCTGGGTAATTAAAAAAAATAAATCTACAAGTCTACCACATTTTCTTAGTAAGTAAATCGGATGCGCATTGCCCGAAAATTTTGTGGTCAGTATGTTCTCATGTTTCAGAAAAACATGTGGTTACATGGTCTGAGAAACTAGAATCAAATGCAACTTAGTCAATTCCACCTTCCATACATTTCAATTTCTCACCCTAAGCTTAAAAGGGAAAACAGGAAGATGGAAAAGAGCTGACAAAAATGAACTTTTTTGAACAAATACATGGCAGGAACACATCTCCAATGACATCAAGAGAACTTTCTTAATTATTATTTCTATTATATACTTTGCATCAGACATCTTAATTCTTAGCAAAAGCTCTAAAACGAGATAAACTTATCTAGCAAGGTTTAATTCACTAAAGAATGTATCAAATCTACATTTTGCATAATGTGTGAGATCAGAAAGTATTTTGATACTTACTAACTGTATTTCCAGCTGTAAATTTTACAGATGAACTCATTTTGTTTTCTTCTGAGAGATCAGGTGGTTTCACAAGTAGTGGGCTAGTAGGGTTAGCATGATCTAGATGGAAAACAAGTTGAAATAAACAAATGGATTCCAACTAGCCTTTACTTCTTAAATTTTATCCCTTACCTGAAATGCTGTACTTGTGACTAAAACTTGTATTTTGACACTTTAGTTGGGAACCTTTACCTATTTACAAGGCTATGGAAATTTTAAAAGACATGTGTCGTGGTACTTGCTTATTCTCGTATGCTGAAGATCATGAGTTACATGACTTCAGGAAATACTGGTGTACTGAGACACATCTATAAATTCAGAGCTCCACTGTTCTTCAAGGAAAATTATAATATGCCTGGATTATTATTGACCAGAACGTTTTTTTAACAAATGGCCAATTCAAACTCTGCACCTATCCGAACAATAGTCCAATTCTCAACTCAGAGAATCTCATTAATTCTGATGGTTACAACTTCAGATGCACTCATGTTAGAAGAAAAAAAAAAAAAAAAAAAGAGTCAGCACGTTTAAGGAAGCAAAGTCAACTCTGATTATACAAGAAAACTTTCCTCTTCAGCAAGAGAAAAATATCCTACCACTTCCAGTTCTTTTAAGCTCCATTTCCTGCATGTGGATTTTGCTTGGAGTCATTCTTATGGGAACTGGGTGCACAATTGCAGTGTCCTGTGGAAGATATCAGAGTTAAGTAATGTTAATCTAGATTTAAATTCTTCTACTAAGAGTCTTTAGAAACAACATTTTGAATGTTGTCAAACAAAATTTCATAGATTTGGGTTGTTTGTTTGGTTTTTTTTTTTTTTTTACACAGTTACAGGGAACTGAAGATACCCTTAAAACCAAAGCTGTATAAGCTGAAGTGTCTATAAAGATTTATAAGGTGTAACCTGGCATACTACTTTAAAAGAGAACTAGAAGTTTCTGTAGATAACTGTGGGCCTGAGTTTTGCCAGCTTGCTACCATTTTTGTCATACCAGCTAACTGTTCAAGTGCATCTTCAAAAAAATCCCAAACAAACAAAACCGAAGTAAAGCCCTCAATTGCAAAACCCCACTCCTCAACTTTACTTACAGTGCCTCAGAACATTACAGAATCAAAGACTGGTTTGGGCTGGAAGGGACCTCAAAGCCCATCTATTTCCAACCTCTACCATGAGCAAGCACACCTTCACTAGACCAGGTTTGCCCAAAGCCTCATCCAACCTGGCCTCAGACACTGACAGAGATGGCCTCTTTAAATAGTACGAGTAATTCTCTATAAAACAGGTACTTCATAGTAGTTAAATACACAGTTTCAGTAGTTTTTAGAACAGTAAAATCTTCTAAACTTTAGGCATTGACCTTACACTTAGGCATTTTCTTTTTAGTTCAGACAAAGGACTCCATATTAATGTATTTTAGCGACAGCCCTTTCTACCTGGTTTGAGATTTTCTTAAGCTTCTATACTCAGCCTCCAATAGTTTTATATTTGTTTACAAGTAACCTAAAAATATGGACATATCTGCTGACGATGGTTTGGTTTTTTAACTGACTTCTGTATTCAGAATATATGAATGGGTGGGAAAACAGCAGCACCAAAAAAAATATCCCCGAGTATATTCCGTCCCTAGAAATAACACAAGTTCCGAAACTACCCTAGTATCAGGAAGTTAATCTGGTCTGACTGCTCAAGGAGATCAATTTTTCCAAGCATAATACGTTACATTAATATTTTCTAAGAGTGTTTAAACTGACTCACACTACTCTTTTTGCAGATGTTAACTTTTAAAATCACTTTCTAGTCACAGCTTAAATGATCTTGTTGCACCAGGCTGGGATTATCATGCGACAATCACTCATGCTGCACAGCTACTTCAGTCCTTTGCTGTAATCAAACCTGCAGTTACTCAAAAAATTATATCTCAGAGGTACATGGATTTCTATATACCGTATTAATTCAGATCATTAATCGAATTTTACACAAAACCACCCCATCAACTATCACCTACAACAGGCAAATTATGTTACCATACCGGTGAACTGACATACAGTTTTCCCATTTATCTTTTACCTCCAAAGCAGATGCTTTAAAAAAAAAAAAAAAGGAACAAATGAACTGGTCTAAGAACTTCTTCTTTAGTTATTAAAAACTGCTTGAGAAAGCTGATTCTCTCTTTGGGAAAACAGTTGGTCAATAACTCAGTCCTATGCATCACTGTCAAGACTGCTAAAATAAGAAGCCTGCACACCACTACTGAAAATTTGTTGTGATTTGTTGTTATTTTTTCATATGAAAACAAAGACTCTGAAGTAACTTTTCCCAAAGTCTGTTACCTTAGCAGAGCATCAAAGATGTTCACCATTCTTTAAATTTTTTCTCAACTACAAGCGTCATAAAACGACTCAGTGTGCCCTCCCTGTATTTCTACTGAGCTTCTGTTTATACCCTCACAAACAAACATATGGCTACGTATGAGTTTTCCATGTATCATCACTGTTCTATTTTTTAGGTTATCAGCATATGGGAAATAAATCAAACTTCAATATCTGTCATCTATTATTATGTGTAAAAATAAATTACTATCTTATTGGGGAAACAAGACAGGAATCCTTCTTTACTGTCAAGCAATTATAAACAGAAGCAACTATAACTCATTTCCATCGTACTTAATAATAAAGACAAAAATACAGTATATTTAAACAAAAATTCTCTTAAATGAAAAAAGACTAGAGCACTAGATGTGTTTCAAATATATGCATATTTATATACTACGACTTTTCAGAACTGACCTGTTTAATATGAAAATTTAAATGCTTATTATGTGCATCTATTTTGTTTTGTTATGTAATTAAATGGACACTAACATGGTCATTCAAGTGGACACTAACAGCGGTAATTAAATCTATAAGAAAAGCAGGATGAAAGCAGCAGCTAAACACCCAGAAATTCATTTGGGTATCTGAGGTAGCTCTTAATTTTAATGCAGTTCAGAATTGCTTCAATGTCACATGCTGCAAAGTTTAAAACCAGCAGAACCTGAAACACACTGGTGAATTTCTGTCTCCTAAACTTGGCAAGATACTTAACTACATAAACCTTCAGATCACTCCTTACTGGGTAAAGCAGTAGAACAACACAGGTTTAGCTGGAGAAACGCTAATAGCCTTATTAATAAGTAACTTGGTGAAAACATTAGGAGTATGAAATACCACACATTAAAGTGCAGTGATTTTTTCTCCAGTGAACTTGATATTGCCAAATCCTAAGATGTAAGATGCGTAAGCTGAAGATCAAGCTCTGCAACTTGAAAAGGCAACAAAACCCCACTGAAGACAAAATCTAAACTGAGACTGGTTTATCACTGGGAGTGGCCCTTGCGTGGACATACACATATCTTCAAAAAAAAATTCTGTTTAAATACTTCGTGTAATAAAGATTTTGACAGCAATGTTGTATTACATCAAAATCAAGGGGGGGAGAAAGAAAATCATTCTTTGCACTCAGATATTAAACATTAGTACAAGAGAATTTAATTTTTTTTGCTTATTTTTTGCACTATAAGAAGCCTGCCACCATTCCCCAAAAAGCAGTCCATGGAATCATGCATAACTGCTAAATACAATGAATGGAAATTCAGTGTTAATAAAATTAATTTCAAACAAGCAAGCTAAGTGATTGACTTACAGGATCAGCTGGTGCAATGTTAGAATCAAATTGGGTCAGAGTTTGTGAGCTTGAAGAGCGTTCGCTAAATGTCTCCCACTGCTGAACAGACAGAGGAGAGAAGTCAGCATGATGAGAAAGATGAGAGTAAAAGATCACCGAGGAGATTTAGCACAGTAGTTCGGAGGTTGCACTGGAAAGTACTGGACTTGGGAGGCACACTAGTAATACATAAGGTATTTCTACTTCAGTCTGAGATTGTGAGAAATCAAGTTTGTTATCTGCCAATATTAATTTTTACACTTGCACTCCATAATGCAGGTACAGGTGCACGGTCAACACAGAAGTACCTTCAGAGTTCATGTTTGCCAATGAAAATCATACAAGTAAGAAAACTGGTTAAGCCATTCAAATACCGTAAAGGTAACATCAGTGCCACGTGTTGTGTGTATTTGCAACTATCAAATTCCACAGGAAGGTCCCTCAGCTTTGTAGCTGCCCAGGTTCACAGATTTTCTTAATGCTGATTTGCTTACAAAATCCCAGACAAATGAACACTGAGTACTCCAAATCGTTTTAGTTCAGCTTGCCAGTGCAACCCCAGAGAAGAGATTCTATGCCGTAAGAGTATTTTTACAAATCTAAATCAATGACACAAAGAATTAAATTCAAACATACTGTTGATTACTAAAAGCAAATAAGTCAATCTCTGAACAATTTAAAAAGATAAAGGCATGCTGTATTGATATATGGTTCTCAAGAGACCTCATGCTAACAAAGGCAGACTACAGCCACAACTGGATCAACACAGTATATAGAATTAGCCTGTGATCCAGAAACCAGGTTACAAATCACAACAGGAATGCTAAACTTGTTTTATTTTGGTAAAGTAACAAGTAAATATTAACCAAGTTTCAAACACTACAACAAAGATTATAAATACAAGAATCTTAGTACTCGTAGAATTTGACAAAAATGTTAATATAGTTGTGAAAACACATCAATGTTCTCACCTCACCTCTATAGACAAACCAACATAAATTATTCCAGAGGATATAGGACAAATTCCAGAAGATACAGGACAAACTACGTGATGTTAGTCAAGCTGATCTCATGTGCTCCTCTACACTGAACTATAAGGTGAATGGCCTGTATATGAACCTAGTCTAAACCAGTTATTTCAGAAATAACTCTTAATGCAAACTCCTAAATAACTGTTTTCAGTCAGACAAAATTAAATTCAGAAAAACATTAACCAAATTTAAGCGTTTTCATGCATGGTGCCACTGCTTGCAGAGACAGAGCCTTATCTCCTCGTTTCAAATTTTAAATTAAGGTAAAGGTTAGGGAATACTGTTCATATGTTTTTGGGGGTGGGTCTTTTCCTGGTTGTTTTTAAAACCATAAAACTACTCCCTTCATGGACAGAATCTAACAAAACCTTTTTTGGTAAGGATGAAAGGTTTCCCTTCCTAATTGCCCTGTCCCACTTCCTGTATTAAGCAGCTCACTTGTGTCACTCCACCCCTGCATGAACAGGTAGCATTGCAAGCAGTTTGGAGCTATACAAACCTCTTGACTGGGCCAGTTTTTACCAAGTCAGTATCTTAATGGCCAAGTTCTGCCAGCCTTTCTCCTGATTTGGCCTCTTGCATTTACACAGCTGCTCATTCTCATGGAACACACATTAATATTTTAGGACTACCACTACCCTCTAAAACCTGACTTGGCTAGTGGCTTCAAAGTTACCGCTGAGGCTGGCAAACAGAACATTTGATTACAGAAACATTATCTTAATTTTTCAAAACTTCCAGCATCTATGTTATAGTTAACAGTTAAGATCAATGCTGAAGTATTATTTTTTAGGGACAGATCCTGAATTTACTTCTTTTTCTACTCCTCTGAACCCAAACTGCTGGACATGTATTATAGTTGCCCTCAGGCTCCCTAGCTGGGCACAAACAAGTGAACACCAACACCTCCTGACTGCTCTGGGGAATATACTATTTGTGCTCCATGCTGGAATAATACAAGCAGCTCATTACTGCTAATTCCATAGTTAATAGAAAGCTACGTGTATGAAGGTTCTATACTGAACTGCATCTCAAATTGTGCAAAGTTTAAAAGTACTAGTAATACAACTGATTTGCTAGGATAAAACTCCTATGAGCTGAAACTAAAATACTTGCCCTTTTAGACTTGCTAAAGGCTTCAAAAGATCTTTCAAAAGTTTAATTACTATAAATTAAAACTCACAAGAACCTGAACCATTATTAAAAGAACACCAAGACATTTGAAACAAGGTGTAACAGTTGTGAACTCAAAAGTAAATCTCCATATCTGTGTCAAAGTTAATATAAGATCATATGACACTAGATTGAATAAAAATTTAAAAGGCTTCTCATTTATTTTTTAAGATCTCAGAACTTTGTGCTGAACCTTGAGACTGGATGGAAAAGATATCTGAAGTGAGAAAGAAGTGATGAGTGAAGAGATGAGAATGTGAAGCATGTAGGATCCAGAGTTAGGTGGGTTGTCATGGTGGTCTTTATTCTGAAGTTTGAGATCAATTCCTCAGTCCACACTTGTGAACTTACAGTAACTGAGCCTGGCAACTGGAGTCTAGAAATGAACTAAGCTAGAAAGAACAGAGTAACCAACAGTTTTGAAACTAACAGGGATGGAAACTGCCTGGAGAGGGAGATGATCCAAAGATGCTATTTCAAGCAATTCATTTGTTGATGACAGTTATAAGAGGTTCAAAAAGGAAACAATTAGATTGGTCCCTGCAGTAATACCAGAAATTTTTTCACAGCATTAAAACCTTGAAGACTTTGACCTGACTCATGCTGAAAAGAAAATGCTGAGGAGCAAGAAGCATGCACAGCAACACAGCTGAAAACCCAGAATTTCCTTTGAGTTAGAACAACAACAAAAAAATCTTAACATTTAATAAATGTGTAACTCTTATTTTAGTATAGTTAGTATTTGGTAGTATATTTAGTGTAAGAACTTTTCCAAACCTCTTAAAGCTTTAGTAAATTTTTCAGAAGAAAACCACCACATTACTTGAACAGACAAAGTCAGTTTTGTAAGACAAGATTGTGGCTGACAGAACTCTCATTAACTTTGTTCCACTACTGCAATTATCCTCTTCAGTTGGTTTGAGTTGCATTGGACACTCAAGGAATCTGTTCCAATTACGATGCAGTTTACTGAGTGATGAGCTTCTTACATCTTTAGGGGTATACATGAGGGAACGCATCAATGCCAATTGTAATACAGCTGCAGACACGTACAGCTTTTTTGCAACAACTGAGTATCTGCTCAACTCCCTCCTGAAACATGGCTACCTACCAGCAGTCTAAGGGGCACTGTGACAAACAGAACAACTAAGAAACACTAAATCATTTCCTACATTATTTATCTGGTAAGGACATCACTGTGAAGACAGCATTTGCCCCTAGGAGGAACAGAAGATTTGATAAAACCTTTCCTCCTGAGAAAATAAGAATATTTCCTCTGCTCCTAACTTTAATCCTAAAAATTTGCTTATTTTCTGTTACATACTGACTCTCTTGTGGTTTGTCTAAATCTTTTAGTAACAATCTTCTATTCACTTGAGGTCTAATGAAGAAAGCAAGCCACAAAAAGCTCTTTCAATAAAAGAAGCAGGTAAGATAGCTCTTTCAGTAGCTGAGTTATCTTACAAATTTTAGATTCTTCTTGAAAGTCTCAAAATATTAGAATTGTCCCAAAAAAATTTCATTTTTTCCTTCCTTTTTCCCCTTATAATGAAAAATAAACCTGTACCAATCTTTGCAGTATGACTGCACTCCGGAAATCATTTGAGTATCTGAGGTAGCTCTTAAAGATTTGGTTTATTCTAAGTCAAAGGCAAAAACTTTAAGACAGACCAACAAGAAAAAAACTCTAGGAATCAAGCCCTCACAGGCTTTTTAAGCAGTGAACATTTGAGGGGGAAAAAATAAAAAAATCCTGTTCAGTAACTTCAGTTTTAAATTCTCACAAAATACAGTTTTATTATACAAGACTGCTTAAACAATAAGTATGTATGGTAAAAAATAAAGAATAGTAGATAACAGCATAAAATGAAAGTTTAAATAAATTTAGCCAATGGTTGACTTTGAGTCTTTGCATCTGAAACAAATCCAGAGCTATGATTTCTCTACATTACTGGTGAGATATTTTATATTTCAGGGTAAAATCACCTCCAGAAATAAGTCTCAATGTCCAGATCTGTCAGAAACTTATGAAGTGTTCCAAGAGTGCTAGCTATTAATAGCCCTTCAGAGGTCACAAATAGCTGCAAACAAAACCCCACCCTATGTGGAAAAAACCTTTTTCAATAAATGCTAGGAGATGGTTCTGTGATTAATATAAAGCTTAATTACCATTATTGACAACATTTCAAACAGCAGCTCATCTCAGAACAAGACAGAAAACAGAATGAAAATATTACCTTTTTTCATAATGTAACATGTGTAGAACCTTCCTGTGTCTACTGTCCTGCTAACTTTTTCACAATTTGTGAGCAACAATCCACTTACAATGAGTTACAGACGCAGAGACAATTCAGTTATTGACTGGCAATGAAATAACACTTAAATAAAAGTGCTAACCTCACTGCTCTGATTCAATTCTGGCCAGGTCTGGTTTAGGGATGGCATTGATGGAGACTTGCTTGGAGGTGCTTCTGCTGGAGAGCTGGAGTAACCTACCTCACCAGTCTGTTCCCCAACTTCTGAAATGACAGGAATCACTATAAACCAAAATCATTAACAACATGCAGTTTATTCTCAGAAGAGCTAATCACATCTCATGGAAGGTCCAAAGTACCCCTTGATTTCATCTTTTCCAAATAAACATTTAGCGGCAGGAAAAAGGCCCACTCAAGTCACATATACTATTCATCAGGTGCTACTCTTCTTTTGAGGATCTTCCTTATACTCTGTGCTGTACTATCTCCCTGTACTTTGGCTTTTAAAGCACCTTTAGATTTTGATTACATGTAGAAGTAAATATAATTCTTTTTCATATTATGAGAAAATAACTTCCCTTTAATGTTTATTACAACAAATCCAGCACAAGAAGTTTATCTTAACAGAATAAAATACTTCCTTATATGAAAGATCAAAGCAAAACCAGTGTATCAGTGCAAATGCAAACCAAAAATGTGAAAACAGAGACGAAGAAAAACAATTCTTTAGGTTACTCCAAGGAATGTTTTAAGCCTCCTTACTAAAACAAAGATGTTTCCATTCATTACATTTTGCAAATTGAACAAGTCTGGCAGCTGCTGCACTGCAACTGTACATTGTTATTTCAGTTTTCTCTGAGCTTTCAGCAAGCACAGTCCCTTCAAGAAACACTCCTTCAGAGTTACAGAAATTTTGATGATGCAGTACACTGATTATTTTTGGTTTTAATCTGTTTGAACTATAAGAGAATTGGGTAAAGTAATTCCAAAGCGCAGATTAAGCATTCTGCAAAGCACAGTAAAACCCTCCTTACAGTGTCTTCTGTTGTGGTAAGCTATCACAGTACAAGCTAAGGCAATACACTGAAAGCCTCAAATTCACATTACAGCTGTATAATCTAAGTGACAGAAACTGTTGAACAGTGACTGCTAAGTAGCTAGACATACTAACAGGATATTTGTAGTCCAAACAAATTTTAAAATCTGAACAAGACTAAATATTGCACAAGAGGAATGATGACTTAATTAAATTGCCTGTTTGATAGATATGTGATTGAAGACAACTGCCACATGAATGTGAGAAACGCTGTACCAAAAGTTGATTAGTTTACAAAGAGGACTGGTTTCAGGCTCTTGCTACTACAGCTCAATATACTGCCTGCTGTCTTCCATTCAGAAGAATCTCATAACAAATCCAATGTCAAACTGAACTGGAAAGACTTGCATAGTCAACTATGAACAACCACACCTCTGAAAACTACCACCAGCGCATTAATATACTACAAAGTGCAGTTGGGGACAGCAAGAGGCACAGCTTAATAAGAATAGCCAAAATACTGAAGTCCAGAAATTAATTGTCCCATCTCAAGGCCAGGGGTGACTGAGGTGTGACTGACATGAAAAAAGCCACACATGGACACCAGTAACTCAAGTTTCAAATGCCTTAGAAACTTCTTGTAAATAGCCTGACATCAGGTTGAGACTCAGTGCTCCAAGAATTGTGCCCAGCACCTAGCATCTTGCACTAACGTCCTTTAGGGAAAACAGTTTGACAAATTATTCCAGAAACTGCATGCAATACCTGCTTCAGGCAAAAAAGCAGCTGGCAATAAAAAAACCCAGCTACATCAAGCTGATATTTAGAGGTGCAATGATATCACCAAGTAGTCAAGATGACATATTGCTGTCACTGTACACAAAATAATATAGCAAGTTCAATGGATGTCAGTGGCAATGTTTTGGGAATTCATATTGCATATTAATTCCTCTGAAGCGTAACATGAATAAAAAAGGTGTTTTAAAAATCCACTCATAATTCTTGTTTCAGCAGTGCAGTAACTGCTAGTGTTAAGCACAAGATCAAGAGATAAGGCTGCAAACGCTGTGCACAGACATGAAACGTGCTTGAGACACCTACAGAAAACTTCAAGGTGTAAAGTAATTAAGTTTCGTAAGACACAAAGCATGGCCAGTTCTTTTCTTATGAAGAAATGGCACTTCCACAGCAGCCCGGACAAAAACCAAATTCACAGAAAAGCAAAACTTGAGTTTAGTTTTTTTAAGGGTTGACAGCTTTTACTAAGATAAAATTTAGTTTGAAGGAAAATACATTTATTTACAGATCAGGAAGTGGGATTAGTACTATTTCAGCTGCACATCAAAAATTTTGCCTAGACACATGCAGATGCCATCAACAGTAAATAAATGTATAAGCATTCAGAGAAATATCTGCACAACTGTCTGACTTCATGCTCCCATTTTCATTCACTGCAGTTTTACCCTGAAGGCTGTTCTTACATGGAAGATTTTGCTCATGCTTAAGAGCTGACAACCTACAAATGCCACAACACAATGTTAAATCTTAAGTGGAGCTGCTGCAATCTAATTATTTGACATACACAATCCAATTCAAAATACTAAAAACATTCACAGATACTGAAGCATTACCACATTACTCTAAGAAACTAAGCCACCTCATTTCTCATCGCCGTCAGCAGAAAGACATTAGCACCTAATTTAACATTTTTTTCCATTAAAATTCTGGAGAGGTGTAGTGCTGTAATAGAAAAATACCAACTATATAAATACTTTATTATACAGCAGGTCTATGCCATGTGAGAGAAACACATATCCCTGGTCATGAAAACCAGATGCAAGACAAGACTGAGATGTTAGTGGGTTTGGAACACTGGCAATTGGTCATTAACAGATTCCCAGGGGTTGATGGGGGAGATGCTGCCAGAGGAGATGGCAAGAGTTCTTCCCTCCCTCTGTCTGAGCAGACACAGGGGGCAGGGAGCCCTCTCTTGCTTTTCTTTCTGCTGGCCACAAGTTCAAAGGTCAAAATGGAAACAGACAGCAAGTTTCAAGCACAGAGCAGAAGTATGAATGATCAAGAGGAAAGTTTCTAACAAAAGGGTAACAGTAAACTTGTTTCAAAAGTGTTAACATCTTGAACACTGGTTTGAAAAGACACTCACGGAATTTAACTTCTTGGACAGTTTCAAAGTGTGTTATTCACACACAGGCTTCACTCAGTTTCTTTGAGAAAGTTGTATCCCATGAAAAAAGTGCACTCAAAAAGATACTCCAGTACCACACTTTACAGTTTCTATTCCTAATAAGCAAGATTTATCAAGATACAGCTTTTATGGGAAGTAAAAAACTATTACAGAAATTTAACTGATCTTTCTTTTTTTAAGCCCAGCTTACACAGCATGGCAACCCTTTAACGTTCACTGCAACAGGGTAACTTTGCTTCCAGAGTGAAAACAATATTTTAGTCTTTTTTTGTACTACTTTTAAAAGTGATTTTGCCTCAAATTTAAAAACCACCTTGTAACTCATGAAACCAAGTCAAAGTTTTATATTAACCAAGTTGCCTGTAAAATAAGAACAATAAACATACACGCAACACACTTTGGTTTAATGTCTAATTTATAAAGTTTCCAGACAACTTCAGTTCAATGATAAAAGCCTTGAAATCTACTACTAGTAAAAGCAGGAGGAGGTCAGGTACAGACACAGTAGTAGTTAGTTTTTATTAAAAAACCTCATGGTTTATAAAAATAAACGTTACTTCATTTCCTATCAAGAGTTTTCTTGGCCATCACCTTAACAGAAATAGAAAGGGAAGGTTTTACACACTTGCTAGGCATTCACACAATTAATTGTAGATACTTCTTACGAACGTCTTAATCGCAGCAAACTGCTTACTCATAACTGAAAACACTTCAGTTGCAGCTGACTGCTGTTGGAAAGGTTCTTCAAGGAACCAAGCTAGTCCCAGAATAAATAACGGTTTATTTATTAAAGCAAAATGGTTTATTTATTAAAAGCAGTGACAGTAAGAGCTACAGTATCTATTTTAAGAGGTTTTCAGTAACTGTCAAGATCAAAGTCTGACATCTTACAAACGCAGTATGAAGAGACCCCCTTTCAAGTATTTAGCAAAAAGAAACACAATTCTAGGAAATCAGAGTGCCTGTGCACCCTCAGGACAACCTGATTTTCCAAGAAAAGACTGCTTGTTAAAAAGTAATCTCAAGCAGTTTTAAAATATTCAGTTTTGTTTATCTGTTTTAAAATGAAAAAGATGGCCACAAACATTCTGTTTTTAAACACCACTTTTACATTTGCTTTTCAGTTGTGGGACTGAGGTTTTGGCATATATTGACAGACAGAACTCATACATTCAATAGTATATCTGGGAGCATCCAAAGGTAAAGGACTATGCACAGAAAGACTAAGATGTCAAAGCAATGGAGGACAGATCCTGCTGTCAACTCAGGAGAAGAATTTAAAAAAGAAAAAAGAAGAGGAAAGAAATTCAGTGCTACTGATCCTGTGCTTTCACAAACTACACAGACCTACCTCTAGTAATGAATCTGGAAATACTTCCTAAGGACCTTCCAAACTTAGAAACTCATGCCTTGTTTTCAGAAGTGAGGGTGAAGTGAAAGCATGTATCATTTAAAAGCAAGTTTGAAGTATGGCTGGATTGGGAATTTGGAATATAATAGCTGATCATGAATGAAATCCATACTGTGACAGTTTTATTTGCCTTAAGCTTTAAAGGACACAGACAGTATTGCTAAATGTAACTGCCAACATGCATACTGTTCCTAAATAACACACCCCAGTACAGAAACACATAGAGACTCAGCTTAGCTCTGAGCACTGCCCATTGCTTTGCTGCGTACTGACCAAGGCATTATGCTCATACTGAACTAGAAATACCAGCTGATACACTGTAACAACTACACCATCATTTGAACAGAGTGAAAAGTGTGCTGAAGCATGCCTTACCCGTCGAGTCCTCCAAATCAATGAGTTTGGGCATTAAACTTTCAGGTAACTTTTCTGGCAGATCATACCCATTCTTCCTAGCAACTACCAGATGAAATGCAGCACAGAACTCATCCAATGTCAGTGCACCATCTTTATCAAAATCTGACAGTTCCCTAAAAGGGAAAACTCAGTATAAATATAATTTCTTACGATTATTTTATTTCTAAAAGACACACTTCTGTTGTGCTACTGGGAAGATTAAAGAATGTAGTTCATAGTTCATTCACCCCTATTGTATACTTCAATAGTAGCGTTACACGCTTCACTCTTCAAAGAAGGTGAGCCTTCATTAATAACACTTCTTTGAGCTTAAAGATCATTTAAATACACTTCTGTCTTGCTAGGTTCTTAACTTATTTGAGATAGTACTACAAAGTATTATTGGCCTCAGATTTTTGCAAGGCATACTAAAGAAATGATAGCGCTGAGAAAACATTATTTATTTTAAATGGGAAAATTCCTGAATTAGAAATCATTACACTGAAAGAAGGATCAAAACTGCCAAGATAAGGCATTTAATAATAGCATACAATGATGCAGTACAAATTCCAGAGTACAATGAAATACAAGCTTTGCACAGAGTCAAAGTTAACTTTGTCATCCAGTGCCATTACGTGCATTTAAAAATACTAGCACCTGTACATTTCATTTAAACAGACTTGAATGTAGATAAGGAATTATTTAAATGTAAATGCATCTTTTATCATAAAGAACCTCAAATAAATTACTTCTTACTTTGAAGTGTTTGAAATTTCTTCAAATGCTCAAAATGCCTAGCACCAGCCTAGACCCATTAAAGCCCACTAAGGTAATATTGGCATAAACATGAGTAGGACTTTACATACTAGAGTACTAGTAAAACTTCATTAAACACCTTCTAATAAGTAGATTATAAGATGACTGTCAGGTAGCTGTCATCTTTCCAAATAATTATCCTGACTGAATACATGTAGGTAATAGAAAATTACTTACAAAAACCAGAACTTACCAAATATGAGATAGTTCAAGAATAGGTAGTTTTGACTTAGTGAAAAATTCTTTAGCTGCAGATCCTGAAAAATTACAAAACCACTCAGTATTTAAAGCAAGTTAAACCATCAGAAGATGTTATGACATCAGAAGGAGTTATGGTAAAGGAGATGAGCTATTTAGCAAAGGTTTGGGGAAAACGGCACTAATTGCTAGGGTTGAATGAAAGAAAGAAGCAAATTATCCTCAAGTCCTTTCTTAAGTTACACTGGGGTTTACAATAAAATGCCAAACTTTCTTCAAAATGGTATGAAAACCTAAGCACACAATAATGTCTTTATAACAGAACTGCTGCACACTCAATTGTATTTTAAAAGAGTAACTTACCTGGTATAAATCCATTTAGATCAGGTTGAATGGTTTTAAACTGATTAACATAATACTGCCTTTGTTCATCAGTTATTTTCCAGGGGTCATCATAACTACTTGATTGTCTACGAATTTCATTTGTTGTTGTAGCTGATGCTACAGTTCGTACTGTTGTCTGGTCCTGAAATGAAATATTTTTCTTCAGTATTATCTACCTAAAATGCTTCTATGAATTTTTACCTTATTGCCTTCAAAATATAAAGCATAGATAAATCCTTGCAGCAGTTTAAAAACTTCAGAAAACTATCCACAGATTACATCTACAGGATAATGAAAGGTTATTTTTGTGCACTGATAGACATGGATAGGAATGACTGCAGGTATGTAAGCAGAACAAAAAAAGTATGGCACATAGGCAAAAAAAGCTAAACACAAAAGGTTTTAAAGTCACAATTGTTGACTTTTTTTAATTTGTAGCTTACAGTTAATCATTCCAAATGAAGCCAACTCAATGAAACAAGTATCTGTTGGGTAAGCATCACTGAACAGACTACAGCACAGATACACAGTCAACATCTGCAATGAAAATTATAAAACAAAAAAGGAAAAAAAAGGATTGCAACATCAATTGGAATGAAGCAAATCAAATACCAATAAAGTGTCACACCTGGACAGAAGCAGGATGCATGGCTAAAAGAGCACTGGTTGGTGGGGTATCTGCAAAACTGACCCAATTTTCTTGATGGGGTGGTGGTGAATGGCCAGACCATATGGGATCACTAGAAGTAGATGAGCCTGAAAGTAGAAGAAACATTTCCTTTTCAAAAAGAAACCCTGAAAACTGAGTAAGAACTATGGATATGGAAGGCAGTAAAAAAAAAATAAATCCTGAAACACATGCTTCTGTCAAGGAGATATACACCTGCAGAACAGTGAAGAAAACAACCCAAATTGCACCAAGGTGACGAAGTTCACCTCCTAGCAATTCTCTCCTGGAGAGTTTTACATTAGGTCAGCTTAAATCTGTAGTGAAAAGAAACAAGCGAGGAACTAGTTTATTGCAACATACGTAAAATTTAAATTGGGTTGAGTTAATTAATGCTCCATGTTTTCACTTAATTGAAATGAGAAACAGTTGTATGGACAAACAGCTATTTAAAAGTGGCACATGATATTAGCATGCAACGTTATTACCATTATTAATGCCTCTTTTCTTCTTTAGGTTTTATTTTACCGTTCAAAGGACAAAGCCTTGGAAATTCCTCTTAAGAATCAGACTTCTCGGCACAGAACTTCTGAAGTATTTCTATACTAACTTCAGTCAGTTGCTTAAAAACAGGCCACAAGTAATAAAAGGCATCCATACAGAGTGCTGACATCTGCTATATATTAACTATCTGGAATACAATAATTGAGATTCACTGGATACCTTACTATAATTCTGGAGTGCTGCTGATGTTCAATGTCTTAGTATTAAAATAATGACAAAGCAACTGTAGGAATATTTGGCCACCCACTGCTCTATGCACCCTCAAAATTCTCTTAGATTGCAGTTGCAAATTAAAAATTCGAGGAGCTTAGATAGATCAGAAGGAAAACAAACCATCAAGAACAAACCGTCAAGAATCTAGAAGAATCCCAGGACTTTATTCTACTCCTTGACTCCTGAGAGAAATGCCAAACTCCTTAAAAACTAAAGGGTATTTGTGAAATTGATTACTTTACTCTTCTTGAACAACTAAACATTTTCTCTTGAAATACATTAAGTAATACTTAGATTGGAATTTCTGCCTGCTATGTAGAAGCAGATTTCCTTTTAAAAAAGCTGGTGAATTTCTTGTGAGTTTCTGTAAGCCTTCCACACAACCCACAAACAAAAATCTGACATCAATTTTGTAATTTTAAACCTGCCATCAAGATCTAAATTGAAGCAATAAACCCCAACAATTATTGTCTAGATGCTGACTAAAAATATTGCTATGAGAAATCTATTTATACATAGGGAATCTATTTACGAAGCTGACAAATATCAGCATTTTCAGGTTCTAGGAAACCCACAACACTGCTAATACACAATCTGCAGTAAACATTGAAGGAAATCTGAGCATCAATGAGGCTGACATCTAAAGTGACAGTAATGTTGTCAGCATCCAGAATTTCTATTTAAAATCTGTCAGCATGCAATTACGCTTTTATTCCATAAATTATCTTTTTCCTAAAAGAAAGCAATGAGAGAAAAGCTTAGAACTCATTTCTCTTTGCTCTTCTCTTACACACATTAGATGCACCCTCAGCAAGTCTGCCGATGACATCAAGCTGTGTGGTGCAGCTGAAACCCTGGAAGGAAGGGATGCCATCCAGAGGGCCCTTGACAGACTGGAGAGATGGGCCTACAACAAACTCATTAAGTTCAACAAAGCCAAGTAAGTGCAAGGTCCTGCACATGGGTGAGTGCAATCCCAAGCACAACTACAGGCTGGGCAGAAAATGGATCGAGAGCAGCTCTGAGGAGAAGGACTTGGGGCTGCTGGTTGATGAAAAGCTCAGCATGACCTGGCAGTGTACACTTGTAGCCCAGAAAAACAACTGTGTCCTGGGCTGCATCAAAAGAAGCATGATCAGCAGGTCAAGGGAGAGGATTCTGTTCCTCTACTCCATGAGATCCCACCTGGCTTTCTGCATCCAGTTCTGGAGGCCCCAACAAACAAAGACATGAAGATGTTAAGGCAAGTCCAGAGGAAGACCATGAAGATGATCAGAGGGTGAAGCACCTCTCCTATGAAGATAGGCTGAGAGAGTTGGGCTTGTTCAGTCTGTAGAAGAGAAGGCTCCAGGGAGACCTTATAACAGCCTTCCAGTACCTAAAGGGGGGAATACAGGAAAGCTGGAGATGGACTGTTTACAAGGGCATGTGTTGATAGGACAAGGGGTGATGGGTTTAAGCTGAAGGAGGGAAGATTTACATGAGATATTAGATGAAATTATTGCCCCTCTTTTTAAAGTAGCAAGGCACTGGAACAGATTGCCCAGCTGCCCCCTCCCTGGCCATGTTGGACAGGGCTTTGGGCAAGCTGGCCCATGGCAGGTGGGTTGGAACTAGCTTTGAGCTCCCTTCCAATCCAAATCATTCTATGACATTCAAGCTACAGGAGAAAGATTTAAAGCAGCCACAGGAATTTGTTATGTCTTCACACTAAATGCAACGCATTAGACTTCACCAGCTACTGGTAACTGGTCTTAGGCCTACTCTCCTTTTAAAGTGCTGTTAATGGTGTTCTCAGTGATGAAAATGCAGCGACCACTGAATGTTCTTTCTTCATTAGGTTACAAATTATGAGATGAAGAAGATATACTGATTGTTCCAAGTCTTCTGTGACTCAGTTTTCTTCTACCTTCCCTTCTACCTCAGTGTTCCCTGTCTAGTTTTGTAATTCCTCACCACTTTCATCACAAATGTCTTTCTTACATCCTTATATCTAAGGTATCTTACAAGTGCATCGATAACTTGTGGACAATGACTGAATTTCCTATGGCAGAAAAAGTTAACCACTCACTTTAAGCTAGAAATATAAATGTAAGAAATGGTCTATCTAGATAGCAACTGAGTAGCTTGTACTTTTCCATAACTATACAAATGTGGGTTTCAAGTAACTCTGTAAACTAGCAAAAGCTTGGCTTACTGCCTATTTGCAATGAAAGAAAACCAGAAGGTCAGTACAATTTTTGGCAGTAAAATAAAATGCTGCAGAGATCTTCCCACCCTTAATAATCATATCCAGGAAAGAATAATCTTTAACTTGTAGCAAGAACAATTATCAACAGTTACTGAAGCAGTAACTAGGAGACAAAGGATTATTCAGTCCCCTGCTAGCATAGTAAGTATCTTAGGACTCTGAAGATGCAAATGAACTATTAGTATAGTAGGTATGTTCCAGTTCTGTCCATGAAGTTTTCTGGTTCATTTCACGAACTGTAGCAAAATCCCTCCCAATGAGGAAAAGAAAGAAGCGTGGCTTAGGGCTGTGAGTACTCATGTATATTCAGACATCAAAAAAGGACTTTGATGTAATGCCAAAGAAAGCAAAGAGAAATACTATGACTGAACAGAAGAACTCAGATTATTTTTACTATTTTGAAATCTTCATTTGGATACTACTAACATAGAAGTTCTACTTTGCTTCCAGTCCAAACAGAGTACAAGGTAAGAAAAAATAATTTCTAGCCCCTATTCTGCAACACCATTCAACTATCATTTGAAGTGGAAAAGGGGTTCTTTCTCCCAAGTTTGTTGCAGTCAGCATCCCCCTAGCAGCTGAAGCTGTAGTGCAACATGAGCTGAAAAGGTAAAAGCATGTATCTTTTTTCTCTCTTGTAACCATAGGAACAGGAGGTTCTCATCTCATACAGAATTCTGTTTCCTACAGGGAGTTCAGTCACCCACTGTATTATTCTATGAAGATTGATCCAGATCAAAGATGCAAGCCAGAAGTGAGACATAACCCCAAGATTTTTCAACAGCTTTATCTTAAATCAAATATATCTGGAAGACTTGAGAGACTCAGATTTTAATAGAATTGACTCTGACATTTAAGGATGAGACTGGAACTAGCTATAAACTTCATTCTGTACAGGTGATCAACGTATGGTATTAAACTTTTAATTCCTGATACTAAAGTAAAATTACTTCAATTACTTTATCATGCAATTCCCACACATACATCCTTTGGGGCTCTTGTTATATAAAAGCTTGAAGAAAGATGGTAACAAGCCTTGGTTTTCTGATTTCCTATGTGTAAGCACACTGACCTAGTCATGACAGCGCCCCAGAGTGCAGCTACTTAAGAAGCATCACTAACAGTACCCTACCCGAATTACTGGAAAACACCATGGCACAAAATCTGTAACATCTAAACTCTTTTCCTCACCTGAGATGAGAACACGTTTTCTTCAAGAAATTGAGAACTACAGCTATAAGTTATGCTTAAGACTTCTGATACAAGAAGAGGTGTAAGGTTTTAAAAACACCTCAGTCATTACCTAATAATCATTATACAGCCCAATTCGATGTTGATCACAGTGGGAGTATGGTGATGCAATGGAGTGTCTTTACTAGGCGTAAGTCAGAATCTTCCTGTTTAAACGCACCTTTCGCCAAACAAAAAACCAAAAAGTTCTTCTTTTTATCCTTCTGGCTTAAGGCAACATGCTGTTTCTTACTAAACCCATAAGAAACATTTTCACACTTGAGGTTCCATGCTTTCAGTTGAAAATCCCATTATGTGAAACACTATTTGAGGCTAATGAGAAATACAAGCGGAGAGACCTGGGTTCTTATTTTTCTTGGATCACAAGTGAAATGATGCATAGCCTGCCCTTAAATCCTACTGAATTAATATAGCGTACTTACAAATTGCCTGATTTCCCAAGAACATCTTGAACTGGAATCAAAATGAACTTGCAGCACTTAATTTTAAGTCTATCTGGTTCTATCTAAACGTCAGCAGAATGTAATTTTTCTATGGAATAGTCTCCTTAAGTTGGCTTAAGAGAAGGAAAAACAATGATGAACAACAGTTGAAATTCAAAGAAACAATTAATCATCTGCAGTACAAAATAATAACCCACAGTGATTCACCACAGTGAATCAGGATGACAATTTGTTAAACTAATAAATGAAGATCTACTCTATGCTTAGCACTGGCAGAAGAGGCAATCCTTCTATAACACTACCTCCAAATTACTTCAAACACACTGTAAGTGTATTTCAGCAGGGAATATAAAATCAACTTATATTGAGCTAGTTCAGAAGTATTTTCAGACTACTAAATTTATCCATCAGCCATTGCAGGGAAAGCACTGTCAAACTGAAATATAAACATGGTATTACAACTTTATTTTTAAGAGGACCATGTTGAACTCTTCAAGAGTAGGAATAGTTTGCATACTTATTGGAGCCCTTAAATTCCTAAGTTAGAAGAACTTCACAAGTTAGAAATCTGCTACCAGACAAGCTTTAATTTCAGCTTGCAAGAAAAGCAAGTCAACCAAATTACTGAAGAAAAAAGTCAAGAAATTGACTGCCTGGACTGAACTTTCAGAAGTGATTATATATGCAACAGACTAATAACATTTTTTTTTTTGAAATCTAAATTGACTGGCACTTAGTAACAAACAACATTGAGGACACTGGCATAAACCTCTGCACACGACCCATTTAACTTCTGAATTATATTTCCTTATCCAACCAATTGTAACAACAGAATGCCTGCTACTCCAGGGATGCTTAAAACTACAAAATGACAATAAATTGAAAGGTAACAGACCAGTTTTGGAGCATCACAAATGAAATAAACCCACCACAGTTGAATTTGAAACTACACAATTTTTGCCTACAAAATGCAATGTCATGTTTAACATTACCATTAAAAAACAGAACCTGACTTAAAATTGCCCTGCTCTTCCCAAATTTATTAAGTCTATCAGATACCAGAAAACAGAACTTTATGAAATATGAGATATTAAGGGGAGAAGTTTTTTAGATCTGAGCACAGCAATACAACAGGGGGGTCTTCATGTTACAGGAAGAACGATGAAGGGTGAAAAGCTGTACTGAAACAGGTGGCTCTGTGTTGGCAGATAGCAAATACAGTAGCTTCCAATATGTTTACAAACTTTAAAGAAAGGCAGAAAAACGTTGACTGATTTAGTTGTTCTGACAATTCATCTAATCTACCAGAAACATAATTCAAACGAACAATACATTATCTGCTGCTTTCCCTTGAGCTCCCCAGGTTTTGGGGTATACTGACAGTTCCTGTACAATTTCAATAGGATGTCAGTTTTGTATCAGGGACCTTTGCACTGTGAAACTTTCATACTCTTTCCCTCCCTCCAAACACTAAGCATTTCCCATACCAAATTAAGAAGTGGATCTGCCCTATGCAAGACCACAGATTCCACAGTGCTGTCATCAACACGAACATCTGAACCTGCAAGAAAGTTTCCAGGATTGGAAAATACAAAGAGAAACTGACCTAAACTCATTTAGTATACTGATTAAAGAATTCCACAACTTTGGGTTACAGCTGATGCATAACAGAAGACATTTATACCTGGTTGTGCTTCACTAAATGGAGCCCAAAAAGGCCCAGGTCCAGCAAGAGGTCGTTCATTATTCCCTCCGCTGGGATGGCGGTTGTGCTTCCTCCATGTATGTGGAGAGGTTGGTGGGGATTGCTGTGGTGAAACAACTGGAGATGTGGACTCCTAATAAAACAAAGGAACCTTTTAAGTCTTTTTACTAAATAACTAAATACATAAAAGCCTATCTAAAACCGTTAGTTCTAGGAACAACCATGACTAAAGTTAAAGTCTCGTTCTAGAGAGTGAAAATTTTAGTACTTATTAAAATGAAGGAATAGGAGAAGTCAGGTACAACATGACTGGCACTAGACGTACTCACTTCAAACACCGTTATCTAATATATTTTTAACTCGGTATTCCTAAGACAACAGCAATGCCAAGTTGAATGACTTAGCTACAAAGGAAACTAGGTTATAAAACTCAGTTTCACTTGTGATAAAAGTTACATTTGAACCCAGGTCTCAAAAGAAAAGATTACTTACTGTACAACTTATCTTACCTAATTTTCATCAAATGATTCACAGTTACTTTCATTTAAGAAACAAACTAGAATTATACACTTAAAAAAATTACTCAGCAGGTGATGATGGTTTTTTTTTAATTTGCAAAAACACAGATCTAATTTTTTCCAAAGAATGATGCCATCTAGGATATACTTCTCTACTGTACACATTACAAGGTAGCTTTGCCCTGCTGTTAAGGCTCAAGCTTCTCTCTAGTCCCATCTTGTACTGTATTCTCCCTGAACAGGTAGGAAAACAGAGAATCAAACAGCCAGTTTTAACCTATCTCCTAAGACATTCAGGTTACCAGATTATTCCATTTCAAATAAAATACCAAGAAAAAATCATTCATATTGTGCAAAGTAAAGTATTTATATAGTAGAAAGTTATTTCCTCCCTATATCTAGATCTTCTGAAAACCACATTTGCCAGATGTCCCAGTTTGAACTGGACTGTATTAATGAAAATAAGTAAAACAAGAAAGCAAATCTTGAAGTTTCCTGAAAAGTAAAAACAAACCTAAACATCTCAAAATCTGTTTCAGTAGTAGACAAAAAAAGAAGTTTGGTACTCTGTGTTAATCACTGTTCACATACTATCAAGTACCAACAGTCACAATGACTGTAGGCTTTCCCGTGATTCCCAAAAGTGAACTGGTTTGCTCCAGCAAATATTCAAGTGTTATTATGCTTTTTAATGAGTATTACATCTACAAAGGCCAAAAGTCAACAAGAAAGTGCCATAAACACGCTATTTTCAAAGTAAGGTACATACTAAAACTACATGTATCCTAAAATAAAAACTCAAGGGATGTGATAGCTGGCTACTTTCTAATGCATTGATGTAAACCTTCCCTTTTTCCACCACCCTCTGATTTTCCTAATTCATGGCATCCAGGGCCAGCTTGATCGATTCTGCAACTGAAATATTTTCTGAAAGTTCTGACCACTGAGTCAGATTTCTTTAAATAAGTTCCTAGATTGCAAGACTTCCCATTCAAAAAATTTAAATGATGCCTACATATGTTGGTAAAAAGTATTACAGAGTGGCTGGGAACAGTACAAGTTCTCTTCAACTTTTAAATCAGTGATTAGTTGATTGCACAAAGTTTTGCACACTGTTTTTCCACACTCACTTTTTCCAGTTTGAGATTTTTTTGTTGCAGTTAAATGCCTTTCTGAAATTTGCCTGAAGTCTCCTCCCCTTAGCATCTTACTTCACAGGAAATTTACTTTAGATGACAGTACATTCTTACCCTTACAGGTACCTGGGACTAGAGAGGAAGGGATAAGCATTTCCAGAGTGCCACTTGCAGATTGGAAGCTAAAATCAAGGTTGAATGGTTAGTCTGCTTAGCACAGCGCAATAGGTGCTAGGAAAACCATGATGATGCATTACTGGAATTAATGAAAAACTTCCTCTTCCATTGGCTTTTATAAAAGCCATCTTTAATCAAACAAGATTTGAAGGATGGTTTAGTTTTTAGACCAAATACTATGAGTACACCTAGGGAAAGGTATGCTTGGTCACAGAGACACTATTCATTCACTCCAGTACTCTTATAAGTCAGATAGTCCAGAAAGACACCTGAGGTAGACAGATGCGTGGTAGCCCACCTAAAGGAAACCACTCACTACTACTAGTGAATGTTACTAGCATGTGAATGTTAACATTCTTGACACAAAGTCCTTGTAAAGCTGACAAATGTCACTATTCAGTAAGCCTTCCTTTAACATTACATGCTCAAGGCAAAGGAAGAAACTGTGAATGGGATCATCAACTTCAATTCTACTGAATCTACATATGATTCTGCAAAGCATGTAATAATGGTGCTCAGATCATCAGAAGCACATGCATAATAAATAACTTTGTTATCAGTGGTCCAGTTAACATTGCATCAGAATTCTGAACATTTACAAATTTCCCACAGTTGATATGGAGCTTCAGCTTACAGGCTCCAAAATTATTAAACAGCAAAAGTGTCACCAATTCTGAATCAAAAATACTCTGGAAAAGGGACAAGCCACATCTTCAGCTTTACCATCATTACAAAACATAAGATTCCCAAAACAGTTTAAATCAAATTTAGCTGGTAGCATCTTTTCCATGTGCAATCCTGGTCACTCTCATCTACTAGTCATGGCATTCATTGATCTAATTTACTAGAAGTTTAAGAGAGCTAAACTCCATGATTTTTTTGTTAAAAGCATGTATATATTTACACACACCACCAGAGGAAAATCAAATAGCTTAGCCAAAATACTAATGGCTCAGTGAAAATGTAAAGAATGAAGATGCACAGCAGAAAAGACTGGGGAAGAGGCAGGACTGTAGAAACAGCGATTCAGATTCAAAAGCAGTCATGGGAAAACACAATGAGCAGAGACTTATCGAAACAGCAATTACATACAGGTTCATTCACCCTTTATATACAAGTTAACATCAACTATGTATCTGTCTCCGCCGTGGGTAAGAAGCTATCATGTTCATATACACTGCCTAGAAAACTACATATGCATTACCTAGAAAACTTGGTTTGTTGTACCAAGTTTCCACTTCAGTTTTGCACTGAGCTTCACATTTCAGGACAGAGGCAGTGCTTTCATTAAAACCATCTCTGTTCCTCAACTGCAACATTCGCTCTCATAAACTCAGTGCTTTGAGAGTTTATGAAAGTGTATGTTGCACCAAGGAAGCAGGGCTCTTTACTTTTATCTGTTGGATCTATTAATAAAAGAAATAATTTTGGAAGCCTGAAATACCTGAGATGAGATTTTTCTGAGAGTATTAGGGTACAGAACCTAACTTCATTGCCTTTCATAAATCCTAACGTAACAACTACAACTGTTTACTTAATTTGGGTTACTGATCATTCAGTGATTTAATGGAATTCCACTGAAGTCAGCCACCTAATCTCTTAGGGAATTTGGACAATTTTACTTACCATCTGCATACTGTAGTTGATTTATCATTTATTAGATCAGCTACTATTAACATAATCTTTGGTAAACTACTTTAGCACTTTCAATGCACTAAAACATTTAACATACCAGCTTTTACTTTCTTTCTAAACAAACCTCAATAAAAAACATTGCGATTACAACAGTCTGGTCTTTACATTAGTCCAGAAAATGGATCTAAATAGATCATGTTGACATACATGCTAGTAACACAGATGTTAACTATTTAACATGTTCATGTTTAATCCAATTGCTGTGAACAGACACTATTCTCAGTAACTAAAAAAAGGGCTATAGCTAACAGGCAAAAATTAAGTAATCCATCTTAATTACAAAAAAAATCACATTAAAGATGTTGCAAAAAAAGGAGTTTTTTGGCAAATAGGAATTAAAAAACCCAAGACATTATGAAGGAGTTGAAACGTGGCACTTTTTTTGACTGACAAGCAGTTATGACAAATACCATGTTAATTAAGAAAGGTGATATAAAACATGGCTCTAAAAGGAGAGTCTGAGTGAAGTCAAGTCAAACAAACTGGTGTAAGGCAACACAACACTGTGCTAAAGCAACTTTGGAAGGATCTCAACCTCAAAAGAGCATTGCAAGCATATATGAGTCAAATGAGATGATAAACCTTTTCCTGGATCTCACACCTCAGGCCAGAAGAAAAGCCTCCTAAGGAGAATTCCACAGACAATGAAGCCAGACAAGGTATCCGAAGGGTAGCTCTAAGGGTGTTGTGATCCAGGTCCAGATACCACACAGCCTGCATAAGAGTCAGGGAACAGATCCATCATGAAGAAAGATTATGCTAGAGATGGCAATTGCATTGCAGAACCCATGTCTTCGTAATCAACTAGCATTCATACTGCAGAGTATGTCCAAGGTCAAATGTGAACTTCTCCACAGGCAGCACCACACACTTTTAGAGAGGAGGGGCATAGTTCAGCCAATTGCAAATTTTCAGCCTGACCTCAACAGTCTGAAAGGTTTTGGAAAGGGTTTTGTAGAAAATAACAATTAAAACCAGAGACAAACGGAATTCATCACAGCATGGGAAATTTTACATAGGCTGACTAATACTAGTTTGTGATTTTCTAGATGAAGGAACTGCTCTATGTTTAAGCTACATAATTAGCCTACTTCAGTGGAGTACCACACAAGATCATTCCAACAATGTGGAGCAGTGCAAGAAGCTAAGGCTCAAAACTGGCTACAGAAGGAGCAAAGCTAGATTGTATTGAACAGTAACTATGGGATTGAAGGGAAGTTGCTAATAATGCTCCTGAATGACTGAGTTGGGGAATGACCTAAATTGATCCTTTAGGTAACTGTTTATGCACACTAAATAGCATGCTGATGAATTCTGACAAATGTAAAGAGTCAGACAGATGGATTCCTTTCAGGGCACAGGTAACAACAAACCATCAAGATTTAATATTTTAAATACAGTTTCTTGGATAGTGGAAATTAATACCCAAGTGCATAATGAGAATCAATCAACTGAAAGCAGAAGACTGGATGCACAGGTCAACTATCAGACCACTGGCAAATATGAGAGATTTGCTTTATTCACAGCTGCTAAGGTGTAAGATGTGAGCTACATCAAACAGTAGCAGGGAAGTACCCTACAAGATAACACTAATACTGATGAGATCTCATGTGGAACTAGAAATAAAGGTCTAGTAAAATATTTTCAATAAGAACAAGTTCAAACTGGATGAAAGGCAGAGGAGGATTATGAGGATTACTGGTAACTGCTTTGAGACAAAACTGAGACTATGGATTTTGTCAAGCAAAACAAAGCTGTGGGGAATATAATGTTTTTCTAGTAAATACTGCTGTTATTCTGCAGCAAATACTAAGGGGAAATCTGTTAACAGAACCAGCATTACCTAAATGGGAATTTCCACCATATTGCCATGAATATTCCACTATATTCCTACTATGACTCCAGAATACTTTTCCCCCCAACATGGCCAGTGTAGATAAGAGATTGTGCTTTCAGAAGAGAACCTAATACAATTTCTTAACATAACAGAGGGTTAAACTCAATGACACAAGGGGTATTTTCCAGCTTTAAGCTCCTAAACAATTTCTGAGCATAAAGCTGGAATATTTTTATTTTACTGGTAAAATCTTAAAAAAGAAAAAAAATCACAAAAAAAAAAGAGTTGAAATTCATTTTTGACTACAGGTTCCAAATTTGAGCCTGCCTTCCTAAGGCTGCACTGACAAGGCAATGAATCAATAGAGTGCCAGCATTATGCTTAATGCACATCTAAGGAGAACAATAATTTTTATTTTCACCTGGATATATCAAGGTTCAGCCTATAAGCATTTGCCAGATCCATGTTTTTCAGCTGCTAAGAGCCTCGATATTTATTGAAACTACCTACCTCTCCCTCTCCTGGAAAAGGTGGCAAGCCAGGTGAAAGTATCATAAAGGAAGATCCCTGGATCACACTTCAGATATAATGGAAAGTACCTGCTTTTTGGCTTTAACAACACCTGACAGAACATCCAAAAGCAACAACTAAGCAGACCCATATTGAGAACATTTAGGCACTTGTAAGGTACTTTCAGAAGACAGAAAATACTTTCTAATCTCAGCACTGTTTCTTCTTCTAAGAAAGTGCTTTCAGTACATTTGTCTCATGCCCTTAAAGCCAAAAAAGTTTTCATCTACAATGACAGCTTCTAATCCTACTGGGGAAAAAAAAAGCACAAGAATTCAACAGCATCTACATTCTGCAGATGACCTAAATTTTTAGTAGTGTAGCTGCTACTACCAAAACAGAGATATGTACATACACATAGTTAACATACATATGTCAACAAAAGTGCTTGTACAGACATCACATTGTCAGCAGAAGTTTTTAAATCTACTTGGCCTCTATTACTTAGGAAGAAGAAATGCCAAGTTTTCCCCCAATTTTATCTCCACTAGAATGTGCAATCAACATGCCACCTAGTGAGTAAAGGCATGTCATTTGACTCCTAGAATCAGTTCTGCAGCTACCATGACTTCAAGCACCTTCTACTAACACTAACAAGATTAAAAAAGGTAAAAACATCTGACCAGTACTATGTTTACATCATACTTAGCCATTATAAACTAAAAATGCCACCTCAAAAATGGCTGGAGATGGAAGAAGAATGTTACTGAACTTAGCTCACACATAGTTTAAAAGATGACCTCATTTATAGCTACTTTTTGGAAGTACACTACCTGATTCCATTTCCTGATGCCCTGACTCCAAGTGAAGCTCATTATAGAGAGCTACTAAAACAATGCATTGATAAAGAATTAGGTTTAGATAGGACATTTCAGAAGACAGCATCTTCAGTATTAACTCTAAGTTAAATTACTGTACATAAATTATTGTAATTATACAATGTTAACTTGTGCATGACAAATCTCACCAATTTCGAAAACTGCATATTAATGACCCCAGTTTTTAAAGATATCTCATTATTTCATTAAAATAGTATTTCAGCCAGAGTATTTTATGAAATCAATGTATTTTAAAGTGCTTGGTATACTATCAAAGACATTAAACAGTTTAAGGGGAAAAAAACCCCCCAAAACCTAAACTCACTAATGGGAATATCAACAGCTGAATGAATAGCTTGAAGAGTGAAAAAGTAATTCACACTTAAATTCCTCCAGAAAGAACAGTGATCCCTAGGAAAATGACATGCTATAATTTACTTCTCAGACTTCAGTTCTTCTCATCCTCATCACTGAAAACTATGGCACATTGTGAGGATTCATAGTCTGAACCTCTTTCCAGATTTCATGAATCTGAGTGGTATCTCCAGGTAAAGACAACCAGATCAGCCATTTCTAAAAAAAACATGGCTAAAAGCTGCATCCATCTTTTGGAAAATAACACAAATTGAGTACTTATTTAGTTAAGCAAGGAATCTGGGCTCAAACCCCTTTCTCAGCACAAGAGGATTCAAATTCTAACATGGTGTCCAAATAAATAAGTATAAGACTTGGACAAGAAGGCTGTTTGAATGGATTTATTGTACAGTCAGAAATGTAGAATTAACCACAGAAAATTCAGTTTTACAATAGAGTGCAAAATCAGACAATATTTCCCTGATAAGTATCACCATGAATACAGCTTAAAACTGCTGGTCTCAATGCTGTGTTGTCTGTTACACTGGCTCCAAGTCTCTTTTCTGGGTCAGATCTCTCAAATACACACAGCTTCCTTATTCTGATGGTCCCATAGACTTGTGTGAAAGAGATACCAAGCTGCTTCTATCAGCCAAGATGGAGAAAAGAAATTTATATGCTCATTCACTTTTGTGAACATGTGGCTTCTTTATCCAGAACCTGAAGACTTCAAACACCAGCTTTAATTTTTTTTGTTATTTCAAGTTACACCAGCACAGATTCATGTATCAAATCACAGCTGTTCACTAAATAAACTCAACACCATGTTGGAAGCATAAAACCCACTATTTCAACCAAACTAAAACCCCATCATCAGGAGGATCATCAGGAGATCAAGGAGATCTGTAATTGTTGATTTCTTTATGAAGTACTTGGGAACTCTCTCAAACACACCTACCCAAAACCAAACAAGCTATCTTCAGATCTACTGCCAGCCCTCCCTTCATTACAGTCCCCATCTCCAGTTTGGGAGAAAAACAGCAGCCAAATACAGATCATGGATGTCCTCTGCTAATTTGCTTTTTGCCTATAATAGATCAGACTGGGCTACTCCCAGAGAGATTAATAAATGTGTAAGAGTGATTCCTTGATTCCCAGAGAGATTAACAGATGTTTGCAAGTTCCTAGGTTCTTTACAAAGCAAGCCCAGAAAAAAGCATACCATGAGGAAGAAACCAGGTCACTCAACAGTTATGCACAGACATACATCCAGCAAAATTTAATATTTTTACTCAGTGTTCTTGCTTGTAGAAAACACAATCAGAAAATATTTCCCCAAGGAAAAAGTGCAAAGACTATGAAATTATGAGGAGGTAAGTAGTTGTAAGCCTTTACAGTTTTCCTTTATTCAGATATCCTGTATCTGAAGATGAAAGAACCAGTAAGCAAAAGAAAATCAGTTTTTCTCATTATTTGAACAAAATCAAAAGCTACGTGAAAACTTATGTCTGGTTCTCATCGTCTCTATCTAAAAATGAAAGAGTTGAACAATAAAATGTAAGGCAGAGAAGAGTAACTGAGGTATGTGAAAAAATCTTAATAAAATATTTCAGATTTAAGGTATTGGACCATGTTGAAGGACTAGAAGTCCAGTCTTTGATAGCACTCAGTATCACTGTTCCAATGATTAGGGTGCTGATGTGAACCATCTAATAAATAGCTATTAATATTATAATGATTTCAGGTTGATATTTCCTATAATATCTTAGACATTTTGTTTTGTCTCAACTCTTTTTCCACTATCACCAATATTTAAAACAGATCGTAAGACTTCATAAAAAAGACGACTCTTACATTCAAGTATTTCAGAAGAATTTGCAGTCTGCAAGGTACAGTACACACCAGTATGATTTTTTTTTTTAAATAAACTGTATTGGAAGGAACAAAGCTCAGAAGTCCTAACAAACTGACACCTATGCAGCAAAGTCATGGTTAATCTTTAAGTGAATTTACCTGTTGATCAGTAGATGTACGCTGCTGAACTGCATCGTGGCTCACAGAGCCTTTTTTGACTTGTATCCTGCCAGGTGGAGGAGGAATCACACCTGAGTACGAAGCTGGGTTATCAGCATCTGAAGAATACAAGGTTGCATGTCTGGATTCTTGTTCATTCTTTGACATAACAAATCTGGGAAGAGGGAGGTCTTTTACTGTTTAAAGAAAAAAAAAAACAAGTAGAGCAGGACATTTACTATGCAGAACTATGATGCTTAAAAATAAAAAACACAGTTGTTTTTTTTTGTAGGTTCAATTACTTCAACACTGAGGCTGCTGCTGTAGTCAAAGCAACACTTGCCAGTTGGAAAAAAGCAAATTCCCTCTCTGCATTATGCTTCATGATTCTGCTGCGCAAATTCTTTTGGTATACAAAGAGGGCTTCACACAGCTCCATAACAGTTGTGCACTCGACCTCCACATTAAACACAGTACCAAGCAGATTATCTGGATTTATCTTATTTTTTTCTTAGTCTTGCCATCATTTAATCATTGAATTGTGATTTTCCAACTTTATCTACGATTTCTAGCATATACCTAAAATTCAGAGTTTTCATAATGTTTCACAAAAAAAAAAGCTAAAATACCCCAGAATACTTAACATCATCTTTTAGTAACTTTATGTCATGTTCATTTTTACCATAGATAATGCAATCTAGTCTTAATGAAAAAACTATTGCTAAGCACATCCGTGTACACCTTTCTACAACAGGAGCTAAATTAGGAATGGAATACAACTGGGAACATTCCAATATTACCTCAATTTGTTACAAACACCTATAAAGCAGAGTTTCAACAAAATAGAAGGAGGTCCTTCACTATGGTTCAGAATAATCTGATATAAAAATTAGGCTCTGTGAGTCTTCAATTTTCCATTGCAAGGTTTCTATCATTTTTCTGAATTCAGAACACCACAACTTTCTTACTAGTCCACTGTGAACACAAATAAATTGTGAATTTGCTGGACAGTTTCCTTGGAAATTATTTTTCCAACACAAAACAAATTGAAAAGCATAGCTCAAATTTAATTTCTATTGTTGACTACTTCCATCGACTACTTTTGGCCTTGAAAATGAGTCAGTATTAAAATATGACATGAAATGGCATACATTTTGTTACATAAAAATTACACTGATTTGTGTTTGAAAGATGCCAGTTGAATTGATGGCATTCAACAATTATAGACACCTTTATGCATCCAGTATTAAAGAACAATGTTCCAGTAAGAATTTAAATTATGGATTTAAGCCCTTGTCACTATGTGTGCCACACAGCTCTCATCTCAGGGAAAAAGCACGCAGCACAGGCTTTTTGCTATATTTCTGATTACCCATCACATGGCAAAACAATTTCTGATGCTGTCCTCATTCCTAAATGCCCATTTTCACATTGTTGTTGTACCACATGATGCACAAGGGAAGTTATTCACGTAGCTAAACAGTAAACTACAGCCAGCCCCAAAGTGAAAAAGTCATTGCAAACAAGTGAGAATTTGTATGCCTGCTAAATGGGATAATACAGACACTAGAGCATCCAACTGACACAGGGGAAGCCTATACAGTTGGTTGTTCCAACTCGAGGCTTTTGCATGAGATATCCAGCACTGTTTCACAAAATAATATAGAGAACTCACAAAGAAGACAGTATGCTCTATTGTCTTCTTTAAAAACAAGACTAGATAAATATAGGTTTTATTTCTACATGGACTAGTAAAATTTGCCATCTTTACCTGTCTGCTCTATCTTTTCCCCTTAACAGCACAAGACCCTCATTTTAACTCTGTAACACTTGCTAGCATTCAGAAATCCCTCAATTATTAATGCAACAGCTGCTATGAACAGTTATATCATGATATTAAATAAGTTAGAAAGTTCTCCACACTTTTTATGCCAAGATCACCACCAAAAACTCTATTCCATACTTAGAAAATAAACATTACATGACACTGTTTGTTAATTTATCAATTTTTAGCTTTCTGGAAGGAAAATATTCTGGGACAGCAAAGGAACAACAGATTTAGAGGCTTGTAGTATATAACAACAAAAGCCAGTATTTTTACTACATTGCAGATCTGAGTAGCCAAAAAGACACTTATTTAACTAAGAATCAACTGGATGACACTTGTGTTGTTAGTACTCAAAACTTGACTGTAGTCTCCACTCAGCAACTCACATAAAGCAAGCTTCCTGTTTACTGAAGAGACATACAAAGAACCAAAGAGCAAAAGAAACAGAGCTGCAGTGGGGGGAAAATACCAAGATAAAAGAGTGAATAACATTAAGACAATCACTGAATGAAACGTACACAGAATGCAGAGCTAAAGCATAGATATCCTACAATAAAAGCTTCGTCTAATTTTAAATGTTTCACAACAAAAACAAAGAGTATATATTTTTGTTTGAGATGGCTCTAACAGTTCCTCTTCAAGACCTCCTGGAGTCTGACTACAGACATAACCCAGTTGGCCAGGCTGCTGAACCCCAGTTTTCAAAGGAAGGTAACCCAAGCTCAGCGTCATTTTATAAGTCTCTAGCCTGCTGTATTTTAGCTGTTTAGTAGCTGCTACAACAACAACACTTGAATCATTCTAGCAGCAGGAACTTCACAGACAGGACTGGATCCACTGCAACCAAGGCAACAGACAACCAAAGCTAAAAACAGTTAGGGTAAAAATAAATGTTCTGTCAATTGTACTTGTATTTAGTAGGTTTGGAAGCAGCTACAGAAAATTATTCCTAGAAGTCTAGAAACCATTACAAGTATTTCTAGTACTGTCATGAATCAATGAAAGGTATTACATTATAAAAGTTCCAAAGGCTGCTAATTTTACAGCAACATATTTTACATTTTGGAATTAATTCTGTACCTTCATTTCAACCCCTTCCCTCAAACTTCTTCAGATTACTTTTTTTAAATAGAAAAGCTCCTTCCAGTTAAGATTTCCTGCATTAAAATAAACCCAAGCTTATAAAAACCTGGGAAAAAGCTACACACAGATTTTAGCCTTTGTCATCTTCAACAGGCATTTGATAAGAAATCCCACCATTGTCATATCAATCCCTGGTTCTGTTGGATATTAGGAGCCAAAGGGCCCTTTTCCAACTTTCTGATTCTAGGGCATTCTGCCACAACTTGCTGAAGCTTTAGATTTAAGAACACTCATCAGGAAAACTAGGGAAATGGTTTATAAACACAGGGTGCCTTATGAGCAGAAAAGAACTTGAATACTAGCAAAAGCATTGACTGAAACCACACGCTTTTCCAAAAAGCTACAAAACAAAACCAAAGAAGTACACACTATGAGACTAGCATAAACATAGCTGCAAAGCTGTACATGATGATTCCTTTTTATAGCTTTGTCAAATACCTTGTCAATACAAATATTCCTATCAGATTGTTTAACAGTCTCTTTAACCTACTCTGCTTAATCTATCTCCTTTAGAAAGAAACACTCCTAAGCTTTCTTTTAATTACTAGCATATATAAATTATATCGTGGTATGTGTTCAACAGACATTAACTCTACTAGGGAAGTCACCTTAAAGCAAAGCTGTGCTGTGAAGATATTTTTAAGTTCTGAGTTGTGTACTACTCTGCAAAGAGCTACAATCACTTGAAACTCAGTTCTTCATCTTCCTAAGTCTCTTTCATCATGGACCAATGATGACATGGACCCACTCAGAAAGTTACAATACAGCCTCATATCAAAGCTCTTTCTGCTGTTCCGAACCATCCTCCTAGGGTGAGCCTTTCTCCTGTTCCTATTTCACTATCCATATGACAGCTGACCTTTGAGAAGTCTGTTTTGGCTAAGAACAGACTTCAAAGATCTTTTACAGATCAGATTTTTCACTAGAAAAATCTTAAACCAGTCCTCTTCATATCTGGACTAAGAAGGGAGAAAACTTAAGCCAAAAGTGTAAAGAAAAGTGACTTCAGAAAAGATGGCTTTTTGTTTGGTGCAATCAAGGCTTCACAAACTCAGCAACTACAAAAGCCTGCAAATACCACAATCATCTTTTCCTCCCATTTCACATTGGTCCTAGTAGTATTTTATTCAAAGGATATAGCATGCAAGTTCTCACACTAATAATCTATAGAACAAACTTGTACCTACAGAACAGTCAGTAGTACTTGCTTGTTTACCCCATGATGAATACAATACTTAAGAGTAAAATGTTTCATCTTACTTATTGCACATCAAGAATACACTCCCTCACAATCTCTCCACATTTTTTTGAAGTTAGCAACATGTACAAAAAACACATACCACACCAATTTACAAGGTTACTCTACCAGAATCCCTGAGCCAAATACAAAAATTCTGCTTAGCAACTCCATTCCCCCCACCAATCCTACGATTTACCTGTATTTAAGCTTTCCACTCTTAGAGGGAGACCAGACTGGGCCACAGCAACAAGTTTCAAAGCAATGTAAAACTGACTTCTTCCAAAATAGCCAAGTCTTGTTGCACCACAGAGCTCCATAATCTGAAATAAAACACAGATATTTGTACAAAGAAATTTAAAATAGAAACCACTCTACAGAGGTGACTGCATACAGTTCAGAGCACCGTGCCTTGCATTAAATGCTCATAACTTACATGCACTCTTTCAGAAACAGCTTCACATGCAAACTCTAAGTATCATGTGACATGAGTCAGGGTATGGGATTCCTCACAACCGGCAAAAGCACCAAGTGTAACCCTCAAGTATTCCCCACTTGACCACCTTTTCTTTCACCTAGGCTTTAGAGGTTCTACAGAGTTCATGTGAGAGGAAGACAGAGTAGCTGGGTTCATGTTCCTTTAAAATAAAAACAACACGCAACTCAAAAACAACACACCCACCCCAAACCACCAAGAAAACACATAACAAATATCCCATTTGAACTATATTGTCTGTCTTGAGTAGCTGCAACAGAAAAGGACTATCATACCACATTTTTACTATTATATTGTGAGATGTAATCTAGAAAAATAAAATGAAGATTTAAAAATAATTCTGTGTTACTGATCAAGACAGAGAAATGGTCTGCTTCCTGAAGAATTCCAATGACAAGGTTAGAATTTATAAGTAGTAAAAAATCTAGACAATGTAAATGATACCTTCCAGTTTTTTCTGATATAGGCTTGCTATAGCTCAGCTTTTAACTTACAACAAGCCTAACGGGAAGAGTCATTCAGGACTCTCACACATGGATTTCAGCACTGAAGAAGAATGCAGAACTTCCGGTTCTCCAAGCAATGCCACAGAATCTGCTTCATTTAAGAAATATAACAAAGAGGTGGTATTATCTTTTATTGCTTTCTTGTCTTCTCCTGGTGTTCTATGTAATGGAAAGATTGTTTTGTCTTTTGTTGTGAATTTTGAGAAATTTTGGTTCCCCCAGACAGCAACCACATACTCAAACATACTGACTGCACATCCCTCCACATCAAAGACCTGCAAACTTGCAGAGGTTGCATTCCTGCTTGTGCCACTGCTAAGGTCACTAAGATACTAAGCGTGACATGTTCCAAACCACTCTGAGCTCAATGACTCAAACTGTCTCATCTAGACTGTAATGTTCCAAATGAGACACAGGGATGCTCCTGGCCACCATCATGAAACCCTGCTGAATTCAAAGTAGATGACATCATTGCTTTTCTCTCTTCCACCACAGCTCTAGTGTTTCCACCACAGCAGACAATCTGGTTGAAGAATACTCTTGGTAAATCTATGCTTGCTAATCCTAATCACTTTTTTCACCTTCATATATCTAGAAATGGCTTCCCAGCAGACTTCCTCCACAATTTCTCAGGGACCAAAGTACACCTGACCAGACTGCAGTTCCCCAGATCAATCTTCCTGACCTTCCTGAAGACAGCTGCAACACAGCTTTCTCCAGCCATTGAGGCCCATCCCTGATCTCCACAACTATTCAAAGAGAAAGCTGGCTTGCCATGACATTAGCTACATCTCTCAGCAGCATTCCATCTAATCCATCCCATGAACCTGACGCTTCTCAACAGATCCATCAATCTTCTTGCAGCACTACTAGCTTCTCTCCTCCTTCAATCTCATCTCCAGGCATAAAGGCCCAAGAGACCTTGTTTGTGAAGATCAATGCAGAGAAGCACCGAGAATCTCAGCCTTATCTACACCCATGGCTGCTTATTCCCCTCCTTACCCTTGCCGCCAGAGCTCAGAGTTTCCTGACTGGCAAATCCGTTTTCTTGATGCATCCACTCATTTTCCTAACTACTGGGATGGACAACAGAGAAAGCTGTTCTGAAAGATTTTCCAGCTTTCAGAGAGCACAATTCTGAGAGGCAGAGGAGCCCTGCTGGCAGGTAAGTTTCAACTAAAAGTCAAGCACATTTTCACATGGCAGCAACTGAACCACATCATCCTTAAGGAGACGGTCTATATGCTTCAGCACTGCTGACACAGGAGACAGACTTTGGTAACTCAATAAATCCTTCCTTCTGTCTGATTGTATGAACCACAGCTGAGCTAGATATGGCTAACAAAAAGCTGCCTGGGTATTTCCTTACCATGCACTAGGGTTCAGGGACTTCATGAACATAAGCTGTTGTAAAATCTGTCACAGGAAGGTGTGGGAAGCTGACAAACACTTAGAACCAAAAGAATCAGCATGTCTAGGGCCGCACTTGGCTATGTCTGCATTATACTTCCCACATTGCTCTAAAACATTCATGTTATTTGTATTTTTCCCATTATAGTATTTCTGCAACATGCTGCCTGGACAGAAGTCAGGGCATAATAGGGCATTCTCTAAAGTTCATGAACTAAAAGGAAATCATTTCACACAGTCGAATACCTTAGTTTCAATAGGTTGGTTGGACTACAAGAAGTGCCACAAGGAAAGAAGTGGCAGTGTAAGCTGACAGGTGATAATTTCAACAATAAAAACTTTGAGGCATCAACATCTCAAATCTCCTGTACCCAGCCTAATGCCAAAAGTAATTACAATAAGTTTAAAGAACTGGCAGAACTAAAATCAGTGAAGATTCAAGAGACAGCTAGCAATCAAAAGCAGTGTGAATGCAAGAACAATTCCTTTTTTACAGCACTGTATCCTAGAACCCTGATGAATACCCCTGTATTTCACTACACCCAACAGAAAAACCTTGTAGATCCAGTGGTCTACCACTGACAGACGAATAACTCAGACTCAGGAAAAGCTTCTTATGAAAGGAAGCAATGACGCAGGCATTTGGAGCCTACGGAATTATCAGGCAGTAATGACTGGGCAATTTCAAGCCAGCACTGGACGAAATTCTCTTGTTTGGAGCTAGTCAGTAATGCCAGATTGAAAAAACAGCTTCAGTTAAAAACTGAATAATTAAGCTACCATGGCAAGTAAATATTAGAAAGGAGAGACAAACATGGGATTCAAAATGAGTAGAGATAGAAGTAGAAAATACACCAGATGTAACATCATGGTTTAACCTGGCTGGCAGCTAAAACAGCTACACAGCCCTTTGCTCACTCCTCTGTTCCCCATGGGATGAGGGAGAGAATCAAAAAAGGAAAAGTAAAATAAGCTTGTGAGTTGCAGTAAAGATAGTTTGATATAACAGAAAGGACAATGACAATAATAACAGAATATGCAAAACAAGTGAACAGCACAGTTGCTCACCAACCTAATGTTGGTGCTTCACAAGACACTGATCTGCCCTGCCTCCCAGACCAACCCACAGTTACAAAGAGAGAATAAGGTCATATGGTATGAACTATCCCTTTGGTTGGTTTAGGTCAGCTGTCCTGTCTGCATCCCCTCCCAACTTCTTGGGCACCCCCAGCCTTCTTGTTGGCAGAACAGCATGCAAAGCTGTAAACGTCCTTGACTGGTTGGCAACAATTAAAAACATCACGGTGTTATCACAATTATTCTCACCCTAAATCCCAAACACAGCACTACACCAGCTGCCAAGAAGAAAATTAACTTTATTCCTGCCAAAACCAGGACATGTAAGCACCAAGAAAAGGAAAAAGCTATGGATATTAAAAAAAGCAAACCAACAAAAAAGAATGCTGCTGAGCAAGTACCTGTCTAATCCACCCATAGATACTAAAAGCATCCTCTCTTTCAAACACCAAGTATAACCCAACCAAAAATGTGAAAGTTAAGATTGAGCAAAATCATTACACACCAACATCTAGTGGAGACTCCTCTGCTGACAGAATGCTTGAACACACTCAAAACAGCCTACCCATAATCTCCTTGAAGGAGGATTTAAACATTTAACAGGTAATAAGCTATAGCAATAGGATGGAAGGGGGAACACATGTTGGGGGGAGGAAGTAGGGGGAGATAAAAAAACCCAAGGGATTGATTGCCTGAGATTGATGTTTATGGCTTTTATCTTCTTAGGAAGACGGAATAAGGAATTTCCTTAAACTTTCTGAAGAAAGCAAAGCCATCATCAAGACAAAATGCACCATTACTCTTTTCATCTCCATAGATAAAGTTCCTGAGGTCACCCTACTGCAATTAACCAGATTAAAGCTCCACAACTGCTGGAAGCTGTTGATACAAAGGAAAAAAAACAACTAGTTGCACTAAGTGTAAATAATGAAATTGCAGACTCAGTCATCACACAGCAAAGAAGTATCATTAATGCAAAGCAGCATCAACTATATCAGGACCTGGTGCAGATCAGCCATGCACAGGAAGCAGTATAATTACAAAGGCCACCGTTTCAAACACAGACGTTATAGAGCTCTTACAGGTTTCAAGTAAGAGGTTCTTGAACTTGGAAGGGTTTGTGAACCAAACAAAACTAAGGCTTGAGAACCTTTAAAAATTCCAGGTGAAGTGAAACAAGTCACATGTCTATCAGATGTGGCGAAATGAACTTTCCAGAACTCACAAAGTCTGGAAGAGTCTAAGAATATCAGTCCCCTCACCCCCAAGTTCTTCTACAAGCAAATCAAGCCCATTATCTGTAAACTTCATTAATGCAAAATAGCATATTAAGTATTTTAGCAGGGATTACTTTAATAATAAAACAATAAATGAAGCCACATGCCCGACACCTACACAATAAAGAAAAATATTTCATCTGCTTGGAGAGTAACTAAAGTATCTACTGATCCATACCAGAGGGTGGCAAAAGACACACATCGTATATGCTGAGACCAGAGTGAGGAGCGAATAAACTCAAAGGAGGATCTTTTCTATCACCTCATCCAAACTAGGACATTAACCTAAGTCTATCCACAAAAACCAAAAAACATAAAAATCACATATTGATACAAAGTACAAAAGAAGAACTGGGATTCAGAGGATACAGTTTGGTCCTGATTTTATTAACGCATTCTTGATTTGAGGTATTCTTGTAGTCTTATTGTGACTTGGTGAGAATTTTCAGGTTGGTATTGTTGGTGTAAGGCTTTTTAAAAATTAATAAACATAAAGAAATGCTACAAGGAATCACAGAATAGTTGAGCATGGAGAGGTCCTCTGTAGATCATGCACTCTACCCCCTGCTCAAAGCAGGCTCAGCTACAGCAGGTTGCTTAGAAGCATGCCTGGTTAGATTTTGAGTATACCCAAGGACAGAGACTCTACAATCTCCCTGAGCAACCTCTTCCAGTGTTTGAACACCTTAACAGTAAGAAAGTTTTATCTCATGTTAAAATGAAACAATCACCAGGAACACTATCACATAAACACCAGACTTGCAAAACAGGTTATCACATTCATTTTATATTTGACACAAAACTGAGCTAAACTAGACCATGTCAATACATCTGGGCTTCAGTATTTAGTACACTTTTTCGGTTTAAGTGTTCATATTGACAATAGCCTTTTCATAAAAATAAGCAATACCTAAAAAAGTTAATGGCTTACTTCAGGTTAAAAAAGAAAAAACCACCAAACCCCTAAACAACCACCTACATTGAGTTTTAGGTTATTTAATAAAAACGTAACTATGACTACAGATTGATTTGGATTCACAGTTTAAAATAAAAACCATGGCAGTGTTAACAATGTTATTTCTGTATCTCATATGCAGCAATTCATTGATGAGAACTCTAAAGCTCTTTGCAAACTTAAACAGGTATGAAAAGATGTTTTCCTAATTAGAAATTTATGGGAATACAGCCTAAAAAGATGCTGTCCTACAAAGGTTCTCTCCTGAAGTCATGATCCACTGACCTCAACTGCAACAAAAGTTAATCATATCTCTTTAGGTAATGTAATCTGAGGATGTGTAAGGGAAGTTGAAAAAAATATTGAACCCTTGCTATTGTAGCAGGAAAAAAAAAACCCTGACCATCACTACACACCAAAAATGCATTAAAGCTTCCTTCATGCTGTTTTTCTAGACTGAATACATTTCTTTCATTGCAATTGGTTACCTTCTAATGTCGTTATTCTGCAACCACTGTTCAATCGATTGAGATAAATGAAGTGACAGGACTTGATCTGTCTCACTAATTGCAGACCACAGCCTAACACTGTTTTCTAACTACAGCCTCTCACCTATCAGCAACTGGACAAAGCAATACCGATTAGTTAGCCATCAAGAATTTTTTAACTTTTCTTCAGAAAGATCTCACATGACAGGTAGCTTCTCAGATGCAACAGTTATTGACAGCACTGCATAGCAGGAAGAAGACAGAGAACTGACAAAGATCCTTCTTTTGATGAGCTATTTTTAACCAAGTCAGTCTCTGACCTAGTTCTCTGCAAGGCCCCACAAACCTTGGCACGTGGTGGTACTCAAGGAAAAAAATTGGACAGGGGAAAAAAAGTCACTAAAAGAAACAGTGTGAGTATTGCTCTGGATTCCTTTTCAGCACCACTAGCAGTATATGACAAATATGTCAACAGTCTCAAAGCTATCCAAAGATCATTTGCAAAATGCATTTATGAAGGATATCAAGAACCGCTATTTAATTGACTAAGTGTGAAGCAGGCAATGTTCATGTGCCGAACTGCAAGTACATTACCACTTCTAATACATACATTTATCTTATTACCTAAGTAAGAGGCATAGTAGTAAATATACTTAGTTGGTTGATACTAAGAATTCCCAGGCACAGGGCATATTTGGGACATTGTTGCACTTTGTTGTGTAACAAATAGTAAGGTCTTCCTTGGGATCTCAGTTCATGCCACAAACCTGGCTTCAGAACACTGGCCTTTAAAAAAAAAATAAAACCAATAGTATTGGAGGACTTCCAAGACAACGCATGCTCTCCAGTATTTTTTATACTTACAAGGATGTCCACTCCCTATCCAAGGGTGGGTGAGTTTGGAGTCATACTTTCACTCTACCAATAGGTGCGAAGCAGACAAAATAGCACTGAAAAACCTAAACCTCTGGTTTATGACAGATGCACGTAATAAATACATATCTTAACAAGTGAGTATGTTGAACACAACCCCTAAAAAAAAGTCAATATAGTATTTTTTGAACCAGTTATATTTTAGGTCCCTCCCGACTGAAACACATTCCAGAAGCGGCCTGCAGCATCTCCTATTGCTCCTGAGAGCATGTATGTTCATGGTGGATTAGCTTCACTTATGAAAGACACTTCCTAAAGCAGTAACTTCGATTTTTCCATTTGCAATCAAAGTTTGTGGTCTTGCTAACAGCTTCTGCAAGAGCTGTTATAAGCCATACATATGAATCTTACCTGCAGAGCACCACAGCTCTCCAGAGGTCAGTGGTTCCCTTCTTGATTTGGTAGTACACTGTAACCACCATCAATCAACCCACAAAGATGAGGCAGATGCACACTACATAAAACTACAAAAAAGTTCAAGATGCTTATTTAGAAAGGCCATTTCTCCAAAGATTTAGAGCCACAGACTGTCCTATTTGACTGTACCTTTCAAACAAATCACTGCCAAATACTCTTAATACCCATATTCCTTTCTGACCTGTTCAATAGCACCAACAAAGGAAAATCCAGACAGCCAGATGAACACTCACTTGGTAACTAGTACCCTTCTACATGAAGTCATAGCTGGAAGACCTGAAGGCAGAGTTGTTCCTTGCTTGCATTAAGATTTTTCCTAGTGGTGTTCTTCTGGCAGAGCAGGTGCTCATAAGAAAGGTACCTTACAAGCAGTAATGGTGATAAAGCAGTAAGTAGAACCAGAAATAAAATTAAAAAATCTGCAGCAGCAAAAGACAGTCTGGGGACCTACAAGAAGCATTTCTAATTCTTAATGCATATAAAGAGGTTCTTTGTAAAGGAGATAGTCCACATACCTGTCTACTCTTCCTATGCAATTTTACATTACTGCTTAACCTAAATAGCTCCTCCCTCCTCTGCTCTCAGATGCAGTTCCCCATTCCTGAGCACTAACTGCTGCTCCTCTAGCTGACTACTCCACTCAGTAAGCCAGCAATACATCATTGCATTAAGAGTTACCTGCTCTTTTATCAAACTCTGTTTACTGGACAATCACAGAGTACCCTAGGAGCTACAAGATACATGGGAACACGTAGCTGGTAACCAGAGTTTGTTCATTTGACTCTGAACTTCTTGTAAAGCTGCAGCCTTCAGAAAGCTGTGTGCTTTGCATTTAAGAGAAGTAAAGAAGGTTGAAATGAGGCAACTGAACAAAATGTCACATCAAGAACACTTGCAACTCCAACTTTGTTGCCCTGCCCAAAGAAACCCTCTCCAAGAAGGGAAAGATAAATTCACATACCAGGCTGCTAAGAATTGCCCTTAAAGCAAAGGTGTCTCCTTTCTCCTGGTGGTGCCATGAGGAGTTCAAGCAATAGGAGATGAAGAAACACACTTTAGCAAGACCTCTCAATAACTAAGCCAGTCTGTGACAATTTAAGACTCCAGGATGATTCTGTAACACTCGGGATTGTGTTTTCTGGAACAAACGGCAGCAGCCAAAGGATCCACATAAGCACCAAGAACACATTTAGCTTCAACAGACAGAATATTTTAAAGCAATAACATATTTCAAACTATTACTCCAGTAACAAGTAGTGCAGTGAAGGTCACATACATGTTCTAAATCTGGATGTTCTTGCCATGCAGCATTAAGCTGAGTATTTTTCAAGCAAAATTTCTACTTAAGTGCTAAATGCTTAGAAGAACAGCATTTATGTAGACATTTTGATTTCTTTCAGACCTTCTTTATAACTGAAGCATTCCAGTGATCAACATTCCTTGCTAAAAAGTTACTTTCTTATTTTAATTTCAGTATTTTCTCCACACATCACCTTTCAGAACAAAATGCAAGACAGAAAAGCCTCAAAGAATGAGCACAAGCTTCTGGCTTTTTGCTAGCATAAAATGAAGATGAAGGCACTCTCTGATCCTAGAATTAGTGGTCATGCTGTGGCCTGGCCAAACAGGACTGCTCAGATCTGGTCTTGCTATTCCTGAGCAATTCCACACAAGTTTACCTCAAGCTGCTGTGCCCATTACTTTTGCTCTTTTCCCATCTCAATCTGTTCTCCTCTGAGCATGCCTCTGTTAAGGAATTACTTGGCTTTGCATTGCTCTCCTTCTCCCAATACTGTCTTACTGTCTTTACAAGTGTTAACAATGTATCTATCAAAGTTTAAACAAGCCACAGTTACCAGCCTAACACCTGCTGTTCACAGGGCTACATTTGAGACTCAGAAGACAGCTGCCAGGTTGTTCTCACAAACTAGGCTTAGAATCATAGAATGCTATGGGTTGGAAGGGACCTCAAAGCCCATTTAGTTCCAAACCCCTGCCATGGACAGGGACACCCTCCACTAGTCCGTGCTGCACAAAGCCTTATCCAACCTGGCCTTGAACACTGCCAGGGATAGGGCTTCCATAACCTCTCTGGGCAACCTGTGCCAGTCCCTCACTGTAAAGAATTTCTTCCTAATCTAAACCTACCATCTTTCAGTTTAAAGCCATTACCCCCTGTTTTATCACTACACTCCCTGATGAACAGTCCCTCCCACTTTCCTGTAGGACCCCTTTAATTATTGGTATGCCATAATAAGGTCTCTCCAGAGCTTTCTCTTCTCCAGGCTGAACAAGCCCAACTCTTACAAGTCTGTCTTCATAGGAGAGGTGCTCCAGCCCCAGATCATCTTCATGCCCCTCCCCTGGACTCACTCCAACAGCTCCATGTCTTTCCTGTACTGGGGACCTCAGAGCTGGAGGTCTCGTGAGATCAGAGTAGAGGGGCAGAATCACCTCCCTTTACCTGCTGGTCATGCTGTTCTTGATGCAGCCCAGGACCCGGTTGGCCTTCTGAGCAGCTAGTGCACACTGCTGGCTCATGTTGAGCTTGCCATGGATCAGCGGCCCAAGCCCTTCACAGGGCTGCTCTCAATCCATTCTCAGCCAGCCTGCAGTTGTGCCAACCCATGTACAGGACCTTGCGTTTGACCTTGTTGAACTTCATGCAGTTCACATAGGCCCATCTCTCCAGTCTGTCAAGGTCCCTCTGGATGGCACCCCCTCTCTCCAGCGTGTCAACCTCATCTCACAGTTTGGTGTCATTGGCAAACTTGCTTAAATGATCGAAGACATTTTCATTCAGACAAAACCAGTTGTATGTCCTACTGCAGAAAGAAGGGACTTTTCTACAAATTTCACAACTTCTAGTCTGAAGCAGGAGTAAGGTAGCTAAATGCTAAATTTAGCTAATGCTAAATTTTACACAGCTCAGTCCTGGTCACCCTGTTCTGGGATTACTGAAATTGAAAGATGTATTTGAAACCGAGTCTACTAATTGCTCTGTTAGCGTATTTCAGGAGCATTTTAGATGTCAGAAGTCAATCATTCCAGAAATTCAGGTCAGACTCTCATCTTTTCCAGGTCTTTTAACCTATCAAAACACAGTTCCAATGCACAGACAGCCCTGCCAGTTATAATGCATTTTTTTGTACAAGTGCAGGGGATAACTCTTGAGACACCAAGCCCGGTTGGAAAAAAACCAAGCAAGACGCATACGTGATCACCAGACAGCATGTTAATTCAGAAAGAATGACACCAGTGGCTTAATAACATCCCTATGGTCTAAAGAAACTGCAAAGGAAAAAGAACAGGTGGGAAATATATACTCTGATCATTACTGGAACGCCAGTGAGAAAAATCTGGTAGTCAACATGTTGCTACCACACTCACTTCTGACTTCAAACCCACTGAAGCGAAGAGCAGAACTCCAAGGAATTCTGCAAGAGGGACTAATCTAAATGGCAAATATTTGTGACGTAATAGGTGTGAAACTTGTAAGGACTAATATTTTCAAAGGTAGCAAATATAATTGAAAAGTCAGAGACTGCCAGCAAAGTCCTGTAATTTCACAGTATCTGCAGTAATATTTATTGAAGATTAGACGAAGATGAAGGCATGTTTGCAATTTTTCAGACTGTGGGAGAAGTGCTTACAACTTCTAGTACAAAACAATCGTCTTTACAGAAAAATGATGAAGTTTACAATATATAATTTTGAATATCTAACTTGATTTGAAGACAGCTGCATTTGCCAAAGGCCCTGATATTTCTGAATAATTTTAGAATTCTATCCAGTCGTGTCAGAATGGATATTAATCATCCCTGCTGTCATCTGACAGCACATTTTAAAAGAAAAAAAACCAACAACCAAACAACTGTTTTCAAACAAAGCTGAGCTATGATACTTGAATTTAACTGAGTGCTGTGCTGGTATATGGAATTATGAAGGAATTATTTACTATGTAGGTGACTGTACAGTATGAATGCCAGTCAATTACACCAAGAAATCAGCCAAAACCAAATATAAATCTAATAGACCTAATCTACACTCTAAAAGTTCTGCCATTAACTTCCTGCCTTTCATTTCAAAACCACTGATTATTCTCTGACTAAACACTACCGAGATATGAAACTACTTTAATTAATTAACTAAAGAGAAAACAATTTGCAGCCCGCTACAATCTCTGTGAAGGTAACATCATTAAAGTAAACAGTTTTGCCAGAATTCCTGGAAAACTCAAAGCACAATTCACAGGATACAAAGCAGACTAAGAGCCAGTTCTGGCACCAGCAGAAAGTAGACTGCTTATACATCTCATTATTACAAAGAAACAAAACTAACCCTCTGCTTAGCTAAGAGGAAAGAAAAATAGTCCATTACAGTAACAATTGAGGGGGAAAAAAAATACGTAATTCAAAATTGGATATTCTTAACTGCGTATCCAGGCACTGTTTGCATTTACAACAGATTTCTAACAATTCTTACTTCCTAAACAGGAACTAAGATACAGCATTAAAGGATGTTTGTACATATATAAGTGTTATATATAACTATTACAATAATCCTAAAGGCTACAGGCTCATTCACTTTAAAATGTTTAAGCTAACAAAATATTAAGAATGAGTAAGAAAAATGCTACAGTTACATATTTCTGTGCTAGAAGACTGCCTTAATAATAACCTGCTGTGAATAGTTTCAGAGGAAATCTAAACTAATTTTACTTTAAACTGTCACACAGAAAAACTGTAAGCTTTAAAATAAAAAAGTATAAACCCACAATGCATGGGCAGCATTCAATTAAGCGGTTTCTTTTTAAAATTTGAGTTTGTTTGCAGATTAGGTGAAGGTCAGTATTAGGATAAGAAAGCTTTTTACACAATGCACTTTATTTTTTTTTTTAAGATCTGAAAGTGTTGCATATCTTTAAACATGCTCCAAATCCAAATCACTGAAACAAAGGCATGGGATTTTCAGTGTACAAGGAATTCTTGCTTCTTACCACACCAGTTCTTGCAAGATAATAAATTCAGCAAGTTACCCAGAACAAGGTTGAGTCTTCTGCACGTCTCCACCACACAGGTAATCCTAACCGTGCCTTGGCTCAGCTTCCATTTGCAGTTAGCATTCTGTAAATTCTACTGATTTGATACAAACAGGTAGTCTTCCTGCAGGAAAATTCTCTGAAATCTAACCACAGCAGTAAACCCACTGTGAACAAGATTTTATCTTCTTAGATCCCTTTCTCTTTACATCTTTCTTCCAACAAAGAGGCCAACATTTTAAATCAAGAACCTGCAATTTCATTTTGCTATGTTCTGCCTATGGATTATAATTCCAATTATAGTCACACCCCTTGCCACAGATGAGCTCTGGCCCCTGAGGAAACTACCATTCCACGTTCCCCATTCCTGGTTTGCCAAAAGGTATCACCCAGGAACAAGAGGAGACAGCACATGCTGTACCTTAGCTGCTTTTCTGCACAGCACAGAAACTGTACATCATGAATGAAGCTTTATGCTGAGAGCCTGGACTTTACGACGAGTCAGTTGCATCACAGGTACACACTCTCTCACAACTTTTGATGTGACAGCAGCAAATTCTAACACAGATTCAAGCTAGACAACCAGAGACAAGAACACAAGAACAACTAAAACTAATCTGTTAAGACTTACCAGAAATGGAAAAAAAAAACCCAACCAACCAACAAAGCAGCACTTTGAAATCAGCTAACATGAGCCAAAAATAGGCTCTATGCTAAGTTTTGAACAGGCTAATGCAAGCATGCTATAATTGAAGAAACTGGGCATAACTGTACAATGCATCTGTCACTTCAAAGACTTTCCAACACTAAGTTAGAAGTCGGGCAACACTGCTGCACAAAGCCAACACTGAACATGACAATTAATTTTAGAGAATGTACATGCAAATATTTTCATATTTGTTGCTTTATAGTAATATTGTATTTTAAAGCAATATGCCCTGACTCATTAATTTCAGATCCATATCATACAACTGATTTGCTCCTTGTCTTGTGAAGTTTCTATAATTCAGAATTAAAGTGCAAGTTCATAACCCGTCCTGTGATTAATCACCTAAATAAGAATTCCACAAGCTGAACAAATAGGACAGCTATTATATTAATCCTGTAGACAAGTAATGAACTTCATAATATTTATTTTTTAGCCAACTAGTTTTTACAAGTAACCTCAGTCAGTACAGAGGCACCAAGAACTGACTTTAATAGCATACCTACATGAGCGTTTTAGGTCAGACGTGAAATGTGCTTTTGAAGCCAATTTCCTGACCGCCCTCACTGCTCTGGTTCCTACTATGCAGCCACTGCAAGATAGGCAACTAGATTTCTTCTGTATGAAGCTAGCCTAGAAGATGCACTGTAGGAATGCACTTCATGAAACTCAGCTAGCTTTCAGTCTACAGGACCAGGCCACAACTTTGTTGCAGAGACAAACTTTCTGAAATATATACACAGGGTGGATGGCAGCTCCTCAGCATCACTTGTGTCGCATCATACTACTCGGTAATATAATCACCAATGCCAGTGCAACTGAGCCATGAGGTCAGGCAGCTGAGTCAGGTGAAAAATAACCTGACAAAACCCCCTAACTTTTGGCTGAACAAGCCTGCTGTCTGTCCAAATGAACATCAATGACAGCATGAGGCAGCTCCAGCTTCTAGTAGTTTAAGCTACTGTGAAACCCATACCAGCTCACAACTAAAATACCCAGTCACTCTAGAAAGAGGAAAGTCCTCCTCCCTTCCATCAGCCAAAGTTTTCCTGCCTCCTTCCTTGTGCCAGCATTGACACTCATTCAAGCTGGCTTAGCTGACACAGAGTTAAAAATCAAGAAAAAAATGTTAATTTTCTGCCTGCACAGTCCCTGGTGCCAGCAAGCAACAGCATCAGACAGGCACTAGTGCCTTTGCAAGGAGAATCAGCAGCAGGAGCACTTGTCTGGGGGAAGACCAAACAACCTCCTTCAGTGGCAATGTGCTATTAACTTGCTTCAGCTGCAATGTGAAACCACACCCTGAGAGCAATTTCGACTCATGTAACTGTTGAGAAGTAGCTGTACTTGTTATCCCAACAAGTACTTTCATTCACTGTTTTATACAAATCTTCTACTTAATGCTAATTTCAAAGACATGCACAAAAAGATAGAAATATGGGTTAATAAAAGCTGATTTTCCTCACATGTGAAGTTCAGATTGTAACAAAGTTTGCAGTATATTTGTTCTGGTAATATGGTTGCCCTTTCCTAGGCTAGTACTAAGTGGACAGACAGCTTGCTTTTTTTTTCCTGGGGTTTTGTTGCTTTGTGAGCATATAATGTGTATACTATAACTGTTTCAATCTTCTGTATGTTCATTTATTCCTATTTACGGATATATGAGAGCATCCCTTGGAGGTTGAAGGGAGAATGGTTAGGAACAATTAGCCACATGTATTAACTTTTCCCGTTGCTAGACAGAAGTCTCACACAACTCTTTGCAGGGAAGGCTGCACATGTATCCAGCTCTTAAATAACTGACTTGTAAGCAAAACAAGTGATGGGTCTAAAAAGGCAGCTGTCACACATTCATTTCCAACAGAATCAGTTCTGAATCATTCACAGGTATCTACAGACCCATAATACTGAAGATGAAAAACTTCAAGGTAGTTCCTCAGGATGACTTGGTCCCTGTGAGTTTGAAGGGCAGTAGTTCTGTACTGTGTTTTGTACACCTACAAAGGTACTTACCGTTCATGTGACTGGTACTACACTTGCATTCCAGGATTATATAAGAATTGGGTAACTGAATCAAGTTCCTTTCCCCACAAGCATCATCAGGTGCTTCAAGCGAACAGGTAAGAACACAGCATGGTCAAAAGAAAATTCCACCTCCTTCACAGCATTTCCTTATTTCTTAAGCAGTATCACCTTGATGCTTTAGTTACACAGTCACTGCTTCCAAAGCATGAAATGCCATTTCCTTTGGAAAAGCCTCCGTCCAAAGTATTCATGCCTGTGTTAACCTGAGATATAGCCATGCCTCAAGCAGAATGTAAAATAACAAGACAATTAGATTCTCTCCCTCACAAGTACAAGATACTTTACAGGTGACCAACATCAACTACACAAGGTACTCATAATGGGTCAAACTGCTAAGGGCATTTTGACTTTCTCTGCATTATTTACAGTCTCATTCCTTGTGCAATCTAATATCTTGTTTGCCATTTTAGCTGCAAGGTTTTCCTTGAGTTCACTACAGTGATAAGACAAGTCTGCTGCTGCTTGAGTTAATTTATTTAGAACCCATGAAACAATGCCCAAATACTTTCTCTTCTTCTGATGTGATCTACTTTACAAGAAAACATTTGCCCTGCAACAGATATCATCTGTGACCACTTGTATTTAAAATTCCAAGTCTTTCAAAGTTCTTGCACTAAACCCATGCATGAAAGAAAAATCTCTAGCACTAGCCTACTTTACCTTTACAGTAATCCATACAAATTTTATGGAAAGCAGATTTAAAATACAATAGACATGCAAACATTCACTTTCCTGGGATGATTTTTCTGAAATTAGTTGGCCAGACACAAAAAAAAAGCAGAAGTGGGTAGCCCTTGAGAAACCTCACTTGAAATACTGAGAAGGCAGACTTATTACCATTAAGTCCAGTCTAGCAAGTCATCAAATAAGAGATTACTAGTTTTACCAGTAAGAATTACTTGTTAATTCAGTCTTCTTCCACTTTTTTGCATCTTAAACTCATGTTAACTAACCAAGTTGGTCTTAGGAACTCAAAAACACATGAACAGCAAGCCCAGAATCTGGTAACAAGTTGCCTAATGCTGAAATTTGTGTACTGTATTTCCAGCTGCAGTAACTTTAATGCTTGCTACAAAGGCTGTTTATCTCACTAGGCTGAGGATGAAGCTGCACAAAAGGCAGCATAGCTTTTTTGAAAACAGTTTTACCCACTGCAGCTCAAAACACTACATAAACTTTAAAGCACTGAACAATGACAGAGTGAACTGCAGAAACAGCAAATTATTACAGATAGCTGTTTGTAAGAATGGTTCAATGGGAATACTTTCCTCAAGTAATTACACAAGGCACATAGAGCAGACTTGCCCTCTTCTATGTCAGCAGCTCTGCAACACTGCTACACCTTTCAGTCGCAACCCAGCCAAGGAACTAAGTGCTGACACTAAGCACATACATGTTGCAATTAGGGGCCCATGTCACTCTTAACACTGCGTTTTTCATTGTTAGAAATGTTTTGATGACTATGAGTAAGTTAACACCTGCTGGGAACTGGCGTCCAAAAAAAAAAAAAAGACTACATGTCTTCGGCAATGTGGATCAGTGTCAGCAGCATCCAACGACACAAACCCTGGTTTCCTTCTGTGTTGCTCTTCAGCAGCAGACTGTGGAACGAATCTCCCTCACACCCCCAAAAAGCTTTGGGGTCCTCCTCATGCTCTGGACGGCCTCTGCCGACAAGAAGCAAACCGGACACTTTCCTACCAAGAGCTGGACACTGCCAGCAGAGATGATCAACAGCCCCCTCCTACTCTTCTCCTCAGAGGCCCCCGAAGTGCCTAAGCGGGGGCCCGCTCCAGGCATGCTCAGCACAGAAACTCGCTGCACCCCCCGCCCCTCCCTCCCCGCCGGAGGCACAACCTTCCCCTCCTGCCGGGGCTCAGGTGGACGGCTCCCGGGCCGGACAATAGCTCCCGAGTCTTCCGGCGGGTCCCGCTCCGGCCTCCCCGCCCCGGCCAGCCACCGCCAGCGGGACGACCCCCGCCAAAGGGCTGCCGGGCGGGCAAGGGGGCGAGGGCCGATCGCAGCGGAGGGGAGGGGCGGCAGCACCGGACGGGGCTGTCTCCCCGCGGGCAGCAGCAGCGGGGCGGTGCCCGGGCCCGCCGCCCGCCAGCAACGGCTACCTGCATGACCACGTCGTTGGGCAGCTGCGCGGCGCGGAAGAGCTCCAGGACCCGCCCGTTGGACGCCACCTTCTTGGTGCTCTCGGTGTCGCAGTAGGAGAAGAGGTCGCAGTAGTAGCGCTGCTCCGCCTCGCTCAGCGTCAGACCCTCCATCTTACACCCCGGCTCCGCGCGGCGCCGCTGCTGCTGCTGCTGCCGCCGCCGCCGCCGCATCCAACGGCGGCGGCCCGGCCGGCGGAGGTGGCCGCGGAGAGCGCGCGGGGCTGCCTCGCGCCGCCCGGCCCGTCGCGGGGAGGGGGCGGGAAGGGAGGGGCGGGAAGGGGAGGGGGCGGGAAGGGGAGGACGCCGCCGGCCGCCGCGCGCTCCAGCCAACCGCCGCGCGCGCGCGGCCGCTCACACCTTCCCACCCCCCGCCACCGACCGCCCTCCCGCCCACCCGGCGGCGCGCCTGCGCGCCTGCGCGCCTTCCCCCGCGCCTGCGCCGACCGCCCGGCGAGCGCGCGCCCCGCGGAGGAGGGAGGGGGAGAGCGCCCAGCGCCGCGCACCACCCCGCCCCCTCCCTACGAGCGGCGGCGGAAGCGCCAGGCCCGTGAGAGGGCGGGGCTAGCGGGGAAAAGGGACGACAGAGTTCCCCACGGCCTGCGGGCCTGTCCCCTCGTCGCGTTGCCCTGCCGACACCAGCAGCGGCCCCTCCGGGAACGAGGGGTGAGGGGGAGGATGGCGGCGGCCCGGATGTGAGGTGCGGCCGTGCGCGGCAGCGCCCCCTCTAGGTGTGGCGGTGCAGCGGCTCAGCCCCACGCGGGCCCGGCGTTGCTGTGAGGGGAGGCCGGGCGCGGCCCGGCCGGCCTGTGGCGGCCTCGCGTTCAGATTGGCGCCGCTGCTTCCCCCTCGGAGCTCTCCTCAGGGGCCCCTCGAGTTCTCCTTGGGGCTGCGGGTCCGCAGGCACACGCTTCCTCCGCGGTGGAGACTCCGCTTTCCTCTAGACAATGGTGCTGGCGGCTCGCTTGCAGTTGCTGCTTGGGCCCGCGCAGAAGCTCCCCAGTATATCGCACAGCGATGTGGGGCGCAGCTGGCTACGAAGCCATCCGAGTCCCGCGTGGCTCTGTGGGCCGCCTGCCTTACGTAGAAGCTCCACAACGTGCCGTTCACCTCTTCCAGGTGAGAGCAAGCTGCCTGCCTCACCAGCACCAACCCGAGTGGCTGAGGCAGGGCTGAGCAGCTCTCTGAGCCTGCCTTCCTAGGTGCTTGGCATGCAGGATAATCACTAGTACATGTTTTCCTGGCAACTGGTGAAGAATATAGCCATTGCTATGCGATTATTTTCCTCAGTATACTGTCTCTCTCCACCATCATACCTTATGCCGCAACGCCACTTACACAAGAAGCAGCAGCCTGGGTAATAGCATCAGACTTGTGAGAAAGACTAGAGAAGAGCTCACTTCTTAAGCCTGGGCTCTTGCCTTGTGTGTCTATTGGCTGTTTTCCTGGATTTCATGTGTTTGTCTGGGTAAATCAGTGCTCTCGCTGCACTGCAGTAACAAAGTTAGTTCCCTCGAAGCTACTTTGAGTAGCTATTTTGGCTCACATCCCTGACAGAGTAAATTGACCTACGCAGAATGCCATGGTGTCTTGCTAGACCCTTTTGACTACCTGGTGTGATTTAAATCCCACTGAGGTGCCAGTCCATTACTTCATACTTAAAGGCAACCTCTCATTTTAAATTTATCCCTCCTGTTTTCTGCTTCATCTTCCTTCACAAATCTTCCGTTCCTTCTCTTTCCTTACTGCTGTTGCTGACTGCTCTACTTCCCTTAAGCACCTCATCCTTTCTGCCTCTTAACTTCAGATAACTATGTTCTGGACTTAAAGCAGAGATTGTTCTTCCTTGCTATCTGAAATACACCATATATCCTTTTGCTGCTAGGTGAAGTTTCTGAAAACCATTGATGTTTTAGCTTATAGTTAAAATAACAGAAAGACCTTCCCAGAAATGTACTGTCATCAAGCTTTTGCAACCCCAGATTATTTCTGTTAATGAAACCGCATATTTTTTACATTTCTCAGTTAGTTGAAATTCATCGAAAATAGACTATACTGAAGAAATAATTAACTTTTGATATTATATCTAGTTATTACAATTTTACAGAGTGAGATAAGACCACTGTAACAGTGTAGGTCATTGGAGCTATTGTCATATCAGTATCTCTGTAAGTAAAATGAATGTAACCTTTCCTCCACAGCTAAATTGCTTACTGCAATTCTATTAGTTATACAGAGCCATTTGTAGAAGAGGTTTTTAAATCACTTATTAGCAGATGATTGGGTTCAAGTGCCTCTACTCCTTTCAGGTTCAGTGACTGTATGCTACTTTGGGCACTGGAGTTTGGAAGATTAATACATGCATGTTTCTGTAGCCATACAGTTCTTCATAAGTTAGTGTTAGGACCCCAGAAGACTTTTATTGTCAAGATAATTTGAGTTTTATGTCTAAAACTAATCTGAATATACTACTTAAGCTGCTATTTTATTTGCAGTTTTGCAGTGTGAGCACTCTGGGCTCCCTGTTTTAAAAAGGACAGGGATCTCCTGGAAAGAGTCCAAAGAAGGGCTACGAAGATGATTAAGGGCCTGGAGCATCTCCCCTATGAGGAAAGGCTGAGAAAATTGGGACTGTTCAGCCTTGAGAAGAGAAGACTGAGGGGGGACCTAATTAATGTTTATAATTATCTTAAGCAGGGGATGCAGGGGGAATCAGCCAGCCCCTTTTCAGTGGTCTGTGCAGACAGGGCAAGGGGCAATGGCTGCAAGTTGGAGCACAGGAAGTTCCGCACCAACATGCGGAAAGACTTTTTCACAGCGAGGGTGACAGAGCCCTGGGACAGGCTGCCCAGGGAGGTGGTGGAGTCTCCTTCTCTGGAGATATTCAAGACCCGTCTGGACGCCTATCTGAGTGAAATGTCCTAGGGAGCTGCTTTGGCAGGGGGTTGGACCCGATGATCTCTCGAGGTCCCTTCCAACCCCTACAATTCTATGATTCTATGATTCTCTTCTAACATTAATGGGGATCACTTGGTTGCAACAAAGAAGAATGCAGACAGGAGGTTCCCTAGAATAGACTATTCCCACATAGATGGGAATAGAAGTGCCAAACAATTCTGAAGTAAGTTTAATAACTGTATGTTTCACTAAAACCACAGTGTGTCATCTGAAAATGTTACGTCATTGTTTACTGGAGAGTTGGGGAAGCTCTGAGGGACTATGCCAGGCTTCTAGCACTGCTCTGAAGCAATTTAGGGGGCTATTTTGGAAAACAGGTTGTTGAGTCTCATTTCCAGCTCCCATACCATACACTTACAGTCTTGCTTTATGCTAATTCAAAGGCTGAGAGGAGAGAAAAAGAATTATGTGACATGTAGGAAATTAATTTCTAATTCCCAAATTCTACAAGTGGGAGAAGCATCTTGGCCTCAGTGACTCACTATGGTCTGAACATTACTGAATTTGTCTGTGGGAACTCCCTCTTCCCTCTTGCCAGACTCCAGGCTGAGGAGAGCTCTGCTGTTCAGAACGTTACCTGTTCTGATCAGGCCAGACATAACATCTACTGAGATTAAAAAAACATAGTATCTTTTCGTGGATTCTCAATGAGGATTTGCTTCGTTTGGCTGGAAAATATGCTGTTTGCTACAGGATGAACCAAGGAAAACAGTATTCCTGCATGGTTGCAAGATACATTAATTTCTTCATATTTACACTTTTGAGTGTAACTGACCCAAACTATGAAACCATTTTTCTATTTTGCCTTCTTTTGTTTTGGAAAGATCTGTATGAGAGAATTTTCAAGAACTCAGATACACAAAGAGGAAGGCTTATGGTAAACTACCAAAATGTATCATTAATCAAAAATTTTTATGTATTAAATTCAAATTTTGGTACATGAAAAACTTAATTTACCTGCCTTGAATTGTGATTTAAACATAAGCTGAGGGACTTTTCTTGGGTTTTTCAGGTACTGTACCTTTTATTCTCTCTTTCTAATCTATCTCCTTAGAATTCAGAGCTTTGAATAGCTAAGAGTTAAGCTGTTCTCCACACGGTGCCTAATTTCACTTTATTCTGTTTTCTATGAAGCAACTATTAGATGACATACATTGATATCAAAGCAGGCATCCTTTTAAGAGATCAAAGTCAGGGAAAATCACCAGCGTCATAGGAAGGCCAAGTCTAATGACCCAGATGAAAGGAACTGCAAGGTTACTTTGCTGCCCCATTACAACTCTTAGAATCAGAGCCAAATTATACATCAATAAAACATTACACTTTTTTGTTTGTTTCTATGTTTTCAACTTGATAAGTGCTGCATGTATGTTCATTGTTACTAAAAAAAGGTAAATGTTTTATTCAAGGGAAATGCCAGTTAAAACACTCCTTAGGTTTCAGTATTTTTCTCAACTGTGAAATCAGTATTGGTTTCTAAAAGCTAGTTACACATGCTGAGACTCAATTAAGAAATAAACATAAAAACACACATATGTGACATCAAGTGTCAAGGGAGTGGCACGCAGTCTACCTGCTTTTGGTGGGTCTCTGAATCTCTAAGTTTGTACTTCAGTTAGTGGGTCTCACGTACTACCTGATTTGCGGTAGTTACATGCTCAGATTTTTATTTTTTAATTAAAAAAACCTTCAAATAACTTTCAACCTTATAAAGTATGTATTTAGGTCCACCTTCCATGTTGCGCCTGGTTCCCCAAGTTTAGAAAAATAGCCCTGAGGTTATTTGTCATTGCCTTACTAAATTCTTCCTCATACATAATGCTGTGGAGCAGGTTTAACAATCTCTGTCAATATACTCCTCTACTTGCAGCTCCTCAGGACTTACAGGAACTTGTTCTATCCTGATCCTTTAATGGGAAGGCAAGTAGATTTAGGCTAGAAATGAATGGGAGATATTTTTTAAAAACCCTGCTGTCTCAGACTTTAGAGCTGGTTTATTGTTGCTGCCTGATCTTTTAAAAACGAAGATACCTTTGGAGGTAGGGTACTTTATTCCCAGGCATAAGAATGAGAGAGAATGGTGTTAACAAATGAAAAAGAAAAAAACACTTTTTATGTTTTTCTTAAAAGTGTCCTTCCTTTATATAGAAGAATGATTTTAAGGCAAATACGGCCACTTTGCAGATGTTTGTACTCATACTTTTGTAAATTTCTGCCTGTATGTTCTGTGCCTCACACTTCACAACTTCTTCCCAACCGTGATGTTTACATTCTTGCAGTTTTGTCATGTGGTCAGGTTTCACCTGCTGCCGATTCTATCTTCTACACAATGGCATCCACATCTGAAAAAGCCCTACCTTCTCTTCTGCCTGTCCTGATGGGATTGTTTCTCTGTCAAAAGGGCATCCCACATTTAAGGCCTTTTCCTTTCCACACAGAGGCACACAGCAGACAGTAACAACAAGGAGGGTATGGTGTCCTGTACAAGGAAGAGTGCTCAGCAAGCAAGTGGTGAGGCTGAAGCATCATTATTACTCACCACAGTGTCATTCTGGTCCCTCCTGTGCCTCTGTGCAGGCACATCCCATAAGGGAAAATAATAAAAACTTTATCAGCAGCCCCCCTGATGTGTTGTGTCACCACTGAAATATGTGTGGGATCCTGGCTGGAGACATCTGCTCTCTGTGGAGCATTTAACGATATTTCTTTGTAAATTTCCTTAATGGAAAGTGAGTGATACCTTTTCCGTATTGCTCACCATTGCACCTGTTCAGATTTCCCTGGACTCTCCTTTCAGCACTTAACTTTATCACAATCCTTGTAAAAACTGCATGTATTTTAAAAATTCTCCCCTTTTCTCTTTCATCCAAATACATCGACCGAAAGGAGTAAACAGTCAAATAACAGCATCTAGAGGAAAACTTTTATTATTTAGGAAATCAAAGTAGCAGATACTGTAAAAGAGAAAACCTACATGAGATTTTGTCTCCACGTTGCAAAAGATACAAATACATTTGGTAGCTTCCAGAGAGGAATTCCTTTAGAGAATGAACTGAAGGGAGAGTGGCTTTTCATATTTACCTCAGCACCTCAAAAGCTGGTCAAATCCTTTCTCTTTTTTAGAGTTTAAAATTGTTGCTTCCAAAAGGGTAGGATGTCTCCTGCTTGCATGACACTACCAAATACATCTCTTCTTGTAGAAATTGAATTTCCTTTTAGAGCCTTTCAACATTTAACTTTAAATCCATTTGGTCTTGCTGCTGTATTTATTCACAGATTATTCATGACAGTGTTTGCATCCCCTTTTATAAATATCTCCTCCATAATTTTGTAGAGTGAGGAGGGATAAGGTAGTTTAACTTTTCTTTGTACATTTTGGCAATAACATACATAATTCTTCATTATGTTATTTCATAGAATCATAGACCGGTTTGGGCTGGAAGGGACCTCAAAAATCATCTAGTCCAAGCCTCCCTGCCATGGGCAGGGACTCCCTCCACTAGACCAGGTTTATATATTGATAACAACTGCTTTGATGTATTATATAATTACATTCAAATTAATTTTTCTTAATGATTTGTGCTACCTTTGTAGTCCCTCAATAACTTACTTTGTTCTGAAGCCCTAAAATTTACATTACGGAAGCCCCACTAGTCTGAAAACAGTCCTATACCTCCTTCACTACCTTTATTTTCTTAGCTCCCATCTCCCTGGAGTTCTTATTGTTCTCATACTTTTTTTGCTCTTTCCTTGCACTCCCTGAATGTGGAAGTGCAATGTAGCTTGCTGATGGAAGAGGATATTGTCCCTTCCTAATGGATCATTATTCCATTGAATAATGATCTCCACCTGGGAGGGTTGTTAATGGCTTCTTCAGGAAACTTCTGGCACATCACTGAATTTGTCAGAAATGGGTTATGATGTGGGAAGCAGTCCTGAAAGCAGAATTTCCCATCTCTGTTTCCCATATTACACACATACCCATCCCCTCCTTCCTTTTCCTACTCTCTGCTTTTAGCTGTGTGTAGAAATGTATCTTTCCTTTTCCATTTCACCTGAATTTTAGTTTCCATTTTACTATTATTTTCTTAACAGTTTTCAGTTAAAATCAGTTACTCAAGAATTTGAATTTCCCCCTTGAACCTTTCTTTGTATGTATTTTCTTTCTCTCACTAGCAATGCAATCCTCCATAATACTGATAGTCTTGGGATTTGTACTCCAACTTGCCTTTTCCCCGTGCTTTGGTACCTTTTCTGTTCTGGATTCACCAGTTTGTTATTTCACACTGTGATTCTGCCTCTTGGTCAGATTTTGACTCAGCCTGTTCTTTTAGCTGTTTTCCATTAAGATCAGTTCTCCAAGGATTTTAATCCCTTATTATTTCTCCATGGTGATGTGGGCTGCTCTTGATATGTTAAGATAAAGAAAATGTAAAATTCCCTTTGTATCTTGTATTTGTATAAGATAGCAATAATCTAGTTTATTTCTTTTTCCTCAAGTCCTTTAGATCAGAAACACCCCAGTGTGTCTCTAATCTGCTGCTTTTGTTGCAAACAACCCTGCTATGACATTTCTCTGGTGTTTGAGTCAGGTATAGGAGGGATATTAAGAATGCTCTATTCTCCATCAGTGGTGGCTGTAGGAAGAGGTGTAATGATTAAAGGTCTCTCTCCATATGTAGTTTTGCTTTAATATGTTTTACAGACTCTCACTTCTTCATACTTTCTAATTATTACACTACTTTTTTTTGTCTTTTTTCTTTTTTTTTTTTTTTCCCCCAACAACTTAGATTGAAAATCTATTTCCAATTATGTCTCTTTGCCCACATTTTTTGTCAGGGATGAGCAAGGGAAGCTGGGAGGCAAGCCTGACAAGGCAGGCAGTGGCCACCTTTGCTGACCAAAGCCCCATCTGTCCACCCTCAGCCAGGGCACCAAGCAGGGCTGTGAGGTCTGGACCAGGGGCCCGTGGCCAGGGACAGTCAGGACTGCAGCTCCATCCTGTCCCTGGGCAGAGCCTCAGACGAAGGCAGTTCCCGTGAGACGAGGTCTGCCCTGGCTCTGTCTGGCCCTCCAGCAGCTGGCCTTGATCTCCACTTACCTTTAGGTCATTGACCTAGCCTCCATGTCCCCAGCTTACATATATCATCATACTGAGAAGTACAAGGTTGCATTTACATTTGTGTACTTGGGAGCAGAAATGGATTTTGAAATAGGGTGGCATTTCCATCACACTGCCATTCCTATTCACAGAAACCCATTTTTTGAGTTTGACAGTAAGATATAGACAACATACACAGAACTAAACCAACGTCTGTTTGCATTAAGAGACTCAAGTTGTCAGAGAAGAAAGATGTACTTTTCCTGTTAGTGCATAAATAATTCCTGAAGCAAAGCTCTTACACTCATAACTTCCTGCTAAACTTGACTCAGTTTGCAAATGCTAATGGCAGTCCTGTAATGTAAGATCAAAACATGTTATTTGAACTAAGCCTATTATATGAGCAAAGTGGAAGTATACTTCATTAGCACACATTCCAATGTTCTAAAGAAGTTACATTTCTTTATTTTTGAAACACCATGTTCTGTTCCAATCATTTTAGAGGGACTATATTTGGTAGAACTGGGGCTAAGCCTACGTCATGCTATGGCTCTCTGAACCTAATTGGAATCATTGCCAAATGCTTTATTTCTCTCTGTTCCTTCTAGTAGAAGGTTCAGAACTTACAGTTCCTTAAATTAATCATAAAATGAGACCATTAGAAACTGGCAGGATGGAATGAATGTACGTGCATGAATCCAGAGAGACAATAGCGTCTTCTGCTGTCTATGCATTTTTTTCATGTAACTGTTGACTTGTGTGTGCCCTTGTGTGTGCTTCCCACCAAAATCCTTTGCCAGGATTGGTGCCTGTGACAGAAGAGAGAGCATATTTTTGAGTGCATGAAGTGCATATATCGCTTTCACTGGAGTGTGATCAAAAAGGTGAAGAAAAGCAGCTCTTTGCATCATTACTCTTCCCACATGCCTTTTTTTTTTCCAGGCTAAAAGCAATTTGGCTCTTGTGTAGAGAAAATAATTTCATTAGGAAGGGATCTGACCTTCTGATTGAAAGGTTCTGTCCCAAATTGTTATCTCTTCTGCACTCCCCAACAGATCAAATGACAGATGTGATAAAGGGCAACGCTAATTCTTCACAGGAATCCAAACACTGTTATTACCTGGCTAGGGTGGCAGCCCTAAATCTCCTAGCTTGAACAGGTGATGGAAAGTAGCAGGCTATCATCCTCCTCTTCCTCTGCTGACACAGAGTCATATACTAGTAGGTTTCTTCACAGGCAGCTTTGGGAAGTCTCTGGGGTAGTGCTTGTTTTTATAGATTCTTATAGATGGCTGAGAGGCAGAGAGAACAAGCCTCGGACACAATCTGGGCAGTTCCTTTGTGGAGGATCTTGTACAGATAGAAAAAGCAGCACCAGAGAGCAAGTAGCACTTGCTGGGAGCCTACAGTGGGCTCATGCTTGTTTGCCCAGACCTTCAGCCGCAGCTCGTTGCTGGCGAAAGCAGGAATTTCTTGTGCCACTTCCCGATTCATTCCAATGGGAATTGTTGCAACCCTGGCAAAAAGCCTGGGACTAGGTGTCGTGGCTTAGCCCCAGCTGGCAGCTAAGTGCCACGCAGCCTGTCACTCACTCTTCCCCCTTCCACAATGGGACGGGGAGGAAAAAACAGAAGACAAAGGTAAAACTTGTGAGTTGGGATAAGGCCAGTTTACTGGGACAGCAAAGGAAGGGAGAGAAAAAGAGCAACAACAATAATAAAAGAGAATATACAAAGCAGGTGGTACGCAATGTGATTTGCTCACTGAGACCCAAACAGCCACCCCTCATACCCAGCCAGTTCCCCCCTTATATGCTGAGTGTGACGTCATATGGTATGGAATATGCCTTTGGCCAGTTTGGGTCAGCTGTCCTAGCTGTGTCCCCTCCCAGCTTCCCATGACAATTAACTCCATCCCAAATACACTTCATAACTCAAACCTTTCTCTTATTCGTATTTGATCATCCAGCCATTCAAATGACTGAAGGCTTAGGAAAAAGAAACCCCAAAATAGTTTATTGAGGCTTTGGGGGCAGGTTATTTATTTGTATAGCTTGATCTTATTATATTGGAAGAGAGAGAACACACTGAATAAAGAGCTACTATCTACTATATTCTACATGAAAGAAAAACAGGCAGCAGCTACCTTTGACATACAACATTTTTATCGAGAAAAGCTTTTCTGATATTGTCTGTGTACACAAGAGCCATGTATACATACTTAAATATACAAATACCCGTATATATATATCTCCAAATACAGTAAACAGGGATGGCAGACCCTTGCTTTTTTTGAATTGGGCATAGTGAAAAAGAAGGCAGGAAACTGTAAGAACAATAGGTCTGGTCCCATTTTCCTCTTCTCTTTATATAGAGATTTTGAAGGAAGTGAAATGGCTCTGTTTCCTCACATCTGACCTGTGAGAAGAATAGCCTGTGCAGTCAGTTTTTAGCTTGGGAACACATATGAACTCTATTTCCCAGTAATGAAATAAAGGATGTGTATTCCTTAGAAAGTGAGAAAAAAAAAAAGCCTGCATTTCTTCTGGTGTGAGATACTGGTCTTTCCACCTTCTGTTTGTGTCTGTGATGGGAACATTCTCATCTGTAGTAGCCAAGTAACCAATGTACCAATCCTGTATCAATGACTATTTGCTGTTGTGAGAAGTTGTTAATACTGAGGATAATTCATGTGTTTGTTTAGATAATCTTTTGTTAATTGAGAGAATGGGGTCAACAATACAGCCTTGGTACTTTAGTTTATATGTCTCTTAGCCTTCAGATGTGACAAAGAACTATTAATTGTTCCATGTGTCTCCAGTTCTGTAAAAGTTAGCTGTCATCTCTGACCTACTTATTGAAGCTCTGTCAATAGCGGTGCTTTTTGGAAGCTAAAGTATTTATCTCTCTGCTATAGAGACATAACTGTGTATACATGCAGAGAGTTAGTCAAGTAGTTAACTTAAAATGAGACACCTGACTTTCAGGTAGCTAAAGTCTGGTGAGATGAATACCGATGCAAGATGTGTGCACAGGTAATACTATTAAAAAGCCTGACTGAAAATTTGGGATCTTTCAACTCCTACCCAAAATCTTAGCTACTGCATGTTACCCAGTAATGTTCCATTGATCTACCATCCTCATACTGAAGAAATTTTTCCCAATAGCCAACCTAAATCTCCCCTTTTCTAGTTTAAAACCATTACCCCTCATCCTATTGCTACATGCCCTCATGAACAGTTCTTCCCCAACTTTCTTATAGGCACCTTTCAGGTACTTGAATGGTGCTATAAGGTCTCCCTAGAGCCTTCTCTTCTGCAAGCTGAACAAGCCCAACTCTCTCAGCCTGTCTTCATAGGAGAGGTGCTCCAGCCCTCTGATCATTTCTGTGGCCCTCCTCTGGACATGCTCCAACAGGTCCATGCCCTTTTTGTGTTGAGACTAGCAAAATTACAGGTATATCCTTGGAAATGCTTACAAACAGGACTGTTAGGTTAAATGATTATTAACTGTCATTAATCCAATGAGAAAGTTGTCCTGTGTTTTTTAGCCAACTCTAAACCTCCGTGAACCAAACCTGCATGGCCAGCAGGAGGTCTTGACATTTCATTGACAAAAAAAATTAATGTAATGACTTTTGCCATGACAGGATTTGATAGGTTAAGTAAATGCATTCTGACAAATGTCAATCCACAGTTCCATTTCAATAAGACTTTCTTTGGGAAAAGATTTGATGTGCTTCTGTCGTGAGTCATTATAAATGCCTGAGCTTTAGGAAGGAAATTTATATGAAACTAATAAAGATAGGACACCTAGAGCTGTATGTTATGTAGATATGAATAGTAATTCCATATTAATGTAACTCTCATCTCTGCTACCATTACTTGACATCTTTATGCAAAGTCAGTATTTTTGATTTTCTGAAAAAGTACATACATACATGTATGTATATGTGTGGAGGGAGAGGGGCGTGGGGCTTTTTTGCTTTTCCATGATGCATACCAAACAAGAAGACAGAAGGACCGGTTGATTAGCTGTTACCATGCTGTCTGGAGGTCAGGAGATGTCCTGCTGTTTCCTTGCTACAAGAGATTTTTTGATACCAGGAATCTGAGGAAGCAATTAGTCTTCATGCTTCTCTCTCGCAAATATTCAGATACTATAGCACAGAACACCATAAAACACATTAAATACAATCATCTATTGATATATTTCTTTTTCTCTTTGTAAACTACCTCAAAATGCTTTTGATGCTCTCCTCCCTCAAGACATTGCTGCACATCCTCTTTACTTCACATCCTTTTGTGCAGAAAAGCATCACCCGAGCTCAAAATAGACCCCCTACTAATTCTGACTTTGTGCAGATTTAGAGAGGTGTTCGGTTCAGTCGTAGGGTTTTCAGGTAACTACTTTTAGACACGTGATCAGGGTCACCCTGTTGTTCTAACATTATGGGCCCAGTCTTAGTGCCTGTACTGATGCACCATCTTTCTGTCATTCCATACAGAGGTTTACTCTTGGGTTAGGTGTAGTTTTGTAGTTGGTTTTGGTGAATTCACAAGATTTTAAGTACTCCTTCTCTTTCCTATTGAACTGCCCTAAAGATTCACATGCTTAGTCTGGGAAGAAGCAGCATTACATTGTTTGGGACAACTAGTGGATAACAGGAAGGATATGATGCCCTGAGGCCACTGATGAAGTAAATCCCCTCTCCTAGACAGACATAGGTGAGTAACAGTGTAAGTGAGCCATTCCCTTTACCTCAGTGGAAGCACTCATTCTATCAGCAGTCACTGCATTTGTATTTGTAGTCTCTCTTGTTCTGACGCTGGTCTGTCATGTTTACTTTTACCTTTAAATAAATGTTTATATTTTGCTAGTTTCCTTTTTTCAACTTGCTGAGAGAGAAAAAAGAGAAAGTGGGTTTTTATTGGTCTGTTTTGGTTTGGGTTTGTTTGGTCATTGTAGGGAAAGTAAAGCTAAGAGCCCATACAATTAATATTGTAAAGCATGGCTTTACAGAAAAAATTCTTGGAATGTTTTCCAGAACATCACTAGGCTTTTCATTTTGTAAAATAATTCTCTTCTTTGAAACAACTGTTGACTTAAGACACAGAGAACAGCCAAGACAAGTGATTGGACCAAAAAGGATGGAGATGCTTTGGATATGGACTTCATAAGAGAACAGAGTGCTGTTTTCCTGGTTGATTGGCTTGTCTCAAACAATAAAGCTGTTCTGACCATGTCTAATGACCGTACTCTTGGAATACTGCCTATTCCCCTCAGATTCCTACACCAGCATTGACTTGCTGTGACTTTTTTCTTTCCCATGGCAGCCAAGGACCACGTCTTGTTCTAGAAAAAGATGTCTTACTTTTTCTGTAGTGCTACAAAGTCCACAGGAACAAGGAATGTAGCAGGTCCTCCCCCACTTGAAATCTTTAAATCCTGCAAAGACATATTTTAAAAGACCTGTTTTGGCCTGGGCTTTACGACTCCCATGTTGAGTCATAACCCTACAGTGGGTGGTATTATATGGCACGCCCATGTTGAGAAGTGACTCACGGCAGGCCGACAGCACAGATGTGTGATGGGGCTAGGCTCAGGCAAGACACATACAGAGACTCCTGCTTTTGGAGAGAGTGAGGAGAACTGCTGGCACTTCACACAGGTTGAAGTTGCTGGTGTTAGGGGAAAGGGATAGGACTCAGGATGTGTCAGGAACTCATGTCTCTACTCAAACAAAAACGTCTTGAGAGAAGAAAGACCTGGACTATGGACGAAGACAGCTAAGATGGTATCTGCTAGCAGTGAAATCTGCAAATAGTTTCTAGCCAGGGAGGATCTCAACAGAAAACTCTTGTATAGGCACGTGTGGTGCTTAAGTCTGCCTATTCACAAGCACATTTCATGCAACAATAATTCAAGGGAACGGTCAAAGCAAGAACAGCATGGGTTATCAAGATATACTAGTAAAGCAAGACTATTTAGTTAATATATGCTGCAAAACAGGGGAAAAAAAGGGCATTACCTAGCAAATTACTTTGTAACTTTCTCCTAAGGTTCTCAGGCTACTGCTGCTACACACCTGTATCTGGAGAAACCTGTTACCACAGATACATTTACAACATGTTTACTGTAAACATTAAATACTTTCACAAAACTAATTTCTTATGGTGTAAGAAGACAGGCTCCATTCAGAATCAATAAGCAGCTGAAAGGTAGGAGTAGACAAAGAAGTAGAAGTGCTGGTTAACTTTTACCAGGAAGGGCAGTTGCTACTGTGCTCTTTGTACCATCTCTGTTTGGAGTTGTGTTGTTCAAAGCTGTCCCTGATGACATGGGAAAAGTCTGTGTAATCTTCTTTCAAATCACACAATAAAACAGCCAGTGGTACTGAAAAACGTGGTTATGTCCCAGGGGGAAATAATCCTACTTGCAAGAGAACGATTAATTACTATCACTTTGGGAATAGGTTTTGAAACCACTGTGGGTAGTGCTCAGCACTTTTCATAAAGGCCAGTAAAATGCTGAGAACAAAACAGAAAACATCATTACATCATTGTATACACTTTACCCACGTGCTGAATAATGCTGATGGTTCTGCTAATTTAATCTGCAAAAAGAAGGGTGAATTATTTGAAAAACTATGAAGAGTGACAAGAATGGTGTTTAACCCAAAATGTTGGGCTAAATTGTTTGATCAGACTCAGTATGTCTACTGTGGTGTTCTCAAGATATGTTTTTTAAATCTTGCATTGCATGATTCCTTTGTTTGGCTGCTTTGATGTAAAACCGTGCATCAGGGAGTAACTACAGTGAGATGCCAAGGATGTCAAATTACAATAGTCTGTTTTAAGGCAGAATCTCATGACTTTTGGGGAGCACTCTGAGTAAATGCAGCTAAAACGCATAATGAATGAGGAGTCTGATGAGGACTTTAACCAGTGATATGAAATACATATGAGCAGTGCTTCCTTGTCTGTCCTGTGTGCTTATAAAGGACAATTTTGAACTTTTTCTTCCCCCCCCCCAAGTATCATTTTTTGGAAACAGAACGACTGAGTATCACCATCTCCATAATTTTCACATTTCCTGCTCTTGGCTTCTGCCCCTGTAAGGACACAATCTGTCACATAGTCCTGATGCTGCCCATCTCATTTTCATACATTGGCAGTATCGCTGTTCTCTAATTGTCATGGTAACAGATGGGTTTGATTACTGGTTTACCTAGAATTGTTTTAACGTTACATGACAAGGCAGGGCCACGAAAGAAATAGTAATGAAAGCATATCGTGTTTCAGTACTGTCCTCGTGTTCCTGGGGGCCTTGGGTACACAGCATTTTCTTTTCAAAAGACAGATTTTATTTATTTTTTTTAAAGTTCTTCCTCAAAAAAAGGGTTAAAATAAAATAAGGAATTACAGATTTTTATTTGGCTTTCTCAGATGTATAGTTGATCTGCTGCTTATATATAGGGGCTATGATTCAAAACAGACTTAGAAATTCTTTTCTAACGTAGATTTCAGCATCATCATCATAATATGTTTGGTCTGAAAAGTCCCAAACTATTACTCGATCAAACATAACACATCCATGATAGCAATCACATTATGCAGAGCAAAGGCTTACCTTATTTGTGCAAATGTAATGGTGTTCCAATGCAGAAGAAATCTAAAGTACGTGCGTGATACGACTGTTGTTAACAATAAAACCAGAAAACAAGCGTTTTTATTCTACACCGCTAAATAACTGGGATATGTGTTAGTGTACTTATTAGGTTCTCTTGTAAAAGGTTTATCTCTGATTATCCTTTTACTGTAGCAGATAGCGTTGTCTTGGCCAACAAAATTAAGACCTTAGGAAAAACTATATGCCTTAATATAAGCACATATGGCATCATATGCCCAGAGCATCAATGCACTTCAGATACTTTTCTGAGAATTCTCCACTGTCTTGATTCAGTTCAGACAGATTTAAATGTCATTAATTTCATTACCAGCTTAGGAATGTAGTCCTTTCAATCTCGACTTGTTTTCCTGACTAGCAGGGTTCATGTTTTGAAGAGAGCACCCCTTGCTGATGTTAAATGCAGCTAATCTGCTGGGAAAGTGTCTTGCTATGCTATCACCGCCTGAATATAGAGCTTCTTGAGCAGAAAGCAGCATGGCCGTTACTGGTAAATAGTTATTATTCTAAGGAAAAATTAATATTTTAATAAAAACACCAACACCAAAAAAGTCCCTTGGTGAACGAAAGGCCTTGGATTCCAGTTGTACGTTCCTGGAGTAATAACAATGTGACCTTCTTGGCATCATTTCCACTGTGCAAATCAATTCATCTAGCTGGAGGTTCTGCCAAACAAGCAATATCAGAGCTTGCTGTAGCAGTTTAAGGTGCCATTAACTATTTCTTCATCCCTACACCAGGGATAGGAGAATGTAGTAAGGCACCAGACCTCACCGGCACAGCTCAGAGTCTTGAGACCTCACCTTCATCAGCTAATGCATGAAAATGTGAATTGCAAAGGCTGGAAATAGCTTCTTACATGAACTCTGCTGTAGGGGCAGTCGTGTCTGCTAAGGAGGTGGGAGAGACAGCTGGGAACGGCAATGCCTCGAGCTGTGCCAGTGAGAATTTTCCGGAGACATTTGGTGTGAGCCTTGCCTCTGACTGGTGGGTTGGCAGCAGCCTCATTGCTTTGTAGGAGTTCCTGCCACTCTCTGTTTCAATGCCTGTGAGAGAAGGCATAAACATTTCTGTGAGGTGAGGGGGAAGGGAGACGAGCTGTAGCAAATACCAAGATATGAGGCAGAAAGCAATTAAATTGCACAGCATAGCGGGCATGGACCTGGCTCAGAATGAAAAAAGATAAACCGAAACGTAACTTTATTGAAGGTAAATGATGTTAACCTAGCTCGTTCAGTTTCTGTGGAACGAGAAGAAACCAATGTGTGGGTGTGTCTAAGAAGAGTATGGCACGGTGTCACCCGAGGGAGCCAGTGGAAGTGGGAAGAGCGGAGCCACAAAGCGACTAAAGGAGTGTTGAAAGCAGCTACTGCGAGGCGGGAGTTACCTAGGGGCCTCGGAAGGCGTTCTGCCCAACGCGCTCACTACTGCATTTGTCGCGGAAAGAACGAGGTGTGCCCGTGAAACCCGCAGGCGGCACAAAGTGGGGAAAGAGCGAGGTCCCCGCAGGGGGAGAGCAGCTGGGCCTTAGCTTGGCCAGCGAGTTCGCCTCCTACAACGGGCCGAGAGTGAGCGGGGCCTGGCGCCAGAAGCGGGGTGACCGCCAGCCGCTGCCGCCTCGGCAGCCCTCGCACGCCACGGGGAGAAGGAGCTGCTCGGGGCAGAGCGGCTCCTGCTGCAGGGAGCAACGGCAGAACCCGGCCTTGCCGAGGCAGTCGCACCAAGCCTGCAGCTAGCCCAACGCCGGGAGGGGCGCCGGGCCCCACGGCGGCCGGGCCGGGCGGGGCAAGGCCTGGGAGGAGGCTGGGCAACCTCCGCCCGCCCCCTCGACTTGCCCCCGCCTCCCGCCGCCTACCCCGTTGCCCCCGAGCTGCCTGACGCGGCTCCCGCCGGCGGCGGCCCCTCGCGGCGAGAGCGGTGACGGCAGCGGGTGAGTGGCGGCGGTGGCGGAGAGGGGGAGCGGATCCGGGCTGGGGGTGCCGTGCGGGAGGGTGCCGTCCTTTGCCTTCGCTCCGGGCGGACAGAGGCGCTGCCTGGGCAGCCACCGGCCGCTGCGGACGGGTGCGGCTGCCCCTCGCCCGGGCGGGGCCCGTTTCCTGGTGCGCTTTGAGCAGGCGGCGGTGGGAGCTCCGGGCTGGCTGTGTCCGGGACCGAGCCCTGCGGGGAGCGGGAGGGGGGTGTCTTTCCCGGGGGGTGCCTCTGTGGGAAGAGCACCGCGCTCGACCGCCAGGGCGGAACCCGCCGAGGAGCCATCTTTCAGGTATCTGAGGCGCCTGCAGCGGGGGAGGTAGGCGCGTTTGGCTGGGGCGATATGTTTGTGCTCAGTAACCCTTAGGTTTTGTACTACCTGATGGAAAACCGTGCTGGCTTCCAGCAGTGTACTGGCGTCGGAAATACCGGAGTTCAGCAGTTGGCGTGCGCTGCTGGTAGTTGGTGTGTCGTGTATATGACAATATAAAGTAAATATTTAAGTGTGCTTAAAATACCTAGAATCCCTTCTTCCTTACTCCTTGTGCAGCCAGGGTTCTCTGATCTCAAAAGTCGGTCATCATAATCTAATTTCACTTTTTTTTTTTTAAATTCTAAATGCTGCTGTTTAAATTGGCATTGTACTGGAAAATAATTCTAAATTAGCGTGAATTTAAAGAGTTAAACGTAAAAAAGCCTCTCAAGTTAAAATACCATCTTTAAAGAGAACTGTGCCATTGTAATGACCAATATTAAAACAGGCGGTTTGGCAAACTGATAATCGTTTTCCAAGTTTTTTAGTAGATGGGTCATAGTTTCCTCGGTGACATGTAACAATATATGTGCTCGGTTAAAGAAAACCTCAGACTTTGTAGAAATCATCCGAAGCAATTACAGTTCCGCAGCCCTGCTGCCCTGGCCTTTTAAGGCAAGCCTCGCAGAGGTGGTACCACGGCAGCGCATCCTGTTGCAATGTCAGTTACTATCCACTTGCCTGTTTGTTCCTACCCTGACGTAGGGACGAAACTGTGGCATGGATGGGGCTTTGTCTGAAACCCGTGCTGATACTAAACTTCTCAAAATACCATATTAAAAAGACAGATTTTTGCAAGTGAGTTTGGGACGTGAAAACCAGGCTTTGTTATAAAGGCTTTTTGCCTCTTTAGATAAATCATGAGGGGTCAGAAGGTGGAACTATGTTGGGGGAAGTTTTTCTCATAGGAAGAGTTTGTGTTGCATCCAGATGTCAGCTTTTAAACTCCACTAACATACCCCAGATCTGTGCAGAAATTCAGGTTTCTTGAACAATCAAGAGGGTCTCAATGCTCACTGAGCCCCTTTTGGACAGTGCCTGGCTCCACAAGCGCTCTACAGCTTCTGTTGCAGACTGCGTTGTTGGCTCCTGCAGAAGCTGCGTTTGGCCCTTTGCTTTGCCTGTGGGGCCTGGTTTCTTGTGCTTACCTCCATGGCGCTTTTTGCTTCAGGGGTTCCACATCTGAAGCTTTCGTTGCCTTGCTGCCACTTTGTACAGTGTAGATCCCAAATACCTTTCCAGCTGCCAGCAGTTACTAAGCACAGGTACTCTGTAGCCAAACAGCGTGTTGTGTATCACTGGCAATGTGTCACATTGTGTAGCCTGCTGAGTTGCCGCGGTTTGGCCCTACACAAGGTGTTGGTGAAAATGTCCATGTTTCAGAGCTGAGAGGTGCAGAGGGTACACGTGGCAGTGTAGTAGTTCCTCAGAATCACGATGATTGGACATAATATGTTGGCCTTCAGAGGACACTTGCATAGTTTGTCTCTGATTCAGTTCCGCCCTCTGTAGCAGGCGTGAGGTGGGAGCTGTCCTTTCAGGCACCGCATGCATAGATCTGCGGTAAGCAGCTGCATGTCTGCAGTCTTGCCAGGATAAGTGGAAAGCTGTGGTGTGGTTTAAAAAAAAATAAAAATGCAGACCTACCACATATCTCCTATTCCAGAGGGGAATTTAAAAGAAGATGTTCCATTTATAATGAGGGCATTGATAGGAAGTTGTAAAGCTCCTGAAGACCCGTGATGTTGCCAGGATGCTCTGATTCTGTGGCAGCCTAAGCTCTTTCTTTAAAACAACCAACCCCTCCCTGCCCCGAACTTCCGACATTTTTCAGACTTTGAGATTAGCTCTTCATATATGTGTTTAGGATATACTGAGGTTGTAGATTTTCTTCCCTTCCCCTTAAATGTGGAGACTCTTTTATCCTTTCAGGACTGAAATCTCAGATTATCCTGCAGCCATGTGTCTCCAGGCTACTGTGATTTACAAGGTTCTGTGACATTCCTGTCCTCAGACACTAACTGAGGACAGCCAGGATGGCAGAAAGAATTTATAGGTCTCCTAATAACATTGTCAAACCTTATTTTACTTTTTAGACTTTAGACCACAATGAACGTGGAACATGAAATTAGCCTCTTAGTTGAGGAGATACGGCGGTTGGGAACCAAAAGTAAGTATTGTGATATCTCTGACCATAGTAGTCATGTTATTCATGCATGCACGTATATGACATACATGTCATACAGATGTAGTCATGTTACATCAAGCTGTAAACTTTGCAAATTTAATTAAGAAGGCTCAGGTAACCTGAAAACTTGCAGACACTTAGTATTGGACTGTACTGTTGGACTCCCAACTTCAGGAGTTGGACTTGATGATCCTTATGCATCCTTCCCAACTCCATGTATTCTATGATTTCCTGCATCCCATCCCTTAAAGTATTTCTGTTGTGAAGTTAAAAGTTTGAGCCTGAGCTCCTACTTAAATCAATTGCAAAATTACCCTTTTCTTTATACTTCCAATACTCTCCACAGCTATCACAGAAGAAAGTTGTACCTTTTCCTTCCACCTCCTGCCTCGGTAACTTCTGAATTCATACACTTCAGTTCTGTTTGTCATGGTATTATTTGGAAGCAATTGATCTGTGTGCCTGAAACTAATTCAGGAGTTAGAGATGTGGTTCCAACCTTCCTTAAACTTGCTAAGAAAGTAGCCTTTTCGTGTAAGACTGTTCTTCATTGTCAAAACTCCTCTTTCTTTACAAATGACCTGTGCTGGTCATTGGTTTCAGAAAGGCATCAGTAAAAATAAATATGGCAGATATGTGGTCCTTGTTATGAGTCTTTGGGAAAAGGAGGAAGTCATGCTAGGTGGGAGTTCTGCCTACTGCTTACCGTCAGTATTCATAACGTGTTTCCCAATGTTCTGACTTCATGTCACTTTGCTTCCCCAGCCTAACTGAAAGAAAATCTGCATGTATTTTCATGTTATGTCTTTGATTTAGATGCTGATGGACAAGTGAGTGTGAAATTTGGTGTGCTCTTTGCTGATGAGAAGTGTGCCAACCTCTTTGAAGCCCTAGTGGGGACTCTTAAGGCTGCAAAACGGCGGAAGATTGTCACTTATCAAGGGGAGCTACTCTTACAAGGTGTTCATGACAACGTTGATATCATGCTGCTGCAGGACTGATGCAGTGTTTCAACTATGCATTGATGGAATTGTCTGAGACAGTGACTTGCAATATCCTCTGAATAAGGCTGGTCTTTCTGAAGTGTTCCAGTGTATTTTCTATATCTTTATAGTCAGAAGAAAACTGTCCTATTTTGGAAAACATCCCCTTTTGTAATTCTTCCTGAAATGGTACTGTATGTGAGTAAGGTAAAAGATGCTAGATCCTGCTCCCTCTTCTTTTTTTTTTCTTTAAATCTCAGGTAATGCTCTCAAAAATCTGGGGGTCACTTTCACCGTTGAAGGGGACCAGTAATTTAATGTTTACAAATCAAAATGTGCCATGACAGTATAAAATAAAAACACATACTTAAATTTATGTAATTCCTAGAGCTGTTGTTTCTCTTTTTTATTTGCAACCTGAATGAAAGCAAACTGAATTCCTGTAAGGAACTTAATTAAGTAACTGTACAGAAGGCAGGACAGTGAGATAGAAATAATTTCACCTCACGATTCAAACAAAGAACGACCGTCCCTCGGAGTGACCAGATTGTGCACAAAAAGCCACGAATGATAGACATACCTTGTTCACCTCTGGCAGTGTAACATGCTTTCCTGGGTTTGGGTTTTTTTTTGTCCTCTTTACTTCTGAAGGAAGTGAGGAGCTTCCTGTGTGCTCTCATGCAGCGTTAACCAGAAGATAGTATGGCAGTTTCAGATGGTGATTATTTTCCTCATGGAAATGATACTTTCTCTAAATCACTCTAGGCGGATAGAGGGAAGGAAAACAAGTCCTTTCAATTGTTTTCTAGTTTATTGCTAATTCTTCTGTGCAGGTAAAAATGCTTCCCCTCTCCCCCATTGGGAGAAAGAGTTGCTGCATGAGGAAAGCGCAGCAGTGGGTAAGCAAACCACTTACTGCTCTCTGCTTCCACTTTGCAGCTGCAGCTCTTGAAGTTGTGGGATGGGTGAATTCCCTTTTACTCAGCAGCCTTTTACAAGTGCAAAATGCTTGGAAAGTGTCTCCTTATTTCCAGATACAGGAAATGCACCCGTGATTATGGAATCTCTACAAAGCTCTGTAATTCCAGCTGCTGGCCCTTTCGTCTGTCTTTGCTCGGCTTCACGCAACAGGAAAACAACTTAAATCCTGTGTGCAAACAGATCTGGGCTGCCTCTGCCTGTGCTGGCCCCAGAATCTGGAGAGCAGGGGAAGTGATAGGAAGAGAAACTTGAGCTGCCTGGGTCTGAGCCAGCTGGAGTGGAGAAGCAGAGCAAGAGCTTAGCACAGCTTACCAGCTCCAGTGCCCAGTCACTCCAATGCAGCTACTCTGCTGCCAGACCTGAGCTGACAAGTGCCGGCACCGCTGCACTCCTCAGGTGGGAAGAAGGGGGACAAGACCCGACAGCTCTGCCTCACCAGATAACCATAGTAGTTTTTCCCTATGTGTCTATTTTGTTCAAAGCCTGAGGCATTGCCCAGCTTCATAGAGTAGCCCAGGTGTGGTGACAGATAACAAGTGCCTTGTGATTGAGATGCCAGTTTTGGTATGGGAAGGCACCACCCAGCCCCTGCCAGGGTATAGTTCTTTGTGAGCATTCATGACAGCTCTTTAAGCGTGGAAGGGGCCTCAGTTTTGAAATATTTTTTTTTAAAAAAGAAGGAAAACAGTAAATTTAAGGCTCCATGCTGAGTTAGAGCTGAGACATGACCATGAAGAGACCTTTATGAGCAGCCTGGTCTAGTGGAAGGTAAGGGAGACATGACCATGAAGAGACCTTCTGGCTTTGAGCAGCCTGGTCTAGTGGAAGGTAAGGGAGTTAGAATGAGATGATCTTCAAGCTCGCTTCCAACCCAAACCATTCTGTGATTCTGAGTCCCTCATTTTGGATTTACCTTCTTAACACTCCTAATGAATGTATATAAGGCTCTGAGAACACCATGTAGAAAGAGACAGAGAAACTTGGCACTAAAACAAATCAGTAACAACCAGAAGGGAATGTGACTGTGTGTGGCCCAGAGGAGTTGAGATTTGTTTTCCCTCTGTTTCTGAACGCAGAAGAGGAACGTGACCAAGCATGTATATCTCAGTGCAACACTTCATCTTTCTACTGGCCTCAGAATTGTGTAGCCTTTTTCACTCCAGGTTATATACAAGAACTGTCAACTTTGTTTCTCAATTTTATTTATTTATTAATCAAATATGCATCAGTTGCTTCATGTGCCTGAGACCACTCCTCTGTTAAGGAAATAGTTACCCCAGCGAGTGGCCTGGACACAAGATGGAGTTCCTGGGATGCTTGATGCAGTAATAGAAAAGCTAACTGTGGGGAAGGCATTATCTATTTTTGTAAGCAGGAGGACAATCGGCAGTCCCCCGTGACAGGTTCATGGCCTTGCCAGCCACGGGTCTGACGGAAGTTTGTAGGTCAGTCAGGAGCACCAGTGACACCAAAATAGCAAGCCATTGTCCTGGCTGCTGGGAAGTAGGAAGTTGCAAAGATGTTTGACAACAGCATAGGAGAGTTGTCAGTAAGGTGGTTACCTGCCTGTGGTAATGCTAGGAAATTAGTGAAAGAGTAGCTTAGCTAATTCAGTCTCCAATCTACATAAAATCCAAGAGTGTGGTGGAACCTCCAAGAGAGGTTAGATGAGCTTCAGGCAAATCTACTTGGTGCCATTTAAGATGTTGCCACTGTGCGTCTTCAGCAGGGACTGTTGGAGTATCTGATGGAGTCACTGCAGCTGTTGCTGTGCAAAATCCAGGGGCTGGAGATAAATGTGCATTTCAAAGAGGTTTTGGCTAAGCTGTGAAGGTGCTGAGGTGCAGGTTTGCGTAACCTCTGGCAAGGGGTGCTAACATTTTAAAGTTCACAGCTATTTCTCTTGTGCACATAGGCTTTTGCTAGGTTGAAATGTATGCAGTATTATCTGTTAGGTACCTCTCTCGTGTTGGAGTGAATTTTGAAAGTGCATGTTGTGTTTTGCTTGTTTCTCGTCTCCCCTGTGAAGTTTTGCTGGAGGTGTTCTTTCCACTTGAAGGGATTTCTCTCAGCGACAGCAATGTCACTTTTGCCATTCATATCTGTGTGAAGTTGGTTATCTTTACTCAGTGTCTTTGTACACAAAAAAAAACCCCAGAACACTTGAAGGAAAGAACAAGAGGAGCAGGAAATTGTTATGTGCTGAAACTGATTATATTGCCTCTGATACTTAGTTTTATTTAAAAATAGTTGGATTATTCAGAAATGGGCTGAGATACTCATCTACTTCAGCAGCACAGAGTGACTATTAAGCATGTTTAAACAGCTGCGGAGCCTGTGCTGAGATGATGCAGCGTGAACCGAATGCCACAGGACGAGCCTTAGGGCTCCATATCAAACCACTAACCATTCATGCTATCTTTCTGTCTCCTCCACAGTCCTAAAGGTTTGATCTACCCCCTGCAGCATAATTCATGTTCGGTATTGCCTGAAAGTCCTCTGCCTGATAATCGTATGGTAGGAATCCTGGTTTCAAGGGCTTTAAAAAAGAAAAAAAACCCAAAAAATCCCCAACCTGCCTTCCCATCAGAAGCTGGCAAAGTCAATTATTTTGAAAAACTCATGTGCTTATTCATGCCCTTCTCAAACAAATACGGGGCATTAGGTTCATAGGGGGTCTTTTTTCCTGCTGTGCAAGAAAGTGACACATTGCAAAGCCAGCCCTGAAGGGTAGAGCTAAACATGAACAAAGCAATTTGAAGGAAAATGAACCCCTAGACCAAAAAATCTGTTCCAGTGCTCTGACGGCTGTTTGGAGCAGGTGATTGGTGCCGGTTGAAGAATATGAGTTTGGTGACCCAGTGGCATGTTTCAGCCTGTATACCTTTCAGGACAAAAGTCAGTGTGGCATACTTCGTTTTGTAACCCAAAAGATAATGATATACACTAAAATGCTCCGGTGGATTTTCTCTGCTTCCCCCCAGAGCAGTCAATTCTTACTTTGGAAACTGGCCATTGAGCTAATGAAAAATGCCCAGACTCTCCCCTTAGGTGCATTTATTATGTACCAGACAAGAAGACAAGAAAACAACTGCTTAGTGTTCTCCAATACATACAGAGAGGATCCAAGTCAAGACTAGTAATGTTACATGTAACACTGAAAAGCCAACGGTCTGCCTTTGCTGGCAGGTCCAGCACCTGTACCAACGGAGATCTACGGATTTGATTTTCAGGGCAGGAGACCTTCAGTGTTACAATCTGAAATGACATTCTCAAAGAAAATCGATAGCAGGGTGAAGAGTTGCAATGCTTTCAAGGATTCTCATTGGTCAATATGTCTGAGTAATCCTTTTCTTTAAAAAAAAAAAACCCAAAACATGGATGGGTTAGTTAAGGATAAGTGCCTGACAGTGTCTCTAGAAAGCCCGTGTATTTAAGATCTGGTTACATAAACTGCTTAATGTGAAATTGTTCTAATAAAGGTTTCCTGAGGGTGGCAGTTCAGTTTAGTTCTGCCACTCTGAGTGCAGCCTCAGCCTCAGACACACTGTAGATGCACATTTAAGCAGCTGAAGCTATCTCCTGGCTGGTGTTTTGAATAAAGCACCAGGAGAGGCATTATCTTGCCGTGTAGCCTAGATGTCATGGCAGATTATGCTTATCTTCTCTAGAGCACCTGAGCAACTCAGGGAGGTTAAATACCGGGCTGACAACCTGGGGAGGGAGCAGTGTGATCTCCAAACACACTCCAGAGTCTTGTCAGCTCAGATCCACATCAAAGCTTCTTTCAGAGAGATGCTCAGGGTCAGACCCGAGTATTTTCCCAGACAGCGTTGTCACAAATATAGCAGCACTGTGTCCGTGACCTCGCTCCTTTTTGGAGCTCGTTCCTGCACAACCGCCTGAAGCTGAGTGACACAGAGAGTCTTACAGCCACCCTGTCATGCTTAAAGCTGTGCTCCAGAGAGGACAATAGTGGGTACCGTGTATCTGTATATGCATATCAAGCATACATATTCACTCTGCATGTACTCACAAACCTGACTCTTTTTTTCCCAGTTGGGACACATTCAGCGAATGACAGTTGTGTTTGAACGGGAATATAGTGAGCTGCATCTGCTGGTCTTTGCTGCGTCTGCTAAATGTCAAAGAAGATCAAATCAGAATAATTGAGCATTAGGTCTTTTGTGAAGCTTTGGTGATAGAAGACATATTAGTGCCAAGTCTTTATTAGTCAAGAAGCCTTGGTCTGTCTCTGCAGCTAATGTACTAAAACCCCTTTTATAAAGCTGTATTTTGGAGCACAGAGTGATTTTCTTGGAAATCTGCTTTCAGTATTAGGGAAAAAAAGAGACATAAAGGCAACTGCTGTTGAAGACACACCACCCTTCAGCAGGACTTCCGCACCATGTAGCTGTTGACATGGAATTCAAGGTCCAAGTGTGTAAATAATTGCATTACAGGTACCTTCAGTGACATTGGAATGCTTAAATTCGTATGTGTCATCTGCAAGGTTGTCTGGTAGCTCCAAGTCCACAGCCATCTAAGGTTTGACTGGAAATCTTTGCTGGGAACCTAAAATCATGTGAGCCTCCACATACCCAGAGGCATTGCTGCCTTGTCTGTGCTGAACACCAAAGTACCTGTCTCAGGCTTATGACCACAGGGGATCGACGTGCACTCATGCCAAAACTCCCCTGTGATCTATGCTGGGAAGCATGGATGTTGAGTAGTCTTTGGCCCAGTACAGAAATAACTGGAATTTTCTTAAAAGTCCCTGAAGAGACCTTTTGGTATCTTGGCCCATGGTTCTGGCTGGAAGGGATGAGAGCATCCTCAGCAGCTGGGTGCAGGTTGCTGCTGGGCTCTGTGTGCTTCCTCCCTGCATGACACGTGGTGCGCTGAAAAGCTTGTCAGCAGATGAAGAGGAGTCACTGTGTAAAAAACCCTTCATGTCGGGCTCCTGGGGAAGTTGGCCCGTGCTGCTGTGTTAGGTTGCCAAGGTCAGAAGGTTTGCTCAGAGCCAAGACTGGGATTCCCTAAACCGAGTTGTACTTTGTGGTATGGAAAACAACGCACACTCTGTGCGTTCCTCTTTGTATTGTGTTACACTCTAACAAGCCCAGCCAGCTGGCCCAATAGCAGGGAAGTGCCGTTGTGGGAACTCTCAGAATTGTTTTCCCCTCTACAAACGCATTTGGCAGTTTATAGAGTCATTAAATACCTTGAGTGGGAAGGGTGTCTGTAGCACACATCGGCTCAGTTCCTTCTCAGATACCTTACACAGTGAGAAAGAAGGCCTGCAATCATGCTTGGGAGCCCACACGTGGATGTGCACCCTAGTACAGGTCTTGACAGCTTTGCTGATGTAACTGAGCACATCTTGTCTTAAAAGTGTAATGACACATGGCCCAAAAAACACAGGGTTAAAACCACAGTCCCACTCTCATCACTGAGTTTAGGCCTGTACCCAACCTGTTTCCCTTACATTTTTAAAGCAGCCAAAGGGAGGCTTTATATTTGGATGTGAAAGTCAAACCTTCCCCTCCACAGCCCGAGTGCTGGCAGTGCTGATGGGTGACAGCCAGGGGTGAAACCCACCCCCAACTTCTGCAGAAGGGAAAACGAAACCAAAACACTTCAGTGGAAGCAAGAGGAAGGGAACGGTGTAAACAGTGCAAAGTAAACAATGCTGCGAGGCCTGGTTTTGTCGCAATCTGGGCTGCCAGTGGTCATGCAGGGACCAGATTTAAATTGGTGTGTTGATAACCTCATTTAAACAGAACTGAAACTGTCCAGAAAGACCCTGACTTGAGCCGTACCGTGGTAGCTGCGCGTGCTGCTACCAAGTCTTGTGACGCTCCCCTTTAAGAAACAAAGCTAATAAACCTTGCATTATTACATGTAGATGATGGCGATAATCTTGGCCAGTTAATGATGTCTTCAGAGTAAAATGCTGACAGTTGGCATTTTATCTATTTATAATCACTTTTTAAATGGCAGTGCCATCCCTTCACTCCCACTCTACCTCTCCCACACACACTCAGCATTTTATGAGTCAGGCTGCAAAAATACCGAGAGGCTGATGTAAAGATGAGGTTTTGGAAAGTTCCTTTTGTAAGGAACACTTGAGGCACTTTTACTTTGCATTCTTTCTTTCTCCCTGTGATTGGGTCATATTTCCAAGCCACTGTCTGCCAGACAACGACAAGGTTTTTAGTAAACCTAAAATCTGAGGGTATCCTATGGTTAGGGTGATGCCACAAGAGAAATAAACACCGCTGTTTTTTCATCAAGTTTCTAAGAATGATTCTGTGTTTCATAGGACCTTTATTTTGGAGTCAGTGGGGCAGATGGAACCATGTATATGGCTGTGGCTGTAGAAGCAAGGGGGCAATCAGAGGTCTCATCACTGCGCTCACGATTTATGCATGTTCCCATCCTCAGGTTATCTGTGAGCCATTCAGGCATCACGTCATGACCTTGTGGCTAGTGATACCACACCACAGACCAGAGGGTACCGAGGCCACAGCTTGGTCATACAGTCATATTCTAGGTACATTTGTCTCCTGAGAGAGGTTTATGTCACTGTTTTAACCCCTTCACATTACTGTTTAACAGAATATCCCTGGCATCAGATCTGTTTCTGGTTTAAAGGTTCACTGGGGTAGTAGTACAGGTGTGAAGGCTGCTGGGTGACCCGCTCCTTCAGCTGTGTGAAGTGGCAGTCCTTGGGGAGAAGCCCAGGCTGAAACTCCAGAGTGAGCCTGAGGTCCTGCTGGGTGCCCAACCAAGCCCAGCCCACGGCTGTGAGATGGGGCTCTGCTCTGGGGACACTGCCCCTGCTTCATTTGGTGGTCTGCAGTAAGAGGGGTATAGGCTCTGAGATGTGGCTTGCTGGGTGACAATCTCCACCCTCCTTGGAGAAAGGCAAGTGTGGGTTTGTGCCTCTGTAAAAACAGCAGGCCTTTTTCTTTTTTATAATGTTTGTCTCAGTTTATATCTCTAGGGTAAACATTTAAATTAAACAGAATTACATGCCTCCTTGCTCTCTTCCATCCCCTGAAGCCCAAGCAGCACAACCCTGCCCTATTTCCTTCTTCACATAACAGGTAGACAAATTAACCTTTTGAGAGGTCTTAGCCTATAAATCCTAAAAAAAGTTCTTGTAAAGGCATCTGATCACAGAGTCTGGGTAGCACCAGGGCTTTTTGGAAACTCTCCAAAGTGAGCATTTTTTGTTTGATTTGCCAATGTATATTATGCACCACTAACCTAGTCTTGACTGGAAAATCTGCTTTACTGATGGAATGGTGCAAACTTACATTTAGTAGCTTTCCAAATATTTTTTTTTCCTTTTCAGAGTTTGTTTCTCACAAATGCAGCAAAAAGGTTTTTTTTAAAAAATTACATATAGGACATTGTTTTTCATTGGGAGAGGTGGTGAAGTGAGAGGGGGAGCTGAGGAGGGAGAAAGATGGTGTAGGGCTCTTTCTGGATCTCAGTAAGAAAGGCCCAACAAGAAAGAATGTAATAAAATACCCACTTTAATAAGATAGAATAAAGAGATGAACATAAATAGTAACCCCTATGTTCCTCCAGACACTGGGCATCCTGCGTTTGCACAGCATCAAACAGGCCCCAGATGGATATTCCCCTGGCAGATGCCCCAAGGAGACGTTCCTCCTTTTCGGTCCTTTTAGTTATTACATAATTCCTTTACAAGGAAACAACCCTAATCACTGGTACCACACAGGAACTGCCCACAGGCTCCTGTGTTATAATGAGGTGGCCGAATTTGTCCCATGGCCAAGGGGTCTGTGCAGCTCAGCACAGGCTGAAGCCATGTGGTGTGGTGAGACGCACCACAGGCCTGGGACTGCTCAGGTTCGCTGTGATGTGGATGAGCTATTCCTCAACATGCAGAGATGTCCTGGTCCAGATCGTTACACAGATGCTTTCACATCTTGAGTTTGTTCCTTCTAACAAGCTGCTAAGCTACTCCTTGGCTCACCACCGAAATGAAGTCATTTAATTTACCAGCAGCAATGGGGAGAAAAATTGGGGAAGTACTTTCTGTTGTTGATTTCAAGTTGAGTAACTGGTCTTTCAGAAAACGTGGGTGTTTCACGCCTTGGAGTGGAGCTCAAAAGCTGTCCCGAGGGGAATTTTGTAAAATGCAGATTTTCTGTTATGGAAGAATCAGAGCACATAGAGTTAGGGTATTAATAGGCACCTAATCCTACTGGGTGTCATGTCTTCTTTCTGTGCCTTCCTGGCCTTGCAAAGGCTCGGGCACCTCTGGTTTTCAAAGCTGCCAGGCACCTTAACATCAGCCCACACTGTACTTACCCATGCACTTCTTTTCCACTCTGTTGTGTCTAAATTATCAGCTCACTGCCCGTGAAGCAGACTGAGGGAACTACGGTTACGGCCAGAGAGAAAGCCTGTAGCAGCGGCAAGGACACGGCTGAGTTCTATTTTGTAATATTTCTTTGCTTTATTCCAGAAGGCAGGGATGCTCTCTTCTGCAGCCTCCTGCCTTTGCTCTTTGCAGAAGTTTCATGTCCTACATGGTGGTGCAAATGAAGCAAGGAGCCTCATTAATTCCCAGTCTCACTCCTTGTTCTTATCGCTGTTCTCACCATATGACAAGATCCCTGAGAAAAAGAAGGAAAAAAAAAGAAAAGAAGAAAAAGACAACATTTAATTAAAGGTTATATTCCACTGCACATATACGAGGAACAATATGCATGGAAGGTGACATTTATAATTCTGGAGTGTTTAACCCCAGTCTAGAGCGTATCATGTAAGTGCTCTACGTACGAACATATATACATACTGATAAGCGTTATCTCCATATCAATAAGCACTTACACATACAAGTCCTCTGGAGGAAGATGAATAAGCAGGGTCTCATGCTGGGTCCATTCATGAGTTGCTCCTGACAGCACACTCTGTCCCCTGCCTCTGGAAGGGCTGGTGCTCAGTTATTTTGGCAGGATCCTGGAGGTGCAAATGCAGATGGCAGAGAGATCGCAGCAGCCTGAAAAAATGGTGTTTGTCACCCGAGTGTGAACAGAGCTCCATGGAAGGCAGGCAGAGCTCTTGTCACCACTCCTCTCCAGACTTGCAAAGACTTGCTACCAGGCAGAGGTAGCAACTGAGCTCCTCCAAAAAGGTCAGGTATCTTTTGCAATAGCAAATATTAATCAAGCTAAATACGCAACTCCTCACAACCTGCACATACAAGTCCAGTTTTCTCTCTCTTGTCATGTTTACTGAACAAAGTCATGGCAAAAGGCATGGAAACTTTGGAAGAACAATTTTGATAGGCTTACAAATTTGGTAAACTTATTTCTCTGTGGATAAGCAGTGGCTTTTAGAAGCAAGTGTAGTGTTTATACACATCCCACCTGATCCAGTAACAGTAATTACATCTCACTGAGCATCACCAATCGACAGCTGTTTTTTTCCTAAATCCTTTTTAGAGCTTTCTTTTCTTAACATTTCCCATTAGCACAGTACTAGGTCTCAGACAGTGCAGGTCCAGCATAAATAATACATAAACTGGATACAAGCTATGTTTTCCCTCCGGTCCTTAAGACTGCCTGCAAACAAGGTTAGAGGACAAGATGGTAAAGATGATAATGTTTTCCTGCTCCAGGGCTGATATTGCTTGTAGGAACAAAGCTCCAGCACTGCCATTCTTCTTCTATTTCCATTTTACGTAACTTCCAGAGTTTTGTGGGTGTCCTTCATCTTTCCATCTTTTTCTGCTTGTTATAGCCTGGCAATTTCATGGAAGCAAGAAAATTATCCCTCCAACTTCTTTCTCCTTGCAGAATAAAGCATTCATTCCCCGTGGCTTTGCATCTCACCAAGACAGGGGAACGATGTACAATTATTACTAGATCAGAGAAGGTGTTTGCACTCAGCATGTACAACAGCAGGTGATTACACCAAGTGTAAACTGCTGCACAGTTAGGCCTGGTCTTTCTAAACATATGCAGAGCTAGAAAGGGTAAGTTTGACTGGAAGTTTTCCAGCAGAAAGTATTTGATCTTGCAGCTTGTGCTTTGATGTTTGTTGAATATGTCTCAATCAGAGCTGCAGGACTGGGCCCAGCATACTCAAAGCGGTTTGAATCTTTCAAGATAGCGTCTTTTTTTCCATTTCCAAACCTGATGGTTTCAAATCATCACATTCCACTGTAGCTGAAGTGATTTATATGTCTTAGCAGCGCTGCAAACTGCAGTCTTCTAACCTGGAACTCTCCCCACAAGGTATTAATACTCCCCAATGATTTCACATCACTTTGCACACTGTAAAAAGGGCTGTGTGATTAACACCCTTAATAACTCCTTATGCTTGGCAAAGATTTACATTTAAATCCTAGGCATGTGGAAAGCCAGGCTGATACAAATGACAAGTTGTATTATTTTGTACATTCAAATGTGAAAGGTATTTCCCCAGCTTTTTGCTCTGTCAGTCAGCTAAATGTGTCAGAGTCCGTAAAACCACTCTTCACCACTCAGCTTCAGCAAGTTCTAGTGAAAAAGCCAAGAAAACTGTTGGTATTTCTTTGGCACAAAACTATCATACACTGCTATGCTTTGCTTCCCTAGGCTAGGTACTGTCTCTGTTTCTCACTACCCTTTCTTGTCTCCTTTGTCCTCTCCTCAGGCTGTACAGAATCCCCTCTTGAGCACAGGGTATTGTCTATATAGACAAGGAGTTGGCTTCAAGACCACAGAAAGTAAATCCAAAGCTGCATTCAGGGATTAGAGTAAATCCACTGGATTTCTCCCTCCTCCTCCTTTTCTCTGATCTGGTAAAATGTTGGGACACTGGTCAGGGCGTGTGAGGTTGGAACAGTAGGTGTTTGGTGTGTTGGTTGGAAGCAGATGGACCTTCCAGATTTGTTGCCAATGGTATTTGCATTGGTGGAGTAAGGACAGTCCAGTGTGGAAATGCTCCTGTTTCTTTTTTTTTCTGCAGGATGGGCTATCCTTTTACTTTCTGGAAAGAAAAGGGCACAACTTATTGCCTTCTCTAACCAGCTGCAAGCACAAAACCTGTTCCTTCTACACACGAACACCACCTTCACCCATGCTGGATCTGTCTGGAAATGGATTGCTCCAGCCAGGTTGTCTCCTCTTCATGTTCCCCTTGCTCCATCACACTTTTGTTTCCCCAAAAGCTGGAGTCCCCCCTGGTATATGTAAACTCAAATCTACGGTGAGCTCTAACTGCTGCTGCTGGGCCAGAGCCTTTAGCCTCTGAACTCTTCTTTCCTTCTCTCCCAGCATCCTAATACACATCCTCCTTGAGACTGGTCTCTTGAATGTGGATCAGCAGAGTTTTTCACTGAGCTGGTAATGTCCAGAGAGACCTAATCCTTGACATTAGCCCTCCTGAATCTAAGTGCCAAAATCTGTGTCTTTGCCTTGTGTAATGGAAGGGCAACACCAGCTACATGCAGTGCGCGTGGTGCGAAGAGCAAAGCCTTTTCTGATAAAAGGATCACTTGCCAGAACATGTGGCTAAGGGATTTCAGCACAAACCCCAAGAGTGGAGAAGCCGAACCACAGAGTTCTCGTGTGGCACAGAGAACTGCTGATGTGTTAGTAGGGTAACTCAGCTATCAGCTCCCCCAGAGCACTAGGTTCGGCCAAGCGTCTCGCTCTCTCTGCTAAGTTTGATGTTGGGTTGTGTTTTTTTTTTCTTTTTCAAGTCTTTTATTTATTTATGATGCCTTCTTTTCTTTGTTCTGTTGTGAGAGGGAAGTGCTGCAAGCTGAACAATACCTGAGTGCTTATTTTGAGACAGGCAGTCTCGTGGGTCTACAGGCAGCAAGTCTATAGGACGAGCTGAGTTTTAACAGCGGGAGCAAGAAGTCTGTATCAGTCTGCCTTTGAAAAGGGCAGAGGAGTCAGCTATGGGACCTGCGAACCATCTACCATGATGCTCCAAGTTAAAGGGAAGTCGAGGCTATTGGTTTTGTTTTTTAATGAGAAGCTTTTAATTGGCACCTGTGTTTGCATGCACACACACAAAATACTGAAAATGAAATGGAAATTAAACTGGTCTTCAAAGCTCGTCACTGCTATTTTTTGTGCCTGCTATTTTGCTACTATAGAAGAAACCAGAAGCCCCTGGAACTACCAAATGGGGCTCCTTGAGACCCCAGTTCTTCTCAACAAAGAGGAAGCTACAGGAAGCCAAAGGCAAAGAGCGAGGTCTGTCTGCCCCAGGCACCCCATGGGATGCCAGGACAGGCTGGCTGCTTCCTTCCCCTGTTCCAGAGGTGGTAGCTCAAGTCTGACTCCATGGGAGATCAGTTTTGTTGCCTGAGCATAGCAGGATGAAAGCTAACGCACTGGAGAGTTTCGATACCTGTTTCCCAGCCCTGGCACTGGTCCCAGCTCTCTCTGTGACTGCTGAATGACTCGTTCTTCCTGTGTGTGAGATGAGGGTAGCAGTATTTACTGACTTGGCAAGGTGAAATGATGATTAATTGCTCTTTGTTTTTGCAGTCTGATGCACAGCATGCGATTAGTTGCAATGGGTGTACGCATCCTCCTGGTCAGGCTGTCTTCTGCCTGTATGATTAAAAAAAATATGCAAAACAAGTGATGTGCGGCACAACTGCTCACCACCCACGGACCACCAATACCCAGCTAGTTCCTGAGACACAGTCTAAACCCTCAGCCAGCTTCCTCCAAGTTAGAGATGGAGCATGATGGCAAATAGTATGGAACATCTCTTTGGTTGGTTTGGGTCAGCTGTCCTGGCTACGTCTCCTCCCAACTTCTTGTGCACCCCCAGCCTACTTGCTGGCAGGACAGTGCAAGAAGCCGAGAAGTCCTTGACTTAGTGTAAACATTGCCTGGAAGCAACTATAAACATCAGTGTGTTATCAACATGATTCTTATCCTAAATCCAAACCACAGCACTGCACCCGCTGCGAGGAGGAAAATTAACTCTATTCCAGCCAAAACCAGCATGAACCCCAGCAGAAGCAGCTGCTTTCAATTCTTCCCAAACCAGGGAGGTGTGGGGGTGTTGCCTGGATTTTCCCTTCTTCAGTCCTACACAAAGGTTGTTGTTTGTCTTTTACTTGAATGCTTAGTGCAGATGTGGGTGTTCAGAAATCACCTCGATAATTATTCCCAAGACTGTGGGCTGGCCCTGTGCATGGTCATGAACATCCAGTGGATGTGAGCTGGCAGCTGTAGGTGGCAAATTGCATTACAGACTGACCAGGAATATCATGCTTGTCCTTCACTTAGGGCAATGCCTCCCATGAAGACAAATTTCAACCTAATTGTAACAATATTACCTGAATATAATGAAATATAACACAAAAAGATTGTGATGACAACAATATAAATCAGCACAGCAGTTAATGAGAAAACCCTACAGGCCATTCATGTGTACACTCCTATTAGCTGGTCTTCATTCTGTAGCTTCATTTTTTTTCTCCTGTTCCTCAACAAAAGATTTACAGTTCTGGATGTTAAATCTCTGACTTTCGTAAGTGAGCAGAGAACACCACTGCAATCTAAATCTAAACTCAACACCTGACAGAAGTACTCTTGCTTGTTAGAGATGAGGGAACTTAATAAAAAATTTAAAAATCAGCTTTTCCAAGAAACTTTGGCTATTCTCCATGCTTCCAAAGACCAAACACCACCTCCGGTCTCTCTGCTCTTTTGATCGTGTGCCTGGGGCTATCCTCCATAACTTCTCTATGGACTCACTGGAATTGCTGGAGCTCACAGCATCCCTACAGGTTCCAATACCAGCTTCTTTTTTCTGTAGCAGAGGGCTCTATACTACAAAAAAGAGGGAAGAAACCTTAATGATCTACCCCAGAGCATCTCTTTTGTCTTGTTTTGTTGGCATGTGGAACAGAACGTGCTATTCTGCAGACACTCAAGTCTAGACAAAGAATGATAGACTATCAGCAGATAAAACTGGAGAAGTATGACATGGCAATGCTACCTTTGGCACCTACAGACTCAAATTAGATTAGTGGAGAGAGAAAGGTCAAAGTACTGGCAAATTCCTCCTCCGAGATGGAGGGAAGCGAGCAGAAAACTTAGAGGCAGAAGTACACTCTTCAGTGGGACATTTTGAGTGACAATACAATAGACTGAGCTGGGAGAAGAAAGAAGGAAAGGAAAAGCTCCACTGATGTGAGTTAAATGTAACTGCCATAGCTGTAAGACAGTCACTTTTGTCTCCATTTAATATTAATGAGAACGGGTTGGAAGGGAAACAATTAGTTGAAAAATTAATTTAAAAACAACTCATTGGAAGAAATCTGCAGATGACATCATCAAGACTAAGAAGAGATTTTCTGATTTTAATTTCTCTTTTTTTTTTTTTTTTTCCCCCCACTGTTTTCACACAGCTGCAAATTATATCCCCCCCTTTGTTAGGAAACATCTTGTTCAAAGCAATTTTTAAAAACTTCACCGATAATGTTCCGGAGCACAACTGGAAAGCAGAAATTCCCTGAAAACCCAGCTAGTCTTATTTGGTTTTTCAAAGGAGAAGCTACAGATTTTATGCTCCTGAAAGCAAATGACAGAGACCTGGATCCTCAATCCCAGCTTCAGAGGCCTTGGTGACATTTAGCAGGCAATTTTTCTTTTCTTTCTTGTGCCATCAATTCATTATGAACTCCTCAACACCAGCACCCTCCCCTCTTCTTTTTGGGGGGTCCATGTAGCAAAAAGCCAGAAGCCACCTTGTCCTATGACCTCTAAGCTACTAGTGCAGACTGACTCTTGTGGGCAAAAGCAGGTCCAAGAATCGGGCTCTGCTGGCTCTGGGGTCTTTCTAAGGCTGAGATGTACCACCAGCTCTTCTTTGGCATCCACCCACTTTCATCAGGTACTAGACTTGTGCGACTATTGCTGGTGGCTTAGATCATGGTTTGACCCATCTGCTGGAACAGAGTTTGGTGGACACCAGTAGTAGGGCAGCGATCCACTACCCAGCGTTATCTAATTATACCAGTCTTTATCTCCCGTGAGTCTGGGGAAAAAACACCCAAAAGCTAACAAAGACCTATAAGCTATTCCATAACATATGCCTTTCAAGAAACTATACTTACTCCTCGCTATACTTATGCATGCTTTCAGAATGGCCAGTCTGGATTAGCTCTTATAAAATAAAACCAAACTCACAGCAGCAGCAGCCGTAACAGGGTTGTCATCAGCAGGGCCCAGACCTGGTGCATGCTGAGGAGGACAGCTGGTGCACAGAAATGAATAGCCAGCCATTGTCCTTGCACCTGGACGGCGATCACCGGCACCCGCAGCTGGAGGTGATAAACAGGGCAACCATGGAGACAACTGGGGTGTTTTTTTTCTGGAGAGGCATAAATTAAATTATAATTGTGGCAGAAGTATATGATGTGTAAAAATTACGTACAAAGGAGCTGTGATGAACATGATCTTACCTCCATCCGTCAACAAAAGCTTTTAAGCTCTCTTGTCTCAGGGAAAGACAGACATATGGGAGGCTCCTTTCATAAAATGGAAAAATGGGGAATAGCCAGGTCAGGGGATGCGAATGAGCCTCCCGGCACACTGGACGAGACTCTAATCCTCATTATTCTTTGTGGGTGCAGTGGTGATTTTGATTGTTGCTTTTGTTAGCTAAATGCAACTGAGACATGACTTGTATGAGAGGCCCATCTGTTTGTAAGAGTCAGTGCTGAACTCAGCGTGCCTGCCACGTCAGTGGAGAGCACACACGACTACTGCAAACATCAGTGATGCCTTCAGACAGGGAATATGGAATAACCGGCTGTTGTCACCATGCACGAGGGTGCTACCTTGTGACTGGGAAGGGGCAGGTAAGCCTGCTGCACTGGCCAAGCTCAGGAGGCTGGAAAAACCCCACACCTGTGCCATGGCATCAGCTGCCCTGATCCTAGTATGGAGAAATAAGATCTGGAGTGGCGGGAACAGGTTTCAGCCCAAGCTGAACATCACACACACGCTTTGACGGAGTCAGGGCCTTCATTTTTGATCATTAGTGCTCAAACTCACTCCAAATCACAAGGGAATGCACACATCACCACTTTTCTTAATTCCATCTGCAGCGCTTTGCGGTTTCCCTACCACAGATGTCTAAAACAATCTTCCTGTTCAAATGAGTAATAGCAATTAGTAATAGCAGAACCCGTCTCCTGAGATCTCATTATAAATCCCCAGACCCAGGCGTTTACACTTAGTGATAGCCTGTCGCTCCCCTCAACATAGGAGACAGATCCCAGGGATGGCAAACGCTTCCCCACTGGATGCTTGGAAACTCGATCCAGTTTTCCAAAAGCAAACAAACTCAAAAGCAATATGAAGACTTCTTCATCCCTTGTCCTTCTGTAGCTGCTGCTACACCGCCTTCCTACAGACGCAGAGAAAGCTTGCCTGTATGTCGCTTGGGGCCTTCACAAAAAATAGTATCCATTATTCAAAGAATGAGTAACAGCTCACAGATTACATGTTGCATTTCCTTTTTTTTTTGTTTGTTTTTTTGTTAAGAAATGGCTGGAAGAAATGCTAACAACTTCTTTGCAGTAAACATTCATGAAGAACTAGGAAAAATGTCCAGGTTGTGAATGATTTTGTGGTTTGCAGTTTCCCACCAAAATGGATGCTTTTCACCAACACACGATACTCCCTTGGAAAACTCGTGCACTGCCTGTCATCTCAGTGATAACTATGTGAAACTGATACAATTTCCTTTAATTTCATCGCCTACCCACTTCTGAATAGCAGCAGTGAAGTTAACAAATGCCCCAAATTTCCCCTCAGTAGTTGCAAAAGCTTCAAATGTGCTGCTCTGGCACTGAAGCTCCCAGGACTTGAAAACTACCTGGTGCTTCGCAAGAGTTCAGGCAGTCACCAGAACTAATTTCTGAGCTGAGGAGCTCACATTTTCTGATTAAGCCACTCTTCCCTGGCAAACTTCACTGACCAACTGTGACAAGAACAGCCTGCTTGCCATTATTCCACATTAAGGGCAGAGAAAGATGCTTCAGGAAACCAGCTTTTATTGTCTTAAAAACCGGAAGGACTCATATAACACTACTTTGGGAAAGTGATAAGTGACTTGTTGGACCACAACTGCTTAGAAAAAGGGGGGTGAAGGACCAGTGTCTCTTGCTTTCTGAGTTTCAGCCAAAGCCATTGAGGTCACAGGAGCTGCAGTGCAGAAGGTGCTGGCCGTTTGAAAAGGGGCTTTAATAACAGGGGATGGGAGGCAAAAACCCCACTGCGGCACCAGCAGAAACCACAGAGGGGGATCACAAGGGAGAGCACAAGAGACTCGTCTCTATTTTAAGTGAACATTTTTCATAGATAACTGTTTTAACCCAATTCTTTCTTTTTTACACTATGCTTCCATAGAAATACCTAAATAGAATGCATAGAATACAGGATTTATTAATATAAGGTAGTAGAATAGAATTATTCACAACCCCTTCCCATTAGCTCTCTCTCACATCTTCTGACAGCCATTGAGTGGAATATGGCACTCTTTCTCTCTCTCTGACAGTAATTTAAGTAAAATGGTACTATTTTATCTACTCCCATTTCTTGCAATTTAGTCTCTTTTCAGACTATGACCCTGATTTCAAGTGTCTGGTCTGTATCCATTGAAAAAGTTTTGTTTGCTCCTCTACCATCATACTGATCAGGTGCAGTCATTTGGTTCTGGAATCGATGCTTTCAGCTCATTTTTTAACCTCAAAGGAGATTACACCAAGAGCAAAATACTGGCCAATGTCCATAAAACCAAAATATATTGCTCATGGGGATTTTTTTTCTCTGTAGAAAAGAGTCTTACTAAGTTTTCTCAAAGTCTCTTGATCCTTTCTGTGTGCATCTCTTTTTACAAATGTGATGCTGTTTACATTTGTACAGCTGGGTGTTGAGGTGCCTTTTATGTTCTATATCAAAATTCTGTGAGACTGAACAGTTTGTGAACACTTGCAAATCAAGTAAGCTGAAGGTCAGCTTTCTGTTGCTTTGTATGGGGAAAGAAAGAAAATACAAAAAAAACCCCAACAAGAATAAAAGGCTGTGCAAAGTGGCTTTTTTTGCTAACATCTTCCTCGTTTATTTATTAAAGGAGGAGACCATATCTATTCTGAGAAAGGACCTCCTGAGAAAGTACAATAAACGGAAAAGGTCCAAGTGTGAACAGAAATCTGGTTGAGTTTCTAGATATTTGTGTGAAGAATGTGGCTACTTACCTGGCCTTTAAAAGAATTCATTTCAGAGTGAAATGGTCACAACTACTCAGTGCACCGTATCTCAACAGAAAAAGACATGCTCGGTTTTCGAGTTATGGCTTCTACAAAGGATTGCACTGTGGAGAGAGAAATTGCAGTAGCAGTTGGCGTGGACTAGTGGCACTCCTCAGAAAGATGCATCTCCAGGACAAGCCCTAGCTGACAATGTGCATGGAGGACCCGTGGCCACCTTGCTTCCATGAGATGGGAGCCAGAAGGCCTTTGTTGAGAAGCTGCTGGAGACCCCTCATCCTTACACAGAGGGATGCCCATGACCCCATGAACAACCAGGGATCTAAGTGGGAAAGCATGTGTACCAGGGGACTGTGGCAGTGTAGTTCCCCTGCCACACTAGGCTAGGGAAATCAGGCAGCATGTGTGGTAGCATCAAGGCAGCAGAGATGAGTTTCCCTGACTAAAACTAGCATGTACCTTGAGCCTTCTGCCCAACACATACGTCTGCTTCTACTCACCATTCTGCCAAAAAACATGTCCTGGGTCACAAACCCAGCTCACAGCTATCTCAGAGCCATGGGAATCCCTGAACTGCCTAACCAAATGACACAATCTGTGCTACTACCTGGTGCCGTAGGGTTTTTTTGGGCACTGACCCAAGCCATCAATGATGCCCAGCTTGTCTTTACCAAATCAGCTTAGAGACATCATACCATTTCAAATAGGAAATTTCACTTTTCTGTGATTACCTAGGACCCCCCTTTGGTCCTCCTGCTGCTGCTCACAACCCTTCTGCTCTCTGCTAACCAACATACAGGTCTTTAGTACATTTTGCCACATAGCTACAAGACTGTCCTCAGTAACAGTATCGAGAAGCCTTTTGTTTTGATATGCATTTAATAATGGTGCTTTCAAGCCACAGGGGGCTTGTCACTACTTCTTGATCTCCATTTCACCCCAAGGTCTCACGTACATATTGCAATACCCTCGCAGAGCGTACAGGCTGAACGGGCATTACTAAGATCTGACCTTGCAAACCAGGAAGCTTAAATTTTGCAAAGCTGATGCTTGAAACGCTACACTCCTTTAACCAGGCACAGCATTTACATAGTTACTCCTCCAGCTCCTCAACGCGTGGGAAGTAGCTACTTGGCTTTAGTCTGACACTCCACACCTACTCCGGACCATGAGAATTAGGCCCTTATTTCACATCCATTGGGTTTTCCCTGTTTTATAAGAACAAGATTTCCAAGTAGGTTTGACTCCTGTTGCAGTGAACATTAATGAGGCTGTGAGAGTGGCACCAGAAGGGATTAATTTTTTTTTGGTCTTGTGTTTTGGGTTTACATGGCAAGGTTTTGGTAGCAGGGGAAGATTCCCCTAGGCCTGACAGAGTAAATACCAGCTGGGCTCAAGGCTGGACCCACTGCTGACCAAGGCCAAGGCCAAGGCCACCAGTGATGGTGGTAGCGGCTCTGTGATAACATATTTAAGAAGGAAAAGGGAAAAAAAAAAAAAAAAGAGCAGCAGCTTATTGCTACCAGAGAGGAATGAGAAGTTGTGAGAAACTGCAGACACCAAGGTCAGTGAAGAAGGGGGGGAGGAGGCACTCCAGGCATGAGAGCAGAGATTCCCCTGCAGCCCATGGAGAAGACCATGGTGGAGCAGGTTGTCCCCCTGCAGCACATGGAAGATGATGGGGAGCAGAGATCCCACCTGCAGCCCATGGAGGACCCTATGCTGGAGCAGGTGGAGACATATGAAGGAGACTGTGACATTGTAGGAAGCCCATGCAGGAGCTAGCTCCTGGCAGGAGCTGCGGCCCCATGGAAAGAGAGGCCCACACCAGAGCGTGTTTGCTGGGAATGACTTGTGGCTCTGTGGGGACCCAGGCTGGAGAAATCTGGGCCTGAAAGTCTGCACCCCGTGGAAGAGACCCACTCTGGGGCAGTTTGTGAAGAACTGCAGTAGTCTACTGGGAGGACTCACTTTGGTGAAATTTGTAGAGGACTGCCTCCCATGGCAGGGACCCCATGCTGGAGCAGGGGAAAAGTGTGAGGAGTTCTTCTGACAAGGAAGGAGCGGAAGAGATGTGTAATTAACTTACCTCAACCCCCATTCCCCATCTCTCTGTGCTGCTGGAGGGGAGGAGGGAGAGAAATCAGGAGTGAAGTTGAGCCCAGGAAGAAGGATGGGTGGGGGGAGGTTTTTTAAGATTTGGGTTTATTTCTCATTATCCTACTGTTTTGATTGGGTAATGAATTACATAAATGTTATTCCTTGTTGAGTCTGTTTTGCTGTGACATTAACTGTGGAATGATCTCTCTTTTCCTGTATCTTGACTTGCAAGCCTTCCATCATATTTTCTCTCCCCTGCCCAGCTGAGGAGGGGAGTGATAGAGTGGCTTTGGTGAGCATCTGACCTCCAGCCAGGGTCAAACCACCACATCCTGGAAACCTGAACAACTAGGGGCAAAATCTACTCTTGCCAAAACAAATGGAATTTTTCCAAACTTGCTGCCTCAGAAATTTGCCACACTTTCTCCATTCCTCTGATTTCTAGGAAGAAGGGCAATTTAGAAGCTTCAAAACTGTGAACTAAGATAGGCAGGAGATTTAGCTATAGGAATATAAGATGCTGAAAAACACATCCTTTCAGAAGGTTTCCACCAACACAAGAAACTGCTTTAAAATCTCTCTAAGATGTTGATGTCTGCAGGCAGAGAAACTAGGCCATGTGACTCACAACTTCTTGTGATAGCTGTTTCAAAGAGGTTTGAAAATACAGTGGCTAACTTTCTTGGAAAAGTAAAGACACCAGCTGCAGGTACAGGATGATCCAGGATGTAGACTGAGTTTCCAATAGGAAGAAATTTGGGCACTGTTCAGGCAAACAGTTTGGCCAAGCACTGTAGATAAGCTGCAGTTTAACGTGGCACCTTCCCATCGCACAGACCTCACTTACTACAGGCTTTGTCTTACCCAGTTGGACTTGACCTCTAGAGCCCAGACAGCTCATGCAAACTTGTCCTCGCAGCCTGGATCAGTCACAGACCACTAACCATAACTGCTCCGTGAAGGCACATTCTTGCACTTAAAGAAATCATGGAAACCTAATCTGCAGGATCTGGGTCAGAAGGACAAAAAAAAAACTTAGTTGATGTGCACGGAGCAGCTTGCCAGGCTCAGGAGAACTGCTCAGCCAGGGAGCTGGCGCACCGTTCTTAGCACGGGGTCTATTTTTTATTCTTAAGTTGGATAAACCGGTGGGTACCAACACGAGCACACCAGCAGGCGACACTTAGGAGCGAGAAGCTGCTGCTGGCTGTCGGTGAGGCAAAGGCATGTCACGAGGGCCGCTGTTTCGCAGTGACTGGCAGCATCTCGCCTCCCCGGGTGCAGGAATCCCTTGAATATTTTGTTATCAATTTTCCCCTGTGCCTCCCGCCGAGCCCGGAGTCCTGCAGAAGCTGAGGTTGCTGCCCCTCCACAAATCCTCCATCGCGGCGCGGTGGCTTCCAGCTTCGCCGTGCGCAGCGGTTTGTCAGTCTCCATCTAACTTGTAAAGGTCCATCCCCGCTGTCCGTCACCCACGGAGCCACCCCACGGGGAACTATACGGGATGAGAAGGCTCGAGTCAGGGATGCGACGCCGTAAGGCTCTCTGCTCCTTAACCCGCCTCACAAACACGAGGCTGCATCATTTTGACGGCCCGCCCCCTCCGCACCCCCCCGGCCCCTCTTTTATCCTTGCATCTTCAGGTGACGTTTTCCAGCTGTTCTCCGTTGCTTGGACATTCACGCCGCCCGGGATGCCGAGGCGGGAGCCCAGCCCTCCGAGGCGGGCCGGAGCCGAGGCTCCGGCGAGAAGCGCACTCTCAGAGACACCCAGAACCAGCGGGTCCTGAGCTGCCGCCCGCCTCAACCGCTCGCCCGTCGTCGTCGTCCCCCCGCCTCGCCCCGCCGCCCTAACCCCGGGCGCGGTACAGCCCACGGCGGCAGCTTCGCGGCACAGCCGCCCGCCCCGCCCCACCTGCGGGCGGTGGAGGGAGTCGGCTCCCGTTCCAGCTCCAGCTCCCGTCGGCGGGGCGCGCTCTGTCCCTCCCGCGAGGCGCTGCCGCGCCCCCGCCCCTGTGCTACCGGCTGTGGCCCCCCGCCCCGTGCCGGCGGGAGCGGGGCTTTCCCTCTCCCGATAAGCCACTCCCGCTCCCCCCGCCTGGCTCAGCCCCAGCCCCCCCCCAACGCGCTCCGTTTTCCGCTGCCGCCAGCGCCCGCGCCTGCTCCGGGAGGAAGCGGGGCGGCGGCGGCGGCCGGCCGAGCGGGACACGCCTTTCGTTCTCCCCGTCCCGGCCTCCCGGGCCCCGCCGCACACCGCGGGCGCGGCGTAGCGCAGCGCAGCGCGGCCGCCGCGGCCCCGCCATGAGCCGGAGGTAGCGGCGGCGGCGCCTTCCGCAGCCGCCGCCGCCCGCCCCGCCGCGGCGGCGGCCGGGCCCGCGATGCCGAACCAGAAGGGCGGCAAGGGCAAGAAGAACAAGCGCGCCAACAGCAGCGGCGACGAGCAGGAGAACGGGGCGGCGGCGGGCGGCGGAGCCGCGGCGGCGGCGGGCGGCGGCGCCGCGGCTGGTGGCGGAGCCGGAGCGGCAGCGGCTGGCGGCGGCGGCGGAGCGGGCGGCGCTGCGGCCGCGGGCGGCGCGGCGCCCGGGGACGTCAAGAGCGGTGAGCGGCGGCCCGGGCCCCGCGGCCTCCCGCGGTGGCGCAGGCGGCGGCTGTGGGGCGTGTGGGCGGTGCTGGGGGGGCCGGCGGGCCGGGGCAGCGCCCGGCGAGAGGGGATGTGCGGGCGTGAATCTGGGGGCGGCGGCGGGGAAGGAGGGGTGGGCGAGGGGGTCGGGCGCCGCCTGGGGCCCTGCGCGGCCGCTGCCGCCGCCGGGATCTCCCCGAAATGCGCGGAGCGGGGCGGGGGCTGCTCGCCAGGGTGTCCCCGCCCGGTGACCCGCCGGAGGGCGGGAGCCTCCGCGGCGGCGGTGCTGAAGGCGGTGCGAGCCTGCCTGCCCCGCAGGGCTGGGCTGCCGTAGCTGCGGGCGGACGGGGGGGCGGGCCGCCCGCCCGGGAGCGCGGTCAGGGGGCAGAGCGCATCCCCGGCGGCGGTCGGGAGGTGCAGCGCCCGCCGGCCCCGGCCGCGTCTCGGCATACTCGGGGCTGGGTTGAAAAACCCCGACTTTATTTCAGCACAATTAAAAATGGAGTCCTACTTCGCGGTCCGTTTTACAGCAGCGGGGTTTGAGAGGGTGACAGACTCACTTTTCATCAACCATTTTATGCTGCCTGTGGTTGGTGGGTAGCTTGCTTCAGAGCAAATTCGCTGAGGGGTCTTCTTGCGGTAGCTTGCATTGCCATCCACGTTTGGAGGTAGCTCTGCTGCAGAGCGGCATTCCCGTTTACAGCTAAAGGTAGGCTAGGATTTCATTAGGGTTTCTGCCGAGCCACCTCCCCACACACCCCGCACCACACAAGCATCTTATCCCTGCGGTTGCATTCACAAGCTGCGGTGCGTAGTCCCGACTCTTTGATTTCATTCTCCTCCCGAGTTGGACTTCAGCTTTTTCCTCTCCACGCTTTGGGAAAAGGGGAGGGTAGCTACAACCCGTTTTACACTTTGTGGCAGTATTTTTGCCTGGCTGCTGTTAGCAAAAAGGTAGTTCCAAGAATCTTACTTTGGTTTTCAAAATGTCTGATTCCCATGTAATATTTAATAGAAACTTTTCTTTAGAGATACTGGAAATGCATTATGAGTCACTTTAGCTCACAAGGTCTTCACCAGGCTGTTTTTATGAGTATCACGTACTCCAGAGAATCATGGGGAATGCTTAGAATTTCCTTTTTGGGTTTGTTTTGGGTTGGTTTTTTTTTTTGACTATTCGAGTGAACAAGTGGGGGCAGGGGGGAATAAAGGTTAGCAAGAGTCAGAGAATTTCTGGAGCATGTTTACCATGACTTCAGGCCGGTGATGTGTGTGACATCCGCTTTGCAGGTGATGTCTCATACATGGCGCTATTGGCTTGTATGTGGTTTTTGAGGTGGGGAGAAACAGTGTTTTCCAAATGATTTTTGCCCAGGCACAAGTGAAGACAGAGGTGCCTTGCTGCTATGTCTGTTTTGCGTGGGGATAACGAAGGTTTGTTCCTTGTGCAGATGTCACTGAAAGTGATGCTAGTGAACACTGGTAGTGGTACAGCTTGCTAGCTGGACAGGTTGTCAGTTGTCTTCATCTGTGGGACTGTCCCCCACAGGTACTGTATGTGTCCTTCCTCAGGGTTGGGCAGCTTCCTCTGAAGCTGAGGCTGCCTTTCCAGAAGCTAATCTGAGATGCTCCTTTATTATCTCCCTTCCTGCTTCCTTATGACTTCAGTGGTCAGAAACATCCTTGAATCTTTTGTCAACTTCCCCCCTCCTTCCCCCAACAGAGGTACAGCATTGGCTTTGGCACTTGCTGTAAGTGCCTGACAGGCACACCTGATCTTTGCCTTGACAAGATCATTGTGCCTAGTTATATCTTTCATTTCAGATAATAATAAAGGTTGGAGGAGTAGATATGGTTGCTAGCTTTATTTTACATTGGCTACTGCCCATCAGATAATCCCGAGATGGAAGTTTTGTAAATCATTTCTCACTGATAAGTCCAAAGCTTTCAACAGTTTTGGCTCAGGAGATGAAAGGAGAAACTGCTCCTGTCGTGCTGAAGAGCTGGGAATCCATCTTTCATGTGCAAGGTAAAGATTAGATGATCATAACGGATACCCCCAAGTCTTCAAATCTGATGAATCTGAAATGAAGCTATGTAGTCTAGCCAGGGCCTGGGTGGCAAGTATCCCGTTACTGGACTCAAGACGTTTGTAAGAGGCTGTGCACTTATGTTTGCTTGATCACTAAGCAGTTTATGGAGGACGTGGCCTGCTGCAGTGAGTTGCGAGGTTAATAGAGTTCTGCCGTACACAGTCAACTCTCGATTATTCATGGGAGATTATCTGGGTTGCAGATTAAGTGTGCTGGGTGCGGGGAAGCTCACTGCTCTGCTGCTTTGGGACCGTGCAGCTACATGCTGTGACTTGCACTGCCCAGGCTTGCTGGTCCTGTGGGTCCCTGAGGTCGTTATTCCCTCCTGGATTGTCACCGTATATTGCTCTGGAGCAATTTGCCTGTGGCTGGTATTGCTCTCCTACTCTGTCTTTCCCTGGAAAAGTGGTAGATGATGATAACCTAACCTGTTTTCTTTCATTAATATGCCAAGGCAGAAGTACGCAGAGATGAAAGCAGCAGATTTAATAATTGCAAAATTAAGATTGTCTGTGAAAACCTTGTCTTTGCATCCTGATGTCAATACAACAGTCTAATTACACAGTCCCGTCAGGACCTTGCTTTGCTCAGGGAAGGGAGAGCAGTTCAGATATTTTTTTGAAGTCTTCACAGTTCATTATGTGGTCCATGTATTGTTTCTGCCCCCCATCCATGTGCCATAACGAAACAGAATTTCTAATTTCCTCCGGGCTTCTCCGTGCAGCCCTGACTAACGGTGCCATGGTTATAGCACCCCTCTACAGTTGAAAGGTGATGTTCTCTTTTGCGTTTTCACAAATTTAGCTTCAGTCCCGGCACAATTTTTCCTCAAAGTCTCAGTCAATTTTTGCCATGATGATTAAGAAACTTGGGCTGAGTTTTTCCCCTGCTCCAAGAGGGCATCTCCTCGTGCTTTTTCTGGTGGTGCTTTATTTTTGGTATGTTCAGAGCCCAAAGTGTGGTCAAAGGGTTCTCGACTTCCCTGTTTGGCTGTGGGAATCGGGAAGGTGGAGAGCATAACTGGTGACCAGATGTGATGGCTTTTCTCCACCTTGCGCTCTAACTTTTCAGCAGGTGTTGGGATGATGCCCACAAGGAGCATTCTCCTTGCGTAGCTATGCCTTCCTTCCCTCTCTCATCCATCAGAGCAAGCAGGAATTCTGTATGTGATAGCTGAGTCTTTCTTGACCAAACTGCATCCATTTTCTGCACCAAATGAGGCAGAGATCACGTGGAGGGGGCGGACTAATTTAACAGTATTTTAGTCAGCAGAGAAACTGAAATCTGATGTCACAGAAAGTCTAATTTCTAACATTCTCTTGTCTTCAGAGTGGTTGAATGATATTCCTAACAATTTTTTTGTTTGTTTTGGGCTAATTTTCTGGGTTACTTTTCTTAACCAAATGCGAAAATCTGTGCTGTCATCATGTAAAAAATGATGCCAGCAGCTCCGTGGGACTGTGCAGTTACCCCACTGGCTCCAGCCGTGTGGATTTCCAGGGCTCCCAATGGCAGCAGTTGGTTATCTTAATCTGTAACCATAAACAAGCGTGAGGGGACAAGACATTTTGTGGATACTTTGCCCTGAGCAGAAAAAGAGGAAAAGCCACAGGGTTTACTTCACATCCAAAGGCTCTGAGTGGCAGATTACTTCTCTGTTTCTGGCTTGCTGACCCTGAGCGCTTTTACACTGTCAGCTCCAGCCATTTTATCCCTTTAGCCTATAAACTTCTTGCTCTGGTCTCCACGTATAGTTGTTTATGACCCTAAAGTTCTTTGTTCCATCCATTTTATTTGCCTAGTTTCCATTCTTGATCTCATTATCTGGTGGACCCAAGTCGTCTTCCTCCTCCTGATGGTTGCTGTCTTGGCATCTTGCTGCTTCGTCCCCTTGTCCTTGTCACTCCAGTTTCTTCAGCACTGGTGCTATGAGAATATAAGAGAAAAAGTGAAGCTAGCTCTCCATATCTGTGCATTTTCCTTTTAAAATGGTGATCCTTATAGCTGGCTAAATTAGACTAAAATGATACGGTGTAGTTATCTTTAAATCACTGTCCTGCAGTGCATTTGCCGGTTGTTTTAAGACCCCGCATTTGTCCCCCCTCAGCACAGGTGAGCCCTTGAACTGCAGAAGTGGAAGAGCTGGCGAGTTGGTGGGTTGTCAGGTGGAGCTGCCAGAGGTCAGATTCATACCAGATCTCTGGGAATGAGAAAAAAGGGCTGTGGGGGAGCTGGTGGAGGTGGTCGCTGTAGGTTTCACAGGAGCATGGCTTCCCAGGAGTAGAATTCCCACCACAGCAGCCAAAGGGTCATGTGAGCAATGCCCACTGTGCTGGCTGGGCTCTGGACTTGTCTGTAGTTACCTGGGTTTCAGATTCATCTGCTCTTCACCTAGGTTTCACAAATGTGTAAGACTGATTTACTTACAAGGAAAAATACTGATGTAGGACAAGTGTGTGAAGAAGAAAATCAGTCAACACAACAGTGATTAACGTATGAAAGCTATGACTGGCCAGCAATTAAGATGTACTGAAAGGGAAAAGATTATATCCTGGAGGTGGGACAGCTAAAGAGGGTTGGAAAATTTGTCAGCATGATATTTAATTTAAAAATGTATTTTTAGAGCATGAATTGCCATAGTATTTGAGCATGGAGTAGTATTTGTCTGTCAGTTGTTCCCTGCTGCATGTGACATCCCACTCCGGTTTGGCACTCTCGCGATTGTTAAGTATCGGCACCTTCTTGTTCCTTAGCTTGAGGGAGTCCCATTGAGAGCAGCGAGACCACCTGGAAAATTACGTTTATACTCTGTTGCAGTGACTACAAAATTTAATACCCATTAATTTTCTGAAGGATAACCATTTTGCTTCGTAATTCCATTGAGTTCTTATAACTGCAGAAATGGGTTGAATGCAAATTTTGCTGTCTCTGTCAAGGCAAAAAGAACTTTCACATTCAACTCAAGATTTTTAAACCTATGCAATTGCATGCTTTTGTAGCAATGTTCTGCTTCATGTTCTGCAAATCTTTGCAAATGGAATCATGTCTGTGGTACTGCTGAATAAAAGAAATAATACCACCCTTTCATGCAAGCAACTGCACACCCATTTAATGTTTTTTTTAAGAGTTGTTTGCTACCAAAATGGTTATCGGTGCCCTGATGGCGTTCTGTGTTCATGTGATTAGTCATTTGCTCAAGTGCAGTGCTTGCATGAGTAGGGGTTGGACTCGATGCTTGTTAGGTTTTGTATGAGGAAATACAGTTTCTGAACCGATTGCTTTACTTTGTCTGTACTCATCCTATTTCTTCCTCCCAGTGATCTAATGAGTAGTGACAAAACAATTTCTAGTCCTTGGAGACATTTGTACGTTTTCTTCAGCCTTACTTACAGCCTTGCATATTGAGACATCCTTTGATATTAAAGTACCATGATGACTGGCAGACGTCCATCCTTCTCTGTTTTCCTTCCTGCAGTGTATGTGTGGGGAAAAAACCTGAGGTAAACCTTGCGTCCAGCTCACAGTAAAATATTCCGGCTAATCTTCAAGGTGTCTAAATTACAACAGCATTAGTAGGGCACAGGCTTTCTTTAAACAGTTTCGATAGAAATTCAAATAATATCAGAGAGCCTCTTGAAGCAGTAATCTATTCGCTGGAGTGGGTAATTCCGTTTTGAAAGCTTGCAGGATTTTGAGTGGAGCACTGGCATTTCCCAGTAGATTTCAGTGACCTTTATCTTGAGAGCATTCACTTTAACCTTTATCTCTTTCTCTCTGTCTCTCTTGCAATGGTAGAGTCCATCAGCCCTCTTTCCAGGGCTTGAGAGGGATATTGCTGTTGTTCCTATCTTGAATGCCTGCTGGGAGAGGAGGTAGCTTCAGTCAGAGCCTGGCTATCGAGTGTGCCTGGCACTCCCCGTCTCTGTTTCAGTGCTACCCATACCCGTTCTGGGAGCAGCACGCAGTCGAGGTCTCTGTGTGCTGTACAGATGCCAGAGTCGGCACACGGGGAGGACTGGGAGCCAGCACGGCATCGTGAGGGAGATGTCTATTGGAGCCGACAGCTCCACATTCAGAGGCTGCTGTCATGTAGGAATGCTAGGTACTGTGTCTAGGGTGACTGTGTCTCCTGTTTCCCACCAAGTTTCTACCAGCTTCTTCAGCATAGGAAATAAAAATACTGTCTGTCATATTGAAACCTGGAAAGACCAAGGACACAAACAACCCAAGACTTGAAATGAGAAGAGGTACTGATACCACTTGATTCAACCTTTTCTCCTTTCTCTCTTCTCCCCTTGTGCTTTTAGAGTGGGTCTGGTGGCTAGCTGGCTCTGCATCTGGGCAGGTCCAGCTTGTGGTGATTACATCTGTGCTTGATATTAGGGCATCTACTGCGTGCCATCTTTGTCTCTCTATTTCTAGCATGAGTTGGACTTTGCAGCTGAAAACTTGGCTAGGGCAGGTGCATTGGAATCTGCTTTGGTTATTAGGATGTCTGTTTCTTGTGGTGTCATTTCCTGTAATGTTTCAGGGTATTAAAAGCTACTGGAAGGATACAGGAGGATGATTTAACTGTGGAATTGCTTTTCTGTGGGGATGATTCATGTGTGGACAAAGCAACAGCCAATGTTCAAAACACACTAATGCTCACCAGTCTTGAGATGGTCACTGGTCTCTGCAGCCACCATGATGGAGGCAACCAGAAAAATCCACCCTATGCTGAGGAGTATGAGGAGTCTTCCTGGCCCAGGGATGATTGCTTGTGGCACAGAGGACTGATCCTCACCTGACCTGGTTAAGCCAACTCAGAATTTGCACGGTAGTATCAGGAGTGCGTTGGCATTAGATGTCCTGGAGCTGATGGGTGTAGAGGCTAGTGCTGGTACGGTGAGATGGTGATATTTTCAGTGGGATTGAGGGTGTTACAGCACAAGGCCAGGGCGAGATTTCTCCTGTGAGTCTCTACATCCAAAGCAAATGCCAAAGCTGGTGATTTAAATTGTTCTCTGTGTTTGGGTGGCGGGTATTAAATGGAACAAGTTGCCCAAATTGGCCAGATGATAACTGTACAGATAATGGTAACTTCTGTGAGAGCGTGTGAATTCTCATGATGGGTTTCAGCAGTGTAGGCAGTTGGTCCAGCTTGGAGCACAGATGGCTGTGCAAGCAAACCGCAAAACTTGTGCGCATGTAAGTGCCTGTCCTCATTGGTCTGTAGTTATCTCTTGACTTTCTAACTGACTTTGGTGAGGTGATGGCTGAGCTGGGAGCAGGTGGCTGAATAAGAACTGCAGATAACTGACTTTGGATCATTTGCTAATTGCTGATTTCATACGTAGGTGCTGGCTATTAGTTAGGTGTTACTGTGGCAGGTATGAGTTAATCCTCCATGATTTCCGTAGCATCTTCTCACTGCTGTGTTGTCACTAGACCTTACTTGGTTTTGATTTTTATTGCTTTTTTTTTTTTTGAGAAGACAACTCCCTTGGAGGCCAAGCATGAGGTCAGCATAAGTGAAAGGCACAGAGATGGTTCTACCACCTACTGAGCCCTCCAGGAATCCATCATCTGAATTCCTAGGTGACCTGGAGTTTAGCAGCTCCCAGTTACCCGAAATATTTTCTTGGGGCAGGTGATCATGTGACTGCTCACCTGATAGAACTAGTGACATCTTGCACATGGGGTAAGGATGCCAAGGAGAGCTGGGCTGTTTTATGGCTTTGGTCTCCTTGAAGTCCCTTCCGAGTGTAAATATTGTCTGCAGATACTTGATCCTTGGGGGCAGGATTGAGCTCCAGGTTGGCACGTAACTGTCAATGTGTAGATGCTTCCATGTGGAAAGCTATCAGCCAGACTCCCATTGCAATGGGGGGTTGCCTGGAGTCAGTGGCTATCAGTTTGGCTGGGTCTACCTTGGGTGCCCTGCCAGCCTGAGCTCTGCCTATAGCTCACTAAAGGTGGACTGCTGTCCTTGGCTACTCTTTCCAGGAACGTAAGAGGGAGTCTTGTGACACAGGAGAGAGCCTGTGTTTTAGGCAGCTTATCAGGTATTGCTGTCCTGTTTTTTCCCCTCCCTCCTGGAGAATGCCTGGAAACTTTCATCTTGATCAGTCTGCAAAGATTGCTTCAGAAGTTTTGGAGAGGCGTCAGTCATCATCAGTGAGTGTTATCAATATAAGCCGTGAGCTGAGCTGTTTTGCAAGACTTCTCTTGCTGTTTGTCAGCTGGTTGTTGTTGTTGTTGCTACACTGAAGATCCAAGCCTGCCTTTTGGATCCACTTGTGAAACGTTTTTTCCCCACTGCATTCTTCCTGCTGCATTAAGCTCTTGGGGAGGTGACTGATGGTTTCTGTATTGCCCTATTTCTCGCACTGTCTGAACAGCCACACATATGGCAGGACCTTTTCTTCATGTCGTGGTAATGGTTGGAATATTAGATTGTATTCCAGGGTTTGCCAAAGCAACTGCACCGGACAATTAATACCAGTCTGTTTTGTTGTTGTGATGGTGGCTTACTTTCTACAGCTGCATTGTGGTATTAGCACGATAATATTGTATGACTTCAGTTAAAGTAAAGCTATGCTGATGGCAGAGGAAATTCGGAAGATTAATGCAGATGGTTGGTAGGGAGTAGCCTTCCACAGAAATGACTCAGCTCTGGTTCAAGCTGGCAGAGTGAACAATTCTTGGCTGTGTAGGGTTGTGAAGAGAGCACTGTTTGTGGGAAAGCAGTGGTAGAGGTTAAAGCACTTCATGTACAAAGCGTGTATCCCACAGGTTACCCTTTCTGGCCTAGGTAACCTTGGCAAGTAGTGTGTCCTTGGCATAGGTGCTGAGATGCTAGAGTAACAGTAGACCAAACCCAAGCTGTAGTGTCTTGCAGCTGGATCCAGGTCCAAGACCTTACGTATTTTTCAGATAATTTCATTTTCCAGTTCCATCGTAATGTACTGTTGCCTGATGCTTGTGTTAAGATGACAGGAGTGTTGCCTTTTCCAACAGCTGCTGCACTTCTCCCTCCTGCCCCCAACCTCACGTGCACAACAGCTCCCTTGAGCTTGACTAGCAAGTCTGCATTGATCTGAAACCTACACTGATGAGTACAAGAAATAATTATCTCTTTCTGTCCACTGACTGAAAAACTTCAGTGCTTAACACACCGGATAATGTGGGAACATGGAGGGGGAAGAGCAAATTTTGCTTTGGCCATCCGTGTTGAGGGCTTAGAACAAATGAGAGCAGTCACAAAACTGAACCTGTGGAGTCGTCATATTTGGCTGGCTGGGTACTTCATTGGTTTTATGGCGGGTGTGTAAATAGAAGTGAACAACATTCTCCTTCATTCACTTCACTGGAGGGTAGTTCCTCAGGCAGCCGTTGTTCTGCTGCTTTCGTTTGGGTCATAAATCGGGAAGGGTGGTCTTCAGAAACCCTCTTCCTTTTTTATTAAAATGTAGAGACTGCGATGATGTGGTTTCTGTTGAAGGAGATTTATCTCAACTGTCTGTTTCTATTCCTGGTTCTTATCGATGTTTATAAACCTGAGCAGAAAAACTGAGAAAAAGCCAAACACCCAAACCACCTTTCTTGCAGTTTTCTGTCATGTTCTTATTTTTGAAGTAAAAGTCAATTTTACGGTAGTACTGTCCGAAATAAAACATAACCTCCGTTAAGCAGTGAGCTGCCTTTGCTCAAATGTACGTCTGTTCGGAATGTTGTGTGTTATTTCTGTTTAAAAGGACATTTATGTGCTGCCCCTTGTAATTATTTTCAGAATTACTGATCAAAATCACTAGGGTGGAATATGAGAAAATGTATTTATTTTTTTATACCAAAGTACAGCTTCTTGTGAGAGGCAGCGTGCAGTTGCAGCTTGGCAGCCTGTCTGTACAGCCGTGTGCTACGGCTAAACGTCAAAGCCGTTCAGCTACAAGAAGCTGCATGTTGTCTTGGTTTGTTCTCTTGGGCTGTGAAAACCGTGTTGAAACCAAGAGCTAAAAGAGGGGTACTTTTATGGTCGTTTAGTCGCTCTTTCAGATGGGTCTGCTGGGAGAAGGGATGCTGCTCTGATAGCTGGTAATCTTTCCTGTTTCCTGAACTTTGGTTTCACAGCTTTGGAAACCAGAAATTTGTTGGGCTACTTGGGAGCAAATTATGTTTAGGTGACAAACCAGCTTGAGGCTGCAGGTGAGGATGGGCAGTTTGGCCATGTGAGTTTCTGTTTACTGCCCTTACTTGTCTCTCATGACAGCAGTTGCTGTACTGGTATCATAAAACATTAATACGGTGATTTGAGCTCTGACTTTTTGAAGAATAATCTCAAAATGCATTTCTAATTAATGGGAAGTAGAGCAGCTTGATAACAAGAGTTTTAAAAGTTTTGTAATTCTGTAATAAGTGCTTAATCATGATTTTATAAACAAGACAAAATAACCCAGAGCACTTTGAAGGGTGTGAATTGATGGGAAGAGCTCTTCACATTTGCTAATGTGGCTCCCATACTAAGTGATACGAATGCTGACTCTTTCACTCCTAAGGCATATCTGTTGCTCTAAACTGGGAAAGTTGCACAAAAAATAGCTTTATTTTCTGTTTCTTGTTTATTTTTTATGTAGGAATATGTGGTATGATTATGTTTGGCAGGAGACACAAATGGATGGAGAGAAGTCTGCAAGGGATGTTCAGTCCTGCGCAGTCTCCTTTGCGCAGACAGACCTGCTGGAATTTGTAATGTGAGGCAGAACTGAATGTAGGCTTGAGGTTTTTATATGCTTTTCAGGGAGTGGAGTTTTCGGCTTCCTTAGATATGGGGATACTACAGAAGTGGCAGAACTTTCTTTCAAGACAACTTTCATTAGCCATGCTGGGTGCTTCAGTTTTCAGTTGTGGAAATAATGCAGTGGTCTTATCAAGGCCTTCTCCACAGCAGCATTAGACTTTGTAGCAACAAAGCTGTTGTTACCAGTGAAAGCAGGTGGCTTGACTGGCATTAACCTTGCTGTGGGGCATGGCAACATGCCAGGGAGACCTGTTGCTTTTCTAGACTATTTCCTGTGCTACTACAGTGACAGTAAGTGAAATGTCAGGTGGGTAGGGACCAGCTTCTCTTAGCAGTGATGTTTTCCAGAGTGATTTCAGTGCCATCATTTAACAATTCAGTGGAGTCTTTCTGCGTGGAGGAAGGCTCTTATTTGCTCCATCACATTCTTACAGCTGCTGTAGACTTGCTTTTGCTGCGGTGATTGTATGACCAGCCAATTCACACTGAGTAGATAGAAGATAAGATGCAGGAGTATCTGGAAGCTTTTTAGTCATCTTGTTAATTTAAGTGTTGAAAATGACATTGCTTTCCAAAACTTGAAGCTTTTTCTTGCTCAGTTATTCTATGTGGAAGGTTCCCCAGGTAATCTGGCATCTGTAAATTCTCAATGAGAAGCTGGAGAAGATCCCATTCTGAAGTCCTTCTGATGATCAACCAGGGGAAAATGGGGAAAAATATGTTAAAAGTCACCTTTACAAGGCCTCTAGATACATCAAGTAATTCCAAACATGTTCTGTGGAATATACAGACTCTGGTGCTTTTTTCTATATTTCAGCCACTTACTTTGTTAATTTCTTTTTTTTTGTCCACATAATGAAGAGGTTGTAAACTTCTCAGGGGGCTAGAGATCCGTGTTTTTGCATCCAAACCTAAAACCATGTTTGTTGTAATTCTATGTGGATGGGTTCTGGTGGGGAAGGGAGGCTGCAGGGCTGGCTTCTGCAAGAAGCAGCTAGAAGGCCCCAGAGAGTAAACATCACAGCCATCACATCGGCCGATTCAAGGCTGTACTCATCGCTGACCAAGGCTGAACCCATCAGCAATGGTCACAGCGCCTCTGGGAATCACATTTAAGAAGAAAAAATACACAAGCAGACACTTTTTGCCAGCAGAGAAGGGAGTGAGAACATGTAAGAAACTGTGCAGACACCAAGGCTGCTGGAGGCAGGGGGAGGAGGTGCCCCAGGTGCCAGAGAGAAAGATGCTCCTGCAGCCCATGGAGAAACCCGTGGTGGAGCGGGTGTCCCCCCACAGCCCATGAAAAAGGCTGAGACTGCACCTGCAGCCCATGGAGAGGCCCCTTGCTGAAGCAGATGGAGATATACAGGAGATGCTGTGACCTGTGTTGGAACAAGCCTCTGCCAGCACTTGCAGCCCATAGAGAGAGACAGAGACACAGAGATGAGTGAGAGAGGTCAATCCACGCTGGAGCAGGTTTGCTGGGGGGAAACTTACGACCCCGTGGAGGACCAGGCTGGAGCAATATGGGCCTGAGAGACATTCTGTGATTTTATGACTGCACCCCATAGCAGTGACCCACTCTGGGGCAGCTGGTGAAGAGCTGAAGCCCCATGGCACAGCAGGGGAAGGGTGTGAGGAATGCCCCCCACCCCTCACCTAATAAGGAAAACAACTTGTGAGGAACTGACCAAAATCCCCATTCCCCCATTCCCTGCCCCAATCCGTGCCACAGTGGGGGTGAGAGGGGGAAGAAGGAAGAGAACTCATGACTAAAATGAAGTCCCCTAAGAAGGGAGGGGTGGGGGGAGGTGCTTTAAGATCTGGTTGCACTTCTCATTATCTGACTCTGGTGTCACTGGGTGTGCAGTGCAGTGTAATTAAAATTAGAGACTTTCCTTTAATTCTGTGTTGAGTCTGTTTTGCCCGTGACACTGATTGTGGAATGATCTCTCCCTGTCCGTATCTCGACTTCGAATATATATATTATCTCAATATATATTTTCTCCCCTGTCCAACTGAAAAGGGAGTGATAGAGCGGCTTTGGTGGGCATCTGGCCTCTGGCCTCCCGACAGGGTCAAACCACCACAATGTTCGAAGGCTAATTAAGGAAACACTTTACTTTTTTAGTGAGTTAACTCAGCCAGTATGGATGAAGGAGTGTAAAGTCTTTATTCTAAAGTGGAAATCTCTAGACTTGTCTGTATAGTAACTTTCTCAGTTGTCAGCTATAATTATACCTGAGACTGTTAGAACATTTACACTCCGACACACAGAGCGAGCATAAGTAGATTTTTGGCATGTTCTTTCTTCCTGCCTCCTGGCAGTGGTAGAAAGGAATAGATACCAAAATAGATGAATACAGGCAATGCATAAGTGAGAACTGTTCACACTGGTACCTCCGGTATCTTGCTGCACATCTGACTTGAGATGATTTGCCTTTAATGGTTTCAGTTTAACTGACTTCTCAGAGATCAATCGCATGAGGATGCTGTAATTGCAAACTGCGCTTTCGGATCCATAACATGATGGAAAAAATGACTGACAATGAAGAAAAAATTATTGGAGATGCTTGGTGTGACTTGAGTTGAAGTCTGGGAGAGTGGGTGGGAGAACTCTCTGAACTAGTAAACTAAGAGATTGTGTTTCAGAGCGCGTAAGTTATCTTTTCCTTTCAGCCATCAAGGTTGTACTCAAAAATACACAGTAAAAAAAAGGTGGAGAAAAACTAGTCATTTGTAACCAATAAAATTCATGTTTCTCAGAGGCATCTCAAAACCTGCCTGTTCTTAGTGGGCTTTTCCGAGACCTGAGTCAACTAGTAGGAATCTAGGTGTGACATGTATAGAAGGAACTTCCAAAGAGCCCCAAAGGAACACCCCTCTTTCTCTGTTCTCTCCAATTCATTGATTTGTCTTTAATGACTGAAAAAGTCCATATTTTAAAGTGAAATAGGCTTTTTTTTCCTCCCTTCTTTAAGAGAACATTTTCAGGAATGTGCCTTGATTGCAGTTTTCAGGCTAGTCCCTGAAGGAATGGTATTACAGAATATTCTCCTGTGCCACTGCTGGCACTAGAAACAGAGCCAGAGAAATGAGGTGAAGGATGTGGCACCTTCTAGGGAATGGCTCAGGAATATTTTTCTCATACTCTTTGTGGCCATGTTTTCTGGGTAAATAAGTTGTAAGAGCTGTCTTAATCTTGTATTTACTGAAGGTAACCTTGAAGATTTTATGTATTCATAGCCTTTTACCAAAAATTTGTGGGGAAAGGGCAAAAACGCTACCATGGCAAAGATCTGTTGTGGCAAAGTATTGGGTTAGTGTATTGCTGCTTTAGGACAGGTGAGTAGCATGTCTATTACTGAGAGTCGGGGTAAAAGTGAACATACAACCTATCATCCCACTGCAAGTTATGTTGTAATATTTGTGCTAGCAGTAGCATGAACAGGATTAAAGGCAATGCAACAGTGTGGGGTTTTTTCCCCTGCTTTTATCAGATTGAAATTTGAAGTCCTGAGGCGAAAGAGGTTACAAGGCAGCCTGCCAGGCCTCTTGGAGCAGTGTTTATTTTTTATTTTTTTGTGAAGTGGAGGAAGCAGGAAGTCAGAAATACAGAGGAGAAATATTTGTAATATTTGACTAAGCAGCTAAAAACTTCATAATTAGAAACTCTTAAGATCCAGTAGAAACTCCAACAGAAAATTTCCTGTCTTTTCTGTGCCTCCCAGCTGCAACTGAGCAGCCGGAAATGGGAGTGGTTTGTAGTCTGCAGTACTGCACAGGGAGCTAGGGGAATCACAGACTGGTTTGGATTGAAAGGGACCTCAAAGTCCATCTAGTTCCAACCCCCTGCCATGGACAGGGACACCCTCCACTAGACCAGGTTGCCCAAAGCCTGATCCAACCTGGGATCTGCCAGGGAGGGGGCAGCCACAGCTTCTCTGGGCAGCCTGTGCTGGGGCCTCACCTCCCTCATAGTGAAGAATTTCTTCCTAACTTCTATTCTAAACCTAGCCTCTTTCATCTTGAAGCCATTATCCTTGCCCTGTCACTACACTAAGATGTCATTGCTCCATAAATGAATATGGAACATGATTTTAGAACATTTTTCTGTAGAAATGCATATTGTTGCAGGGGGAGGATTACAATAAACTATTCTTGGCTCAAGGATATAGCAAAGGCTGCTACTTTGCTGATAAAAGACCACAAGGCATTTGGGTTTTTTTAACCGGTGTTGCAGAACTATTTGGTTAGTGAAATTTAGCTATCCCAATAGTTCAGTGATGGTGATATAGTCTGTGTTTGCCTGAGCAATGTAACGAAGGCCCTCTTTTCTGCACTAGGGTCATCAGCTGTTTGTTTTGCTTTTCAAAGTCCTCTGCTTCCTTTTTCCTTCCCTAGCTGTTGTCTCTTGCTTGGCCCCAAAGAAGAGATCAATTCCTGCCTCTCCCTGTGATTCCAAAGCCAGGCTGTATTGCCTACTTGTTTTTCAAACAAGCATCTCTGTGTGTTCTCTCCATGTTGCCTTCTCAGGCTTCAAAGCAACCCTCCAGAAACATCCACAAAGCTTTTTCCTTGTTTCTTAAAGCCTTTGCAACTGTATCCGCAAGCCCTGGAGGAGGGCTAATGCTTTTGAGGTGCTTTGGCTTTGAATGTTAAACAAACTAATGTAATTTTGTTTCTTTATTCCTTCATTTCCATATCTCCTTTCACATACTTAACTCCTTTTGGCAAAGAGTGCTTTTTGCCCTGATCCAGACCTGGTACTTGTGAGGCCCTTCAGTAGTATGGAACATGAGTAAGAGCTTGCATGCGTATTTAGCATGGCATTTAAAAATGCATTATAATAAATGGGCTGTTAAGTTACTAATGTATCTTGTTTATCTTCCACAGAAGCCCCTTGTGCTACTCCACTGATCTGTAGCTTTGGAAGGCCGGTGGACCTTGAGAAGGATGACTACCAGAAGGTTATATGCAACAACGAGCATTGTCCGTACAGCACGTGGATGCACCTGCAGTGCTTCTACGAGTGGGAGAGCAGCATCCTCGTCCAGTTCAATTGCATTGGCAGAGCCAGGAGCTGGAACGAGAAGCAGTGTCGCCAGAACATGTGGACAAAGAAGGGATATGACCTGGCTTTCCGCTTTTGCTCCTGTCGGTGTGGGCAGGGTCACTTAAAGAAGGACACTGACTGGTACCAGGTGAAGCGAATGCAGGATGATAAGAAAAAAAAATCAGTGTTGGAGAAGAGCACGGGAAGGTCGATGGCAGAGTCATCTGAGGAGGCCAAAAAGGGCAGGCCAGCCAACAAGCCGCAGAAAGGCTTGAGTCATGACCTCCAGCGAAGGCATTCGATGGACAGGCAGAACTCCCAGGAGAAGGGCGTGATGGGCGGCAGCTATGCAGTTCGATCGCCTTGCGTCTCTCCTGGCCAGTCCCCACCCACCGGCTACTCTATTCTTGCCCCCACACATTTCAGCGGCCCTCGTTCCTCGCGATACCTGGGAGAGTTTTTGAAGAACGCCATTCACCTGGAGCCCCACAAGAAGAACATGGCCGGTGGGGGCATGTTCAGGAACGCGCATTTTGAGTACGGGGCGGCTGGTTTGCAAGCACACAGATCAGGACACTTTGATGCCCCTGTGCAGTTTTTGAGAAGGCTTGATCTATCTGAGCTGCTCACTCACATCCCCAGGCATAAGTTGAATACTTTCCATGTGCGGATGGAAGACGATGCCCAGGTGGGCCAAGGGGAGGACCTGCGGAAGTTTATCCTTGCTGCTCTTAGTGCCAGCCACAGGAACGTTGTAAACTGTGCACTATGCCACAGGGCGCTGCCAGTGTTTGAACAGTTTCCGCTGGTGGACGGGACCCTATTCCTTAGCCCATCGAGACACGATGAGATTGAATATGATGTTCCCTGTCACCTTCAAGGTACAGGTTGTCTGTCAGTCATGCTAGGCTTCATTAAGTGATGGAACTGCCTTCTGTGCCCTAATCCACCCCCATTTTAGATTTTTCGTCTTGATTCTGCATTTTTAAGTAGTGCTGTAAAGCCTGAAGTCACACCCAAATTATCGTGTGGATCAGATTGAAACACTTAAAGAATTACAAGGAGCTAATGCCTTGTAGAAAGATCTGTGGCGTGTTTGGGTTTACAACTAAGATATTTCTCATCCTTTTTCTAGGTAGACCAAGGGAAGGTTTTCCAGCCACTCTGTTCTGCAGTGTGTGCTTGCTGATTTTTCTGTTGTGGGTTTTACTCCAAGATATGCACCAGCCTTTTAAACAACCTTTTAAATTTAAGCATGCTGTACTACAGCATGGCTGGAAGTTCTATTTGTACCACCGATGCAGAAGAGATGCGTCTCATCTGCTTTCAGACTAGAGAATGTCAGTTCTGTTCTATAGCAAACTATCTGTGATATTTTTTAATGTGGAAAGGAGTGTAGTCTGGCCTGTGTTAACAGCTTCCAGGAGAGGTTGGACGTAGTGAAAGTAAACATTTAATATGGGGAGTTGAATCAGCAATGTTGTAGTGGGGGATTTAGCCTTATTTCTAAGCTCCGGCCTGTTTGGACTGCATTCTGGTCATGTCCCAGCTCCAAGCTGAGTTGAGACCAAGGCATGTATTACTTTTCTCCTAGAGAAACAAACGAGTGAGGGCTAGGATGAGCTTCAGCTCTTCCTGAAAGCTGTGTCCCAACGTAAGGGATCAGGATGGTACATGGCAAAACACACCTGTCCTACAGCCTGCTGGCAGCCAGCATGGCTAAAATAAGTTAGAGAAAGTATTTTTCATTTGGTGTTCAAAAAGATAGAGTTACACATTGAAAGGGGTGTTGGGATGGCATTAATGAGGGGTATTTTGGCATTTAAGTTTCTCTTCTTTCAATGAAATGTGTTCTATCCCATGCATAGTCATAATATGTGTTATGTAACATTTCTTTGCTCAACAAACCTTGTATTTTTTTTTTCCTTCCTTAAATCACTGTGCATTAAGTCACTGAGCTGTATTCACACTAACATTACTGTTTGTGTCTTGCCTAATGTACTTGAAGGAGAAAAAGTAGTGGGCAAACATATAAGGTAAAAAACCTCCAGGATAACCAGCATATACATATGTGAGATAACAATGGCTACTTGCTTTTGTGGGGAGGCGTGCACAATGTGCTCGTGGTTTTATCAGTACCAGTAGCTGGTTTAGTATTAGTGAAGCTCACCATTTGGTAATACTTGCCACTAAGAATGAAACTGCAAAATACTTTTTACAGTTAATTGATCCTTACCCGTTGGATGGGACATCTGAAAAACTTGCTCAGACAAGATACTCTGAATAACTGTGAAATTTTTACCTCCTTGTCCTGGGTAAAATGGTTTATTATCAGAAGTATGCTTTGAAATGAAATTAAGCTTGCTGATCCAGGGTGCTATTTTCTCTTCAGTACAGAAAATAACTTCTTTTATTTCTGGTATATTTAAGATATCACATGCCTTATTGCCTATATAACAAGGATCCTGAAAGTTAAGCGGTGGGGGAATGTGGTACTTTAATGTGCAAGAACAGTGCAGAACTTCAGATGAGGAAAACTATTTTATTTTTCTGCGTGACACAAATTTTCTGTGCATGGCATATTTGAATGTCTCCAATCTCCAGTGTTCACTTCAGGATCAGAGTTTATTATATTTGGACTTCAGGCTCATCATATTTTCTAGAGCTGAGCACGCCAATGTGGAATAACTCCATTTTTACCAGCTCATACTAGAGTTTATTTTGTATATGTTTTAAGGAAGGATCTGGTTTTTTCTGAAATACTTGCTTTAAAGAAAAAGAAGTTAAACCCCAAACCACTAATTTTGAAAGTGTCTGGTATGAACTAATCCTAATTTGTTAATATTTTATTCCCTTTTATTTAGAAAGGGTACAAGATGTGTATCTTCTTTAAATTACAGGTTGTGATGTGTTCAGTACTTGGATGCTGAAGAGCACAAATTGCATTCCAAAAGAAAGACATATTATACACACTCCTGTTTCGAATCTGATCTGTAACTGCATTACTTCTTAACTTTGTCTTGCATAGCAGTGCAAAATGCGGCATATTACAGAATTAGTCCTCTTTGTCAGCCCATTTTTAATAGCCCACTATTAAGCTACAGATGGATTCAGTCACTACACATCGGGCACAATCTAGATGCCAGCTGTTTGTAGTTGTGTAGAGCCTCTTGTTTTGTGTGAAATTTGCATCTCAGATTTTGCTTTGGTGAGCTTAGTAACATTTATGTAGAGAAAATACTTCATTTTCAAGTCTGAGACGCTTGGTTTTTATGGAAGTCAATATATATGGGTTTTGAAGGTCATCGTGAGTACAGACAGAGCCTAAGGCCACAACAGAACTTAATAAGTTCATAGTCCTGAATGGCATGTTAAAGTTTGTATACATGTAACATACAGTGTTTCAAAATATACTTGCTATAAATGAATGATCACGAAAAAGTACATGAAAGAAAATTGCTCTTCTGACTGTTGCTTTTTTCCACGAGGAATATTAGGTCCTTAGTTCCTTCTTTGCTGGAAGATTTTGGCAAGTTGTTAAAAGAATCTGTACCCAGCTTGCTAATAAGCTTCAACACTTCTCCACTTCCTCTGTCAGGTGCCGATGAAGCTAGGACACAATCCTGGTTTTGGAAACACTGCAGCTCATCAGATAGATAGCTGAACCTGGCATCTGTTCGTGGAGCTTCAGCAACTTCTTTTAGAAAATATTTTGCTAAGGTCTACCAGCAAATGGAGGAAGGGAGGGTGGGCAGGGTGATGACTAATTCCTTAGTTCTGCATCCATGGAAAAAAGCTTCAGCCAAGCCCCATGCATGTCACATAGAGGCACATTTTTTTAATTTATCATTTGCTCTTTCTTAAAAAAAATAATATATTATTTATATCACTAAAGGGAAGATAATACATTGCGGGAAATGTCTGGTATAATCTTCTGTTCTAGTCTCCTTAAGAAGTGTCTTTCCTGTCCACAGGAAGGCTTATGCACCTCTATGCTGTTTGTGTAGACTGCTTAGAAGGGGTTCACAAAATTATCTGCATTAAGTGCAAGTCCCGATGGGATGGAAGCTGGCATCAGCTGGGAACTATGTATACCTACGATATTCTGGCAGCATCTCCCTGTTGTCAGGTTAGTACCATGCATAAATAAGACTCCTAAGGTGAAATTGCAACTGATGACAAAGCCAAGGTTTGTGTTTCTCTTCTCCCTTCCCCTCTTTTCTTTTCCAGCCCCTACCTATAAGTGCAATGCAAGACAGACAACTGAGTCCCTGTCACTTTGTACCTTAACTTATGAGGCACAAAGAACGCTAGCTAGACAAAAGTCAGTGCAGTGGTCAGTGCTTAGTACTGATGTTTTTAAATAGAGCCCCTTTAAATGCATTCACAATTAAATGATCACTAGCAGGTATGTTGGCATCAGATACAGTTCCAGTAGTATTTTAGTAATAGTTGCACACTGTGAGCAGATGTTTCATGTATTCGAGTTTCTTTTAGTTGCTTGAATTGTGTTTTATCATATTAGCAGCAAAAAAAGCCAAGGGATTGGAAAAACTAAAGAGTCTTTGTGCTTGGAGATTACCCAGCTCTACTTAATCTTTGCTGTGACTGACTCTGGTGGTGGTACTCCACCATCACCTGAAGCAGCTTAGTTTTCATTAAATGCTCACCTCATCTGCACCTTGGGTGAGAAGGATCCCTGCAGGGCCTGGGGTTACTCCAAGGTAGTGCCTGAGGCAGCAGGGCACTCAACGTGCAAGAGGAACCGTCCTTGTCATGGGCAGAGCACTTCTGTTGTGTAAGTGGGGGTAGACGTCAAGGGGGAAGAGCATTTCAAAATGGTTCTGCAGTCCTCTTTGGGATGCTCAGGAGCGGGCTGTTCCCTGGGTGAGAACAAGAGCCTCGCAGAAGTGTGTTCATTCCAAGTACAATCATTTCATGCTATTGTGCATGCTTAAGAGCAATCTAAAATACAGGTTTTGTCAATATTAAATTTAACATATATGCCAAAATGTGTTGCTCAAAAGACAAATGGAATTGCTGCTACTGAACACAATTACATTGATAAGTTATAACCAAAGGCAGAGATTTTAGCTCCAAAATTGCTGCCTTTTGAGATAGTAACTTTTTTTTTTAAATAGGAACTTTTAAAGGTGAAACACTGATGATGACTTGCTAGCTCTGTAAAAGCCAGGAAATTTAAATCTGAATTGCTTCTGTTGAACGTACAAGACAAGAATTAAGGTCTCATTATACAAGAGCCTTAATTATATGATTAATGGACAGTGTGACAGTACATGGTAAGTAATAGAACTGACTATGAAATCATCAGCTGCAGTGACTGTGATTGCCAGATAGTACACATTATTGTTTCACCATGATTGTTACAGATGATTCTGTGCATGCAGAGGCATGACATTTAAATACGGTATATAATTTAACTCCAAATTGCCTTGCTAATTTCTATTTTGAGTAATTTCGTACCTTATTTCAAAATATTTAACGATACATCACAGAAGTGCCTGTAAGATATTAAACTGTGAGCACTGTCAGGTTACTTGCAGATAGCTGATGTGCTGGACAGTACTTTTTTAAAGAAAATCATACCCATGCCCTACTAGATTGTCTTTCTTAGAATTTCTGCAGAGCAGATGGCAGTGGAGCTGGTGGTTAGTTTCTTTTGGAGTCTTGTCTCAACAGTAATAGTACTTTAATAGTTTCATCGTCTTCTCATCCCAGGAAAATTCCTTAAATCAGGATTATCCTATAAAATAATTGTTACTCTTCTTGGTGAAGAGCTGAAGCTTCCATTAGCCTGTTGGGCTGTGATGTTGTACTATGATACCGCCCAGGCCCTCGCTGCTCATTTGCCACCTTTACTCTCAAACTCCTTTATGGTCTCAAATCCCTTCTGCTCCTCTTGAGCATTTCAGACAGCCAGCTGAGTTTTCACAATGCCTGTTGGTTACTTTACATCAGATGGGCTGGGTTTGTCAGCTAGATTTCTTCTGAAGACTTATTTAATATTTTTTGTTACTGCTGAACGTTAATAGTTCTGTCCATCCATGCCCTTACCCTTTGTTTCTCATATCCACCCCATTGGTCCTCTCTCCATTGGATTTTGTAGAATACTTTGTGTGCTTGGAGCGAAGTTCAGTCTGTATAACCTGATATGTATTACAAATATCTTAATAGATACCTAAAGTGATACAGTGCCGTGCCATGCTGAAAAAGTAGATCAAGTTATAAATGCTGAACCAAAAGATGAAAGTACTGATACATTTCACTGGCAGACATTGCTTAAACCTCAGCCTAAACCATTGACTTGTATGTCACAAGTGTAAAACTTCTCTCTCAGCTTCAGAACTCCATTTATGATTTACTGAGGCCGCGCTTCCTGTGCTCGGGCCTGAGGAATTGGTTCAGAGGTTAATCAACACAAAACAATCGTGTGTCCAAATAAACTTAGAAATACCCTGCCTCGCTTCGGTCAGAGTGGGAGGTAGCTTACTGTCCAGTATTTGGTGGTGGTATTTCACGTGAAGAGCATTGTGTGTGTCTGTGAGTTACCAGTCTGGGTGAGGAGAGTCCTCACCTGCAGGTCCCATTACTGCCAGGTTCCTGACTCCCCCTCTCTCCCTCTGGGGATGGGAGGGCAGGGCAGGGCAGGGGAGCTGCCTGTGATGCTCTCTTTTCAGAGGGAAGGAATGGAGGTGAGTTTGGTTGTTCCAAAAAGGGTTTTTTTGTTTGTTTCTTTGTTTTTTTTACAGGCTCGACTGAACTGTAAGCACTGTGGGAAGCCAGTAATAGATGTACGGATTGGCATGCAGTATTTCTCTGAATACAGCAACGTCCAGCAGTGTCCTCACTGTGGAAATCTAGACTACCACTTCGTGAAGCCATTTTCTTCATTTAAAGTTTTGGAGGCTTATTGACGAAAGCTTTGCTTTAGTAATAGCTATTTTATGGGTATTTTGACTTTATTACATATCTTTTTATAGGATTCATTCTGTGAGGAAATTTAATTTCTTTTCTAACTGAAAGAGCAGCTTCTTTGTCTGTGTACATATTAATATGTATATATATATGTTGCTAAAACCAGAATCCTCCTGACACGATCTCTGTGAAGGTTGGAGGTAAGGCAATTTAATGGCCTTTGAATAAATCCCAAGTGTGGGGTAAAGTTCAGCTAAAAATGATTTTGATTTTTTTGGGGGGGGTTTGGGTTTTGGGGTTTTTTTTTGTATAATTGTAATACAGTTTATAGGAAGGGTGAGAGGAGACATACGGGACAGAGAAAATGTCCATTTGGGAAGTGTGTAATTGTGTAGGGTTGTTGTCCCTCCAGCTTGGTGGAAATGGGAAATCCTTGGAAAGAAACTGCCCTGTTACTGTTGAATTCGTTCAACCTTTCACATCGGTTCCTATGGGTGCAGGGGCTGGACCCACAGGTGCTGCCAGTCGCCTCAGCAGGCTTTCTCTCAGATTTCCCAAGGAGGGGTAAACTAAGGTATTGTGACAAGTGAATGTAAATGTATGCCAGAAAATGCAATCTCAAAATGAAATTTTTTTTTTTTTTTTTTTTTTTTGGCATAGTGTCTTCCTGCTGTGGGTGTTTGATGTACGTTGCCCTCACTGATGGACTGTACAGCAACAGTGCTGCTTCCACTGGGGCTGTCGTGTGCCCAATCGGGTCATCTGTTCATACCAAAACAAGCTGGAGATAATAAAATGCTTTATTTAAAGGTGTTCCTTCACACACATTTTAGGGAAGGAACAGGCTGAGCTGAATGGAGATGTGTTTGTATGTGTCTGCTGGGGCTGAGGCTTTGCTGCCTGCTGCAGACTGGTGTGACTGGTGTGGAAGGAGGACCATGAAGTGGGATCTGGGCTGTCAGACCTGTAAGAGCTGAGAGGTACTGATTATGAAACTTGGCATTGCTTTCTAAAACAATTAATTGCTGCACCTTTGTCTTTCATAATTGCATTATGTCCAGGATCTAAAAACTCGCAGGCTTTTTAAGAAAGCAAACTGAGCGTATTTACTTTCTACATGCCTCTGCGCTGTACGTAACAGACTCTGCATTAGGCAGTGAATTTGTATCGGAGGGCTTGGCCCTGTAGACTCTGCAGTTGTTGTTTCTTGGTTCCTGTTTCTCCCTTCCTTAAATAAAACTTTTAAAATAGGTCATTAATCTTTTGCTTGGTTTCTCAAGCTAATTGAGGTTTTGGGGAGGGGAGGGCGTTTTTATTTTCTTTTTTTTCTTTCCTTTTCTCCATACTGTATTTCTGGAGTGTTTGTCCACTCAAGAGGTGTGGGGTTTGTTTCTGTTTGCAAGGTGAGATTATTTTTCTGTTTCTTCTGATGTTTCTTCGTTCTCCCAAACTAGAATCTTTAAAGAATGTATCCGTTGAAGTTGTGACCTTGAAAATGGCCCTGACAGTCTGCCACCCTGGGAAAGAAAACAAAAAAATCAGAAGCCAAAAAAGCCTTTCATACTGTGGGCTGGGAATTATACTTTCTGCTAAGTTAAGAAATCCATGTGCATGTAAAACTCAAACCAAATGTCCATGGTCCTTTGTGCATAAAAATGCCACGTTCACAGTTTTATTTCCTGGCTTTCTTCACTGCAGAATTAGCTCCTTTTAGCATTAGCCACTCTTTGAGTAATACTCGAGGTGAGGGCTTGCGTTGGCACAGATGACTTACTGCTAGTGTGAGTGGCAATGTCCCTAGAAGCCAGCCAGCTCACACTACTGGCCTTCGCATCTGGACGGTCTGTCTCATACAGTTACACTGGTGATCTGCTGCTGGTGTGAAGGCTGTGGTAGGCTTCATTGCTGGCACTCCCCTCCTGTCCTCGCTTCTTTGCTTGGTTTTGGTTCTGGAGCAAATCCTTCAGGTTTTGTGCAGTTGTTCCCTGTTTGAGACAGTTTGGAGAAAACCTGTTTCCCTCTTAAAGGAAATTATAAGGGGCTTGAAAGACTTATACAACTGTCCTGGAGTGGCTACCACAAACCAAGTTACACCGACCCCAGGTGCAGTGGGAACAGCACTGTAACCATTGTCCATAGGACCAGGAAGGGGCCCAGGTATGCCTGGGCATGAAGAAGATGTCTGGCAGATAAAACTTGGTTAGCTGTGCAGCGCAGACTTCCTTACAGAGACCAGTCAACGTATAATTTGAATTAACTCCTTTCAGAGGATGAGCCCTTTAACTTCGGTGCATTGAGCAACCTGATGGAGTTAGGGTGGGTGACAAGGTTTGGATTGCATTGCCTGACAGAACCAGACCAGATAGAAAACGACAAGACTGTTCCAGCCATCTGAAATCACACAGCAAAGACAAAGGTCCTTTAATGAGAAAAAATTAAAGGATTCATCTGTAGCTGTAGTATTTGGTCTTGAGTGTTCGTCAACTCATGCCATGTGTCTGGAGTGTTAATTCCCACATTGGCTACTTGGTGTTGTGCACCCACTTTTTCATGCACTTGGCAAGGGGAGGTGTCACTGTAACAATGCACGTGGTAGGTGAGGAGTGAGATCTGGAGCCTTTCTAAATACTTGTTCATTTCCTTTCCTTAGAGTAGATTAATTTTGTAATTCTGTTCTTTATGTACTTACATGGCTCTTCAGACATGTATGGGTGACAATCAAGAAGGAATAGACACGGAAAAAGGGAGTTTGGCCAGCTCTAACAGCACAAGCATATGGAAGGTTATACAGTATATTCAAGTCAAAACCAAGAATGCAGCAGACTGAGAAAATAGGAAGTGGAAAGCATAATTAAAGTCTTAACAGTGACAAGGAGTTACCTACAAATCTATCCAAGAAAACAATTTACTTCTCCATTAGCTTTTCCTTTTAATTCCACTGTTAAGTGAGTCTTTGTACTGCTTGAGGAAATGCCTGCTTTCTTGTGAGGCACGTGTAGCACTGTAAAAATGGTCCTCGGTGGCAACCAGCTGAGCTACAGAAAGATTCCTCTGAACTTTCACTCTAAAGCAAATTGTCCCTAATTTGTAGACAATGCTTTCCCTGCTTCTTACTGGTACTGAAAACTGGTCTTGGGTTACTGCAAAATGTGGTATATTTTGTAGCATGCATGAGACTCCAGTCAAGCAGTCAGGACCGCCCTTCGGCCATGAGGGTTTCTACTGGGCTTTGCACAAATAAAAAGGCAGAGGTAACTTCTTTGGGACCTAATGGCTACTTAAGAGGTTAAACTGGACTATAGTTGTTTTGCTGTCTGTCTTGACAAGCACTGGAAGTAGTCATGAGCTTTCAAACCTGTCAAAAGGGAAATAATCCCTAGCTAGGGAGCTGCTTGCTTTGCTTTTTTGCCTAAAGTTTACTCTTCATTACCTTTCAATTTTCTGATGCTGCGTGTTCTTTTGGACCTGGCCTGTGGTCAGATTAAATTGTGCCTGAAATATGTTTTGTAACCGAGAATACGGCCCTCTGGATTTGGAGGTTCGTTCTACTCTTCTTAAGTGCACGATACTCCTTGTGATAGTAATAGGAGTTGCATGTGCAAATGCTTTTCTTTCCGGTAGCTAACTCTGTTTTCCCTAGGAGAGGCTTGCATCTAGATAGACTTCATATTTTGGATGTGTAAAGATGAATTCACCCATCAGTAGGATGTTTGAAAGTCAATTTTTATAACTGTACCTAACACAGTGGACATCTTCTACGTGCTGATGTGTCATTTGACATCTGCCGAGGTGCACAGCCTGAAACTCTTGTTCTGTCTAACGCTGCAGAGTCATTAAAGCTACAGTGTTCTATAGCCAGCCCATAGACTATCCTATAGTCTATTTGCATAAACATCTCCAGTGTATTCATAATGAATTTAGTTGGGAAAATAGGGAATATTCCTACTAGGGAGGCATCTAACCCAATTTCTTTTTCTTTCCTTTTTTTTTTTTCCCCCCTGTCTACTCTTCATTTTGCTGTACCAGGTAACTGAGGACAAACATGTTGTAAGGCCGGTGGTGAGAAAATCCCTCAAAAATATACTTGTCCAAAAAGGTTTCTTGTTGGGATGTTCTTGGATTGCACTTTTGCAGATGGAAGAATATGTACATAGCAAATGAATCTTGATGAAACTAAAATAATTGGTTATGATATCATTTGCGTGTGTTGTTAGAGAATATTTTGTTGTGACTTCTCTGTATTAAAAAGTAATAAATACTGGAGAGCTAACAGTGTGGGCTTTCTTTCCCCTTCCATCTCTTGACCAGTTTCTTCCACCTGTTCTTTATAGAGAGGCTTGCTCTAGGCACCTTAGATACTAAAGGGCACCGTGAAACCAGGTTTTCAGCGTCAGTTAAAACAGAGCTTTGATACAGTCACTTTGAGGACTGCTATACTAAAAGTGTAAACCAGTGATGAATGGTGTTCCTCAGGGGTCAGTATCGGGACCAGCGCTGTTAACATCTTGTTGGTGACGTGGGCCGTGGGATCAAGTACACCCTCAGCAAGTTTGCCAGTGACACCAAGCTGTGTGGTGCAGTTAACATGCTGGAGGGAAGGGATGCTTATCCAGAGGGGCCTTGACAGGCTTGAGAGGTGGGCCCATGCAAACGCATGGAGCTCAACAAGGCCAAGTGCAAGGTCCTGCACATGGGTCAGGACAATCCCAGCAACAGCTACAGGCTGGGCAGAGAAGGGCAGGTGAAGGACTTGGGGGTGCTGGTGGATGAGGATCTCAACATGACCTGGCAGTGCACTTTTGGAGCCCAGAAAGCCAACTGTGTCCTGGGCTGCATCAAGAGCAGCATGGCTGTCCAGCAGACCAAGGGAGGGGATTCTGCTCCTCTGCTCTGCTGTTGTGAGATCCTACCTCAGGTACTGCATCCAGCCCTGGGGTCCCCAGTACAAGAAAGACATGGAGCTGTTGGAGTGAGTCTTGATGAGGGCCATGAACAATGTTACCCCAGAAGTGGGATGGTTTCCCCAGTGTGCAGCACCCCAATATACACACAGAGCAGAGGCATCTGATTTATTCCACATCCACACAGAGATGGGAGCTCAGTGGTAGTTCCACAAAGCTGGCACACCCCACACACAATCCTCAACAGATTTGTCTCCTTACAGGATTAGAAAAAAAGGCCTAAAGTTACGGTAAGTGGTTTGTAATTACTGCATCATCTACTGTTGTTCAAGTGTATTTAAATGCTCCTTAAAGGTGTGTGTGGGTAATTTGCATAGTCCTGTAGTTGGGTGGGTGAGCATGAATTTTCCGTCCCCCCCAGCACACACATTTCCTTTCCCCGAGTCATTGCCAATTTTGGTTGACTTGTGGCCTCTCTGACAACCCTCCAGCTCTTGGTGCCTTCTAGGTGTCTCCTTTCTATCAGTCTGTCAGCTCTTCTCCAAGGATATTTGTTAGCACAGCAGGTTTTTATCAGCCTTGGGCTGTTCTGCAGCAGTACAGCCACTACCAAAGCGAGGTACGACATTTCACCCTAAGCTGAACAGTGTCTGGGCACTAACCCAAACATGCTTCTGTCCCAGTGAAGTGGGAAATGCTGCTTTATAGGTATCAAGATGACCAGAGGCCTGGAGCAGTATGAAGAGAGGCTGAAAGTTGGGCTTGTTCAGCCTGGAGATGAGAAGGCTCCAGGGAGAGCTTATAGTGGCCTTCCAGTACCTGAAGGGGACCTACAGGAAAGATAAAGAGGGAATGTTTATCAAGGAGCGTAGTGATAGGAGAAGAGGTAATGGGTTTAAGATAAAGGAGCGGAGATTAAATATGATGTTAGACAAAAATTCTTCCCTGTGAGGGTGGTGAGGCCCTGGTATAGGCTGCCCAGAGAAGCTGTGGCTGCCTTCTCCCTGGCAATGTTCAAGGCCAGGTTGGATGGGGCTTTGGCCAGCCTGGTCTGGTGGAGGGTGTCCCTGCACATGGCAGGGGATTGGAACTAGATGGGCTTTGAGGTCCCTTCCAACCTAAAGCATTCTGTGAAAAGGAGACACAGGGGGTGACATTCCCCCTTGCAAACCTGTTCACTTTATTGACATTGGAAATGCTCCTCCTGCAGCATAGCATGTCCTGCGGGAGCTGGTTTGGGAACACCTGTGTGCTGTGCTGGCTGTTTCCAGTGGAGATGAATAGAGGATGGAGGGAGTGCTGAAACCTTACCTTCTGATTGAGCCTGTTAATAAGAATATGCCCTCTGGTGCCTGAGAAACAGCAGAAGGGCTTCAGCAGGGGAGGATGCAGTATGGTAGCACTAGGCAAAAAGGTTTCCCCTAATACCAGCAAACGCTTCATCTCCAAAACCCTGTTGCAAGGGAGGGAGCCTCAAATCCTTGCTTCCCGCATAAGGTTTTCAACAGTCTGAGTAATCATGTAATCATGCATTTTAACAAATCTTGCATCATGTGCTTACAGCGTGATTTCTCAGCCTTTGCATATTGCCACAGAGGAATCCAGGAAGGATTTAAATGATCAAGGCAATCTGGCCTTACAAATGGTAAAGCAAGTACTGCTGCGGGGGAAGGAGGGCACAGCTCAAGAGGGATGAGGAGTGATTTGGAGATTGGAAGCACTCTCTTGAAGAGCAAGCCGTAGCTGTTCAGGTTAATTTTGGAAGAAGATACCATGGCTGGCTTGAATAATCTTGAAACTGAAAAACTGCATGTTGTGTTAATTGTGGAAAGCGCTTTGGATAGCCGCCTCTGAAAAGATGAGGGTCTGCTTGAGGTGGAAATGTAAATAAGCTGCCATCAAGTCATTACAAGCCAATGCAGTGATTCCATATTGATACCTTGCTGAAGGGATCGTGGCTGGTGGTTTAAGCCTTAAGCCGATGGGAGAAAACTAAATAAGAAATAATATTTTTGGGAGACCATTCCCCTTACTTAATTACTGCAGTCTTTACCATTGTGGGGGGAGGCATATCGTGCTGAGCACTGAGCTGCAGAAGAGCTCCGGGTTTGATCTGCTGCGGTAATTACTGTGTTCCTAAAAGAAACTGAATTGCATTGTGAGAATGTGGAGGAAAGGAAAAGTCACTGGAAAAAAAAGCTTTTCAAGCTGTTACATGATACAGTATGTAGTTAAAAAGGGGTGGTGCAGGCAAATTGGGTTAGAAGCGTGCCTGGGCTCATGCTCCTGCTGGAGGCATCCCTGCTTGTATCAGAGGATGGGAATGAACTATCCAGGCTGCATATGTGTGTGGGGGTGTGTACCTAAAAATACATGTCCAGGTTTCACACAACTATATTCGTATTTGATTTCTATTCTGACAGTATTTCATGAAACAACTTATGTTCATTTTGGTTCTAGTAAAACCTGGCCACAGAAGCAAAACCTGCTGTCCTGATAAGGCTGCAGCTCCCACGCTTTGCCATTCACTTGGGACATTAGTTGGTTTTGGCCTTAAATATGTGTGTTAGTCGCTGGTTTCCCTGCACATTTGCTTTTGATTCAGTAGTGTCCAACCAGCATCAGTGGGATGTGCAGAGAAACTCCCACGGCTGGTGCAGCTCCCAAGCCCATGTGATGTCCATGTAAGCAAAGCTTGCAGGGCTGAACTGGCCATGGTGGCGTTCAGGAGGAGCTCTCAAGCCATGTTCCCAGAAGAAATTTGCTTCTTCCTCCCATGAAGAGAAACGTTTGCTTTTACTAACAGACCTGCTGGGAGTGCTGTATAAACAAGAGTTTACATCTTGCTCCATTATATAATGTAGCCCTGAAGCTACTCCCTTTTGTTAAACATGCCTTGCACTTGTTTTCTGGTGAGAAAAACACGTGTGCAGATCACATCCATCTTACTGATTCTGTGTCCCATTTTCCTGGCTACATACTCATTTAATGAGCAGTTGAAAAAAAAAAAAATAGAAAGCTCCATTGGGATCTTTTCAAAATAAAAATCTCCCTGGTTATCCAGATAGAGTTACAGAATAACAAATCAATGCTGCCTTTGTGTGACGCCTGCGTGACTCTTACGAATACAAGACTCATAACTGTGGAATGGAGTCTTTGGAGATAGAAGGTAATCCTGCTGTAATATCAAGGAGATTTAAATAATAATATAAATTGCCAATTGCCAAGTACTCGTGGGGGTTTTTTTCTTCTTCTTCTCCTCCACTGCTCCCCCAGCTCCAATGCCTGAGCTTTTAAATGAGTCTGGTTCCAATCTAACTAATACCTTGTTTGGAATGCCATTATTAGTAGGCTCAGTTTAATTGCCTGGGACTTAGTTCTAAGGAACATCCCTGCTAGCCGATTACTTGTGTGATGTTTGCAAGCCTCCCAGTCCCCACATGACAAACTGATCCTCTTCTATTTGCATGTTTAGGAAGCATCACTTTATTGGCACATGACACAAACGTCATGTGAGGATACTTGGCACTGCTGAGCCGAGCTCTTCCTTTCCTGTGTCTTAGGTAAAACCCAGAGGCAGACAGCACCTCCGAGACAAGAGGAAGATCAAGAAACTGAATCAGAATCAAGGATCAACATTTCAATAACAGGGGGATATTTTCTTTAAAGCACTGTTTAAATGATTGCCATGGTTACAAACTCCGTAACCAGGGTAGTCCAGGTACACAAATAGTAATTGAGTTTCGCCTGCTATTTAATCTCTGTGTTCTGCCAAAGAATATATTGACCCGTGCGGGAGCCTTTCCTTGCCATCAGGCAGCGTTTCCACTCGATGCAGTCAGCGCTAGATTGGCTGGCCAGGCTGATGGCAGAAAGGGAGGGAGTGGGCTGCAGCCTTTGGCATGGGGCTGGGGAGGACATGGGAACTGAGCGGTCGGTAGCTGTGATTCACTGCTGCAGGCACTGTGGCAGCCGGGTGGGTTGGAGTGTGAGTCAAGTGAGGAGTAAAGGGGCGTTTCCTGTTCAAAAGTTTTATGGCTGTTTTTCCTAATGTTTTTGTAAGCAGTCCTCACTTAAAAATTGGCAGTGCTTGTACCTTGCTGAACTGAACTTCCTGTGGCTCTGGCTGGAAGGTGCCTCCCACCCGTGCTGGGGCTGAAGGGATGCTCACAGACAGGGGGGCACGTACCTGGCTCCTTGCAGACCCACCGAGCTGACTCCGCACCTCAGCGCTTGCAGGTACAAGATACAACATGGAGAGGCTGAAGCCAGCCCTGGAGAGAGCCAGCATGGATATGACTGAGCTGAATTATTTTGCCTCTGTGTGCCTCCCTCATCAGTAATATGCTTGTGACCTGCTCCTGAGGACTGAGAGGTTTGCATGGAAAGGAAAGGAAAAAAAAATCATGATGCTTAACTACCAACCTGTTGCTCAGGGGAATATAAAGCATGATCATAGAATCATAGAATGGTCTGGGTTGGAAGGGACCTTAAGGATCACAGAGTTCCAACCCCCTGCCACAGGCAGGGCTACCAACCTCTAGGTCTGGATCTAAACCACGTTGCCCAGGGCCCCATCCAACCTGGCCTTGAACACCTCCAGGGATGGGGTATCCACCACCTCTCTGGGCAACTAGAAAGAGCTCACTCGAGTTCCCCGCACCACACACATGTCTTGTGAGGGTCCCAACTTCATTACTTGTGTGCTGGAAGAAGATCAGCCATGGTGTACTGTTACTGATGTGATGTGACTACTTAGCGTGAGGCATCCTGCCCATGGAGGTGGAGCACCTGCACAGCATGCGGGGTGGGAGCACCCAGACATATTACTGTTCTTGGGGATGATCCTAACAGATGTAGCTTCCAGGAGCTGCCTGTCTGTGGCTGGAACAAATGAGAGAAGAGTAGCTTGCGGCAGAGCTGGGATGCCAAGCCAGGACTTTGGCAATGTAGCTTACCTCCTGAAGTCCGTGGGAGGGGTGGCGTGCCTGTTTATGCACTAGTGCTTCAGATGGTTGCTGGACATCAGAACTTCAGAGTACAGGTATTGCTGAGAACAGGCGCTGCATATGTTAGTCCAGCCATGTGTTTGGCGGATCTCTCATTAACAAGGAATTCTTAATAAGAATTACAATAGTAATGAGGGATTACCTTCTAAAACCCTTTCACAGGAAGAAAAGAACCAGAAATCTGACTCACACAGTAAGGTGGACAAGGTGTTTGATGACTAGCTTAGTTTACATGCAGTATAAAATTAGTCTCAGGAGAAACTCTTCTCAAGTACAAAAGGTTTCCTCATCTCTCTCTTTCCTGCCATGACCATCGCTGGAGCCGGTAGGAGTGAATACCTGTGGTGCTGGGCACAGCACAATGCAGGAACACCTTGAGGGAGGAGTCCATGGGTTGCACCTGGCTTTTGCCAAGGGTTGCGTCTGCATGTCAGCACTCCCCTCCATAGGGATGGTGGTGTCCTCACGGCCTCACTGGAGGTTTGTTATTTATGTGTGTTTTGGCATGGTCTGAGTCTGACCTTCTCTGATTGAAATGTGCTGGCAGGAGAGGAGCGCAGGAGAGCCCAGCCCTGTTCTGCTCCTGGGCTGACAGCACGGCTGCCCTGATGTCCCTTTGCTGCTCAGCTGCCACCTCTCTGCAAACACACACCCCCAAAGCAGCCAGCCCTTCCCAGCCAGGTTACTACTGAGTCCTTTCTCTCTGCCGTGCTCAGCTCCTGTCGAGTAGGGACGTAGTTTTGTGAGCCAAGCCAGAGAGAGAGCGGTCCAGATTTTAAAGTGGGTGTGTATCATCTCCGGAAAAGACATTGTGTAACTGTGAACTCTCATTTTCTTCTGATTGTTTTGACGGAGGTCAGGGCACAATAGACACGGAAGCAAGAACTCGCACTGGTGTATCTGCATCCATTTGAAAATGGACAGGCAGGAACAAGACCCAGAAACCTCAGTATTGCACTTTGGAAAACCTCTAGTGGGGCAGTGAGGACCCCAAAATAAGCCTGACTTTCCTCCACAGTACCGTTGCTCCCTCTGACTGTTGTAGGTACACACTGCATCTGCACTGTGCAAGATACTTCAGACAGGCTTTTGAGCTCTGGAGTCAACAGTGGCATAAAGGATGTGAACTTCACTGTGGTGTCTTAACCTTGCCCTTGGCTTTTGGGGCCAAGGAGTAGACACCTCGCAAGTCTTAGCAGTTGAGTAGTTAATCATCAGCTGTGACCCTTAGCCAAGTTGTTTCAGTGGAAGTGTTTAAAACAAAAGTGCATATCCAAGAGACTTCAAAATGGGCATTTATTGTTGTGACTTTGCTGGTTGGAGTACCCCTGGGAGATGCCCTGTAGTGCATGCTCCCTAGAGTGGCTTTTCAGCAGTAGGCTGGTATGACAAGATAAAATGTCTTTACAAGAGTGACTTAAGCTTCTTAACCTTTAAGGATCAGAAAAGACTTTTGCTTGTTTGTTTTCTCTGGTGAAATGTAACACACATGGGTGTGCTTTAACCCAGCTCTCGTGGTGCTGCATTTTTCTTACTAATCCTTGTAATGTTTTGCCTGGCAGGTAGGAACAGAAAGTTCACACACCTGTGTAAATATTGTTAACAATTGCTACTCTGCTGAGGATTTGGAAGGATTTGCCAAAGCCCCAGGAGAACTTTATCAAGCGTAGGAACCTCAGCTAATGGGAAGTAGGGCCCAAATAACTGGTGCTGCATCCCAGATCCCCTTGGAGCTGCAGCTGCAAGGGGTGATGGTTTTGCATTCCCAGCAGACCTGGATAAAGCCACCTGGTCGCCAGCGGTTATTCCTCAGCTGGCACAGCTGCCTACGTTGTCACCCCCCAATCAAACTGATCTCATTTTCTTGGGTGTTTTCCTAACTAAACCTGAAGCTGCCTGATGGGTTTTCCCTAGTCTGGTTTAGGAAGTGATCACACCAGCTGGTATGCTGGCAAAACCAGTGAGGGGTTAAGCTGTGGTGTTCATGGTGAAGTACTGGGAAGACTGGGGGATGAATGGGGAGTGGGTGCTGCTTTGCTTGAATAGCAGCAGTTTGAGCACGTGGGGGATTCACTACTGCAGTTAAGATTGTACATGGGGGTCTCTCGTCACAAAGTAAAGGTGTCCCATGTCATCTCAACAAAAGATGAGCTGAGGGAGCTGGGTTTGTTCCCTGTCTCCTAGGGAATGAACTGTCGCCTTCAACTAACAGTGGGAGGCTCTGGAGAAGAAAGTGTTGCACAGTGGCAAGGTAAGAGGCCAAGGGCATGATCTGCACCAAGGAGTGTTAGATGGAAGGAAAATATATCTCATTCTGCAGGTAATAAAGTGTGAGAATAAGTACCCAGAGATGGGCAATCTCTATCCTTGGAATTATTCAGAACTGACAGGACCTGAGCAACCTGATGTAACTTCAAAATTGGTCCTGCTTCCCTTAGGAAGGTGAGGTGACCTCTAGAGGTCCCTGCCAACATAAAATATTCTATGATTATAATTTTTATGGCATTTTAAACTAAGTCAATTAATTTTTCCGAGAAGTAAATGTTGATATGCAAGCTTGTACTCAAAATAACTCGCATTGCATTACATGCAGGAAGATGAGACAGAAAGACCATTCACTTGTCTGAGGTACAAGTTTCCAAGAGCAGGGATTATAATGCAAAAACTGCAGGGATTTCAGGTGCTCAACCCGCTGTCTGCATTGTATACCTTCCCCTGCCATCTACCAGTGCTGGTGGGATTCTCCTGGGCGCAGTGAGGATCCCAGCTCCTCCCAGGGAGAGAAGGGGACCATGCAGAGCAAGGATGTTGCAGTGTGTCCCTGCAGCTGCAGTATTACAAAGCTTACACTGTTAAAGTGCTTTACTACAGCTCTGCAGGTCTATGTGCTTCATAGCTACAGTAGAACACGGTGCATCCTCTGATATGCTACAATAATATATAATTAAGATATTAGGATGGCATTTATTAATTCGCCAGTAACCACAGATGAAGCTGTGTTCCATCAGGAACCTCTGTTGGCTTGTGTATAACAGAGACATAGAGAAATAGGTAACGGCAAACGTAATCACTGAAGATGCCAGGAAGGTCTGGGAAGGTTAATGGCAGCCACTGTTCTGCACACACAATGTGTGTGGTCTTTTATAGAAGGAGAAGTTCAATGTTCTCTTTGGGGAGCCAACTGAACATACCACCCTGTTGGGTACCACTCTTGTAAATTGCAATTATTTTAATCTATAATTTTAAGTTGCTGTGAGCATATTTAGTGATGCAGAAATTTATAGGTGAAGAGGAATGAGATGGCTTAGGCAGGTGCTGAGAACTGCTGCTAAGACATCCCTTGTGGTGGCAGGTGTGTCTCTTCCTGACCCTATGTCAAGCTGCTACTCCTGTCATCTAGACTTTTCTGAACAGACTTTCTAGCTGTACTGAATATTACCAGACACAAGAGTGGCGATGTGCAATGGTTGGGTAGCCTAGCAAAGGTCTGGAAGCACAAACTGAAAGCCAAACCTCTCTTCAGTTGACGTAATTCAGTCGTGACCCTGAATTTCAGGGGGTTAACACTACGTTACCAACCCACAAAATAAGTCTGCTTCTAATAAAAAGGACATGGGCCACATTGGGGTTTTTCCTTTCTTTGAAACAAACGCCTCATTTTCTTTGCATTACACTCAGCCTCTGGTGTAGCAGCAAGATGAGTCTTTTGTGTTTCTGGGATGCTGTGGTCTACAGACATTGATTTGATACCATTTTGTAGTGCAATAAACAAGGAAAGAAAGAAACTCAGTACCTTCATACTGCCGAGGGACTTTGCCAATTAGGATCTACCAGAATGGCTGGGAGCAGAGAGATGATCCTTGAAGTCTGGGCAGTTGCCTTGCTGCTGGCACACAACCTGTTCTCATCTGTGTGAGAACCCTATGGAAGTGAGAGCTTTTATTCTCTGTGTGACCAGAAATGTGCAGTTCTAAATGCCAGAGCTGGTCATTGTCATCGTGTGTCGGGCATTGTGTCTTCCCCAACTTTTGTGGAGAGAGTCAGACTGAGGTTTAACATACAACTTTTTCGAATTCCGGTTTCAGTCCGGGAGTTTTCTGCTAAAATAGTCAGTGGAAAGGCTACTGTTAACTCAGGGAACGGCATTATGCTCCAGAGTTAACATCCAAATAAAATGAAGGGGTTCTTGTCCTGCAGCTATGTCTGTTTGTCCCTCTGCTACGTGGATTCCTTTAGGAGCAAAGGATGGGTGAAGTTCCATTAGCAGTTACTGTGACCAGAATTCAGGTCACAGATTCATGAGATGCTGTCATAAAAAAACCCCACACCCAACCGGATCACTGCAGTGATCTGAGTTAAAATTAGTTTTTCTTGGTGGTGGTGGTGGTGGTGGTGGTGGGTTATTTTTAATCTGGATCGCTTGAGTGACCCAGTTCAAGTGCAGCCGCACAGCAGCACGCTGGGGAGGGCAGTGGGTGCAGCACGCGGGTGGGAGCGATGCCCTGGGTGGGGAGCGGGGAAAGGAGCTGTAAGTCATGGTACTGCTGGAGCTGGTGCTTTATTTTTACTTCTGTGGAAACTGGTGGAGACACCCAGGAAGAGGCAGCTGAGGAACGTGGTGACTCGCACAACTTGACGCTCCCTTTGGGATTTGCTTAAGGTATTTTTCTGTGTAAGGCTGCCTCGACACTGGGGATGTTCAGCTTGTGACTTGGCTTTTGGAAGCTGAACTAGCTGGCAGTTTGTAGGCTAAAGCTTTCTGGTGTGAGCAGCAGGGCACTGGGACCACCTAAACCGAGAAAGCAGAAATTCCAGAGAACCCATGAATCTCAGCAAGTACTGACTTTAAAAAAAGCCATTGATTCTTGTTGCTGTTGTTTTCAGTAATACCCTCCTGAGGGACGGGTTGGAAAGGGGACTGAGCGTCACAGTGCCCAACTTTAATGTTGCTGACACCTGGAAAATCATGTCACGATAACTCTAGGAGGGGCCTTGTAAGATTCCCTGCCTGCGCAAGGTCTGGCATGTTCTGTGCACCAAGCTGCACATGCCAGATCTCCCAGCCTTGTTACCATTTTGGTAAGGTGCCTGCCTGGTGTCCACAGCAGAGCTTGCTGAGCTGGCACATGGCAATGGGAACTGAGAGACCGCTCCAGTCCCCTGGCACCTAGACCATAACCCTTTCTTTCAGGGGCCCACAGGGTCCTATAGCACACGTTCTCCCTCTGGTCTGTGAAGTCAGATGCTGCCATTTGAGGTGCCACCTTTGCATACTGGAAGTGATGTGAAACACAAGTGATCAGCCAGAGGAGCTCTTTGTGGCCTGACTGTTACTGATGTGTGGGGGCACATGGATGCTCAAAAGCCCTTTGGTCCCCACAACTCCCACATTGGGTGAAACACTAGTACCCCAACCCTGGGCATAACAGACTCATTTTAGAAAAAAAATAATCTGAGCAATGAGAAACAAACCCAAATCTTAAAACACCTGCCCCCACCCCTCCCTTCTTACCAGGCTCAACTTCACTCCTGATTTCTCTCCCTTCTCCCCTCCAGCAGCACAGAGGGATGGGGAATGGGGGTTGTGGGCAGTTAATCACACATTGTTTCTGCTGCTCCTTTCTCCTCAGGGGGAGGACTCCTCACACTCTTCCCCTGGTCCAGCATGGGGTCCCACCCACGGGAGACAGTCTTCCATGAACTTCTCCAACATGAGTCCTTTCCCACAGGGCTCCAGCTCTTCACCATTTGCCCCAGATTGGGTCACTTCTATGGTGTGCAGACCTTCAGGAACAGACTGCTCCAGCCTGGTCCCCCACAGAGCCACAAGTCCCCCCCAGCAAACCTGCTCTGGTGTGGGCTTCTCTCTCCATGGGGCCACAGGTCCTGCCAGGAGTTTGCTCCTGCATGGGCTTTCCATCAGGTAACAGCCTCCTTCAGGCATCTCTACCTGCTCCAGTGTGGGGTCTCTGCATGGGCTGCAGGTGGGATCTCTGCTCCACCATCAATACCTATGGATTGCAGGGGTACAACCTGCTTCACTGTGGTCTACTCCATGGGCTGCAGGAGAAACTCTCCTCCAGCTTCTGAGGTGCCTCCTCCCCAGCTTCTTCACTGATCTTGGTGTCTGCAGAGTTTCTTACATCTTCTCATTCCCTTCTTTCTGAAAAAAACAGCTGCTTGGGTTGTGGGGTTTTTTCCTTCTTAAATATGTTATCACAGAGGTGCTACCACCATTGCTGATGGGCTCAGCCTTGGTCAATGGTGGGTCCATCCTTGAGCCAGCTGGTATTTATTCTGCTGGACCTAGGGAAAGCTGGCAGCTTCTCACAAAACCACCCCTACAACCTCCCTGCTACCAAAACCTTGCCACACAAACCCGCTACAGTGGGGCTGTGATGAAGTAGTAGGTGTACAGGATTTCAGGGCACCTGAGCTGACCTAGTTGCTTGCTGCTGCCAGAAGGATGATTCCCACTTTATCCGTCAGCCTGCTAACATACCAGAAAATAATCTTTTTTTCCTTAGTTGGATTACTTCTCTGCTGCTGCTAGTGAGTTAGATCAGTTCATTGGAGAGCCTCACAGGTGCTGGGCTGACCACAGAGGAGGGTCTGCAGAGCCATAAGCCGGTGAGAGGAGCAGGACCTCCCTTGTTGTGGTCACAGGGAGCTGTTGCAGCAGTTCAAACGGTGGTGTCAGCCCTGACCTAGATCTTGTACAATATAAAAGCTGAACATAATAATATTTTTTTCTATTTTTAACAAGGTCTATCTAGCAAGTTGCAGCAAGCAGAATAGGCTTAGACCTGTCATTGGGTAGGAGGAGCGTGAGAAAGAGTGAAGAGCTGCAGGAAGTGGGTGAAGTGGTTGAAGAAATGGTGCTCTGCCTTTCATCTTTTCTGAGGAGAGGATGTGAGCTGGAACGCTGCAGCGCTCAGTGTTTGGATGAGGTGCAAAGTGGAGGCCGTGGCCACTTGTGGTAATAAGGATTGCTTTTTTGGTACTTTTCCTACAAGTAGCTTCATTAAATGGTATGCATTGGCCAAGTTCTAATTGAGTAAATCCATTGTGTCTCTCTCAGGGCCCCTGAAGCATCGGCTGGGTAAAACATTCACTTCATAGGAACAGAGGGGTTGCTAACGGCCCAGTAATTCAACCCCTTGGATGGGCTTCTCATTGGATGTCAATGTGTGGAGCTCATCTGGCTCCAGTGGAGCTACTCCGATTTACACCTGCAAAGACCTTGACCATTATTTTCTGCTGATGGCAGCGCCAGAATTGTCAAGGCAAGGCACAAAAAATAAGCAGTTAGGGAAGAAACTGGTCACTGAAAAGGTCTCTTTCTATTACCAGACAGTTAGTGGTTGGATTCTGTTCTGAAGGTTTATGCCCAGTGAAAGCCTCCATACTAGCTCTGTATTTCTGCAGTGTATGGCTGCTGTGTTATGACCCTGAGCAGGTGGCCCTCAGCCTAAAGTGAAGTGGCTCCTTAACAATTACAGCTTGAAAAGCATCTTGGGGTCCTCTGAAGGCATTCTTTGTGGTGTATTTTGATAATCAGTATATAAATGTTTCACGCAAATAAAAGGACTTCCTGAACATCCTTTTTTTCTCCCTCTCCTTCTCCCTCCACCCCCCCCCAAAAAAAAAAGGAGGAATATTATGCTAATGTAGAACTTTTTTTTTTTGATCAGTGAACATGAGATATCTTCTTCTTTTTTGTCTCATGGCTTGTGGCCACAGGGTGCAACATTTTAGCCCAACTTTAGAATCCCTTTTTTTTTTCCCTGCTGAGCATGGAGCGTGTTGCTAAGGCAGCCTTTCTCTCAGGCTAGATTACAAGTGTTTCATTTGCACCTCAAAGCTGAATTCTACTAACTTTGACAGAGACAAGCTGGTACTGTAGCATCTCCCTTTTTTTCTTTTAAGCATAATAATATTTTCAGTGGGGTAGGCAGAGAAAGTAACCTCAAAGCAGGGATGTATGGAGAAAAGAAAAAAAAAAGCTATGATCCAAATACAGGGAAATGTAAAGCTTGTCCCAGTCTTCTAGTCAGGGCCGTGGGCAGCTGTGATGGGGAGGAAGGATGATGTAGCCGTTCCCTCCTTATGGGGCATCCTTATGGGACATAGAGCATGCGCTCCGTTAGGCAACATGAATGGGGGTGTGTGCACACCTTTGTCACATGCATTCTCAGGGTGAACCCAGGACTGCCCTAGCTGGATGTATGACTTCATTTGCTCTGTCTGGGCATGCATACATAATGTTGCACCTTTGAGTAGGGACAATGAGCGAAGAGCATTCCCTTTAGACCCTTGTCCATACACACATGGTATAGACACTGTAAAACAGACTTTTCTGGGCTTATTTCTGAACCATTACCTCTTTTGGCTCTTCATACACCCTTTCTTTCAGAACATCCCACACATGTAAGAAGTGTGGAAGCTACTTTGCTGATGTAGAAAATTGCTCACGAATGCCATATAGACTGACATCTTCCTTTGCCACCCTTTTCCCAAGGTCAGGACCAAAATGTAGGAACCTCCTCTGCTCCTTGCTGTGCTGCAGAGGGGGAGATGGCCAATGGTTTGTTCAACCCTCTGCAGCTCACAAGCAACTGCCGCTTGACTTGCTGTGTTGGGTCAAGTGTGATGAGTGTCTGGGGCTGCAGGGTGACCCCAGCTGTCAGCCATGTGAAGCTGTGAGCCGGAGGGCACCATGCATGCTGATGTTTTTGGGTTTCCCTGGTCTTTGCATGCTGGCCCAGCACTGTCCTGCCACCATTATCTCCTCCTGCATCTTTAAAATGGATGTGGTAAGTATTTTCTAAGTAGAAAAATCAACATTGCATAGGAGCGAGCCATGTAAGAGATTCAGGACAAGATGAGTCCACCAGTGCAGCAAACACCCTTTCTCCATGCCTGCCCTTCCTTCTCCTCCCGCCTCCCTCATCCAGCTGGCATGTGCTGCAATGCTGGGCAGGCTGGCTCGAAGGCAGGGTCATCCCTGCTCCTTATGCTTGCCCCTTGGCATTGCCCATTTCCCAATAAAGTAAAAAGCAAGCTCTGAATCCTGCATAGATGAGTGAAGTCATGATCACTGCAAAGAGAGAGGGGCAGCATGAATCCAGCAGTGACTGCATATGTGCTTGATTACAATCTGATTGGCAAGGTGAATTTAAAAATGACGTTAATAGGGAAGCCTGTAATGAATGTTTCACTCTGTTTTGCTGTATGTCCCTGTTCTGGGCCACTTGTACTACTGCTGGAGCTCTGGCATCTGGGTTGTGTATGCCATGCCTGTGCCTACTTCTGTACAGCTTTGTGGGAAAAGTTAAGCTGAAAGAGATCAGCTGGTTCTTACTAGTCTCTCATCAACCAGATTTATCATTACCGTGGTCTGCCACAGGGATCAGAAATTAGGTGAGAGGGTTATGTCAACACGATGGCTGTGAATTTAGTTGTCATCATGAAAATCCTTTCACATTTGGATAAACTCTGGGTTACTGAAAATGTTGTGTTTTACATGTTCAGCAGGGGACCCGATAAATTTTTGAGGTGACAAAGGCCAGACATGCAGAGAAGGAAAATATTTCTATGCTGTCCTTGCAACTTCTGCAAATAATGGATGTTGCTGGTTCAGAAGCAGAGCAGCAATGGGTGGTTGGATGGTTTTAGGAAGGAGGATATAGCTACCGTCACCACCTTCCCCCCACCCCAAATCTGTGCCTGGTGGTACAGGAATAACTGTGTGAAGTAGAAGCAAGACTGAAGGAGGCAACCACAGCATACACCAGGATTGAAGAGAGTGGGGGTATCTGCAGGAGAATGATGACGAGGATGAACAGCAGGGAAGACACACACCTCACTGCTGCTTGCTGCCTCCGAATGGTCACAGAAGCGGGGTGTGCTTCTGTGTCCGGGTGCAGAGGTACCTGAGGGAAGCGCAGCGGAGCTGACGTGCAGACTGCAGTCCCAGAGGCTTTTCACAAGGACACTGCTACCATGCAGAGGCATCTTTGTATTGGGTATCAAGGCAAGAAAAGAGTAAGAGGAGAGACTGGCAATTAATGTTAAAGAAGAATGAGAGGCAGTGGGTTAACACACAGAAATCCGTGGTAGTGAGAGTGATGCAATGAATGACAAACAGGTATATGGTTAAATTTTATAGATTTTCTTGCCTCTATTGATGATACTCCAACCTCCCACAGGTCTATAGGCCATGAGGTCACATATAAACCATCCCTGTACTTAGACTTTAAGTGCTCTACCCAGCCTGGGATCAGCCATTTTTTTTCTCTTGTCTCATGCAAACACCTGAGGCCAAATCCTGGAATGAAAACCAGGAGGGTCACTCCCCTCTGCTTTCAACATTGTCTTCATGCACTGAAAACAAGGAGGAAACTCCTGGGATAAAATGTGGTTGGTAGATGGTATGGAAGAAGAGAAGCAATGGGTACGTGGGTAGGAACTCCCAGAGTAATAGGAATTGCAAGTATGTGAGTGCAGTTTTAGGTGCAAAAATTAAAAGGGTGAAAATGAGGAAGGTGGAATAGAGTGGGAGTGATTTTCCCAGAAGGCTGTGTAATTATTCATGAGGGATGATACTGTAAGAATGGTAACTATGCAGGAAGTGTTCATCTGTAGCATCCTTGTCTCCCTGCATGCTGAAGTTGGAAGGTATGAGGCAACAATTATATAATTAAAGATGTGACCATAATGATTATGAAAAAATGGAACCAAGTTAAAGTTGCAAGGCCATGTTGATCATTATTATTATTATATAATTGAATATTTGAATGTATAAGAAAACTTCAACAATTAAAGGTAGGCCTACTTGAAAAAGAAATTGGTTTCATGCAAGTAATTACTAAAATAGAAACAGAATCAAACAAGACCAAGAAAGGAAAAAAAAAACCAAACCCCACATTAATGAGCATATAAATTGCATTCATTTTAGAAGTCACCCTAACAGCAAACAAAACTTAAAATGAAAATTGTATTTCTACTGGCTTAAGTCAATGGAAACTAAAAAAAAAAAATCAGGTGAATATAACGTTTTATCATAGCATAAGAATTTTTTGTAGGTTAACATGCTTGCAGTCACATAACTGGCTTGGTTTTCAGAGATGGTCATACACTTAGGGCTTTGAATCTAAATGTTTGATAGGACTCATCTTGCCTAGGTTATACACCTTATAATAGACATTTTAAATTTAAGCTAGTTGTCTTAGGCTGGCAGTTAAGAGAAATGGTGTCTTCAGAGAGAAAGTAATTTCTTCTGTCTTGCATGCCAGTCTTAGCATGAGATGCCTTGTGCTTGAAAGATGCTTATTCTTCTCCACTGCTTATAAAAGGACCTTAAGATAACTAAGACTTGAATGATCTACTTTCAGGGATTAAAGATGTGAAGTAAATCCCGTGGGTGCTGATATCTAGCATATAAGAACTGTAGCAGTCAGAGCCATATCAAAATAAACGGTTGCAAATCACACTCTGTATACTCTAACTGTTAGCTCTTGAAAAGGCTGGACCAAGCAGTTCAGGCACAGACATACTTAACCAGGCAGTGGACCATGTTGGTAGCAGGTAGATTCAAACCCCACTTTGGGAGGGTGGCATGCTGGAAGGACTCTGCGACCACAGTCTCCCGTGGCCTGCCCAAGATGGCATCTTCTCTCTTGGTTCACCTGTATTTCAACTCTGGCTTGAATGAGTCATCCCTTTGTCTTCAGGGTCTTCTTGGGATTTGTCTATAAACACAGCTTTGATTGTAACATTTCTTTCTCCAACCTTTGGACAGGTTGTTTAATTGCAAATTCTTTTCAAATTCTTAAGCTGTCTGTCTCAAGCTCTGAAAGGCCTAGACTGGATTTGGAGGAAGGGGATGAGAAACAAGACCTGTGCCAACGGGAATTTTTAACCTTCTTCCAAAAAGCCTTCTTACTCTCCTTACTTGAGACTATACATCTGTCTGCGGAGGTACCTTCTCTTGCCTCTTTCCTTCTTCATCTTTGTTCTTGGTGCCAGAATTGACCAGTTCCTGACAAGGTGGCTACATTAGATGTGTTGGTAGGTGTGTTAGACAAGAGCTGGTTAGACAAGAGAGGAGCTGAGAATGCAGCCAGTTGCCCAAAGGTGTCTCTTAGGGGGATTCCTGCTTTCCTGGTACCTATTTGCTTCTGGGCTATTTACTTGTGCTCCATTCCAGTGAGTGGGGTGACAGGTGACAGAGCTCACCCTTTTTCTGGGAGCATCAGCACTTGCAGCAGGGCCAGGAGAAAGCTCTGGTGAAGAGGTTCATGTGTTTGTGACTGAAAGAGATGGCACTGCCCGTAAGCATGATCTCAGGGGTAACTTCTGGAATACATCCTTGTACCTTGTAGTGTAGCTTCTAGTGCAGCTCCACTCTGCTTTCTGCTCTTGGCCTGGAAGCTGGGACCTGCAACTAGCTTCTGAATTACTGACCTGATTTGTGAGCTGGAAACAGCCATGACCCCCTCTGTTGGGTTCATGATCCCAAATAGTGTGACAAGCTAGCAAGTTTCTGTTGTATGCAGAAAGAGGGTTGTGACCCCTTACCTTGGGAATTGCCAATTTAGAAATTGCTGCTGTTTTCAGTCATTTTATGAGGAATCTAGAAAAGATCTTCTCCCCTCCCCTGTGGTTCTGTTGAAAACAAAACCTCTTTTAGAATACTAAGCAGAAAAGACAAACTCAGGGTAAGGCTAAGAGCTCGAGGGTATTCAGGCCACAGCGCTGAGTGGTAGTTTACTCATACAAAAATTCGCCTTCTGTCATTGCACCTCTCCTTGGATACAGCTGGCCACATCGATGGTTTTATTATTTTACTTTGTAATTACAGATTCTTTTCACCTCATCTATTCAAATCACTACGTGTCCGAGTAGGCCATCTTTCATGCAACATCATAACAAAAAAGATACAATTAGTGATGAGTCCTTAGATAAATGTATGGGAATTGCAATGATTTTTGAAACATGAAACTTTAACATTTTAAAATTACGTTGCCGAATGAGATGACTCATTATGCCTGGGAAAAAAGATCCTGTAATTTCGTTGTATTTTCCTGTCATTAAGAGAATATTATGCTTCAAGAAGATGAAGGATAGCTAAATTTACAGGCACATTATTACTGGATAGTGGTAGCAAGGAGAAGTGTGTTACATTTGCCTGCAGGTATGTGAGAGTATTTTGGCACCCAACTTTTGTTTCTTTAAAGAAAAAAAAAAGAAAAAAAGTATCAATTTAGAGATTTAGAGGACAAAGTAGAGCTGTGGTTTGTAGAAGACAAAACTGGACATACCAGTGTCTTCAATCCACTGCTTCCAGGTCTGTCTCTCCTGTTTGCTCTGTTGACTGACCTTGGACAGACTGCTCTGCTGGGCCATCCGCATGTTCTGCAGCTTTTGGTGGACTTTTGGTGGGTGCTGGCATATTCCCAAGGGGAGGGGGCGTGTTTTGTGTGGGTGTTGGCATGTTTTCAGGGGCTGCTGGCATGTTTCCAGTGGGTTCTGGCATATTCTCGGTGGGTGCTGGCACACTCTCAGGGGGGATTGGCACACTTTCTGTGGGCGCTGGCACCGGTTCTGGGAGCGCCGGCATGCTTTCCGTGGGCTTTGGCACGCTCTCGGTGGGCGGTGTCACATTTCCAGTGGACATTTGCCTGCCTTCCGTGGGTGCTGGCACCTGTTCAGTGGGCGTTGGGGTGCCAGTGCTGGGCTGCTCACAACGATTCCTCTCTGACCACGGGGTGAGAGGAGAAGGGAGCTTTGGCACCAGGTCGGCATTACGTCCTTGAGCCTCGCAGGTCTCGGGATTGCTGCTGTTGCTCGGGAGGGAGTCCTCTGCCTTGTGGGACACCCGGAAGGCTTCAGCCAGCTCCTTCAGCATGGTCTCGTCAGCTGCACGCAGTTCGATGCTCGCCTGCTCAGAGGAGGACGGGCTGGTATCAGCGTCGTCTTCTTCTTCCAAGATGCCGTTTCCATTCACCTCTTCTGGGAACTGTGCTTCCCTTATTTTTTTGTACAATTCGTTCCTCTCTTCCTGCAGAGCTCGGCAAAGGTTCTCTAGCCTCTGGATTTTCAGCACGAAGCACTCATACTCCTTGGACCTCATGGCTTTCTGTGGCCGAAGACATCAGACAAGGGTGCAGACTGAGTTTGGGTGCATGAAAATAATTGGTGGAACTGGCAATTAAGAAACAATTTAGGATCTAGGAAGCCTACACAGGACTCTGCCGGGTTTCGGGCTTTCACCAGCTGCTCTACAGTAACTGTGGTCTTTTGTACTGAAGCTTCAAGAGAAAATTCACTCATTATTGCAGTGTATTAGCATTCTCCATACAAACTCAGATCAATTTCCCTCAAAAACACTTGCAGGAATACCTGTCAATGATCTGTAGAGATGGGAAAATATAGTGGATGTCCTTACAGGTAAGCATCCGAAAGCCTAACTGGACTTCTGGTGGGTGTGGGTATGAATTTGGGGGAAAACAAGCTGTACTGTATTTGTCGTTTGTTTTGCTTTTAGGTTCTGTGAGAATACCATGAATTGGAACATTTTCTTGCCTCTACACACAGTGAGGAAACAAGAGATACAGAAAGCCATAGAAAAAGTAGTAGCACAGATCCACAAAGCAAAACAGAAGGACCTAGCCCAAGTTCATTGTAAGTTTGGGGTGAAACTTCAGGCAGCCTCTTATCTTATTTGAATGAATTCCAACATGCTTATCAATTTCCTCCGCAATGCCCCCGTGACAGCCTCTTTGCAACTATGGTGAGCCACAGCACTTTTGGCTCTTAGCATTTGCCTAAACATGAAGTTAATGAAAGGTGTGAATTTGGAGTTCATTAGCTAGAGCACGTTAATTCCTTGGGTGGATGCTCTTATGCAGAAAGAAAGTAGCATGAAGGGAACTAATGCCAATTTGATTCTATGTGAGAGCATTAACAATCACACATTTTTAGAGCACTTAATATTCACAGTTACATAATTCAGCTTCTCGTGGACATAATGAATGTCTCTGCACATTCTAAAAGCTCCAGCAGTTAGGATTGTCTTTTTATTTAATGACATCTAATTATCAAGGTAGCTTTAAAAAGAGAACCTTAGATTCAAGAACAAGTTTTTCATTGAATTCTGGTGGTTTCTAGTCATCTCATCTCCTAGTTAAGGCTTTAAGTGGAGACAGAAGCACATCCTGAGAACAAAAAGACTGCTCACCTCCTCAATCATGTCCAGCAATGCTCTGTTACAGTTCTCAAACCTGGATTTCCATGTAGCAGTATCCTTTTCCAACTTCTTCATTTTCTTTGTCATCTAAAGAAGCAGGAGAAAAATGAATTCCATTCTGTAGATGACATTAGGGTAGCCCTTTTATTCAGGTTTTTGGCTATATTGAGAACTCTGCTTCCAGCAGCTGCAGTGGCTGTGCTAATTAGTAATTTATCTTAAGGGATGGATTTAGTTTTATGTAGCTACCATATAACTTTCAGCCTCCAGTCTGTGGTCCTAAAGTGGGACCAGTTGATTATGTGGTTGAAAGTACAGCCAACTCCCAGAGAAGAAACTATGACAAAAACAAAAGGCTAAAAGAAGGTGAAATTATTCTGTTTGTCTCTTTACCAGACCAGTGTTAGATTTCTAAGAAGTTAAAGAAGGGCTTGTATCTTCTGAGCCAGCACTGCCAAGGAAGTTCCCTCTGGATTAGTCACATCTCTCCTACCTCCAAAACACACTACTAGCAAACAAGCACCATCTATCTTTCCCTTTGGTTTTCTGCAGACTGAACGGTCTGTGAAGATCATGAAAGGTTACCTGTATCAGGGCACCAGGATTTTGGGCCCTGCTGGCAGGGCAGAGCAGGGCAGAGCAGAGCAGAGCAGAACTCTGTTTATCATGAAAGTGAGTACAACATGTGGGGAGTCTGTGTTTTTTGCCTACCATTCATTACAGGAAATAAGTACACCAGCTGCAAGGAAACAGTCACTTGGGCTTAATGGTGGGCAGGTGGTGGTGGGCTTCAGCTCTGTTTACACACTCCACTGGGAAGATGTGCAGCTTGTGTCACCTTTGCCCTGTCAGTCACCCAGGAGGCTCTGGGCACTCCTTGAGACATGGGCTGACAAATGCAGCTTTGGTATCTCTGAGAGATCTGCACCCAACCACCACATCAGGTTTGAGGTAAAATGTTTATTCTCCCAGGCAATTTTGGCTTTAGCTAAGAGGGAGAGTGAAATATTCAGCTTGCAGAGCCAAAGTCCAAGCTGCTGTCCTTCGTGACTGAGTGTGCCCAGGTCTCATTTGGATATTGATGAGATTGTTCTCCAAGATGTGCAGAAATGATAAAATTATTCCAGTGAGAAACATCAAAATCTAAAAGGAAAGTCTGAAGCAGAGGTCAGGTATGAGCTTATACTCACTTTCTCCATCTCCTGTTTGAACGTGGCAAACACTTCATTGCTTTTAGTCAATGTTTTCTGAAATTCTTCGAACCTTTCAGAGTAGAGAGTGATCTGTATTAACAGGGAAAAAAACACCAGGGTAGTTTCAGAGTCTCCAGGACAGTGAACTTCTACTTTGGTAGAAAATAAAAAGTATTATGTTTGGACATGGAAATTATCTCTGTTTGGACACCATGAAGCACAAACATCAGGCAACTAAAACTCTTTGCATCTAAAACTCTTTGCATCTTCTTAAGGTTGCAAAATATGATGATTCTGCTGCTGCAGAAAGTTAAACAGAGGAAGAAGAGAAAGACCCAGGCCAGTGATTTTAAAGACCTGGGAATCATGAGCATCTGAATGTTGCAGCTCTGGTCTCTACACAGAGTGCCCAGAAGCAAAACCATGTCCTAGAAGTGGAGACTTCTGAAAACATTTCCCTTGGTAAGTCTGTGGAGACTTCGAGTGGACAGCATTAAAATCTGCAAAGATTTCCATGCCCTGCCTCTCCTCACGAGCCCTGTATACTTCTTTTTGTGTACAATGGTGGCTGATTTCTACAGAAAAGGACTCCTAGAATGACCTACAGAATGGAAAATGATAATGTGGTCCCTGGGCCATCTCCATGGGCAGGGCCTAACCTGAGCTGGTCCAACCACTGATGCTGTGCAGGACCAGGCAGTAGGATTAACTCAGTGTGAGAACCAGCACGATCAGAGCTGTGCCTGAGCTCTAAGCCTTGCTTCACCACGCAGGTATTGCCAAACTCTAAACCAAGGGTGTAAGCTCTGGAAGGCTTTAGCAGAGGAGCTCCATAGAGTCTGGTTGCCCAGCTTTTACCTACCACTCTGATTACTGAACAAGCCAGGCTGGGAGCTGGGTGCTACCTTGGCTACGCTGCTTCTGATGTCAAAGCAAGCTGTGGGACAGACCCCTGCATCATGCAGCATCTGCATTTTCCCCTCTTCCACCCTCCTAGCCCCCAGCTGGTGGCACAGACTGTGGCCAGGAGCTGCACCAGGCAGCACTTGAAGCAGTTTACCGGACTTCACCGTTGAGGAGTGTTGCTGCTCCTTTCCTCTGTTACCTGGCATGCAGGGTAGCCCCAAGGCTGAGTGAAGCCCACTCCTCACTTCACACTGCTGTAATCCTGTGCTGGATCCCTTCAGGCTGCATCCCTGCACCATGACTTGAGCGAGTTGAGGGGGCACCTTGTCAGCTCTGGTTTGTAGCCTGCATGTGGACTTCAGCTGCGGGCAAGGCCAGCAAAGGCAGAAAAAATAGTTCCAGCCTTTTCTGCCAGTTGCACTTCACTTCACGAAGCAGAACAGAAGAAAGCTGTTGCAATGTGTGAGAATTTGAGACTATCAGGGCTCCATATTTTGCTATCAGATTACACCTGGTAGCCACAGGAAAGTTCAGCTGTGGCTGTATTTTGTCTGTATTTTTATATCTAAAATCTGTGGAAGTTTTTGAAGAAAAAAAGCCAAACCAAAACCTGAAGATCTGATTCTGTGATCAGAGGTTAGGTTTTCTGTAAGATTTTCTTGTTTTCTTGTTTTCTGCTAGGTAGTTAGGGTCTCGGTGGCTGCCCATAGGATGCTGGCTGAAGCCCTTCCCTGCCAAGCTGGGTGAGGGCATGGGAGGTTAATCCGTGCAGAGCTGTGTGCTGCCAATTTCAGGGCCAGCTGACATGAAGCTTGCATACGTGTAGATATACTAGGCTGTAGCAAGAGCTACAATGGATGCACAGACAGAAACTCAGAGGGATGTGCTTCAGCAGCCCGAATGCCACAGGCTAAGTGGCATTCAGGCTGCTGAAGCTGGTACCAAGTGAGAGGTTTGGAACAGGCCTAATGGCTCTAAGGAGAAATGCCTGAGCATACCAAAGCCTGGTGAGGGAGCAGAGGTGGAAGCCAGCAAACCAGGACTCCTAGCCCAGAGCCTTTGTCTTAAAATACTTCACCTCAATTCTCTGTGTCTGCTTCTCCTTCCGACTTTTGCCCATTGTTTAATTAGATTAAAAACCTTTCAGATTTGAACAGGGCAAGCTCTGCTCTCAGCTGGGGCCCTAGGCAGTACCGTAGCACCAAGAATAGCTTCTGCAATTTAAATTTTAATAATAAATGAATGTTTTCATAGTGTCTGGGAACAGGCTGTGAGACCTGTCTTGTGCTTCTCAGTTAGGGAGATGAGGCCCCCTCACTGCTGCCCGGCACCCATCCAGACAGCCTGGGCAGAAAGAGTGGAGGCAGTGCTGCTGCCAGGGGAGAGCTTTTAAGTGCAAGGCTTTGGGAAGTGGGGGCATCTCAGCAACATCGTGCTGTCAGGGTGCTACTATGAGGATGGCCCTTTGGCTCTGTTACGCCATGGCCCAGTGGTTGCACTATGCTGGCTACTGAAAATGAAAGGTCTCAGCTGACGTATCGTCCCGCTTTGTTCCAAAGCACAAAGCTAAAAAAGTCCACCTAAGCAATATGCCTGGGGAGGGTGTACAGTGACCTGGAAGCACCACTGCAGTTTGGATGCATTCCCTCAGCTGGTGCCAGATCCCTGTCACCATTTGGAGGGCTGGTTTCGGCTGTCTCAGGTATGCTGTGCCACCCAGAGACAAGCTGACATGGAACTGATAGCCCCCAATTCCCTCCAGCCTGAGGAAGCAGTGCATGTTCATCACCCTCTCTAAAATGGAGTGGTGTCTCACTCTCTGTGGCGGTGAGAGCTATATTATGGCTTCTCCTTATCTCATCGACCAATGTCTTAGCACAATTTCCATGCAGGTGTACTTGCTTTGTGCTTTTTGCAGAGAGGAACTCTTTATGCTCTTTCTGTTCTGTGCTTGCACACCACCTTGCATGATGGCATCTGGTCCATGAGGGGGGATCCTTTAGTGCTACTGTACTCAAAATATTAAATACTACTGCTAATAATAATCACAGTAATTCTAAATGGAGGCTGCTGTGTGGCAGACATCTCATGCTTGAGCAGAACACCAAACTGCATGTTTCATTCCAGCAAGTGAATCACTTGCTCAGGTCTGCAAGGGGCACATGTTTTATCAATGCCTTTGCAGACTTGCTTGACTGGATTTTTCTAAAAACATTTTTACCATTTCAAATGCATGCTTAATATATTCTAGCTTTTATCAACACCTTCAGCTTCATTAAACTGGCTACAGAGGTCTGCCTGCATGCAAAATTCTTTTTGGTTGAACATAAAAGTTTAATTAAAACCACTCTGAGAAAACTGGGAGCAGGTTTGCTGTCAGGACAGACTCAGCTGGAGGCCTTTGAGGTTCGATTGCAGAACCTGTCAAACTGGTGTCAGCAGCAGTTAATATGATATACTTCAGTGTGCTACCAGCTTATCTTACCCTTTGAAAAGACTTACAAAGCACCAAGCCCCTCTTACCATGTTTCCAGGTTAATGTTAGCTTTTTTTGACTGCTCAACAGGTAGAATTAGACCATCTGCAAGGGCAAAGCTGGGACAACTTATCAGTAGGATTAACTGTGAGCAAAGGCTTAAGAGAGAGCTTCCCCAAGGATGTGGAGATGGGCAGCTGCAGAGGGTCTGAAGGATGACATCCCCACCTCCCCAAAGCTCAGATGGAGGACACCTTTCTTGTGGACAGGTCAAAGAAGATATATCTATGTGACTGTTTCTGTAAGTCTGGGAGAATCTACTGGTGCTGTCTCTTTTTTATGTGAAAGTCCAGCATGCCTTGTAGTGTTCTCACTGTATTCAAAGTTGATTACTCTATTGCTCTTAAAGCATAGAATATGCAGCCTCACTCTTAGTGTAATTCTGGCAAGTATTTTATTGAATGTTTTGAATTCCAACTAAACCCTGAACTCCTAGAGGCCCTTTTAATAAGTCCTTAGTAGGCAGAATTCTGGCTGAAGTTAAGGAAAACACTCCCTTCACACCTTGGTCCACACGTGAGCACATCAGCTCCAGTTTGTTAAACATGTTTCATGATGGGTATGTATTCCAGTGCTCTGCTGGATTAGAAACCTGCTTGAAGGGTAGTTATGGTGAATAATCAATCTGAGGCCCATGTGGTTCAGGACTCTAAAAATGCATAAATCATTACACCCTAAAATGGTTTGGGTTGGAAGGGACCTTTAAAAGTCATCTAGTTACACACACACCCCCCATGTACAGGGACATCCTCCACTAGAGCCTCCACTTGCCCAAAGCCCCATCCAACCTGGATTTGAACACTGCCAGGGAGGGGGCAGCCACAGCTGCTCTGGGCAGCCTGTACCAGGGCCTCACCACCCTCACAGGGAAGAATTTCTGTCTAATATCTAATCTAAATCTACCCTCTTTAATTTAAAATAGTTACCTTTTATCCTACATTTACCTATATGCCCTGATAAAAAGTCTCTCTCCATCTTTATCACAAGCCCCCTTTAAGTATTGAAAGTCTGCACGAAGGTCTCCCTGGGGCCTTCTCTTCTCCAGACAAACCAACGCAGGTGCCACAGGATGATTGGTAGTATGGGTGTTACCTTACAGTTGGTTTGAAAATGACCTATTTTCTTTGCAATATTCTATGGGATGTAGAATGAAGCTAGAAGGAATGCATAGGAAGCAGTTGGGATACTTTACCTGGAATGCACCTCATGGGTTAAAACCTGGGAAACTAAGGCACACCATGCAATCACCTCTCCTACGTCACCTGTGCCTGCAGGACAGTCTCTTGCTCCTTTAACATTTTGGCCTGGAGCTTCCATTCTGCAGCTTGATTCAGGAGCTGTGTTTTGGGGAACAAAGAGAAAACCGTTACGTCTTTATCAATTGGAAATCCTCATCCTCCAGCTACCTGTGCTTCTGGCACTGCTACCTTGATCAGGATACCAGCCAAATTCCTTCTGTGGTGGATGACAAACCGCCTTTTGCACTAATGATCAGCATGCAGAGACGGCTGCAGCCAGAACCACCTCAAAAAATCTGCCAGCTTTCAGAAAGGGAATGCATGGTGAACATCGTACATTTACTGGTGCCTGTTACCTCTGGGCTCTGTTCGCACTGGTGTGCTGTCAGCAGAGAATCCCAGCTCAGGGTGATCAATGCCTCACTTAGCTCAAGGAGGCAGCCCAGGAAGAGCTTGACTGCAGTTTCATCCCTCGCTGCTCCTGAGAAGATGTGATTCCCTACTTCAAGGTACTCAGCAAAATGTCATTCTAAGGTGCAGGCTGCAGGTGGGAGGGTCGGTTGAGGCCGTGTGATTTGTAGGAATGAGGAGGAGACAGATTTCTCCGTGCTGCAGCTCTGAGTCAGCACTTCTGAAGCCTCTAGTAATATCCTAGCAATTGGTTTAGTCTAAAAGGGGAAAATATTTACTGAAGTGTTAAAGAAATGTGCCTTTTGCCTATTGAACTTTTATAAATGTTTTACGGTTAGGCCAAATGTGTTTCAGAAAAATAATGCTAATGATAGCTTGAGAAATGAGATATAAACAAGTTAGCACAGGAGTTCCTTCTGTTGGATTAAATTGTACTGTTTCTAGTAGCACTGTTGGGCTCTGAAAATACATTGAAAATAAAAATGCTGTGTAAGGCAATAAATCCTACTCACATATTGGAAGTGAAAGGTGAGTAGAACCACATGCAGAAAACTTACTTTATCCCTAGTAAAAACTTTTATTCTAATAATTTTGTTCAGAATAACACATGTAAACTACTTGAATACCACCTAGCAAAAGAGCCAAGGATGTACCCTACAAATGCTGACTGAACAAAGTTATGAATTCCCTCCCTGTCTCCAGCTATTTGTGGCTGAATGAACTGTTGCCCATATATATATATACACACACACACACACATAATCTCTAGAAAAATATTTCTTCAATCAATTTGGCCTTTAGATTTGGACCCACTGAATTTTTACCACCTACAATTTCCTAGACAAGAATGCTTTACAGCTGCATCATATGAAGAAACACCATGTTCTGCTTGTTTTATACCTGTCTCTTAATATTTATTTTGATACTTTAATTTGATGCTTGGTTCAATGGAGATTAGTCAAATTCTTGAATGTTGACCTTGTTGACTAAACTTTCACTGTTGTAACTGGTAAAAAGAAATACTATGAGTAGGCCTGGAATGAGCTTCAGTTCATGCGTTTGTTTTCTTGGGAGAGGATATGCTTTACATTGTAAATGTTGGGGTTTTTTTCAGTTTGGATGAAATCTGGATATTAAAATTTCATGTTTCTTCAGTATCTACTTGTTTTGGGGTTGGGTTTGGGGGTTTTTTTAGGCTTTTTAGGATGTCTGGTTTGAATGGTTTCATGAGAAGTGCTTTGAAAACTTCCAGTGGTACGCAGCCCCTAGGCCAGTCACTACATACAAGAACTGGGCTGTTCTCTGCACTGCTTAAATCTCAGCTAGGGATACCTTCACACCCAGTGTGTCTGAGATAATGAACAGTTCCTGCGCCACGTCTTCTGCCACAGCACAGGAGAGGGACAGAGACAGAAAAGTTGTCTCTTTTGCCTGATAATTAAATCCTTCTCTCCTATTGACCCACATAGCTTCTGCAGCCAGTACAAATCCGAGAGTTAATAAATTCTCCTGTAATGGAAGCAAGCCACAGAGAGGCTTGCTCAAATTAGTACGCACTTGTATGCAGCCTGAGGTCATCTGCAAACACTGAGCTGGGAGAAAATGGATCGGGAGAAGTGATATATTTATTAATAGGCTATGAAGTGGTAACAAGGAGGCTGAAGTATAAAGAGGTGAACAAACACTGCATGTGGTGTTTACAAAGTAGTACTTCAGTGAGGTGTGGTGTGTTTCACTGTATTTTTAGAGCTGCGAGAGCTGCTGGAGGTGTAGACAGTCACATTGTGCTCAGGACTAAAAGAACCAGTCCCCAGGAACACGCATTCCCATTTAATGACACTGATCTAGGGACTGGCTTAGTGAAAATTAAGCTTCCCTTTTTGCTGCCAGACTCTGCAATTTCCAATTATGTAGAAATCAAATCAATACCTTCCAGTCAAATACTTGAAAGCCACAGAGTCTTTAAAGTGCAATTAATTGCCGATCAAAATTTGTATCACAAGTGCTAAAAATGCCTGGTATGTGGAAGAAGTCCAAGTAGTACTGACCAGTTATGGGATGATAGTGAAGTTGTATCCTTAGGTCAATCTGACCCTTTGGGAGAGCCACACAGTATGAACCACTGCTGCTTATACAGTGAACTGCATTCTTCATTGCTCATATAGAGTGAGTTGTGGAAGCAGTGAGATGATCTGCCTATCGAAATGTGAAGTGCAGAGGTTGCAAGAGGGGGCGCCTCTCCTTGGCTGAGGTAAAGAAGATTCGTACAGGGGCAAAAAAGACTGCCTAGGAAGACATCCCAGTGCAGTGACCCTTCCAGGAGTAACCAAATACATACAAGAATGCAAAACTTTTCATTAAAGGCTGCTGCAGGATTTTGCAAATGAAGTCATGCACAGGGATGTGAAAAATGGTATGGAGAGAATTGATGTAGAGTTCTGAAAACTGTTCAGTCAAGTAACAGGATGCTGAAAAACAATAAGGTTCTGACTTTGCACATTACTGAGCTGGAGAGAGATACAGCTAAATGAGAGGACTCCATCAAAACTACCTTGATTTCATATATACATATATATGCATAACTCCCACAGACACTAGCACAATAGCTGGGTGGGTGGGACTAGGAGCTAAGCAATAGGATTGAGGTGGGAGATAAGTGTAGGCCATCTCTGAGTACTGGGCTACCTGGGATGAATCATGACATGCTAATTGTGCTTTGACTCATTGCATGGCTTTGGGCTGGTCACTTAAGTTCTTCAGCTACATCCACCTTGCACTGAGGTGGTGTTAGGCATACATCACCAGCCTGCCTCAAAGGCAGGGTTTTAAAGCATCAGTTTGGACAGTGTGAAAAATATTCCTTGTACATGGTGCATATCATTATACACCCACTGCTTAAAGGCTTTGTAGCTTGTTTTTGAACCCGTTATTTCATAGGTGCTAGTCATACAAAGCCGCAGAATCTACCACTCCCAAATGTAGATGGTGATGACTTTTGCTGCTTTAAAAGAAATAAAAATACCAAAACTCTGCATATCAGTTCTGGATAAAACAGGCAAAAAAGGTTTGGGTAGAAACAAGGTCAGTCACAGGCAACAGGCTAACCAAAACTCATATTCTGTGAGACACAGCAGGGCAAGTCATTGATACAAGGCTGCATGATGTCAGTTTCCCACAGAGCCAATTCCCTGCCTTTTCTATCTTCTGTTTTTCTTTCCCAGCACCTGAAATCTGGTACTCAGTAGCAAAGCTCACAGTGACAGTAGTCAAGCCCAAATCTGTTTTGTTATTGTAAGGAATTTCTTGGAAATGTTTCCAGGGATTTGAATCTGCCAAGAATCAATGGTCGTAAATGAAATTTTGGGGCTTGGCTTCACTTAGGCCCCATGTTGAAAGGTAGTAACTTAGCTGGACCACAAACTGTTTTGCAGCAACATGTGGATGTACGCACAGAGAAGACCCAGCTCCTCTTCCCAGTCTTTAGGTGGGAGTAAAAGCTGATCAGGGCACTTCTTCCAGCCACAAGGGCAGTGCACACAAAGAGGGAAAATGGGCAGGTTTTGGTGAGAGGTGTTTGCTGTGCTTCCCTTGGGCTCTACCCACTGGGTTTAGAGCCCCATGTTTTCATCCATATTTTATGATGCTTTGGCCACGTGTGTGCCAATGTATCTGTTTCCAGAAACAGGGAGGGGATAAATATCCTCTCTTTAGAGCTCTCTCATGTGGCTTCAGTTCGCTGCAGGACTGGTGGAAACTAAAGCTTTCTTCCAGCTGCTGAGAGCCTGTCACTCTCCCTGAGCAGCCTCAGCTGCTGCCACCACTGAGAAGAGGGGACTAGGTGTCAGCATGGAACTGTGATCCCCTGTAGACGTGAGGCTTCCTGTAAAGATACCAGGCAGCCTGAGAAGATTAATTTTGGTCTGATTGAATCGCAAAATGTGTGAGCCCACAGAGGAATGCCCTTTCCCTTCCATCCCAGCTGTGCCCACGGGGAACACCTACTGCTCTGCAGTTTGTCTCAAAAGCTGTAAATGCCAATGAAAGCAGCCCCATGGGGGCTGCTCCTTCACACTGAGCATTGACAGTAGCGATAAAACATCCCTGCTACCATATCCCAGCTCGGACCTGAAGAACCAGGATATGAGTGAAATAGCATGCAGGGCTCATTTTGGCTTAAAGGCAAAAAAATAAATAAAATAAAAAAAAAAATAAAAGGCAGACAGAATAGAAAGATAGGTACATATTCCTTTTCTTTCTGATGTCGCTCCTCAGCTTCCTTCATCATTTCCTGAGACTGCTCCAACTTGGCATCCACCAGTTTCTGCTGAAGTTCTCTGTGCTTAAATATTTTATCAAGGTGCTGTAAGGAAAAAAAATAATTCTGCTGAGTGTGCGGGTTTCATTGTGTACACAGACCTTCATGCTCACACATGTACAGCTATCTGCTGGAGCACTCCTAACACAGAAATATTGCAGACCAGGAAGGCTCACAACCTATTGCAATTAGTTAAAAACTGCTGATAAGAACAAACTGTGCCTGAATTTGCGTGGGAAGGGAAACCTGTTTGTGTTACCTACTTTCATTTATTACAGGAAATATAATATTTAAGAAATACCTTAGCGTCTTGGCCAGTTTTATGGTCTATATGTCAGGTGATCAGCATAAGCCAATATAACTGAAAATCAAATAATTGCTCATCAGTAATAACTATGAAGGGGAGATATTTTTTTGGGGATCTGTAAAGTGGCCAGCAGATCTATGCCACTGTGTAATGATACATTGCACCTGCAGTACTCAGTAGCACAGGCACAGCTATCACCATCCCCTATAAAAACAAGCCCTGTGCATCCCTTTTGCTCCAGTGGCACATGCACAACATGGGCTTGGAGAGCTTGGGTCAAAGTACATGAGTGTGGATGTGGAGGAGACCAGACTAGATGAAGCAGAGGCCTCCTCTGGCCTGTAGAACATCTGGCTTCATGGTGACCTTTAGGAGGTAAATGTTCCTGATAGCCCTCTTCAGTCTGGCTTCATTTAGATAAAACTCACGTGAGAAAATATTCTGAATGCATGCCACTGCTTTACGTTTTCTTCTTTTCTGCATTCTCCTCAAGAAAGGAATGTATGTTTCCTTCATTCAGCATAAGGCTTCATACATGATGCAACAGATTTGGAAATGCATGTATTGTATTGGGCATTCCAGATTGTAAGGACAGATTACTTATGTTTTATTCAGTATGATAATGTTGTCTGGTTGCATTGAGGCTCACAGCAAACGTATTTAGAAACAATAAAAAGGCCCATTGTTGTATTTGTTAGCTTTTTCATGTAATAAAAAAAAATAGTAGTTTAGGTTTTTCCTGGAGGGTTTTTTTGTGTCAAAATTTTCTGACCAGCTCTAATGTTTGCAGAAAGAGTAATTTCCCATCTGTCATTTATCTGCTAGATCATTGTGAGCATTGTGCCTGCAAAGAGAAATCTATTCCAATGCAAAGGGCCTCCTTTATCTGTCATCTTCTGCTTCTGGGAAAGGGTCAAAGCATTTATACCAAAGCGAAGTATCTTCAGTGTCACCAGCAGAGCAGGCTGTCCAAAAAGATTGGAGCTGGGAGCTGCTTAGTGGGGACTTGGCAGTGTGGAGGGAGCAGGAAAGGGGTGCTGGGGGGCTACCCAGGGATTTGGAGGAGCTGGGAGGGGGGTGGTAGCGCAGCTTAGCAGGCACCTGGCACACTTTGCTGCTTGGGCACCTTGGCCCCTCTCCCCACAGCATCAGGGCTGCTGTGGGTGCCACAGTCAGGGTGCTGCTGCGCACAGCTCCTTGCCCACAGAGTTTGCCGTGCAGTCTGTCAGGCTTGCGTGTGCAGTCCTGCTCTGATGGCAAAGCATCTTGGAGGCTACCTACCCTCATTACTTCCACGGACACCCAACTATGCTCTGCTTTGCCCCCCAGGGAAGCCAAGGCATTGCTCTCACCTCTTCCCTCAGCTCGTACTGGTCGATGATGCTTTTCAGCTTCTCTGCCAGCTCCGTGTTCTCCTGGCAGAGCTTCATGTTCCTCTCGCTCTGCTGCTCGATCTGAGCCTGGATTTCGCTCAGTGTGCCCTGGAAATGATTAGTTATTTCTTTCCTCTTCTCATCTTCCTCCCGTGCTCGCTGAATTGTTTCCTCCTGCAGTTAAACAGGGCAGAATGCAGTCATGAAAGGCGCATAATAAGCGGTTCTGGAAAGATACTGTTTCAGAGTAGCATACGGCTTCCCTTTGAAGGATTACACGTGTTTGCATTCCTCTTTGGAGATTTTCTTGCTTTCATCTGCTTCAACATTAGGCATGACTTTAAACTTATGGAGCAAATTACACAGTGGCCTTGAAAAAATTAGGGAACTAAGGATTTGCATTTATAAAGATGGATGTAGAGTAGAGTTTCAGATCAAAGCAAGCCTGGAAAAGGGGCATGCATGCATGTCTTGATTGATGATACTGCAGTGCCACTTTTGCTTTGGAAGAGGATACTTAGTGGAAGTAGTCGAAAGCTCTTTTACTGAAATTCTTTTTGATTGAATTAAAAAAATCACCCTTTAAAAATGCCTCCTTTTAACTAGGAATCCTCAGATCAAATTTATGGTCTTTGGGATTTTAATTTTAAGAGGAATCCATCACCTTCTGTAGAGTCACTTTTCCTTCCTTTTATAACTGACACCAACATTTGGACTAATTTGTAAGGTGGTGGAATCAAGGAGTGCTTGTTGGCTTGGTTTCTTAAAGAATCAAAGCAAAAGAATAAAAATTTTGCCTGGAGATCCATCAATAGATTGATTTTTTTTTTTTACCAATTATTGAAATTCTGGTTTTGATTTGTTTATATATATAAAATAACCCCAAAAAACAGAGTGTAGAAAGAATCTGGATTCATTGCTTTGAATCAAGAAATATGGACTACATTTACTTCCTACTATCTTGCTTCCAGGGCAGTCTGCCCTTCTGGGGAACGTAATCCTGATGTACAGTGGCTAGGACCGTATCTGCTATAGTTACAAATCAAGCCAGAACCACATTAAGAACCCACTTCACAGCATGCAAATGGCATAGTCTAATACGCTTCAACTAGCATAGTCATTTACATGAAAAAAAAAGCCTAACTCTAATAACACTGCACATGGATACTTTCTATAAATATACCTGAATAAAACTTTAGCTGACTTTAATGAGGTATAATTTATATCACAAATGTGACATAAAAGGTGTTGATTCAGGCCCTACTCTTAAAGTAAGATGAATACCAAATGACCTAATTTCTACTTAGCATGCAGAACACAAGCTCGATCTTTGACAACTGCTGTTCAAGGTAAGGGACGTTTGTCCTTGCGCTGACCAGGGAGCGATAGAGACGACAATGCCTTGAGTGACAGGAGGAAAGTATTGGAGTCATTAGTGCTAATAATGCTGTAGTGCACAGAGATCACCATGAAGCCCCGCTGTGCTCCACAGTTTACACAAGAACACGCGTGTGTACTCACAAAGTAAAACAAAGTGTGAGCCCAGAAGGACTCTCACTCCTAAGAGGAGGAGAGAATTAGAGATGGAGCTGGTCAAATGATTTGAGGGGGGTGGGGTGGGGTCCTGGTTCAATACCTGGGTTGGAAACTGGACACGTGAAAAATTTTCAGCAAGATGAAAGAAAAGCTGTCTAATTACTTTTTTTTTTAATTGGTGAGAATGATTTCAAGTTACCTGAGACAGAAATTGAGCAGTGTTAGAAACTGAGCAATTGCTTTTTGTTTAACTCTTTCTAGGACAAATTTGAAACAGAAATGCCGTTCCAAAGTAGAGTTTAAAATGCTACTCAGAAGGTGTTTTAAATCAACTGCTTTACAATTCCTAACACGAAAAATCCCCGTTTCTTTTGAAAAGGGAAGTTTATGAACAACATGGTCCTTTTTTTGTTTTGTTTACAACTTTGGCAAATTTCACTTGAATTCCTAGGTAGTTTTGTTCAAGTCAGAACTCCATTTTACCTCTGGTATACACTGTTTAAAAAGTTGCTCGTGCCTCCACTGCACAGGAGCAGCCCTGAGGAGGGGGAAGAGCGACCAGGTGCTTTCACTAGTCAAAGACAGGGTGAAAAAAAAAAGAACTTGCACATCCCGAGTTCATTTTCTATGGTTTCAAAGCATCAAAAATACTTTGGTGTTATAACATGGTACTGCTGTGATTTACAGCGCTCTGGAGTCATAAATCCAGCTGAATATAAACCCCCCAAAAACGGTGGAGGTTTGTGTATATGTTCGTAGTGAACTGTCCTGTTACAGGGTAAAACAAGACATCCTGAGAGTAGGAATCATGCAGATATTAAAAAAAAAACAACCAACAAACCAAATCCAACCCAGTGATGTGCTACTTAGAGGATCTTATTTCCTGCTTGCCCTCTCTTCTGAGGTAGAACAAGTATACGTAAGGAGCACAGAGACAATGCAAAGATTCATGATTAAAGACACTGAGCCAGGAAGCACTTAGTTGCAGGGCACGCTATTTCTCTTGACTTCTTCTGATACCTGAGGAGGATATTTGCCTGGGGTGTGTCCCAGAGAGCTCCTCAGGGTCCCTCATAAAACAGCAGTGGGTTGCTAAATCCTTGGTACCCCAGTTACAGGTGAAGGGTGGGGTGCAGGAGAGAGGAGCTGGATGAGCAGAAAGATAACTGTGTGGCCACGGCACTGTGTGGGGAGCTGCAGGCATTGCCTCTTCCCAGCGCTGAGGAAACAAGCTTCCCAGTGCCTCAGTGCCGCAATGTGCCATGGAGCCGCCTGGTTCCTAAAGTAATACATTTTCAACCTCTATGTGCCACCGATGACTGGTCTTTGGAATTGCTGGCATTAGACCTGAGCCTTTATGAGCTGTAGAAGCCCACAGCAGAGCCTGCACCCATGCTAGAGCCAGGAAGGGGCTGGCTGCCCACAGTGCCACCAGCAGAGCCTTGCGTCCCTGACAGCTCTGCTCTGGGGCTGGGTCCCCTTCACCCACCTTGCCTGGGCAGGCAGAGTCTGGCAAACCTCAAATCACTGACATCACCCAGTTCTATTTTCACAAGGCTACAGCCCCAACTCTTTGCTTGTACCTGTCCTCGTAACCTCAGAAGATGCACTTTTTTCCAACAGGTTTCTTAGTCCTTCCCATTTCAGGACCCACAGTGTAGAGTAAGGTCCTTAAGCTTTCCCCCAAATTGGAAGCTTGAAGACTGACCTCTTTCTGTCACTACTGTGGCAGCTGAAGTAGCTGTGTGGAGTCCAGAGTTCCCAGTCTGCTTCATTTCCGGGAACAGAGCAGAGGGTGTTCAGAGAGGTGACGACTCAGCATCATCATTTGCTATGTGCAAACCTTGCCGGCCTTGTCAGCTGCTTGACTCTGTGCTTATTCTTCTAATAATTTTAAATTAAATTCTTAGTTTAAGAAAGAAAAAAATAAATAAAGCATTGTAAAGTCTTTTTAGATTTCCAGTTGTGGAAGACTAAAACCCAGCCATAAAATACCGTTCCCTTTCCTCTGCCCTTTCTTAATCTCTATCTAACCTATCATAAATATACTCTTGTGTCCCACCACAGTACTGCTGTCAGTCACCTGTGTTGTACTGCTCAAAGTGTAAGAATGCATTGAATAAAACCTCATAAAATGAAGACAAGAATATTTTGCAGTTTGGGATTTATGACCAGAATGTGAGCTAATTTGCAAATAGAAGGGCAGGATTGTCGCCGGTCCTTCTCTCTCTGGGTCAATGTCCTGGTTTCAGTCAGGATAGAGTTAACTTCATTTGTAGCAGCTGATGGAATGCTGTGTTTGGGAGTTAAAATGAAAGCAGTGCTGATAACACCCTGATGTTCTTAGTTGCAGTCAGACAGTCAAGGACTTTCTCAGCTTCTTCGTATTTCTCTATTCAGGAGAAAGGAGGGGCGAAGCCAGGACAGGTGACCCAGATGGGCCAAAGAGAGTATTCCATGCCAATTACGTCCTGCCCAGGATAACGGGGGGGCTGAGGGGAGGAAGAAGAGGGGCGGTTGCGGGACGCGTGCTTCTTGGGGGGACGGTCGGGTTCCGGGACAGCTCTGGGTGGTACGGCCTGAGTTGTGTGGTTTGGTGAGAAACTGCATTGGGGATCAATAGCTTCATATTCTTTTGCTCTAAAGTCCTGTTAGCATTGTTATATTTTATCTTTCTGTTATCTTAGTAAACTATCCTTATCCCAACCCACGGGCCTCTCAGTTTCTTGGTTTTGGAGTTATTTGCCCCTTCCTTTTCCCTTCCCTTGTTTCCCCCTTTTTCCCTCTTCCCCTGCTCTTTTATTTTAAGAAGCAGGCAGCTGCGTGGATCTCGGCCCACAGCCGGGGTGAAACCACGACAGTCCAGTCAAGACTGTTGGTCTGCTGAAGTCATATCAACTGCGATGACGTGAGCGCAGACACCTAATTTTCAATGACCCGTTCACCTTATTCCCAGGCACTGTGGTCTGAGCCTCAGGTCTGCAGCTTGGAACTGAGCCCACAACCAAAGCTGTGGACTGCTGTGACACTTGTATGGAAGCCGTCACTTAACGCCCTGCAGCAGGAGGGACAAGGCACCTGAGATGTTCAAGATGCTAAGTAGCCACCCAGCTGTCAGATAACTGGCAGAACAGGAACACAGTGCTGGGAAATGGGAGGCTGTTGGTCTTAGCTGCTCTCTGCTGCAGTGGGAATGCATTCTGCTATTTCATGAACGTTTATTCTGCTTTTCTTGGAGGGAAAACTAAACATCTGTTTTCTGCTGTGAAGTGTAACTGCAAGGAAATAATCTGAATAGCTGGACTGTAAGAAGATCAGATTTCGAGGCCAGTATCCAACACTAACTTGATTTTTTTTTTCCCTCTGCTCTGCACTGTGGATTTTCAGCACAGCTCCACATTACATATTCATCACCACTTGGCTGCACCAATCTCCAGTTAATGGGAATTCCACACACCAGATGAGCAAAGATATTTACATGACGTGATGTGCAGACAATGTGCCACATGGCAAGTCAGAGTAGGTTCGTGATCTGGACAGCCCAGGTTTCTCCTTTGCTGTTGAAATGACACAATCTCCTATGCATTTTTATTTCCCATTCTTTGGAACATAATCAGAAGTGCTAGTCCCAAATGCTGAAAACTATGAATCAGCTGCTCTGTCCCGCCAAAACCAAAACCAAAATGACTTAAACATGAGATACTTTTTTTTAAATTACGCTTGATGGATTCTCCTGGTTTGGGCCTTCTCAGTGCAGTCACAGCTGAAAGAAAATTTCATTTATTTAAATAAATGGGTGATTCTGGAGATTCACAGGCATCCAGGAGCTAAAGATTAAAGGCCAATATTCTAAGATTTATATAAAATTTACTAGCAAAATAAAATTGGATAAAGATACTGAGTGCCTGTGTTCATTGATTTAGTCCTCATTCATTCTGCAAGTCTATTTTGTCTTACTGTCTCATTTAACTTTGTTACTTTTACACTGAAAACACAGGTACGAGAGAAAAGTTAGTACTCTGGGTTTCTCAAAAGGTCTCCTAAGGAAGACATAGCCCAAATTTTTAACATTTCTTTGTACTACAAGAGCAGCTCACCTGGCATAGGTAGAGGATAAAAATCAGAATCGAGACTGACATGGATAGGTTTATTGAAGGGACCTATCCCAGAGTAAAGCAGTCCAACAAGCAGAAAGATGTTGAAAAGAGACTTTGCTGAATGTAAAGATGAAATGCGTAATGAAGTATTTATATGCAAAGAGAAAAGAAAAACCATGCTTTCTGCTAGCAAGATTAATAAGCATATGATAGCTGGGAAATCGTGTGAGGAATTCAACAAAATCTGTTCCAAATACATTTTCCAAACATAATTAGTTCTTTATACCCCAGTTTCTACTGATTTGTTTGGTTTAGAAACCACACTTAAGCCGATGCAAAGCACTGTATGCTGTACTCTTCAATCACTTTAAAACTGACTTGTTTTTCTGCTGAAAGGTTTTCCCTGAAGATGATCTGGTAAATCAGTATGGATCAGTATTGAGGTATAGATCAATATGCATCCGGTTTCATGCAAAAGACAGGCATAAATGTAATTGACACTGCTAGTTTTGCACTGCTGTAACTCAGCACACAGAGATTTGCTTCCAGTTTTCCTAACTACCAGTTAAATTGCTTTTGTCCTTCTGCTCGTTCACAGTTTGAGTTTACATGTGGCTGTTCTCCCTCCCAGGTATGCTCTTACCAAAGTACAATGAAAGTCAGAGCTGGACCCTGAAGGCCTGCTCCTGAGCTGCTGAAAATGAATAAAAATCTGTTACAGTTAATAGAGGTTATATCAGGGGAAGTTCTTGCTGACGAGAATTCGTATGTATAATTCTATACATAACTATATCCCCATAAAGAAGGATTTTGAATAGATCAAAGCAGAGGCTTTTGGTGTAATAATAACACCACCTTCACTAACACTTACTTGGAAAGAAATAAGGAGGATGGCAACAGAAATACACTTCTTCAACCTAAAATTTTTCAAGCGTAACCCGTATTATAAATTTCACATTGAAACGGCGTGATGCACGGAGCAACAGGCCGGCCTGGCACATGGATCCCAGGCTTCTGACGCTCCTGGAAACTGCCTCTTTGCACTGCTGCTTGCAATCCAAATAACTTCCACAAACAGCGCTGGCATTCTTCCTGTCTTGAGGCTTGATGTCTTGAGGCAACTGTCCTGATAGACTGGCCCTCACAGACCACTTGAAAATTCCCAAGTGCTCAAATGACATGAGAACACCCTCCAGCTTTCTGGGAGTCCCCTGGAGCAAAGCTGGTGCTCCTGTTACTCTGTCCACCCACACGCATTCGCACCTGCAGTCTCAAGGACATGATCTGTTTGCATCGCTGGTTTTTCTCTGCTCTGAGCTTCCTGATAACGCAAGGAGGGCTTACAGATAATGTCAGCAAGTCCAAAAGTGCTTGGATATTTCCAAACAAGGCATAAAGGGGTCTTGCTGTAAATGAGTATGTAGATTACAGCATATGTGTATAACAATATATTCCGTGTGCAGCTGCACACATCCCTTTGATTTGGTACCACGGCAAGATGTGAAGGCATCAGCACCTTCTTCCTCCCCACTGCCAGGTACCTTGATGAGGCCACCACTCACCTTGAGGTTTTTGTTGTGCCGCTGGAGCTCCCGGCACAGGCTCTCGAGCTTGCTGCGGGCGAGGATGGCTCGGCTGTGCTCACTCTGCAGCTGGTCCTTCTCCTTGGTGATCTGGGCCTGTCTCTTCTGCAGGTACTTGAGCTTCTTCTGCTCGGCACGATGTTCTTCAAGCTGGGTGGGGAACAGGCATTAAAACAAAATGGAGAGGAAAAGAAGAAAAGGAAAGAAAATGAGCTCTTTTTCTTTTGGGGAAGTGTTCGTACTTTCTTAACCTTTTAAGAAATGTTTTGTATTTATCAGTGCTAAAGAAAGAGGAGTGAGCAACCTGGAGGGAGTCCCAAGCCTGCTCGCTGCAACAGCCCCAGGTGTGCTGTACTGAGCGTAAGAGAATATAATTTTTAATACTCTTGTCACACCATTTCAGCCCTTCCCCCTTGGGCTGGAATTTCTTTGAAGGGCAGCTGCGAGGTTTTATTTTTGTTTCAGCACTAGGAACTGGAGGAGCTGGAGCTTTATGAGGTGAGTTTTCTCCAGATCATGAGATAACGCAACACTTGCTCATTCTGCTTTGTGGCTTATGAAAAAAAGAAGTGGCTTCCTAGATACCCAGGAGCCTGCTGGAAGAAACAACGGCAAAAGAGTCCCTGTCTGTGTGGGGGCTTTTCTGCTGATGAAGAATGCTCTTGAGGGAAGAGTTCCCCAAAACCGTGCATGGATGCCTTCTCTTATCATGTTCCTCTGGTGCACAGACACACATGGGACTGTCTGTCAGTTATGTTTCTGAAGGTCGCACCATGAACAGGGGTGGATTGCAGGGAATCAAACCTCTTTTGGGTTCTTTGGAGACATGTAATTACTGAAGAAAACATGGACAGTCCCTGATGCTCCCTTGGGAACCTGCTGTTGCTGTAGGTGCGTGGCTCCTGCCTTCTCCAGAGGGCTAGATGGGAGGAGGGTGCATTTGGAAGGGGATGGAGAGCAGCAACACAATTGCTGACAGCAGTTCCCATGTAGAATCATAGAATATCCTGAGTTGTAAGGGACCCATAAGGATCATCAAGTCCTGGCTCCACAAAGGGCCAGCCAAGTCAGAGCATGGGACTGAGCACATCATCCAGATGCTTCTTGAACTCAGCCAGTAAAGCTTGGTGCTCTCACCACTCTCCTGGGAAGCCTGTTCCAGTGCCTGACCACCCTCTCAGTAAAGAACCTCTTCCTAATATCCAGCCTAAACCTCTCCTGTCACAGCTTCATGCCATTCCCTTGGGTTCTATCACTGGTCACTAAAGAGAGGAGATTGGCACCTGCCCCTTTGCTCCCCTTCATCAGGAAGCCACAGACCCCGATGAGGTCTCCCCTCAGTCTCCTTTTCTTCAGGCTGAACAAACCAAGGGACTTCAGCCTCTCCTCATAAGACCTTCCCTCCAGACCCTTCACCATCCTCATTGCCCTTCTCTGGACAATCTCCAATAGTTTTGTGTCCCTCTTGTACTGTGGCACCCAAAACTGCACACAGTGCTTGAGGTGAGGCTGCACCAGCACAGTGCAGAGTGGGACAATCCCCTCCCTGGACTGGCTGGCAGTGTCATGCTTGATGCACCCCAGGACACAGTTGGCCCTCCTGGCTGCCTGGGCACACTGCTGGCTCATGTTGAACTTGCTGTTGACCAAGACCCCCAAATCCCTCCCAGCACAGCTGGCCTCCAGCATCTGATCCCCCAGTCTGTACGCGTAGCCAGGGTTGCCCCTTCCCAGGTGCAGAATCTGGTACTGGCCCTTCTTAAACTTCATGCTGTTGGTGATTGCCCAGCTCTCCAACTTGTTCAGGTCCCTCTGTAAGGCTTCTCCACCCTCAACGGAGTCAACAGGTTCTCCCAATATGGGGTCATCTGCAGATTTACTTAAGAGACCCTCTAGTCCAGAGTCCAGGTCATTTATGAAAACATTAAAAAGACCCAGACTTAAAATGGAACCCTGGGGAACCCCACTAGTGACTGGCTGCCAGCCAGATGTAACCCCATTTACTATCACCCTCTGGGCCCGACCCTTCAGCCAACTTCCCTCCCAACACATTATGGCTTTGTCTAGTTGTGTGCTGGACATTTTGTCCAGCAAGATACTGTGAGACACAGTATTGAAAGCCTTACTGAAATCCCAAACTGGTCATTTCTCCTGACATGTACTTATTACTGTCTGTTTGGGGGAAAAAACAACCTTCTTGCAGTGCAAATTAACACTGTGGCAGACATGTCAAAGAAGCATTTTCACCTCTGAAGGCTTTAAAGATTTCTTCTCCTGTTCCAATGCACAGCACCCTTTCTCAGTGCATTACAGATGTGCATACGCTGTGAGACATTTCTGAAGTCCACATGTTTTCTGGTTGAAAGCCATGAGCTGCAACATGCAAACTTTAGTAGTAACAGTTGCTATTAAGATTACATTATCTAATAATATGGCAACACTTGTGTTAATTATTAACCTGAATATGACTGGGAAAGTTTGTGAGTGCAGGGGAATGACGAGCGGCTCGAACAAGGCAGTTAACAGGCATCATGCTTTACACTTGCTCTGCCCGAGGGTCTGTTTTCTGCAGATGTTCTGTAATTTATGCTTACAGTACAGAGCTCCATGCATTATCAATCAAATCACAGTGAGGCACACCACAAAACAGTGCAATCACCAGTTTCAACTGTGCATCTACAGTTTACGCTCAACTTTCCACGTGTGCCTTGTGTGTTTTTACCCCCGTGGATCAGAATAGGGGCTTTGGCATCTAATCAAGCTGCACCAGCTAAAATAATTTTTCTAGTATTGTAGGGAAAAAATTAGCTTCTCTGTAATTAAAGCTGTGATTTGTTTTCCTTTATAAGCTTGATTTTGGCCCCTTCCCCTTCCCTTTTGAAAAGACAAAAAGGGTTCTTTCTGCTTCGCGTTTTGCATGCGAAGCCTGTGCTGAGCGGATAATGATTTATCCAAATTTTAGATGATTCACTCAAGCTGTGCTTGAGATAGGGAGCTTAGAATAAAATAGGTCTTAATCATGATATGAGAAGACTTCCAAGCATTTTTCTCTCTCTCTTCCTCCTCCCCTTCTCCCCCCCCCCCCACCTCACTACAAATGACTTGTGCTAGAAACCTGTGTTTCAAGCTATCAGGAATGTGTAAGACATGGTGTTACTTTTTCAGTGAAGGAAGGGAATTCACTGCTAAATAGGAATGACAAAAGGGCCACCAGTGATAACTCTTTTTGAATAGTTAGCAAAATATTAGCTAAAATTAACTACAAATAGAAGGAATTATGATTTTAGAAGCTTGACCTAGAGACATAAACTCTCAATTTAGGGAAAAAGTTTTATCTTGACCCCGCTGCAGGCAATGACAACAAGTGCATAGTTCTTGCACCCAGCACTTGCAAGACCCTCAGGACCTCTGACAATAAATCAGCCACAAGCAGTTCTGCAGCAAACGTTTGTGGGCAAAAGCTGAAGTAAAGCACAGCCTGCTTTCCTAATCCCAACCACTCTGCTGACACCAGTATTAGTGAATAAAATGTTCTTTGATGCTGAGTAGCCTGGCACAACTTGTGCCCAAATGGCTAAACTGTCTTCCCGTGCTCTTCCTTGATGCCTTCCATCTTATGGTGTACCCTTTGCTCTAGACTGTGTTCACAGTTAAATAGCACATAGCTGATGCTGTGTAGGGTCTCCCAGTACAGGCAGCGGTGATACCTATAAAGCAGCATTTCCCACTCTATGGGGACAGAAGTGTGTTTGGGTTAGTGCTCAGACACTGTTTAGCTTAGGGTTAAATGTCATACCTCACTTTGGTAGCAGCTGTACCCAAGGCTGATAAAAAGCTGCTGTTCTAACAAGTATCCTTGGAGAAGAGCTGACAGACTGATAGAGAGGAGATACCCTGCCCCAGAAGGCACCAAGAGCTGGGGGGTTACCAGAGAGGCCTCGAGCCAACCAAAATTGGCAGTGACTTAGGGAAGGGAAAGGTGGTGGTGGGAGTTTGTGACCACCCACCCAACTACAGGACTATGCAAATTACCCCCACACACCTTCAAGGAGCATTTAAACACACTTGACCAACAGTAGATGATGCAGTAATTACAAACCACTTACCCTAAATTTAGGTGGGTTTTTCTAATCCTGTAAGGAGACAAATCTGTTGAGGATTGGGGGTGGGGTGTGCCAGCTTTATGGAACTACCACTGAGCTCCCATCTCTGTGCGGACATGGAATAAATCAGATGCCTCTGCTCTGTGTGTGTATTGGGGTGTTGCACACTGGGGGACCACCCCACTTTTGGGACAACGGCAGCAGCAGCACTCTCTAATGCAGCTGAAGCCATTGCTGGCACCCAGCTCAGCCTGGCACACCTCTGCACCATCCCCTGGGCTGTGCTGCAACAAGTGCTTGTGTCACCACATGTCACTGCATCTCAGGGAGCCGAGATCTGGCTGAAAAACAACTTGGGAAAAGCAAAAATGGACCTGAAGTGTGTGATACAGAAAGAGTGACAGACGGCTACTGACAAGCTATCAATCACACTCCACCTCTCAGCCATGCTGAGTGACCACTGTAAAGCTTTCTTCAAGAAGCTTTTAGTTGTATTTATTAAAAGATTTATTTTCATGACATTGCACAGAATATCAAAACTGAACGTTCTGCATCTGTGCTTTGGCACCTTTCTCCTGCATGGATTAGTGGTGATATGACCTGTTTTATACAGTTCTCTGGTGATGTGTGAGTGCAGAAGGGACTACATCATCAAGGAAGAAGAAAATCTATTTCAGTTAATCCATGGGCATGAAGTTCCCTTAAGCACAAGCTAAACCATAAAAAGTCTGAGCCCAATTTATGAAATCAGAGGATTTTACATGAAAAAAAAGGAAAAGCTGAACTTCACGTTATGATGAGACATGGACACATCTGTGCATAAAAGCAATTATAAAGTCAATGTTCTGCCTGGCACATTTTTCAGCACTCCACAAACTGTAAAATGCTGTGGCTGTTTCATTTGTAAGATTTCCAAAGCTCACGGCCACATGGCCACACTGTTGTAAAAGAGAATTTAGTACAAATAGTATGTTAGAGTTAGTTAATTATTATGAAGGAATAGGATTGATGATGAGGTATTTACAGCTATGTAATTGCAGATGTTTTTTAAACAATAATTTCTGGCCATACTAAGCTGCTTCTGTGTCATGTGTATAGCTCTTTCCATGGGGGAGTAAGTCCTCAGCCGAGTTAATCAGTAGATAGTTATAAATGAAGGATTGACTAGGGTAGGCGCACAAGTATAATTGAAATGACTGAGTAAAGTATTTTAGTTTAAGACAAGAATAAGGTTATTTTATGGTTAAATAGAGTCTTAAGAATTTAGATGTTTAACATAGAACACTGAGACCTTGGGAAAGAAGAAGAGACAGTGACCTCTGAGGCAGATCAGCAGAAGCTAAGATCTGAAGCAGAACCGAGACTGAGTAATCAGTGATACCAGAAGAAGACAATGGAAATTTACAGGCTTTCAGCCAACCAAAATGGGGGACTGTGTCAATTCAAAATAGGGGACTTTGTCTATTATGTCATTGTGTTAAGAGTATATAAGATCATAAACATAACATTTGGGTTGCTGCTCACAGAGGTAATGGCCCAACTCTGAGATGTTAATAAGAGCAAGACTAGTGTAACCCAAAGTATAGGGAAATTCTTTAACACCTCCCCACCCCCTCCCCTACCCACCCCCTCCCTCCCACACCCCCCCACCCTTTAACTGCTTAGAAAAAAATACTTGACCTGAAAATAACTCATTTTAAGTGTGGAAAGAACAGAGTTGGGTAGCTGGTGTTGTTATGGGGGTAACATTATGGTGTCAGGGGCTTTGACTCTTCATTTCACTATGTTGTGTTTTCTCTCACAGTTAGCCTTGGTTCTCCATTTTCTGTTTTTTTTTCTGCTTCCTAAAGTTCTATACGAAATCCTGTATTATTTTCATTTAGATCAAATCACTGATGCATAATTTAAAGCAACACCTGCATACAGAGGCATGCAGAAGTCCTTGCAGAAGGCGAAGGCAGGAGCCTAGACATTTGTATCCAGTACGGGTCGGTTTGGTAGATTCAACTTTAAGTACAAATATTCTGCCTCATCCACTTCCTAACCTAAAATCCAGCTGGTTTCCCTCACTTTTTACTTTTTTTTTCTTCTTCTCACCCATAATTGATTATTTAACCCTGACAATTGCATTCAGATTCACTTAACAGGAAGGGCATTACTACTACATAAGGTTTGACCATGCTACATGGCATGTGGGGTTTTTTTACCTTCCTGTATACACAGTTTGCACAGAAAAGAACCAATACTGTACTAACCAGCTCAGCATACTTCTTAAATAGCAGGTCCAGCTTCTCCTCTGGAGTATTCAGCTTGTTCAAGCTTTGCATCAGTAAGGTGGCTTCCTTCCCTTTAAAAAAGAAGCATCAGAGGTTTGATGGTAGAGGTAGTTTGTAGCTGATGTACTCTTATGAAATAGGTTGTTTGACTCAGGAATATATAAAAACTCGAGGTGAAATGACGGATTTTGTAAGGAAGGGAATTATTTGTCTATGGGTTTCTGGCCCCCACTGTAAGAACAAATGTGCTTGTATTTTCCTCTGTTTCAGAGCCCAGAAACGTACTATCTTTTAACAAAAGCACTGGCTGTGAAATGCTAGACTCCTGCATAAACTGATTTTCACTTAATGTCTTAGCAACATTACTGAATCATATATATGGTACAGTTGACTGAAATACGATGGAAAGGGCCTGGACACCAAAAGCACAGAAACCAGATCTCTTTGTAGGCAAAAATTGATCAAAAATGGTGTTCTTGGCTCCTGTGCTGTTCTGCCCATACAGGACATAAGGGAGAGTAAGTTAGGTATAGAAATCATGGTGTGGATGAAAGCAGAGAGCAGCAGGTACCGCCAGGCAGGTCTGGGCTACATGATCGGCGTGTAAATCAGCTCCCCGACTTGGTGGAGCGAGTACAGATACATGAGACAATGCTTTCACAGTCTAATGACTATCTTGGCGTGCATAGCTAAATCACTGTGTAGCCATTTATGTATTGCTTCTCCACTGGTACCTCTGGGTATTCATTTCAGCCCTGAGTATCAGCTGGAGCTTTAACACCACTTGTTTGTTGAATACAAAATGTCCCTGGCGTCCCTGAAGATAAGGATGGCTGTGGTGCCAGGGGCTTGGCCGTGCTTTTCCAAATGCTCCTGTTTCCCCAGGCTGCAAGAGAAAATTTGCTTTCTGATTTGGGCTGGATGTTTTCTATTTCAAGTGCAGTGTTGTCCAGGAGTTCGACCTGTGGAGAAAATACACTATTCCTCACTAAGGTCTCTACACAGCACCAGCCTAAGTCAGTTGAAGAGAGATAAAATCGCATCCTGGAGTGGAAACTGTTGGGAGTGCAGCTGCTGAACCACACTTCGGTAGTGTCTGCTGCGATCTTGGAGAGGGACCAGTCACTGTACCAAAGCCAAGGCAACAGAACCGAGGACCTTTCTCCTGGGCACGTAAGGAATTTTTGGGAAAAAACTCTGCATCTGTCGGATGCTCAGCCCTTTATCTGTCAGCGTGTCCTGGAGGGATTTTTCTGTAGGCTTAATCTGCGGTTGGGTTTGGGTTCTCGTGCGAAGGAAAGGCTTGAAGGTGGGCGGGAGGTGACTGTAGGAAGGGAAAGGCATGCCATGCTTGCTAGCCTGGGACGTAGCTACATTGCTCTCTAGCGGCTGCCCAGCAGAAAGGACACACTTCACAAAAGCTCCCGCGGACTTCTATCCAGCTCTCAGACTAACAGAGCCCTGCCAAGGTGTGCTCTTAGCACTGATGCAGCACACTGGCTGGTTTCACATGGCCTGCGATGAGCCCGGCGGTCTGCTAGATGAAAAATTGCCTGGCCACGACAGTCATTTTGTTGTGCAGATTGCTACACCACACAGTAGTACCCTCAGCTCCCTTACAACCGCTGAGAAGTGGTACCTGAGGAAGCAGGGGAAGAAAGAATTTGCTGAGGCAGAAACAAGAGGCCAGGATCTCCTTTGTTTGAGTAGCAGCTTTCTGCGGTGTGTCGTTTTGGATTAAAAAGTGTCTGGATGGCCAGGTCCAGAGAGTGGTGGTGAAAGGAGTTAAATCCAACTGGTGACTGGTCACAAGTGGTGTTCCCCAGGGGTCAGTACTGGGGCCTATCCCCTTTATTATCTTTGTTGATGATTTGGATGATGGAATTGACTGCACCCTCCGTAAGTTTGCAGATCACATCAAACTGGGGGGAAGAGTTGATCTGCTGGATGGTAGGAAGCCCCTTCAGAGAGACCTGGACAGGTTGAATTGATGAGCAGAGGCCAGTGGGATGAAGTTCAACATGGTGAAGTGCCAGGTCCTGCACTTTGGTCATAACAACCCCAGGCAACGCTGCAGGCTTGGGGCAGGGGGTCTGGAAAGCTGTACAGAGGAAAGGGATCTGGGAGTGTTGGCTGACACTCGCCTGAACACGAGCCAGCAGTTTGCCCAGGTGGCCAAGAAGGCCAATGGCATCCTGGCTTCTATCAGGAATAGCATAGCCAGCAGGACCAAGGAGGTGATAGTCCCCCATACTCAGCTATGCTGAGGCTGCACCTCAAGTACTGTGTTCAGTTTTGGGCCCCTTACTACAAGACGGACATTGAGGCCCTGGACTGTGTCCAGAGAAGGGCAATGAATCTGGTGAAGGGTCTGGAACACAAGTCTTATGAGGAGTGGCTGAGGGAACTGGGACTGTTTAGTGTGGAGAAGAGGAGGCTGAGAAGCCTTATTGCTCTCTACAACTACTTGAAAGGAGGTTGTGGTGAGCTGGTGGTCAGCCTCTTCTCACAGATACCTAGTGACAAAACAAGAGGGAATGACTGCAAGTTGTGCCAGGGGAGGTTCAGGTTAGAAATTAGGAGAAATTTCTTCTCAGAAATAGTGGTTAAGCACTGGAATGGGTTGCCCAGGGAGGTGGTGGATTCACCGTCCCTTGGGTTGTTTAAGGAGAGGTTGGATGAGGTACTTGGGGACATGGTTTAGTAAGTAGTATAGGTGGTAGGGGAATGGTTGATGATCTTGGAGGTCATTTCCAACCTTAATGATTCTATGATCTTATGATTCTATGATCAGACTCAGAGCTAGGACTAAAGAGTTTGGGTGTCTCAAAAATACATCAGAATAGTGTGATATAATCCTAAGGTTTTGACTTTTTATAAGGACTATTATCTGATACAGCCTAAATGTATGCAGGTAATTGTTAAAAATAATTACTAGTTAGACAAAAGCTGTAACAGTCATTGTAATTTTCAGTGATAACTAGAGGTCCCTACCATCCATGGCACAGATTAAACATGGGAAAGAACAAGGACCAGGGAAGTTTTATGTCTCTTTGCAGAAGGGCTATGTGAGTACATAAGTACTTGCCTAGTCCTTTCAGGATTTTCTTCTCCAGCTTTTGCTCCTTGCTGCTGCTGGGCTCCTTTGCTCTGGAAGCATCCCCAGGAGCCACCTTCTCTTTCTCACTCTCCTCATTCACATCTTCATACTCCGCATCCTCCACGCTGCCTGACTCTCCCTTCTCAGGCCTGTCAGTTCCTGTAGCAGCACTTTCGTTCTCCATCAGGCTCACAGCAGACCCATAGGTTTTAATAATGTCCTCCAGCTGCCTGCTGAGCTCCTCTGAGATGTCACACACAGCGGCTTCGGGACAGGTACTCTGCTGTTCTGCAAGGGCTGGAGCTGGGGGCTGTGAGCCAGGGGATGCTCTGTCCCCACTCTTTACCTGGATGTCCTCCCCAGGCAAGGTGGGAGACTGATCATTCTCCATGCTTGGTGCGGTACCTGACAGTAAAGAAATAGAAGGTTAATTTAAAAGTATGTGGAATTAGTCATCTAATTGTTCCCAAAGCTTGGTCAGCATGTGAGTGATTTTGTGTGGATGGAGTGTTTTGGGGTGGCAGCTCATTTGTCGGCTCTGACTTAATAAATATATCAGAGTTGAAAAAACAGCCAAGGTGATTTTCCTGCAGGGAGAAAAGCAAATTACATACTTTCCAAGAGGAAAAGCCTACACAAACCTAATACTTGAACCCCAAACCCTCTTATTTGTGTTGCCAGTGCTAGCACAGGAAATGACTCCTGAGTCATTTACACCACTTCTCTCCCTGAACATAGTATTTGCCACATACTTACTTCTCTTGATCTGTTTGCCTATGATGCTGGCCACCAGTACAGGCAGCTTCACTTCAGAGCTGCATCAGTTTCATTTCCTATTTCTCCCCCGTCCCCACATCTTAAGTCAATATTCAAGAGAAAGGAATCCTTTAAATGAAATCAGCACACTGAAAACTGTACCATGCTCTTGGAGAGCCCAGCGTGGTGCTTGAACTGTGAGTGGCCAGGCTTGGTACTGTCACAGGAACAGCAAAGTGAAAGACAAACAGCTATAAACCACTCTTCTCTTGCACTTGCCGTGTGCTGCTGATGGTTTGCTTGGCAAAGTACAAATACGGAATAAATCACAGGTAAGTAAACCTGATGGGGTGTAACACGGGTTGGTAGTCTGTGATATCTTCTGGGATGAATTATGCATAATTTGCTCTCAATTGGCAAGGGGAAGATTTTGCTTTCCTGAATTTTTGAGCATCTGCTGTCAGCTAGGTGAATCCAGAGCCCCTGATGTGTCTGTGCTCCTCCAGATGCTGCTCTGATTTACCCAGAACCTGGCTATGAAGGTGTCAGCAGGAGAGTCCTGGGCACCTGCTCCAGAGCTCCTGCAAGGTGTGGGCCAGCAGAAACATCATCTCTGACTGTGTGTTGCTGGAGCATTGAGAAGGTTCCTTCCTTCTCAAAGTGAAAGCAGAGCTTCTGTCACCACCACGTTGCACTCGTGAGCACAGAGGTACAGGGTACACATCTGGATCTCACCCTGCAACCAGCCCCCATTCCTGCCTGACTGCAGACTCTGTACTCTTCATAGCCATGACGCCTTTCTCTCTTTTTCAGGATGGTTTTTGTTCCTCCCTTTAATGATACCATAGAATCATAAACTCATGGAATCACAGACTGGTTTGGGTTATAAAGTCCATCTAATTCCAATGCCCCTGCCATGGGCAGGGACACCCACCACTAGACCAGGTTGCCCAAAGCCCCATCCAACCTGGCCTTGAACACTGCCAGGGAGGAGGCAGCCACAGCTTCTCTGTGCACCCTGTGCCAGGGCCTCACCACCCTCACAGGGAAGAATTTCTTCCTAATACCCAATTTAAATCTACCCTCCTTCAGCTTAAAGCCATTACCCCTTGTCCTTGTTACTTGATCTTGTAAACAGTTCATCTGCAGCTTTCCTGTAGCCTGTCTTTAGCTCCTGGAAGGCTGCTAGAAGGTGTTCCCAGAGCCGTCTCTTCTCCAGGATGAACAAGCCTAACTCTCTCAGCCTGTCTTCATAGGAGAGGTGCTCCAGCCCCTTGGCCATCTTTGTGGCCCTCCTCTGGACTTGCTCCAACAGCTCTACGTCTTTCTTGTACTGGGGCCCCCAGAGCTGGATGCAGTACTCCAGGTGGGGTGTCACCAGAGCAGAGGGGTGGAATCCCCTCCCTTGACCTGCTGGTCATGCTGCTTTTGATGGCTTTCTGAGCCTCACGCATGCATTGCTGGGTCCTGCTGAGCCTCTTTTCTTCTTTTTTTAGGAGCTGGACTTGATGATCCTTATGGGTCTCTTCCAACTCAGTATATTCTATGATTCTATGAATCTCATCAGCCAACACCCCCAAGACCTTCTCCTCAGAGCTGCTCTCAATTAATTTTCTGCCCGGCCTGTAGCTGTGCTTGGGATTGCCCCAACCCATGTACAGGACCTTGCACTTGGCCTTGTTGAACTTCATGCAGTTCACACAGACCCACCTCTCAAGCCTGTCAAGGTCCCTCTAGATGGCATCCCTTCCCTCCAGTATGTCAACCGCACCACATGATTTAGTGTCATCAGCAAAATTGTTGAAAATGCATTTGAGACCACTGCCCATGTTGCTGACAAAGATCTTAAACAGTGATTGTTCCAATACTGACCCCTGTGGAATGCCACTCATCACTGGTCTCAATTTGAACTTCGAGGTATTAATCCCAACTCTTTGGTTGCGACCATCCAGACAATTCATTATCCACCAAATGGTCCATCTGTCAAAGCCATGTCTCTCCAGTTTTGAGACAAGGATATTGTGCAGGACAGTGTCAAATGCTTTGCACAAAGTCCAAGTAAATGACATCTATTGCTCTTCCTTTATCCACCAATGCTGTAAACCCATTCTAGAAGGCCACCAAATTTGTCAGGCACAGTTTGCTCTTAGTGAAGCCATGGTGGCTGTCACTGATTACTTCTTATTTTCCATGTGCCTTAATATAGCTTCTAGGAGGATCTGCTCCATGATCTTGCCATGCACAGAGATGAGACTGGCCAGGCTGTAGTGCCCCTGGTCTTTCTTTTTCCCCTTTTTAAAAATGCGGGTTTTGTTTCCCCTTTTCTAGTCAGCAGGAACCTCACCAGACTGCCACAACTTCTCAAATATGATGGAGAGTGGCTTAGCAACTTCATCTGCCCATTCCCTCAAGATCCAGGGATGCATCTCATCAGGTCCATGGACTTGTGCACCTTAAGGACCCTTAGATGTTCTTGAACCTGATCTTCTTCTATGGTGGGTAGCTCTTCATCCCCCTAGTCCCTGCCTTTGGCTTCTGTGACTTGGGTGACATTTTCTCCCTCCCTCCCCAGTAGCCGTGAGGTGGGCAAGATCTTGGGAGGGGACACAGCCAGGATGGCTGACCCAAACAGACCAGAGGGATAGTCCACGCCATATGACATTTGCTCAACTATAAGAAGCTGAGAGAAAGAAGGAGGAAGAGGGGGAATTTGTTTTTTACAACATCTGTCTTCCAGAGCAACTGCTATACATACTGAAGCTCTGATTCCCAGGAAGTGGCCGGACATCACCTATGATGTGAAACAGAATAAACCTTTGGGGTTTTATCCCTTTGATTCCTTTTGCTTTATTAAAACTCCTTTATCTGGACTCACAAGTTGTTTTCCATCTGATTTTTCTCCCCTTCTTGTGCTGCTGATGTGGGGAGTGATATAACAGATTGGTGGGTACCTGGTCTTCTGCCAAGATCAACCCACCAGAGTTAAACTCTCCCCAAAGTGATGATTGGTAGTGCAGTGAAGGCCATTGCTAAGGCAATATTTTTCAAGATTTGATTGTCTAGCTATCTGACAGATCAGATAGTAAAATGTTTTTTATCACCTCTCAAGCAACTAATTGAGGGCCTACAATTGAAAGCTCTGAGAGGGGCTCAGTATGTGCTTGAAAACTAAGCTACAAATCCATGCCTCTTCAGTCCTCCCACAGGTATAACTCACAGGGAGGAACGGCTTGAGAAGGTGTCTGGACTTGGACCCATGGACCCTGTCACACAGATGCCTCCAGTTCTTTCCATCCTGCTTGTGGCACAGTCCTGACGTGACTGCGAAATGACAGTAAAATGTTATGTGTCTGATTTGGATTCAGATTGAGTTTCATTTACATTGAAAGATTAGACCCTGCGTGTGCAATTTAGGTAAATAATTCCAGATCACATGGATGCTAGACTACAGTTTGTGATCTTGTTTTAACTAGAGTTAATTGACTGCCAATTAATTCAAGGTCAGCAAGATTATTGTTAATGCTAAGCTAGAAACTCCATGAAATATGTGTCTATTTCTGACATGTTCAGACTAGTGTTCACAACTGTATTCATTAATTTGAGCTAATTGGCAATCAAACAGGTAGAAAACCCAGGGTCACTGGCTCTTGTCTAGACAGAACAAAAGGCTCACAAAGCACATCCCAGATTTAAACTAGATATTTTCATAACAGGTTCATCACAGAGGCAGGGCAGGACCACTAAGTGCTCCATTTCAAAACACTAACTTCTCTTTTGCCTATCACATGCTCTTCAAGTTGACATAGGCCTCACTGCACCTTGATTTCCTTCCTTGTCTTCCTCCCAACTCCCAACTGCATTGCTTGTGGAGCAGCACCTACCAGCTAAAAGTTTCCTTCCACATGAATCATGAAGCATGCCTGCAAACACTGTAGGCTCTAAATCAACAGCAGTGATTGATTTATGCATGGGTATTTCTCAGCAATAAGTGAAGCACAAAGGTGAATTAAAGAGAAACTGGAAATTTAGAACCAAGGACACAAGATCTTCAAAAGCTGGCCTGACAGGAAATTTTCCCTAATATACGTTCCTGGGTAGACAGGGATTAGTCATAATCAGTCTCTGAAAACATGACAATTCACTTCTGCTGAGGTTCTGGCCCTCAGCCTGTAAAGGTGAGGAGGCAGGAAGCATGGAAATACCCAGCAATGAACATTTAACCCAAGGGTGCCCACTTGCTGTGTCATGCTGGGGATTTACACACAGGAATAAATGTTTTAATGTCTTTTTCCATTCTCCTTCAGGCTAAATCAGCCTGGTAACTACTTCTAACAAAAGCATAGTGCCTGTTAAGACTTTTGCACTTTGTTTTGCCTAACAGCTTCGCCAGTATCATAGAATTTATATTTAGGGAGACAGGGCAACTCTCATCTGCTAAGAGCAGCCCTCTTACAGCCTTTGATGATGGGAGACTTTACTGCACTCAGCCCCAGTCCTCCCTGTGCTCCAGCCTATTTAACCTTGATGCACTTGAGGAATTTTTTCTTATCAGGCTACAAAAGACTTATGGTACCAATCTCAGCAAGAGACATTATATACTATCTTAGACACAGTAATGCCTGAAAATTGGGTGACTGAACCCAGAAGAGAAAATCCTTCTTACTTCCTCAAAGAATTTTAGATTTGCTCAATTTTAGTCTATCCATTTCTTGAGTTATGTGACTCCTACTGTCATTATTGTTGCTTCCAGGGATCTGAATTTCCAAAAGAGCCTTACCTGTTTTATGTTGAAGGTGAGGACTAATCAATCAGCTGACTGAGTCTGAATGTTGGATCTTGTTTACTTTTTCTCTCCTGCACTCTTAAATCCCAAACCTGTTCCACAGCCCTAAGATTGGTATTTTTCATGACCCTGGTGTTTTGAATGGAAGCTTGATCTCAGACATTTGTGGTTGCTGTTTATGTATAGACACTCCAGAGGGCTAATGTGATTTCGGTTTAATGGGAAAATGTAGTTAATATGCCTTGTTCTTACAGCAGCCTCAGAATTTTGGGCTGCTTGAGAGAAAGACAGACTGATTTTCAAGCCCAGATGTTAGGAGTTTGTTCCACCTTGACTCCCAGCATGTTTAAAACTCCAAGCCTGTCCCTGTCAGCTGCAACGCTAGAGCAAACCAAGCTGGAGTCAATGTGGGGACAGGATTGCAAGTCACCACTGAGATGTATTTTGGGCACTGCTATTCCTTGTGCCTCAGGTCTTGGCTGCCACAGCCTGGACAAGACCCAGGACCTGGCTCCAGAGATGATCCTCCTCCAGTGGGAAGCACCCCTGAGAGCCAGAGGGTGATCCTGCCCCCCTACTGTGGAAGACCCTCTTCTCTGTTCTCCTCTCTCTTAAATACAGAAAAATGGTGTGCTGCTAAGCTCAGTCTGGTAATGTGCTGAGTTTGTTTGTCTCTGACCATTACCTCTTCACATTTCACATTTACGGCAAGATTTGCCTTCTCCGTGCTTTGAAATCAGCTGGTACTTCCAAAGAGAAAGGTCAGTCAGCAAGAGCCAGTGCCTGATTTAGCAGAGCTGCAGAGTCCACTGTGGTGAGCCTTGTGTCAGCCTGCCTCTTGCACCGCTGGAGCGGACGATGCTGCTGAAGAACCATCCCGGCATGGACAAAGCGCAAAGCAAGCATCCTCTTCTTGGCTTCCCTTGCAGACTTTGAAACTGCCACAAAGTTTTGTTGATATATTTTAAAGAGAGAGCATCCCCTTCCTTCTCATGGGAACTTCTTCCTCCTTCCCTTCTTGCAGCTTGAAGTTCTAGAGGGTTTACAAACTAGTCTATATTTAGCTCTTGCTTGCCCATGTATCCAGCAGAAGGACACATGGCACCTGCTCTGCAGCCAGGAGCTATTTTAAGCACTTCTAAACTGGGTAACGGTATTTAGCACTTTACACACAAAATTCACATATACACATACACACAAATGCTCTGAAACAAAGCATTCCACATAATTACACCAACAAGCCCATCCCAATAAAACCTGAATTTTTATCTTGATATAACAAACATTGGATTGAACTACAGCAACCCCTCAAAGCAGCAGATGTTATGCTCTGGAATGGCCCGTGCTACTGTAGCTCTGACTGCCCTCCAGAAAAATGTAAGTGCGTAGTTGTAGCCTAGACACTGCCCTGTGTATTACTTCAGAAAGTGGTGATAAAGTCAGTTTTATCAACTACATGCTAAATTTGAATAGACTTATGATTTATGGACAATTTTCTAGTAAAAACTAAACAAAATTTAGGACACTTCACGGCAAGTTTCCATATGGGTATGGAAAAAAACCAGACTCGGAGACTTTCTGAAATCACCTACCTCACCTCTGATCTGGCACCTGAGTCTTGATAGCTTCTTGTTGTAGCCGTGGCCCCAAAGGCAAACTCTACCAAAGTCAGCTTAAATCTTTTTGACTACTCTCTAGAGAAGCATTTTTTATTTTCACCAACAGCCTTAGATACTCGCCTGTTTTCCTCACACGGTGCCCAAGCTTTTAAGGCTATTCCTAGAAAACGTGGGCTGACAGTCCCAAAGGGAAGTACTTAGATTAAAGCATCGTGCCACCAAGTAGTGACAGCAAGAAAGCCATTCATCAGACTTACCAGAGCAAAGAGAAGAGCTGAGCAGGAAAAAAATGTCAGGCAGAAAGCTCAGACAAGGGTACGCCAGCAGCAAGGCACTGGTACTGTAATCCTGCCACAGAGGGAAGACCAAGCAAGGGGGGAAGGACAGAATGACACAGCAAGAGCAAACACTGCAGAGACCAAGTGCGTGCTTTGCAGGGGACAGGCTCTGATAGGCGAGCAGGGAGGCTGCCTGCTAGCTGGCAGTGTAAGCCAGCTATGTTGACTATTCCTTGCTCCAGCAGAGATAGATAGCATCAGTGATTGGAGACCTCGGCCCTTGGAAAGGGAAAATAAAGGAAGGATTTGTAGACAGCTGCTACCCTTCAAAATGAAGTCCTAATTCTTCAAAGACTTGATGCGTTGTGCTGGGTATTTGTCTATATGGACTACGGATTGGTCAAACTCGGTCTAACTTTTTTGTCTGTACCAGAAAGACAGGGATGGGTTTCCATAATGTGAACTCCCAGCTGTGACTGCCCTTTGAAACTCGGGATTTGGGTGGGATTTGGGCAGGATTTGTTAAACACCAGACTGATTCTTAATCATAGATTCATTGGCTGGAAGAGACCACAGGAGGTCTTTTTAGTTCAACCTCTTTGCTCAAAGCAAGCTCAGCTGTGATCTCAGACTAGGTCTCTCGCGGCTTTATACCAGCCTTAAAAATCTCCAAGAGTGGAGACTGTATGATCTCCCTGGGAAGCCTGTCCTCCCTCTTGACTGTTCTAATGCTAAAAAAGAAGAAAATTAAGAGCCTGTCTCTGTCTTCTTGATAATCATCTCATAGGTACTGTGGGGCTGCAGTTAGAGCTCTCCAAAGCTGACTCTTCTCCAGGCTGAACATCCCACTTTCCCCAACCTCTCCTCATAGGACAAGTGCTCCAGTGCCAGCCACTGTGGTACCCTCCAATCAACTGACCAGCTTCTTTCGCTGGGACAGCAACGCTAATGGAGATGGCTGGTGTAGCTGTCCCCCTGATCCCAGCAGCTCTCTGCCAAGGTAACCTACCTGACCTACTTTGTGCACTTTACTGTGCAGTCTCACACTGGCCCAAAGTTGTCTGTGTGCTCTGCAAGCAAGCAGAGCACTCCCCAGGGAGCTCAGCTACACACTCTTTATCCAGCAACCAGCAGCTCCCACTGCTGCGGCCCACAAGCCACTCAGGCAGCATCTTGAGATGCCAGATGGCCCAAGGGCCATCTGCTGCCCACTCCCCTAGAGAGAGATGTAGGTCAGTTTAAGGCACAAATATGCAAACAACTGAGAAATGAAAGGCTGGTACTGGAAGTTGTTCCAGTGGAAAAAAAAAAAAAAAGGCTCAGAACAACAATAGGAGGAAAAACACATGGATGCTACAATGACTTGGAGTAAACCTTCAAACCGACCCCTTGTTGCATGGCACTAGAGGGACCACAGATGTTTTGCACCTGATTTATGAGCGTTATAAGAAAAAATAGCGCTGGGTGGTACAGTTTCAAGAAGCACTGGCTCAGAAATAGTCCATGTGTAAGCAGCATCTCGGACTTTCACTGGAGAGGACTCAAGCCCCTGCTATATTTGTGGAGACAGTATCTGTGGGCAGAAAGAACATACTTGAGGTGGTTTCTCATTAGTCTTATCTATCTACTTGAAAAAGGCAGCTCACATTCCCTGGGGATGCATGGATATCATGGCTTAAGGAAAGATCAATTCTTTAAATCTTCTTCAGACAATGGTGGTTGCTCGGCAGTGCTCCTAAGGAACTCACAGATTTAAGGATAATGAAAGGGAGCTTTCAAGGTCAGGGGCTTCTGCTGCAAATCTTTTGGAGGGGTTGGAAACCCTCTGTATGTATTTTGAGAGAAGATAAAGCTCTCAGTTTGCTTATGACAGGGCAGTGTGAGTGAGCAGAATACTGGTGAAGATGAGAGTGTGTATCGTCCTTGTGCTCTTTCTGTTTGGACTGGAGAGTTCTCCTGTTCCAGTCCTCTCTTCATTTTTTTCTTTTGAAATAAAATCAGCTCCAGGGTTTCTGAGATCAAAATGTACAACTGAGCTATCAAGGAGCAAAGCAACAGCTGAGCTGCAGAAAGTTACTCCAGCATATGCCCACTCCTTGGCAAACACCAAGCAAGACATGTTCAGCTTTGCTCTCTTTCACTGGGGTTAAAGCTATTACTTGATAGCTCATTTTTGCAACAGCCAGTCATCATGTGCACAGACCCTTACCACATCTCAAAAGACTTGTAAGGATTCACTGGGCAGTGTGGAATGTGGCCATGTCCTTGGGATGTCAGAGTGTACAGATAACAGAAAATTAGTTGGGGTAATCATTGTAAAAATTAGCTACAAGAAATCCAAAGCTAATTGTTACAAGTTGTTCCTAAATACGCAAGTAAAGCAAACAGTCTCTGGTACAGTCAGGGAATGGAAAGGGTCAAATAAAGCCAGTATTGCTGAGTATGTGGGTAGTATTTTCTTTTCCTGGACCATTTTCCTCCACTGCAAAATTCAGCTGTCACCTGCTGCTGCTCTCCCCTCTTCCTCCAGTAGTAATGCTATTGGCATTGAAATAGTTCCTTTTGGGAGTTTTAGGTATTCTTTTTGTGTGCCATGGGAAGGTTTAAGTGTAAGACTGACAGCTCAAGCTTAGAGTTTCCCCTCTCAAATGCTCAAGGGCTTTAAAAAATGCAAACTCTGACTAAACTGTTGATTAAAGGCACTTTAAACGGTTCTGGGTTTTCTTTTTCACCACCAGCAATGTCAAGCCTTTATTTCTTCTTCCATCTAACCGGAAACCTAATTTCTGAAGAAGCCCTAACATCCCCTGGATGCCATACAGCCTGATTTGGCCCGCAGACCAGTTTCTTTGCAGAAGGTGATGAGGCTGGGGAGGGTCTCCTGCCTTCTGCAAGGGCCAGAAATGGGCATTCTGCACCCTTCTGAAAATTGTAGCTGCTCTGCTCCATGAGCTGCTTGCCAGCAGCACAAGGAAATCTGGACACAACCATTCCTGGTCACATCACATGTGGGGATGCAGCAGACTACAATGGACTGCCACGTCAGTGAGAGCATGATTTTTGGATTCTAGCAAGGAAATCCTGCTAAGAACCTGAAGGAGTTCTTCATGGCTTTCCTGCAGAACTTTTTTTAGTTTATTTTTGGAAAGATACAGTTCTTTCAATAATATTGTACCTGAGCAGAACTAATTCCTGTAAAAACATAACTTCATTTGATTATATTGGAAACAAAATAGATCCATTCTGTTTCAAAACATACCATAATATACTTATGCCATTACATATTATATAATATACTTTTAACAGGTCCTGTGAGGTCCCAAGGCAAAATCTGTCAAGACAGATCTCCACTGGGTTTAATTTACTTCTATAGAAATGTCACAAACATCTGGACCAATCAGACATTTGGCATGGTGATCTCCTGGGAATCATTTCTCTCTTGCTTAGTACTGTGTCCATGAAAAAAAGAAAAAAAAAAAGGAAAAAAAAACCCCACATATTTGCATTTATTTGCATACACAAAGCAGGTGTTCCACACTGCATCAATTTTCTACATATTTCCTAGCTTCAAATCAATCTCAAAAGGGTTGGGAGGTTACAATTTGCCATCTAATAAGATTTTATGGCCTGAAGGGCTTGTCATATACCTATGGTTTGCCAGGTTTTTTTCTTCTACAGCTCAAAGATCCTGGCTACCAATGGCAGTTAATAACACAGTGAAATTAGCTGACACAGAAAATCCCAGTAGGCAACAGACTTAACTATTTTAAGCAAATAATTTAATTCTTAATCTACATCAGTAAGAATATAATTTCTGAAATTTAGCAAGGAAACCACTCTAAGAATCTGAAGGAATTCCCCATGGTTTGCTACTGAACAGCTTTTGATTTATTCTTGGAAAGATTCAAGTCTTTTGAAACCTTAAGAGCAAGTAAAATCAATTATCAGGGTTTCAATTTTCTCCAGGCAATTTCCACCGCTTCAGCTTGCCCAAGAGATAGACTCTCCATAAATACATTATGCTATGTGCTATTTGAAGACTTTGGCAACGTGGAGAATAGCTTCGCTTGACAATTCACACATAAAGTAAAAGAGTCCCTCAGGTGAGGCATGCAGTTTGGAAACAGCTCTTCTCCAACATATACAGCTAATTCATTGGGAAGGAGCAGAGTGGCATTAGCTGTTTCCATTTATTCTGGTATTGCAATGAAGTTACTGCTGATTCACACCATTATAAGCTAATATGAAATCTAGTGTGAAACTTCAGAAAGGTACTGAATTCTGCAGCTAATTTTAATCTAATTTAATTTAAAGATTGTGCCTCCCTAGCTAAAAATTACCTACCAACAGAGTGTGGGAACAGAGTTGGGCCAAGCCAACTATCCACCTTGGACATTTTATGAGCCTGCCAGGGGAAATCTCTGGGCCCAATTCAGGTGTGATCATACTGCAAATAACGTATCAGTTGTCATTTAGAAGTCTTATAAATGCCAGTGTTATGCTGGGCAAGGATGAGCTGTAGAGGCGAAATTATTCCAATAAGATAAACTGACTTGCTCTGCATGAGGTAGTGTTTTGTCTTTCCCTCCTTTTCCCAGCCCCTTCCACTTGCCAGTAATGTTCACTTGCATCAGTTTCATCATGAATACGCACCTTTTTTTTTTCTTTTTTTTTTTTTTTCTTGCTGCTAGCTGGCTTGGAAAAATTAGAGATGGAAAAGAGTTGGTAAAGGCTCAGTCCTGCAGCTGCTCAGCGTGGAACTGCCATTGATTTCCCAAGCAGCACCTGCTGGTGAGCAGCACAAAGAATAAAGCAAATTAGAAATTGAAGGCTAGCTATCTCAGCTGTATGGGCTGAATACGGGTGGCAAAATGTCTTGTAATTGGAGGCAAACATTTTTCTCTGGAATGAACAAGGTCCAGATTCTGCTGATAATCATAACTGATCTGGGGAGGGGTGGGGGGTGGAGGGGCTGAGCAGCAATGAGGTTGCGACTAACCTGTCTAAGGCTATGGGAGGAAAGAATAGGGACTGACTCAATGGGAACAACACTGATTGTGATAACACTTAAAAAACCCTTGGAAATGAGGGGGACATTTGTGCTGAAAGATAAAGGTGTGTAGAAAGAAAAGGGTGGGGGGAGGGGAGTAATAGAGACAGTGATAGCGAACTAAGTCCTAACGAGAACCATATTTTATAGGATAATGACAAGGTAGCTGATGAACTGTTAGCTCAGAAGGAACCAGGCAGTCATCTGCAGAGCTGGCAGCACTACCCTGTGATGTCTGAAACTGCTGCTGCTGTAAACACCAATGACCTATTTTAAGACATGCGTGGAAACACTGTGTGGAAAACACAAAAGGATGCAAAAGGTATACTGGCATTAACAGATCAAAACTGTGAAATGGTGTTAATTGGATTTTTTTAATAAGCGTTTTCTAGCTGTCTAACTAGAACCACCTTATTAAACATAACAATGTTTGGGGCACCAAATGAATGAAGAAGAAAATAAAGCCCAAGAGATGAAAGGATGAATAAAGAAAAGATAGGTGAGAGTGACTTTCATATTTTCCTAAGCTGAAAGACAAACATGAGAGGTGGCACCAATGTCACCAATTTGTTAGAATTTATTAGACCTTCATTTTGTGTACATAAAAAGTCTAGGTGAGTCACAGTTATTGTGAAAGGCAAATTCATCTCCAATTTAGATCCTGGACTTGAATAGGAGTATACAGACAGATATATGCACAGCATTTAGTTTTAGTCATCTTCAAACGTGTCTCCAAAAACTCTACTACTAAGAATTTATAAGCATTTTTCCTCTAATGGCACTCTGAAAGAGAGGGCATTAGATCGCAGTGCTTCTCAACAGCCTCAGAGTGGGTGTATAATTTGGAGACTCCCAAACTAGTTGGAGTATGTGGAATTGCTGAACCAGGGAAAAATCAACTATTTCACATTCCCCTCGAATCAAAGACAACAATTCAATTCCACTTCACTCAGATATTCTGAAATCATTACTAGATAATCTATAATATTGTCCATGTTCCTACAGCATTGCAAGATACATCACTAGTTACTCTTTACCTTATGATTTTTTCCTTAGGCTGTTATTTCTCTTTTCTGTGGTTAAAATATTTAGATCAAACTTTTAGAATTAAAAGATGTAGAAACACATTCCTGTGGCAGTGATTTCCAGTTGTGTAGTACCTTGCATGCAAGGATCTAATAAAATCTATTGAGCAAGTTCAAAATCAAGCAGCAATGAACTGCAAAAAGCACATTGTACTCATTATCTGAAAGGTTAAACTGAGACATAAAGTGTTACATGTTAATACACAATAAATAATGACTTGCCCAAGGTCATGCAGATGGGAGCAAGATGTGCTCAGATTCTTTCCTGCTTTCATAGAATCATAGAATCATAGAATCATAGAATTGTAGGGGTTGGAAGGGACCTCAAGAGATCATCGGGTCCAACCCCCTGCCGAAGCAGGCTCCCTAGGACATTTCACTGAGATAGGCATCCAGACGGGTCTTGAATATCTCCAGAGAAGGAGACTCCACCACCTCCCTGGGCAGCCTATTCCAGTGCTCTGTCACCCTCACTGTGAAAAAGTTTCTCCGCATGTTGGTGCGGAACTTCCTATGCTCCAACTTGCAGCCATTGCCCCTTGTCCTGTCTCCACAGACCACTGAAAAGGGGCTGGCTGATTCCCCCTGCATCCCTTGCTTAAGATAATTGTAAACATTAATTAGGTCCCCCCTTAGTCTTCTCTTCTCAAGGCTGAACAGTCCCAATCTTCTCAGCCTTTCCTCATAGGGGAGATGCTCCAGGCCCTTTATCATCTTCGTAGCCCTTCTCTGGACTCTCTCCAGGAGATCCCTGTCCTTTTTATACCAGGGAGCCCAGAACTGGACACAATACTCCAGGTGGGGCCTGACCAGGGCAGAGTAGAGCGGGAGGATCACCTCCCTTGACCTGCTGGCTACACTCCTCCGGATGCACCCCAGGATCCCATTGGCTCTCTTAGCCACCGAGGCACACTGCTGGCTCATGGCCAACCTGTCATCCACCAGGACCCCCAGGTCCTTCTCCACAGAGCTCTTCTCCAGCAGGTCATCCCCCAGCCTGTACTGATAGAAACGGTTGTTCCTTCCCAGGTGCAAGACTTTACACTTGCTTTTGTTAAACCTCATCTGGTTTCTTACTGCCCAGCTCTCCAGCCTGTCCAGGTCTCGCTGGATGGCAGCGCAGTGTTCCTGCGTGTCAGCCACTCCTCCCAGCTTTGTGTCATCGGCGTACTTGCTGAGGGTCGAGGCTATTCCCTCATCAAGGTCGTCAATGAAGATGTTAAACAGGACTGAAATTTAATTGTGGCATGCTTGCTTTACACATGAGGACTGGAGTTGCATGCTCAGAGTGAAAGGGAGGTCCACCTCATAAAAATGTTCAGTGTGTTTATGTTCTTTATGTGCTTCCCCTTTCTGCAAAGAGTTTGCATCAGCTGTGAAATTCACAGGATCCAGCTAGTCAGCATGAATAAAAATGGTCCACAAACCGATGTGCACAAAGGTGGGCTAAGTTAGGTAAACTGTAGGGCCTAAATGTTAGCTAACATAAAGCAATCTTCCCTGCACAAAGCAACTGTACTTCACATGACCATGGGAAATTTAAATTACAGTTTTTATTAACTTCATAAGACATCTGTGAGATCTCTGAGCCATTTCAACAACCTGCACAGGACAATGTAATCGAAGTCCTGGGTCTGTCATATTGTCATTCTAATAGCTAGTATAGATTATCTTTTTTAATTTTGTTTTCTTGTTTTCCTCATCACTTGGTCTCTCACCTGCCTTCCCTATCTTGTAAGACAGCCAGTGTGCAAGTCCCCCAGAGCTGCCTTTCTGTTGGAAGCTTGCACTCTCCCAGCACAGAAGGCTCCTCTCTCCAGCTGGACCTCCAGTCTCTTGAGTGTTCACTTCTGTGCTGTAACTTTTCCTCCCTAGGAGATCATCTAGCAGAGCAGACAGAAAGGACAGTCACTACTTGTAAGATTGTGGAATGTTTCACCAATGCAGGAATGGAAAAAATAAAATCTGTCTTTAGTCCTTGTTTATCTGTCCAAAAAACGACTAGGCTATTGGAGAGCACACTGGGCACTAAGACCCCCCAGAAACCTCTTATGTGCCAGACAGCAGCAAACAAGGAGAAGATACAGTTCTTTGGCTTGCTCTGTTTTCTCTTTCCCTTTGTGTCACCAACTAATGTTTGACTAGCTGGGTCCTTCTGACACTTTTATCAATTTCAAAGTCCTACTCTGTCATCTTGTTCCTTCCTAGCCTGCGAGGTGTCAAGGATACCCATAGGTCATCAATCTTCCAGGTAACCTTGATTAAAGAGTGGAAGAAGAGAGAAATGCAGCATTTTGGCATGATCATCCATCTCAGACAACAAATGCTGAGGAATCATGAACTGGGTAACTGCTGGCACAAGCAGATATAAGCTGGCAACTTGCTTTTCTAAAGGCAAGTATGAAATCCCCCTGACAATGGATGCTTTACTGGCAACCTGGATTGGTCAGGACATTAAATGCTATATATATATATTTCTTCACTGTTTTAGGAGAACAATCAGAAAGAGTAAAGTATCTATACCCCTAAGATGTGACATACAAGGAAGCAAAGAACTCAGCATGCATGTACTTAGGTCTCCTTATAAAGCAATATGCCATTTCCTCACAATGAAAGAGGCTGGCAAAAGTTGCTGACCAAAACAAGTTTGGAGGTCTTCATTTTTGTGGAGGAGGAAAAAAAACCCCTAGGAAAATGTTAGTTAATCAGATTTAGCAGAACACATGTAACTCAGCTTTCCATCTACCTTTCCTTTTCAGCAGTTAAAGGCCACTTGCTACCAGAGTGATAAAAAAACTCCAAACAACAAAAAACCCCAAAACTAAGAAAGAAGATGTTTTCAGTTCATTTCATCTTTGTTGAAGAAAAAATAACAATAAGCTAATGTCAGATTAAAATATGGATCAAAAAATACTCTAATCCATTCCTGGCCTAAAAACCACCTTAAGAATATATCCAAATATGTAACATTATGTTTTAATTAAGTTAATAACGACCTCAGAGAGGCTCCTGCTCATCACAGTCATCGTGAATTATGACTTACTCCAATCTGACATCATCATCGTAACACAAAGTGTCGGAGTTACAGTGGCTGCTTTGTGTCTGGAGCTATAGTGCTGTGCTTATTGCAACGCTTGAACTTGTTCAAGCAGGAATCCCAGCAACACCACCCCAGAGTCTCAGGAGGGACTTAACAAGACCTGAGTCTGATTTACACCACTACAGCATACCCTTGCCAAGCTATGTGCAGTCCTCCTAAATAAGTAATGTGTTCAGAGCATTTTTAGGCCGACTGACACTGGTGGGATGACTTAGGGGCAACTGAAATAACTGTGTTAGACTGAGATGTGCAATGCAGTTTTGGTATAAAGTACTTCCTGCACTCCAAAAGGCACCCCAAGGGTACGGCTATACTGGGTAAACCATCAGTCAAACCTTGATTTTTGTTATGGGACACCACTGGTCAAGCAGTTACCTAGGTCAGAACTAAACCCAGAGCATCACTGATCTAGATTTTGGTGATGAACCTTATCTGGGGAAATTAAAGGTAAATAATAACCTTAATTCCTGTTAGTCTTCACAATTTATAAATCAAGATCGCTGCCTTTTGAAAGCTAACCATTAAAAAAATAAAATGGGGATCGGACTTCTTGAACTTAGCTTATACACCAGGTCTTCTTGTATTGCCTTATTTTCAATCAAAGTTAAGAGGATACCGTTCAGGGCAAGTCTGTAATGTACAGAAAGAGCTAGAGAGATTTGAAAGAGAGGCAGGGAAGCAAAGCAGTCTTCCTTAGGCCAAAATACTGAGACTTCAGCTTGGGAATACAGGAGTGCTCTGCATCACTGGTTTCTGCAGAACCAAGCTCCCCTTCTAAAGAGATCTCTTAATAACAGAGCTTGGGAGAAAACGTGACCAAACCCAGATCTTCTAGCACCTTTCTATGGAGGGGACTTTACTGCTTGTCACATTTACATGTAAAATGAGTCGTGTCAAAAAACCTCTTGGATTGGAAGGTCTGGAGGAGAGGAATCCTGTGCCTATCAACCAATTTTTGTGATGGCACTGTGGAATTGCTGAGATGCAATTCTCACGTTAGGCAAAGGCTGTGCTCTGTAAGCTTCCACCGCTATTCGCTCTGGGCATCTTCCATTTGGTTAAAACGTACATAATAAAACAAATGAAGAGGCCGCTGCTCTTTTAAAGCCTTTAAGCAGTGAGAAGCGCAGGCCTCCAGCTACCCCTAGTGGCCGAGCTCGCTGTACTGCATGCAGCCTCTGCGGCCGCCACGGCCTGGCTTCGTTCACGTTCAATTACTCCGGCTCTCTTTCGATATATATATAAATATATAAACTCTGAACTGACATTAAACATCCCCCAAGTCACTTAAACAGCTCCTTCCGAAAATCTGTGCGCTGCTGTCTTTCATGTAAAGTGCTTGCTTAAAAGGTGGGGAAAGAGGACGCTTTCTCATAAGGTGAGAGCTGAGGAAGGGAAGCAGCACCCCCGCAAGGGACGGTGGGCTGCTCTTCAGCAGGTCCCTCCCTGGGAAGCCAGTGATGGAGCGAGACACCCGTCAGAAGTTGTTCCCATCCTTATAGGGCAAAGTCACACACAAGGTGACTTGTGACAGACCAGCTGTCACCCTCCCCTACCATCCTGTGGCGTGGCTGCAAGAAGCCATTGCACTGGCTGACCGCACACCCCAGATCAAACATGCTGCTGCCTCAAAAGCTTTCAATGCCTTACTTTTGCCCTGATTAAACAGAAGTGAGGGGGGCATGGTGCTTCCTGGGTACTGAAAAGAAACCCCCCAGACAAGGCTGAGATAATGGATTACAGGGGATTTAAAAAGAGAGAAGGTGGTTTTCAGAAGCAGGACTGAGCACAGGCTTCAAGTCCATGTTTTGGCTGTGTCAGTTTTCAGTGTGGTAGCTAACTAGGCACAGGAATGCTCCCTACTCATCTTCCAAGAGCAAGGACACAGGTCCTGTGTCCATGCTCAAGAGGAGAACAGCCAGGACACAGGACCACAGGCTTCTTCAGATCCATCTGACGACAGCTTCGCTCACTTATCTCCACCAAAGCAAATTCAGGTCTATGTTGAAATAAGTCTGTGAAGAAGGTTAACACCTTATGTTTTCTCAAATTCTCTGGTGTTCAGTGTTGTGCTGCATCAGACACAACAAACAGAACCAAGCTGTCCCCGTCACTCTATAGACAGGCACCTGCTTAGAGCTTGTGGGTTGGGGATGCCAGGTTTTCAGACCTATCCCCTAAAGCCACCTGAGTGATGATCATAACTAATTCTTTATTTTAATTTTTTGGGGTTTTTTTTTTGCCTACTGCTTAGAAAGGCTTTATATTCATCTCCACACCTGTATTCACACCTTGTCCTTCATCTCCTTGTTGGACCACGTTAGCCTCAGTGCAACCTGCTGATAAGCAACACAGAAGCAGCCCAAAATATAACTATACAACCCTTGTAATCCTACAAGCAAGCCAAAATATAACTATTTAGCTTCTGTACAAAGCAGATGTGCAGAGGCTCTGTGTCATCTCCTATCATTGGAATATCCCAGGAATCCATTCCTGTCTTCAATACATACTCTCTATAACATTGATGGAGGACATAGAGCTGTACAAGGTTTGCAGACAGGGATAATATCCATTATTAGACCAAATAATGCAGCTGGAAGAAAACACAAAAGATTTTGAGTAACAAAACTTTGAATACTTATCCCATCAGAGAGATAGAGAGTGAAATCTGAAATTCTCTGTGCTACTTCTGTTTGAATAGCAGCAGATAAGACATTTTATACACTTTAAGAAACTTCACCCTCTCCTGTGTGTTAATAAAGCAGGCTGCAGTAGAAAACTCACAGTGCAACTGTTAGGAGGCTCTTGGTCAAAGCTGAATGCAGGTAGATGCACCTTCAGCATCTTACTGGGACAATTGTCTGCTAAATACTTAGCTCTTGAGCTTAAGAAATGCTGGGTAATCACACTTGCTACTCCAGCCACAGCTTTTGGAGCTTGACCATTCTGAATGTTTCGTTTATTTTGCTTTATTGCTGGTTAAACAGAGAATATATTGCCAAAGGAACATGCCAATAGACAGAGATAACAAAACAACCTGGCGAAAGAAAAAGGTGAGAAAATGGGTCAGCATTTTACGAAGCCTGATAAGCTGGAAAATCTTTTGCTTATTTTTAACATGGTAAATATATCTTTCAAAATCTGTTTCAGGCTTGTGATCAAATTGCCCCTCTGTAATTTTTAAGAGGGGGAAGGGCCACAGCAGATGGAGAGGGACAGCAATACCTGATCCATCTCTATTAAAAACCTTGTTTTGCAAATTTCTTTCTAAAATGAGGCAAAGAGAATAACAGAGAACCTACCGTAACAGTGGCTCATCTGTTCAGTCATTTGATGTATCTCGTTATTGTTGCAGTTACTCAGACTCAGCTTTATCTTGTGTGTGAGCACAATAGTGGCACCATATTGAAATGTGTAAATATATTTGCAGAAACTATGTAAAACACCTCCTCTGTACTGACAAAATGATGCACTTAGAATACATGAAACCCTGAGAAAATGCTGCCGCCTTGGGTTCCAAATTCCTTTGATTTCTCATCTTAGTTTTACTGCACATACAGTGTTATCTGACAAATATATTTGCCTGACTATTTTTAAAAATATTTTGTCCTATAATTTAAACAGCTCCTGTCAATGTTACTTAGTCCTTGTTCATACTGCTATCCCTATGAGTGATGATACAGAAATAGCTCAGGTTAAGGTCGACGTGTGTAGCCCAGATCTGTAACACTGGCATTTCTTATTCCTGTCTGTGGTAGCCCTGCAGCAAGTATTTTGGAGGAAATGAAGACTTCAAAAAGGATAGCTGTAGGGTCAGGCACAAGAACTGCTTTTTCAGACTTCATTTCCCTTCCCTCTATGCCCATGCCCACCCTTTTGCTGAGGTCTCTCACATAAGGGGGTATCCGTCCTTTGGGTACCAGCTCACAGCCACTGCTGCACAGCCAGGAGGGAGCAGATGCAGAGGGCAGGAACAGTATGTATGGTTCCTGCAGCAAGGCACCCACATAGAAGTTACCTATGCCCTGAAGAAGTATTACCATGTGTCTCCACAGACACATGCCATAGCCTTTGGCCAAACACCGGTGATCCATGGGGCTTTGTATCCAACTTCTTCCAGAGCATGGAAAACATCTCTTGGAGGGAAAAGAGGGGAATAAAAAAAGAAACAAATGAAAGGAACTCTGCAAATCCGGATGTTGGAACTTTCTGGTCCCCCTAGCAAGACAAGATAAGCAGGGGATAATCCTCCTTTATGTAACTTTTTTTTTTTTTAAACAAACCCTGAGACCGACAGGCATGTTTCACAGGGTTGCCTCCCTAAACCCACGCCGCGAAACTTCGGGAGGCCCCGCACGCCCTCGGGCCGCCATGCTGCTCCGTGCCATGCCGGGCAGCCGGGTGCCTGCGGGCACCGCTCGCCCGGCGGGTCATCCCCGGTGCCTCGGGCAGGGCTGTGCGGGGCACCGGCGCCGCAAGGACACGTGGCCGGCTCCCACCCGCCGCAGGCCGTGCCCCTGCTCTCCCCATGGCTCCGTGCGGCCCTCTCGCCCCGCACGCCCAACACCGCAGTGCGGACGAAGCTCCCCGGCTTGAGGGGCGCCTCCCGAGCCCCGCGGATCCCAGAGCCCCCCCGCGAAGCCCGGCGTCGGGAGGGCGGCGGCAGGGAAGGCGGCTGCCCACATGGGGGCGCCGTGGTGCCGCCGGCGGCGCCGCGCAGGTGGCTGCGGCAGCCGGGCCGGGACGCGCCGCGCCGGGCCTGGCAGTCCGCAGAGGCCCCGACATGAAGCAGCGGATTCTCGTCGGTGAGGGAGCAGCTGCCCGCCTCGGTCGCCCGCCCCAGCGCCCGCTCCTGAATTCTTTATTCCTGGGAAACCAGGCAGAGCATTGCGTTCATCGGCACCTAATTTTCCGCCGAGCATGTCTTGCGTGGCGGGGCGGCTTAGGGCTGATCTCCCTTCCAAATAAAGCCCAGCGTCTATTTATGGCCCTAGCTTAAAGAGGCACAGATCTCATGTACCGCGTTGGAAGTTCTTGAAAAATGGCCAGAGTACAGAGGTCAAGTTTCCTGTCCTGACAGCAACTTAATGGGACACAAGACGGCAACATCCTTCGCAAGGATCTGGTGGTAGCTTGGAAACTGGGTCACTGTGCGTTTCTCCCTTGTCGCTGGGTTCAAATAACAAATTACTTCAGCCTATTTCTAAACAGTGTGGGGGCTAGAGAGGATCTGATTGAAGGCCCGTTACTACTTTGGCCAAGGGAGCCAGTGGGAGGGTTGCCATGGGGTTCATGTCAGGAAGGTGTGGGTCAGACCCCTGATACTACTTAGTGGATGATGTTATGAATAAGAAAATAACGTAGTTGAGATACCCACCAGGACCTGACTCTTCATTAGAAATTAAAGGACAACGTAGGCAATATGATTGTTTTGCAAATTTCCCCAGGGTCTGCTTTTAAGAACTCCTACAAGTCCTTGACGATGCCTTGCCCAAAGCCAGTGCGTTCTGCATCTGCTGTTGTTTAGAGGCAGCAGCTCTCAGTTCTGCAAGGAGTCCTGCACAAATAAGACTCTACCAGCGTGCCCATGAAACTGCCTGTTCTTGGAAGAGCTTGTATGGAAGCATTTAATGTTGACAGACTTTTAAGTAGTGATGTCTCAACTGTGAAGAAACTGTGGTTTAACCAACTTTATGAAGCAAAAGTGCTTATCATTAAAGTGAAGTGAGAGTATTCCCTTTTGTTTTAGGAGATTGTGGAGGCTTTAAACATCTATGCAATTTGGCATGCACATAATTTGATAGTCTGTTTTATAAGAAGTTGATTAGAATCAGAAAAAATCACCCTCCCACACTCCAGAAGAGGGTAATGCAACGTGTGCAGATCAAACAGTTTTGAAATGGAAAAAAGGATTTATATAGTGGCAAGTTGGGCAATGGCTCTTAAAACTACAGCTGTAGTCTTCTCAACACCTTTACATTATCGCTGAGCTGGTTAAATTATGATTCACTGCCATTTGCCATTAAATTTGCTATGACAAAATATTAGCAATCACTGGCTGAAACCAGAAGGTGGCTTTTTTAAAATTCTTGGATGCTGAGAGTTGTCTAAGAAGGGGCTGTTAGTCTGCAGAGAGCATTTTGTCATCAGGTTTTCCCAGAAGAGTATGCTTCCATCTTTCTACTTTTGCTAATACTTTAATACATGCGCTTTTTTTCTTTTTTTTTTTTTACATTCATAAAACGTATTAGCTGCTTCATGTCTGTAAGGCAAAGAAGGCCAAGTATCACTTTTCTCACCAGCTGGGACAATTTTAGCAATAGTAATCAGTTTAATTTCCCAGCTTGATTCAAAACACTGCTATTTACATTCCCATTGTGTGGTCATATCCTCCCCTGTTTACGTGCCCAGGTTTAAAATGCAATTGCATCCACCATACTGCTTTTCTTCCTAGTAAATTCGGAAGAAGAGGCTAAAAAAAAAAATTAAGCAAAAGGGAAGCCTGGTAGTATCGCTCCTGTATCGAACTTGGGGAGCGTGGCTAACTGGGATTACATGTATTATTAGGGTCCCGATCCGTCAGTCCTCACTGAAGTAATAACTTGTGCAGGAGCTCTGCCAAAGGCTGAGTGGGGGCAGAAGTTTGCAACAGTTGGCACGGTAGGAGCAAGACAAGACATCAGTTGCTTTTCTAATAGTGGGTATTTTTCTCCCAGTATTTAAAGTAGACCTCTATGGAAATGCCTCAGTGGCTTTAGGCAGCAGCAGTTTCTAGGAGAGAGGGGACGGAGATGTCCCACGGTGGAATATTTGAAAGATGTTCTTAAGGATATTCCCCTTCTCCTAAATTGCTGGAAATGAAACACAGTGGGTTCTGGTGAGATGCAGGTCTGAATTGATGCAAGCTCCTGTGGTAACCTTGTGAGGTGAGAGGGATGGGATGACACCCACCACCCTCCGTTCCCAAGTCACAAATACTTGCATGTTACAAGCCCTTGGGTCTTTTCACATAGCGCTCATGCAGGTGAGAGAATAAATATACAAACGAACAAAGTCTACTATATAAAATGAAAGCAGATTTATAAAATTACATGTTTAATAGATAAATATAATAAATACTTTTATGCATCATAACTCTGGACAACTACATTTAAAGCAAGTATGTTGGCAAGTCACAAAAAAGTTGCGCCTCAGCAACTTTATTTCTCATAAAACCACACTGACAGGCATATTACAATGTTACGTATGAGGCTTTATGCTGTAAGTATGTTCAAATCCCGCTCACCTACTGAGTTCACCATGACATATATATGGGTGTAGTGTACTTTCTATTTTGGAATGTCTTTTTGCACACCAACACGGTTGTACAGATAGATGTTCTACTTACCAAGGACAGTGGGGAAGAGATTTGAAGAAAAATACTGGTAAATGACTTCTAGAAAAACTAAAGCATTTCTTAACTTTTTATTGACATTGGCAAATTAAAATAGAATAAATTAACAATATTTTCTCAAAAAAATGTTTTGTACAAAAATACTGTCAAAATTTCCTGAAAAGCTTTCAACACAGTAGTATCTTTTCATGTACTGAATAAACTATATTAGCACAGTGTCAAAATGCTGAAGACAGAAACAAAATAATAATAATATAAAAAAAAAATCAGTGAAATGTTTGCCACTAGTCAACATTCCATCCACACCATATTATTGTCTGTACATATGGGGGAGGGAGAATGGGTAGCAGACTTTTAAGTAACAGTATTACTTTTCCTGATCTGGAAAGGTTTGGCCCACATCTGTTAAGCTTCCAGTTTAGCATATTTAAGAAAAAAAAAAATTAGTCTGCACTGCAATGCATAGTTAAAAATTAAGCAAGATGGCAGCATTTGTGCAGTTGTATCTGCCCTTCAAAGTTCATGCAACCAACTAATGCAATTTATTATTTTTTTTCCCTGTTCACTCAGAATTTGAATGCAGTTCAAGTCACTGGAAATCATCGCTTACAAAATCCACAAGATTAAGCAATTTGCCAAGATTAATATCTAACAGTTCAGCACTGTGGGAATTATGGGCACGTTACTGCGAGGAAATTAAGAGACGAGGAGGGGAGGGAGGGGGAAACCAAGGCAAAAAGGCAGAGTTCCCTAGAAATGGACATTACGGGAGGGGGCGTGTATGTCAAAGCTACCAAAAAAAAAAAAAAAAAAAGAAAAAGTGGCAGCGATTTAAGAAGGGAAAAAAAAAAAAGAAAAAAAATTATACAAGCGCATAGTTGACTCTGCTTTCCAGATTCTCACCTTTTCAAGCCCTGAAAAGTGAGACACCGTGTCTAGGGGAATGTTTTCATTCGCACCGATAGAAAGTCCTTTGTTTGTTTTAAATGAATCAGCAGCTCACCCTGCTGGGCTGCTGTTTGCAAACGAAGTCTGTCATGAAGTCAAACTCGTTCTGTCCCAACCACAGCTCAGGAAGCTCCTTGATGCGATCCAGCCCCATTTCGATGACTAAGGACATGAGGACCTCCTCGTCGATGAAGTCAGTGTCTATGACATTGGGCGGCAGCATTGCCGCGGGGACGTGGGGGACGGCGGGCGGCAAGCCGCTGCCGCCGCCGCTGCCGCCGTGCTTGGGGTTGCAGTCCCTGAAATGCTGCTGGCTGCTGCCGTTCAGCTGGTGGCTGCCGGGGTGCAAGTCCGGCATGTAGTGGCTGTGGGGGTAGGGGTGGTGGCTGAAGTACTGGTTGTTCAGCTTCTGGAGCTGCATGCTGGCGCTCAGCTGCCCTCCCGGGCTGGCGACGGGGGGAGCCATGAACTGGGAGCCGCTGAAGCGGGCGGGGGGCGGCATGCTGCCGGCCGGGTGCCCTCCGCTCACGCTGCCCGGCCCCATGGCGTGCCTCACCCCGCTGCTCGCGTTCATATTCCCAGCTCCGTAATGTATATGGTCACCCATCAGGGCGCTGAAGGCGTGCTGCTGCGGCGCCTGCTGCTGCTGGTGGTGGTGATGGGGGGTGGGAAACTGCCCCATGCCCATCCGATGCGCAGGGTGGTGGTGAAGCCCGCCGGATCCGTCGGGGAATCGCCCGTGGTTCATGGCCATCATGTGGTCTGCCATTGCCCACCTGGAAAGTTAGCGTGTGAATACATTAAGAAAATACAACCCCCTCGGACATCCAGCCGCCCTCTCCCGGACCGGCTGCGTCTGCCTGGCCCTGGGGAAAAAACACTTCGCCGGTCCCGCCGTCCACTCTTGCGCGGCGGGGCGGGGAAGGGGGTAAAGATAAAATGTATCTATCTTCCAACCGCGGCTCTACCGTGGAGTACAAAGGGAAAAATAAAAGGGGAGCCTGCGGTACGAAAATCCCTGTCCCCTCCACTAATCCGGCGAGCAGCACACGCCTTCCCACCCCAACTTGTGCATACCTATCAGCGGAAAGTGTTGCATACGGCAGCAGCCGCCTCCTCCCCGCGCGTTCAAAACGCGCCCGAGCCCCCGGCTCCGCCGGGGAAGCGGCGGGTTTCCACGGCGCTCCCGCTAACTTGCGGGCAACACGCGAAGAACTGGCAAGTCCCACCCTAGCCGCTGTCAGCAACTTTTGGCATCAAGTCCCGATTATTTCGGTATGAACGCGGTGAGGGGCGGGTGAGGAGGTAAAGCCGGGCGGCTGAGGAATACCTTTCCCCGCGTGTTTAAACAGTCACATTTCACCCGTTGCACACAAAAGGGACACCCGGCACCGGCTCCGAGAACCGCCGCACTCACCTCCCGGCTTCTTTCTTCTTTTGCTTCAAAGGTGGCGGTGAAATCAGTCAGTAAAAGTCACCCCGCATAGAGAGGGCTTCCCCGGCTCTCTCCTCGCCGCTTACGTGCCGGCGCTGCGATCGCTGCCGCAGCCCCAGAGCTGTTTTTCACTCCTCGGCGAGGCTCATCGGCACTTGCCAACAATGAGCTGTGTTTCTTACCCAGCGTTGGCCACAGCTAATATAGGATTTCAGAAGGGAGGAGCAAAACCCTTACAGGCAACCAGAAGTAAAACCTGGAGCAAGCGAGGAAGGGAGGGGGGGAAGGGGGGGAAGGATAAAAAAAAAATCCCACACACCCAACAGCCAGCGCGCGCGCGCACAGAGGCGCGCGTACGCGGAGGGGGGCACACGCGCGCAGGGAGGCTCGCGGGAAGGGAAGGGAAGGGAAGGGAAGGGAAGGGAAGGGAAGGGAAGGGAAGGGAAGGGAAGGGAAGGGAAGGGAAGGGAAGGGAAGGGAAGGGAAGGGAAGGGAAGGGAAGGGAAGGGAAGGAAGGAAGGGAAGGGAAGGGAAGGGAAGGGAAGGGAAGGGAAGGAAGGAGCACCCAAGCGCCCCGCTCCTCCCGGCTGGGCGACACGGGTGCCCGCGGGTCGCTCCGTACCGCGCTGCGCGCCCTGGCTCCGCGCCTCCCCCGGGAACAAAGCGCGGTTCCGCGGCGGGGCGGCAGGGAGCAGCGCACCCCCCGCCGCCGCTCACCCGTCTCCTAACGCCAGGGCCCCCGGCCGGCTCCGCGCTCAGGCACGGGCGGGCTCCCACGCGCTCCGTGGCTGCAGCAGTGGCCGCGGACACGCGTGGAACTGGGAGCGCCCGGCAGCGGTGCCCGGGCAGGGCCGGGGCCGCCCCTCCGGAGCCGCCGCGGCGCAGGTGCCCGGCTTCACCGGCGTGGGTCTCCCGGCCTCGCGTGGGCGCCCTTGGGGCCAGCCCCTCTCCTGCCGGAGGGATCCGAGATCCACCTTTTTCCACAGGCGCGGGCGGCGCTTGCGGGCGGTGTGTGCACGCGGGGTTACCGGCACACTCTCTCCCGCTCCCACCACCTTCCACCCCGCGTGTTTGCCCCACAGCCACCCGAGATGTCCAGGCCGTGTGCCCACCCACCGTTGCCCTTGGCAGGTTTGATAGGGTTTATTAGCATTTCTCATTGATTGCTTTTCTTACGATGGCAAAGCAAGCCAGAACATAGAGAACACGGGTGGGTGCACACCGCGCAAAGGCTCGCCCTGGCTGGGCACATCTGTGGCTCCCCGTCTTCAGCGCCACCCAGGCAGGGACATGCGTGTGCAAACATCTCCCCCAGGACCAGTACTCCTGCCTGTTACTCCAGATCCACCAGCTCCTATCTGAAGGGCAGCGGTGAAGTAGCAGGGAAGCTCTGGTTGGTGGCCTAATCCTCAACAGTGCCTTCACCTGGCTTTCTGCTCCCCCATCTGTGCTTTTCCCTTTTCAGCTGTCCATGGGCATGCTGAGGGGGCAGTGGTAGGCAGGACACCCTTCCCAATGTGAGGAACTGTGTGCTCTCTTCTTTTGAGGTCAGAGTGGCCATGATGTAGGCTGAGCTCGGGTTTCTGCTCCTCCACATGCTGCAGAAGGACACAGCGGTGCAGGAGGTTCTCCCTAGGGAGGCACAGGAGAAGGCAAATGGGATGCTTCAAGATGCTGTCCATGTGGCACTCCTCTTGCCTCCTTTTGGGGCACACCCGGCCACAGTGAACTATGAAGGCACAACCAAAAGGAGGGTGAGCTCTACCTCATCTCCCACTGGGATGGAGGCAGAGCTGGGTTCCTGGATGGTGGTGGATGAGAGTCGTAATTCCCCATGTGGCTGGTACAGTCCTTAGCAAAACCACAAGGGCACGCAGCAGTGGGTGGGCACACAGAAGAGACCTGAAAAATACCCTGCTGACACCCCAGCTGTGAGGGACCACTGGGATGGAATCCAAGCCCTGGGAGGACAGGAAGCTTTACAAGTGTCAGTTACCTTGAGGAAATGACCTCATCCTGCAGCTCCCTTTCCTGCAGCAATTAAGTAGGGTACCCACCATGATTTCACTGTTTGGTCTTCCAATGCCTATGAGTAGGTGGACGTCTGGGAGTTGCCATTGAACCAAGACCTCCAGTCTGGGCAGCAATGGTCAGAAAAGTGACAGTACCTTTCTGGAGATTTTTCCTTCTAGTCGTTATGCAGGTTTTGCAGGGCAAGACAATGTATAATAAGAAGATTCTGTTCCATTTGGCAAGTGTATCATGACAAGTGGTTTGTTTAATGTCACATATCCATGGTGATACTGATATACCATTTTGCTCTCCACTGCCTTAAGTTTGAGATCCTTTTTAAAGCCAAGCACACATCGTATCACCGCCCTGCAAATGCCCTTTCCTATTTTTGGCTTTCAGATGCTGGAAGCTGCCAGCTTGCCAAAGTGAGTTATGGAGAACTGGCGTGAGCCTGCCAGAAGCAATAGTAGGGAAGTCACTGCCTCCATGACACCTCACTCATACAAAACATATCTTCAGGTATTTGCAGCCCTCACGCAAAGAACTGGGCAGGACAGAGCTTTCTTCATTGGGGGTTGCAGTGGGGTCCCGAGCAGTGTCAGGCAGGCCAAGTTTGTCATTGTTTATGGCCACAGCAAAGTGGGAACACAGTCAGTTGGGGGCTTTCCAGGAAAAGGCTGGAAGACTGGTGACAGGCAGCTAAGGGAACACAGGACAAAACATGAGCCCATCACCACTGAGCTAGCAGGAAGCCCTGAATTGCATCTGTTTGCCTCTCCTGATCTCAGCCACGGTCATTTAAAGAAATCTTTTCACTTGTATTCTTCAAAGTCTTCTGCATACCTGAGTTGGTCTTTCAGTCAAACAGCAAGAGAGCAGGGCACTGTGTATTGGGAGAATGTTGGAGATGGCCAGGGGCGGGAATGAAAGCAGCATGCTTTACAGAGTCGCTCCTCAGTGAAGAATCCGAGTAGAGTTGAAAGCAGAATGTGATTGCTGTGCCCATCTAGGAAGAGTCACTGCAAAATATCAATGGCAAAGAAGAGAAAAGATGGATCCTCAATTGGGTGTTAACATTTTGGATCAGAAGGTTGGGCAGGCACTGAGGCTGGGTTCTGGATGTGGCCCTGCTTGCTCCTTCCAGACTGGAGTGTCTGCAGAGTGTAGCGAAAGGAAGGAAAGGAAAATCAAAAAGGAGAATCCCAGATGGTGTTTCTCCAGGTATTTACTGGATATGTTTGAGCTGGCTTGAATACTTGTAGTTCCAGGTATATCTCACTGGAACAAGATACAAGGGCAGCAGAATTCAGGGGGACTTGCATCTCTTACAGATTTTTTTTTTCCAACTCTGAAAATACAGTCCCTAACTTTCTACAACTTCTCTGACCCAGATTGCCCTGGAGGTGAGTTTCTAAGTGTTTCCTCCCACGGTGACATGAAGCAGTCAGGAAAACCTAGTTCAAGACATCTGCTAGGCTTATCTGGTAGGAAATTTTGTATTAGAATGTTATCCTGGAAGAAATGCCCTTTCTGTAGAAATTACTAAGCTCTGCTATCGAGAAGCCACAATTTTCTGGCTGCTCTCACTTTTGACCTTCTCACAGCTTCCTTCAATCCCACCCCACCCTGGGACATGTGGTCTTGGGAGGGAAGAGGGAACTATGGTGCAGGAGGTCCCCAGCTCTTTCCTTTACTAGTGCTGCTGGTTTCACTCTCCACCCCAAGGAAAAACAATGAACATGACAAGTTTGTTCCAGATAGGCACCTGGGAAGCAGAGGAATCTGGTTTCGACTCTCAATATGACTTCATTTTTTTTCCTAGAATTCCCTTTGTGAGAAGGGGTTTTTTTACCTGTGGGGTGAAAACACAGGGCTTTTGGCTAGAAGGGAGTTCTATTTTCTGAGATGCTTTATTGAGAGACACCTATTATTCTTATGTGACTAGGGGGAAGAGTGGAGACAAGATTAGCCATGGGTCTGGGCATGAGATCCGCTGAGTATCCAGGTGGGAATGAATTACCCTGGCAAATGCATCTGTTTTAGTATCACCAAAGCCCAGAGTAGGGTAGAAAACAGGATTAACTTGGTTCACTCAGTTTGATACCAGGCACAAGGTTCCTAAAACTCTGATGGCTCCCCTCTGCCAGTCCAGACACCAGCCGGACATTCCCCAGAGCCGAACATCTGGCCTCCCATTTCAGCAGTCTTCCCTCCTGGGGAAGGCCGCTGCTCAGTAAGTCACTGAAGTAGGCAGCCCAAGTGTGGAAGAGGTGACCCACTGGGGATTTCCTTCAGTGGTGGCATATGTTACAAGGAATTACTTGCTGGAGGGATGTTGAATCTGTACTGCCTTCCTCACAGCTGGCTAGCGTGGGAGAGCGAGTGGAAATGCAGAGACAGAGCCTGCGCTATCTCCAGTAGTCACCATGGGACTTATCTTTTCTTTGCCAGGCAATCTTTCACACGGCAATCCATTTCTGTGCTGACTGGATGTGGTTACTCTGCTGAGAGTGGGGGTCACCAGTGCATTTGGTAGCAGCAAATCCTTATGAAAAGCAAAGAGTTATGCAGGGCACGGTACTCCCTGAAGCATTTGGGGCTATGTTGGAGGGTTTCATGTGCTTGCATCCCGTGTTGGTATGCCAAGAACCAAAGACACTGGTCAAGGCACTGGTCTAAATTAAGGAACACAGGCTATGCAAATCATGTTACTCTCTCCCCACCCACCTTTTCCTGTTTGTTTAGATGGCTCAAGATAATAACACTGGTATAGTTTATTTCGGTAATAATGAATGTGGCTTTGCACCCTTCATCTTCATCGTCTTATATGTGTGCAAATGTCTTGGGAAGGGTGACAAGCACCATTGTTTTACCATTACACCTTCTCAGCACAGTGCTTCAAGCTTGTGTGTGATTGTGACCGAGGTTCTTCCTTAAGTGTAATTTCACTGCAAGGTATTTTCTTTGAAAAAATAACTGTGAAAATGGGAAAGCTTATTAAGACCATTATTTCTTGAAGAGGCTCAAGAGGATGTAAATATACAAAAATGAACACATGCATGCATAAGTACATCATTAATCAAGAGTCATTCCATTTGTATTCTGTCCCACAGAACCCCAACATGGACCTTTTTGCTACTCTTTTCTTTTTGGGTGTCAGTAGGAACCAGTAATAATGAAAGGGAAATGTTTGTGTTTCTTTGAGAAAGTGGTACGTAGCTTCTGTAGTAAGCCAGATGACACCAGGTGACAGAGACAGAGATGGACAGAGATGGAAATTGTCACCAGCTAGGCCGCATGAACAAAATTTCATTCTGTTTGGAGACTGAGACAAGTAATAATAGTACTGTTTTGGGTCAAAAAAGACTTTTAAAAAAAAATTCAGGTGGAATGAAATGTTTTATTTAATTAAAAATTATTAGAAAGCAGAGTACATACTTCTAAGTACATATTAGACCTGGATGATTACACCTAAAGTGTTCATTGCATACATTCTGTAATTAATTGAACTGGTAGTTGACAAGTAATTTATTTGAAGTCCACCAAATAATTGAAGTTTATGATTAGAATGAATTGGAAAGTGCAAAAAAGAGGAAGATTTATGATTACAAATACAGGTCCCAATCCAGGAAACATTTTACACACGATTAACAGTTGCATTTTTTTAGGCAGATCATTTCACACGGTACCCTACTCTCTTGTATCTGCATGCGAATGTTCTACTTTAAATCAATGAGGCTGCACAGGAAGTAAGATACTTCTCAGTATGAGTAAGGTTGCCAAAAATCTTAACTTCAAAAACCACCAACTGATCAAACTGGGACAGCTTAAATCCAGCAATGGTACTTGGGACTGGATTTGCAGGAGGTCGCATCTTTATAGCACAACAGTCCACTCGAGACACTGATCTGTGTGAGTGTCTGGCCTGGAATTTAATAATATCCAATCTAAAATGTAATTACATTATTCCATTGACTGAGTCCACATTTTCCCTCTGCAGTTCCAATATTCCTGACACGAAGAAAATGTTAGTAAAATTAACATAATGGTTATATAAGAGAAATGTTCTGTTGCTGTACTGAACATCAATTTAGATTTGGGTAAGCACACACTTTGGACATGCTTACTGGACCTAATGGTATCGATACACAGCAGAACCTTTCTAAATCACACGAGAAATACTGTCTTCCATGGGGATCTACAAAGGTTCTGTGTACAGCAAACAAGTACCTGTTGAAACAGTGTTGTGGTACGTAGGAAAGTAGCTCTTCAGTATAATCACCGTGGTCATTAAGGCTTCTCCAGCATCCCTGCCACTTTCAATTTTTTTTAAATAAGTAGGGAACTAGTTTAATCCTCCTCATTGTGATAAAGGGTTACAAGCAGCTGTGGCGTTGGTCACGTGTCACACATTGTCAGTAGACAGTTGCAGTTTCAGTTACATTTTCTCCTTTGATTTGATTATGTTTTTCTCCTAAATTAAATAATTATAATGTGTGTACTGTGTGGTAACGGCAGCAGCATTCATTCCAGGCTTTTACGAATATGCTGTGGGTTCAGGAGAATTTGTAAGCAATAAACCTTCTCATCTCGTTCAGCATTTTAGGCAATTTATTTCACATACACCTTCTCCGGTGTGGTTTCCTTTTACAAGTATGAAGGATCCGGGAATCGTTCCAGTCTGACCTGTCTCTTCAGTGCATTTTCGCTGCATTTCTTTAGTTGAGAACCTGTAACCTTTTTTACTGCGAACCTCTATTTTGAGGCTTTACATTTCAAGTTGGGTCTCGTCTCAATCCAGCACTTCACATCGTCGTCTTTCTCTGGAACATCGATATGTTATCTTTGTTCTCTGTGGTTAATCTCGCTCAGACAAGCCATTCTCAGTGTAGAAGATGCCTATCAGTGCTTCTCCCTTCCCCAGTGCTTGCTGCAGAGGAGGCTTGCTGCTCTCCCTCCCCAGATTAGTTACACACTTTCTCTGTGGATTGCTTCCTGTTTTCCCTCAGCCTTTCATTTTGGTTGGCACCGGCAAGTGTTGTTTCCACTTCTGTAAGTAGCTGTTTTGTGGGCTGTAGGGTTCGGAAGCAACAGGCTCAATTCCAGTATGTTCCAACTTTGCCCTGCAATACGGACAGTAAATCAAGCTGGACTCCCGGAAAATAATGAAATGCAAACAAAGTAAATGTAAACAGTACAAAATAGTTTATGTTTCCTAAAACTAGTTAAAACTCGAGTTCTGTAGCCCCTTATTTGGAAATATAAAGATAAAGCCTATTTTCGTATCAGACATATCTTTGTGAGTGCTGCAAAATTATGATATAGTGATTTTTTCAATTGATTAATTTCAGTTCAAGTTGTTTTTAGGAAGGCACAGCAGATGCATGTGATTTTTCACACTTTGCTGTTCTTATGCATCAGCCTGATGATATCATACTCAAGCACTAATAATACTACTACTTGCCTTTTACATAAATTAGCACTTTACAGCTTTAGAGCATAATACCAACATTACCTAATTACTCTAGAATTGAGCATGCACTCCTTTCCGTTTTAAGTAGAAGCTGATGGATTTAATGGCAATATGTAATCAGAAAGGAAAACAAGCCCTTCAACAGCCCATGTAGTGGTCTTATCAACAGGCCAGGAGCCAGGGTATTTGTTCTCCCCACTCTCCCAATTCCAGCAATGTAATGAAAATCAGACTTTAGCACCTGAATTCCTTTCTGCTTGTGAAAATCTCACACAGGCTTCAGTTTCTCTCTCTATAAAACAGAAAAGCTGATACCCTTCTCCTAGAAAATGCCTAGGAGATGCTAGGAGATACTGTTTTGGGTGAATGCCTGCGTATCACTGCTGTGGCCACATACATTTGATATCAAAAAGTTTCTAAAGCTATCCTGGTTTTCTGCTTTTATTTCAGATCATGAGTGGGACTCTGGCCACCTTAATGTAGGCAGCAGTAGTCATTGTCATGACTGTCTTCAGCGGAGGCAAGGGCCACTCTGGCTCTTAATCTCATGCAAAAGGTAACCAAACCTTCCAATAACCTCTTGGCAGCAGCTCTTTGCAGCGCTTGCTTATGACCCAAGCAACAGGACAAGTTGCTCCCCTCTCTTCTTTGCCTTCCTTTGTGTCCCAAATATTCCACTCCCAGTGCCTCTTAACCAGTTACTTCTGCAAGACACTTTGGAGGCTCTTGCTTCCTTTCTGCTCCAGGACAAATTATCCCTACAAACTTTAATCCCCATAGCTCTAGTCCAGAAAGATCACTGCCATTTTGCTTCCAAATAGCTCGTTTCCTGCAGCTACATGCAACCTCTCCCTCCCAAATTTCTCATATGGTGAACAGCAGTAGTCCGACAACATATTGTCCATCACAGTGAAGTTGTGATCTTCAACAGCAACTTCTTCGCATATCCACAACCACAGCTTCTTTCTTCCCTCCAGACTCTGGCACCCCAATAATCAATTTTCTTTCACACTGAAAATGTTAAATCTAACAACTTCCCTCACTACAATGCTCATGGACGATAAAATAAATATCCTATAGTTTTTTCTAGTATGGAAGTTGTTAAGCAATAGCAAGAATGTGTCAGGTATCTTATATCCATCTGAAGCTGTTTTCAAGATCTTTAGTAAAATACTTCCTCCAAGTGTAAGACTGGCCTGCCTTTCTACCTCCTGGGGCTGCCTGCTCTTCCAGTCCCCTTGCCAGTCCCATACTATGTTAGGAAGAGGATTATTTCTATTAATAAACATGTACATATAGCTTTGGCTCATCCAAGGGTTTGAGTGATATCCAGTATTCTGTATTTTCGTTTACAGATTTTCAGTCTTCATATTTAAGGACAAAACTCCTGCCAGTTTGCAATGTTTTATGAACATTTCATTCATTGTCCTTCGTGTATAAATTCTCAAGGCTAGTTGATTGCTAAGAATATTTATGTTGCTTGCAGAATAAAACAAACAGCTCTGTGACTAATACTGGCTTTAATTCAGTGTATAGCTCTGATTAATGCTATTTTAAACTGTAATATAAGGTTCATTGCTGCTCATGTATTATGGCTAGCTATCCCTGGCTCAATTTTTGTTAGCACAGCACAAGGGAACTTGATTTCGGAAAGAACAAATAGCAAAAAGAATATCTGAAATTCAGTCACACGCATTTTGCCTGAAGATAGGTATTCGTAGCACAGAAAAAGCTGCTGGTACACTAAGTTCAGTATCTGCCTACTAGCAGTGCCAACACTAGCGTCTTCTTAAGAACTCATAATGCATCAGGCATTCAACAACACAATACCTGGGGAAAGATTCCCTTGTGGCCATACAACTGAGAAGACAAACCTCTAATACAAAGGAACTTGCCAGTTATATCATCATTGATGGAGACATAAATCTGAGGGATTTCTATCTTAACTTAACCCCGCCAAGTCTTGAACATTGCAAGTTGAAGGCTTGTCATTTTTATTTTTCTGCACAACAGTGGATGAGATGGTACCTCCCTGGCTTGTATCACCAGTTCTACTGATTACAGCAGCTAATGGACTGCCTTGATTTACATGAGCTGAAAGACAGGGTTCCTTTCCTTCTTTCCTTTTCCCTTTCCTTTTCCCTTTCCTTTTCCCTTTCCTTTTCCCTTTCCCTTCCCTTCCCTTCCCTTCCCTTCCCTTCCCTTCCTTTCCTTTCTCTTCCCTTGCTTTTTTAATGTATGCTTAAGTTTTCTCTGGTTTGGTGGCAAACTAAACTATTTACCATGGTAATGGTTTATGACCAGTTTTCTACCTTAGATTAGTTGCTTGCTGCGTTGATAAGCTATGTCCTTTTGCATGTTTCCTTATTACTGAACAAGGTACCTAAACTTGCTGTGTGCCATGTCTGCTCCATCCGTCGTTGTACAAACTTTCTTGTACTCTTTCTTTAAAAGCTTCCATGCTGCTCCGTTAAGGTGCTGAGAGCACTGTAGTAACAGGGGAGATAACTCTGCATTTGGCAGGACTGTCCTCTACAAGGTCATTTGGTTTATTCTGTAGGCATGTTTCTCTTCTGCATCCCTCTAAGGCTGGCTAACTGAAACTTTCTATCAAAGTTTTATATAATCATATGACAATATTTTCTGTCATCCATTTTTTTATTACTTCTTTTCTGGGTTTGACCACTGCAGCACACTGAGCAGACGTCTTCATTAAGCTGTCCACACTGATGCCTCAATCTTTTTGTTGAAAGGTTACAATTAATTCAGAACCCATCTGTGTATACAAGTAGTTTAAATCATGCCTTCCAAGGTGCATTGCTCTGCACTTACCTAGACTGCCTTCCCTCTGCTGACACATTAGTCAGTTACTTAGTGTTTGTCAAGACTGTTTGAGGTGCCTCGCAATCCACCAGTCTTTTCTTGCCTGCCACTCTTATGTATCCAGCTTTTCTAGTAGATCCTCAATCAGTACGTTAAACAATGCTGCTGTTTGTATTGATCCTTGAGGCACCCCACTACCTAAATGCTGTGAAGAGAACTGAGCAATTATTCCTACTCTGCCCCTGTGTGCTATCCCCTAACTGGATTTGCATCCACAGCCGGCAGGATGTTACCACCTCTTCTCCTCCTGGCAGCTGACTTTCCTTAGTAGCTCTTTGTGAACTGTCTTTACTCAAAGCCTTTTGACTGTTTAAATAACTTCCTCTGGTTCCCCATTACCTCGCATTTTGCTATGGCTTCACAAAATTGCTCAAAATCCTAAGATCTGACATCAAAGCCTCCTTTCTTTTCACAGACTTTTGTTTGTTGACCCAGAAGTTTTTGTTACTATGAGGACTGTTATTTTGGTGTCCCGTCCAGGCAGGTGAGTTTCAGGCCTGTTTTACTGCAGTGCTGCTGTGATGGGGAACTATAAACTGAATCCATCCAGCAGGCTGATGGCTTTTGTGTGAGTACCAGTCTTTCAGAAGCAATTCTTTGAGCCATTTGAGAGCTTAAAAAATAAAATAAAATTGAGAAATCACACTTTCTTGGCAAGGATGCATCCAGTTACTCACATCCCAGTTTGGGGCTGACTGAGGGTTCACTTTTAACCCTGGGGTCTTGTGCTTGTGCAATTATGAAATTTCATACAGCCTGGTCACCAGCTATCACCTTCTCCCTCATGAAAGTTTCTCACATTTTTCTTTTGCTCACAGGAGAGGCTCCTCTCAAACACCCAGCTTGCCATCCAAGAGAGTCAGAGCTTCCCTTTCCCTCGAGGGCCTGTCTCTCCCTATCACCCCAGAGCCCTGGCCTGGCCCATCCCTGGCACCTCCTCTCCTCAGGCCTCACACTTTGTGCAGATCACGTTTTTTTCGAACTCTTCTTCATGGGTGTAAGGAATGGAAAATTACTTTGGAAAAAAAAAAAAAAAGAAAAAGGAGGAGTTCAGATCACCTGGTACCAAAAAATAATGGCACAAAGTACTAGAGACTTGTGACAGTGTGTGGGAAGTGGTGCAGCGCCCGTGAGCAAAGCTGCTCTGAAACTGGGGCCTTTCACACAAGGGGACAAACTTACCTGTGGGGATTTTAAGGGTTTCTTGTTGATGTTTTACTTTTTTTTTTTTTTTCCTAAAAACTGTTAAGCCCTGGTGACCGGTTGGGGCACATCTCCTGTTAAAACTTTGGGAGTGCCAATGGAGATAAAAGAGTCGCTGGCAAATTTAGCACTGCAGTGTCAGGCCATGAAGTCTCAATGGCAGTGTTTGAAATATGCACAGCTAGGGAGCTTCATCTGCAGCTGTGCGCCAAGCAGCGCTGATACTGATGGGGTAGGACCGGCCTTGTCAGTCCTGAGAGACTCCAGGAAAAAAAACACTGATGCAGACAAGGCCGCTGTGCCCCAAATGGCAGACTCTGCAGTTTTCCTTGTTTACGACTTGCTGGTTTTTGTTAGAAAAAAAGAACAGGTTCAAATATGGAAAACGGGCACTGATACTAGTCAAGACATAACCATTGTGCCATCACGAGACAAAGATGTGAGGTCAGTAGCATGAGAAGGTTGAACCGCCTATTTTGCTGGCTTATGCAATGCTGCACGGCAAGACTGAGGCCCCTCAAGTGCCATGCAGCCAGTTACCCTTTTCACTATTGCAGGCAGCAGAAAGAGAGTCAGTAACTTGTACTCTGAATAATTTTTACCCCGATTCTATTCACTCAGTAGAACAGACCTTAGAGCACTAAGCATACTCTGTGGCTGGTACTGATGAAACCTTGGTTTCCCAGAGCTTTCTGTTCATGTCGTTCTAGTTTGGCAAATGAAAAGCTTAAAATATTTTTACATTCACTTTCACATTAACCTCAGAGTAGACCTGCCAAATCTGACACGCTGAAAATAAGTGATACTCATTTTGGATTGATTTTAAGGCACTCTTTAAAACCCTTCCCCCATCTGAGGAAAAAAAAAATTAAAAATTTGCAGTTGGTTTCAATGATCCATTTAAAATCTCACTCTGCTTCTGAGGTTCTTTTTGTAATCTAATTTAAATTTCTACTGCTTAGAAGACCTGCTAAGAATTCTTAATTGGTATACCGAACAGTAAATATAAAAACAAATGTCAGAGAACAATGGAAGAGAACAGAACACTCTGAATACAATAGAAGCAAGGAGTGACTTTGTTGCCACTATTCCAGCAGTGCAAACTTTTTCCTTTTACAGCATACTGAATGTCAGTTCTCTTCCATAATCTTTTACCTTCATCGTATATTTTCTGAATTATAAATTCCTGTAAATTTTTATTTCTTCTTTTCATCCCCCCATGTCTTCTCCCAACTTCCTTGAAAAAAAGTGTTTTTTCTCTAATAATTCCAGTATGGAATGGAGATTATATCATAGAAATTAGAGATGCAAATGGCAAGTTAGGTCATTCAGCAGCGTGTCTGCACTGCGTATACATGATGACACCCCACACTCCAGCATGTTCTCTAGTGTTTTGCCCAATCCAATTTTGTATATTGGGTTGACTTCTATTTAAATTGGGAGGCTGTTCCAGAGAGATCACCAAGAGGAATGTCCTACATATGTCCCAGTTTAGGGATTTTACTTTTTTTTTTTTTAAATCAAGCTTTTGCCGTATAAGTTCTAAAAACTTCTTGCTAACACCATATGGAGAAATGTACAGAAAACATCTAAGAACACTGGAATGGTGATGCAGCTTGTAATCACTTTGAAGGAAAAATGAGGATTAATTTTGTCAATAAGGCATTATGGGGACTGCTTCCACAGCAGTTCTTCCCACACAAGTGCCCATTGCCCCAAATAGGAGCTGCTCAAGTGCAATAGCTGCAAAATCAATCCCACTTTATGTAGCATCCATTGAATAACAAGCTAAAAGTGCAGTGTATTATTAGTTTATCTACAGTCTGAAAGTCTCTCAGTTGTTTTTGCATTTGAAATGATGAAGTGCAAAATTATTATATAACTGCCTAAGCAGAAAACCATTAATCTAACCCCAGAAATTTTAAAACCATTTGCTCCAGTTTATTTGATAGAAAAGGAGACAGGAGGTATGATGTTATTTAGGCATCTCACTGGGCTTGGGTGATTACAGTGTGAGCTGGCCATCTACACAACTGCTCGGTGCCTTAGACCTTTGTAGCTTTTGGCCTGAATATCTGTCCTCCAGTTCCCTGCTCTAAACACTGCTTAGGACTTCTAATTCAGTAATTTGTCATGTGTGTGAGGCATTAGAAAGAATAGATGAAGCTTCATTTTTTTCTCATGTATGTGCTGTAGATTTGGGTTTTGTACCGTGTTTTGTTTTGTTTGTTTTGTTGGGGTTCTTTTTTTAATTAATTGGCCATTGTTACATAATGTTATGTTTTTATTTCCAAAGATAAACAGTCAGCGGGTACTTGGCTGCTTTGGAAATCAAGATTCTTTTTTCAGGTGCCTGAGGCTATGCCTAGTGTTCCAGGCTGGAGCAGCAATGCAGTTTTGAAGCTAATTCCCCAATTGTCTCTACTTACAGAGCTCGAGCTCTGTTTTAGTTTGCAAAGTGTTTTTACTGTGTGCTAACTAAGTTTTGTTTCCTTTCAGAGAAACTAAACCAGAAGCTTCGTTCTGCTTGTACACAAAAACCACTGACTGCTGGTGATGGGCCAAACCTGTAACAGGTCCTTTGAACAACTTTGAATTGGCCAGGGGAAGAACTCAGCTCAGGGGAGTCGACTAAGTCGAGTCTGAAGTGCCCTTGGCTTCTTGAATTGCAGATATAGGGGCCTCAGTACCAGCAACTTTGGTTACTTATCTGCACCTGTAATGTAAAATTATTGGCTAATGATAATCTTAGCCTGAGTTTTTATGGATATAATTTTTGGCCCCTCTGGCTGGTTGTTTGAACCCTATTGTGCATTAGGGACTTCCTACATGCCTCTTCCCATTCCAGGAAGAATAAGTCATCTTTCTTTCTGGCTTAATCACTTGGAAACTACCTCATCTCGAATTAAAATTGCTTTTTCCTATTTACAAAACCAGGAATGGTTTCTAAGAGCTCTGCTCCTCCCACATCGCTTTCTTTGCCTCTTTCCAGCTGGGTCCGGCATGATTCCAGTGCTCAGATAACAAAGCACCATCGGCAGGGTGATGCGGGTGGAGGCACATTGAGAGGGTGTAACTGCCCACCACACATTTAGATCTCTTTTCACTGAATCAGGTGAAAAAGATAGTACTTAATGCCTTTAAGAAAGGGCTGCCTGCGTGACAAGTACAAATTATGCTTCATGTTCCTGTAATTTGACCAGTCAACACCTGGTCTAAAACAAGTGATATACTGTTAAAAGAGAATTCCAAAGCCACATCTAACACACAGAGGTATCATTTTCCCTGTGAAATAAACAGGCAGTTAAACCCCCATCTGCACCCAACCCTCCCCAGAAACCAGAAAACCTAAACACTCAAAACTTTAGAAATAAGATTTTAAAAAATGAAGAAAATGTAGGTAATAGCACATCAGCTTGTATATGCAGGCATGTTCCTTTTTTTTCTTTTATTAATGGCTATATAAATCAATTTCCAGTTTTTGAATCATGATTAAAATAGAAATGTTTTAAGATAAAACCTGCAAAATAAAAATTCACCAGATAGGGTGTCTATCAAAATAAGTATGTTTTATCTTGGGTAGCAAATTTAAGTACTACTTTAGCTCTGTGTATATAAATAAGAAAACTCGAGTGGTCAGATGACATTGGTTTAATAACTTCTGCTGAGAAAGAATTATTCCTTAAATTCGTTTCTGTACCAGAAACGAGTCTAGGTGTGCAGCAGATCAAACAAAAACAAAAACAAAGCAGTAAATAATTGTTCAAGAAAGTACTTTTGAATTGTGGCACTTGGAGTAATAACAGTTTGGCTCTCTATAATACAATATATAATTGAACTAGCTTGGAAAAACCCCAACAAACCAAACCTAAACTTGCTGAGAAAGAAGGATGTCTCCATGCATCAGAAATATGTGGAGAGAAAAGAACTTGGGAGAGAACAAGGGCTGAAAGCCACGTCAAGGAAGGAAGGAGTATTCAGTTGCTACCAAGGAAGAAGGGGGTTTGGGGCTGGTAGTGAGGAAAGTGCAGTCAGCTTAACCCCTCCCTCCATTTCTTTGTGGCTTGACCAAAATCAGCAAAGCCTGAGCAAGTTTGGGACTGACTTCCGTGAGCCCTCCAGTTCTGTGAGGGCTGGGATGTCTACTGGAAGAGGCAGCAACTAGTAGAGAATGTTTGCACACTCATCTCCAAACTGAGCATCTGTCCACAGCACTGGCTTTAAGAAAATGACCTGTGAGTGTACTTTACATGTGGTTAGGTATGTATTCTGAGGATGTCGTGTGGCTGGAGCTGTTGACTGAGAAATGTCTTGTGTTGTGTTAGGTAAGAAGTATCTGCCCCGAGAGGTGCTGGGCATGGGCCATTCCTCCTGATCTTGTTAGAGCTCCTACTGTGAATAAGGGCTTGTCTACGCATAAAAGCTATTTCTGATTAATGCCACATGTGGATGCTCTGGCCACACATGACATTAATCAAGAACAATTAATCAGGAACAACTCCATGTGTAGACAAGCCCAAATTTAATGTGAGGGTGGTCACAGAATGATGCTCTGCACAAGAGAGACCTCAGAGCAGATGAGTAATTGCCTGTCGTTTCCATGTGGATAATAATGCTCTTGGCAGGGAACGAATAGACATTTGAGAATGATTTAATTTTTCATTACCAGGTACACACACATACACCATTGTCAACAATACCCAGTCCCACGAACACTGGAGCGCGGATGGCTGAAAGGAGCATCTGTCGCTGCTGCTGCCTGGTATGTGCGTGCAGCATTAGGCTTTGTGTGCATTACTAGACACTCACAAGCATAGGCGTGTTAGCCAGAGGTGTGAGGAATCATGGAGTCATAGAAAGCGTTAGGTTGGAAGGGACCTTTAAAGGTCACCTAGTCCAACCTCCCCTGCAGTGAGCAGGGACACCTTTATCTAGATCAGGAAGTGCATTTATTCCTTTATCTTAGGAAAGGGTAAATGCCCAGAACCTAACACTTTGTCACGAAATGGCTTGTTTTGCTCAGGATAAACTTGGGTTAAATTTTCTTGTTTACAACCAAATTATTGTTAGAGCAAGACTGCTGACAAGTACTTGTTTGGTGGGCAGCTTTTAAAGCCTGGATGGTTCCATGTACCTGTGAATAACCTCTTCCTGTTGTCATCATGGGAGTTTCCTGAGCTGGGGCTGTTAGGAAGCAAGTTTATTCTGGAGTTGGGTTGGTGTGTTCAGGGAATATTTATCCATATCTGAGCTGGCTCTCAAACTAGTTGTTCCATTATTTTTATGTTAGCTCTTTTCCATACCAGTTTGTGAGGAAACAATTGTCCATGCTTAGCTTGCTTTGGATGTGGCCAATACTTCTTTGTCCTTATCTTCTCCCTGCCTTTTGGTGCTCAGACTGAGAAGTCACTGGTCTGGCTGGGTTAGTTTTACCCTGTTTACACACTGCTGGAATGATTCGCTTTTTCTGCTCAGAATATTTAGTGGAGTTCACTCCAGCCCATCATTTTTCATGAAGCAGTATGAAACCCCTTGCAAGCCAGCTTAGGATAGAGAATTTTTTATTTTATTTTTTTATTTCTCAGTAGCAGGGCAGTATTCAAACCCTGTTTGCATTTGGTCTGATTTAAAGGCCATAGCATATCTCTGGGCGAGTATCTCCTGTTGAAGTTGTCCTACTTCACTGGAAAAGGGAGCCTGTGAGACTAACCTGCTAGTTAAAGTGGTCACCTGGGAAACCCAGCTTCACGTGTGTGTTCCAAGAAATGTACAAATGTTTATACAAAGTGGAGCAGCTATAGTGGACAGATTGAGACAGATATTTTCAAAACACTGAATGGCTTTGACATTTGGCCACTTCCCAGAGAAACAGGAGAATGGGTTCAAGTTCATCCAATGAATCAGGCAGAGAGAAGCCTTCAGAATGTATTTCCCAGTATACATGCATGCGCCCTAATCCTGACAGATGTGTGCCCTGACCCTGCTGCTCCCTCTTACCTCCCCCCAAAATGCAGAAGGTGAGATTTCCAGCGGGGATTAGGCAATGAGGTAAGGGCTGTGGGCAGCTTCACAATCTGGCATGTGCCTGCCTGTAGATCTCTGTCTCTGCCCTCGAATTTAAGCAGCAACCGAAAAGGAGCTGTGGCTTGCGGTTGTGCTGACATGTTAACCTGAGGTACCTAAAGGTGGAGTTAAGCACCCAAGTCATTTGTAGATTTAGTTCATAAAATCTAAAGTGTGGTATAGCTTAATAATTGGTTTCTATAATAAGCACTTAATTTTAGCAATAAAAATGTGTTTCATGTATGTATAAATTGGCATTTTTAATTACCCATTTTTCTAATACTCTTGTGAGGATATAATTTATATTGTAATGTCATGGCACTCAGGTGTAATTCTAGGAATAGCATTTTTGGTATGAAAGGTTTTTTTTTCCTGTTACATTTTACTGAACCATTTAAAATTACAGTCAGCTGAGGGAGCGTGTGCAGGTCTTATTACAGATCTCTTCCTACGCTGATTCTAGATGTCCAAAGAGCTGAAAAATAGTGGCTTGGCATTTGTAACCTTTCCTTTCAGTAGATTTATGCTTTTAAAACCTCATCATTAGCTCATGGCAAACTGCTCTTTGTGGTACCACACCTTAGAGGCCTCTGTGCATGTTCTCTTGTGTCCCCTGCATAAGGGTGCTGTGCTCCAGTTCTCTGATCTGTGCTGCCATTTGATACATTTAGGGTTGTGAGATAAAGAGTTAGCTTTAAATCCCAAGGCCGTAAATACATTTTTCCTAGTTAACAAAAGGAATGTCTCCTCTGCATGCGTGGTAGTATGGAATTGGAGCTATCTGCGAAGCTTGAGCTACACTCAGATGAGAGGTTGGATACAGGGCACATCTGAGTCACAAATCTATTACCATGGAATTTGTTTCCTCCATTTATTGCCAGAGCATGAATCTGTTGACCTTTAGGTCGTGCTGCCTCTTCTACTACATCTTCTCTGGGGATGAGAAATGAGAGTTTTGAAGATGTTTCTTGGAAGACCTTTTTTTTTTTTTTTTAAATTCTTTTTTTGCAGGCTTGAAGTAGGAACGTCTAAGTGTTTGTATGTGAGTGCTGTTTATTAGGACTTAGTCTTAAATGGATGGAATACAGATATTTTAAGTATAATTAAATAAACAATATCATAAAGGGACGCAGTCTTTAAAAATGTCTGCTATTGAAAGTTACTGCAATTTCAGTCACTTTAACTCATGGAACTGGCATTCAGATGACAGATACCCAAGGTTTTGCTGACCTTGGGAACATTACTGAGTAATCAGTCATTAAGTAGCATGAAGTGTTCTTGAACAATTTAGTCAATGTCTTCACCACTTAACATACTTTCCCTTGAAAGCAGGCATCTTCTTGCTCCATATTCTATTCCGGGACACAAATTTGTTCTAATTTAACAGAAAGACCATTCTTCATTTTCCTTGTTTGCTTTTTCCTGTCATATCTCTTCTTAATGGGAATAACAGCCTTCTGTTCAAGTTTTGATTTTGCATATGTCTCAATAAAAGTATAACAAAACTTGGGTTTTACATCTTCAGAGAGCAACATAATCTTGAATGTGGAAGGACTGAGTTCTGCCCTTGGACTAAAAAGTATAATAACCCTTGAAATAAATGAAACTCAAATGTATATACAGAGAGAATAAAATTTGGATGTTGGATTGTTTCTTGCAAAACCCTGTGAGGAGGGCGAGCAACGTGTTATTATACCAATCTTTCCAGATAATCTGAGACAAAGAGGATTAATGAATTGTCGGTATCCATTGAAAGAGTCATCAGTTAAAGCTATTACTGGCACTTGAGAGTTTCTGGGCTCCCCGTCCTATGTGCAATCCACTTGGACATACTGCTGAAACTGAGGCACCATGGCGCGGTGAATAACTCACTCTGCCAAGAGGTTACAGAAGATTGTTTTCATTCTCCAGCTTAGCATGCAGACAACCAAATTGGAGCTTAGACCCACACCACGCTTCTTTGCAGTGTATGGAAGCAAATGAACAGTGAGTAATAGGCTCTGGAAGCCATGGCTGAAGGGTGAGATGTACTGGGCTGGCAGTGTTGGTGCTCAGCACACAGGAGGCAGGACAGGGTGGACAGAGGGGACACGGAGGAGGGAATGTCATGATAAGAGAGCACAGGGTGGGAGTGGGAGGAAAAGGAAATGGGAGGAGTATGAGAGAAAAAGCAGAACGTGATGGAAAGGGATCACAGAGCTAAATTAAACAAAAGTGTATTAATTGATGTCATATCTGATTGTTTTAAAACTGCCCATTATATATATCCATCTGGTTATTTTCTGTGCATCATGACATTGCAACTTTTGAATAGGTAGTCCAAGAATTATTGACTGCTTCTGCAACACAAGCAAACGTGTTTTAGCCATTGTTAATTTGATTTTCTGTGCTTGACAAAGTTGGTGGTGTAGTTTGTGATAGTTTGGAATCAGAATCACTAGCTGAAACACAACAAGTTAAACCGATTCCTGAAAACAATAAAGGTTTGCACTTAATATCCCACTGATATTAATATCAGATTTCATACTGACTTTAATTAAAGCAGGATTGTGCCCTTACATGAAAGCTGTGATTTCCTAAGCATCCCAGTCTCTATTAGATGCAGTGGGCATCCCTTTCATGGCTGGGAATGTAATATATATATACCCACACTTTATCACTGAAACTCCAGTGCAAAATCTACCCAGGGCCACCTGACTTCATGCTTTTTTAAATTCTGAACTACTTAAAGGGACCCTCCTTGAAACTTCCTGGTTAGAAATATGCACTTACTGGTGAAGTGCACTTAACTAATATAGTCTGAATTATTAAAAAAAAAATTATGGAAGTTTTTACTTCCCTGATGAAATGCATGAGATCATTGAGCAAGGGAGAGATGAGAGCTTCAGCATGCAAAACATGCCTCTACCAGCTTATTTAGGATGGGCACATAATCAAATGTCAGAGATACAGATACATATTTCTCTGTTGTTTTTTCAGTTGCAGTAGCCTTAAGTGTTATTTTTACTGTTGTGGATACCACATTTGATAGGCGTAACAAAAATGTGGTTTTCAAGCTGACCCTTTTAAGGCAGACTAGCCTGAAGGAAATGCACCCATTCTGCTTCAAAGAAGATCTGTCAGTAGGAAGGAGGAGTAATATGCATGCATAAGTAATTAATAATGATCTGAAGCTTTGATATTTTGTAAGGCCCAGAAAATTACATTTTTACAGGATGTAATATATTGTTGGGTTAAAAACACATGGCTTAATTCCATATCCTGTAACAAAATTTCTGTTGAGATAAATAGCAACTGAGTTTGAATAAGGAGAGAAGTATCAAAAGCACTGGTTCGAGTGCTCTGTGTCCTTTTATTACACCAGTGAATACAGTTGTGGTATCACTGCAAACCTTAATAGGATAATATGGATGAGAAAGAACTTCAATACAGAGTATAATGAGGTGCTCAAATAGCCTGACTTTTCACTTAATTTAAAGAATTCATTCCCTTGAAAAGCTCAATTTCTACATACCTAATAGTACAACATGAAATTCAGAGGCCAAATCTCATTGACTAGATTTTGTTTGAATATGTTTTAAAACAGCTGCTTTGACTTCATTAGATGTCTTTAATGTAGCCATTTGTAAAGTCCTTTTCTTGTATAATAGATTAACTTGCAGAGAGGAACTGGCTGATACAGCGATGCCTTTTGACAGTCCTATTTTTAGAAGCAGAGGGAGGTACAGTCAAATAAAACATGCTGCAATTAATAAGCTAGATACCAAGCATGGATCATTATGGGGAAACTCCCTTTGTATTTTAACAGTCTTCTGGGGCTTCCTGCCCCTCTTATAACCACAGAGAGTCCTACAGGCAATTTTTACCTGGTGAGAAAGTACCTCTGCACTTACCCATTCATCTGTAATAGGCATATATATTTAACTTCCTTTTTTTTTTTCCCAGGAACAAAAGATATGAACATGATTACCAGCTTCCAGTATTCATTTATCTCTCATGTTGTTTCAGATGGACATAAGGACACTGAACTAAAAGGTAACCACACTATTGTCTGCCAAGGCTCCAGCAACACCACGCTGGTACATTACCCAACAGCGACAGTCCGCGGTTTGAAAGCCTGGGGAATATGTTGTTATGATGTGTTTTGGAGGTGTTAAACTACTCTGGACTCCAATGGTCAGATATGCAGAAACACGGAAAAATCCAGGAGATTTAGTATTTAACCCCAAAAGTTTTAGTAAAAGGAAAACTGCAGTTCTGGGATCAAAGGAGGTGGACCAAGTATGGTTTAGCTTTTGCTGTCCTGTTAGCACAGGATCCTTGTAGAGGGAAGATACCTTCCTGATGTCAGACTTGGTTAGTTTAATTCTGTGCCTGAGTCATGACTAGCAGAACTGAAGTGTTGCCTTGATTGAAATATTGCACATTCAGAAATTTGAGTGGCAAGCTGATGGAGTTCACAGTTGAAAACACCTATGTATTTTTATATGGAGAAACTGTCTTTTGTATGCAAATTTGGTGCTGGTTGAGCTGATCTTGCCAGAATGTGGTTATTGCCACAGAACAACTTCTCACTGAACATCTCATCTGCCCATTAAAGATTTCAGGAAAGAAAATATTCAAACCTAGGCTTCCTTGACTGGAGGCTTGGATTGGCAAGGTGAGGTTGGTTAAGCTAATTTAGGAATCCATCCCCCTTGGTACAGTGTCAGGTGTCTGGTGAGAAGGGTTGAAGATCGCATCTATAAATGAAACTTCCCTGCAGGTCAGCTACACTCAAGTGCCTTCCAGTGCCTTGTACATTCTCCTTACCTTTTCCCACAGATAGGTACCTTGGCTCCCACGGACCCTTAGGTAAACTGGCTGTGCGTTCCCACTGAGCACTGGAGAAGAATGTGCAAAGCAGCTCAGATTAATAGAGGCTAATGGCGCAGGGGATGTGCTCCCAGAAGTCCTTCTAATGCACTGCATGATGGCATTACCTTTGTCAATGCAGGTGCTTGAATGCTACTTTGTAGTGTGGCACATTCTCTAAGTATATGAGGCATTTGTGATATTTCCAGTTACCACATATTTTTGGTCACATTCAGACAGCACCTTTCAAGGTCATTAATAAACAGCAGAGAGCTAGACAGGCATCCCCAAGGAACCCAACTTGTTACTTCTGTCTTCTGCAATCCATTGTCAGTACATTGACTTTTTGTTTACGCCTATTGGAACAGTTTGTTATCTAATTCTGTATACTTACATCCTACAAACAAGTTATCTATTCTAATGCTCTGTCTAGACAAAGACTTAAAGGTGTGATGTTAGCGCATGCAACCAACTTTAACCCATGCTAACCTGGTAGACCCTAGGCTCTCCGCGAGGCTTTAAGACAGTCTGTTTAGTGTGTGTTAAAGGTAATGCATCTTGTCGAGAGCTTAGGAAAAATATAGTTTGACAAAAGCTTTAGGAAGACAGCAGTGCACACTGCTAGTCTCTTCTCTCTAGCAGTTTGATTCCAGCCCCCCTTCAAGTTGGCATCGTATATTTTTGTAAAACAATGTGTCTTTGTTTTATTTATAAACCTGCCTATCACTTCTGCCTTTGTGGAAGACTCCACAGTTTTATCTTGGACTGACTGAGGCTCTGTTTGCAATGAATTTTGAACTGATGTATTTGCAGTCGCATTTAATCTGCAGTGTGGACTTCTTCTTCTGTGCTGAGCTAGACATTTAACCCTTAGAGTAAACTGTACTAGTAATACTTGCTTTTTCACCTAGGTACTATGTCTGCAGTTGGTAATGCTTCCACAGTTGTCCTGTGTAACACAAGTTATGCTGAATTATGTGGTCAAACTCAAGTGTCATCTGAAATATATGTTGAATTCAGTTTTTCCCAGAGCAGCCATCACAATACATATCAAGAAAAGCAGATTCTCTGAATATTGGAATTACTTCTATATAGTTTGTCTGATTCCTCATTTATTAGAATAGTTGATTGATGTGCAGAGTACTTCATTCTGAATCAAATAAAACATGTGCATAACTTTTCTCTCTAGTACTACCTTGGATTTTCATATTTAAAATCTGACAGCTGAAACATGAGGGATTTTTATCTGTGTGTAACCACTGTATGACTATAGTAATGAGAAAAAAAGAAGAGACAAAGACTTTAATGTCTATTGACAACAGCCAAAGATTTATCTCCCTTGTGTCACCTTGATGCTTCTAATTTTCACAGTTTCATTGTGTTGTTTCATTGTGTTTTGTGCAGGTAAGGCAAAAATAGGAGTCATTCTTTAATACTGTGATACACACTTTATGATAGGATGTGTTTCTTGTTTGTGCTAACTTGTTTACTTGATCATTGAATGTTGTCAGGCATCAAACATTTAGGACTAACACTATTCCAAGCTCTTATTCATTCAGATTCACTTTCTTGTTTGAGCCTGATAGTGGAAGATGCTATACCACCATCTTTATCTCTTATTCTCCGATAAGCTTGAACCATATTTTAGGACATATTCATTATGTACTTATTTTAATGCTGCCCTTTGTTAAAACCCATTTCAGATTCTCAGACATTCTTATGTCCTCTGTCAAGGTCTCCATTAGTTTAGTTTTCAGTATTCCTTTATGATACTATTTTGTACTGCCATGCCCTTTACACGTTTTGTCTTAGTGATTCTTTTTATACACGCCCTACATAACTCACTGAGACCAGTCTCTGTTTCATCCTCTTGCCTCTCTCTCATTATCCTTCTACTTTTTATAGTGAATTTTTCACCTCTTCAGTCAGCTGGTTTATGCTCCTTCTTGTGTTCTTAAAAATCAGGATAAACCTACTTTTGAGTGATCCATAGAAATTCAGTATGTCTCCTCATATCTTTATTCCCTTACCACAAAGATGCTGCACCGTGGTTCCAGTTAATCATTTTGTGTGTGTAGAGTAAGATGTTTGCTTTTACTTCACATCTGAGGAGCTCTGCCTGGCCTGTCCAGCACCCAGAGACCCACATTGTCATGAACAGTGCTCAAAATTCAGCATCCACAGCAGTTCTGTGGGATCGATTAAGCAGCCCCAGGACACCTGCAGACCTGCAAGATAGTTCTTTTCTCACAACTCTGTGAAATGGGAACCCCACCTTTTAATAATCCGTACTCTGATAAATGCTGTTCTTAATTAGAGTTGGATTTATTAATGTATTTGATTTCATTAGGCAGCAGGACAATGAACACCCGTTCTGCCTCATAAACATAACTTGCACTAGCCCAGTGTCACAATCTGGTGTGAGTTACATGATCATTGCTCACACACACGTTCTTGAGGGGGAGGTTGCATTTCAAATACAGAGACCAGAAATTTGACACCATTTTGACTTGATGAGAGAAGGATGCAAGTGTCCTGTCACGGACTGGAAGCTATACTTTAGCAAAGAGATCTCTATTAGCAAAGAGACACCTTTTCATCCCTAATGCACACAACCTGTTTTGAATGGCAAAACCAAGTGAGAGACTTGTTAAGGGACAGTCTGTTTTTGCCTAGGTGGGCATGAGACTCCTACCTCAATATTGCTTGGCATTCCCCTGCCAACATATCAGCATGGAGGTAATGAAAGCATGCCAAATGTTCATGTTTTGAGATGGAGACATTCAAAGTGGGATTACTTGAACACTTGCTTTTTGGGTTAGAAGCTTTCTCTGAGGTGGGAGGTGTGTGTGAGCCCACGTACTATTTTTGTAGGTCTCATACCTTGCCCATAGGAACCCAGTATTCTTATGGAATACTGGGAATACAGAATGATCTGTGGAATAGGGCTTTATTTTCCCTTGTGCTGCTCCCCTGAGCAGTATAACATCAAGGAATCATTTTCTCTTAGAAATAATAGATCCATAAAAGAAAAAATTCCACTTTCTGCACAAATTGTGGTGGTGTGATCAGCCCAAGGTTATAGGTGCTGATAGTGTCTAATTACTCTTGCTTTCTGTAAAGTTCTAAGAACAGCTTTACATTCTTTCATTATCTTGAGACAGGTGGAAACACTGTTCATTAAAAATTTAGCACTCTTCTCATTTATTCAGAATAGATTAATATAGTGGTGCACTATGCAAGGTAGTTGCATGTGAAACCAGCAATGCTGTTACCCTTGAGCCAGGCATGGGGCTCTTTCTTAAAAGGATGCTGTAAATGCACACACTTCTCCATCAATCATGGTAAAGGCACAGGATTTTTCAGAAGTGTCTATTAGTTTCAGGTGCATCACTTCTGTGGTTATCTTCATACAACTTAAGAAGAGCCTGATTTTCAAAGAGCAGGTGTCCATCATTTTGTAAAAATCCAGTTATATTAAAGTGTCACTCAACTTGAGGTATCCAGATGTACTAAGCCATTTTTTGAAGTCATGTTAAAGCCAATGTCTTCTGCAAGACTTTGTAGTCTAATTCAGCCAAATACAATGTATGGAATAAAAACAAGATGAGGCTTGAGAAGAGAGAGAGACATCAAAGGGAACAGAGTGAAAACACAGAATTTGTCATATCAGAGCAGACCATTGATCTGAGGACGACTGTGTTCTGCTTCCAGCTGTGGCCAGTACCCTGTGATGTAAAAGAAGGGCCAAACAATGTGATTCATAATGTGCTATACAAAAATCCCCCCAAAGGTTCTTGCTTGTGTTGTTCACTGTAAATAGATTGGTTAAGTAAGAATGAGGTGGAACAAGAAGCCATGCATGCCAGTTGATAGTTGTTGGAGGAAGCATATCTGTGTCTAACATACAGGCAAAATGCTACAAGACTAGTTCATCCTTAGGAAAATATTATGCCTGTAATGCTGCCAAATTCAGCGCTGGCATGGGTTATTGTCTGCCTTGAAGAGAAACTGCTGGGTTTGCAAGGTGAATTTCTTTGGAATGATTTATCATAATTTTTTTTTTCTGATTGCTCAGAAAACTTTTATGATATTTCATTATTTTCTCCTTTGGGCAGGAACTGTTACTTAGAGTTGGAAAATACAGCTCACCAGCTGAGGCAGTACTTCCTCAAAATGCGGATGTAGAGTTGGGCACTGAAGGTCAACCTGTGTGTCATATCCTTACTCTTACATCAAATCAAACCTGCATCTTCCTAATTACCATATTACAAGAAGGTCTGAGCAGAATCATAAAATGGGCTAGGTTAGAAGGGATCTTTGGAAGTTACCTGGTCAATCCCCTCTCCCCCTCCAAAGCAGTGCTAATATTCAGTCAAATTGCACATGGCTTTGTTCAGGGAAACTTTGAATATTACCTATGATGGAAGTTTCATGACCTCTCTGTGAGCATGTTCCTTTGCTTGACCACTCTTATGATTTTCTTCCCCTCCTTCATATGTAATTGGAATTTCCCATGCTGTAAGTTTTGAGGATTGGCTCTTGTCCTTTTGCTGTGCACTGCTAATAAGCTGCCTGTGTCTTCTCTCTGGCTTTCACCCTATTTAGGAAGTTGAAAATAGAAACTGGACTCTCCTTTAGCCTTTTCTCTGGGTTGAACAAATCTAGTTTCCTCCACTTCTTGTTATATGTCATGTGCACCTTCAACTTCATTAGACTTCTCAGTTTGTAAAAGTCTGTTTTGTCCCGGGGAGCAACACTCCAAATGGGCTAAATTGATAGGAATAATTGTTTATTTATAAAATGGGTCCTGATTGGTTTCCTCCTTATCCAACTACAATGATGCAAAATAAAAAGTGATGTCAGAAATCAAGATTCTAGGATTATAGGAGGGGAGAACGAGGGATGCTGTGCTTGTTTTTCACTTGTGGTTCTTTCAGTGTTGCTTTTTTTTCTGCACAGCGACACAACTTTAAATGAAGGGGCAAATGGTGCTGCTACTGATTCCAGCTATTCAAGAAACACTCTCTTGGTATGGAGACAAGGGAAAGGGCTTTCAGCCAGTTCCGGCTTGGGCCTGTCAGTTGTTTGTGAGGGATACACCACCCATCCAGAGACGATTGATTATCAAGTTGAGTATTCCCACAGATGTCGTTTTGCATACAAAAGCACTATTGCTTTGGATGTTGAGGCTTTTCTGTATTTGCCATATTGGAGACACTCCACTACCCCTATAACAAGAGGAATGTGTGTGCAATACCTTAGGGTGGACTTCTGTACCTTTGGAAATGCTCCCTGTATTAATTTGTTTGGATAATGCAATGCTTAGGTGATTTAGACATAGGAATTGCCTTTCTAATTTTCTAGGTTTTATTGCAACTTAGACCAGGGGACAGATCTGTGCTGGAGAAGAAGGGTAATTTTGAGACAAAATGACAACTCAGTCTGGCAGCTTTCAGGCACATAACACCCCATTTTTATCATCAGAGTCCTATTTGGGCAGGGTCTAACCTTAAGAGGAAAATTTGGGAAGTATTTAGGCAAGATTTAAGGCATTTTCATCCCTGCCATGCCTCAGTTTCCTGCTCGTGACATGGGGCATATTCTCTTCTTGCAAGGGTGTTGTGGAGTTGAAATCACATATTCAAGTCTGCACAGTTCTCAGATGCTATGTGGTGTGCTGGCCATAAAGTTCTTTCACCAGGTGTTATGATAGAGGGCTTTAATGCTCTTCCTATCTCAGCCCAGTCAATCCTCAGCTTTCCTTCTGCTTGTTTGCCATTTCCCTCCTGTTTTATTGTGATATACTTCTGTTCTTAGAGAACCATACGTTGATGAATACTGATGGCTGAGTGAGTGTTGTGGAAGAGGTACATACTTGCGGATTTCTTTTTTCCATGACACTTCTACAAAAAAATAACTGCAAAAGCCATTCATGAATAAAACCCAGGCATTCAGTATCACTGCACAGAGTATAAATCAACAAAGAGGCAGCCTCATGTTTGACTTTATAATCTGGAGCAGAAGTGCCTTCATATCATCAGATGTTGATGCCATGGCTGCCATTCCTAAGTTGTTCCCCCCTTCTCAAGCTGCTGCTAATAAATTACAAACACATTTGCTCTCATTAATCATTCTTTGAAATGGCAGAATAGTCTTTGCTGATTGAAAATAATTATTAGCTTCTCAAAAGGATTAAACAGCCTGTTTAGATTTTCATTTATATCACCATTTTGATGGAGTGATGTGGGGGTATGTACACAGCCTTTGTCTTAAAAGTAATAATAATAATTAATGCTGTGTAACAAAGAGTTTCAGAAGGACTTCAGACAAAGAGAGAAAGAAAAGGCAGGCAAGGTGAGCTGTGGAATAAATGTAGGACACAGAACTGAACATAAGCTTGTGTTGGGCAGGAAGCCTCCTACTGTAGCAGAGCAGTGATAAACACAAAGGAAAATGCAGCATTCTCAACATAGCAGTGGAGGAACTTGAAATTTCTGGCTAATGTTACAATCTGAGCAGTGTAATTAATCTGGAATTGAAAGAATACCACAGATGTTTAAAATTATTTTTTCTACTGAGTCACTATCCTGCACATTTACAAATTGTAGGTTGTGGATTAATAGCCCCCGAGGTTCATTACCCGATGGGCCTTTCTCCAAGCTTTGAATTTGCACTCAGCAAAGTGTCTTTGGATCGAGACAATTTCCTAAAGTTGTGCCCCAAGATTTTTTTAAAAAAAGGTGTGTTTTCCTTTTAAGTGTTTCGTGGATACTGGGATGGGAGGAAAGCCAGGGAAGTGTTAGCACATTTGCATTTCAGAACGGGATGCCACGTGGAGATACCCAAATAGTGTAACTATATTAATGTCTTATACCCAAAGTGAAACACTGCTAATATGATATTATATTTGACCTGCTGAAGGGCAGGACTTATTAACTAGAACTGTGTTCCATACTAATTTGATTGTGCTGTCTTGGGACTTGAGCTGATGTATCCATGTAGTGCAATGCAGCTCTCTGTGGAGGCACTAACTAGTTTGGGTTCATTACATGATGCAGGCATGCCTTGTAAGATGTTGGATGGTACAGAAAGACTCTGGGTCATATTCGGATAGTGTGAATTCCACTGAAGTCTCCAGGCTTGGTATTTCCTCTTGGCTGTCTCTAGGAAGCTCTCTGCCTCATGCCTCATTTCAGTCCTTTAAGTCATCCCTGAGTCTGTCAGATGCCCAGTTCTCTATACAAAGTACTTAGATATAAATGGGGTTGTTCAAATACATCCCTCTTTGACCCATCCTGTGTCATTCATCCCCAATGGCATGCTTGAAGTGAGAGGCCAAACACTGGAATTGCAGTAATGGACTTTCTTCACCTGGGGATATGTGGCATTCGAGTTTCTACTCAGAGAAGTACTGGCATATTTTTTTACAAAATGGAAAAGCCCCAGCAAGAAGGGTGGAGGTATGATCTTCTTGGTTTGGAAATTATGATGGTCATGCAACAGCTGAATTTAATCTCTGAAGCAGAGATGACCTCCATAGCAAGTAGAGCAGAGGAGGAGCCAGAATTGTTCTTTATGTGCTGCTCTTTACTGATCTGTCTTCCTGAGGTGGAAGTGCAGTGCCTTTGTCAATGGTTTTGAGACCAAGTCATGGCTAATCATGATTTACATAGTTGTGCATCTACTCAGCAGCACTTCGTTGACTTTGCCAGTGGAAGAAGGGGATGTTTTACATACTGAATGTTCAAATGGTGCCTTACATGTTGGGCACAGAAAGCTGAAAGAGGCATCTTGTGAACCTAAATCTGGTCAACCCCAGCATGTGTTTCCTGGTGGTAATCTTTGAACATTACTTCACGTCAACTGAAATAGAAATCTTATACAGATGCACTAAAGTATTGTATCTTTTGTTCCCCATCACCATTTCTACTGAGAATCAGAATACAGAAGGTTATCTGGATTTCTGGTTGGATAAATGGTTTTATGACAAGAGTCAAGAAACCCTTGACTTAATTATTTAACTAGCCTCCAGAGCATTAGTTCTCTGACTGTACAATGGCAATCTTAATTTCTCTTGCCTTTGCTATCCTTGATTAGTGTCAAAGGTCTTTTGGCAGGTCTATTTCTTAAAATGCATGTAAGCATTTTAAGGACCTATTCACTGAGATTTCCATTCCCACTGAGTGCTTTGGTGAAACAGATAACAAGATGGGCCATGTGATAGGGTGCATGTCACAGGGTGCTCTACAACCATAAAGACAGTGTCTACTCCAGAGAACTTGCAGTCCAAAGACTGGTGATTTATTTTAGCAGCTATTTACATAACTTTTATATCAGTGTGAAAATTGTCTATGAAATGTAATTTATTCTTCCAAAGTTCAGTACCTTGTTCTTAAACCTGGTGCTCCAGATGGAGGTTTATTTACTGTAAGTGTGCCTGTTACATTAAGTGTGCCAGTATATACTCTTTCTTCCCTTTTACAAGGTGTATTGCTATGTGCAGATTCCATTCTGAATGTACTCAGTACCAAACACAGTATTTTTCAATCACTTTGGAAGACAGTTCTGAGAGCTGTATGTACTGAAACAGGGTCATGACTTTGATTTTTTTTTTACAGGGCACCTTAATAAATATTGCATTGGATCTTTACTGCGTTAGTTGCTACTATTATGTCCTTTATGTGGACTTTCCCATGCACAGCTGTTATGTAAATGCACAGAGATCAACAGGATGGAGTAGGTCAGACCCGCTTGTATTTTGCATGCATAGATCACTTGGCTTTACCAGGGGAAGGAGCTGATCTAACCTTATACTGAGTTACAGGTTGATTTGCATAAAGAGTTGACGACATAGTTTTCCTTCTCAACACTGAAAAGCCATATTGGATTCAAATTAACAAAGTTGCAGAGAATGATAAATCAGAATGTACTGACCTTGGGAATTAAGGCAACAAACATGTTAGTCTACTTCCTACTTTCTCTGGATTCAGATCTCCTTTGCAAGTCACTCTCTGCGGCCAGATAGGAAAGGATTTTCCTCACCTCCCAGTCTGTGTGCCGGGAACATCCTCACTCCAGTGAAAACCATGATCCCATGATGGCACAACCATCTTATCTATGGATGGGAGCACCCTTGACTGAGTCTCTTCTGACACCATCAGCATGATGTGGAACGGGAAGGAACGGGTAGGAGGTATAGATTTGCTTCTACACGCTTCCATTATTTGTCAAGAACCTTCTGAGCTTTATACCACGGAACAGTCTTATAACTGGAATTTGTTTGCTGTTAGCTCCCTTTGGTATTCTCCTGCACGTTAGCACCCATTTACATATTTCCACACACCAGACTTAAAATTACATGGCATGGCAAATAATTTTCACCACTGACATCTTTGGTTATGAACAGTTCTACAGTTGCTAAGCGGAAACACAGAGGATGAAAAAAAGAAGGGAATGAAAGCAGTAACTCATAAAGGTCCTTGATAATAAAAAATTTGGCATGATCTATTAAAATATGGAATATTCTTTGAATAGGAAAAACAGTATTTTGTCCTTTTGTTTGTTGATTTTGTCTGCTCATTAGAGTTCACTTTTGTTTGAGCTGTTAACAATCTGTCACTATATCTTGAGAGTCTCCCTGGATTATTCCTTTATAATTGGGAGACTGCATAATACAACAAATTATATTAAAAAAAAGTAAAGGGCATACCAGAAGATGCTCTGTAATTTGTTGTAATTGTTACTTTGACTCACTTGTCTATTCTAAACAAATTTTACCACGTTATTGCAATTACTGTATGTCAGAAAATACTAAAATAAAAAAAATCATACAGGCTTCTGTTTTCAGAGAATTATTAATATGAAAACATGAACTTAACTGATATCTGGTTCTGCCTTTTTAAATCTAACAAAAGTCAAATAAATTGTGTGGATGAAACTGATGTGTATTTAGACTGTTTTATTTTGCTTGGTGCTGGGATAGAATGTGAAACTAAATATGTTCATCCAAAGATAACTGAAGTTCCTGCTCCTGTTTAGATTCCATCGTCTGTTAGAAATCTCCTAGGTGATTAAACTAATGCACTGTAAAAGAATGAATCAGTCCTGCAGAGTTCTTCTCTGTACAGAGAATAACTTGCTCAGTTAAGTACTATTGGGGTTTTACTAAATTAAAATCCTAGGAATGTCTGTACATAATGTGTTTTATCTGTGAAAACCGAGCAAAATTTTCTATGTGACTCTCAAACTAAATTCCTATGGCAATTAATAAGGAAGATTTGAATACATTTCTGGTAGAGTCATCTTTGACCAATTTAATAACTTGATTTTCTTAGCAGAGGAAAACCCTTATCTCTCAAGGCTTGTGGTAACATTGGGATACACCATGAAATTTTTAAGAGAATCAGAGAGTCTGTATTAGGACATGTATTCAGACTGGAAACTTATATTGTACTGATTTGTGCGGAAATTATTATCCATAATTATTTAATATTAATGTTTCAATTCCTGTGTAGGTTTCAGTAGATGCCTGAAACTCTTATCAGAAGGATCAAGTCTCCATTGTGTACCAGAACATGAAATACATGACCCTCCCCAAGGCCTAACTGACCGGACCCCAAGAAGGCTACTTACATGTTATACAAGGACGGCTCATTTTAACTATTCAGTTGTTTATAGGTAAACACGAGTAGTGGTTTTTGTATGCCTGCCAATGATAGGCAAAAAATGTAGCCAGATGTATATTCTTCTAACATATATATACACACACTGGCCTTTTTTTTATTAGTTATTAAATGTTAGTTACCCCACCCCCTCTTGGCCTATTTTTTTGTGACTGGTATGGCAAGAGGGAATGACAAGAGCTGAAAAAGAGATAAGGAAATGATCTTATCAGTCAGCTCAGAGATGGCATTTCATGAGTGGCATTTTGTGATTGTTGCATGGAATAAAAGTGCAGATATATAATAAATCTATTTTTCAGTGGGTGGTTGTTGTTTTTTTTAACTCAAGATCTCTATTTGCAACTTGGTCAATGTAGTTGCGGATGAAGACTATATGGAATTAATTTTAATCCAACAAAAGCTTCACTTTTATTATATGACATAGCATTATGTGCACATTCACTGTCTAATTCTAATAGAGTGATTTTTGATTGTAGTGAACAGAAACAACTAGCTCAGGTCTTTTCATATAGTATGTACTTTTACAGTTTTTAAATTTTGGGGTGTTTTTTTTAATTCCATGTAAACATGCACACTTCTGTAGACTGCTAAATCTATGTTAAATATGACTGGATTTGGATGAATTGTGAGGAAAAAAAAAATGTACACACTCGTTTGAATCCAAGAGGAAATTTTAATTCGATCACGTCTGATATTCTTTTTATACTTGCCGTTTGTGAATACTTGAGCACTTGGATGCTGAGAATATTCCAGGAATATTTAAGACTGAAAATTTTATGAAAACAAAAGTTAAATGTAGTACTTACAGAGTATTAAGATTCCTTTGGTCCTTTTGTAGTTAAGCTTGTGATGGCACTGGGGAATAATGTTTAAGTTTTTTAAGAGCTGTTTGGTATGGAACTTGATTTGGAAGAGGGTCTTTCTTGACTAAATCCAGTAGTCTTAACACCAGTTGGGAAAGGCTACCATACTTAGGAAGTAAATGTTGTAACATTTCTAAAGGAATGCTACAAAGTGACATTTCTAAAGGAATGTTACAATGTTGCAAAGTGACAAAGAGATCTATTTGAAATGAGCAATATTTTCAGGAAAGAGTTTCTTGCTCAACAGCACTTGGCAGAATGGAAAAGGGGATTGCGCAGTCTGGAAGAAGGAGTTGATAGCAGCTCAGCGCACAGTAATTTTCTTAGCTATTTAGGGACAGTATGTTTATTGGCTTTTGACCTGATGTCCTCCTAAATCAACAGTAAAGGTTGGACAGATAAATAAGAGAAATCTGATGCACTGGTAATTAAGAGGGTATCCTGGTTCAGCGCAGTAACTTAGGGGAAATGAAGAATGCAAACGGACAGATGCAAATAGAGGGGAGCACCTTTCCTAGGTTACTCCAATAACCTTTGAGCTCTGCTTTGACAGCGTGCAGTATGTTGCCTGCTGTCGAAGGCCGAAGGCTGATCTAGTTCTCTTTTCTGCCTTGTTTTCAGGGTAGAGTCACTGCACTAGTGACTGTTCACAAAAATGTTAGGGACGGGCAGAAGTTGCTGCGAGTGAGAAGGGTTACCCGCACAATTTCTATGTATGCTTTTTATTTCCTTGGCAAAAATCGTCCCAAACAAGGGAGCAGTGGTAGCAGACTGTCAAGGCACATCCTGAAGGAAAGTTCTCCTTTCAAGAGAAGACATTTTTCAAACTGGCAGGTCAAGAAATTTAATCTTTAATGGAGTGGAGACTTGGAAGTTCTTTCTGCCCAGCCAGAAGGGTGACAGTCTGAACCTCTGAACAGTTCAAAGGTAGCAAAGTAATGAGCTAAGGAGAGCAACAAGCTGGATAGAGAATAAATAGGCAAGTTAATGAATTTAAGCGTGAAATGGCTGCTAATTAAAGTACACATTCTCTTATTTAAGTCAGCAATTATATTGCTATAATAAGATAGCAAATATTGTACTCATATTTTTAAAAAAACCCAAACCAAAATAACATGGAGGACCACAGACCAATAAAGCATATTTCAGCTCTTGGCAATTTAACCAATAGGATGATTAATAATACGGTCATAAAAAATATCAAAAATGCAGAGCTTGATTATATGGTACAGGAAAAATGCACAAATTTTGTGAAGGAACATTACAATTCACTAAGACTTTAAATGCATAAATGATAAAAAGGAATGAAAACCAGTTGACAAAGCATATTTGTGTACATGATAGCCGATACTTCTTAAAGTGACAGCTAAGGGAACAAAGTATGTAGGTTTCCCCAAAGAAGTGGTGAGAGGAGGTACAAGCCTGGGATCCAGGTCATCCTTCTAAATCAGTGGAGAAGACAAATCTGATCTTATATTCTCTGTTTTCAAAACAGCTGTTCAAATCGGTATATTTCCGAGATCCCAAGGAGTGAATTTTTCGTTTCCTTTGTTCTGATAGGATTTACAGTTCCTGGCAGAATGCCTGTCTCAGCTGAATCGATGCCTAAACCCCACCCATTTCCTCTGTTTCACTGCTGACATTGCTTAGCTGTGCCACATTCAGCCAGCTTTGGGAATCTCTTTAGCTGCATATTAATTGCACGCAAATATGCCATGAGACATCAAGGCATGTCTGAGTTAGGCACAGTAACACTTTAGTATCTTTACTGTTCTGAGCAAAGTAATACTCAGAGAAAGTAACATCCCATGTGGACAAAAGAGAATATAATAGAAAATACAATAGAAAAAAACAGTTCATTTTCCTCAGGGGAAAAAATAACCTTTGGGGTATCTCAGGTTCCCACATATGGGTGTAAGTTGGTCTGGTTATTACTAATTTGGAAAATGGAAGACCAATGAGGTATTAAATTATAAATATGCTCCAAACTAATGTAATCAAGGTGGAAGTAATGCAGAAAATCTCAGCAGGAACTAACAAAACTGGCCATAAAGTTGCCACAATGGTGGGCTAAAATCAATGTTGCCTTAAAGTGGTAAGCCTTAAATTGTTTTATGCCAAAGGACTACTGTCCCACCTTCAATTATGTCACAGATAGTTTTTGAATACGGGAGTGCAATGAAATGGACATCTCAAGTGAGTAATGAGGTGCAGATGATACAATCAGAAGAATCCAGAATAAATTTCAGAATGAGGTGACTCGTAGTAAAAGCATGCACTTCTCATCAGAGTTTTAATGGATGAATTATAGTACTGTTTGATACGCTCTTGCAGGCTGTCCACAGTCTTTTCATGGCTTGGTGGAACTCCATGGAAACCACAAGAATTTGGTTTGGGATCTCTTGGCCTAAGAAAAGGTACAATTTTAACTATTTTTACATCTTAATGGCTTTTAAGAACCCAAGTATTGCTGCGCATTGCTCCGCAAAGTGCCTGGATTACTAGTGCCCGAAGCTGAGCTGAGGCTTCCTGCCCATCCCTGGCTCAGGCAGTTCTCTGTGCCAAAGTTTGGCCTCCCTGATGGTGTCCAACATTTTCTGATCCACAGCACCTTAGGAAATTTCTTGTTGAGGTCCAGGTTCCTGTGTAAAAAGTGCAACTGTTACCATATGGCTGTTTTGGTTGTTGTTGTTGTTGTCATCATTGTTTTTGTTGTTCCACGAGCCCTTTCAGATCCCAGGAACAGTCCATGAAGATCCAGGAATCCACAGATGATACATAAAAAAAAATAAATAAAAATCCTTCCAGTTCAATAGGGGTTTTAAAAGAAACCTTTAGTTGAAAACCCTGGTGATTAGGATTGGAACAATTGTACCTAAGCACATGCTGAAGTGTATTTAGCATTTCGTGCCATAGCTATTTTTAGCGTTCCTACTTTTTATGTTTTTCAATTTGAACACAGGCCCTTTGTTTTCACTGAAGTTGAAAAGGAAGACATTCTGGAGTAATTAGAACATTACTGCTCTTTTCAGCCTGTCTTAGTGCTCCCTTTATTCTTACAGTTAAAAAAAAATTAAAAAAAAAATCAAACTAATGGACTTCAGAGACTTGGTGGGTGCATGGGCTTGGAGAATCAGCAGGGAAGCAATATACTTAATGTGGCGAGAGGTGAGATAGAAAACTTTTATGTACCCTGGTACCAGGTATTAATCTCCTGATAACTGCTTTCACATTTGAACCTTCTGTCTCTTATGTGAGATCCAGCAATCTTTGCTTTTTTTCTGTTCTGGGAGCAATTTTCCAAATCATTAATTTTCAGTGGCCAGGCTTCAATTAGCTTAATCAGGCATTGATTAGATTTCTCAAGTCCCTGGCATTTATTTTCCACCTTGCCTATATGGTTCCTTGACTCCATTACCTGATTGTTCACTTATTGCATATAAGGTTGATTCCTCTCCATTAACATTCCCTGATGAGAGGTCTCGTTAGCCATCCAGCTAGCCACTTTCATTAGTGATGGTGGCAATTCGTGGCGAAGGCCAGTTTCACCTACCCTTGCAAAGCAGGATATTTTCTTCTAAATAGCATTATTGAATCATCGATGTGCTCTTAGGTGAAGGTGCTGCCTATGAATAATTCTGACCCAAAGGGAAAACACTTATTTGAAATAAGCTTCATACATTGTTTAAAAAATTGTGAAATTGTAGAAAATCAATTAAGTAAACCACTCTTTTTTTTTCAAAGCATACTTCATGCAAGTTTAGGGGTTTTTTCCTTCTTTTACTTTTCTTTGTGTCAAGCCTGATGTTTTAAAATGCATTTTCATAGCCAGTACTCCTGATTTCTGAGGGAGTTTGGTGTGGCTTTATAATCAAGGGTGGCGTAAGTCACATGCAGACTCCATGTCCCTGCAGACTGCAGCCCCACGGACCTATGCCCTGTTCCTCCATACCAAACTGCTCAGCAGTAAACAGCTCCTGTGCAGACTCATTCCTCATGACACATGTTTTGGGTGGGTATGAGCATGCAGCAAGACAGGCGAAGGATGAGGGCACAAGTGAGGGATTGAACAGAACTGCAAAATGGGACTTCAGGCTCAGGGGAATTTTTCCTGTCACTAAATCCTGTTCAGAGTCTCACATTGTCTTTGGTCAGATCTGTCCATTATGCCTTGGTCTTTGCAAAAAATGTCTTCTGAAGGTCCAGACCTCTTCTTGAAATTTGCTTTTTAAATCACGTGTCTACACCAGTTTGAACTAGACAGACCTGAACATAAAGGAACTTGTGCCAAAATCGATAGCAGGGAAGCTCTGATATCACAGAGTTTCGATTTTAAGAACTTTGTGTAATATATGCTAATTAAAAACTCTAATTAAAAGTTATTTTAACAATAAAATGTGGTTTCCAATCGAAAAATACAGAATCAGATCTCCAAGCAATTTTTTCTATCGTTTCTTTGAGTTGGGAGAGTTGCCAACATTTCCTTTCTTTCGTACCCAAACTGAAGTTGATAAACTTCAGGTTTGATGAGTCAACACCTCTGAAAAAATGATGTTTTTGCCAGGAAGCTCCTATAACCCACTCTAATTTTCACACGCTTATGTAATTGAATATATGATTTCTCTTCTCCCAGTCTTAGGACATATACATGCCTTCTAATTTAAATGAGAAAAGATAAAAGAGTTCCTCTCAAGGTTTAACATTTGGGTTGTTGGGGTTTTTTTTTCAGATTGTTCTCAGGAATATTTTGAGCAACAGCTTCAGCTTTGCTTTAAAATGCTATCACAAAATATTGCAGAAAGCACTTTTCATGATCCCTTTCTTCTTAACAGTTAGGTGAAACAGTGATTAAATTCAGTGTGAGACTGTTCTGAAGTTAATTTTGTCTTTTTGTACTTTGTTTTAAAGATTCCTTGTGAAGATCTCTTATTTTTCTTCTTCACTTTGTTGTTTAAGCCTCATGACCTTATTATGCCCCCTCAAACTGGAGCCACTCATGTGAGAAATATAAAATATGGGGGTTTTAATAGGTTTTTGTCTTGAAATTATTCTAAAGTGATCTTTTAGGGGATCACAATTTCACATTCTTTGGCTTTCTTAAAACACCCCCATTCCTTTTTTGAATCTTCCTCTCCCTTCTGAATCAGAGGTCTCCTTCAGCAAAGCAATTTTCATGGTCTAAAGCTGTCTTTCAGTAGAAATAATGGTCTTCTGTGTTGAAAAAAACCTTTAAAAATATCTGTCGGTTCATCTCTGCAATTAGTAATTTTCGATTACAACATTCAGAATGGCAAGGAGCATTGACATATAGCTATCTCAGAAATCACATCCAGTGTCATCATCCCTTTGGTTTTGGTGATCACCTGTCACTGAGGTTTCTGGGATTATTTGGAGCATGTGGGGGGGCACCATGAGTTTGGACTTTTGTCTTTTCTGACTGGTGGCCCCTGCTGATTCACTGCATTGGTTAGGCAGTTAATAACACTCTGTGAAGAACTGCTAGGACGAGGTATTTTGTTAACTGCAGAGGCAATGATGTGGGGCTCATGTTGCTCCAGAATTGATGGCATAACTCCGAATCTTGCGAGCTGTCCAAGTGTGTCTCATTTTCAGTTTTCCAGCTAGGGGTTATTGATAGAGTATGGGTAAATGGCCTGTTCTACAGTGATTCTTTCAGGCATAACTCTACCTGGCCACCCAGTGGAACCACCATTTCTCATTACATATTTCTTTCCACTGAAATATCCTTAGAGGCAGAGGTTAGATCTGTTGAAATGTAGGTGCTTAATTAAGTTGCCGAAGACCAGAGCTTAGTTTTTCTAGATTCTCTCTGCAGTCAATGGAGACTAGGTTGGCAAATCTAGAAGGGTTTTAAAGTCTGGTTTATGTGGGATGGGCTGGAAACTGAAGCAATTTTTCTTTCTCCATTGACTATAGAGGACAGACCCAACAGGCATGTAATTTTGCAGCTTGAGAAAATAAGCATAGACGAAGTGCAGAAATGTGGAGGGAAGAATCTGGACCTCAAGCATTTTGGCTGCAGTGTGAATGAGTTAGCTAGACCTCCAACTGTCCCGTACGGTCTACCTCAGGGAATGGACCCGGATTAGGCTAGGGAGGTAGTGATTGAACAAGAAAAGTGAGTCATCCTCTCCCCAAAGTTGTATGTCGCAAAATGACTCAGGAAATATTTATTACTATTAAGCAAACCTGCCTCTACTAGAGAGGCTTAGCTGTGTCCAGAGGGATCCATTTAACTCCAGTGTATTAGGTGTGGAGAATTTTAATCTTCAGCACCTTTTTCTTTCAAGAGAGAAAGTAAAAACAAAAGCCAAGAGCTGCCCAAAAACCTTGCGCCTTCTTATCCCTAAATGTTTTGAAGTAGCTTGAACACAAAAAATTGTGGATGAAATTTAACCTTGTATAAAACAAAAGGTTTACAGTGTTAGTTCTTCATATACATTAGTTCTTATTTTGCCTTTCTAATAAAAAACCCACATGTGAGTATTGTAACTATGAGCATTAATACCCTGAATTAGTAATAAGTCCATGCATTATTAGCTGCTTCAGCTTATGTGATGATTAGAAATAAGAAGGCATATGTTCTTGCTAAAAGTGAAATGTCTGACTTTTTGTGCAGGATCTAAATAGAAAAAGTATTGGTCTTAGGTGCTGAAGAGTAGAGTTGTATATTTATTTGATATATACATAGACAGAATACGTTACATAGTGATAGGGTGCTTTGTTCAGTGTGAATTTGGGACAGCCACACTATTAATGGATTAAAATACAGCGGGTCATCTCAGGCTGGTATGAATAACACTATTATACCACGGCACTTTGTACATGAAATATGATGCATGCATTGTGCCAACAGAAAAAAAATATTTTCAAAGCAGTTAGCTTAAATAAATTGGGAAAATATTTTTTTACTTTCTGCTTTTAAACTCTGGTACTTTCCACCTGTATGTCTAAGACCTCAGAGGCAGACTGAAAAAAAAATCCATGAAAATAACTTTAAAATACTGGGAGTTTGAAATTTGATATTTCAACAAGTTTTAAGAGCTAGATGCAAGCACAAGGACCTGTTGGGAAAGGTGGGGTGTCTCCTTTCAGTTACCTTTTCTACTTTAGAAGGCTGGAAAAATTTCTGGCTTTAAGTTATGCTTTTTATTAATACAAAACCTCTCTGGGATAGATTTGTCTGTCTTTGTCCTTAGGAGTAATTTGGGGAGGAAGAAAAACAAAGATTTCTGGAACTTCTTATGACCCTGAAATATTAAACCGAGTCCCAGAGAGCAGGATTAATATGCAGAGGTCAAAGATGCTTGATAAAGTTATTTTTTTGCACAGTTAATTTCTCACATAGCTCTTACTGAATGTGCTATTTTGCCATGTCACTCCACAATGACAGCTGGGTAAATTTATTGGATGGCGAGGGTAGGAATTTCTGCAGATGGAAGGAAACGTTTTTCCTGGACGATTGATTTGAAAAGAAAATGTTTTGTCAGTGTGCAAAAGCATCTGGAGGAAAAAGGGTAAAGGAATGAATTAGAGGTCAGTCAGTATAATCATAAGTGAATCATATAAATGTGTACGTGTGCTCAGACTGTGCAGACCTGACTCACTGTTCTCATGAATATTATGCTGGACTGGGATTTTCTTGAAGAATATTGGAAAATATTGATTCATGGAAACCAAATCTTTTTATAGACACATACTTGATTTCACCTGCATTTGGCTGGTAACATTTTCACTTGTTAGGAGAGAATTTGGGTGGGAGAACACCAATCTTTCCCCTGGAATGATGCATCATCCAAGGCACCTGGCACAGGCACAGGCTGGATGTTGCAGAGCCACCTGCCCCTGCACCGCAGGAGGCGAACCTCCCTTCCATGCCTGGGGCAATGTCTCTCCCCACCCGCAGGCACTGCACAGGGAGGATGGGTTTGGTGTGAGTATTTATTAAAAAGGACCATTTTTAACAGCCTTTTTTTAATGTAAAAAGAAATTCTGGTCCTCTGCAAATTCAGAGGGAGAAAATTCAAGTTTTCTGCAAGTTATCCTTGAATCCTCATATCTGCTTTTGGTATGACTGCACATTTAAGCTCCTTCACTTAAGAGAGTCCTATTTATCAAGTAAGTCTCTACCTACACTCTTCTGAGTGTGCTGCTGCTTGCTTTTGATTTCTCTTTTGTTTTCTTCTTGTAGTTCTGGCTTCTGCCATAGAGCCTCTGGACCTGAGGTAGCCTCCTCTTCCAATATTCCTGTTTTCCCTAAAACTCCTGATTCGAACCAGTCCTTAACACAGTCTTTCCTTCTTTTTTTTCTTTCACCTCGCTTGCAATTATCACCTCATGCAGCTCTCCTGTGTTGTACAGATGAGAGTTCCAGTTTTGTAGCTGGGTCTTATCCCTTGCAGTATTCTTTCAGTGGTGTTCTTTTAAGAAATCCATAAAGTTTTAAAGGTTTAAAGGCCAAACTTGGGAGGAAGATCTGGTAAGGGTTCAAGGGACTTTGCTATTCTTTCCTTTACTCCACTTTTTTCTTCATACAGTATTTTTTCCATTTGCAGCTCAGCTGAATGAATAGCAGTCAGAAGCCCCTGGGGCCTGTTTATCCAGTTACCCCTATTCTTACACATTTGGGGGGGGGGGGGAATAAAATGGACTCCAGATACCATCAGCTCCTGCTGTTGGGCAAAAGTCCGACTAATGTTATTTTGATACCTGCCCCCCAAGCAAGTCTGTCTGTATTTTATGCTTTTAAATTGAACAGAATTAAGCCATCATTTCATTTAGCATCTCCTCCTTCTAGCTGGTCTTTGGAAGACTGGAAAAGTTTGCGCGTGTTGCTGGACCATCCCTTTTTTATATTTTGCGTTACCGACTCCCCGTGCCTCTCTTCCCCCCTGTGTTTGCACACAGGCAAACAACAGTCTATCTGCAGCCCCGTTACCACTGCGAGCAAGTACAGCTTTTTGTTTAACTGTATAATTGCTCTCTCGGTGGGTTTTTTGTTTCCCATGTCTCAATTTGTTTTCTTAATAACCAAAACCAGTACATTTAAATGGTCCTTTTTTATTGGGTTGTTGGGGTTTTTTCCCCAAATTATTATTATTATTTGTAACAAGCATACTGGATGTAACAAGATACTCAGCTAAAAAACATTAATCATATTAAAACTAATTAAAAAACCTGCAAAGTTTCAGTGCATTCCAAGCACTGGGGGTGGGAGGGGGCGGGGAGGGCTTTGGTCTGAGCACTGGCGTTTCCTGCGCGCAAGCAAATGCCTGACACATGGACTTTGTGGAATTCCAAAATGTAGCAAAAACAGTGCCTGCATATTTGGCAGGAATCACCACCAGTTCAGGTCAGTGTCTGTTTCAGCAAAAGACGAAGCCCTGCATTTTAACAGAGGAAAATAATTCAGAGGAAAGCAGGAGGAAGAACATGTGACATTCTGTAATTGCAGCACTTCTGTTACCCAAGGAGCACCACTCTGCTGTGCTCTGTAAACACTTCCTCCCATGCAACTGCCTTTGAACACATTTTTTTCAGGGGGGAGGCAGAGGGAGGGGTGACGAGGAGGTCAGGGCTTTCAAGCTGTTAGGATATGAATGAGCTAGGTTTTTTTTTCCCCTTTTTAAAAAAAAAACACCACCACCCCCCTTTTTCTTAAATTTTGAGTGCAGTAAATATTTTAAGGAGACACCAGCGAATCTGTGGCCAGAAGGATGTGCAAGCAGTGCTACAGGACACCAAGCCCCAATCCAAGGGATGCCTGGAGAAGAGAAGGGGCAAGGCTGCAGGGAAGGATGGGAGTGATGGGCATCTGTGGTGCCATTTCCAAATGCCTGGTGCAGGGGAGGCCAGCTGGGAAAGGTGGGCGACCCCCTGAAGCATCAGCACCTCATCTTGCTGCTCCATCAGCCTCTGCTGTGGTTCTTGGCCACCAATCCCCTATGTTGGGGTGGGACAGCCCTCATCTGTTTAGGGGTACAGTCCAATCTCCGACTAATTTAGGAGCAAACCCACCTCTTAAGCCTTTCCCAGTAAAAGCAAGAATAGGTCATCACGATTTAAAATACCGTTTGGGGCATTGCCTTCTTCCTTCTTCCTTGAATTTCGGCACCTTAAGCTGCCTTTGTTGTTGAGGAACTTGCTATTTCTTCAGAGCTGGGGCTGGATCACTTGTTATTGTAACACTTATTGGTGATAAAGTTCAGTCTAAAAATTAAGCAGCTGCAATGTTGCAGCACAAATGAGTTTAATGTAAGCAGTCAGGAGCAGCTGTTTGGCTCGGGACTCCGGTTCAGCGGTGGGGGAAGGGCTCTGTGATGCTGACAGTGTTTTTTTTCTCTACATAAACATTTTCGGCTGTTGCAGCTTTTGTGCCGATCATGTGACAGTGTCCCTAGGCAGATAATTTATTTCTGTAGCTTTCATGAGCAATCATTAACCTTCAGACACTGAGCTTGCTTTCTGCTTTGTGGCATTTGTTATTTTTTTTGGTATCCTAACTAGTTTAATTCACAGAGTGTCAGGAGAAAATTACAACCAATTTATAATAGACTGAAATGCATAATACTTATGTTTCTATTAAAACAGACCTTGCTTACAAGACCATTCTTACGGCTTAGCTTGTGTTCATGGATCAGAATAATTATTTTCAGTGATGTAAGTGCAGCTGTCATCATGATACTCCCATAGTGTCTTACTCTGAATGCAAAGCCCTTCAGAGTCCTGATTCGGGACCACCCTTTTGAATTCCCCCTTTGCCAGAGACACTGCAGAGTTTATTGAGATGCAACAGGCTTGGGAGAAAGGGCATGGCATTTATTCTGGCGATTGCTATTCTCCCACCATGGCCGGCTGCCGAACAGGTATTGACCGCTGCAGAGTGTGTCTAGAAGAGAGGCGAGGCGTTGCTGATAACAAATATGACTCGAATCTGTGCTTAGTCTGGGGGTTTCAAAGCAGGCTTAGCAGATAGGGTTGGATCACAAAGCAGTTGTGAGTGTTAGAAAAAAAACCCTTCATTTTCATTCCTGTCCGTTTTGTTACAGCAAGGGAAACAATAAATTAAGTGACTTTGTCAAGGTCACCGAAGAAATAAATGTCAGGGTAGGAATTTCCCCTTCCCTGATCCTTTTCCCCAAGTCCTGTGCTTTTGTCTAGGGAAGATGACAAAAGCGAGAAATACAGTCTTGGGCAAAAGAACTAAGAAGTAAGCAATGAAAAGGGGTGTGTGTGGAGGGGGAGAATATCATAAAAAGAGCTGAAAGCCAGGATGACTGCTGACTTACTGTGAATATAATTTTCCTTCAGATCTGAATGTGATTTTTGCTTTTGTTCACTGCCTCCCTGCCCTATCTTAATTCCCTTTTCTAACTGGTCATTCACTGGCACTAGGAAGTTCATCTTTTTTGTATCAGAGAGCAAGATATTATGTTCGTATAGGCTTCTGAATAGGTGTAATCTAGACATATGTATTCCTTAGTTTATTTTTTACAGCTTGTGTCACGGTGGAATCTGACATTTATGAGAAGTGCTGCCAACATAATGTTGCAGATACAATGGACATGACAGATGCAGGGTGGAGTGGAACAGAGATGGAGAAAAAGATTTTTCCAGTGCCCCAAGGAAGAAAAGGAACGTTACGATAACCTGAGCAATGGAAGAGCAGTAGCATCCAGATAGCTCAACCATTGCCCTACCCCTTTAGGACTCAGAGGGTACTTTGGCTGTCCTGTGATTGCTCATTAACTTATGAAACAGGCATGTAACAGGAAGAAGGCCAAAACATACATGTAGTTTGAGTTGTGACGGTGGTACATGCTGTATCATCTTGTAAAATAGAAAAATGGGCGGATGGATTTTACTGTCAGTGTCAGGAAAAACATTTCCTTTCTCGTTAGTTAAAAATAATAGTCTTAGATTGGTGTTTTAGTGATGATGGGCTTCTGTGTGGAAAGATGAATGAATGAGTGGCTCACTGTTTGAAAACCTCCATCTTTCAAAATGTTTAATGAAAATGAAAGCACAACATATGGTAAATGTGGACTGAAATCAGGATGAAAAAGCAGAAGCCTGGGATGCTCACTGAAGGGCAAAAGGGACCACAGAAGGCCTCGGTGTTGTGTTACATATAGAAGTGAGTAACATTTTTGGATGCATTAGAGTGATTTAGGAGCTATCATCCCATTGACTTTTGACTAGAGTCAGGATGTAACTGCCTAAGTCAATTCTGAAAATGGGAATTAGATTTTTAAGTCATTTTAAGGTGCTTTTTAAATTTTTACCCCTAATCCCAGGGTGATTAATTTGTAACAAGGTGATTCATTTGTATCTTCCTTGTCTTCAGAAGCCTGAATGACATATTGGAGATGCACTCTAAAAGCACAGGTAATAGTCAGAGTGCTACCTCAGCTACTCTAAAAGACAATTGATTAATTTGAATTCATACTTTTCTTCACATATTTAAAGGATTCTGAAAGTAGTAATAAAGCTTTGCAGCTTCTTGGTTTGAATTGTCACTTCTATGCCCTTCTCTTCATTTTTCTTTCTTTTATTTAAAAAATTCTTTTCTTTTCTTTTTTAAAATTTTCTTTCTTTCCTTCCCCCTCCCCCCCCCCCCAAAAAAAAAAAACCAACAAAACAACCCAACAAACCAAACCCAAAAAACAAAAAACAAACCCAAACCCCAACCCAAAAACAACTAAGTAGTCCCCATCCCTCTCCATTGCTGGTGGCAGTGCAGCCCCTCTGGTCACAGGAAAACCAGGAGGTCCAAGGTAGCTGCTTAGGTGCACAGAATGGCTGAGTAGCTTTAGACAAAACAGGGTCCAGGAACCTGCTGAGAACTTGTCTCTACTAGTTTGCACTGGGAATTACAGGTACTTTTGCTGGAGCTGCCCTGCAGTTAGCAATGCTGGGAGGAAGGGCTGCTCCGACGCAGTCCATAAAGCAAGGCGTACAGTAAATTCAAGCCATCTAACCTGCTGCCAGTTTGTCCAAAAATGATACAAGGCTGATCACTTTGGTATTTCACCAGATTTTGTTAGAATCTTGCTAAGAATATAGTGTAGTGTTTTATGAACTTAATTTTTTTGTTATTACCGTCTTAAAGTTAATCTACTGTTGAAAAGCTGGAACTGTAGTAGTACTTTTATAGATTTGGTCAAGACATTATATAAATCTATATGTACAACTGCCTTACGTCAGCAGTTTTATTGCAAAGGTGAGTTTCCATCACTCCTGTGAGCCTTTGTATTTTGGGATGTAACTGATGATACAAAATCCCTTCTGGAGTAAAATGAAGACTGCCAAGCCTATCTATGGGGCTTCTCAAAAACATCAGCGCTTACCAGAAATTGCAGACATCAGAAACCCAGCTGATTATTTGAGTTGACTGTACTTTCAGAATGGAAGGATCTGATGACCACAACTTCACTTCTGTCCCACGGCACAACAGCAACCAAACATGCTTCCCGAATGAGTTTAGCAGGCAGTGGCTGGTATTAACTTTACTGATTGGAGTAAGGAAGCTTGGGTTTGCTTAAATGTCTTCAAGGAGAGGAGTAGAGTCAGCAGGCAGTACAGGTTTGATTTATGGACTAATATCTCCAACTTTTGCTGGTGGAAATTATTTTGCAGAATGACTTGTTTCACACAGTTTCAAAGTAGTCTCCCTGAGAGCTGCAAAATCACCTGAGTTTTCTGTGCTGCAAGCTGGAGAGAATCATCATCCCTAGGAGCCCTCACGCAGCTTCCAGCACATCAGCGGTCTTGACCACCACACATCCTTTGATGTAAGGATTCCTAGAAGCTCCTAAGGAAAACTGGGGACATCCAACTAATAGGGGACACATGTCGCTAAGAACACCCTCTAAATCTCCCTACTCTCTTTCATGCAAGAATAAGAAAAGGGTAAATCTTCATCTCAGACTGGGCTTTTCTTTCCTGGGGCGCCTGCCTGGAAAGAGTGCTGCAAATCATTTGGTCCTTGAGGATTAAGTGCCTTGCACTGAGATCAACCCTTGCAGGCACTTCTGGCTCAAGTTGCTTAGGACATTTAGCACTAAGTTAATGAGTGACAGAGCTTTCTTGCTCAGTAGCCCAAAAATTCTAGAGGGTATATGCAAAAGAATTAAAGGCAATGGCAAATTTCACCATCATCATTTTTTTTAACTCCCTTTTTAAATATAAACCAATACAACATGAGTGTGTATGAAATACTTAACTATATTCTAAAGCAGACCCCAGACTGTCTACAATACTCTCAGGAAAGAAGGATAAAGCAGATTGCTCCATGCAGTAATAAACAGAACTTGGAAACAGTGGCAAACATAAGGTAAGTATATGTAAGGAGGATAGTAAACCTGCTCTTTGAGGGACTTGAACTGGTGAATTTCTTTTCTTTGCACTTTTAATTGCTTAAAGGGGGGAAAAACAACCAGCACCCCCAAAATGCAAAACCACAAAACAAAACCCTAACCCAAAACCCTGCAGAGGAAATGAAACCACAAGAACATTTTTCACGCTAGCTAATGTCAAGGGTCTGGCATATATACAGAGCAAGCCTAGGAAGTTCACAGCTGCGTTATGCCATTCTTGAGAATGCAGATGCATAGGGCTTTCCTGTGAAGCACACTACACATGTGCTTTAAGATAGTTCTAAACATTTCTTTATTTTCACTTTGATTTTTTACCACCTGTAATCCACTCATTTTTCTCACTGCCATGCAGCTGGCCAGATCCACAAGTGTCACACTGGAGTAAATTCTTATCCCAGAACAAGTATGAGGTAGGGAAAGTTGAGCAGATGGAATTTATTTTCATAGGAACAAGGGACAGTTGGAGGGAACAAGTTTGTAGTTTGCAGATCAGAAAGTATTTCGCTTATCTAAACTGCAAAACACAAAAGAAGGGAGGAGTTGGCCAGCAACCGGAAGCAAGGATCTAGAAAATTATTTTTGGACACAGTTATTCCCTCCTGAAAATTACTGACAATAGAAAAAGCAATGGCTTACTAACCAGAACTGTTGGATCTTCTGCAGAAGTTTTAGTTTCTCTTTAGGGTACTTGGCTGCAGGTTTAGGAGCTTGGCTGCAGGCATGAATATTCTGTCCTATTCTTTTTCCCTCTTGAGAAGAGTTGTCAACTTGAAAGATGGTGAAGTGCTGAGACCAATGTCCTTTTATGTAGTATGTGTTTCAAATAAAAGGATAAATATCTGAAACAGCAGGAAACATCTTTATAACTTCATTAGCTCAATTTAAGGGGAATATTAAGCTTCTGAAGAACGTTCATTTATTTGTTGGCAGTTTGGTTTCACTTTCTCCCCGTTTAACACTGGTTGGAAAACTCTTGTATCTTCACAAGTTTGCCTTGCTGTTTTCTGAGGGGAAAAAGAAATCTAAAAAAATCAATAAAAATGTCACCTTCTTTACAGAGGATTAAATGTTAAAGTTGTCAGAAACGTGAGAATGGGTGAAAAGAAAGAGGAACAATGTGCATAGTAATAGTTAACAATATTACTTAAGTGCCTTGAACTGTTTGCTCTTACCATGCAGTAGGATGTCTACCTGACACCATCATCGATAATGTTTAATTGACCCTTCTTACAACTGACTTCTCCAAGAGACAGTGAAACACCCAAGATAAGGCTAAATGTAGAAAAATTCCCAGAATCTCCCAATTAGAGAAGGTTTCAGAGGAAGGTATAAATAGAGCATAATTGAGGCTTAAGTGGTACATAGTCCATTGTGACCTCCTGCATAGAGGACATATTCAACCTTAGCTAACTATATGAGCAAAGAGATGTCGGGTATTGGTCCTGTAGTAAATAAAAGACATGTCTTCCCTTTAAATGTGAGCTACTGTGTGATCTACAGCTCCAGCATGTCAGTTCAGTTTTCTTGGAGGGAAATAATCTGGTGCCTGCAACCTGCTTTCAAAGTGCTTAAATGGATTTGAGAAGCAGGCAGCCATATACTTGGGGAAAAAAAGGGTTCTTGAAGAAAGAAAAAAAAACCCGTCAGATTTCCCATTCAGAATTTAAATAGCAATTCTCTTTGTGTGCTCAATATATAGCAAAAATAGGGCCTATTCTAGTCAATTGCTACTCTAAAGTTTACATCCAGTTTCTTCACTGAAACTCACATTTAGCTCAGCATCTGCCCTGATAAAGAAATACTTACATGAGATTAAATGATGGAATTTGATATAATACCAAAATGGTCCAGCCAAGTATAACTAGAAGTAACAGGGTGAAAGGGAACAAAGAAAAATCTGTGCTTATAATGAAGGAAAATTTCCTAGCAGTGAGGTCTGTTAGCCTACTGAATGGTCTCTCAAGAGCAAGAGTTGAACCCTCATTGCTTTAGTTTTTTTAAAATGAACAAAACAGTCAAGATCAGTATAGGGAGACACTCTTAATTAACAAGAAAACAGAAAAAAAATCACCTAATTGGTCTTTTTTTCCATCTCCACTGTTCATGACTATTATGGTAAGACAAAACCAGGTTTGGCAATAAAATTATGAATTTCCAATTTTCACAGCAATTTTTCATCACTGATTCCATAATAGTATCAGTACTTTCACACTCTTTGTTTCCCTCCATAAAATTTTGTGCCTTACTTTTCCTTCAGAGGGTTATTTTGTAGCCCTCTAAGGAGAGCTCTCAGGTAGCTTATTTACTTTAAATAATAATTCTTGTAAGTATAAGATAAATATTTGGACCTTGTGCCTCCTACTTTTCATCAAAAACTCTTCAGTCAGACCCAAAGGCCAGGGCAGCAGTGCTGAACAAAATGTCTTTGCCTGTATCTGTGGGTCATCCTGTGACAAAGGGAGCCATGACATACACAGTGAAATTCTGGGCTTGTGTTGTCTTATACAGTCATAAACCACGAAGGCATGAGATGCCACACAACTTTGTGGTCAGTATTTAGGACTCTTTACATAAAATTTCAGCATTTTTCTTCTTTCCAGAGAAAACAGTCTTTGACTTGAAATATTTTCACACTAGCAAGACGGCTGGGGCAAATGTCACTCCTCTGACTAGGCATCTCCGGTACCTGCCACTTGTGCCTGCAACCTCGCTGCATCCCCTCCCTTGTTCCCAGAAACCCCTTATCGATTTGGATGGTGAACTGGCTTAGGTAACTAACAGTTCAGCAGAAAGAACAGATACAAAATACTGCAAGAAGAGCAGCAAGGGAGTGTGTCCCTTTATGAGCCTGATTCTCAGCAGCTGTTTTTTTAAGATCATAACAATATGAATTTTAATGGTTAATACTGACGTAAAACTGAAGTAATGCTGCGATGAGTCAGGTCCTACTTCTTCGAAGTGCTGTGCAAATATTTACCAGTTACTCTACCGAGTAGCCAGCAAGCTACGCAACCTCGTTGCTGTTTTATCAGAAGACAGATTGGTTGAGGTAAAATGCAGGAAGTTCCGATTGCTTTTGTTGCAGTTACACAGCAAGAATAAACAAAGGGTATTGAAGCCTGGACTACCAAAACAGCCCCAGAGAAGCTTGTGAGTACTATGACCAAGATGACTGGAGTACAAAATGGAGAGACATGGTGCTAATGTATATTTATTAGTGATTTACTGAGATGAATGTTCATCCCAAGAGTTAATCCAGGAATATCCAAACCACTGTAATTATCCTTGCACAAAGGCTCTCTATTATTTGCCTGTTAAATAACAAAGCCTTTTCATTACCTAGCACTGACATAACTTCAGCTGTAGTGGTAGGTAGGCAGCGAACAAGCTTCCCCTGTTTGTGGGGGATGGGATATCATGGGATGAGGCCCTCCCCCTCAAAGCCCCAGCAGAAGACAAACGGGATGGCCAAACTTTTCTTTGAATAAAAATGACTGTCACAGCCAATGTGCTAAATCTCCTGTGCCACAAATAGCTGAAAACTTAAGAATGGTACAAAAAGCACAAATGAACAAACTCCTATCACACAGAGAAGTGAAAACGTAGAAGTACCAGCCATAGGAATGTAACTGTACTAAATTTGGGAAAGGATCCAAAACCTGTAGTAGCTCTCCAATCTGTGACACAGGAGTGAGGATTTTCATTGTGTTTTGCATTCCACATACGGCTTTGCTTTGGAGCTCTTATGCAATTGGTGATGCAGTAAAACCATTGTATTCATAATGATTTCAAAGATGTGGATGCTTTCAGGGTTTGACCTATTTTAGCACTCATGCATTATACACTGGGTAAAGCTACTCTCAGAAGGCAGAGTCATTAGTACTTAAAATGTATCTTTCTACTGCTGTCCCTTTTCACTGCAAGGCTGCTGATTTTTTACAATTCTAAATCAATTATTCTTTACTCAATAATTTATGTTTACATGCATCAATGAAAATTGCCTATGCACATTTTTAGGCAGAGGTTAGCACATAAAGATAGTGTAAAGAGTTACAACTGTTATTAGCCCAGAGCAAACACTTCTCCTATTAAGGGTTTCTTAACCAAAGCCTAAATATTCCCTCGCATTTTCTGTATTTTTTACTTTGGATGTACAAAAACATACCTGTGGTTATTACTTCCAGAGCAACAATGCAAATCAGGTTTTTTGGAGGCACTGATTCAGCAAAATTCCTAATCCCATGCTTTCCTTTCTGTGGGATGAAGTCTTCCCTAGCTAAATATGTTTGGGACCTATTAATGTCTGTAACTTTGCTCTGTTACAGACAGGTGCAAAAGTCATCCTGAACATCAGTATAATGCTTCAGCACCTTTTCACAAGCCTGACTGGAAATTTTGTGTACTGTAGTCATCAGTGCAATGACAAACCTTCCTGCTTCTTTTTGAACTAGGCTAAATTGCACTAAATCATTTAAAGAACTAATATCTGATCCCCAAACATTACAGTTCAGGGCTCGTTTTCTTCAGATCCCCTGAGCCATCCTGACTCATACTGCCAGCCCATTTGAACCACGAGGACAGCACTGTTTTCTCCTGGCTCTGGCATGGGTTGACACAGTAAGAACTGGCTCAGGACCAATGAATTCACCCATTGCTGAAGTGTTACCATGGGTGAAGCATACAGCATGTATGGCAGATGCTGAGAGTAGTCTCAGTCCAAAGGTTTACTGGGAGAAGCGAGCAAATACCACCCTTCCCCCTTGCTCTGCCACAGGGATCTTGTTTTCTGCAGGTCAGAGCCTCCCCTTTGTCTGCAAAACCTGGATTAATCTCTGTGAAGCAGCTGCAGAACAAAAGTTTAGACACCCACAAAAATACCAGCCACACCAGCAGCAGCACTGGAGCACAGTTCTTCTCTTGCTGGAGGGAGAGAAGTTCCTCATCATCATGTAACTCCTTTTGGCTCCTCTTGACTCTTCTGAAACCACTGGAAGGGAGATGCCTCTGAGCTGCTGAAGAAGACACTTCAGTGCTCCGTGACCCAGGGCAAAGGCCAGACCTACTCTTGGGGATTAATTCCAGGCAGGACCAAGGATTTCCCCGCTTCCAGATTCTGGTCTTACCCCATGGCTCTGGGCTGAGGTGGACAGTGTTTCTCTGGCGGGGTCTGGTTTCTTGAGCACTTTGGGGCCAAAGGATGGTCTCTAATGATAAATTAAATGAAACCTTTGCTGTTTCTGTGACCTCCACAAATAGGAGGAAAGCAAAAACAGAGGCAAGAGTCAATCAGCCAGTGATTACATTAAAGAAAATGGTTCTCTGTGGAAAGCATGAAAGAGAAAACAGACTGGGTGCTGGGACTGAAGAAAGGAAAACAAGACTAGTGGGGTTATGAGGCCTTTTACTTTATTTTGATCCTTTCATAGTGTATTTTAAATTTATAAATAATGGAATAAAAAAGGCCCCAACAAAACTCAGCTAAATGATCTTGAGCCCCCAAGCCTCAATCAAAAAATAAACACTATAATTCTTTTAAAAGGAATTAGTAATGCACAGTTATAGTATTCCATGTTTAAAAATAAAGCTGTTGAATAAATGAACAATACCTTGGCTGAAAAGTATTTCAGCTGAAGAGTGAAATCCCCGCAGAGAGTGATCTGTGAGATTCTGCAGGAAATCTGCATTACAATACACCATTTCCATTTCCAGGGAGGGACTCACAGAAGGACACATGGAGGAGAAAAAAGAAATGAAAAAGCCCCAGTCCTTTATGCCTAGGTTGTAGGGGGCCTTGGCCCATCATTCTCATGCTAAACAGTTACTTTTTCTACAGGTACCCAACTGAAATGGGGATATTTTTTGAAGGAACAGTGAATGTGAAAAAGGCTAACAGAATCGGTTCTTTGGTTAAAGAAAACTGTCTCAATAGCTTGCCTAGCTTCAGGAGACACAGCTTTACTTCTCTGCCTTGCTGCAAATGAAGTAAGAAGTGTGTCCAAATGTGGTAAACACCGGGCTACCGTGCTGTTCTTTGTCTTAGTCCTCCATTCCAGCTGCCCCATCTCTCGTTACTAATTCATTATCTTTGCAATGGAGGAAAAGTTTCTAACTACATCATTAGCCCACTGGTCAACCAGCTCATGTGGGACATGGGAGGCCTGGGCCCTACAATCTGGCTGGGGTCCAGTGACAATCTGGTGCTGCTGTTCTCCAGTGCAGGGAACTACAGTTAGCCTCCCTTAGGCTTGAGTCTCCTGGCAGTGATTTAGGAGCTCGGGCAATGGCCATCCAGGGACTTGGATATGCCAAAGTATTATGTCCTGGCTGACTGCCCCTATCTGAAGGGTAGCATTCCGTGGGCCAGCCTTGCTTGTGTGTGGAAAAACTTACACAGGGCTGGTTTCCTTTCGCTGCAGAGTGGGAAAATTTGTGAAATCTCACTCAGATTTGTGGGATAGGGAAAAGGGAAAACCAGCAAGTGGAAGAAAAAGGAATATAATTCCTGGCTTCTAGACCCTAGGCTGTTAAGCCAGCCATAGCAGAGTGTGACTAGGTCACTGGCGTCAGCCCGTTCATGTGGTTACATCGGTGAAGGGCGATACTAAACATGTAGTGCTGACTGCACCATGCACAGCATGTGGAGAACATGTTTTGGCAGATGGAAGGAGTGGGCCCATCAGCTGCATAAATCTATTTGCTGCAGTTTCTGCCGTAACTAATACAATGGGCTGTTACCCTCTCATAGCAGATGAAGATGGTCCAAGTAGATGATACATTTCTGCCTCCTTAGCATATCATTACATGGAGAGTTTTTTGCTTGGGCATGTATTTAAAGGAAGAAAACCACAATGCAATCAGCATCTATTTCTGATAATCAGAGGTTTGCGGTGATCCCAAATAGACACAAAATTTACCCGTATTTATATATAAATTACCCAATTTACGTCCACTCCTGCAAAGCACTGAAGGTCAGTCACAAGCATTTGCTATGTTTTTCCTTAGAGCGCCATCTTTTCGTTGTAGCTCTGCACAGTACCAAAATAGGATCTAAATAGGGATATAATAATTTGAAATGTTTGCATCCACACACTATCTGCCTTAAAACATGGATTTATTCCTGTACACACATGTAGCCTGTTGCATGTTCTTATGTAGGTGCATATATGTATGATTTCGTGTATTTATATTTGTGCGAGCGTGTGTATGAAGGCAAACATTTCAAGTATGTGTGTATGTGAGGAGGCAGATTTAAAAGCATACCGTACATGGTATAAAATATACTGCTACATAAATCACAGAAAGAATTCATCTCCAAATTAAAGTACACTCCAGAAAGAGCAATTATTGCCTCAAAACTGTTTCTGTTAAATTCATGACACACCAAACAATTTTATACATGTTATCATCTACAGTTGCCTGAAAGTGCCAAAAAAAAAATAAAAAATCTTAGCCACTAGCAGAGAAATGTGCAAAATACTATCAAAGGAGTGGCAAAGGTCACTTCCACTGCCTACCTTTTTATTTCATTTTTGTATTTTTTTTTCTCATTGCAGTTTGTTTGTGTACATTGCTAAACTTTAATGGAAGAAAATCCGAAGGGGCAAAATAAATATAAAGAAACAGACTGCTGTTCAACAGTGCTGAGCTGGTATTTCCATGAATGATGTTAGACTCATGTTTAGAATAAAAATTCGGAAAGTCCACAAACAGCAGGTTGCAGCAGTGCCTTTTTCCTTTTCTCTCTCTTTTACACTTGATGCATTTTAAAATTAACATCTATTTCTTTGTACTTTGAGAAATGTGTTATCACTAAGCACGGCAATACTGGTTCTGTGGGGCACAGAAAAGAGAGGCCATGGAACAGCTGGATTGTACATTATGTTTTCTTTGGTGCTGTACATGGGCCTGTGCTCTGTGCATGGGATTTTGTTCGTGCACGTTCAGGTTCCAGACTTGCTTCCTTAACCCCTGTAATAATAGTGTCCGATTAGGGTTTAGCACAGCAAATAACAACATTTCCATATGCAGGTGCCTAACATCTGGCATGGAAGCCCTGGTAGAGATCCCTAGGAAAAAGGCATCGTTTTCCAGAGGTGGCAACAAGCACTTGCAGCTCTTGAATTCAGTCGTACCAGCGTGTCCTTCCTATTGCTAAGGAGAAACCCTTAACTCTAGTTAATCAGTTGAAATATTATCTTGATCTTCTCAGTAAAGTGCCTTAAATTCAGATGAGATTTTCTTGTTCAGTACGAGGCTTAGCAGGGTGTATAAATAAATGCTTAGGTAAAAGGCGCGACTGGAGATAATCAGATACTTAAGTGCTTTGCTATAGAAGGGCAAATCTTAAGTATTTCCTTGAGTCAGTCCCTAATTGTCTGTTATGCCTGCTTTGAAATGAGATTTACAGATATTTTTGGCAATGGTGAAAGGCCATATACTATGCATGTAGTTTCACAACCATTTGTATATCCATTCCTTTACTCTTCGCTGCAAGTTTGCTTTCTTCCTTCTTCCCGCAACACTCCTTCAAGAAGTAAAGAAAACTCCACATGTGGTATGAGCCCAGGCCCCAAAGGAACAGCTTACTCTTAGAGATAAGAAAAAAACATTGTAAGTAAAATGTGATGGGTAAGTTGACCTCTGTGAAAAAAAGAGAAGTGTTCCTGTTTACCATTCAGCCAGTGATGGGGCAGCGATTTCAATCCTCACAAGAGCATCCGTTAGCTGCAGGCCTACAAAAGTGAAAAGTGGTGGAGAAACAGTGACATTTCAGTTTCTGGCTGCACCTCCTGTGCAGATGCAGAGATGACACCAAGCAAAGCCAATGAAAAACTGGGCATCCCTTCCCATCTGCAGACATGGCACTGTTCATGAAAGCACTGTCACAGGTCACTGCAAAAGAAGGCATCCGTAGCTGAAAGAAAGGTGTCTGCGTTACTGGACAGTGCTTGAGTGCCACCCAGTCTCAGCTGGCACTGCGAGGACCATAGCAAAGGCAGATAACAACATGTTGTCCACAAATATTTCCAACAACAAGCTAGATATTCCTGAAATCATATGTTGAACAGTCTTAGGAGAGTTCCAGCATAATTTTTCAGATAAAGTAAGTTTAAGCTTCCTGAGTTTCTAGGGGTTTAGATTAACTGGACTGACACTAGGATCCCCGTGGTCACGTTATAGACAAGAACAAAAAGCTGAAAACTCCAATCCAGCAACGTAAATTGCTTCTCTAGTAGCAACAGTGTATTTCAAGATGTTTTCATATTTATTCCACCTATGGAAAAGGTTAGATCTGGGCAGGGAACTTCTTCCCAGCCCCACAAAACTGTTTACAGTTGCAACTGTTTTTCCCATTGGAACAAACCCAACATACTTTTAAAGTGTTTCACAGAGAGAAAGTGCATCACTGAATGGTTAAGAGCCTGCTTGTAGTGAGTTAAAACAGGGTCCTTACACATCTCAGAGGATGGACTGGATTTTGTGAATTCAAATTCTGGACAAGCCATGTATGAACCTGCTGCTGATGTTGTCTGTCGCCAGAATTTCTATGATCAAAAAGACAGGGAGACAATTAGACCTCAGTAAAAAAAAAATCACTCTCTGCAAATAACAGCCCAGAATGGGTCAAATCTCTGTAGCAGAGACTACCACGTATGGTCAAACTGTTCTGTGCTGACCTGGACTTCTGGCTTTACTGCCCCCCCCACCTAGACAGTAAATATAACTGATACATTTAATGTCTGATGTAGAATTAAGGTATCAGAAAAGTCACATTTTCTTTCACCTGGTCCTGGACTGAGTTCAGCTCTGACTTCTGGCATGAACTAAAACCTAGATTCCTTAAATTAGCATTGGCTTCTGACTCAGGCACTCATACCTTCTCCCTGACCCACAAACACTAGCCTAGGCCAGCCAACTCCCCTTCCTACCAATATCTATAAGCATGCATCTAAAAAAAATAAATAATAATGTCTCTTGTTTGCCCCCTAGTAAAATAGTTTCGTCAGTCTACATTTCTCAAGCCTTTTTGAAAGGGACTTTCCTCTAACTGTGACTTGCACAAGCAACTACATGCATCATTTCTGTTTGATAAACAGTAAAAATAATGCTAAAATGAAAACATTCTTTTTGTCAACATATGTAGCTGGAATGCTGAAGGCTGTTCTGCTAGCAGGGAGAGATCTTGTGCACATTTATTTATCTGGTTAAACTTTGCGGCTCATCTTTAAAGCCAGCAACTCCTCAACCCCAAGCAGCAGAGCACAAGTAAAGGCAGATGGTCGAACGAAGCAGAAAGACTGACTATAAAAAGCTCAGCCTTCCAATAATGCCGCTGCCTCCCAATTTTTTCATTTTTTCTCTCCATTTTGCCTTCCAGAGACTCACAATTAAAATTCTATTCTGCCTGTCTAATCAAGACAGCAAATCTATTGAATTGCATAATGCTGGGGATAATCAAGGAAGGATGTGACATGAATCCATTTTTTCTTTACAGGTAGAAAATTAAATATTTTCTCTCCTCCCCTGAAAACAGATGGGTGGCTGAGGATTTTGTAGTTGGCTTATCTTGTTCCTTTCTACCTTTGGCACCAGCCATGCACCACTGAGTAGACCTGCTTGCCAGGCACGAGAAGCATCAGGGCAAACAGGTTATGCTGTTTCAGTGGTGAGCGTCTTACTGGTGTGGGAGAGGCACTGCACGTAGCTCTGGATGTAACTGGATTTAATTCATGGTTTTAATCTCCTCACTGCCCACCCCTTCACTGAAGGTTATTTTTCCAATAGCTGGGAGAACCAAATAAAACGTGTATCTGCTCCCTAGTTGCCACAGCTAAGCCCTGTTTATTAATGTACTCTGAAATCCCTTCTGCACCTCTTCTAATTCATATTTACATCCTTCAGGGCTAGTCCGGGCTATTGAGAAGTAAACAGGGGCTTGTAGGAGTTGATCCTGCAGTCTGTGGGTTCTCACACCAAAGCAAGGGGCCAAATGCAGCCTTGGAGCAAGGGCACGTCACTCCCATACAGCTTTTTTAAGAGGAGCTGTGCGGGATTATGCCCTGATTGAAATCAGCACGTAGCTCCCTATTTACCAGTAAATCCATGCGCATCAAGGTGAACAGGCCGGCTACTTTTGCGTAAAGTCAGGGAGAGAATCAACCCAATTGGGCTGAATTGGTTTGTAACCCAATCATGCCTAATTCAGTTACAGGAAAAACAAGGCCCGTGGAGTTTCAACCTTGTTCCTGTGCAACATCAGGAATCTGATTTGTGCCGATCTCATAATCGGGTGCAGACAACAAGGAAAACAAGTCCTTGCAGTGGTTTCTTTACTGAGCCTAACAAACCACATCTGATAAGCTATATAATTTGCTACAGCAATTTGTGCCAAAAATAAAAGGCACAGTCCTACAGTGCAGCACGTTTCTGAGAAAAACAGAACCCCACCCCTTCCCTTTGTAGCATCTTTCTCTTGCTTTTGCTTTCTCAGTGAGGCTGAACCCATGCCTTCCATCCTGGCTGACTGGCTCCATGCTGCTGTCAGGGTATGTCGTCTGCCCTGCTCCGCAAACTGCTTTTGTCTCCCCTACAGCTCTGGATGATGAGCCAAGGCAACGGCACTGGCACCGCTGGGAAATGATGGCGGTACCATGATGACTTAAATAGTGAAGGCTGAGTGGCCCTAACTGGAGGGGAGGAAGCTGAAGATCTAAATCAAGTAATAAGCTACACAACTTTTTCTTAAGAGGAAAAAAAATCCCCAAACAACAAAAAACCAACACCCTGAAATCCCCACATGTTTTGTTTTTGTTGATTTGACAGAGCTATTCTAAACCGGCAGCAAATATGTCTCTTCTTAGTTCAATGACCAGAAAAGGAACTAGTTCTTCATGTGTATTTTTGCATATCAGGATATTTAATGGCAAAAAAATTCCTATGCCTTTTTGTTGTTGGTTGTTGTTTTTTTGGGGGGAGTGGGTTGTTATTTGTTTTGGTCTTGGGTTTTTGGTTGTTGTTGATTTTTTGGTTTTGTTTTGTCCTGCTGCTTACAGAGAGTGAGGGAATGAAAAAAGCAAACACAAAAGTTCTGAAGAATGCAGGCTGTCAGCTATGCTGTGAAATAACTTGGAGGTTAAATGTGAATTGCTGCAGTATGTTTTCTAATTTGGATTTTGCCAAGGTTAACTTAAAAACCTTAACGCTTTTTGCAGCATTTATGGCAAAAACTGCAGATGTGCTTCTTGGTTATTAAAGGGAAAACACACGAGAGGGAGGTGGGCTATGAGGAAAGGAGAATGAAAGGTCAATGATTTTAATTCTACCTTGCTGAATTCCAAAGTTTGAAGGGATATATTTGCTTGAAAGGTCATGCTATGGAAGGTAAGCACCCTGAAAGCAGACTGTTCGGAGTTTTACAGTGGAATAAACAAAAAAAGGTAACTTGCCGGGATGTTTGTGTGTCAAAGGTGACCAAAAAAACCTGCCTTTCTTTTCAAAGCCTCTCAGCCCTCTGCAAACTCACTGGGATCAGGACTGGAGTTTAAAGGCAACAGACCGGCGTTTGCTTTAACTCCCTGATAAAAGCCCAATCCAGAAGCCAACAAGGTTTCACTTCTTACTGAAAGCAACTAAAGGAGAGAGCTTCATATCAGAGAAGTACTTAAAACTTTCGGTGCCTGTGTTTGAGTTCACACTCTGTACCCTTGAATATAAAAACCCTAGGAAAACAAGTGCTAGGCACAAAGATCTGCAGCGCTGGCTTACATTTTCACAGCATTATGAAAATCCTGCTGCTGATAATTTTGAGGCCAAATGTGTCATACTTTGGTCCTTGATTGCACAGCACCCAGCACAACAGGTTCCTAATTTATGATTAGTGCCTCTGAGCCCTAATACAATTCAACAATGATTACTTGTTAGTTTGTGTTTGTAGATTACTTGTAGATTGCGTTAATTTTTCTTCATTTAAAGTTACCTGGAAGGAAGCAAGAGCCTTCACAATATCACGAAAGCCTTCCTTTAATGCCCACCCCTCCTCTCTGCCCCCGTGGCCAATTCTTGCTTGGTGCATTAATGCAATATAACTCTATAGCACTACTGGAAGGAAGGAAAGTTCTCACAGGGGAGGACGGCTGAGGCGCACGACAGAATAAGTGACTTATACAAGGTCATGCAGGAAACCTGACACTGCGCCAAGAACAGAATGTAAGTTCCTTGAGTTCTAGTCAAGCTCTTTGTCCATTTACTCCTGCCTGCCTGCGCCAAACAAACAACGGCAGCCGCACACATGCACGCACACAGATGCGTAAATACATGCACATACCTTACAAGGCAGTAACCTGGCTGCAAACTCAAATGAAGCACCTTCCCTTGTGGCAGCCGTGTCTGTATGCATTCTGACACACAGTGCCCAAACAAACCCTGTAGTTCAAAATTGCAGCCCATTGAGCATATGGATCCTGCAATCATGGGAAGGGTTTTCACCCAGCAATGTCTTGGTAGAACATGGCTGATCCCAGAAATAAAGCACGCTGGGCCTGAAGTTCTTCCCCAAAGTGTATGGGCATGAGGGCTTTCAAATCAATTATCATGAGACTATTTTAACATGAGAAGCAGACGGTTTAGCCCTGGCCTCACTGTCAGAAATCTTTACATGAGGATGGAAGCCTGGACCATTACAGTCTGGCAGTCTAAGCATTGTACAATGCTCGACACAGGGTTGTATAATGGTGTCAGCAGCTTTAGGAGTAACTGATGCTACCCAGCCTGTATTTAATTCTACAGTGAGTTTGACTCCGTGCTTAGGCTTCATGCCTGTATCCCTGCAAACACTGAAATTTTGTCTCTGCCTTAAATGAGAGCAGGATCAGGCCTTTAAGAAAGAGGCTCTTATTTTTTGCAAAGCTGTACTCAATGAGCATGTTTTGGAAATACATCAGCATGACCTTTCAGCCATGTGCCAAAAAATGGGAAAAAAAGGAAAGACTCTGGGAACTGCCAACCAGGAAACATTGTTTTGTTTGTTTAAAAAAGAAAACCAGAAACCTGTCCAAGAATTTTTGTGTAAGTTAGAGGCTAAGTCACTCTCCTTTATAATCACTCTTCTTTTTCTGGATACTATACTTTCAGTGAGGGTAGATAAAATCTGGCAACACGCTCATTGGCTCTGTGTTTGGATCCAGTCCCCTTGACACCCGCCTGCCTTCATAAACTTTCATCTCCCAAACCCAAAGCAAGTTTACCCAGGAAAGAAAAAGAAAGAGGGGAGGGGGATGGGGAGAAGGCTGGCAAACTGCACAATAAAAATCCAAATTGCAGCTTCTGCCACTTCTCGATGAAGAAAACATTAGCAATGGCCAAGAAGTGCAATAAAATGCCATAAATCACACAGCTTTTATTTCCTGTATGGGAACCCTACACGCAGATGAAGTTCTGGCAATTTCTAGATACATGCAGGTTTTGCAAGCATGATTATTTCATCAGGTTGTGTTGCACCGAGCGCTTTCACAACACTCACAGAAAGTAAATTGAATAGAGACCGAAAGGTGAAAAGCTGTATATACTACTCCTTCACCCTCTCCCTGCTCCCTTCCCCCCGCCCCCCTCCCCCGTGCTGGCTGTTTTGCAGCGTCAGCCCTCCATGCATCAGCAGCTCCCTACAAGCCATGGAAACCCCCTCCCCAGAAGTCCGGAGGCCTTGTTCACAGCCCTGGAATTTGGCTATCCCAAATGCTCCCCTGGTGCATTTCTCATTCTCCTGCTTCCTCCCCCCACAAGCCCCCCAAACCGCACCCCCTCACCCCCCGGCGCCAGCCCGTTCACATTCTAGCTCATTTCTCATTTGCCATGGGAAAGAAAGAGATACTAGCAGGTAACAAGGGGCCCTTTAAATATCTCCCGATTCCCACTCGCTAATGTGGCCCTGAAACAGACAGTGTTTTACGGGGGTTCTCAACACACTGTGCTTTTAATAGCAACATAACTCTTTTACTGAAGTTTTATGTTAAAGTGGTGGTGGGGGGAAAAGTTCAAAGTAAATTATAAATTCTTTTATTGTTAATTGCTGATATGAAGTGGAATAACTGGCATTTTGTTAAATACCAGTCAGTCAGACAAACCCAGCCTTCCAATTTTACTTGGTGTTTTTTCTTACGTGACTGTTCAAAGGGATACTGTCATTTGGTTTAGACCCCAATTTAATTCACTGTAAAGCTTATTCTGATTTCATAGGGAATTACAGATACCTTACTTTATTTTAAATGTACCTGACCTCGCAGAGTAATAAAAAAAACGAACAGCAAATGTTTATATAGGATGTATTAAAACACTCCCCAACATTTTATGCCCCCTCTAGCTTTACAGCTGCCATCGGCTAACAAGCACAGAGCCAAATCTTGCCTTGGTGACACATGTGCAGTCAGCCTCCCCCAGACCTTAATGACAGCTCCCTGCCTACCTCCAAGGGCAGAATTTGCCCCTTTTTTTGTTTTTTTTTTTCTTTTTTCCCAGGATGGTAAGGGGCTCAGATGCTTCTTCTTTCTCCTATTTTACTTAGCTGATGGATGAGCGCAGTGCACCAGCACAAAAAATCGTGGTATAGATCCTAAACATAAGTGCAATGTTAATTTCAAGGTCTATTAGCAACATCGCAAAAAAAATAAAATAAATGTTTGACAGGACAAAATCTGCAGGGGAAAAGAAAACATTATTCTCAAGCTTCAGGGAGGTTATTATTACAAACAATGGAGAATCGATACATTATATTTAACACTATTAGAGGTAGTTGACAGTGTTCCTTTGAGTGAGCACACCCAGGTCCCGAACATCGTGTGACTGCAGCCTCGCTTGCTCGCCATCGGGTCACGTTGAGAACAATCCTCACAGCGTTTGTGGAAGAGCTGCTGGCAGGCGCCCTGTGCCAAGCACAAGCGCGCACACACACACACACACACACACACACACACACACACACACAGAGGCATGCACGTTAATAGCTGAAACACAGCTTTTTCTTTATGGGTTTCTTTTTTTCCCTTTTCTTTCCTCTCCTGAGCTTGTTACGCTTAATTTCTGAGCTGGTGAAGTGGGCTGGTGCACACTCTCAGGGCTGTTTTTTTTCTTTCACTTGAGAGCGAGTGGAAAGACAAAAGCAAACAGGGTTTTGGCTACGAAAGGATGACCTTCCTTGTAAAGAATTTAAGTCTTTTAACTTCAGAGGGGAATGAGGCAGGAATGCTGTTTGTATCCGAAAACTAACATGGGGAAGGGAGGAGGGGAGGAAGCGGCATCTTCTTCCTATCACTTCGGTGCTTTCGAAGAGCCCCATTTCCCAGAACTACCTTCTGCAGCAGGATAATATAATTATTAGCAGCTGTTAAAACAAACAACAAACAAAACCCCAAAAAGCCCGCACCGGGACTGGCATGTCTGCACATGCCTGAATGCTCTGCCCGACCCCTATACCGAAAACTTAAGAAGAGGCCCCCTTTCCCCACTCTGCCTCTCTGGTTCAGGCCTGGTAGAGCCAGAGTGTGGTACTGCAGGACGAAAACAGCAGCCAGAGGCATTTATTTTCGTCCATTCATGTTATGAATGCCGAACACTCCTCCATTTGATGAGCGGAGCATCGATTCTTTTGCTTCTCAAACACGCTCTCCCAGAAACAAAGGGTAAAAGGGATGACTTATTTCAGATTTAGAGAAACAAATCGGAAGGAACAAATGCAAAAAAAACCCTCCATGCTGCAGGGAGAGAGGGAGAAGGATATTGAAGCATCTCCTGCTCTGGTGGCTTTAAAAATCTGACAAGTGGTCCGATTTCTGATATGCATCTTTTGTGGTCATGCCGCTCAGATCCTGGGATCACAGGAGGAGATGCAGATCTTCCTCTCTTTCCCTTACTTTTTAATGGGAGCCTTCAGGGCTTTATATTCCAGCTAAAAGTTTATAAACATGATCCTGGGAATCTATAAAATCCAAAAGCAAATAAATGGAATCCCGTGTGAATTGTTTAATAAAATCACATGACTTCTAAGTAGCTCTCATGATTCCTTGGGCCAGTTTCATGACGGTGGATGCTCAAGGCTGGCAGTATAATTTCTACCCGCTCCCTGGGACTACTTTTCCTGATTAGCTGGCTCTAGGCAGCTCCTCGCTCCGCAAATTCCCGTTCGGGAAACCTCTGTTCATTCATTAACGAGGCAGAGGGGCACAGGTAGAGTGCCAGCCCCATGAATATGAATGCCCCGCCTGACTAATCGGAGTGGCAGGCACCAAAGCAAGAGACTCGAGAGCCGTTTAAAAGCTGGCTACCCCCAGCAAGCGTGCACGCTCCCTGCCTGCCCAGAGGTTTCCGTGTCCTCAGCCGCAGCCCTGTGCCTTAGTGCGGAGCTACCTTTATCGGCCCTTCAAGCTGCGGGCTGTGAATTGCCGAGGCTGAGGCGTGGGCATATGTTTGCTTTTTTGTTGCCGGTGCTCTCTGGGGAGGCAACATCTGCCACAGGGGCAGGGCAGGCGGGAGGCGGGGGCTGGGAATAGGGATGGGGAGGGGGATAGGGGGTGGGTGTTAAAGCCTTGCAGCAAAATGCACCGGCTCTCCTCTCTCTGAGCCCCCTCACTCTCGGTCTGCGGCTAAAATGAAATGCAAAATGGCACATGTCGCACGCATGTCCCCTTTGTCTGGGAGGGAGAGACTTCACGCTTTAAAGGGCCAGTGCACGAAAGGAGCGACAATTTCTGACGCTGCTAAACTTGCTGGTGGCTTTCCAGGCTGGATAATAATTTGCCAATGTCAAAGTACTAAACGATATTTAGCAGTAATTTAAAAATGTGACTAAACCCTGAAGGCTGGAGCTAAATCCAGGCAAATCCCTTCAAAGTACTGGGCCAAACCCACTCTAACTATTCCTAAACTTTGCAACTTGGACCCCTCTTGCTAAATAATGATGGTCAGTCTTGTTATCATGGACCCCTTCCTTTGTCCTTTCCCTGCCTGCCAGGCAGAGAAGCTATGCTGCACATTTTCTTCTTGACCCTCCTTGTCCTTTTCTCAAGTGCCTCTTCTGTTGGGTAGATAAAAGGTAGCAGTGTTCTAAAACGCTGCCTCTGTAGTTTTGCTATGTAAAATGACATTCATTCGGAAGAGTGGTAAGAAAATAATGATCTCATTAGAAGAGAGTTTAGCTATGTAGTGGTTCCTCTCTGTAGTGGAGATTAAATAGCAGCTAACTACAAACAATAGTCATTTAAACAAAGAGTCGGCATCAAAGTTATTATCTCTCTTTCTGCCCTTCAAGAACATCATCAGAAATTGATCCTCTCACCACTGCACATTTTCATCAAAGGTCCTGAATTTTAAGCCTGAAACACTAATTGTTTTGTGCGGGTGCCTCTATGTGTGTTCCTAAACTGGTTCCTCAGGTTGGTGTTTTTAACTAATTATTGGTGACATTTCACTTTTCTTCGTAATGAACTTCCTCAATTGTGTTTTTTTTTCTTTCTCAGAAAGAAAGAAAACAAATCCTGACTCAAAATGAGAGGTGAAGTGGCAGAAATAATTAAAGGAAATAATAGTGTAAACAGCTTTCTCTCTTCTACATCTGAGGAATGCTAGGAGCACATGGCCACTGCACATTTGGGAAATGGAGTAAAAGAGATGGTTCAAACAGAGTTGCAGATGCTGCCCAGGCTAGACACAGGATATGAGAAGAAGGACGGGAATGGTAAAACTGCAACCTCCAGTTGCACGCCCCCATCTATAAGAACATTAAAGTGAGGTTGCAGCATAAGCATCAAGGAAGCCTTGAAAGTCACAGCCAGACCTCTCTCCTCAGACCCAACGCAACCTGCCTCCTGCCCCCTCTGGTGATGGTACATTATTTGTTTCCTTTATGAAACAAGAGCCTACTTTCATTGGTAGATGACTGCTTGCAGGAGATCTCAATTTTTTTTACCCTTGTCCAACTTGCAAGCCGTGGATGGGGAGAGGCATGGAAAGCAAACCATGCAGGAAGATGTTGCTTATAACTGAAGGTGACTTGCTGCTGATGCCATTGTAACTGCTGCCATGCAGTGCCACAGAGAGGCCTGTGTTTCAGGGATGGCAACAAGTAATGGGGTGGGATACGAGGATGATTGTGATGCTGCTGCATATATGCATGCATGCAGCAAATCCCAAATTGTCTGATTTGTGGTTGACTCAAGAGGGGGCATATATTGTAAACCATTCAGGAGGAGCTTGTGAGAACCTTGTTCTCACTAGTCCATGAAAATCTTCCATTATTCTAAAACATCTTTGTTCAGTGTGAAGACCCAGATCAGTGAGGACCCAGGATACAGAGCTATCACAGGCTTTTTAAGGTAAATGTGTCTGTGCAGTCACCTGCATTTGCTATGGCATCCAAATGCCTATTATATTGGTGACTGAAAGAAAAGTGTCAGACTTTTTGTTTGAGATTTCCTGTAAAAAATGAAGCAACAGGTTGGTTAAAAGCCTCAGTCTAGTTTGGGTTGGTCTGATCTGAATTGATTTCTTGCTGGAACAATCCCCTTTGATGTGGAAAACGTCGTCAAAACATATTTTTTTCCCCTCAAAAAATGTTTTTATTGAAAAGGACATTTTTGTCTTTTAAATTAGAGACATTTTGATCAACTCAGCTGTGGACATAAGTGCCCAGATACTAGCAAGGCTAAATTCCTGACCTCTGCTCTGGATGTATGCTGTTGAAGAATATCAAAGAGGGAACAAAGTGTAATAAAAGATAATAACAGTGACTTCTACTGTTCACATCCAGGCAAGAAGTTATCTAAGGACATTGTAACACTTGCAGAAACAGCTGAAAAGAATGCAGGAAGAGAGAGAAAACAAACTATGATTAAGTGGCAAAGTTTAAGATGTTTTTTGAGGTAAGCAAGATCCCATGGAAAATGGAGAGACAGCAGGAATGAAGCCAACAGAAAAGAGTGCAAGAGATGATAAGGAGAAAGAAGAAAGAAATTCTGAAGAATAGCAATTACTTGATAATAAGGGTTTATTTATGTATGTGAGATACCAGAAGCCTGTCTGTCCAATGCATTTCAAGGATGCAGATAAAACAATTAAGGGGAACAGGGTTTTTCCAGAGAGTTTTGACGACATTATCCTTGCCAGCAGAGCAAAAGGTAAGGACAAATTTGATGAATATGAGGAAAAGTCAAATGAGTTTTCTGTCGCTCCCATGTAAAGGTGCAAAAAGGCATTGCCTTGCACAGCACTATCAGGCCCTCTGTGTGAGCCATCTGTGGTCGTGGCTGGAAGCACCTCTGTCAGAGCTAGCAGCCACCTGGGAGACAGGGATGTGAGGTGCTGAGTCCATGGGAACTGCCTCTCTTATTTCTGAAGATGTTTCATCGTGCTGGTAGGAGCCCCTGGGAACCCAGCTCTGCTGCTTGTCCTGCATATCTGGGGAGCAGAGCAATCAGGACAGCACCCACTCGACAAAAGGTGCTCAATAGCAGGAGATCTTCCACCCTGATTTATTCATTGTGGCCCCAGGTTTTACTTAGCAAAACTCCTTCACTCGCAATACAAGTTTAATGCTGTCTCTGATATAGTGTATGGCTACTGTACCTTGACTTTCAATTACATTAAATCCTATTATAATCACTTTCTTTATAACAAATCCTCTTTAACACCTGAAAAGCTCAGTTCCCATGGGTGCAGTGCTGTGTTCTTGAAATCAAAAACAGAGGAATTCTAATGGAAATGCATTAACTGGGAGAGTACTTTGAAAATGTGCCTGGCATGAAAGGCCTTCAAGATGCGGCTTACATTCAAATAGCAGCAGTGGAGGAAAAAAATTCTCAGAGCCAAGCACTTGTACACCAGCTGCCTTAAGATAGAGAGTCTGAATCGCTGTGTTATCACAGTAAAACATCTTGTATGGAAAATCATCACTATCCAAAGACAGGTCAAGTGCAGGTTATCTAAGTACTATTATTATAGAACTGAATGTTTTCCATCAAAATGGGAGCAAGAATTTGGAGAGATTTATGGTGATGCCGAAAAGGCTCAGTGGCATAGTGAATAAACCGTGAAGCTTCTTTGCAAGTTTTTTTGTTGTTGTCTTTTTTCCTGGCCAGCAGAAAGGCACTAAAAGTAGAATGCTGCATTTTTGTTACAATGCTTTTCATGGTTCTACCTTTCCTGGAAAAGGAGGAGATTTTGTGAATGTTTCACATGATGTTTGTTTTTTCTTGTATAAAACGTTATCCCACTGTTGTCTATTGAAATGAGAAATGACTATATGGTACCTCTATCCTAACAGCTGGGACTTTCTCAATGCACATTATATATAGTTCAAAAAAGAAATGGTCTCTCAGGAGTCCTAGGAGGTAGTGTGACATAATTCGCATCTTTAGTGTACCATTCTCATCTTGGTTCTGTTTCCCATGCTAGTGGAGTTTGCTGAAGGAACCTGAAAACCTAAGCCCCCCACCTATTTGGTTAGGAGTTACTCATGGGGTCCTCTCACACACTGGTCAAAGACAGAAGAGTAGATAACACCTTTGCCTACAGTTCTTGCCTGTAGAAAAATACTGAACCCTGTTCTTATCCTATCTGATAACATAGGTTCCTCTCTATGTTCTCAGTACAAGATGAAAGTGGGAAAGACATTGCAGAAGCAATGGTTGTAGTAAATGTTGCATAAATCTTGCTTGTGAAATAATTAAACACATCCACTGCAACGTACACGAGCCCTCTGGGTACATATGGACCAAGTTTGGTGGCGTTTCCAGAAGTATGTCTCTTCTGATTTCAAATGGTGCTAGAGCTGAGCTGGGAGGTCCTTCTAGACTGCATCGGTAACAAAAAAACGAAATGATGATGATCGTGGTTTTCCAGTGTAGGCAACTACCTTCTGGCCTGCAGCTTTGAGTACAAGTAACAGACCTGTGAAATTTCTGGAGCTGCTCCATGCTGTGCAGGCAAGGGCTTCTACATTTTCTTCAAGTTTTGAACCACCTGCGATGCTGTGCTGCCACGTGTTTTCACTTGTACAGACCACAGGTTGTAAAATAGGGTGGGTTGGTCATTGAACCTCAGGGCATGGTTGTACCTACTTTCTTGGCAACTTAAGCAGCTCTCCACCCAGCTAGCTTTTCTTGTTAGTTTTCATCCACCTTGCATATGTTTCTGCTCCTGCCACCTTCTCAGCTGAAATGAGTCTTGTAGAAACTCCAAGGGCTTCCAGCTGAGCCATGTCCCCAACTGATCTGTCCATGGGGCCACACAGATGTGCTGGCAAAAAGAGGTTGTATGAATGCTGGGCAAGGGAGCAGGGGAAAGATGGTAGGGCCTGTTTTGGTGGCAGTGCAGCTCTGGATCATCTTATGATGACTGTGAACCTGCACCCTAGGTGGTTGAAGGCTGTCATTACATGTGTATGCACATTTCGCCTTGATTTTTGAAGTGGGAAGACAGGAGTATATGCTGGCATGTTCTGCTATAAATTGTTAGAAACAGGGCAAAATGTAATGACTTTGTTGAATGGTGAATGTGTGCTGTGACATAAGGCAATAATACTGTCTTCCCAAGCAAAGACAAAATTCTCATTTTTTCATGTGCGTAGAAATCTTTTTATAGATTATTGTATGTATAATTCTCTGGAAGTAGCATACTTCTTTTTGCTATGTGGAGCTAAAAAATTGTCTGAATTTTGTGGAAAGGTTATGTAACTGTACTCTTTCTTTAAATAGTACTTTTTATTCAAACTGCTTACTTTCTCATCAGTAGGAAAAAAAAGAGCAGCATATTTTCCTAGCACAAAAGGTAATTTCCAAAGGACTGTAATTAGTTCATGAAAACTGTCTTTTGTCATATCTCCTCAGTTGAAATGGAAAAAAGGATGGACCTTTTTCATTGTTAAAACAAAAACATGGCATATGAAGTAAGAGAGCTTAAAGGAATCGTATGACAAGTTGTGTCTTAGGTCTACAGAAAATGATAGTGGAGCAGTACTGTGAATTCATGACTTCTCACTTTGATTGCCAACTTTTGGAAAACGTAGAAGTGGCAACTGTCATCAACTTCTTTGCTCAGGTCTCCTGGGAGAGAATTTGGAGCCTTGTAAGAAACAGTTAGACTTCAAGTGCTAATGGGGCCCTAATCCTGCAAGGTGACTCTAGCAGTATCACATACACTTTTGCTATCAGAGGATCATTTGAGTTCACCATCATGTTTTGGCCCTAAACAGGAGAAAGGGGTACTAACATAAGGGGAAAAGACTGGCAGAGATTTGGATAAAAGGAAAGAGACAAGGAAGAAAGAACGAAAAAGAAAAAAGGATGAAGTGAAGGCAGTGGGTAATAAAGACTGATGCCTGATGAAAAAGGATGGTCTGGCAGAAAAGATATTTACAAAAATAATTATGATCATTTCGTTTTGCGTGATGTTTTTGAAGGCTGTATGAAAAGACCATAATTTGTAGCAGTAGCCTCAAGTCTTCTATCCAGTTTGGGAAATATGCAATGGGGGCATGGACTACTTTGCAATTAAACTTAATTTGAAATCTTTTATAATAAATTTGTTTCAAATAAAGAAAAGAAAGAAATTATGAGGAGAGAGTGACTAGACACTTGCCATTCTCTCATGCTTGTCTGTCTTGTATGTTCTTATAAGGAAACACTGCCAATAAGTGATTTATTTATAATAAACACATGATGCAACCATTTCTGTTGCATCCCTTAAATTATGTCCATGGATGAAGAAAGGAGAAACATCCTCTGAACAAAGGTTCTTCTTTACATAAAGATATAGCTAATCCTAAAATCCTAAAAAATGATACTGTAAATAAATTTCGGGCCTATAAATAGAACTTAATTTAAAAAAGCATACTTAAATAGGCCCAAGCCACAAAATAGAAGTTTATTGAAATAGGGTTTTAAATAGAAGTTTGTTTGAGTAGGCGCAAGCCACAGATTTCACATCCAGATTTAGAAACCCCCAAATTTGAGGCGTGTTTGGAGCAATGGTTTTTGTCTCATCCCGTTATGATAGGAGAGGTTACTTGTCATTCACATGAGGGTTCACATTTCATAGACATCCAAAATCTGGAGTTTGATTCTGTACTCTGGTTAGAAGCTATAATTAGTGAATGAGCAGGAACTATATTTTTTTTTGCCAGTTGCATTTTAATCAAATACTACCATTTGCTTTAGTAGTTCTGTTGTTCTATGCTTAACAACCATTTTTAACCTGAGGTTTTTCAATAACCATAAAGACATTGACCATTAAAGTAATGAAATTACTGAAGGTAGGAAAACTATAAAAAACATTACAAGGTACTACTAAACATGCATCTGAAGGGACTGAAAATATTGTATGGTTTATTACTTGAGAAGCAATGTGGGATACTGTAACTAAAATCTGTTTCATAATTCATATACTCAAGGGGGTGTACTTACGGTTGCAAATGGCATAACTCAGCACAAATTTAATGGAACTGTGCCAGTTTATAACGGGAGGCTCTCTGCCTCTCAGAGGGGTTGGCTTTGGCTTCTGAAAAAAATTATCAGTGCAGAGACAGTCTTTCCCACTGCAGCTGGCACTGAGGAGCATGGCGACAGAAAGCTAGTGCTGCCTTAGGTGGGACCTGGCACTGAGAGCAAGCAATGGCCCAAAGAGTCTAAATAGTGGTCTCGGTGGGGCTAGTGATGAAGAGACATGCTTTGATATTCTCTGAAGTAGGAAAGACAAGAAAGATGCTGCCAGATAAACATGTTGCCAAAGCTGCAGCAGCCCCAGTGTTGGTCTGTCTGGTTTATCTGCTGGGGAGGTGGGTGCGGGTTAAAAAAACCCCAAACACATCAGTATAAGGAGAGCAAAGTAAATATAGTAGTTAATGATGAAACTCTATGTGACTGGAGCTTTTCGGTAAAGCTCCTGGCTAAATCTGGTGAATCATTATGCTTTGGGGAAGCAGAACTTGTCATGTGAAATGCAGGATCGCACTTGTAGGGAACTGTGAGTATCTTTCTTGCTGCTGCTGTGGCAGGTAAAAATATGACTATGAAGAAATGACACCACCTTGCTCTACATATCAGCTCTTTGGGCTCAGTTCTGCTTTGCAACAGCAAAGCATGCTACAGGCTCATTGAGTGAAAGCCTGACCCTGGTGAAGCCTGTGAGTTTTTTGTTATGGCCTGCAGTGGAGCAGGGACTTCAGCCTCAGGTCACATCTGCTTTGAAAAAAATGATGTAAAAAAACAGTCTAGGTCCTCTGAGACTGAAAGTGCCTAAAATTCCCTTAGTGATATTGAGCTATTCTGCCCCTTGAATACTTTGTTTTCACCTTTCTGGGTGGCCTGACTACACATAAGAGGTGGAAATTTGAGTGGAGGGGTAGGACAGTATTATAAGGTATGTGCTGATTATAAAAAAATAGACTAAGGGAATACAGAGAAATTTCTTAATTTTTCTGAAATTACATAGCTATCCTGACTGGACTTCTCATAGACTCCTTGTCATTTTACTCATGTAATTCAGTATTTAGCCATGACTCTTCAAATCAAGAAGAATAAAAATAACTTTTGTTCATGATTTTATTACTTCCTCTTTTACATCTGCTTAAAAGCCAAATTCTCCAGGCTGTAGCATGCTTAGAGTTGAGAGCCTTCAGAATAAATACTAGCTAATACACTAGAAATAGGGTGGTATCCCTGTGGAAGCAGAATTAAGTACTTGATTTTGACCAGGTGTATAGTGAGGCTATTAAGGGGGGTAGGGGGGGACAGAAAAAGAAAAAATACCCAATGCATAACTGTGATACAGTGTGTTGGAAATTTTATATACCTTCTTGTGTAGCTTTGGTAAGCTGCTGGAGACCCAAAAAGGAAGCTCAGCTCAATTAATTCGAGGCAGCCGAATCTTTTCAAACAGCAGATAGCCTTTGAGTTTCGGGAATGTATCTTATGCTTTTGGCAAAGGTTGATGAGTCATATATATTCCTTGTGTGTTCAAAATGAGGACCAGGCTAAAATTAACCCCATTCTGAGGCAGAAGGTAGCCAACTTGACACTGTGATCCATTATGCTAAAGAGAAATGTTTCTGTCTAAACCCAGAGGTAAACTGCACAGACAAGAAGTCATTGAAATGAATTATGTGGCCAATCTTGTTAGGCCTAGGTCACAAGCAGAGATATCTCTCTATTTCTGTCCCTCCACCTCCTAAGTACATTTAGCCTTTACACTATTAGACTTCCCTGGGCCCTTTTTTAAAATGTCACCTGCTCTACAAATTCCAGCATTTTGTATTTTTAGATGCTGGGGTCAGGATGAGTGCAAAAATAATGACATTTCTGCCCTTACAAGTAATTCCTTCATTTTATTGCTTGTAGGAATGAGCCATAATATGGAGTGAAGGAAAACTGCTTAACCATTTTAACCTCTCACAGTCTGAGAAAGAAATTACAAAGCAAACGAGCCTCTTCCAAAGCCGATAACCCTCCATGCAGCTAGCACCTTCATGAAAAAAACCTTTCTTGGTCTGCTTTTGAAGCTACTTGTATGGTGGACAATGGGGGAGTGTATTGTCAAGTATTATGTTCCTATAACCTTTCTGGAAAGCAGCTTCACCAGAAAGCTAGTTGATACTCTTATTTCACCAATGGCATTTTTTTTAAACTTCATTTAAGACCTGCTCTTTTCCTTTCCAGTTTTGTTTTGTTTTGGTTTGGTTTGGTTTGGTTTGGTTTTCCCCTTCAGAGCAAGGTCAAGTCCTTCTTCTAGGCCTCTTTTTCTGTCTTTGAATTAAGATCCTTTTCTCCCACTTGCCCCCCTCCTTAATGTGCAAGGCTATGTTACCACTCCTGAGCAAGGAAGGGAAGTTGTTTTATGTGGAATCAATTATTACTGGCATACCCCAAGAAGCAATTTGTGAATGGGAAGATCTCGCTTAAATTTTTTTTTCTTCTAAGAGATGCTGCTGAGTCCACAATAATCTTCATTTTAAGTGTGGGGATATTTTCTGAAATTAGCATAAACTTTCAAAACATAAGTAAATAAAAAAACCCTTAAAAACATATTTTGTGTTTTGAACTAGAAGGTGCATTGTATTCCAGACCTGGCTGTAAGTGCAGGTAAGAGCTTTGCCGTGTCATTGCTGTGTTACGAGGTTTGGATCAGTGAAATGCTGCCTCTTAAATACTTCAAGGAAGATCATCCATTTTCCCTTCTGTTAAGTGGGAAGAGTAATTTTATGTGTCCGGAGGTAGGGAAAAAAATATACCAAATACAAGAGTTACATGGTCCTTGTCTTTATCTTCTAAGTAATTCTGGTTCTTGGTTATTTATTGTCTCAAAATAGTGTTTTCTGTTCCTGCCTTTCAGCAGCCGAGATTGCTTCCAAATATGAAGAACAAGACTATCAAAGAGAAAAGATACTCTCGCAGAGGTATTCTCAGAAACAGCGTATTAAACTGAATCTTCTGGGAATGCATTTTTAAAAATGGATCCGATTTACCGTAAGGCTGCCTTGCAGTGGTTAACCTGGTATAGTTTTCCACAGGGGAATACATCCAAGCTTGGTGGTGGAGTAAAGAAAAGCATGTGTTTTTTATTAAGAACTTTTAGCCCTTTACCATTTATGTAAGGAAACACCACCACAGATGATAACTGAGCAAGGGAAAGATCATATTTTAAGTGAATTCCTATGCAATCAGTGATGATTTTTCATGCCTTTTCATCACTTTTATTAGTATTGCAAAGGAGCAATAAAGAATACGTAGCTATTAAAACCATGTAACTCTCCACAAACCCTTCAATGCAAAAAAGAAAAAAACCCCAACAATCTAAAGTGCTCATTATCATTTCAGCGTTTGTCAAAAACACGATTATAAATAGAAAGGAAGGAGAAATTACATGTTGATCTATATTTAGTGTAATCAAGCTTTAGAATGAAGTTTTGAGGCCCATATTTTCATAATTGTGTGTGTGCAACTGATTGGAATTTTATGGCAGGAGAATTTTCCTTGAGGGAAGGAGATAGATTACTGAGTCAATATTTGAGGGCTCTTTTGTTTTGCTTTGTTTTAAGGTTATTGAGAAGTCTGTGTGGCAGCCATGACAGGTACTTCATAGACCACAGATTAGAAAGAAAAAAAAAAGAAGAAATAATTAGGCATAGTTGGCAATTGGTTGGTTGCACATGGTCAGTACTGGGGAGCAGAAGTTTAAGATACTTTACACTGATGGAAAGACCATATGAAGCTATACTATTGATCAGGATAATTTTCTTGAGAAGAGACTTATGGATCAAGCTAGTTTGCATTTCTTAGAATTTCAGATCTCCTTTGAATGCTATCTGTGAGTCTTTTAGTGAAATGAAGGGGCAGGGAAGAAGGGTGTTGTGCCTTCTGCTAAATATTAATAAAAAAACAAGCAGAAAGCTTTGCTTAACACTTAAAGATTTTAAGGTATACTCCTCCTGTGCTCAAAAATGGCCTTAATGTCTCAACAGCTTTGTGTTATTATCAAAAATACATTGAAAAAAAAGAAAGAAAAGAGCACTTCTATATACAGGGCTACCTATCCATGTGTAGGTAAGATTATTCCAGCAGGATGCAGGTGACCATAAGACCCCTACTGCCTACACACAATATTTTAAGAATTCTGGGAAACACATTAAGAAGTTACACTTCTGGAAACAATACTCCTCTGTCAGATCTTGTAAAGCAGTACAAACCAGAGAGATTCCATAAACTTTGCAAGTTTTGCACAGCCATGTTTCTTGAAAAAGGCAACTCCCCTGTTGCCCCTGCCTCTGAGTAAAATTTTTGACTTTGCTTTTGCCATGCACTTGGAATAAAATTAATCCCCAAACTTAATGAGATATTGTCAATTAAAGTAGTTGAGAGACCAGATTTTCTTCTTTTTTATTTCTTCTACATGCTTTACAGAACGAAACGTTAATTAAAGTATATAGACGCACATGCATATCTGCACACACACACACACACACACAGATGTAGCCCTAAATGGAGCAGAAGTTGATCTCCTAAAATGTCAACTAAAGGGTTTTTTTTTTTAAATATAAAATTAAACACCCATCATTTGAAAAACTTGACTTGAAACGTTTGGTTTCTTTTTTTGGTGCTTCCAACCCTCTCTGTTTCCCAAAGTGGAATTGTGTGCTCTCACTGCAGATAACATGGAAAAAAGACCTCTTAACTGAATGTCATAAAACTGAGGTACCCTAAATCAGTGGCTGTTTTAAGAAAAGTTGCTTTAATACTGTGTTATTTCGCTGTCCTGTTAGACATAACAATTTTGTGCTACACTGAACACTGGAGAATTTGTATTAAAAAAAGTTGTAGAGTCATATTTTCTGTTTTATTCCCACGTTAATGTAGGCTATACATAATAATAACACTATCTAGCTCCCTTCTGGATCCTTAATTGAGGATTCTGAGACATCTTTAAAAAAAAAAACAAAACCCAAACAGGAAAAGAGAAAGAGATACATGGATGTTTTCCTGACTTTATAGCTATAGAAGCAGACACAAAATAGAGAAAACTGATTTTCTCAATGTTACTCATGAGGCCAGTGGCAGAAACAGGGACAAAATCCAGACTTGCTGAGAACCTATATAGTATGCTATCCACTTTCCAGAGGCTTAAAAATCATTCTTCCCTATCATGGAATGATATCACAAACACTCTTCCTCAGGCTACTTGTCTACCAAGCATGCACAAGAATGATTTTTCTCTTGTTTATTATCACTCAATCTAATTTTTATGATGGAACTAAGCACAAGAGAGCCATGCTAAATTTCACATCTCAGAACAGACATTTTTGCAGGAGCTGTGTTACTGTCTTTTTTATTTATTTATTTTTATAATTAGACTAGATGCTTCGTTCTTCCATTCCTCATGAAACTGACGAAAACATTTCTATCAGAATTTCCTTTTTAAAATTACCTCAGGCACTGTCTAATAATGAAAGATTGAAAACAGCCCTAAGGTTGAATGTTTGAAGAAATTGTATTTGTGAAACTGTGGTGTCTTAAAAGCAACATGCCCAGACATGCTTGATATTGGAGGCCACTTAGGAAGGCACGCATGGCCACAAGCAGTGACTGTGACACCCCACAGTATTCACAACAGCCTGCGTGCCTGGTGTGGCTGACAGTCTTTTCCCTCAATAACATAATGTTTGTTATGGACTCATCTCTTGCTTGCTCCCCTGCATCTCATGGTTAAGGGCTCACATGAATTAAGAACTCAGAATATATAGGTGGACACCACTTTAGTGTCAATGAGACAAGTGGCACATCATTGCAAATTATACTGAGACAGTAACTACTGCCATTAAACCAGTCTTATGGAGATAACGACAATACAGTATTAAAATGCTGACCAGAATTTTAAAATAATAAATAAATTAAGCAACCCCCCTTATGACCATTACATCTTCCAAAGGTCTATGTGGGTTTTTTTGCCAGACATATACTGAATAGAGCAGACCTCTTTGCAGCCAGGTTTGTTTTGGTCTGGGGAAGGTGGTGTTTTGGCATCCGAGAAGCTTCTTCTCTGATAGTGGAAGAGCTTGCTTTCCCCTCTTCAGCTCTTGGAGCTGCAGTGGGAGAAAGTAACTGGGAGATTGAGAAGATTACAAACACTTTGCCTGAGGAGTGGCAGGAGTGGGGGATCCAGGCTTGGTGTCTTATATTTTCATCTTTATCTTACTTTTTCAAAGGAAATTCAGCCTCAGTGGTGTCATCACCTGGCTTAGTGATAACTTTGCAGTTGACTGACTTGTTACATTGGGATAAAATTCGTGTCTCTTACAGCCGTATCCTGCCATGGAGTTTCATGCACTGGTGCCATTGACTTGAACAGCAATTCCGCATATGAAACAATGACTGGAAATGCCTGTAGTATTGCACATAGTGACACTATATCCCATGAAAGCAGAACAGAACAATAGCCAAAGGTCTCACTAGACAAGAAAGTTATGTCTACTTACTTTACTTCCCACCCCACACCCCCTTGGGAAGTTTCCATAGCATGAGGTGTAAATTTTGGGGCTGCTAATTTCTGACATCCCTTCTCACTGAATGAGATCTTAAAAATATACCACAACTTAACCATTCTACTGCCAACATATCCAGTAAAGGAGCTTTTAATACAAAAGTGGACAAAATTGAAATTTGGTCTTGTAAAGTTTCTTCTTCTAGAAAAGGAAGCTAAAGAGTTTTCTTTTACTAAAATTAAATAATGAGCCCTAACAACAGGAATTATATTAGGCTTGATCCTAAACCCTCTGAGGTTAATGCAGAGACTTGCATAGACTCCGATTTTGAGTTACAAAGCATGAGCTTTTTTACTGAACTGTACTTGTCCTTGTTTTCTTGGTATTGCACACCTGCTGCTCATGAAGTGCATATATTTTTACCTGTGTAATCTTTTTCAGGTGTGACACAATTAGAATGAAATAAACCCCAACCTCCAAATCCACACAGGTAGCCTAAGTGTATGACTGTGTATTTGCTATGTGTGTCTACAGATAAGTGCATATATACATAATTTACAAAAAAACTGACGCGAGGACTCACTGCCTTTCCAGGACACTGACAGGTAGAATGTTATCCTGGAGAACAAAGAATAGCAAATTAGATGCTTCCTTAGAGCTTTCTTAGTGATATAAAGCTATTATTTCACTTTCTCTGAACAGGGGATTTCTTTCCCTTCCCAATTACCTGGGCAGGGATTTCCCTCCTCAACATCTTGTTGGCCAAAGAAATATCCCCTTTCATCTGCCCCCTTTTTCTTCCACATACTCTCAAGCACAAGCCTTTGTTGGAGAAATGAAGGTTTGCTTAGTTGTTTAAGCTGCCCACCACAAACAGGACTGATGAGAGTAATTTATTGCTCACAGATGTGTCAGAAAGGTGCTCATTTACAGATACCATAATTTGTTAATTCATAAGGCCACTTATTTAGAAGGGGTTTTCAAAATATTTGTTCCCTTTACAATGAGGATAGTACCTGGAGACAATGGTTTCCTCCACATAAGTTGAGGTCAAATTTCCCCACCCAGATAAACCTATAGCAAAAGTGACTCAAATAGACAAAAGGGGGTTTCCTCACTACATGGTGAAAGAATCCATATTTTAAGTTTGCATTGCATCCTATCAGATAATGTTAGACCTTATCATCTAATGCAGTACTTACAGTACCCATAAATCACTCAAACTGACATAAATGCAAAGAATATTCATTCTTTTCTTTGAGCAGAATGCAATCATGCCTTAATACTGCCTTAAAACCAGTGAGGAGTCATATCCAATAACTATCCCAATTATCTCTCAGCACAATGTTTTCCACCTGCAAGGAATGGTTATGTGTCAGTAATGATGATAAAGTCCTTAAAGAGATGTTGATGCCTCATGCAAAAATTTGAAAGACATATTGTTTAGAGAGGGTTCTGCTTATAGGCTGCATCATATATATCTGAGGTATTTTGTTTCCCTACCTTTTATTACTAAGGACATATGCATAAAGAGATATTGTGTCTCAGGGAAGTAATCATTACATTGCTAGAGAAAAACAGGCAATCATGTATGCTCTATTCTTGTTTTGTCAGGGACTTCACAAATGTCCTTGGGGGAAGTTCTGTAGCTGCTCTCTGTCCTACTCTAACATAAAGTGGAGATGATGCTTGCATGAGGCTGAGTGTTATTTTGTGGTAAGGTGTTCTATAACATTGGATGGAAAGTGCCAGGAAAGGGGTTAGAGCATCTTTTTACTATTTATAACAGAAGGTCTATTTCTCTTGCTGCTGAGCCTACATGCAGAAACAAACATCAGTCCATTACTGTGTTAGGTGCTGTAATAAAAGATTCATGGAAAAAAATGCAATCTAAGTAGTAAAAAATCATGAAAAAACCGAATGGTTTGGCATCAAAATGTGGAAAAGAATCTGTATTTCATGTCTTGGTTGTGACCTGTGCCTAAGAAGACAGAAACTGAGATGCCCTGACCCTACTTGGGCTTTAACCTGCCAGAGCTGTAAGACCTGTGCATTAGTTGGAAACGGGACCTATGTGAACATGGCTGGGTGGCTTCTAGACAAAGAGCTATTGGATGAGCTTTAGTCTCTCTGTGCCCTCTGTGTGAACAATTCCAGGTCTCACAGCATAAAATTTTACTAGACTGTGTCCCAAATGACAGCTGAAGGTGGCAAATGTACTTGCCTTGCAGAATTCAACTCTGATTTGCAGACACCAACATTCACTCAAAATCTGCTTCCCTTGCAGCATCATTTAAAGTCTGTTTTAATGAGCTCTTCCTCCTGCAAATTAAGGAAAGTATCAGAAACATATTGCTTACAGTTCCCTCCCTCTTTCTCTCCTTCCCTTTTTCCCCCTCTCTTCTGGAAATCTTTGAAGAGACTCTTATCTTGCTATTGAAGGGCTTTCTGAACCATGGGCTACAAATTTCAGGGTTCTCTTCACCTGTTTCTGTCCTTAAAGTGTCATGAGCATCTTTAAACCAAATAGTTGACTTCACTGAGACCAAATGCTAATATCCATAAAAAAAAATTTTCAGAAGTAAAACTCTTATGGTCTTGAGGCTTTCACAAATGTTTTAACCACCTGCAGTTCCCAGTGATTGTATCATAGAACTGTAGGGGTTGGAAGGGACCTCAAGAGATCATCAGGTCCAACCCCCTGCCAAAGCAGCTCCCTAGCTCATATCGCACAGATAGGCGTCCAGACGGGTCTTGAATATCTCCAGAGAAGGAGACTCCACAACCCCCCTGGGCAGCCTGTCCCAGGGCTCTGTCACCCTCACCGTGTAAAAGTTTTTCTGCATGTTGGTGCGGAACTTCCTGTGCTCCAACTTGCAGCCATTGCCCCTTGTCCTGTCTCCACAGACCACTGAAAAGGGGCTGGCCATTTCCCCATCTATCCCATACCTAAGATATTTATAAACATTAATAAGGTTCACCCTTAATCTTCTTTTCTCTTGGCTGAACAGTCCCAGCTCACTCAGCCTTTCCTCATAGGGAGATGCTCCAGTCCTTTAATCATCTTCGTAGCCCTCCTCTGGACTCTTTCCAGGACATCCCTGTGATTTTTATACCAGAGAGCCCAGAACTGGACACAATACTCCAGGTGGGGCCTGACCAGGGCAGAGTAGAGGGGGAGGATCACCTCCTTCGACCTGCTGGCCACACTCCTCTTGATGCACCCCAGGATCCCATTGGGTCTCTTAGCCACCAGGGCACACTGCTGGCTCATGGCCAACGTGTCATCCACCAGGACCCCCAGGTCCTTATCCACAGAGCTCTTCTCCAGCAGGTCATCCCCGAGCCTGTACTGATTCAAATGGTTATTCCTTCCCAAGATTATCAGGATTAGCAGTGGTTGCTATTTCTGTACAGAGCATCACCTCTCTGCAGAGGGATGTGTTAGAGTTTGGAGGACTTAGGGACCTTTGCAGGGTCTCTTCAGGTTCTTAACACGAGACTGACAGTCCAACAAGGGAACCGCCAATGTTTACATAATCACTTGAACTTTTGATTACATCCCTGTACTGAATTCGCTCACGTCACTTTGGACTTTATCTATCCCTGTTTTAATTGTCTGTGCTCCTTGATCTGGCTGTCATCATGCAAAATGTATTGTTAAACGGTTTTAATAACTTCCTGAAAGTGCAGCAAGCAGTATCTAGCATACGTTAAGGGACACATGTCAATCATAATTGACTTATTCTTAAATTTCGCTGCTTTTGTGGGTTTAAATCAGATCCTTAATGCTACTTGAAATCTTCTTTTGTGGTTACATTTTCATGCTTTTTTGCTAAACCTTCCAGAACAATGTCCTTTCCTGGCAGCTGATACATTGAAACCACAAGTGCCAGAGGGGAAAAAAACCTGCCATTGAAATGCACGGAGATATGAATGACAGACTGTTCACTTAACTTGTACATTCAAAAATATCTACTTTGTCCTTCCCTGAGTGAAATGGCTGCTTTGACATAATTGTGGTCTCTTGTATGATGTTAATCTGTAGTGTCGGAGCCATTATTATTCTGGTTAAGATATGCATATTTGCAAAAAGAATTCTAAGAAAAAGTCATTTTACGTACTCAGACACTGACATTTTTATGTTAATAATGTTGGGTTTATTTTTTTTTAAAAAATTAGAAATATGGCACTACAGAGAACTACTAAATTTAGTAAATCTGCTGGCTACAAAATTCCCTTTTCAAGAAGTAAACTTCTTTGTAATCCAACGCTACCAAACTATTTATTTTCCAGAGGATGTTAGCATTCATGAATGTATTGGATTTACAATTCTAGAACATCTGTTTGCTTAAAGAAAGCATTAGTATAAGCAATAAAAAGGTCTTCATATTGCTCTGCTGATATCTTGGCTCCAGTTTGCAGTAACTGTCTAGGTTCAATTTGCTTTTCATGTCCACTATCTGCTTAAGCTCTCACATGAAATTAATTGTTCTTTTCATTATTAGCGATCTTTATACCTGTTCGTTAGGAATTGTAGGGAGTCACAATCAAATTCGTGTTGTCCAGTCATTCTTTTAGAGAAGCAAAGAACAGCAATCCGGTTTCATCCGCAGCCAAGACATTTCCTGACTATTAACCCATATTTCATTATGAATCCCTTTCATACCATCATGTGTTTTTTCTCAGAGTTTACTTAGAACTACGATGAAACATAAATATCTAACATAAATTTTCAAGTAATGTAAAAATGTTAGGATGACTATTTAAAATGTTAGGGGGAATATTTGAAGAAATTGATTCTCAGTCTCTTCTGAAGTCAATCTCCCTGATATCACAGTGCCTATTTTTTTCTCTCCCGTTAGAAACTACTGAAAATGTGTAACTCTCTAAAAATGTCATCACCAACAAAACCAGAAGTCTTCACACTTAAACAGGGGAAGCACAAATCAACACTTTACCTTTGGTGGGTGTATCATTTGTAACATTTTGGACTGAGAAGACTGGTTAGGATTGTTCCAGCTTCAATGAGAAGAGAAAATGAAAGTATCTTTCCAACATATGTTGAACAAATGCCAGAGGAAAGAGGTCACACACAAAGCTGGGAAAGCATTCAAAAGTTTAGCTTCGGGACATAAAAACTCTTGGCCTAAGTATTTTCTATAGGAAATTATATGATAAAGTTTACATTGCTTAGAAAAATATTATTGAAGGAAAGCAGACAAGCTGTTGAGCTTTAAAATGGGAAAACTGTGAGGGAAGGATGGTTTATTTTTATGTTATCTTGGTCAGACTCTGAAAGACATGATACATTAACATCTGATTGTGGAAGGAAGCAAAAGAGAAGTATGCTTTGTCACATGTTTGAATCAGCCTCAGAGATGGGGTGAAAAATTGCCACCAAAATTTTGTGTTATATGTATTGATGTATACCATAGGAATTGTATACCATAGATGCACTAGACAGTGTGTGGTCTAAATAAAACCAAGGACAATAGGCTTATCCAGGAAGATGAAGTAAAAGAAGTCAAGAAAAGAATACTATACTACTGTGAATTATAGTTTCAACATATCAGCAAACTAAGTCCTTAGATCTTTTTGTGGGACAAAGAATTTTTTATCGTGAGCTCGTATGAGAGCAGTGTTTCTGTGTGTTTATGAAGACACCTTCAAAACTTGAGGGGAACCTTGGGTGAAGCATTCGGAGCCAAGGATGGCAATGAAGAGCCTTGAGAAGAGTAAAGAAATAGCTGGTATTTGCAGCAATTGAGAAGAAGCTGCTGAAAGTATATAAAAAAGAAGGTAGTATTTGCCTGAGTTAGTTGACTAAGAGAATGGTCCATGTGCATAGACAATAGATGATGTGTATAGACATGAGATTTTAGAAATGCTACACATGAGCCATGGAACATAGCATTGGAATATTTACAGAAAGGTGCATGACATGGATCTTTCTTACCTACAGTACACTAGAATAAAGAATCTGGGATTAGAAAGAAGAATATATATATTGAAGGTGATATCAAGCCAAATAAGGAACACATTAAAGGATAGAAAAGAAAGGCTGTTATGGCTTAAGTCAAGCAGACTTCTTTGCTGGGACAGGTGATACACACCTCTCATACACAAGACAGGAGCCTGGCTACACTTCAGGCTAGTCTTTCCTTTTAGGTCAGTTCTTAGCATGTAGTATGTAAGCTATGTACCTGTACTGAGATTTCTGATGTAACAAAAGTAAAAACAACCCCAAATCTCCACCAAACTATGTATGACGACTGTAACTCTAAAATGCCTTTATATCATGGCATTAGGCAAAATGCTGAAATTTAGATTCCTCTGTGTTTTATATGTAAAAAATGAATTCAGTTAATATACAATTCATACACATTTAAGATATTAGAATCATATAACCACCATGAAACAGTGATGAGGTTTCACTACCCTAGAAATATACTGACTGACAGGATATAATCCAAATACACATTTGACTCTGTGTGCTATAATTGCTACTGTATAGTTATGGCATTAATGGATTCAGAACCTGTGCTGCATTTCCCATGCTACGTATGCAATCATATAGCTTAAGTATGAGATTGTCATGTGTCCTCTGAAATCAAAGAAAAAATTGTAAACTGATCATGTATTTTAGCATGAATTGAAGCAGCATCCTTCAATATGCTGGGGAAACTATGTGATGACTTAAAACCGACTCCCATTATTTTGTTGAAATGCAGCACTAACACTAATTCCTCATGAAAGCCAGCAATCAACCATGTTACAGAAAAAATGTCCTAAAGACTAAGGTGTTTCTGTCTGCTCAGCTAAGGTGTTTCTGTCTGCCCAGAATTTGTACCTGTACTTCCTTTATTCTACTACACAAAAGCTTGGATTTATGATAGATTTAAATGAAAATAAATTTGTACTGTCTAAAAGTGCAGCTGTGACCCAGGAACTCACATTAAAACCATCTCTTTGCAAGTCTTGATTTCAAAATGTGGAACATAATTCAGATTTAGGTTTAGTAGGAGTTTCTGAAAATTCAGATCTTAGAGAATGGTTCCACCTGTTCTATTTGTTAGTTACATAGGCTTGATCAATCTTCTGGAGAGCACAGTATCGGTTATCATAGGCGTCAGGATATAGGGGTACCTGTTTACCCAAATATTGTAAGTGCTAGGTCCTTAAAAGATATAGCCATATTTCTTTTCTCAGTGGTTCTTCTACCTGAAACATTTACAGTTCAGAAGAAGGCAGAGTGGTTTGGGGGTTTTTTTTTAGGCAATAAAATGATTAAGTCAGTGTATTTGTATGAGCAGCATGATTTTCAATCAATTAATTAGCATTTAATTGGATGTAGGAAAATACAAAGGAAAGAGAAATGATCAAAGGGAAGAGGAAGACTAGAATGGCTGAAGGGAGTCAGTATGGAAGAATTTCAAGTTGCAAACTAGCATCACTAGGACCACTGGTCCCTGATTATTTTATTTGTTTATTGACCACTTCCTTCATCAAATTATCCAACGGTGTCATGGGATTGAAGAGATATTGACCATAGTTGTGCCTATCATGCCTACCTCAGAACTAACTCACATTTGTGAGTTCTTCCTAGATTATGAAGATGGAGTTAAATTACTTTTTTAATTGTATTTCAATGAGAACTTTTTTCTTTCAAGTCAGTGCTCAACAATGATTGATGGAAGGATGTAGGGAAGCATTGGCTTTTCTCAGGATATACTGTAGATGACCTTATGTCCTATGTTCTTGTTTCATTTGAAAAGAATAATTACTAATCAATAGTGAAGGGTTAGGTGACACAGTAGGTTAATTTACTAGCCTTTTGCCTCTGGAGAGCTGGATTCTGGCTAGGGTCACATGTAAAATGGGTTTGGTGGTTTCAGCTTTGTCCCTCGTGGATGTCTGGACATATCACAGCAAACAAGCTTGAATTTGATCTGTGTTAGCTGGCAGCTTCTGCTTAGGGAAATCTCAGGGCTTGCGCTGTGAGGATCCAAACATGGGCAGGATGGACCCATGCTGTCATCTGCAAGAGGAAATGCAGTGCCTCTTCGCAGTCTGCTTGAGGGGACCAGACCCTGAAGCAGAGTTAGGGGCATGAGCCAGCTGCTTATGTATCTTTAAAGACCTGAGCTTCTCTTTCTCCCTGTATCTGTTGGAGTATTACAGGGACTGCCTTTCAGGGCTTGCCTTTAGAAGATCATGCTTTCAGTTACCTTTTTGTCATAATCAACTATCCAGGCAGCTGCTTTCAATGTGTGCTTCAGAGACGTTTGTTATGAGAGCCTTATGAGTAAAAATATTTTATCTGTTTATAAATTGGGAAAAAAGTAGTTTCAGCCATTTGCTAAATATTTGCACACATCTTTTCTCAGCAGCTCCAAAGCATCTATGATTTGGTTGAGGGTCTTGACATTTTGAAAGAGGCTATCCTGGTGCTGATTTCATAAACAACCTTTATGTGACTATTACTACCAAGATTGATTTAACCTTGATAGTCTGATGAAATCTGACTTTGTTTTTGAAATGTAATTTTGATAAAAGTGTTTAGCATAATTTGGATTTTAATATTCTTACTTGGTCTGTTGTCGAAGTGTCTCACTGCTGTGGGTGCAGAAGGGGAGCTGAGAGTAAGATTCTGTATTTTTGACTGTGTTTGCAGTGCTCCCCTTCTTTTAGTGATCTGTCCCACTGAGAGAAGAAGGTGGAAGGGGAGGAGTGAACAAGGTTGGGAACTGTGGACAGAGAAGAGGCCTCTTGCTCAGCGATCACAGTTGCATCTAGAGTTGAGTGGAACTACAATTTGAATATATACAAAGTACTGTAAAATGCATGATGTATTGATGTTTCATGTCGGAGACCAAAAACTAATAGAAAATTGGCCTTACTCTCTCTTTTCCTCTGCTGTAAGATGGATTCTTCATACCCATTCTGCCCTCCAGGACATTGTAAAAATTGCTGCTTGAGAAGCATTTAGACATGACATTGTGAGTAACCTAATGAATTGGAAGGAATGAATAATTTTCAGTTAATAATAACACTTCAGGTTTAGATAGACATTAAATAAATTTAAATAACCAATGAGGAAGATGAAACTTTGAATAGTCACCCATTTAGAGACTGTGCTGGGGAAGTCCCATGGGATGGAAGGTATATGAACATGTGAGTAAAGACAGTATTCCTACATTTGCAGAAGAGGAGAAAAAAGAATAAATGTGAAGCCTTAGTAATAACCTTTTACATAGCTTTTTTGTGTGAAATAATGTAGGCATGATGCCTCATACTTCTGACATGGCTGGTGAATTCCTGCTGTCACTTCTGTGTCTCGGCTGAATTACCAATTGCCCTCGTTGGCTAAGAGAGCCAATGGGATCCTGGGGTGCATCCGGAGGAGTGTAGCCAGTAGGTCAAGGGAGGTGATCCTCCCGCTCTACTCTGCCCTGGTCAGGCCCCACCTGGAGTATTGTGTCCAGTTCTGGGCTCCCTGGTATAAAAAGGACAGGGATCTCCTGGAGAGAGTCCAGAGAAGGGCTACGAAGATGATAAAGGGCCTGGAGCATCTCCCCTATGAGGAAAGGCTGAGAAGATTGGGACTGTTCAGCCTTGAGAAGAGAAGACTAAGGGGGGACCTAATTAATGTTTACAATTATCTTAAGCAAGGGATGCAGGGGGAATCAGCCAGCCCCTTTTCAGTGGTCTGTGGAGACAGGACAAGGGGCAATGGCTGCAAGTTGGAGCATAGGAAGTTCCGCACCAACATGCGGAGAAACTTTTTCACAGTGAGGGTGACAGAGCCCTGGGACAGGCTGCCCAGGGAGGTGGTGGAGTCTCCTTCTTTGGAGATATTCAAGACCCGTCTGGATGCCTATCTCAGTGAAATGTCCTAGGGAGCCTGCTTTGGCAGGGGGGTTGGACCTGATGATCTCTCGAGGTCCCTTCCAACCCCTACAATTCTATGATTCTATGATTCTATGATCTGAATTTTCCTGTTGCCTCCTGGTAGTGCTAGCCCTGACTTTATATGTCCTGATGAGCATTGCTGGTGGGGGTTGCATGTGTAGGCACAGTAACCTACTGGAATGTGTACACAGAATTAGTCTTTCCATGAGATGGAAGAGGTAACATGGGGAATAACTTCTTAAAGAGCTAAATGCCTCAGGCTTCATGGAGATGTTTCAAAGGGACTTCCTCACTGACACCATTTTGATTTGTCCATACGATTAATTTCTTAAACTATCAAGACGTTTTTAAAAATAAATTTCTAACACATATTTCTAATTTATAACATATACTTATTAGGCTTGCCATGTCATGCATTTTAATTGTGAGTTCTAACTGACTGGTTTAACGATACTTCGCAAAGTAAGCTCAACATGTAGGTCATAAGTTCAGAATGAATGAATCCCTGGATGTTTACCAAACACCAAAATTAAATTACATTCTTAATTGTTTTGCAAATACTTTGGCCTAACTAATTAAATAGGAATGACTTTCTGTGTTGCTATAGTGCAAGGAATATTAAAGTCGTTAGGACTGATTTCAAATTAGCAAACTCTACTGCTTTCATTGTACACTATGTGGTCAGCTAACACTTCAAAAAACCCAACTCCCGTAACCTCCCAAGACAGACAAACCAAATAGCTACTAACAAGATACAGCTTCACTTGTAAGAAATATCTCTTGAGGACAATTATTAGAGTGAGCGTGCTTAGTGTTACCAAATTTCCACCAGGCAAATTTCCACCCTAGTGCCATGAGTTCTAACAACTTCCTAGACTAGGAAGGGTATGTATGAATAATTATTTTATCTTTGTCTTGTTCCCTGATTATTTACAAAATCAGTGGGAGTAGGACCCAGGAGTACACAGGTGGAAAGGTAATTCAAGGTTTGCTGTTTGCACTGGAACAGCTGACATTTCATCCTATCTTGATCTCTTCCAGACATGAACTTCAGCTTCATGTACTAGTTCCCTGTCATGAAGAAGTGTGTTTCTCTCTCAAGGTTAACAGTTTCTTTGCTCCAGAGTAATAAGGGCAGGGCTGTAAACAGAAAGAGTCATGTAGAGTGAGACCATTCTGCGAAGATTTCTGAAACCTTGGGTTTGACTGCTTTAAGCAGAGAGTGAGAGCAGCAAGAGCTGTGTATTCTCCATGGTTTGTGATGGTGAGCAAGTGGACTGCCTCTTCTGAACTGTGCATAGCATTTTGATAGAAGACTCGTTCTTATTGTTGCATCATACTACAAAGGATTAGAATAATAATATGAAAGTTTGGGTTACACAGCCAGCTGTGGGCAGCAGGAGAGTTTCAGAGTAAGTTTTGGCTGTATTAACTTTATATATCCTTGTACTTACTATAAAACTATGTATATCCAATGTATTCTTCTTGCAAAGAGATGTTATGGAGACATCAAGAATTTTGAGAGTCTTTCTGTCTCCTCAAAGGAATCATTTGCCCCTCAAAAAGATATCTTCATTCATTTGATGCTTTGATCCAAGTCCTTGCATTCAGTGGTCACAGTGCCTAACAAAACATGTGTAAGCCATGCAATGTACTGACAAATTTAATCTCTTTTTAAAACTGGGGGAGAAAACTATAAGTAAGATTGTTCCCATATACTCTGCTACTGGGAAAAACACAGCCTTTCTAGGACAGGATCACAGGCTTGAGTCCTGCCTGGGTCATTTTGAGATTTCTTCTGCACTGCAAATTAAAAATTCAGAAGATGAATTGAAAGGAAAAAAAATAATGTAGTGTTATGCATTGTTCTCAGAGACTGCAATTATTAAAATGTCTGTTCTGAACAGCTGCTGATCTACACTGGGAAAAATGTTGTAACACTCTTCACCTCTCTGCTAGATTTCGGGAGGAGAAGATTTGTGTAAAGCAACTGATGACATCAACTATTGCAGTAGAAAATGGTTCTTCTACAGCTGACTGAATCAGAAAAAAACCCAGTCTGCTCAATATTCTCAGAAGTTTACAGGGATTCTACTAGTTAGCTGATATTCCAGTGAGTGACTGGGACATTGATCCAGGAGGCTGAACCCCTCTGTAGTGTTTCATTTATATGTTACTCTGTTTATAAGGCCTGGCTGAGCACTCACAAGAAACTATATAAAATTATTTGATATTAAATAGTCAAAAAGGCCTAGGTAACTATATAAGCAAGCGATGGGTATCTCTTTCTCTCCACACACACATATATATACACACATATATATGTGTGGTCTAAATACAAGAATAAGAGCATTTTAGGTTTAGGAAGTTGTTCTTAGTAGTATCATTTTACTTTTACCTTAGAAGTGAACTGAATAATCTTCAAAATAATGTTGTGTTTCCAGAAAGGCAAAAATAACCTCACATCCCCCTCCCCCCAAAAAGTGAGGGCAAGAAGTGTCTTTCAAAGTAAATTTTTCAAACCCTGTAAAAACAACAGTTTTTTTAAGTAATAAGGTATTTGTGCATAGTTCAAAGGTAATTTTGCTTGTAAGAATCTGACTAGTGCATATTCAACATGCGAAATTGGGATGGGCTGTAGAAAATTAAAACTCAAAACTACAATTTCTTAAATTGTGTGTAAAATAATAGATTTTTTGCTGCTATGAAATTCCTTAAAGATCAGGGAAGATAATGTCTCAGAAGAGGAACATAGCAAAGAAAACAAACTAACAAAGAGAACACAAAAGAATACCATGTTGATCTGGAAGCACAGTTAGCCACATTTTCTATTTTGCAGAAAGCAAAATAGAGCCCTTTTCAGAGAACTGCTGCTTCTCAACTGATTTTACTTAGAGAATGAAGAAGGCAATAAGTTTTTGGTAGATCTCACTGAAGAGAATGTGTTTTCAGTTTTGTGTTAGTGATTTTGAATATTCACTTCCTGCTTCCAATAGCAGCTCTCAAACAAAGAGATTTCTCAAGTGATAGCTAAATAAATCCCATATTCAGCTTTGCTGAGAATCTTCACTGTAAACAAAAATTTGCAGTTTATTTGTATCAGTTGGGAAAGGGGCTCATTGCTCATTGTGTTGCTCATCTTGCTTCTTTCTTCTACCACAGCTCTTACTTTCATTGTGCAACTGTAAGTGAAAGCCAGTCACTCAATGGAGTGCTGAGAGGTTACATTTTATTTATGTGAAATGATACTTTCAGTGCTTCATATCATATTTTTATTTTGTGGCAGAGCCCCACCTTGTTTTTCACTCAGCATAATACAGCATGAACTCTTCTATACTCAGGTCTTTTGTAGAGAGGTTGGGATCAAGCATCTTAAAAAGTATCTGTTGCTTTTGGTAAATGGACTATTATAAGAAATGTACATTGGATTTACATCGCCTATCTTTTGGAACAGATTTGTCAGTGTTTTTGGGCAGAGCTTACTCCACTTCTGTCCAGAATGAAACCTGATACAAATCTGAAGAGAGTTCATATTTAAAAGTTTGTAACAAAAAGTTCTAACTTTGTTAATAAGGTCTAAAAATATTATGGAGTTCTTCAAAGAGATGTAAGAGGACAAGTGATTTTTACATCCAGTCATACTAAATGTGAGAAAAAGTGAAACAGAGTCCTGATTTGGGTCTGTCTGCCCTGTAATGTGCAACACCAGGGCAACAACAGACTGACAACACTAAGAATTAGAATCACATTTACAAATTACAATGTTTTTCCCCTACGTACACTTTATCTCTAAATTCCCTTTATTGTCAAGGTAAACGTATGCAGTATTTGGAAGCGAGCAATATACAGTACTTAGAAATAAAGCTTTGGTCCCTTTATTTGAGTAACCCGAGAGTTTCAAGGCTTATAGCAAAAGAAACTCAGAGGAATAATATTTTTAGTGATTTTTTTCCTTCCAAGGACAGAATATCCCATGAAGCATACAATGACAGGAATTACTATGCACAGCTTTTTGAGAAGGGTAGTGATTTAAGACACTAAAATGGCTAACCATTTTTAATAGTGTATTCTAATTGCAATAGCCTCTTTCTCTGTAGCAGGCTCTGCTAAGAGATAATTGACCTCTGCGTCTGTTAAGCACTCTCACATTTGGCTTGGGAAACATAATTCACATCACAGCCAATTACCTTGTGATATAGCCTACAAAACCCCCTCAACTATTGGCAGAGCTCTGCCATTTCTTTCCCTTTCTGTCTTCCTTCTTTCCTTCCTGGCTGTAATATTTGGGCTGTCGTATTTGTCAGATGGCCTCTTGGTTCTCTTCCATCTATTCTTTACTGTAGAAATCCAAACAGCAGAAAATAACTGACTCAAAACAGCTCCACTGTTTCAGAGCATAAAGCTAAACAATGATTTACAGTGACATAGAAAATAACTCTCTGTTAAATATTTGTTTTAGTTAGTCTTGTATATAAAGCCTTTCAAACTAGATGCTGAACTGTGTGTGATAAGCAAGTCTGATAAAAGAGACTCTGCATTGCTTACTGCCATAGGATTGTCTCTTATTGTGTTGGGTGCTTTTTTATCATGATTTAAGCAAAGCCATTCAATTACTTGTGGTTCTTTAATTGGTTCTTTCAGATCTGCTATACTGCCCATCATGTTGACACCTGGGCAGCTTACATAAATAAAAACAATGTATTAAGAAAATATTACTCCTTTGGGAATAAAAGTCTCAATAACTAGACCTCTGCCTCTGTTATTAAAAATGGCCCAGAGGTCAACTGAAAATCAGGGTGATTAATAGATCGAGCGAAGTCTTTCAGACTGCCAGGGCCTGGTTCTCTACTGAAAACCCCTTTTAGACCAAGGTGACTATAAACCAATGAATGACAGCAAGTTTCATCCTTGTTTGAGATGGGCCAAGAGATGATCTGACTGAATGGGTCTCAGTCTCACCCCAAAACTCATGATCAAAACCTTAAGCTGCCTTCAGAAGCAGAAAGGTTGTACATTCATGGCCATTACAAGATGTGTTTGCAACACACCAGTTGGATTCCTGCTGACAGAATCTTATCTGTCTTACCTAGGTTGACTCTAGCTGCTCCTTCCTCACCGCGGTACTTGTCAGAAACTGGGAAACCACAGAAATGCCAACACCAGGTAATTCTGGGTGCTGAATGTTTTGGACGGTGAAAGACTTGTGACTCGTCACTTTATTAAAACACAGATCACCAAAAACATTTTAATACAGGTAATCTGATCACCTGAATCTGACACTGAAGATCCAGTACCAGTACTGTATAACAGGGACCTCTCAGCAACCCCAGTCAAAATCTCCAAGCGTACAAAAACCTGTCATATTTCTGGAAAAGAGTATCCTTCTATAAGCCAGATTTTTCCATGGCTTAACACCTCCTCGAAATTAGGAACTTAATGAATAACTTGGAGAAGATGATAGGTTTATGAAGCAATCTTCTATACTCCGGTGTGCTGGGTTAAAAGCATAAGATGCAGTGCTATTTTTTAGAACAGAATTTCAGTGCTCATGCTTCTGAAATTCTTTCCAGGAATGCATTGATAATATTCTGTGACTGAATACACTTGCTAAGTCTTTAATTTGCTTAATATCTGTGACAAGATAGTTAATAGAGGCATGAATTTAAAAGGTGGTGTAATATATATTGTATATACTGTATTTATATTATACTAATCCCATGCTTCAGGGCTTCCAATGATTACTTTTGGGGGCTAGAAAGAATTTTTCCTTCTTTGATCCATAATATGAGTTCTTTTTTCACATTCCTCTGGGCAATGGAGACAGGCAGAGAAGTATGCAGTATTTTCAGTGGCATTAACTTCACACGTCTGGTTGGTATGTAGTGCTCACAAACTCAGGATTAAACCACTGATTAGATATGGGGTCAGGAAATGATTTTCCTATGGGTGAGACTGACAACCTAAGTTGTATTTTTTTGACCTTTTCCTATACCTGTAACATCACTTGCTTCCCAGCATGTTGGAGAAATTTTACTTGAAAAAATCTCTTGCTGGCAGGTATTGGCAAGGACCTTTGTGGCACATTATATTTATGTAGCTTACATTTTTATGAAAAGACTCATGTTTGTTGCAGACTGTACATACCACACGTATGGTCTAGAGCATAGATACTCTATGGAGCAGGCAAGATGATAGACAAAAAGACAAAATTCTTCAATATGACAATGGTAGATCACTGGAACAGATTGCCCAGAGAGGTAGCGGAGGCCCCATCCCTGGAGATATTCAAGGTCAGGCTTGATGGGGTTCTGAGCAACCTGATCTAGTAAAGATGTCCCTGCTTACTGCAGGACAGTGGATTACACTAGATGACCTTTAAATGTCCCTTCCAACCTAACGCATTCTATGATTCTATGAGTCTACGATTTGTAATGCACTAGCCCATGACTGCAGTGCTAGACACACTGGTGTATGTCAGCCCTTCAGTTCCTATTTTCATAGAATCTCAGCCTGGTTTGGGTAGGAAGGGACCTTAAAGATCACCTTCTTCCAATCCCTCTGCTATATGCAAGGCTACCTCCCACTAGTTAGGGTGCCCAAAGCCCCATCCAGCCTGGCTTTGAATGCTTCCAGGGAGGGGGCAGCCACAACTTCCCTGGGCAATCTGTCGCAGTTCTGTTTTCATGAGTTTCAAGCAATCACATCGGAGATAGGCTGGAACTGAACTTGATATCTGCCACCAGGTTTCCAACTCCAATCTTTCCTTTATTTCTGTAGAGAGACAACCAGGCAACGAATGGCAAGATGAGGGTAATGGGGACGGAAATCAAATGGCTGGCAGCCTGTGTGCAGCAGTGTTTGGAACAGCCACCGACTGCAGGCTGGTGTATGGAAAGCAAATTGGCTGGAGGGGTATGGAAGGCTTTGTTTGTTTCCATTTCTATTTTGCATTGAAAAAAATGGCCATGGTTTCTTCTAGGTTACACACAGTGCCTGCAGTCCCAAGCCTGATGCCTCATCTGTTTTTTCTTTTCTTCACCTAAAGCTAATAGTAGTGTAAGAGTGGGAAATTGTAGATATGTTTCTGATTTAAATAGAGAGTACAATGTGAACCTATTAGATTAATAGTTATAATGAAACCTGCAAGCATTTTTCTTGGCAGTCATTTCAATCACTTCATTGTAAGCAATCCAACTTTCCTGTGTTTCCTCAGTGAAGCATATTTCCAGAGAATTCAGTCTTTCCAAGTGCATTGTCAAGTGCTGATAAATTTTTATGAGCTTCAGCTAGTGGGTGACAGCCACCATGGATATCAGAAATTATAGGAGAGCACTTAATGTCTGCTAGTCCTCCTTTGGAGTACATCTGCTTCAAGTGTCAAATCATAACTGGTATAATCTGTACTTTTCCCCTTCTGCTGTTGGAGTAATAACCAAAACTCTCCTCAGAAAACCCAAACAAGGTTGCATTTGAATAATAGACATTTTGTCAAAGTTCATGCTAATATCATAAAGTCCAGCAAAAACTGGGATGGCCTGGGATGCTAAAATACTGCATCTTTGCTTACCCGCAGTGAAGTGAGCTAGAAGGAGGCTTTTGCTGACCTAAAGCATTCATAAGTGACTGTCTCTTGTGTTGAGCTGGGACATGTTACAAAGATTACACCAGTCATGGTAGGACTGGCCTATGAACTGAGGCCAAAATGAATTTTACCTCCCTTTAGGCAACTGAGATTCTTAATCTAGAAATAGAGCCCTTGCTATGCATAGTCAAGGAAAAGAGGATTTCAGCACCTTATGATATCAGCATTTACCCTAATACATTATTAAAGTAGGAGAAAAAAAATCTACACATTTCTAAACCAATATAGGTATTGAGAGCAAGGGACTTGAGGAAAGCAGAATTGACAGCCACTGTTTTAATTATTGTTATGTACTTAGCTATAAACTGGTAAGCACCCCAGAGGAAATTAGCTATCTTACAGTATTTTTCATCCTAAGAACTCAAGGTCTTTTGTCAAAATGGTGGGATTAAAGTAGAGAAATGATTAAATATTTTGCTGGAATATCATACAACAGAGAGACAAGACTTCCAGTCTAGTGGACCGTGTAATAGAACATATCATGTTAGATGTCCCCAAAGTGCCCTAGTGATAGCTTTTGGAGCAATAGCTCCAAATTGTTGATATGGATATGCTTTAAACACTGGATGGGCAGTCCAGCAGTAATGAGCTCACCCAGGTAATAAGCGGAGGAGGAGGAGAGAGACAGGAATGCCTAGGCTCTGTAGAATGGATCTTGCACAGTGGCTGCCATGGGGCTCAGTCGATGGACATGTTGCACTCAAAAAGCAGAGAAGGAAGCTCTTCCAATAAAGGGCTATTGAGCTGGAAAGAAGGAAGTGATTTGAGTGGAGCATGGCAAGAAAATGTAGAACTGGGATAATAAACAGAGGTGGTTCACTGGAGTGTATAAGCAAGAATTAGGGGTAGGGGAAGGTGGTAATTAGCTAACAGTAGTAGAAGCAGTTTTGGCATATAAATATACAGCTTATTTCTAAGGTACAACTCACAGTACAGTTAAAATATCCATGACAATTAAGTATTTTGACTTCCATGTTGTGAAGTCTGTACCACTCTACAGTGAAGTCACGGCAAAGACTTTGTATCTTATGATTTTTATAACAGAAAGAAGCACTTGCTTCTGTAGGCGTACCACACTGCAGGAGGCTATATTAAATATTTTCTTTTTCAGGAGACTACACTGAATAATTTTTATTCAGTTTGAAAAGACTTCCACTTTGCTTTGATTATGATATTTCATTGTTGTCCATTTATTGATGACATAAGCTTGGTGCATGACACATGCAATCAAAACCCATCAATGAATAACCATGAGATAACAAGAAATAAAGACTGTGAACATAGAAAAAGGCATCAGTCATATGAAGCTATCTTTGCTGTTAAGTAATGTGTTTGTATCAGTATCTAGCCCTCCCTCAGAGGGAGCAGATTCTTCTTTCTTTTTTTTTTTTTTTTCCTTCAAGATGTCTAAAAGCAAAGAATTGCTTAGCCAGGTTTGTATATAGACTCACCATTTTTAGAAGTGTAGGCATTTGCTGCTGATGGAAAACCTCAAGGATTGATGTATTTTTTGGCATTTTTCCCACAGTGACAAATTGTCCTCTATTCAGTGATTCATTATTCCAGGTGATGAACTCTTGCCAAAATTTTCAAGCTCAAATAACTAAAACTGGATACCCAGAGAAAAGGTTCCTAAATTGTTCACACATAGTTCATATTCCTGACAACAAATGAGATAAATTAAGGAGTATTGCACATATGAAGCAACTTTGAAAAGAATTTTATTAGGTCATTTAGATGACAAATGTGGTTGCTTAAGTTTGAAAATAATGTCTTCAGATTTCACCTGAAGAAGCAAAATTCATAAAAGATACACAGAGGGAGGACAAGTGAATATTTAAATGTTTGAATAAATGGGAGACTGATATGGCAAGGAAAATTGTTAGTGGTAAATGATTTATCATTTTCTAGGTAGCACATTTTTTTATAGTTCATTTCCTCTCCAATGTGAAATCTATAAAAAGAATCTTCCAGGAAGTTGTACCAGAGTGCAGGGTTTCATTAACATGTTACAATTATCCTGCAGCCATTCCTTGCTGTTAATCACAACACCACAACAACTTCTAAAAATACGGAAACACAAAAGGGTAGCTATTATGAACAGATTAATTTTTCCCCTCTCCACACAAAAGCAGGAGTTTAAGAAAACAACCCGAACTGTTCATCATAAGTAGGCTTTAATTTGTATCTACACCATGTTCTTCTCACTTCATTAGCCTCAGAATTTGTGACTGATCAGCACTGTTTGGGCAGCCTATTGTCAAGTTGGAGATGTCAGAGGCAATTACTTTCACGGATTTAAGATTTTATCATACAAAATCTCTTTTTAGCTTCCTCAGTGGACAACACAAGTGAGACCATTTGTTAAGCATTTCTTCATATCTTATCAATTGCTCAGAGTTTGCATCTCACCACAGATTATATCTCATTTTGCATGTGAACAACAAGCAAAGGAGAACCTTAACTAAATTTAAGTTGCCTCTTCCTTGAAACCTAATTGCTTGCCTGAGGCAGGGAAGGCAAGGGAGAGTAGGTGGGACAGGTGAAGTTGAGCAGTGTTTAAAACTTTCATAGTCACACATAGCTCCTTCAATGGGTAAGTCTGCAGACCTGTACTTGAGGCAACCTATGGCCAACTTTTCATTCAGGGAACTGCAATCATGTTAGTAGATGTGTAGATGATGGGGAGTACTCTTTTCAGGTGTTTGGGCAATAAACTTGGAAGAACAGCTGACAAAGGAGAACTGGTCTCAGCCATGTCTTCAACAGTTTCAATATGGAGATTACCGAAAGGATTACTGAAAAGCTGGGAAAACTTTACTCATGCTATCTCATACAATATCATTTTCATTCCACATATCTTTCTCTAGAAAAGTCTCTGAGAGTTTTTCAGTTATACTGGTGGCATTGGTACTAGTCCAGCAGCAGCTTTTCTTCCATCTTTGGCCCCCCTCCCCCTTCATTTCAAAGTTTATCATATGTGTACAAATAGGTTAAAGTTGATGTTTTCCTTAAAAACTGGAGCCTTGCTTTCTAAGATAATTTTCAGTATAGGTTTTTAACATTGCATCATAACATTATTATAGAAACAAAAATCTTGCCATGAAAAGATTTTGTATTATAGGAATGGTACATATTTTAATACCTTTGACCAGCAGGATGGAGAATGTGACCCATGAAGATTTCTTCCAGCTTCTGTATGGAAAATTTCTGTTTTCCTCCAGTTATAGTACTATTTGTATGCTTTTGTCCCACAGTAATATCACAAGTTTAGGTGTATTCATAAGGCCTCTTGTTCACATGTTGTCCATGAGCAGAGATATTTTATAATATATAATAAATATTTTATAATATTTTTCTTTGCTAACCTGTTTTATGTGAAAAAAATTCAGTTTTAAACTGAAAGGAAGGCTTTGCAACTTTGGTATTCTTTGAATAGTATTTAGTAACAGTGGATATCTGAGCTTTTATCTTTTCTTGTTCTTGCTATTTTACTGTATGGCTGTGGGCCTAATCTTCTCATATTCCTGATTTAAATGGCAGTAAGTTTTGTTTAAGTATGGCTTACAAATGGGTGATTAATTATTAACTAACAATCCAATCACCTGAAAGCCTAGTACTTGGCACCCCAAGTATTTTTTTTTTGTTAATTTTATTCTTATCTGCTAAATCTGACCCAATGTCATCATACTTAAGAAAGCACTGAAAAACCCAAAGCTAAAAGTGAGCCTGTACTTGGACAAAAACATACTTATGCTAAAGCCATTTGTTTAAAAAACATTTAAAATTATGAGTTCAATCATAATAAACTGATGTCCTTCTGAGAGTCATTGAAGTTCTCCATGGTTAAACAAATAGAGTAGATTCTGATTCTGCAATCAGATATATGTCTGCTTAAAGGAACACTGGACTTTAAACAGCACTCAGAGGGTGTCAGGGGCTTTCTCAGGTACTTGTCATCATGCCATCCTTCTCCTCCAAATGCAAATTATGATACTGTGTCAGAAAACACATGCCATTTAACATTTGATAGTGTCCCCTGGATCTCATTCTATCCCTCCTCAAAAATCTCTTTGTCCACCTCACTTTAAAAGTGAAAACAGTAACCTCATCACCTCAACTCTTGGTCCCTTTTCCTTCATAACCTCATCACCTCAACTCTTGGTCCCTTTTCCTTCAGAAATTCCCTTTCTCTGTGGATTGGAGTATCCTCTTTTCCCCAGATTTCATTTAATTTAGGACTGAGGAATAACTGACCGTGGAGAGATGGTCTCTATCCAGACAAAAGGTAAAGTTGCCTCCTGGCCCAGCAACATGTACAACCCAACTGAAGGTCACTTGTCCTTTCTCCCCAAATATGTTATGCATTAACCTCAGGCAATCTCTCTCTTCGAGTTAGCAGTAATGCTGGGAATAGTTAATGTCGAAGTGGAAGAGGGCAAAAGAATAAACTGGCTCTGGGTATGGGGAGTAGGTAAGGCTGCCTCTCCAATCAGGATAGCAGCACCTAGAGAAGGATGGTCTAGGGCTGTGGGCAGTGAGGAAATGCTGGTCCTTAGTTCTGTCCCACCCACATAACCCGTTTCTGTGAAGGCCTCTTACACAGACCACATTGCTTCAGTTAGGTCTGTGTTAGATTTGTAGATTTCTTTGTTTATGGTGTCATGTGAAGCAATACTTTAGGTAGAAATATGTAGAAAGAAAGGTTGCATTCAACACTGTTGTTCTTAAAAATAAAAAATACCAACAAAAGAGGTGGTGAATGTTTCCATATATGCACAAATTTATTTGCTAGCTTAAAATACAAAGGGAATTCCCACCCTAAGTTGCCACATCAAATCTAGCCTTCTGTTTTTTCTAATGTTTTCTCTTATACCTGACACATACCAGAATGAACCACCCATAGGTGCTTCAATGAGGATTCTCTAAAGTCAGAAATCACTCATTATCAACCGCCCTAAAGAATTAAAGTATTTCTCTTCTATTCTCCCTATTAGATTTGCGTATGCTGCAGAGCTAACCAACTTTGAGCAGAAAGAATAATAATAAATAATTCCCTTTCCTTCAGCAAAACAACTTAATTTAATTTGACCAGCCACAGGAAAAAAAAAAATCCAAAAACTCCAAAGAAATAATCCCTTCAAGCAAAACATCACTCTTCTGCCAAACTGTGTTTCCCAAAGTGTCACAGACCGAAAACCAACATTAACACTGCCTTCTCAGTCATATAATGGCAAAGCAGGGAGTCCAGGATGCAAACAGGTCATCCAAAGAGCAGCTTCTCATCTCACCAGCCCACACTGCTGCACAACAAACATGAAATATTTAAATGGCAAATGCAATATTTAAATGGCAGACCAGATAAGACATCGCTCTTGTTATAATTACATTTTGACCTTTTGAGTTGCATAATATTAATTGTATAACCAATCTAATTTCTTCTTGTGCTGTCCCTTGAAAGAAGCCAACTCTCTGTGATTCTCACCCTCTTGTAAAATCTCCTGGAAGCTCATGTTCAGAAGTCCCCTGGAAGGCCAAGGCTGTTTCAAACCACCCACCTATCAGCTTTATCTTCTAGTGCTCTAAGCTGGTTCATGCTCTTATTTGACATGATATACTTTCCTCTTCTATGACAAATTTATATTAAATTGCTCTTTTCTGAGTGCTATGAATACAGCATGTAACAGTAATGGAGTATTTGAAAGAGTTAGATGGCTAAACTTTTAAAAACGCTTTCTGATTATCATGTAACATGCTTCAGACTGAGTTTCTGTTTCTACAGATGTTCCATTTCCTTCAATATATTTTGGTTGCACTTTTTTTGACAAGTTATGATATAAAGACACATTATCATGGTGTGAACCAATGGTTAATTGAGTTGTGTCAAACAAACCAGCAGGTTTTTCTGTGTGTTTCCTATAAGGCTATTTGCTTTGTATTCTGTGCCTTTAATATTTGTGTTGTAGCTTTGGCCATGGTTCTGTTATAATTATTTCAGACATTTAGTTAGCCATTTGAGAGATGGGTTGTTACCAATAGGAATATTTTCAAGGACACTTCTAAAGCAAATAACCAGACAGGACTTCTTAGAGGCTTTGATGTCCTTTGTTTTTCAAACATTTGCACTGACATATTTTCCTATATAATTATCACAATCACAAACAAGATCTGATCAAAGCATCATGCTGCTTATGAAGGTTGAAACTTTTAACTTTTCATTCTTGGTTTTAGAGAATTTATGCTTATGGTTTTAAAAGCACCCAGGGAAGCTTTAGTTGGCAGGTGAACATACATTTGAGTGTCTCTGATACAGTCATTTTTTTGTGGTTTTATGTGCAGAACAGGTACTGGATCTACCTTCCAAGTTAATATTATGGCACTGTAGTATAAGTACTGAAATGAAAAGCGCTACTATAGTTTTTAATCATTGTGTTTTGATTAATCAGTAAGAAGGAAAGCTAAAGACAATGATGATTTCTTCTGCATTATGCCATACTAAAAGTGAATATTATAATTGATTGACATAGACCTACTGGCACACAGAAGCAGGAAAACACAATGCATGAAAGTGGTGGCCAGCCCTGTGGTCAGACAGCTCACACACTTTCTCTACCAGGGAGGGCTGTGCACAGTGAACATGCAGTGCTTCTTACTTATGCCAGCTGCAGGTTGGCCCCAGAGAGCAGGAGTAGCAGTAATCATCAAAACACTTCACGTCTGCTCTTGGTGCTTTTCTTTTTCTTGGATGTTTCTTATTACTGCACAAGGCTGTGAGATCTTTCTCAGAAATATACTTCCCATGCCCACCTCACAGTCCTGAGGCTAGATGCAAGTCCCTCACCTGGTGGAAGGACTGCAGGGTCCCCCTTCAGCAAAGGTGTAGGCTGTGGATACCAGAGTAATTCACTTGGCTGTTGTGTTGTGCAGCAACCTAGCTGCAGGCATGGAGGAGGGTGGGCTGATGAACTATCTCCATAAACTTCAGATGCTTCAGAGGCCATGAGTTGAATGTCTCTACAGGAGTTCAGGACAGGAAGTATTGTCTTCCTGTCAGTCTGCCCACAGCTCTCACTCACCAAGTGGCTGTGTTATCAGTTTCCAGACCTATCATAATTTGTGACACCAGTCCTGCATCTATGTGTATGTGAACACAGATCCTTTGCTCAGGCTGTGCTCCGGTAGTGCCAAGAGGACAGAGTTCTCATCAGGTGGCTTATTCATGTCAAACAATTTGTGTTACTGGCATTGCTACCACTCTTCCTGTTACCACAGTTATTTCACTACTTTCTCCAATCTTCATCTAGCTGACCTTTGTTGGTCTTCATCTAAGCTTCCTATCTTTCTTCTGCTCCCAGCCTTGCTTTTAATGTCTTTCACAATGCAGAAGGACAAAAAAAGCCATCATTTATTTTTGTGCCCATGCACATTATTACCTTCCCATCCTATTAATTGCATTCTTTGTATGAAATTTAATTTAGCTGCTGCAGCTGTACTCATTCTTATTGCTTAAAATAAATATATTAAGAGGTGGAGAAAATGGTCAGGTATTCAAGGAAAGTGCTTGTGCTTTTGCTTGTTGCTGACATTTGTAGTGCTTTTTAAGATGCCTGAGCTGCTATAATATCTTTCTGCAGGATAAGATGACTGAAGAGACTATTTCAGACTCTAATTTTGTAATCAAATTAACATCTCTGGTAACACTGAGGTGGAACTTCAAGTTCCCATTGTGTTTTCCAAAAGGAATAGGAGATTAACTGAATATCTTAAGCTATGTTACAGTCACAGCAGAACTGGAGATGAGCCAGCACTAAGGTCTCTGTGGCAATTTAACTAGATGCTCAAGTGGGATGGTGTTTAAGAGAACAACTTTCATGGACTATTGACATGCTTTAAGTAAACCACATACTAAAAGTTTACAAGCTCCAGGTTTTATGTTGAATATAAGTGGCAGCAACACTGGTATGGAGCAGACACTTGTGTTATAGGACCTTTATTAATTCTGTATTTGCACAGTCAAGGCCAAGGGTCTTTACTATAAATAAAGCAAGCAAATAATTAAGAAGCAATATATTTTGATCTTTCTCTGTAAAATTGCTGCATGATGCTGAGCTTATTTTTAAATGCATTCTTTGAAACAGTACTTGAAGAGTAAAGAGACTTTAAATCGGTGGATTATAGATTCCTGTCAATATCTCTTGAATAAAAGGCTTTGTGAGCAAGTACAGCATTGATGTAGCTTTCACGTGCTTTTATTGTAGTTCCACCATATATGCTCAGATTGCCTTTTTGATATCCACTCCTACCTCTTTCCATGTGGAAGATTTGTTCTTACCTCTTACTCCTGTGCAAATTGCTGCCCTTTCTAATGATAACAGAGAAGATCTGGGACATGACTAGACTGCTACATTCTATGATTTTCAGTGATCTGCCTGATAATGTGGGATGAAGCGCATGAAAAAAGCTCAGATAACATAGCAGCTGTGTGGGCCTCTCTACTTCTGTCTTGATCATAAGATGTACAATGTAAAACAATTTTTTCTCCATTTTTCTTTACATGTAGAAGTTGAGTTTTGCTGGGAATTTTGTTCCACAGAGCATTTTCTTGCTTTGGGTACATAGTATCTGGCATGTTTCAAGAGTTAAAATAAATTCTTGTTTTCCAGTGTTGGGGGGGAAAAAGTAGATATAAAAATGTGGGGAAAGAAGTGAAATGCTCTGGACAGACATCCAAATGATACATATAGAAAATGATTATATTTGAAGCTTAGGGTGACAAAGTAGAGAAAGATATTTCATACTGCCCTGTTGTATGTGGAGGAGTGTAATCCATCAACTACTTTGATAAGACTCACCAGTTATTTTGGAGACTGCCATGTGATGATCTCACGAACTGAATCAATTTAGGCATTCCAAACAAATGTCCTTTAAAATGCCCAAATGATGTGTATGAAGAAATGATTGTAATGTTTGTGTCTAGGGATCAATGCATTTTTCTTCATTTGTGTTATGCTGTGACACTGCTGCAGCTTCTGGAGTTGCATTTCAGTAGGGCTTGCTGTTGATTTATTTTTAATTTGATCTTAATCAGCTCTGTGTTCCTATCCCCTTTCTTTTTGTCATTTTATTTACTTACGTATCAGAACAGTTCCTCAATAAGAGGCATGGAAAGAGAAAGCTCACATTGTCTGGCTTCAGTAACCATCAGCTGTATTACCACATGCACATCTATCAAGATTAGCTACTTTTCCAGTACATAAAATCCATTTATGTAACAAGAAAATCAAATAAACACCACTGTGTTTTCTTAAAATCTCTAGTGTCCATGCCTTTCTTTGGCCACATAAAAGTGATTTCTGGGAATTTAACAGCATAAAGTTTAGCTGTTGTGTTAAAGTCTCAAGTGAACTGAATAAAGAACTGGACCTGTCAATATCCTATGTGAAAGGGGAAAACGGGTGAGGTTGCCTCTCATTTGAACAATGTGAATCTAAGTAAACATTTTGTTATTTCAATATCATTTTACATCTGATACATAGACGCTTGCCCAGCTCTCTTACCAGTCAAAACACATCGGTCTCCTCCAATTGTCCTGGAGCAGAGGTGTGGAGTGGTCTCCCAGTTGGTTCACAGCCACCATCATTTATCCCTTCCTCCAATGGACAGTGGTTGTCCAAGAGACCCTCAGGAGGCGAATCAGTCACCTATCACAGTTTTTGGAGAAGGACAGCCCAGGGAAGGTTGCAGCAGCTCCTCAAGAAGTAAAAGTGTTACTGTTTCTTGTGGTTTATTTACATTGGGCACACCCATAACCTGCATGAGAAAAGTTCCCTGTAAAGTATGAAGATGGATGTTTCAGAGAGGAAGCCTAGTGCCAGGACAGGCTTATAAGGCTAAAGAATACTATGCAGGATCATTTTAGGGCAGATTCTGATTAACTGTTCATTACTATTATGTCTGGATCACAGCATTGGCACTTTTCTATGGTCAGCTGTTTGGATAGTGTGCTCATTATCTGAAGGTAAAAGAAATGAGGGGAAAAATGAATTTCTTATTTGCAGTTTTTTTCTCTGGCTGATTATGTTTCTTTATTGCATATAGATCCTTTCTAAAATTAATGAGGGTTTCTGAGTGGATTCCCCATTAGCAGCAGCAAAAATGGACCAAACTTTTTAACTATTTCCCTAGATTTATGGGTATCTGGAGCTCAAGGAAACATAGTATGAATACATGGAATTTTTTGTCCTGGCCTTTTCATAATTTTATCCATAAATAAATAGCATTTGATTACCTACTCCTCATTTCCCAGTCCTTCAGTATCCTTCATCTTAATTTCCCAGTGGGAGTCAACAACATTCACTTTCACATGTTCTTTTTCAGGATGGTATTTCTACATGGGAACCAGGATATGTGAGTGTGTGGGGAAGGGAATGATGGTCACCAAAACTGGGAAATGCTCCTGGACCCCATAGAACAGACATAGGTTATGTCAATATCATGCCATGTGTCACAGTTTAAGGCATTTCCCAGAAAATAATCTGAAATTATTCTATTCACGTCAGCTCCAGGGGATTGATTATTTGGTATTTTCAGAGCAAGCCCTCTACATATTCCTTAGCATGGATTTAACTTTTGTTATTTCTTCCTTGAGAAAGCAAATGGAGACATATACGTGTTTGTGAAAGTTGATCTATGGGGCATATCTTAATTCAGAAGATGTGTATAAAGAGAAAGGTAGCTCCTTCTTCACTGAGCATTCACCTAGTGTCAGCTAGGCATCAAAGTGTTGTGAGCGCTATGTAGGTCATTCTTTACCCAATAATGTCTATTTGAGGAAGGACTTGGGAGAGAGGGGTATTTCAAGTTAGAGCCAAAGAATACTACGCTGTATTCTGTGAATGTAAATATCTGCTATGTACTGTGTTCGGCAATAGTTAGGGTTGTAAATCCTTCATTTTCACGAGCACTAAATTCACCTACAAATTTTAAAAAGTACCTCTCATTTTTTCTGAGTGCTGTGTCACAGAGGAAAGCTGAATACATGACTAATGCTTGGGCTAAATGCCTCCTTTGGAGAAGCTGATTTAGGTGAAATATCTAAGGAATGTTAATCCTTTTAGTTTTAGTCATGTTTACAACTGGCCATTTTAAAGTGGTGCAATGTAAAAATTCAGACATCCCTAAGCATGTTATATCTGCAGAGGGTGTAGAATGATTTATCAAGTTTTTAGCTGGTATCCTCTTAAGCTCTCATCATTGCATGATTTTGCAGGGCTTGCAATATTTCACAAATGCAGTAAGGTTCCTTCAGAAACCCTTGTGAACCTTGGCTCACAGGTAGTGTAATCTGACACAATCCATGTAGGCTTTTGTTTACTCTGCACATCCACTAATAAATCCTCAGCAAGCTCTTGTTTACAGTTTGAGGAAAGCTGGTGTGTGAAGATAGCAGGGCCACACAATCTGTGGTACTGCTGCCCTTTTTAACTGTGGTCTGGAGCAAGCCATGTCAAGCCCCCTGAAGGATGGTGGACTGCAAAAGGCAGCAGTAAAAACCACAATACCTGGGCATTTAAGAAGTCAAGGATTTAAATAAGCAGCCAAAATCAACCAGACCTTGATCTAATGGGTCTGAAAATAGACACAGAGAAGCTTTGGAGGGTAGCTGAGGACTTCTACGTTTGGTAGGTGGAGAGCTTTTTTATGTTTCTAGAAAGCAGTGTTTGTGTGCATTTCCAGGCTCATGGCCTCCTTATGTATTGCTGCCTGGAAGGAGATACATGCTTCTCTTCAGAAAAGAGGGAAACAAGGGATGAATAATCTCTTTCCTCATTTCTGGGCCTGCATAAAGATAGGAACCCTAACGGCTGGAAAACTTTACTTCAAGTAATTACTCCAATTTTACCAGTGTGTTAGGACACTGCCAGAAATTCTTAGAATCCTTTGGCTCTAAGGTAAAAGCAAAAAACCCACAAAAAAACAAAGCAACCTAAAATCAACTTGAAGTTGGTCTTATTTGAGTCTTTGCAACTTAACTTTCTGGCTTCATCCAAGTTGTCAAATACCATGAGAAAAATCCCATCTTGGCACTTTTGAAACTTTTGATCTTGGCACTGTTCCAAAACGGAAAGTCCAGGAACTAATAGAATTTGACTTTCAGTTTGTCTGGAATTGGTGTGGAAGGCTTTGGTAGGGTTGTATTCAACCTGTAATGTTTTCCTCTTTACTGAAGTTAAAATGCAGGTATGAACATACTGTCTGATGCTGCCTAGTTTAGATGGTCTGAAGAAACCATGTAATTTGGGGCTGGTATTGAAATAGTCATGGAACTGTATTTCTTTCTGTCTGTTTATTTGCATTACTTCTCTCCATGTCATGTATTGTTCATCTTGATTTAATATTTAGGTTCAACTACTAGACAGAGGCTTATAAGTGGGTAGACTTTTTTTTCTTGAAGACTTTTGTTTTGTTTTTAATTAAAAATGATATCCACTGAGTAGTATTCATCACACCTAGACATTTGCAATGTAGACACACCGACTGTCTTGAAATCTGTGGAAAGAAATAAATATTCCCAGAAGGCAATTCACTTGGCCTGTGTGCGTGCTTACTCTGGGAGGTGATTCATGCTTTTAAAGTTCCTATTTTTTTCAATGGATTGTAAATGACTAACTTTTAGACCAGTACTTCGTACTTCTAAGTCATAGATGTCTAAAATGTTATCAATCCTACCTTAAAGCATGTATGCATGGAAAACAGCACAGCACTGGAGTGAGGGATTGTAAGTAAGGGGTTTGTTAGTTCTGATACTATTTTGCTGAATTTGATCATGTTTTTCTGTGTTTTTCTTAGCAAGACTTAGCTAAGTGTGCTGTATGCTGTGTCCTCTGCAGGTACAAAGGGTATCTCTCGGTAATAGAAATTTTCTTCTGCAAAATTGTAGACCAAACCTAAATGTAATAGTATATACGTGCCTCTTAAAATCCCATATATAAAAAGATTCACAGGGATAAAAACTCCATACATGCAGGTGTGGCTTAGACTAAACCCTAAGTAGTAGTTTGGAAACTGAAAAGTCAACAATGCAGTCAAAAATTTCTTCAATGGTGTTGTGTTTATAATTATTTTTATGTTCAGATCTGCTTAAAGGGAAGGTGAATTCAGGCCTGAGGTCCTCCTCCAGGTGATCTCTGAAGTAATCAATGATTTTTTTCTCCCTAACTTCAGTCCACTGTTTCTTGTGCATACCAAGTCTTCAGTAACTTCCAGCAAAAATTCAGAGGTCACTGAGAGGTGAAGTAACTTTATAAATTACAATCTGGCATTTTCTATTTCCGGACTGACTTTACTGATGTAAAACTACAAAATCATACCAGTCCCCCTTGCTTACTCATAAAGCATCCACCAGAGAAGGTGACTGATATTTTGCTAGTATAAATGCATTGATTTACTTAGTTTTTAATATATCAATAAGGATTAGCTAACACAATACCCTCACGTTTTTTGGGAACCCTTCTTCTAAGCTGTTCTTCAAGAGGATAAATGTGTGCAGCCTGCCTTTCAACTACTTCAAAATTGCATTTCTTATGTCTCAAGGAGGAGACATTTGGCACTTAATTTACAAAAAGCATTTTGTCAGAATTATGTCATGTTTATTACAAGAGTATTATAACATTCTTCTTTAGTTCTGCCAGGTAGATTTGCAGCGTAATTTGATGGTGGAACTTCTGGCAGCATTCTGTTTCTCCTTTTCCTGGCGTTTCTCACCCGAGTGTTAAAAGATAGGTCATGAAAGTTGATCTGTGGGGCGCATCTGTGCTGAGGAGGGAAATGGAATTCCATCTTCACTGTGCATTCCATAATTACCTAAGTATGCACGAAACATGAGCGTGCATTGGCCTTGGTGGCACATTAGTGAGTTGGTGATATGTAACATGAATTGATGTGTGAGATTGGATAGTACCAACTGAACTGATTGCTTAACTAGAACAGGACTGAATTGTTTGCATTACCTGTATTTGGAAATTATAAACTTGCTCTGGATATTTTGGATGGGTAATTTTCAAGCTACATGCCATTTGACGACTGTCAATTTTAACTACTCATTTGTCAGAACTTGGAGATTAATCATGAAGTTCAATTTTTGTTCTTTAATTGCACGACTGAAATCTTTTAACAAATGAATATTTTTTTCCACATAATATACCTTGGGTGAGAAGTTTTTAAGATTTGGGGACATTTTTAAAGTTAAATTATCATTTCAATATTCGTGCATAATGCATATTGGAAGTACAAGCTCAGTGTGTTGAATTCAATCTGTGTGCTAGACAAAGCATTTTGTGGATCTTTTTCTGTCATTCAGATTTAATTAATATACCTGCATCTTGATAATGATTATGTATATCAAAAATCCATTAAAGATCATCTACCATGCAAGAAATATGTTTGTGAAGCTCTTCTTTTCGTATTACAGAGTATCTGGAAAATGGATACTAAGCCCTTAAACACTGACATGCAATAACCATCTCAATATGGCTCTGGAAAATGTGTCAGATGGAACAAGTAATTAGTAAGTGGCATGAACAAAGAGAAATCACTCCTAGTTAAGTAGAATATTGTAAATAATGGATTTTATTCAAACAAGCAAGGATCTGAATTACTATAAAGTAAATATCAATTATTCATTTAGTTTAATATTTTATTGCATCCCTCATAAACATTTACATTAGAACAGCAGTGAGCGTGCCCTAGAGATTCAGACTAAGCAAACAAGCTCCCCTCCTGCTTCCTAGGTTTACAGTCTGACTGTCCATCACCACGTGAGCTCAGATTGGAATGAGTTGAAAATGGTATTGCTTGCAGAAACTCCAGGTAATGCCAAGCTGCTCCATCATGCAGTGAACCAAATGAGTATCTGAAACTATAATATCTTGCTTAGAGTGGGATAATATGCCTCACATAATAGTCTCATTTAGACGGTGTGCTTGTCTAGTGGTGAAGAAGCATGAACTGAGCCATATAAGCACCTGTATATGGTAGTTTTGAAGAATCCGACTGAGAGACTACTAACTTATAAGAGTTCTGCAGTAGGTGCAGTGCCTGACTGACAAAGCAGGACATCAACATCTTCTCCTCATTTAGGGCAAAAGGGCCTAGGGTTAGATGAAGCCCTTGCACAGAGTCTCTGTGGATGAGCAAAACATCCCTGGAAGGAAGAAGCTGCCAGGAAGGAAAGCTCCACCAACTTTTAAACTTATTTTTCTACTGTTGCCTGAGCCCTAGTTTGAGAGAATTGACTCCGAGGATATGCAGGTGGTTCACTTTCTGTGGCTTCATCTTGCCAGGATTTTCATTACAATGCCTGCATTGCAGGTTGCATTCTAGGCTAGAAACAACCAAGCCAGCTTAAAGTAACCTCGCTTAGTACTGGCAAGGCACCCAGCCATGACACAATGGCCTTCCGCAAAGCCTGATTTATTCCGTTTCTTATTTAGGGCTAGTTAGTGTATTTCTGAACAGTAGTTCAATCAGCTGGCCGTGTAGATATACTGCCAACCAGGGTATTAAGTCATGGCTATTCTCATAGCCATGCTGTGCTACGCCTACATATATGCTGTAAGAAATGGACTTAGGCAATATTTCGTATCTCATGGGTCATTAAACAGGCGTCACATATCAACAGGCTTCCATCAGTATCAAGTAGGGCTAGAATTTACGTAATGCTGAATACCATACTCACGCTCTTCCTTGATTGATTTTGAGTACTTTTGTGGGGATGCAATTTCTTATTTTAATACTACCTTATTTCACTTTTTTTTTTTTTAACCTTTCAGACTTCTAATTTCTGTTTTAATACATGTGATTTAGTGCAAAATCAGAATGAATGGAATCAGAGGAGCAGCTGTTTTGAATGAAATCCTGGACCATACACCCTGAGAATAGGGGAGTGCAAGCTTCTGGAAACCTTACAGAATGATGTTATCATAAAGTGCTGATTCCAGAAGAAGTAGCTAACTTATCTGGAAAAACTACTTGATGCCTCACTGTTTGACATCTGCGATTGAGGGCCAGAGCTTCATATAGTGTTCAGGAACCTGATGTTGCAGGAAGGTATTTTGGTAGGTCTTTCTAGGTTTGAAATGTGTATTTTCAAGCATCTAACTTTCATGGAAAACCTCAATCTGAGGAGTCTTGAAAATGCCAAGGGTGGCTTCATATGGTCTTCATGCCCTTTGGATTGCTCTCTTAGCAGCATACTCAGAGAGTTATTTAATTTTTCATCCACATTATTGGAACATGTGGGAGCACAGTAAGATCAAAAAGCCTCTTCACCCTGAGGACAAATTGGACTATTTGATGGAGCTCTAGATTGACACCAGACAGGTAGACAAGATATCTGGGCTGTGCATATAACTCACTCCCTGTTTCTGTGGGTAATCATGAGTGACCCAATAGGCCAACACTATGTCTAGTCACAAAACAATTTTGTGAATTTTTCAATCATAAGCTTCATGGCCTGTGTAATGATCACGGCTATGTTTATCACTACTTGGCAACAGTTTATCATGACACAAAAAATTCATCATACTCACGAGAAAAGTGAGTGTATTCTGAGGAACCAGCTCTTTCACTTAATTCACATAAGATCGGATGTCAACTGGACACACAAAAAATAAATTCACTGTAAAAGCTCTTGTCTGAGATGTGTTTTTCCTCCTGGGATTAATTTTGTTATTATTCTGTTTGAATGAGACAAAATGCCCTTTGTGTAACACTTTATAATTCAGTTATTTTAAAAGGCTCTTGTGGAATATTGCAGTGCCAGTATTTTATTGGAACAATGATATTTGAACAGCTGAAAATGGTGAAGATTTCATGGAAATAAATATGGCATTGAAATTCTGATACTTTTTTAAAAAACACTTGAGCAAATGGGCACTGGCAGTTCCCTGGGGGTGCCTGAGGATTCAGAGATATACTTCCCAGGGGTATTTTCTGTATTAAATCCTATCAAGTGGCGAATAAAGAATAATGGGCTGTTTCTCTTTTCAAGACAATACCGGGGTCACCTGAATGCCATGCAGTAATTTGCATCAGCCAGCCAGGTCTAAGGAAGTCTTTGTCACTAGAAACCTCACCGGCAGTTATTTTACTACCTCCAGTAAACTTCCTCCAAAGCTAAAAATCTATCTGAGAGGCAAGCGTCTTACAGAAGGTGCGCTGACAGGTGTGTTACCAACCCTGCATCACAGTGAAGAGTGTTTTCTCCCCTTAAAGCGGTGTTCCCTGGGTATGGCACTATGTTATGCCTGAAAAGGGAGGATGAAAGATTCAGAAAATCTGACTGTGATGTGGAGGAAGAAAAAGGAAACAAAAGCACCTCACTTCAAAATGGAAGGTGGCAGGAAGATGGATGAACTGAGGAAGATGAATTTGGGAAGGGAAATGAGTTCTTTCAAGATGAGTGACCATGCTTTCCCTTTCATCTTGCTCACTGACTTCCTTCGGCTCACGCTTCCCAAGCTCAGGTGACAGAGGAAGAAGCTTGTGCATTCACTCTAAGCTGGAGGGGCAAGGAGGAGTGTTTGGCTCGGGGAAAGGCTGTAAAGCAGCACCTTTGTGTCCCTGAAATGGCTAGCAAGGAGTTGAAATCTGACTTTCACCAAAATTGGGTCGCATTAGCCCATGATCTGTAGTGGTTCTGCCGTGGGTGGTAATGGCAAGTATGAGTGTGTTGACCAAAGGTGATCTTCAGCCTCCACTACTCCAGAGAGACCTCTGCCATGACTGTGTCGAGGTGGAAGGGCAGAAGTGAGAGCATGGACATGCTTATCAGGACCTCATTTCAGCAAGGTGCTGAGGTATGTATTTGAAACCAAGCATTCAGCAACATGCTAATGGTGGGCCCATCAGTCCAACTCTCTAAGAGTTGGGTTTCCCTTCCCAATTCTGTTTCGTTTTGGGTGAAAGTGGGAGAAGAACCTTATTTTCTTTTTGATGTGCACTTAATACATACTTCAGATAGGGACTGTTCTTTTTTCCTTTGTAGGGTTATTCAGTGAGTTTAGTTGTTTGTGAGGCAAGCTGAAATTCTTCCATGATGAAAGCTCTTCTGCATGTGCCAAGTATTAATATTTTGAAAGTATAAACTGTATTTTGTATAAAACAAGGCTTTTGTGCATAATTGTATTAATTTTGGCACTATAAGTTCAAGGACAAGCATGCCAACTCAGTATTCCTGGAATAATAAAAACAAAATATGTGATTTCTTAAGATTCTGTTTTCAATATATATTTTGAGGGCCTCATCTTAAGCTAACAAGATGATGTAACCTGTTTTTGTCTCTTCCTCAGCAGATGTGCCTCAGGGCAAAGGTTGGTGTTCAAACAATGATTTTATTTTTTTAAAACAAAGTTGATTGTAACATGAACTGCCTAATCTTAAGAAGCTTTAACAGGATGTTTGGTAAATGTCAAAAACTTTAACTTACAACTAATGCCTGTGATATCCCAAAGAGACTCCGTCAAGAGCACATACTTAGTAGCTTTACAAGTCCTAGATTTTCTTAAATGATTTTTAAGCTTGGCTGAAGTTTAAAATTACTGAAGCTGTCTAATGCTCTTCTCTCTAAATGCTATGAACCACTGGCTTTATGATTTTAATGCTGAAGTGCCTTATACCTGGAGTGCAGACACATGAGAATGAGAAAAGACCCTTCTGAGTAAAAGAAAGAAAATATTACCAGTCTTTCACTCCCACAAATCATCTTTTCTTTTCTTTCTAGTTAATCTTGGAGGAGATGATTGGTTATCCTTAATGCTGGTCCCAGAAAACATCTTGGAGCTGCAATGAACAATGGCATGGCGTGTAATGGTGGAACTGTCACTAGTTTGTGTGTTCTGCCCTGAATAGAACTGGTCTGGCTAAAGGGTTCCATCAGTGCTCTCAGGCATCTCAGTCCATTCAGATGTTTGCCACACTATAGTTCTACTAGCCACAATTTTTTTCCTCTTTCTCTGAAGTTTTTAAGACTCTAGTCTTTACAGAGACATTTTTTTAACTCAAAGGAACAAGGGTAAGTGAAAGAATCTCAAATATAATTTCAGGGTGTCAGTGTTTTTTCTTTTTTTTTTCCTAGTAAACCATTGGTCTCTGTGTATATATATATATATACACACATATATGTAGTACTGTACAACAGGGCATGGTAGTCAGGTTTTATCAGGAATTTTTAGAATTACTCACTCAGCACATGCAGATAAACCCTTGATATCCCATTACAACACAGTGTAATCTCTTGAAAGGCCCTCAAACTACCCCATCAGTATGAGTGCACACAGACATGCGTACCCTGCCTCCACCGAAGCAGATGCACTGGGAAAATGTAGCTAACAGTCCTCATTCCCTCATCCTGCCACTTACATCTGTGAATCTGGTAATTTGCTAAATCTTATGAGAGTGGCTCAGAAGGTTTAGCGCTTCTTTTCTGCTTCAGAGTAGCAGAGTGCTGCAAGTTATCATATGTCCATAACATCAGGATAAAATATTCTATCTCTTTTCCATCATCTTAACAGCTCTGCTTTCCCTAAGATTAAGGGGTGAATGTGGCAACAATAAAGCAACTGACATTTATGATAATGCCACATGCTGTCACTTAGAATCTGATGTACTATAGGATTAGTAGTAAATGTTGTAAAAATGCCAGGAGCCTCCATTGTATTGTGCCTGATTCCTTATTTCCTTATGCCAATGTTAATTCGTTGACTTCCTCTATATGCCCAGCATCCAGGGATTTGTAAAAGTCCCAAGGCAGTCTTAGGCAAGTTAAGCTCATGTCACTGCCCACTGGTTCTTGTCAGAAGTGTGTCACTTTGGTGACAAGCCTTGGTATTTCTTTGGGGAGATTTTTTGGGTTGGTTTTGTGGTTTTTATTTTGTTGTCTGAAAACTGATTAAATCAGCTCTGAGTACTAACAAACTTTCTGCCATCCATGCATCTACCAGTCTCTTCAGCTGGAACTTCCCAGAAAAAAGGCATTTATAAGCTCTCATGATGAAACCTAAGCCTGAAGAACTTTTTCAGTGATGTGATGGATGGATGTTATTTGAAGGTTGTTAGAATTTTCTTCTCTTTCCCTCTCTATTTATTTCTCTATATATGCGTAAGTAACAAGTATGGTGTGAATTTTGAAAGACACTGGGCATTAAGCTCTGACACAATAGAAACCTTCTATCCCTCTGAAGAACTTTGACTGAGTCTGGAGTAGTCACAGCAATGACCTAATCAATTTCTATTCTCTTTCTGATTTGGCTAAGTAAAAGCAACTTCTACCTTGTGTTTTCCAACATCCCTTAGGGCTTTCCAGATTAGGTAAGATGCATCAGTAGCGAAAACAGCACTTTTTTGCTTTCAGTAGGGACAACACAATCATAAGGCACAACAGGTAGCCCTTTAAATTGCATGTGGAGTGTGAAAAGTGATCTAGAAATAGCAGCTTTTTATTTAACAAGCCTTGTACTTTGGTGTGATGTGAGAGAAAGAGGAAACAAATCTATTTCTTCCTGTGCATTGTGCATTGTAAACATGGTCTAATATGTTCCAATCAACTGCACCAATAATAAGGCACTGAAATTTGAGTTATATGTGGGTAGCAAAAAGTATAAATTTGAAGCCAATGAGGCTGTACAGGTACAAATGAAGAGTTACCTTGGTCTGCAGCTCTCTTTGTAGAGGATGCTCAGTGAAATGAAGGAAGTTCAGCTTTACTCTCAGAATTCAGTCTGGATTTGCAAAGCTTTGCAGAATGATGGAAAAGCCATAATTAGACTGAGTGCATTTGATATGGAACTGGGAAGATGATAAAAAAAGTTGCAGTTTTTGGAGAGCAGGACTGCATTTAATAATTGGGAGTAGGCTGTAAAGGACTGGGATTTTTGGTCATAGTAACGAAAGTAATTGACTGCAGATGGAGAGATCTGGACAATATACATATGTTGGCAGTAGCAGCTTTTAGATTTAGAGGTCCAGTGTTTGGGACTGTGCAGTGTGGTTATTCAAGTTTATAAGCACACTTTTATTAGCATGTAAATTCGAATGCCAAAGGCATAAGCCACACTGCTTTTAACCAAACCAAACAAAACTTTATTTGCCAAGAAGATTTGAGAGAGGCTTTTTAAAACATTCCCCATTATAACATGTGCTTTTCCTACTTTGCTTGAAACATTTTTTTCCTCAGAAAATAAAATTTGCTTCTCCTTTATTTTTTGGGCTTCTGTCTGTGCACCAGGGTAGCTTAAGTCAAGACCTTTGGTCTCAACTGGTGGTATTTCTTGTAGCTCCTTATATGAAAATGGATTTTGGTAAGCCAAAATACTTCTTCTCTTCCTCTGTTGTCCTACTTGTCCCTCACATTTAGAAATTGTATCTTGGGGACCCAACAAAGTGATTTCAGGCAGAACATTTACTTGAAGTGGAAACTCCTTAACAGATACTTTGTGCACTCAGAAGTCATCAATTAGACCTCACTGCAGATATCTAAATCCTCACTCAAAACACAGGTTCACTTTTTTATGTGGAAGGAACAGGAGCTTGGTCTCTCTCACTGTTAATGACTATGACAAAAGTGTCAGAAATTAAAACAGGAATGAGAAAATGTCATCTTAGTAAAGAGGAATGGAAGACAACTGGATGTAATTATACTTGGTTCCTTGCTGAGAATATTTAATAAATAGTTTCATGAGTTATTCTCACATAGACTGGCTATTGTGTCTTCCTGTATGTTTCAGCTGAAAACATTTTACATATTCCCCTGTACTAATGGAAAAGACTGCACAAGGAGAGAGGCAGATTTTGGCTGATGTCTAGTGTTGAGTGAATAGAAAGTAAAAAATAAAAATATTGCACTCAACATCTGGATTGGCCTCAACAGAGTTGAAAGGAGTCCAAAATGTTGCTGTCCAATCTTGTGTGCTGAGTAAAAATGACGTGGAAGTCATCTTAGAAGTGAATACTCTAAGGGGAAAGGTTCATTTTTTTTATTCATTTACCTTTATTTCTTCAGCAGAATGTTACTTTGAAGTTATGGGAGATAAGGAACTTTTAGAATTTTCCCTGATCTTATTCTGAATGCTTAATCTTCCTAAACACCTTTATAGGAGAGAAATAAAATGCTAAAAGTTATTAAAGAACTCTTAAAATAAATTAATCGAGACCTGCCATGAATTACCCATCAATACGAATATAACATAAATAAACAGCTTTATACCAGTTGTGTAAGCCATCTGAAACAGCTGGACCAGCTACAGTACATTAGATTTACCATCAGGTACCTAATCTGACATGAAGTATATTGTCTTCCCTAAATCCAGTTGTGTGTGTGTGTCTTACTGTGCTGCCCACACTTCTGATGTGTCAGCATTTATTATGCTGCTGGAGTGCAAATAGGGATGTCAAATAAGTTTCTCAAGGCAAGAAGTATTGGCCAAATCAAAGAGTTACTGATGGAACGATGGACTTATTTTTTCAATATGCACCCTTTTTCATCAGTAAACAATAATTTGTGGGATTGAATTGCTTCCATCCAGAATTTGAGATCCATAATTCTTGAGAAGCCTCTTGAAAGAACAGACTTAGGAGGGAACTGTGCAAGGGCAACTGCTCCTACCTGTATGTTGGAATCTCTTTCAGATTGACCGGCAACACAAAAAATAAGTAGTTTTCTTTAATTGACATTCTCTTGGGGTCAGGAAATGCAGAGACCTAATAACTTACTACTGTGTGTCTGGCTACCACCAGCAATGGCAAGAATTAAAAACAACCCCCAGCTAGCAATTAATCCAAATTTGTTCCCTTGGCTGGGTGTCCATGAGTTAAAATTTGGTGAAACAGGTATGCTTAAGGACAAAGTATGCGAAGTGTATCAGCATGAGTCTTTTCCCATATATTTCCAGCAGCAGCAATCACCAGTTTCAGTGCTATTTTGGGTTTCTATGTGGAACAAACTTTGCATTCATATAAAACTTCACAGCTCCAAGCTTGCAGGACCACTGTAATGAAATCTTTGTTTTTCCTTTGTCTCAGAGTTACTTGAGAGTCCCAGGGAATATGATGATCTCTTTTCTTGCAATATGAGAATGAGGAAAATGAGGTTGACTGGGGTGAATAAAATTCTCAGGCAACAGATGAAGCCACAAATTCAGGTACTAATTTGGTCATTTGTGGGGAATCTGGAGACCACAATCAATGTGTACCCAACCTCACAAAACCAGATAGATTTGGCACAGAAATCTAGCAGAGAGTAGAATTTGACTGTCCTCCTCCTGGTCTGCTACTGAAACAGCAAGTCTCACTTATTTTTTCCATGGCCAGAACAGGTTGTCATATGATCGCTAATAGAGGATGTCTCTATAGGCACGTAACTACTGAGCACTATGCATGCAGGGACACCCTCCACTAGACCAGGTTGCTCAAAGCCCCATCCAACCTGGCCTTGAACAATTCCAGAGGTGGGGCATCCACAACCTCTCTGGGTTCCAGTGCCTCACCACCCTCATAGTGGAGAGGGAGACTAATTTCTTCCTAATATCTAATCTAAATCTACCCTGTTTCAGCTTAAGGTCATCACCCTTTGTCTTATCACTACATGCCCTGGTAAAAAGTTCATCTCCAGATTTCTTGTAGGCCCCCTCCTTTAGCTACTGGAAGGCTGCAATAAGGTCCCCCTGGAGCCTTCTCTTCTCCAGCCTGAACAAGCCAAACTCTCTCGGCCTGTTTTCAAATAAGAGGTGCTCCAGCCCTCTGATCATCTTTGTGGCTCTTCTCTGGACTTGCTCCAACAGCTAAATGTCCTTCTTATGCTCGGGGCCCCAGAGCTGGACACAGTACTCCAAGCAGAGTCTCACGAGAGCAGAGGGACAGAATCACCTCCCTTGACCTGCTGCTCCAGCTTCTTTTGATGCAGCCCAGGACATGGTTGGCTTTCTAGGCTGCAAGTGCACATTGTGGGTTCACACTGAGCTTCTCATCAACAAACACCCCCATGTCTTTCTCCTCAGGGTTGCTCTCAATCCATTCTCTGCCCAGCCTGTTATTGTGCTTGGGATTGTGCTGACCCATGTGCACTTGGCCTTTGTGAAGCTTATATAGTCTGCATAGGCGCATGTCTCACACCTGTCAAGGTCCTTCTGGACAGCATCCCTGCCCTCCAGTGTGTTTACCACACCACACATCCCAGTGCTGTTGGCAAGTTTACCAAGGGTGGACTCAATCCCACTGTCCATGTTGCTGACAAAGATGTTAAACAGCAGCAGTCTCAGTACCAACCCCTGTGGATTGCCACTGGTCATTGTCTCCACTTAGACATTGAGGTATTGACCACAGGTCTTTGAGTGTGACCTTCTAGCTAATTCCTAATCCACCAAATGGTCCATCTGTCAAGTCCATGGGTCAAGTGCAAGACTCATGGGTCTCCTGGAGCCCGATTAGCTAGTAACACCCTTGCAAACTCTCATTATTGATTTCCCTCTATCTAATGGTTCTCACAAGCAGTCATTATCTTGGCAGTCTGCAAAGTACAAGTGTAATTAGGGTTGAATTTAAATATTATATCTATTTCACTGTTTTATTTAAAGTTTTGAGGAACATTTTTTATTTTGTTTCTCTGGCCAAAGTAAGTAAAATAATTATAATCTCTTTTTATTTGAGTCTAGATACTGAAAAGAATAGGCTGAAGTTAAGACAGTATGATTGGCAGGAGGAAAATGGTAGTAAAAATAAACACTATTTACTTTTTCAGATTATTGTACTTTAAAAGCATTTTTGTTGGAAATGGTATGAAGGGGGAATGAATATGTATTTCCACATTTACAGTAGCACAGTTAACTCTTCAAAAAATTTTATGTGGGTATGAATGTGTGCATGTGTGTGTGTGTATATATATATATCTATATACCCACATTTACTACATACTGCCTCGTGAACTTTTAATAGTATTGGTTCAGGCTACATCGAAGTGTGTGTGGGTATGTGTATATGTGCCCATACTGGGACATATTGAGGCACTGGGAATGTGTTAGCTGTTTTACTTGCCTGAAGCATGACTGACAGCACTGTTGTTTTTCTCACTGGTAGCAAGGTCAGTGGGCTGCACGACCAAATTAAATATACTTCGTGGGAACTGCGGCAGTTCACTTTGCAGTGAGCTGTGAGCAGAGAAGGCTTTGCCCAGAATATCCAGGGCCAGAATATCACCCTTTGTCATCAAGTGCTGCTGGCTATGTCTTCTTCTTCTCCAGCCCTGAAAATGAAAAATAGTAAATACACAGTTCATTTGCTCTGCCTTTCACTTTCTTTCAGTGTATTAAGTAATAAATTGGCTAACTGTGGCACAAAGCTGCAGACCTTTGCTCCCGCTGGAATTGCGTATTAGAACATGCACCTTGCTATAACATTCCATGGGAACATCTTCAGTAGTGGTGAAGCCACGACACTATATACATACATATACATATACATATATATACACACACGCATACGTGTATATAGGCACATTTACACATATAGTGCAGTATCTGGTGTTATTATGTGTCTTTGCCTGTCCACTCATAAGCCTTCAGGAAGCTTGGCTGAATGATGCACTGAAATATCCCCTGATTCTGACTGGTTTTCAGTAGAGGTCAGGTTTTAATTACAGTCATTGAGGACAGGGGAAGAAGATTTTGGAGCTATGTTTAAAGCCTGCAAACTCTGTCTTGGGAAAAGAATTAATTCAATAAGGGCCCAATGCAAACTCTCCTGAATTTAGTGGAAAGGATCCCACAGAGTTCAGTATATTTTGGATCTCTGCCTAGTTGAAGTGTTTCTTAAATAGCTCCAAACTTACTACAGGGACTATTTACAATTCACAAATACTGTGATTAAGTTGGTTATCTAAGGCAGCTGGCAAAATTTTAAAGGGTGTCCATACATATGGTTCTATTTATAAATAAGAAGTGATTTATTGAACTATATGGCGTTGGGGTTTTTTTAAAGAATTTTTACTTCATAAAATTCTGTAAAGGAAAAGTATCAAGATCAGTTGTCTTTTTTTGACTAAATTAACTGCAGAGAAGTTATTTACATGAGATTTTTAGTGTTCTAAAGCATTTAAAAATTAATTCCTTGGAATTCCCAAAGAAAGTGCACCTGAGAATTAAATTGTAACAAACAATGACACTTAACTCTCTCCATCGCACAGACATGTTGGAAATTAATTTTCTAAAGTGTCCTTCCATAAAGAATCTCTAATTTTAATAACTTTAAAAATAGCTTGAAGCCTTAGATGGGTATTTAAATGACAAAGCATAACAAAGAATTTATTTTCTAGTCTGGAAACAGATCTTCAACAAACACCATTTCAGTAACAGGTATAGGGTTGTCTACTACCAGTGACTATATAGTACAGCAGCAAACTTTGAGTCAAACATCTGGAGAAAGCTTGCTGAAGTCTCTTCTTTGGTGTATTTCCCTTCTCAGTTTAGTGACAGCTGTCCCTTTTCCAGTTCTTTCCTGTGCGCAAAGCCTGGATGCACACTTTTGACAAGAGCTCACTCATTTGCTTTCTAGAAGCAACTTCTCTGAATTTCCTCATCATGAGATCATTCAGCTAACAGCATCAGTGATTGCCATCAATCATTTCAGACACCTTCATCAGAAAGAATTGTCCATTGGTGGTGCTTGCATGAATTGATTTTCTTCTTCCTTTGGGCTTCTTGTTAGGAGAGTTGTGAAGCTTAACGTGTACTTGTGAAATGCCTTAAGATTAATGGGTTAAAAGAGTTCTTTATGATAGCATAGACATAAAATGTTCTTTCTACTAAACATTCTGTTGTTGTGCATCAGAAATCTCTAGACCACTGTATATCAGGCAAATGAAGTGAATATAACAGGCAGGAGCCTTGGAACAACTGGATTTGCTTATATAAGGACATGTATTCTTATGCAATTTATTTAAAGCTTGGAAGCCTTAACCAATCAAACTAACAAAGATTTCATGAACTAATTGCAAATATTTTATTTCCACATACTTTGGGATGACAGGTATAATAGTCACATCTTAGTTTGGGTTACAGGAGAATGCATTTTGAAACCAATTAATAATAGGTAACACTGTGCAAGCTCTGCAGAGCACGGAGCCTGCTGAGCAAGCTGTCAAATATTTGCCGTGGTGCACAGAACCCTAGCATAGTCAAATGAAAAGGAAATACAGGCAGGCCCGTAAAACTAAATGGGAACTCAATGAATCACCACTTAAAAGCTTGGTCTTCACTGGCTGCAATAAATGGCTTGTTTATTTATTTATTTAAATTAAGCTTGTGCATGAATGAACGTGAAGCTCTGTGCAGGTTGTGTACACATCCCTCCGTTGCAGATGCAAATTGTCACATGCATCCGTTTGATTAGATCAGCGACACGGTTGAGCGTAGCAACGAGCTTGGAGATGAGACAAATTGGCATGGAAGTTTAGGGAAAGTTTCCACAGCTGCTGTACCACTCCTTTAAATAGGGAACATAGGTTTTGTGCACTTCTACTTTGGCACCGTTCACTAACTTTGCTTGCATACAGAAATGCTTGATTAAAGCAAGCTTATTGGGTGGGATTTATAAAGCTTGGTCCCAGCTGCCCTTGAGTGGCAATGTCACACATTATGAATAGTGCAGTTTTCAAATAATATCCAGTTTGCCTGTCTGGTTAGGTGTATCACAAAATATGGAGGACTTTCCCCCAGAATGCACATAAAAGCCTTGTTAAAAAAATAAAGGAGATTCCATGAAAATGTGGTTACCATAGTTATGAAAACAAATCGGGTTTTTGCAGGTGCAAATAGTCTATTAGTGACTTAACTGATCATATGTTCATGCAGTTATTTCCACACAAATCTGAATTTGTGGCAATTGCATGGAAAAAAATTATGTTCAGTGTGGTGCCTACATCTTGGTGACTCCAATCTTGAGGCACCAAGAGATGCCAAAAGTTCAATAGGTTTCAGAGAAGCCTTAGATATTGTTATGGATAATAAGCTTATTCACAGTGACATTAAGAAAAATGAAAAAGCCCTTTTACAATGTCTGTGCAAGTCCTCCTGCCCTGGGGGCAATAAAGCTGTATCACTGTGATGGTGAAGGAGAAATTAGTAAAGGTTTATCCAGACCATCCTTGGCTCATTCTTAGAGAAAGAAATATAGATTAAACGTTTTCAGGGCCCAGGACTCTTCACTGTCACGTGTCTTGAAAGAAATTACTATAATTAGTGTCTAATTAATCTGATGTTGGTATAGTTTGATCTTTTAAAAGTAACAGTTTTCTTCCTTTTTTTTTTTTTTTTTCTATGGATGCATTCAAAACTGTCCATAGGCAACAAACTTTATGAAACTTCTTTCAGTGAGTGTATCTTGTTAAGTAGCTGTATTTTAAATTTTTGATGGCAAATCATTGGCCTATGGTGTTGGTATAAAGGGACTATTCCGCCATTATCAGTTGTGCAAATCTTGAATTCAAGTTGTGAGTGTGATCTTCAGAATTAACAAAGGTAAACATGTTTTTTGTAAATGATCCATATGTTCTCTTGAGTTAACTGTCTAGATGTGGAAAAACTAGGTTTCTTAAATTTTGATTAATACATTTGAATTTCAATCTAGGTCTTTAGGATAAATCCTACCCTGTTACATGCCTGCCTAACCCCTGATACATGTTTGTGAGAGTCTAGGGTTTCACATTGTTGATGATACTAGGAGTAGTGCCCAATGAAAAGTTCACAAAAAGCAGTGGAATCCTTACCGTTGACTTCACCTAGCTTTGTTCTGGTCTTTGTGCAAATTCCTTGTGCACAACTGATGGAAAACTGACAATCTTTGACATTGGTGTTCTCTCCAGAAAAAAACCCGATACTTTCCAGAAGGAAAAACTAAGCTCCAGGTATTAACACCGAGGTAGGAGTAATCAGGTGGATGACAATAAAGAGGGAATAACTGGGTGGCAATTTCCTAGAAAAGGCTGTGAGAGGTGTAGGAAATCATATCTGAATATGATTCTACATGCTATACTGTTACCAAACAAAGCAATCATCACGGTGTTCTCATTAAACAGATCTGTGGTATGTAGCAGGTATGAAAGGATCCTCCTTGGCATTGATGAGTCTTCAAATAGAGCATAGTTGCCCCACTTGAACTCTAAGAAGGACACAAACTAACCAGAGAACCTGGGGGAGACCAAATAGAATGATCAGAGAGCTACAAAACATTTCTGTGAGGAAAGCTTGAGTATTTTTTTCAGCCTAAGAATAATTTTTTGAGGACTGAGAAGGTATGCAATATAGTGACACGCAAATAAGTGAAAGATTGCAGTGATGTAGAAGACAACTGTGTCTTCTGTCCACGATGGACAAGACAAAAAGAATAGGCAAAGCAGCTGTGAAAACCTTTTAATGATAACTACAGCAAAGAGTTAAAATGAGAGAGGTTATGGCATTGCAGTTGGTGTATTTGTTAGACCTTTGTGAGAGATGTGACAGATATTGCTGGGTTTGTTTGAGGTACATCAAATGATTATTCAATGCCCATTTCCACTCCTGTAGTTCTGGGATTTACCAACAGATTGGCATATATTGACCCTGTCAACTTAAGGCAATGCTGTTTTAGAAGATAGATTGAATCATACTTTCAGTAACCATGATAATTAGACATATGCCTGGTGGTTTTACCATGTGAAAATGCACCTTAACTACCTTGACAAATATAACAAAGATGGGAATAGGAAAGCTGATGTTTTCTTCAGTTTCTTTTTCTCATTTTTTTCTGTAATGGTGTTGAGTTTATTGGCTGATTAGAAATAGAAAGGCTTTTTTTGCCTTTTAACCTTTAATGATAGCATTGCAACAGTATGGTCATATTCCTGTCTACATGCAAGACAGATTGACCATCAGCCTCTTGGAAAATTGCATGAATACTTGAGGTGAATTTGAGAGCCATGAAACACGAGTTTAGCTGCATTTTGTTCTTTTGCCTATTCCCACTATAAAGTCAGCATCACAGGACTTGGTTTCTTAATGATTTCTCCTTCTGCCTTAGCCCCTCATCTTCAACTGTCAACACCCAACCCATTTATCACTAAGGCTGTCAGAGCTGACGTCTGTATCTGAAGAAGGAAGGATGGTGAACAGGTAAGAAACTGGACAGGTTGTCTCCAAGCTCACCTTTAGGAATGTCAGTTGTTTTGTATGTGTAGCATTTGGGCTTGCTCAGAGGTCAGCAGTGTTTCCAGCAGTGAGAAAATGCAGCCTGAATGAAAGCCAGAACTCTGAAGAAAGGAGGTTTGCTTATTTGTGCTACTGCTACAGCTGGGCCTCCTTTAGTGTTTTTCTATAGCCAGGCATGAAGCTGGTGCTCTGCACACGTTCGTTTGTCTTAGTAACTAGAAGGAGCTGTAGGCAAAACATGAATTTTGGACTATCTTTTATGCTCAGCAGTGATGAAAATGGTTTCAACATGCTGCTTAGAAGGTTACCAGGTGTTTCTTCAGATAAATAATTCCCAGCAACTGGAAATCACTGATCACTGCTTTTCCTTGATAGGTGTAGGTGAACTTACCAGAGAGGATTACAGCACATAATTTCCTTTTACTCATGAAGGATGGTCAAGAGTGATCCTTCCTAACAGGAACTAACATGGACTGAAAAACACCAGGGCCTATGGTAATTAGCGCAGCCTTTTTATATACATAATTTCACTCTCTTAGCTGCTGCAACAGGCCAACAGAATTCAGTGCTAGTGTTTTCCTGTTTCATATGCTGAAAGCCTACTCCATGACAAGTCAAGTCCTTCTGGGGCAAATGAGTCAGATGGTCAGTTTTTTCCAAAGAGACAGTCTTGGCAGGTCTTTACCTGGTGCCTCAAGGCAGAAAGCTAGAAGAAGATTCTTAGCACTGTGAATGTACACAGCGGGATCAATTTATTTATTTATTTATTTATTTATTTATTTATTTTAATTTAAGCAAAAGCTACTCTGTGATGCCTTAAGATTTTACAGTCAGGGTCTTTATTTCAGATTTCTTAGTTTTAGTCTACCTGGGTTCCATAAGAGCTTTTTAAACCACCAGTAACTAACTCTAATTCCACAGTGAGTTCTGACTCCGGTTGGTGTCTGGAGCTCTCTCTAATTGGTCTTAGCACTCTGACAGGGAGAGCACACAGGTCTGCCTTTGATTTGAATTGGAACTGAACACTTGTATCAGTGAAAACATTTGACAAGTACAGCTGTCCTATTTGGGATTAGGAAACTGTTATGTGACAACTGTAAAAAAAATCATTCAGAGACTCACTTTTTCTGACAGTGTATGATTAGACTTCATAGAAGAATAAAAACAATATCTTAAATCTTAAAGTTATTCTATCCACTTCAGTGAAGAGCTTGTTCCTTAAATGTTCGTTCTGCCTAGCTGCCAAATAAAAATTAAAACAAACCATATATGACTTGCTTATTATTTCCTTGGATTGCACAGGTATGATTTTATGGCAGCAAACCTTAATCAAAAGCAAGAAGAAATTGGAGGAATTGTGAGTTCAAAAACCTGTTTTGATGTCTCTGAAACATTTTGACATTTTAGAAATGGTTTGTTTTCAAGTATTAATAGTGGAAGTTCAGGAAATTAAGGGCTAAATTAGTAAAGGAGGAAGATATGATGTCTGACTGTCTAGGGACCAATGGTTAAGTCATATCCAAACTGAATTACCTGTGTATAGTAAAATAAACAGCATCATTGCCATTTCTCTGGCCCTGTGTCCAGCTGGCATGGTGTGGCTGTAACCATATGATTAAATTTTGCTGGTTTCCAAAGCAGGAAAGATTTTGGATACATCTAACTGCATAGTTGGAAAAGTTCCTGCATTAACTTCTGAATCATACCTGGAAATTGACTGGGAGACTTTAGGGTGATCTGGGCAAAAAGCATGCCAGAGACCTTTTGCACCATTTAGCAGTGTAAAAGAACAAGCTCTGACACTGCAACCCTGAGCCTTGCAAACTATTTCCTGCTACAGGGGCAGCCTCAGACTGAGGTTGATCTAAGTTAAGTTCTGAGGGGAAACAGACTGAAGAGGGGTTTCAGGCACCTGAATGAACAGGTAGTTATTCATTCCAAGCTACTGAAAGGATCTTCACATTCTGGTTATTCTCACTGTAGCACCTACCTGATTATGGATCTTTCTGGCTTTCACTTTCCCTGTCAGAGTTGGGTGTACTGCTAGAGTATGCTAGAGTGCAATGAGTGTGCTAAGGCAGCAATGCCTCCCCTATTGCAGCATAATAGTAGTGCTGTGAAGAGCTCTCACTGAGACTAGGTTGCACAGACAGGCAAGAGCAAGGTCCTCTCTTACCTCTTGGTGTTTAAGCTCACAGTGCTCACATGATCTTTGGGCATATAAGGTGGTATTCACAAAGATAAACGGGACAGTTTTGCCTTTCAGAGCTATTGTGATTTAGAAAGTGTAGCCAGTCCTTGATGAATCATGACTCAGGATGAACGTCATGGCTGAGTCTGACTCAGCAAACACAACAAACTAAAGACCATGATAAAGGCTTCAATGCTGGATAATGAGCAGATGCCCATGGTGTCATGTGCCCCCACTAACACAGTGTAATCCACCTCAATTTCCCTTGGGAAATGTCATGAAGCAGCTTAGCCTCCCTTACAGCATGTTCCCAGCTGATGTGTAACTGCCTCTGCCACGAGTTTCCTGTGTGACATTGAACTTGCCACATGTGGTACATCTATAGTCATCCTGACTTGGGTGTGGTGATGCAATAATGCAGTAGTATCATTTCTGAGGCGAGTTACTATCTTTTCAGGGAGCTATGCTTTGTGGTGCTTTCTGGGCAAACCAGCTCATTTGGAGCTAGTCTGAGATTTTTATTGTACATTGTACTATACAATATTAACATATTCTTGATTGCTATGTGTCTCATTTGCCTATTTTTAAATAGGACTAATAATACTCCCTTTCTCTTATTCATTCATTGTATTCTCTATTTGGATATTAAGCTTTTCAGGGCAGCCTGACTTTCTTCTTCTGTGTGTAGAAACAGTGTCTAGCACTACATAAACCAATAATGTAATACAATTAATAATACCGTTATGATGATTCTGACTGATGTTAAGAGCTGTTGGGTCATTATTAAGAAGTTGTAAATTGCTTTGGGTAGATAACTAATTTTGCAGCAGAATTGCAGTCCCTCCAAATATTAGGTTTTGGTATTTTTTTTTAAGGAAAAATTTCAAGTTTTAAGTGCTTACTGTCGGTCAACTTCCCTTCCATCATCCCTTCCTTCCTCCCTTCTTCCTTCTCTCTGTCCTCCCCTTGTTTACCTTTCTTATTCCTCTCTCCTTCACTCCGGGGTGGGATTGGACAAGTTTTACCATCCTTTTTCATTTCTGGATTTTGAGAATCACCAGGGAGGTGAGGACTCCTGAGGAAGCTTCTTATACCTAAGTTGCTGTATGGCATCTGTGAAGATATACTTTGGCACCACTCACGGCCCTTTTTGGACTATGCTGTTGATCCCTAGGAATCCATGGGTCAAAAGCTGAAAAACATCGACACAGGTAGTTATCACAAACATTGATTATTGTGTTGTCTGTATTTTCTGGTGAAAGTGTCCCTCAAGCTTTACAAAGGTTTCTTCTCTTTTTGTCTGTGCACATATGTATAAGTACATTACTAAGACTTATGGGCTTTATGACTCATACCTGTCCTTCACAATAATTGCAGGATCCTTATGGTGTTGTTGGAGCACTTTATACCTGGTGCATCTTGATATTAGTGCTTTGGATATTAACTGGATAATAAAGAAGAACTTGTAAGTTCTTACACAAGACCTCTTTATGGTTCAGATTTTTAACCCCAGTCCCTGGATTCACAGCATAATTACCCTTGTCATAAGACAGGTGATAGCAACCTATGAAAACTTTTCTGATGGATGACTGGGAGCAGAAATTAAACCTCTTGTCTTACCAGCACTTCTGGACATCCCACAATGTCATCTTTATCTATTCAATCTTTAGGTGAGAGGGACAGGATGAGATTTGACTGAGTAGCAGTGCAAACCTCATTATCGTTGCACATTTTGTCATGTTTTTCTGGTCACTTATCAAATATATCCACTGGTGAAGAAATGTATTTAAATTCCATTAGAAAAAATGTGGAACAATTCTGTCAGACCAGTATTTTCTCCTCATCTGCTCAGTTAGCACAAATCTAATGGAACTACAGTGCATTGTTAAGACCTCCATTTGAAGAAGTGCCATACATATGTACCAACATAAATTACCTCTGTGGAGTTTCTTTGTTGAGTAACTGTGAAGTTGTTAAACTTTTCTTTTTTTTAACCTGAACGAGAAATATTGTTTAATATATTTAATTTCTCTCTCTTTTGTTAGCACAGCAGAGTCAGGGGGACGGCTGCTTTGTCTGACCTCCCCTCCATGGGAATAGTAACTATAATGGGTTTAATTAACTATGTGGTATTGACGTAATTAGTTATCCCAGTGATTATACTTCTTTAATAAAAGCACTTCATTTGGGATGCATTTCTCTTCTGCATATGCAGAGTCCTACACCTATATTTCATAACTGTCTAGACATCAGAACTGTGTGCATATTTTAGCATCAGCCCTTGAGAGAGAGGTTATTTTGCATGGCTTAAGATAATTGGGAAGTAATGATTTTGCCCCCTGGTTTCAAACTCACTCGCCTACTGAGAGTAAGGGAGATGAGGGGAGGAACAGTAGCTCAATTTGGGGAAACCAAAATGATGAGGGGGGAAGGGAAGGCTTTGGAAACCACATGCTCAGCCACTGGATCTTCCTAACTTTTAGAGCCCGGAAATTGTAACACCAGAGGGAACTGAGAAAGTTTATCCTGTGGGCGAAGTAGATGCCATATATCTGGTTTATTGATAGGTATTTATGTACACAGAACTACTACTGTAGGTGTTTATGACATAAGCCTACATCCATTGTGTTATATTTACATACATCAGCTCTGTTACTGTTCTTGCACAGCCAAATCGACAATAAAGAATGAATTTTAGTTTTCAAATTGGTTTTGCTTTTTGTTTTTGCTTTTTTTGGGGCTGGGGTATTGTTCGGTTTTTTTGGTTGGTTGATTTTGGGCTTTTTTTTTTCCCTGAGAAGGCACTGTTCATTGTGTTTCATCCCTCTGGCTAATCTTGAAGAGCAACACTACAAGGAGCAGAGATTACCATATGAAAATGTCATTTTATATCATATGAATACCTCAAGAAAAAAAAAGAACAAAGGTAAAAGGTCTAAGGGAGGAGATTAACTTGCTGCTCATGGATCATTCTACCACTAAACACTAGAGTGAACTCCTTTAGCTTACCTCTCAGTTCATAGCTGGGAGGGAGGGATTCCTTTCTGATAAAATGTACTAAGAGATTAATGCATTCTGCACACAGCCTACTTCATAGGTAGGAGGTGTTATTCCTGTTTCTGTTCCTGTGTTTTATCTGGAATTTTTAAAGCTTTTTTCTCTCTCCCTGTCTGCTCTTCTTCATCTCTTCAGTTTGCAGAACTGTGCTGCAGTCCCTTCAGTCTTTCTTTCTTTCCCTGTTGAGAGAGACAGACCGAAATCACTGCAGGCATTTGAATGCTTCGTGCAGCACAGAAGTGAACTCTGTGGGTCATTGTAACAGCCAAATACATAAACAAGTTCCCAAGAAATGGAGAAAGCCAAGAAAATGGGAAACAACTGGTTGTGAGACCTGCAAACACGGCTTGTTCTCTAATCACATGGGATGCTCCACTGAAGCCCCCACCTCTCATTAAATCAATAAAATCATGTGTCCTTTATTTTAATCCCGTGTTCCAGAAGCAAGGGTAGAGGATGAGGCTTTTCATTTGATTGTTTCAAACAAAACACTGAGATGATATTGACAAAGGTTGATTCCTCTACCTTAGCTTTTCAGAAAATGTCAGTATGGAGGCAGGTGCTGGGCATTCAGCCACTTTTTTTTTTTTTTTCAGAAACAAAAAAGGAGATCTGTGACAGCCTCACTGTAAACACTGTAGCTTTCTGAGACATTTTGTTTGGTTTGATGTTGTGCTGCAATGACGAGAGAGGAAGGATCTGTTATGTACAGCTGCATGAATCTCTGGATTGAAGTTTTTACAGCCTTAGATCCTCTTTTATACAGTAAAGGAGAGATGAAAGCAAATAACTCACATGCCATGAAACAGAGGTACAATGGGATTCTGAAAGGCTTAGCATTCCTGGTAAGTATTTGATCGAAATTCAGACAAGGGAACTTTGCACTGTCATTTGGTGGAGTGACAAACATGGTAAAAATACCTCCAAAATCTTCTTGTTATTTTGTCAGCTCCGGCTTGATTGAATTAGCAAAATGAGTCACAGTTAAAAAAAGAGCTATTCTCCCTTGAAATTTATTAAAGTTTGGGTGGTAAAGAAGAGCATGTTGATTTCCTAAATAAAATGCAGGCAGAATACATATCGGGCCATGTAAACAGTAGTGCTACTTTCCTGTGCAAGGCATGTTCAAAAATTACCTTTTACTGAGATCATAAAATGGGTCCAGATCTCAGTGTAAATGGGGTTTCTGTTCACCACCGTTATTCATCCTCCGTCAGATCTTGTGCATTTTCCATGAAATAATGCTTGGCTGAAAACGGTGAGAAATGTAAATATAGGCTGATTGCTTACCAAAGATTGTTCCTCTTCAGGGGGAGTTCTTTTGTTCTGAAAACTGTTCTGTGTGTATTTACTTTCTGAAAGATACCACTGTCTTTGGTCAGTTTAGGTAGGGCCTAACCAATGTACGTTAGTCACAAAACCAATATAACATGATGTTACTTGTGGTAACTTCAAACACCCTGGTTACTGACCTTGTCTGTTGTTTACTTAGTTTTCAAGAGTGTTACATGGTGATAGACAAGGAAAAAGCAAAAGACAAGCTTCACTGAATGAATTTATTGATTCTTGGATAATTCTGGATAATAATAATGATAGCAACAATAACAATAATAGGAGTAAAAGGAGCCCCTTAGAGTAATATAGATTGTTCTTACCTTCAAATAACATATTTCACCACACATTTTTTCACTTGATCAATGAGTAAGTGTAATTTGGAGTCAATATGACTGCAGCAAAAATCCTTGAAATGTTCTAGATATACCATGATCCCAATTGCAGGTCCGTGAGGCACTTAAATAAACAGAATATAAGACAGCAGGGTGCCCACAGATTAATTTCAAACAGTAATTTTCATCCAAGAAGTCATTAAAAAAAGGTACTTATAATACATTAGTTAAGTTAAAACATAGCTCATGCAGTCAAAGCTTAACTGATTGTTTTAGTACTAATGTGTAAAAGAAATGTCTGGCTGCTTTACCAGCAGCTGAAGCAGGTATTTTCTATGTCATTGTCACTACATTCTGTCATGAGAAATAGGAACCACTGGTGTGGCAGAGAAACAGCATTATTGGGATTACAGAGCTCTGCCTGGGGACACAGGTAAATTACCCCAGAAAATCTGCATACCATTATGGTTCAGTAGTCAGAGCTGGGGTCGGGACTTGTTCATCATCTGTACTCGGGCCTGCCATACTGCAGCATGTTTTCACCTACTAACATCTAAGTAAGCTTTTTCAGGTAGTCCTATTCTTTACTCAAGGTCTTGCTGCTTGCCTATGACAACAGACATCTTCCTCTGCCAACAGCATCCTGGACTGCATTCGAAAGAGCACTGACAAGTGGAGGGCGGTGATCCTTCCCCTCAGCACTGGTGGGGCACCTCTGGAGTGCTGGGTCTACTTCTGGGCTCCCCAGTACAAGAAAGATACAGACATACTGGAGAGAACCTGGTGAAGGGCCACAAAGATGATGAAGAGATTGCAGCATCTGTCATATGAGGAGAGGCTGAGAGAGCTGGGACTGTTCAATCTCTTCTCTCAGGTGTAGAGAAGGCTGAAGGGGACCTTGATGGAAATACCTGATGGAAAGAAATGAAGATGAGAAAGCCAGGCTCTTCTCAGCAATGCTCAGTTACAAGACAAGAAGCAACAAGCACAAATTAACACATATGGAATTTCAGTACAGCAAAACACTTTTTATTGTGAGGATGGTCAAACACCAGCAGAGGTTGCCCAGAGAGATTGTGGAGTCTTATCTATGGAAACATTCAAAATGCTACTGGACGTGGTCCTGTGCAACCTGCTCTGCATGACCTTGCTTGAGAAGGGGAGTTAGACTAGGCAATCTCAGGAGGTCCCTACCAGCCTACCTATATGATTCTGTGATTCTGCCTGGATGCTTCATAGGAATAAAGTATCAAGAAGAGCTGAAAATGTTTTGTTGGTAGTGCTGGGTCATTGCAACCTGAAGTTTCTATCCAGAATAATGGTAAACTAGGCAGCAGAAGGGGCAGGGTAGCCTGACTGTCAAAAAGCACTTTTTAGCTAGCTGTGGCTATATCACTGAGACACTTACAAGGGTTATCCATACAGATTCAGAAAGAAATCATGTGCTATACAGAGTTTTCTGCACTCCCAGTAGATTGAAATTGCAGCCTGAGCACTCACAGAAGGCTCAGGTAAGGTGCCAGGTTAGCACTTTTCCCCAAAACTAACTTTGTGAAAGTAAATGAAATCTTTCTGTGCCTAAGCTTCATACCTGCAAAATGAGGGTAGCTACTAATAATGTTTCTTTTTCTATCTATGTTGTGCATAGGTCCAGGTGTAATAAGCCAGCCCTACTCTCATTGTATGAAGCTTGTGCAGCTGAATTGCACATGAACATAGAATGCATAAGGATGTCAGGATGATAGCAACAAATTGAGATCCTGTCCATTGGGAGGAATAGCACGTTTGTGGCATGTTTACCTATTGATTTTTCAGAGTAGAACCTCACTTCAAGTGCTGTGCACAAGTTGAAAAAAAGTATTCTTACTCTCCAGCAGCTGCTATGCAACACTCATAGGCAAACTAGATCAAAATGATACCATCAAGAGATATCTGTCTCTATTTTGCAGATCCTAACAGATTGCTAGATGATCCTTCAAGTCAGTCTCTAAATCAATATAACATGGTGCTCAGGAACATTTGTTTCTGCTCATGATGAAGCCATTTAGTACAATGTGCCTTGTGATAAGTCGCTAACCATCTTCCTGTTCTGTTGGCTCCTTTCTGTGTATATTAACTAGGGCTGGCTGGAAGAGCTCTGGCTGAATAATCCTCTGTCAGAGAATGCAGTTTTATATAAATCCAACCACTTCACACAACTCAATCTTTTTTTGCTGGAATTCCATTTTGAAGAAAAATGGAAGAGTAAAGTTGTAACAGACTTGGTTTTCATAGTGTAGAAATGGAAACTGTAATTTCTTAACTTTGAAATACTTTATTTTAACATGCACATTATGTATTATTAAAATAAAGTGAAATTGTCATATTGAATGATTATTTATATATTTTTAAGTCGCTTAGGTTCTGATTTGTCTGAAATGTAAGGAATATTCATATAATCCTGGTGAATAAAGTTTTCATTTTCTGATGTCATTAAAAAAAATTAATCAAAATTCTCTAAGAATTGGAAATTCCCAACTCCAGGGAGTTCACAGACTGCTTCATCTATGTGCCAATCAAATGCTCTGGCAAATGAGTTTAATAACGCTTTTTTTCTGATGCTAAGTTACACTTTGGCAGTGGAAGATACAGAGGACTCTGATGCATTTCAGATTGTACAAGATGTGAATATGAATAGTGTGAAAGATGCCACATAACAGAGAGGATGACACAAGTAACAAAAGGCTGTGGGTACTGTTATACAATCCAGTTCTAAAGCACAACTGAAATAGGTATCCACTGTGCCAGGCTCTACCTATTGATAGTCATAGATTTAGCATGAGTTAACTATAATCTATATTCCATTAAAGATTATGGGATGAAAATATTATAAAAGATAGCACTGCTAAAACGATGCAATTACAGGCTTCATTCATGCAACCCCTTTACTAGCATCACTAGCAGTGACGTGAAAGTCAGCACCGCAGAAGGATAGAGGTGGGAAACCGTATTATTATCATTACTTCTGTATTTTTGGTTAAGAATCATGGGAACACATTCCATTTTGGAGAATCTCAGGAGCTGTTTTACAATTTAAATGCCATTTTCTTATTCAACCCATTTGAGCCTTGAATTTAATCCATCGTATTTATTCACATTAGTTGCATAGAAATAAATCTGCATTTCTATCTCCTCTCTTTAGCCCTGCAGAGCCAATGCAACTATTACTGAGAGACCTGAACTTTTCCTGCTAAGCCTATGAGCAGAGTAACTAACATGGATTTATTTTGGCTTTTGACTCTGCCAACAAAGGCAATAGTCTTGCAGAGGTGTAGACAACCAAAATTTGACTGGAAACTCTTACAATGGACTCTGAGGCAAGAGTCTGAAAAGACAGACCTGACAGTCAGAAACAAGGCTAAGTTTGCAGAGCTGGCTGCTTAAAAAAAAAGTCTTTTTTGCAACAAGAGAGAATGAATGTGCCTTGGAAGTTCAGAGGCGTTGATGTCACAGCACTGGATTACATACAGTTGTCTAGTTACAATGGCATTTGCAGATTTCAAAAATACACTTTAATTTTGAGAGACTGAATTAGAATCACCTGAAGTGGCAAAAAAAAAAAAAGGTTGATCTTGCAGTGTGTAGCTGTGACCAGAAGTGCTGGAAACTTCAGGACAAACCTTCTTCTAAGTTTTCCAAACTGGCCCCAGTACTTCAATCAAACTTTTCCTGTACCTCCATTGTGGGCAAGAAGCTATAATACGAATCTTTTGATGTGCACTGCCTGGTGCGCAGAAATCCCAAGTTATGCATTTTAATAAAGGTAGTAAACTAAACCAAAGCTTTACAAATCAAACACTGTTTGGTGAGTTTTACAGAGTTTGTCAAATCTTGTCAAGATAGATTTGTCAAATAATTTAAGGCACAAAAACATACAAATAATCAAATAAATCATAGGAATATTATCCGATGAACTCTGCCTTTATGAATTAGCATCATCCTGCTATGTGTCAGAACAGCCAGGCTTCATGGACTGTTGTGAGAAGGGTTTGGTGGGAACACACGAGGCTGATCTGCTCAGTTTAAGGGTACATCTTGATCAGACACATTTTTAATAGATGAACAAGGATACTATAACCAAGATAATCACAGTAAAATGTGATGCAAAACTGTCTGGAGCCACCACAACAGTAAAAAGGAAAAATAAAAGGAAATGATGGTACGCCTTTAGGGATGAAGGCAAAATAAATTAACGTTGGAGAGACCTTTCTCTGTATCAGCTTTGACTGCACATCTTCCAACTACTTTTAATATGATCTCAATGCTAAATTTCACTGAAGAGCATTAGAAATGTAAAGCAGTAGAATTGTAGCCATTAATCCAGGTCTGTTATATTAAGCGGGAAAGACATATCAACAAATATTCAGAGAACTCATAGATTCACAGGACTAAAGGACTGAGGGGATCATGAAAGCTTCTAGTCAGATGACAGGCCTCTGAAATGTGCCTCTTACTCTTCATACTGAGCTCATAAAACTCAATGTTATCTGTCTCTGACTTGAGCAGTTAGCCAGAAATCCAGATTCTGTTGAGTTGTTTAAGTCAGTAGGAAAGAGAAACTGATGCTAAAATCTTATTTTTTTTTTTTTTTTAAATGTACAAAGGCTTCTTTTCTTCAGTACAACAAATATCAAATGCAAAGAGATGCTATCTTTCCTCGAAGCTCTGAGCTCTTTTCTAATCAGCACTTATCCCAACAGCTCTCTCTTGGCTTGGCTGCGGGCTGTGTTCCCAGTTTGTGTTCTGGCTTTGTCTGCTGCTCTCTTAGTCTGTCGTTTTGGGTTTTTTTCTGCCTCCATTTCAAAGACACATACAGATTCATAGATGACTTTCAGCCACAGCTACACCAAACTATCTGAGAGAGGGTTAACTAATTTGTTCTAATAATTTACCTTTTTTGATTTTGTGTCTTCCAGAGAGATAGCTATATATTCCCGAAAAGTATCATGATTTGAAGACATCATAAAAAGAATTCTTCTTCTTTGCTTGTCTGGGTGTGCATATGGTTAATCACCTTCACTGTCAAATCTCTGAGCTTGATTCCTCACCTGCCTTTTCTTCAGATGTTTTCAGTTTTTACTTTTAAAGGCCTTCAGTAACTGGTGATTCCTCCTCATGAAAGTACTTACGTACTGTGATTAATTAAAGTCTTGTCATGTTTTCTGATGTAATAAATAGAATGAGCTCTTTAATTTCTGCTGCAAAGTATTTCCTTCAATCCTCATATAATTTCTGTGTCTCTTCCTTGTAGACTACATCAACACTGTAAAATGTCAGCACCAGAAGTGAAAAATAAACATTAATCCTATCAGTATCCCATATCAAGTTTAACTACTCACCTCTGCTCTGCTTGTATGCATTACTCTTCTGGCTATACGTCTAAAGGCTGAATTTACAGTTTTGTTGGAATACTGGGTTTTACATGGAGTCGCTTCTCCAGTGTAGGCTCTACAGTCTTTGGGAAGGTCTCTGCTTTCAGAGGTGTCAACCCACTTCTAGACTGATGAAACTGTAAAACTTCAACAGGTTGTGAGAAAAAACCCAACAGTCTGCTGGGTTGTTTAAATTAGGAGTGGTAACTGGTGTTGCAAATGAGAGAGAATGCACAACTTCGTATTTTAATTTATCACTACCTATTTGCAATGAACTGGTGTGGATTCAAACAGCTGTGGTCTGTGTTGCATGTAAAGCTGCAAAGCTTAGATTTCCTACAGAAGAACTTGACACAAACACCCATGGTTTTGAATAGTGGTCCAAGCAAAGTCTTATTCCATTGAAAAGACTTTAAAGAAACCATAGTGAATAATCAACCTGTTCATTCACTGACTAAAGGCATTTCTTGACTGCAGGACCATGACCTAATTTGCATTATTATTTGCAGCTTGATGAAGAGAAAAGGGAGCACATCTTTCAGCACCACCAGTGAAAATATATAGCACTACACAAAGAAGTGACCAAAGGGTAATATAAATTAGAAAACCAGATTACTCCCTTGGGATCTCCTTCTCTGCATGTTGTTGTAGAAAAAAAAAAAAGGAGAAAAAAAGGGACACCCCCTCCCCCCGTTTATTCTTTTAAAATATATATTAAGCATCTGTAAGAGCAAAGTCATGTACAAGAAGCTATGACCTAAATGTAGGCTAAAAAGTGGGGAGAGAAGATGTGGTCCCAGACTTTGTATCACAGACAAAGTGTTAAAGGAGAGAATGAAGTCTCCTGTTTTCACTTCTGGTCTGGAAAAATAAGCCTACCAATTTGAATAATACCTTTCCACTGAGTTCTTCCCCAAACTTGTCTATAGGAGCTCTCAGTTAATTTGCTGCATGTATCTGGACTGTCTTATGCGAACTAAGGCCACATAGAAAAAATAAACCACACAAGGATTTGATGTCAAGATAGGATCATTTGAGCAATTTCTATTTTGTCTCTCTCTTCCGTTTGTAATCCAGGATGTGCAACTGGTCCTCTCAATAGAACTTCAAGTGAACTGAAGTAATCTGAACAGGAAATCCTCGTAAGGATTGCAAGTACTGTTCAGCTGTACTCATATTTTAACAGAAGCAATAATTCTGTCACAGATTGTGCAATGAAATACATATAGAACCCTTTTTTTTTCACAGGGAGAGATAGGATATACATATAAACCTAAGTAAAGGTAAAGCTATAAATGAAGCTAAGTATATGGCCCTTTGCCTGAAAGCTCCTTTATACACATTCTCAATCCCCATTTTATTTCTGACAAAGCTGCTCTGAAATCCATGGCTTTGACAGAATTGAAGAGGACCAGTTTAGGCTTACTTTGAGGTATGTATTTAGCCAGTCTATTTCTTTTTTTTTTTTTTTAAGAAGTGGTCCTTGATATATTACCTTTTTGTAAAATGTACATTGGAAAACAAAAAACATTTGCAATAAATTGAAAATTGAAGTGGAGTTTCATGAGATTTACAGACTGTATACACTGATTAGTATTTGAGCTTATTTAAAAGGGATTCCATGTGTTTTTCAAGGATCATATATTTTGAAAAAGCCATATCAAATCAAATGGCTTTGATTTTGTTTAGAAGTAGATTAAAATTTAGAATTAAAATTAGAAACATATTTCCACTCTGGTGTACCAACAGGAAAGTTTACTTTTGCCCCAGCAATTTTAGAAACAGGGATGGAAGGTGCAGGATGTATCAAGGTAGTTTCAAACATGGAATAGATAAAAAAATCTCCCTGGATGTACTTAGTATAGATGAGTGAATTTTTGTTGTCCTATAATATGTATATGGATGACATATTTTCACATAATTTGCTAAATTTGTAAAGCTACTTCACCCGAAAAAAGTATAAAAAGAAAAAAGCATTTAATTTGAGAATTTTTACTTTTGAAACACTGTCTGACCCTAGTTTCCCTTGATGGCTCTGATCCTGACCTCCATCCACATGTCCATGTCCCAGCTCAGCTTGGACCTGTCCCTGTCCCCAGGGAGGTGCCCAGTGCCAAGGGCTGCCCTGGAGATCCCCCAGCCATCCTACTCCTGAATGAAGAAGAGGGAGCCAGACTTTTCACTGGTGCTCAGTGACACTACAGTCATGGACATGAACTGAAATACTGAAAATTCCATTTAAACATAAGAAAACACTTTAGAGTGAGTGTGATCAAACACTGTTACAAATCCAGAGTGGCTCTGGAGTCTCCACCCTTTGAGATACTCAGCATCCAGTTGGGCATGGTCTTAGGCAACCTGTTCTTATTGACCCTGGTCTGAGTCAGAGAAGGTAGACTAGGCAGTCTTGAGAGGTCTCTTCCCAGCTCCTTGACTCTGTGATTCCGGTAAGATACTCATGCTAAAATGCCTGAAAATGAGTCTGCCGGTTTAGAAACCTGTACTGAAATGTGCTTGCTTCCCAAGGTCACACAAAGAAGGTAAGCTATGTTAAGACTCCATGCTGGGAAATACGTGCTCTTGATTATCTGACCAGTGTTAGTTCAAGACAAAAAGCAAGTTATTCATTCAAAATTTTTCCATTAGATACATAAAAATAGACTGAATTTTAAAGCTTATGTCAAGGTCTCAAACTGAGTTAGAGGTGGTCTGAGTCTTTTCTTCCATATCTTTGCTTATTAGGACACATCTAGGAAAAAAGTACGTGACACTGGCAAAACTGGTATTTTACATGTTGCTAAATTTAATTCATTCACAGCCACTAGAATGGATGGTTTGCCTCATCTCCTTTTACATTTCAGTAAACTGAAGCAATGGTCTGTTGAAGCTAAAATAACATTGGTCCTAGGACATGAAAATGGACCCCATTTCCTTTATAGAACAGCAGATCACAATTTTTTTTTTTGTCCGGTTTTGCCAGTAACACTATTGTTCTGTCTGGGTACATGATTTCATTAAAATAATTTTAATAGATGGTTTTACAAGGAGGGCTGCTACTCTCAAAGAAAAAGATACAATGGAAAAAGTACAGGAATGCTTCTTATAGCATACCTCTAATCTGTACAATGGCTTGGGAGACAGGTAAAATAGAGTCTAATGCATCTTTCCGGATTACTGTGTAACAAAATTAGCCCTGGCTGGCAGACATTCAAATAGAAATATTTGAAATGTTTTCCAGACTGCTAAAATAATGCTATTCCCTAAAATGATATGATATACATAGGCAATTTGTAGGCAAGATGCTAGCAAGGTTCAGGTATCAAAGAGATATTATTCTAACCTACTGAGAAAATTTAAGCCATAAAAATTCCAGTAAGGCATTTTTTGCAGACATACCACCCTAAGTTGATGTGCAAAAGAATAAACCTTACACAAAATGACAAATGTCTGACAGGTATACATAGAACAGGGAAATCTTATGAAAACAATGTTACTATTAAGGAAGTATTCCAAATGCTTTTTCTAACTTGCCAAGTTCCTTAGCATTTGATTTTGGATGAGCGATTCATGCATAATATTCTGGTCTGGATAACCATTTGAAACCTATCAAAATATAGCAATATCTACCTAGTCTAGAATGGCTACACAGGTATGATCAGATGGACCTGGCAACAGCAAAAGTTGGTATCTTCTAAATAATATTTTTTTTTATCTTAGAAAAATGTGTGTATTTTTCATAGACATGTTGTGTTGTTTAAATTTATGGCGTGCATGTCCAAGCTATTTTTATTTGAAGAATTTTCTTGCTGTGGCTCCCAGTGTAACTGAAGCTCAGGCCTTTATCACAACACATACTATGCATTCCTTTCTCAAAGAGTTAATAGTGAATGACATTATCTGACTCTCCAAAATATGTTCACTCCAAGAGGGTGGGCTTTCATAAGTGAATAGTCAGCTTGTGCCATGCTCAAAGGACAAATGTTTCATCATGCTTGCATGGAACTATGGGACTGCAAGAAACACTGCTTGGGATCATGGATCTTTGTGAAAAGACTGATGCTGTATTGGAATATACGGATACAATGGTTCTGATTCTCTTTTCTATTGAAATAATAATCCTTTTTTTCAGGGGCAGTACCAGTTGCTTTGCAGCGTACCTAAGATCCCAAGGGAAGACCTGCTGGAAAGAGCCTACAGCTATGTAAGTGAAAGCAAATCGTCAGAGACAAATATGACTTTGGGAGATGCTATGAAGCTAGAATCTGCAAAATTTAAATTGATCCTGCAAATGAAGACCTAAGGAGTGGTCTGAGTAGTAGATGGTGATCCAAAGTATAAGTATCTTATAAAGGCAGAATAGTGGTCCAGTAGGCATGAAGGAAACTCTGTTTGAGTGAACAGAAAATCAACCTGGGATTTCTGTTTGATTTAAAGAAGATAGACATATAGCAGAGAGACAGATTTGTGAGTTGCCTGTTCAGAGATAGTAACTGAATGAATGTTTGCTTAAGTGATTACCCAGGCTAGAGTTGGTAGCTGAGCTAATGTTTGCAGACAAGATTACTCAGGAATATGGTAGATGTAGTAAGATGACCATTTTCAGTTTAACATTTTACTTTCGGAAAATGCTACTTTGTAAAAAGTATGAAGCCTTGTAGAGGAAATTAATCTTCAGTGTCAAGAGTTTGTCACTGGGAGAGATGAAAGGAATTTTGATTTATGGAAACAGAATTTCAGTTGACTCACCAGGATTTTATTTAGAGAATCTGCCTGGACAGAAATGCATTTCTTCTTCGTTCTACTCCTGAGAGGAAAAGATGGTGAAGTTATCAGTGAACCAAAAATCCTGGTTCTTACCTAGACTAAACTCTGTGGCCCCTGCAGCAACAAGCAGTTGTTTCGTGTGTTGAAAATGGCAGTCCATACATGGAATATAAGGAACAATCCTTGGTTGTCAGACCCAGAAGAGATTATTACAGATTGTAACGAGTGTGATTTCCACTAAGTAGATTCTGTGCTGAGTGGCAGTGCCTAGGAAGAGATGAATGGATAGATGACAAGGGCACTTCTCTTGGACAAAAGTAGTAGAACTCTGTGAGACAATACAGACAATGCTTCTGCTCTTTCCCCTTTGAGGACTGCTTTCAGCTCCCTCAAAAAACTAAATACGGTCCCTTGGAATCATACTTGGGTGGGTGACTTCATGTCTGTGGAAGCCTGTTAGAGACTTACGCCAGCCCCTATTTAGTCTCAGCCAGTAAAGACAGCAATGGTGTTTGGATATAAAGGGTGCAGAAGCCTTTTCTGCTGTGTTCTGCTCTGGTGTAGAGCTTTTCTTGAGCCCAGACAGGTTGTTGGTGGCACCACTGAACTTCAGAGCAGAGCTGGAACTGAGTGTTACCACTTCTCCCCTGTGCACAGAAATAGCAATGGAATAAAAAGGGTTGATACTCAGAAGTGCCATGGCTTTCTAAAATATACAGTTTTCTTGCATTGGTGGCTTTTTCCATTCTACTTGAGTATTATTTCGTTTTAGCTTGTTCTTGGTGTTTTCATCATTTTATAAAGTTACACAGCAGATGTGAAGGGAAAGGACATCTCATATCGTGCGTTCAGTAAATACTGGAAGAATCTTATATGCTCTCTGTTTTGTGTTCACCAGAAGCATGCGAATTTGTCCTAACTCAGCTCTTGCTAGCAATCTTCCTTCCTGGAAATTATAATCATACGAGCTGCTCATGATACAATCATGGGAAAACCTTTTGTGTGTGAACCAGCTGAGTATGCTCACAGGGGGAAGAATTCAGCCCAGCAATACTATGCATTTAATAGCTTTATCCATTCAGCTTTATAGCTTGCCATTGGGTGCAGATGTTTTATGATTTGTAACAGTTTAATGTGTCCTGGTGGATTACCCTCCAAGTTTCTCTTCATCAAAGCACTTGCTCCAGGTAACTGGAATGTCAGATTTAAATGAAGTGCAATGTGAGAATGGGGATTGTCAGATTTTAAATGAAGCACGCAGTGGTGCTAAGTAAAGTTTTGAACATGGTATGACATTTCCATGGCCCATCTCATAGGATCCCTACACCTCTCCTTCTTCCCATGTGCAAATTACTGTAGTGAAAGAGGTAAAACAGTCATGCACTGTATTCCACTACAGCACACAGCCAAGCTAAGTAATATCTGAAAAGAGAGAGATAAAGTTTCACTTGAATTTGTGGTTGAACAAAAGATGTAATAGACAGGGCAGCACCATTTCATTCCCCAGAGGTGATGAAGTCTCTCTAGCAAAGCTGTGAGCCTTTGCCTGGCTCCTCTGTCGGTCCTCCTACTCCTGTTATCTGCAGGGCCATTAGTATCCACAGCCATTCTTCCCATCTCTTTCTGGAGGTTTCTTCCATCTTGCTTTTCCTGTCTGTCCATTGCTCATCCCAATTGCTCTGGCTTACTGCTGGCTAAACAATGAACCCTCTGGAATGCTTTTATTGAGATGCAGGGCTGAGCGGCCAGGGGATCCATGCTGGTAGTCCCCAGGGTCTTCAAGTATCTTCTTTTTCTCCTTTTGCAGAAATTTACTGGAGCAATAAATCTAGTGCAATGATGGAGAAAAACTAATGCAGGGGATCTCTGGGGAGAGGAACAAAGAACAGTAACAGTGCAATAACACTTGTGCTACTTTTGTCTGCGTCATGTCTTACTGGCACGTATTTCTATAAAGCTTATCTACTATGAGAGGGGAAGGAGAAAAAATCCTTTCTGACAGTGGGTGCACTGCCATCAAAGGCCTACACAGCAGTGAAGTCCGAAATTCTCAACATCTAGAGAGCCAGTGTTAAGTAGGTTATCTGATACCTAAAGAGTCAGAAAGGTGGCACCATAAATGATATCTTTTCCTGAGGCAGACAATGGGGCAAAGATAATCACAGTGCCACAAAGACAATGCATGTCACACTGAAACAGAAAGAGCACAAACCTCCAAGACCTTGGAGAAGAGACCTTCACTTTTTTTTTGACAGGTTTTGCATGTTTGACTATTATTAACACAACAAAAGGTTGCACATGGTTATTACTGATGTGTCACACCTCCCCTGGTTCACGTTTTTTATTTATTCTAGGAGCAGTGCAAAAGAGTCACTTGTTTTCTGTCTTTGCACATTTAGGCTGTGATGGCTGGAAAAATGTTTTTCAGATTAAAAGGAAAGATAGTGAGCCAGAAAACACTAATTGACTTAAAAGGAAACAAGGTGCTTTTATTTTTTAAAAAATGAGGGGGCTTTGGAGGACCTTAAAGTGTTACTCTATAAATACCGCTGAACAAAGAATTTGTACCAATAAGCCTCAGTTTCCATTAACAGAATACCCGTGAACAAAATTTCCCCTCCTTCTGGCTATCGATGCTGTTTGCACTTTGCAGATGGTGATAGAATCTCTTGATCCTGCTGGGCTAAATACTTTGTGGGGCAGTGGGTCTACTGGCCGGAAACAATTCAAGCTGATCATATTTAAAGGTCTGTGACTTGTGTTTTATTTGGGTCTGCCAACCCAACTCTTCATATATCTGATACTGTTTCTGTTTTATAGGTTGGAAGAAGCGTTTTTCCTGTAACTGCAGCAGGCAGCAAAATTAAGATCTGAGGGAATTTCAGTGTGTAACCTCAAATTCTGCTTCCCATGAGTATTTCATGCATGTTACATTGAAAATGAAGAAGGAAGGACAGGGTGAATGTGACTTTATGTAAATCTGTTGAAAATGTGGCTTGAGTATTCACAAAAAGGCTTTTAATGCATTATTTATTCTTCCATAGTTAAATCTATGATGCTCACTTACTATGGTTGCTAAATGTGCACCTGCAGAAAGGGAAGGAGCGAGAATATCATAAAGGTCTTGCTTGGCTGAAGCACAAATTACCACTAGACTTGGGCACAGGAGTTAATCTTGAGATGATGATGATTCACATGGGGGAAATTGTGGTGGGTTTGTAATATGAATTATAGCAATTTCTAGTTACTGTGTGAAAGCAAATATTTAGGTGGAATTTTCACAGTAGTTTGCCACAATAGGAAAAACCAGTGGCAGGATGTTTTTCTCTCCTAGCTTACGTGTACAGCTGTTGTCCAAGACACTCTGTACACTCCATGGACAGATACACTTTCAGGAAGTGATTCATCTCTGGTTTAGATGTCTAAACTAAGGCAGATGGAAGAGCCTATTTCTCTCTGTAGAAGAACTTTTCGACTGAATCACATGGTAGTAAGCAGGCCCAGTGGCTAAAACAGTGGGACCACCTGCAAGCAAGCACAGTTCATGGCTTCACACCTGCCGCCATCACAGTCAGACACAAAGCGATATGGCCTGACTCTGTAACAAATTCTCTTTCAGCTGCAGCAGAAGTAGCTCATCTGATGAATCAGTCATAATCGTGCTCAAATGCATAGTCAAATTTATACATCACGAATCATAGTATTCCACTCTGTAAGGAATTAACCCTCACCAAGCAAAAAAGGTTCATTTTGCATCTGTGAAGTTTGTATTAAGTTAAGAAGAACGGCAGTGTGGCTGTAAATTCAGATTTGATTTTCTTTTTTGTCACCGCTGAGATTTAGGATTTGATTTTGCAAGGATGAAGGGAATTTTCTGGACACTCGGTGCCTGAACTGCTTTGATGAGAAGGACATGTTTCCTTGCGAGCTCAGGGCCTTGCACCGCACAGGAAGTCTGTAGCTGAACTGCTGTGTTCCTTAGATGTGTAAAATTTTGAAATGCCTCCTAAAACTATCCCTTACTCTCCACTGCTGCTTTCAGCTACCAGAAGAGTCAGGTGTCTCATCTTGGCTGATTGGCTGGGCTCCATCTATAATTGATGGAAACAAGCACTTCTGAGGGGAGATTCAGCCAGTCTGTGGGGACTGTGAATCACAGGTTTCCTGTGTCTTGCCCCTGGCTATTTGTTGGCATCCCCCCACACCCACCCTTTCCCCTGCCTCACTTTGTGGCACCTTTTGGCTGCATTGATATGCCTGTTTGTGGCTGCAGCATTAATCAAGTAGCTTAAATTGTTTGGGAAAAAAAAAAAAGAACCACCATCATCACCACCACCCCCTCCAGCCCCCACCCCCCACCCCCTCCCGCCAGTTAAAAGGGAAGCCTATTGCCTGCATGTACCTTTTTTTGGGTGTGGGTGTAGAATTTTAAGAAAACCAAGTATTTTTAAAATAGCAATGACAATCTATCCAAGGAACTCATTTAAATAAAAAACCGCTCCTTTAATGTGTCTTGTGTGCTTTAGTCCTGGCATTAAAGGATAAAATAAAAAGGGGTATGTTAAACAAAGTTGCCTGCTTTGTAGTTCTTTTTCTGAACTCTACTTCTTGCCCTGCCTGGTTCAGCCCTTCTCAAGCCTTGCAGATTCTGGGGGAGGGAGTACTTACTAAATTCCTTTCAGCCTTGGTAAACATACTTTGCACAATCTAAAACAGGGTAGTGTTACATTGGTTTGTTGGACCCTTTCGTGTCCTGGAAGAAAAAAAAAAAAAAAGGAAAAAAAGAGGATATTTGACTTCTGCATTTTACTGGAGTGGCTACAAGCACTGTTTTGTTATGGAAGAGGGGGACGATACTCAGGATTTTGAACTGAAAGGAACTCGCTTGAATTTCTGGGCCTCCTGTCTCCCCTCCTGAAGGGCTGATAAACCTGCACAGGTTCCCACCAGAGGAGAGCAGTTGGGTCAGTCCCCCAGCCCCGTGCTTCACAGCAGGTTGGCTACATGAGGGAAATTTTACTGCAGATGAGGGACAACTTTTATTTCACATTCTTAATGCAATTCGCTTGCAAAAGGTTGCAGCCTTTTGCATTTTAGTAGTACATGGGTCATTTTGTCGATGGTCTTAATTTCACAGCCCCTCCTTTCTCTGCTAAGTCAATGCTGTTCCACACAGTTGATTAAGATCTGGAATAGCAGTAGTAGTTGTAATGAAAAACTTCATGTTTAAATAAATACTAGATTTATGGTGAGGATCACAGATGCTCCTTGTGACAAGACACTTCTGTGGACATCTGAGTCCCTGTAATTGTAATCTGGCTTTGTTTTACATCTGCTTCAGAGGGAATGGGATCTCCAACTGATGTTAAATGCTTTTTGAGATGCTCTTTAAGCCCCCAGGTCTTCAACACAAGGAATTTTGTTTTTGCTTTGTGCCTAAGTTGTCTGAGAGCAGAACCTCTTTTCTTTTTTTTTTCTTTTTTCCCCAAATGCATTCATTAGTAAAATTACCTGCCACAGTTTCCTCTCTTTTACCCTTTTGCAAGCAGCCAGCTGCAAAGTGTTTGATACTTGGGATGCAAGCTGTTGGTGACTGGCCACAGAAGTGGCTCTGTCTCTGTTCCTTAACTGGCCTAACAAAAAGGAGGGGCTTTGAGAGTCCACTGAGGATTTGCTTTTCCCTGAGAGAGGTAGCAGATAAACAGGATTAGAGTATTTACAGAGTCTTGAAATCTGGGTCGACTAGGTCTTGCCCAAGGCATCTTTCTTATTTAGCTGCAAGATTTGATTGACTGAGTGGAGTGTCAACATTTAGCTTTCTATCCTCACCTTACACAAGCTAATCATCTGAACACAGGAGGCTCCAGATACTAAAGGTGTGGCCAGGTTTTTCACCTGGTTCACTAACTGGCTCAGCCCCAAGGCTGTGGTAGATGATTTGGGAAACACCACATCAAGAAGTATCAAGCTGTGCTGAAGTTCAAGCCCTAATTTTGCTATTGATCCTGTCTTAATACAGGTGGGAATTGAATTCAGTGACAGATTTGCCTGTGTAAAAGGTCTTGTACAATGGCATGGCTAGCCTGAGCAGTGAAATGGTTGTGTTGAACTTCAAGGTGAGTGCTGTGCTTGCAGTTGAATTTGTGTGTGTGAAACCACATGTTGGGGTTGGGTTTACTCAGGAAGCTTCCACTGGTGGCAGCTCTTTCTCCCAACTTGCTCCCAATGCCCTGCTTGCTTACTTTCTTCCCCTCTATCAGCAGATCCTCCTTTCACTGGTGTGGCTGCATACTCAGCCAAGCCTCTCAAATCACACTTAAAAAGCAAGACTACTGTCTTTCCCGGGAACAAAACAAAACCAAAACCAAAACCAAAACCAAAACCCCACAACAACAAGAAAAAAGGAACCCAAAACCTTAAAACCCCAACATTTCAAGGAAGATCCTTTCTCAGGTCCAACTTAGAGTACAGCCAAGCAAAAGGTCTAAGGTAGCACAAATGGAAGGGTTCTAGTCATTTGTGGAAGAAAGCACATTGTGTAGCATAACAATATCTTGCACACACCTGAAAGCCATGTGGAAATACAGCCTAAGACACTGATTTGATAACTTGAGGATAAAAAATACTCAGCGGGAGTTCTGGCTTTAGAAGTTCATTTTGTCTCTCTGCTCACATCTCTGCTGTTGTTGTGGGGGTTTTTTGGTTTTTGTTTTGTTTTGTTTTGTTTGTTTGTTTTTTTTTTTTAATTGGATCTGTTTCCCAATTTGGTTCATGGTGCAACCCTGCAAATAAATGACTGTGGTGATGGAAACAGGAACAAGCAGCTGGGAGCAGGGAGGAGGGGCAGTTTAAGCAGTGCTCCTTTTGAACATTTGGTGTCACTGACCACAGTCTTGGCGTTTCCCTGGATAAACAGTAGAACTGTATCTTCTCATCTAGTGACATTTCACAGGTTATCTTAATTCTAGTTAGATACACTTGTCTCTATATTTATTTTGTTCTCTATTGAAACCGTGGTATGAGCAAGTTAAAATAAAGCTATCAGACTCAATTGTTTTATGCTGTTTCCATCAGCTGAAAGAGAACACAGTCTTATTTAGCTTTTCTGGGCAATTTCTTTGAGCTAATACCCAGAAAACTAGAACTGGGCTACAAGGAAGCAAGCAAGACACTTAGATTTGAGTGACCTGTGTGGACTGCTCACTTGGGAACAAGAATAAAGAAAATAAACTACAGTTTATCACAAAAGATCTTTTCCTTACTGCAGCAGTAAAAGTGATATAGCAAAAAAATATTGATTCTCTGGGTGACTGGTAAAGCTACAGCACTGAAAGCATTCCTTGCAGTAAATCCGAGTTTAATTTTTCCATCAAAATGCCTTGAATAATGCAGTCTTTGTCTGCTGGTGACCTGTGCAGCCCTGTTTAAGATGATGATAGCACTGTTTATCCAGGATAGCATCCCAAATTGTAGCGCATCATCATAATTCCCAGTAGCTTCCTTGCACAGAGAATGTTGTATCACATCTAGAACAATTATTTGAGAACTTGCTCGCTGCACAACAATGGAAAAGCTCTTTATTGTTTCTCTTTTTGGCTGTTACTCTCAGCCTGGTGGAACCACTGCTGAATTTCCATTACCCTGGCACACTTGTGTGTGCACATCACACACACACATGTGCACACACGCGTGCACACTCATGTACTTTAGGCTGCCTGGCAATCCGAACTCATTGTATATTCATTATGTTTTCCTTGAGGCAGAGTCCTCTTTGCCAAGACAACAGTGAAATATGCTGCACCGAGAGATTTCTCTTGCAGGGGATACGTGTGTGCATGTGTGTCTCTGTCAGGATACGTGCAGCCAGTACAGAATGGAAAGCCTTACGCACTCTAAAGAGCTGTCTCCGTGTGCCTCTGCTCGAGTGGTATCATATCCCCCAGCCCTGCCTCCCTCCCTCTGCTGTGCAGGATAATAATGTGGTGGAAACCTTGTGTCTGTGGGGGGAAGGGTTTAAAAGCATCACACTGAGGCTGGGCATTCTGCCAGGGGGAAGGGACAGAAGTGAAGTGCTCCTGGAGGTTTTCTTTTTTAGACAGTGATTACTGAAGGGGAAAGAAGGCCAGTCATCATAGGAGTACAAAAAAGACCCAGAAAAAGTATTTACTGAGGGCTATTGGAAAATACTTAAATCTTACTTTAAGCGAGAATTCCACACCGGAGGGAACACAAAAACCAAAAGGGGCGGGGTGTGTGTGTGTGTGTGTGTGGGGGTGGGAGGGGGCAAAATGCTTGTGTCTAAAGGAGATAGTCTAATCGCTCCAGCTGTTTCAAAACCAGTGATTACAATGAACGATATCTTTATCGTTTCCCTTCTCCTCTCCCAAACACGCATGCATGTATTTACACTCAGAAAACGCGCATCCTGAAGGTCGTAAAGACTTGAAGGGAAAGTGCAGAGGGGTTGTCTTTGAAAGTCAGGGATTTGTTTTTACTTAGAACCTGAAAATTCAGTGTATGCAAATCCCCTTTGAGACAAAATAACCACAGTTAGGGGAATGGCAAGTCACTTTCCCTGAGCTCTCTACAGAGTCATTCAGTTTCTCATTGCACTGAAATGTAGAATATTTATACAACTCTGAGCTGCTGGCATCAGAGACAAAAGCCTCATGTCTTGTTGGCAAAGCAGGGTTGTGAAAAACCCTGATATCTGGTTGTTGGTTTTGGGTTTTTTGGGGTGGGTAAAAAGTCTCCACCAGCTGTGTGAAGCCTGTCACTGTATTAACACTCATGGACAAAAATATCTAGAAGATTGCACAGTCTTTTCTGCACCTAAAGAAAAATCAAAATTATAAGCTTTTAATTCACATTCCTTCTTAGTTGACAGCATGTTTAGGAAGCTTATGTCCCTGTTAAGCTTCTGACTTTTGAAATTAAATTAGGCATGGCAGAGGGAAGGCTTGGGGGTTGAGGGAGTATTTTTTGGCAAGTGAATGAAAAACTGAAAAGCCAGATTTGCCAAACATTTTTCCAGGGATGTGTGCATGATTTGCATGTCCCCACTCAGCCTCATAACACCTCCTCAGTGTGAAACTGATGGGGTAATGGCATCAGTGGCTGAGAAATGAAGGGCAACATGAAAAATATTTGGTTTTCCTTGATGCAAACTAATTGATGTTGATGAATCAGCGGATTTGTTCCCCCTCTTCACTTCCCCCGAGGAAAGTTTTCTGTCCTCTTCTTTTTCTTTTTAGTAAATGCTTAAAACTGAAACTGTGATCATTGCATTAGCGCTGCTTGGTGAACCTCAGAAGGAGGTATCAAAATTTTTGAAGCTAATCCAAAAGCACAACAAAGCATTTTAGTTTAAAAATCAGGCTAAAAATCTTTGAAGATCAAATTCCCCTGTGAGATTTCCACTTCCACATGTGCAGGAAGTATCACAAGACTGTTCGTGCATATCACATTATTGCAGTAATTGTCACTGCAGGAATTACAGTTATGTGTGAATTTTAAAGTAAATAAATAGCCAAGCTAAAATGTTTTGAGTTCATTTCAGGTTATAGGCAATGGCTCTCCTACTGCTGATGAACTTTCTGAACTGTTTCCTTTGTCCTTGGACTCTGATTTTAGAAAAATACTTTAAAGTAAACTCAAACGTAAACATTTGGGTTTTCCCATCAAAGTCACTACTCTATTTGCATCTTTAAAGGCATTTTTTCTAGATAGATGATGCACAGGAAGGTTTTTAAAAAAGGGACGGAGCTGCCTATAGTGGAAGCTGGAGACTGTCTCAGGCTCCCTCTGTTTACCGTACTTTAGACTTTAGAAAGCCCTACTTACTGGTCTGCCTAACAAGTCAGTGTGCTCAATAAGGAATAGGCCTAATTTCTGTCAAGACAGTGAAGATTTTGAGAAAATTGACTTTTAATTAGTAAGTTGGCCTTATATGGCAACCACCTGCAAGATATAGGGTGACCGGTATCAAGTCCAACACTTGGGAAACAAGTCGGTGCCATCAGTGAAGATCAGAAATCTCTTCAATTATTATAGTGGAGTGAAATGATTTTTATACTTTAGAAATATGGGAAGCAGTTGAAATTCTGACTTTCAGAGGAGACTCTCATAGCCCCCTGTTGAAAAGCAGCAGTCTTTTGTAGTGTTCAGCTTTATTCAGAGATCCTTTACAACTTTTGGCATGGACGAGAGCATACACAGAATCATGCATTATTTTCTGGAACTTCATAATGTCAGTGAAAATACAGATAAATCAAAGAAAATGGAACATCATAAGGAGACAAGAATTGGTTTATGACAGAAGATTAAGAGAATCGAATTTATCTAGCCTGTCCAACTTAAATTAAATCTCAAATTGTGATGAATAAACACTTTAAGACTGTGAATAAAAAGAACAGACACATTATTTAGGGTTTTTTTGAGAATTATTGCTGGTAGTATCAAGATGAAAGTAAGCAGTAGAATGCAATGATACAGAAGAATAGGTTCACAAAAGAAAAGTAGCTCAAATAATTAAAAGAGGATTGGACAAAATATTGGAAAATTTCTATTTTAATACCTCATTCATTGTTATAATGATATTCTTTTTAGAGAAGAACATTTCCCTTACACATGAGTGTTATAGTGGTCTGTCCTTTTCACTATAATTTTTATTTTCTTTTCTACATCTACTGTCTGTTTCTTGCTGAGAAAAGTGTATTGATCTGATGCATAAGACTCAGTTCATAATCAGTGATGTCTCAGCTGTTACTTTTTCCTCCTTTCCCACAGAGAGTTCTGAGGGGCCTATTGTACATGATTTTTATATTATGCTGCTACATCCTGTTTGGGGTACCTAGTAGGAATGCTCAGGACTGATGATGAGACACTACCATCAATTAATAACATTGTCAGATGTTAAGGCACTCCTAGAAGTGGAGCACCGAAGAACTCTGTGTAATTACCTTTTCTGGCTGTGGCCATTGATTCTTATTCCATTTCAGATCCTTGCTCAGAAGGCTTACATACTTTAATCCAGGCTTTTTGGGATTAGCCTGTGATTTAAATACGTTCATGCGCTTTCTTTCCATTGGTCTTCTGTTTCTTCTACTTTCTGTTCTACCCCATATCCTCAAATTAAAGAAACTTCAGTTTTTCCTCCTCCAGTCTTCCTTCCTTACTCCTCTCTGAACCAAACTACACACACTCCATGTGTTGACCTGAAATGATTCTCTTTAGAGACTTTGCTAAAGACTTTGCTCAGGTTTTGAGAGATATATTTATATCTCTTTAAAGAGTCCAGCCTCTCTTTGGCTTCCTTCAATATGGTAGTATCATGGTGACAGTAGTGGGAAATAGATCTTGTTGGTGATATAGTATATAGATCCAATACAGTGATTTGGTCTTGGTCCAAGAATGTATGCATTTAAATAGGTGTGTAGTTGACATGTTAAACTGGAGACTTAGGGCTGATAATATAAACTGTATATTTCTTCATCATCCTCAAGTATATACTGGGAAAAAGGAACAGCTCACAGTGTGAGCAAGGGAAATCTGTTGAGTTTTGGTGGTCTTTTTTCCCAAATTTTGCAATTCCATTTACACCCTCTTGTAGAAAACCTCATTTCAGGATGGTGGCAAAAATCTAGCATTCAGAATGTTCCATTACTGATAGGTTATGGCTCCACTGCCATTTCTGCATATAAGGATGTTTTCCATCTTTCTAGGAGAAGAATAAAGGCAGGAAATGCTGTGATTGTCTGGTTCAGTCTCCTTCCCCAGCCCTGCAACTGGGACTCTATTGTTTTACTCTAGTCTCACAAGACTTCTCCAGTACCCATATTTTACAATCAAGCAGTTTATTTTTGCTGTTCTGATCATAGCTGAAAACAAAATAGAGTTCCTCACTGAACTGGTCGTAAAGATGCTTTATATGAGATGTCAGTAGAAGCCATCAACATACGCATGGTGTGTAAATGTTTCTGCACTGGCACAATACATTTCTATTGAACTAGATCCTCCATCATGTTGCCCAATTTCTTAATTTTATTAATTTCTTAATTTTTACTTTTTTTCCTCTTAAAGAAGAAATTCCACTATGAAATGCAAAATAAAGGCATTTTACCTTTGTCCTAATTTCAGTGTGCTCTCAGAGGTACCTATTTACTGGTGTAGCATTTCTGTTTCACTAGATAAAATGATCTTGCAGAAGCATGTGTTCCCTTGCCCCAACTCTCTTACATGCTACAGCAGAGACATCCAAAGCAGCAGTACTTCAGGGAGTGCAGCCAAACTTCAGTGATGATCCTGGCAGCCACAGGCGAATACTGAATCAACTGCATGTGCAGTGTGAGAGGGTTGAACATGGCAGATAGATGAGTTAGGTCTGGGCATGTCTATGTTTGTGTATGAGAAGGAGTGACAGAAAGAAAATAAATCATTGTCCTCATGAGTAGCAACGGTCAGTGGGACTGCTCTTGGATGATCATACTGTGGCTCATATTGTAACTGTGGCAATGTGATTTCTGTAACATACCCGCAGCTTGTTTGTAGAGTGTGGAGTCATTATATGGTGTACAAGTTGGACTAAAGGGCCATTGTTTTTCTCCAGCATCCTTAAGCTTCATCAGATTAGGCAATTTGGTGTGCATTTGGCACATGCAAGTGTCTTCTCAGCCCTCAAGTGGACCAAATCCCCAAGTCTTTACTTCTTCCCCTGTCCTTCTCTAAGAGGTGTGTTTGGCAGACCCTATGGCAAAACTGAGCTGCCTTGAGTCCTGTAGGACTGTACAGAGAAATCTCATGGCACCAAGCTCACTGCAAAATCATGGATTTTTACAGGAGTCTTGTCCATGTAAGAATAAACGAACTAAGATAAAACAAGCTTCGCAATAATTCCCATGGGAGGCTCAGCATGAATCTTTGCCATCTATCACCACTTATAACTGTGGAAAAGGCAAAGGTTCAAACATTTGGCACGGTAGCTGGTACCTGCAGTCACCAACTGGTTCAAATTCAGTAAAAACAGTGTGGGAGGTGAAACTTTAAACAAGAATGTGAAGGATCTCCTGGCCATTGTTAACACAAAAATAAGACTTCCTCCTGCCTCTGCTTTTATAGTCTCTTAAGAGTGCAGATTAGTTTATTATGGAGACAGCTCTCATTCTGGAAATTAAAGAATACAGCAGACAACACCCAAGTCTGCCTTTGCTATTTCAGGAAAATGCTGTTTTCTGAGTGCATACTGCCAGCAAATGCAGATGATGATGTTTGCCAGTATCTGAAATGTGGAAATCATGGCATTTGCAGAGGAAAGCTTTTCTGTCATTACGTACTGTATGGCTGGCCAATGACTCTCTGCAGCTCATTGTACTTCAATAGATCCTCCTGGATGCACATGAGGGATGAATGCCTGATCCAGGAGAGCCAGCACGGCTTCACCAAGGGAAGGTCGTGCCTTACCAATCTGGTGACCTTCTATGATGGAGTGACGGCATCGGTAGATAAAGGGAAGGCAACTGATGTCATTTACCTGGACTTGTGCAAGGCCTTTGGCACAGTCCCCCACCACATCCTTATCTCTGAATTGGAGAGATGTGGATTTGATGGGTGGACCATCCAGTGGATAAGAAAAAAGGGTGGTGGTCAATGGGTCTATGTTCAGGTGGAGGCTGGTGACAAGTGGGGTCCCCCAGGGGTCTGTCTTGGGACCGGTGCTCTTTAACATCTTTATCAATGACATCGATGATGGAATTGAGTGCACCCTCAGCAAGTTTGTGGATGACACCAAGATGAGTGGTGTGGTTGACACCACAGAAGGAAAGGAAGCCATCCAGAGGGATCTTGACAGGCTGGAGAGGTGGGCCTGGGTGAACCTAATGAGGTTCAACACTGCCAAGTGTAAGATATTGCACTGGGGCTGGAAGAATCCCAGACATAGATACAGACTGGGAGAAGAGCTCCTTGAGAGTAGCTCTGCTGAGAAGCACCCGGGGGTTCTGGTAGATGAGAAACTTAATATGAGCCAGCAGTGTGCTCTTGCAGCTTGGAAGGCAAATGGTATCCTGGGCTGCATCAGGAGAGGGGTGGCCAGCAGGGACAGGGAGGTGATTGTTCCTCTCTACTCTGCCCTCATGAGGCCCCATCTGGAGTACTGTGTCCAGATCTGGGGCCTGCAACACAAGAAAGATGTGGAACTGTTGGAGAGGGTCCAGAGGAGGGCCACAAAGATGATTAGAGGGCTGGAGCACCTCCCCTACGAGGAGAGGCTGAGGGGGCTGGGCTTGTTCAGCCTGGAGAAGAGAAGGCTGGGGGGGACCTCATTGTAGCCTTCCAGTACCTAAAGGGAGCATACAAACAGGAGGGGATTCAACTTTTTAAAAGGGTAGACAATGACAGGACAAGGGGGAATGGATTAAAACTAAAGGAAAGAAGGTTTAGATTAGATATTAGGGGGAAGTTTTTTACAGAGAGAGTGGTGAGGTGCTGGAACAGGCTGCCCAGAGAGGTGGTGGATGCCCTGTCCCTGGAGGTGTTCAAGGCCAGGTTGGATGGGGCCCTGGGCAACCTTGTGTAGATCCAGGCCTGAGGTTGGTGACCCTGCCTGTGGCAGGGGGTTGGACCTCTATGATCCTTGGGGTCCCTTCCTACCCAGACTATTCTATGATTCTATGATCCCAAAGCCAGCAGCAGATCTTGTGTAGTGGAAGGCTGGTTTAGTTACTGGTTGTAACACATTTGAAACAATTGGTTTAGCTAGAGTTTATCCAAGTCTATAATTATTTAAATTGCTCAAGGGGCTCTGTAGGTTCAATCCCAGATGGAATTTTTTTCTTTTTTTCTTTATTTTTTTAATTTTAACATAAGGGAAAAAAAAGTGATTTTATGTTTCTCTCTTTGTTCTGTCCTTTCTCTTTTCTTACTTCCTCTTTATTTTTCCTTTTGTTTTTCATCCCTCTGCCCCTTCCCACTCACCCCTGGTTAATAATTGACCTACAGAAATCCACTCAAAACTGAAGCTTGAGAAACTTGTGTGAATTTGGAAAGTTGGCTGCATTTCTGCGAGTGTTAATAACTGAACATTTATAATTTTCCTCTTATTTCTTGATATTTTGATTTGGAATTTGGAAAAGAAATCAACAACTAGTCATAAAATTAAAAAAAACCCCAAAACCAAAACAACCCACAAACCAACATTTGATTATTTGAAAGGGTAATGTTATGAGTTTTTGTCTTCATGGATGCCTATGTGCTGCATTCATTCTTGTTACTGTCTCTAAATGAAATTCCAATACCTGTTGGGAGATTTATATGTCAACTGTTTTGGAAAGTTTAAAACCATTGATTCATGTTATGAACAGGATTCTTTGAGGTTCTCATAATAATGAGTTATTTTTCTATCCTCATTAATCAGAGTATGAAATTTTAGGTACAGAGTAACAGAACGCGACATCAGTAATGGACAGCTATTAAGTAGCTCTGAAGAAAATACTGAATAGGCCAGAATTCTTGACAGATGAAAAGTATCCTAGCCTCCTTGGTAAGAGGATTCTATATTTGACTTGTATATTTAACTAGTGGTTATTTATAGTATGATATTTTGTGAATTACCAGAAATACAGACTAGTACTATGATTTGTGGGAATGACTGGGGGTTACTTAGCAATGCATGGCATTGCTTGGCCCATTAACTTCAGCGTTTCATCAGGTATCAAATCAGGGATAGTGCCACCACAGTTGTAATTTTTCCATTTGCATTCACATTCACTTAATACTAGTCTCTTTCAGTCACTCCTATGAGTGGGAGAGTTCAGGGCTAGAATCAGGATAACAAAGTACATGATCTTAAGCTTGTTTCAGATCTCAAACTGTACAAAGTGTTAATATCTGACTGGCTTTCCTGTAAGAATATTTCCTGCAAAACTCATGGTGGAGTGCAAATCTTGCAGGCCATCAACTTGAGAGTGGCGAGAAGCGAGGTTACCAGTGAAGACTGAGGCAAAAAAGTTGTTGAGAACCTCAGCCTTTTCCTCATCTGTTGTTACCAGTTCATCATCTTCACTCATTGGGGTGTTAAGCTTTCTTTAACCTTCCTTTTCTGGTTTATATACCTGTAGAAGCCCTTCTCGTTTTGCTTGGTATCCCTTGCCAAGTTCAGCTCCACCTGTGCTTTGGCCTTCCTGACCTCATCGCTGACACAACCGGGCAACATCCCTGTACTTTTCCCAGGATACCTGTCCCTGCTTCCACTGCCTGTGTAGTTCCATCTTGCCTTTTAGTTTGATCAAGAAATTAGAGGGGCAAGCATTGTAACAGAACTGGCTGTGATCAACAAAGTATAGCTTTTAGCTGTATCTACCTTGTGTAGAGTTCCTGGAATAGCTGTGTTTGTAAAGAGCTATGTTAGTGTATGTATGTAAAAACACATATGGGGATATGTGACAAACTTAGGCTAGAAACTTTATCTGTGCCCAGGTAGATTCAATTTGTTTTGTCTCTTGTTTCTGTATAATTATGACTAAGTGTTAACATATCTTCAGCTTTGTCTTCCAAAATAGTTTCAGATATTATTTATTTATTATTTATTAATTTATTATTTATGGTGTTATTTTCAAACTTAGGCTTGTGTGTCCTACAAGTTGTTCTAGCCAAGGCTGATAGTGACATAAGGAGGCCAAAATATCCAAGACCTTTGTGTAAGCAAGCCTTGCAGCCAGCCACAGTATAAACCAAAAAAATTTGTCAGTGGGCCCTTGGATATAAGGTAGCTTAACTGTGAGTTGGATTAGAAAAATTCTTGCTATTCTTCTTAAGTGCGTGGAAAGATAGAGAGACTGATTTCAATTAGATTTTATATACAGTGAGTTGTGTTGGATTCAATTCCTTCCATTTACACAAGTATAAGCAAAAGGAAGGCTGGGACCATTTTCCCTACTCTGAATATTTAAAATAGTTTAGAAAAGTTAACATGTCTGTGATAGTGTTTCAGAAGCAGGAATGAAATTCTCTCGACAATGTCCCTGCTGGAAAGACTGCTCCCATTTCACAGCCAGGGAGCTGAGGCATGTAGGTCAACAACCTAATCCAAAGCCCAATTTTTAGTGCTCTTATGAAAGACACTGGAATTGTTTCACTGTGAACTGAAGATAAGTTGGCCTATTTCTAAGCCAGGACACATTCTGTAAGGCAGTTGTGCCCAAGCGCAGCACTTGAAGATCTGTGGAGAAAATCCTTAGTCTTAAGCTTCAGTCTCACAGAACTTTTTGTTGTGTCCCTATGACTCTCCAAGCCTATTCATTGTCTGGGGCACTGAAACCAGTAGCAGTATGGAGTCCAATTTCTAAACACACCAGTAGAGCTAGCACAGAGCTGGTTTTGGGGCTGTGCCATCTGGAGAGAGACGTTGGTGGCTCCCACCTTCTGGCTCGCTCTGAGTTCTGAGAGCAGCGGGAGCTTCTGCCTTGTACAGATGCAATTTAATGATGATAGAAAATGGTAGCATATTGTTTCTGTAAGAGGCAGTCTCTCATGGATCCCACAGTGTTCTTACCAGCATGTTTAACCTCTAATCTGGGAAAGAAAAACACCATCTGGTACACACCATCCTTGAAAAGTTGCTGTCCCCTGCCTTGATACATACCTGGAGAGCTCATGTAAGTGCTCCACTGAGTTACCCACACTGAATGAACCTGTCTGGGCCCCATAAGAAGTGAAACAACATTAGTGTGATGCACTATCTGAGTTAATTTACTTGACTTTGCAGCAGGCCTAATGAGGTGGTGCAGAATGCCATATTTGCCTGACTATGCTGCTTCCAGTAGCAGAGCTGGCGTATTTAGAGCTCGCTTAGGTATCTCTGTGCAGAACTGCACTGGGTTATGTTGGCAGATCCTTAAACTCTTAACGTTTAATGAGGCATATTTATGTTCTTGATTGTATTTATGTCATCAGAGAAAATATCACACTTTCTGTCCTAAGGAACTGGTGCCTCATTGTTTGCTTATTTATGCAGTGTTAATGTTATTTTCACTAATAAGGTGAGAAGGATTCAGGCATGAATGAGAACTTGCTGTTAAGCTCTGACAACCATGACTCATGATACCTGTCAGACTTAACATATCACCTCTGCAGTCTATGCCTTACCTCTGTGTTGTCTCTGTAGCAGAAAGGACGGGGAGAGGCTGTGTGTCATTCTCAACCAAAATCTGTGGTCAACGGGCCTATTGATTTAAATCACCAACAGTTTTGGTACATGCTTCTAGGTAAACTGGGAAGCACTGCCAGAAACTAAGCTGCACCATGTTTGACTACCGCTGTGTGAACATACAGCTCTATCTGCTACCTCTGTGAAAGAGATGAGGTGAGACTTGCAGGTGTGACCTCATGAGTTACTGCCGAGAGTGTAAATCAGAGCCCCAGGCCCATTGGTGGCATCTGTCCATTGCAAAGAAGCAATTCTTCCTCATCCTGGTTCTGCAGTTCTTTAGTAATAAAGTGTCCTCTCAGACACAAAATGAAAATGTGGGATAGACAGAAGTTTAAAAAACAAAGCTGCATTACCAGCTTTTGTGTGTGTCAGGACAGATCCAACTGGCTGCTACTTTGGTCTGTTCAGAAATCTCTGTCCTGTTACTGCTTTTATTCCTTTGTCAGGTTGCAGATAGAGCTGTTTTGGTTTAAAAAAGATTCCTCATATGCATGCTAAAATGTCCTTATTTCATTTTTTAAATGTGTCTGTAAAGTAGCTTGGAAATAATTGTTCCTGATGTTTAATTAGGTAGTGTTTGAAAAGCACTTTGAAAATGAAAAATGGAGTAGAAGTGCTAAATATTCTTGCCTAAGGTTGATTAATTATGGACAGTAAATCTTACATTAGACCATGTGATAAATGCGAGTGAGTAGACTGCACATCTATTAAAGGAAACTCAGGCATATACATTTTTCCCTCTGCATATGGATCTGGGGTTGGTATTCTGAAGGGTGGAGAATTGTGTCTGCTTTGTAGCTTCTCATACACTTTTTTATTGAATACTATTGAAGACTTTAGCAGAGAATTCAGAATCTGGCTTTTCAGAGCTAGCAAAGGGGCGATCGGGGGCATGGGAACCTGCTGGAGCTCCTTCAGAAGCTTTCAGCTTCACAAGAAGATGTTAGGCAGTGAAGCTACATCTATATTAGTAAATCAGACATGGCCAGCTCTCCACCACTAAAGTCACCTGGCACTGAACTGCCTGCATGCGCATGATTAAACACTTTTACCCTGTGAGATCGAGGTGGTTGCAGCCAGATGCTCTGATGGAAAGAGTCCCTGGCCTGTGCTGCTCAGAAAGTCTTCCTGGAGATTACTTGGGTGAGAGTAAGTTGGCCAGGATCAAAACTGTTCTAGAAATTTAGCACTGGAGATGATGGAGATTCAGTGCTGAAACCTGCCCAGCACTGTTTATTTTACTGGTGCAGATGTAGCCTGAGGGCCTGCAGTCTCCGCCTAGAGTACTTACGTCTGCCATCTTCAGGGCACCTTCCACCTTCAGGGCACAAAGCTGCTTATCTACACACCAAATCATGTCATATAATACATGAATCTTGCCAACTTATTCCAGCACTGGCTGTTTTGGGGCAGCTATGTAGTGATATCTGATCTCAAAGGGCTGATGAAACTAACCACCCGGCTTGCACTGCAGAATAGATGATAGATTGCAGGACCACTTGGTGTCTTTGACAGGCTTTAAGTGGGGTTAATGTATAAAGTGCAAATGTTCTTATCACACCTAGACCAAATATGTGAGAGGTCTGTTCTAGTTCTTGCAAATAGGGTAAGTGCCTTGAATAAACTGACAATCACTTACCTGAGATAAAAAGTCTGGAGAAGCCTGTAGAATGAAGGCAAAAAAGGAAGGAGGTGAGTCCAGAAAATACAGTAAGTATCTGTGTGTTTGGGGTGGGGTTTTTTTGTTGTATTTTTTTCATATATGACAGTTTGCTTATATGCTGTAGTGCTGTGATCTTCAAAGACCAGAGAAGTAAATTTTCTCCTTGGAACAGGAGGGATCAGATCAGTTGTTGGTTTTGGCATGTTGGAGTTATCATGAAGGACTGATCTGAAACTGTTGCTTTAAGAGGGCATTACTTTGAGTTATAGCAAAACAAATGAGTTATTAACTTTACTTAGCAAAAAAAAGAGGTGGCATATGTGAAAACATGATAACTCCAGAACTGGCAATAAGTTCTTTGCTGCAAAACGTAGTAGGAGAGTTGGAATCACGGCAATTTGATCTGAAAATACAGAAACCTTGCTTTCCAATTCTGGTTGACACATCATAAAATATTAAATTCCTGTCTGTTTGGAGAAGATTGTCATGTGTTCCTGAAAGTTACTCCTAACTACAGAGATTCAGAGATTAAGTCTTTGGCAAAAGCTCTGGTTCTTTTCGCTTTGGTGAACAAATTACAGTGGAAAAAAAAAGGTACTTAAGGTCAGATCTAGGCATAAGGGAGCTAAGGCAAAAAGTAGGGCGTTAGGAATAGCCTTTGCAGTCCCCCCAGATTTCCTATTCTCCAGACCCAGCCTGGTAGAGAGAGCTCTGAGAGGGGTCTCTGAGCCTGAGTGTGGTACCTGGCCTGTAAATGCAGGGGAAAGATTTATATTGTGAAGGCACTGTTGGAAACAGGGAGTGGTAGATTGGCTCAACTGTTCTGCTGAAAAGGTTCACACTTTCTTTTTCTTCTTCTTTTATGCCCGTCCTCTGAAATCACTCACCCATGCCCAAACATTCCTGTTAATGCTTAGACAGCAACTTGATGCTTTTTGACAAGAAAATTCAGCAAGAAGGTTCCGTAGAGCTCTTCAAAACATCTCTGAGAAGATGGTGAGGTGGTTTAGAATGAATAGAGATGATGAAATGGTGAATCATCTGGTTGGTAAGAAGCCTGAAAGGATGGTGTTCATTGAAAGGAACCAGTGGGAAAGCAAGATTCGGAAAAGAGAGGCAAGGGCTCGGGAGAAAGACTTGGAGGGCAGGATCTTTTTAACATTGAAATAAAATCCATATAATATGCATCTTCCCTGTTTTTTGGACTCATAGAAACTTCTGAAATCTAGTTAATTAAAGGCATGCTATTTAGCACCCCACTTTTGATTGATCCTTCTCTCAAGAATGTGTGAATGAGATGCCGAGGTGTAAACAAGAATCGTGAGACACATCTATGGTGAACTACACATACCCATTCTATTAGCATAATTCACTTGTGTCAAGTACTTTATGCGGCATTTCATTTATTTTAGCAAGTTTCTCAGTTGCAAGAGCTTCAAAACACAAAGTCAACAGAACTGAAATGTTTTCTTTATTTTTGCATCAGAAATTCTTGAAGATATAACATGCAATGGTATCTGCTTCACAGTGCTATGCAACTCGGTCACAAGCTATCACAAGTGACCTATAAACCAGGTTTATTTGACACTAAATTCAAGTTGAAAACAACTTCCCAGAACCCTAGAAAGGCAGTGAAACTATACACTTGCTCCAAGGAGACATGCACACACATTCAAATATGCATACTTTTATGCACAGATATCATCATGTATCATATTCTTGCTGACCATCTGTTTGCTTGCTGCGAGCTGTGAGATGGTTCAGTTGCTATGCCTTTGGGGAAAACACTGGGTAAGACCTGCATGCAAATGTGCAAGGACACATTTGGGGATACACTGACTGCTGTGTGCTGGGACCTGACGTGCTATGCCTGGTTCCATCTATCCCATCAGCCCTTCTGGTTGGTCAGTCAAGATGGCTCAGTGATACATAATCAAAGCTGGAGTGTTGGGGCCACCTTATAGCCAGGAAGGGTTGGGAAGTGGAGACAGTACAAACTCCAACTGAAGTTAGGTCATCTGCAGGAGTTGGGTGGGGTTCAGGAACACAGAGAAGCCAAGTGGCTTTTGATACCGCTTAGCTCAGATAAAAGTAGCCACAATTTTATTTTTGTTTGTGGGACGATGCAGTTGTAGCCACTTTTATTTAGGTGGGAATCATCAATGGGAAAAAACAGAACATCCTTAAAAATTCTGGGAGATGCTGAATCCAAATTGCATAATAAATAGAAGAACCCTGCTTTCACATCTGTCAGTGTTGAAACCTGGCTGTCAGAATTGGAGCTTGAGCTAAGGCGGATTTACCTGCTCACAGAGGAAGTTCTGTAATGAGTGCAATATTACATTAACAGTGCATCTCCACTTATTCACAGGTAGCACAGCTGTGCATTTCAGGTAGGTCAGAAAAGACTCTGCATATGGAAGCAATGAAGCTTTTAACTTATATTTCCTCAAACCCATGTTTTATGAAACATTTTTGATATTCTTCCCAATGCACAATCTATCTCTGTCAGCCTCTGTAACTGAAAGTCTATCACTGCCCCAAATATCTCCACTGTTTTTTTCATATAGCAGATTTAATTTCTGGCCTAATTTTAGGAGCGTTCAGAAATGTTGTCCCGAGTTGAGAGCTGAAACCCTCTACTTTGCAGAGATGTTCTGTTAGGCTTTTGTTACCAAGCATGTTAAAATCTGGACTGCTTGCAAGTAACTTCCCTACTGTTCTCTGCTCTACGAAGAGCTGGCACAGGCAGGACCCCCCCCAGTTGTGTGCAGTCATATGGGCAGGATCCGGGCCAGAGGTTTTTTTCTGTCAAGTCAGTTCACAGTTGCCGGCAACTGAGGATGGATATTTTGATTAGGGTTTTTCCTTATTTTTCTCCTTCCAAGTTGGTGATGAAGGAAGCTCTCAGATCTGCCCTTGTATTTTTGTCCCAATGCAGTAGAGCTTTCTATGGCATTTTCTTTACTCCAGAACTATTCATCACTAGCACTGTGTTGATAATGTGATGACAGTTGTTGCCAAAACTTTCCTGTTCACCCTAAATCTGTTTTTTCTTGGTATGAAAATAAAGATACAAAGCTCAGCAGAGAGAGAGAGAGATAGAGCACTCCCTGGTATGGGAGCTCAAGGTGACACAGAGCAATTGTCCAAGGACAAACTCCTGTGCAGGCAGGCATTTTCCAGATTCCAGAGGGGAAGAGAAGAGGGGTGTGAGGCTAAAGGGGGTGGGCTGGGTGGGATGTGCCTGCTGGGGGCTGGGGAGAAAGACAGTGCTCCTCTTTTAAAGGAAAATGAGCAGCCAGCAGAAACTAGATGCGTCTCACCATGGGGTGAGGGTGGAGAACCCACCAACTGCTGAGACAGTCAATAGGCAGATTATTCATCACACATTGCTAGAAGATTAACTGAGCAAACGTTCTGACAAAACTGATTAAAGCCTTCATCTTGTAAGGGGGAACAAAGACGCACCAAGCTATTACACCCCAGCCAAATGCCAGATGATGACTGCATGTAGTGGAAACACAAAGTATGGAGTGTTGGTTGTGGGTTGTTTTTTTTTTTCCCAAACTGGGATGACTCTCCCTCTCTTTATCACTGGAGTCATCGGAGTTAAAGTTTGTAAATACAGCTACCTACTGAATGTTTCAAAAGCCAGATTGCTCTCATGCAGCAGATAAAGGACACCCCCACCTCCTTAGTTTGCTTCTCTTAAAATGTTATCTTAAAGTGTTATCATGTCTAGAGTCATCTTTCTTCTGAAGTGCATTCTTTCCCAGTATTATCACCACTGTTTACAATTGCAGATTCTTAAAATGAGCAAAATATTTGACTTCCCATTATAGTAAAGTTTGGATAGTACTCCCTCAGACACGTGTAAACTCTGAATTTGAGTACTTCCAGCATCAGTGTTTGCTTAGTTACAAGCACTGGTACAGGGGAAATGGACAGGATTTTTTTACTGTGTTCGCTAATTACCACAGTTTCTAGCCTCGTCACCTCCTAAAATAAGAGAAATAATATCAATAAAACTAAGTCACTTAATCTCAGAGTTCTGAAGACTGGGAAAGTAATGAAAAACATCCTGAGAAATGAATCCCTTTCCAGACAACTCTGATTGTTTTCTTTTGCAAGTCAGAAATTTAATGGGCTGTGGAAAGGCTCGTACCAAAACTGCTAAGTGTCTACTACCTCTAACAAGTGCCTGCTAACATGTGTTTAACTTGAGGCACTGCGGAAGCCTGAGGACTGAGCTCAGCACTCGTTTAGATATACCTATGCATGTTCACTGTTTTTCAGGCATGAAAAATGTCCCTGTAAGTTGTCCTGGCAATGTACCGACACTTTTGGAAAGGAAGGCCGTCATCTGTCAGGACCCTGAGATGTAAAATTAGACAGCGCAGCCCCCTGGGGAGTCAGCAGCAGGAGATGGGTGATGGCACCAGCGGCTCTTCCCTCTCTAAACCCCTGACTCTGAGGGTAAGGACATTACAACTAATTATGTCTTTGGACTGTGATGACATGAATAAACGATTTTAGGTTAACTGTCATGCTTCTTAATGTCATAAAGCCTCCTTTTCATAGAATTAAAGCCTTATTACATAAAATTGTGTCAAATCATTCCCTTGTGCTGGGTTAGATCCTATAAACTGGTCTAAAGAAGTTGGTTTTCCAGAAGAGTTGGGCTCACTCACTGTAGTAGTGTCCAAGTAATCTCTCATTATAAATGTGTTTTTCAGATGTCAGAAGGATGTTAAATAGGCAGTGGCTTTTGAAAACAAATGTCATCTAATGTAATAACAGAAATCTCCTCTGAACATTAGGGAGAACTCTGGTATGGTCAGGAATTCTTCAAGACTGCTAACCAGATTATCAGTTACTACCTTGTGGGGATTTTTGCTCAATGATTTGTATTTGTTGGTTGTCAGTGCCATAGCAAGTGAGAAAAAGATCTTTTTGTTTAACACCATGAACCCTAGACACTGGGTTGAGAAATAGCTTTCATATATTATAAGCGTAACTGATAGAAATATTAATAAAAAACCCAGCAAAATGCTATGTGCAAGAGAGTACAGTACTACATATACTGGAATAATTTGTAAATATAACAGGAACTGCTAAGTACATGAATATTTTATGGGTCCAGCTGATGTGTTGAGGTGGGGCAATGGAAAATTAAGAAACCCCTTGAGAACTGCAGATACCTTATATGATTTATAGACGATTTTCCTCTAAGTTGCTAAATAGCTTTATCTAGCAGCATGTTGCATGTACGTCAGCATTTCATAGCTAACATAAATCTGCACAAGATGCTACCAACTGTGGGTTCAGTTTTTGTTGTTGTTATTGGTTGGTTGGGGTTTTTTTTGTTAAATAAAATAAACAGCTGCCTTGATCACTCAAATGATTCTTACAATTTTGAGACCACCCCAATCGTGAGATGATCTTTTAAAAGGTAGCTGTATCTGAACTGCTCTGGCAGATCAAGGAGCTTTTCAAAATGAAGGAAACAGCTTATCTTTTAAAAAACCTCTTACACCCTTGTAAAAGGCAATAAAATATATATCAAACATAGATGATACTGACTGCTCTTTACAGTCACTATTAAGATTTATGGACCCTGAAGTTAAATATTGACTTTGGCATCACCTTGGTCAATATTTATCTCTCAGATCAATAAATCTTAATATTGACTGCAACTGAAGTCACCACGCTGCCCACTGTTACCTCTGAATGATTTATGTCAATATATTTTCCTCTCCTCTCAATACATCTATTACTTTCTTGTGTTCCTATTTATGGGGTTAGAAGATCTTTTTGAATTGGGAAAATATTTCTTTGCGTAGACCATTGTCCTTCCCATCAGGTTGTTTTACTCCTTTCCTTATTTCTTCATAAGTTCTACTGTACAAAGCACCTAAGTGTGAAAAAAAATTCCTAGTGCTTAAGTAAATGTATAACTTCTGAAAGCATACTAGACTGTATCATTTTCATTATGATTTTACATACTGGAAGTTATAATCATCATAATCATCCTAATCAGTATTAGTGCTTCCTCTTATTATCCTTAAATTTCTGTATTAACATTTACTTTTCTGCCTCCCAATGTTTTCCTTCAACTATTAGAGTTATAATGCAACAGAAAATTCTAATTTATTTAAAATTAAATTGTTTAGTCCCATTTGGCAAATTTTTATTATCTTGATTTCTCCAACGCAATTCAGTTCACACTGAAGAAGTTAGATACATTATCACAACTAGATTTTAATGTATATGTATATATACATAAGTATAATTTTCCTAATATCAGTGGAATTTTTGTGTTAGCAGGACCTTTAAGGCTAATTGAACAAAGACCCTTACCAAGCCCAATTAAAAGTGAAGTTCCTAACGAACACTTTTGAACGTGATATACAGCCACTCATTAATGCAAAACTGGGTTGCTGGCTACCCTCCTTGCATTATCCTAACCTGAACCTTTATTAAGATCCGTTTTTTTGGGTTTTTTTCCATAAAAGACACATGTATTATTTCCTGAGCTATATTCTCACCAACAGAAATCTACAAGCTTGTTCAGTGGAAACATAGCCCTTTGTGTTCATTCACAATGTCTGAAAAACCCACCTTTCTTTTTTGCTTCCCTGGGTGAATCCTGCCTGTGCCTTGACTGTGCTGTGTGCCCTGGCATCTTGCTGCCCTGCAATCCTGTCTGGGGGCTCTGGGACAAAAATGGCCCCAGCACCCTGTGCCACGCTGTGAATCACAGCGTCATCCACCTACTCTGCCTTTGATCCAGTATAGCTCTTTTCCCACTGTACAGCTCCAAGCACTGGGACACATTAATTAACAGAGCAATGCAGATGGTCCCTGCACTCATATCAACTGGGCATTTGAATACAAAAGGATTATTTTTCTATTTTTTTTTTATTTTAATGTAATTCTTTCAAATGCTCATGTTTAATAAAGAAATAAAGAATACTAGGCTGCTGCCAAATCATCAGCTAAGCCTGTCTTTTTGCTGCTGCTGTTGCGTTCCCATGTGAGAGCTGCACCCTACAGAATAAAATAGCTCTCTTCTGCTGAGTGTGTCATGGAAAATTTGCCAAACAGAAACAAAGGCCCTTATTCCACTTCCGCCTTCTGACATAAACAGCTGTACTGATACATGTGATAAATTATCAGAATGGATAAAAATCTTCCTTTCCTTCTCTGTTTTCTTTAAAATGAGATCAGAGTACTCAGATGAACACTGCCTCTCTCCCTATCTGAGAAACAGAGTGAAAATGGCTTCTGATGACCTTCTACATTATTTGGGTAGCTCAGCTAATTAGGGACACAGCAGAACTCCCTTGTTACTTGCCCTATTGTGATCTTTCCCAACTAACACAGTTCAAGCTATGAATGCACCAGCGAAAAGCAGCTTCAGGATGTTCCTTGCAATCAAGAGGGTAAAGAAACCCAACATTTTCCTCTGCTTGGATTGAAAATGGAGTGGTTGGAGGGGAAAAAAAGTAATCCATGAGTACATTTGTGAGCGGGGAGTAAAACATTGATCAAGAGTTTGAGGTTGAAATGCAGAGTTGTGTGGCTTACTCCTTGTCACTTACTAAGCTCCAAAACTTACCCCATCAGCAATACTGACTAATTTTCTATATTTCCTCATTACAGTTATGAATCTGCTGCACTCCAGCCCAGGGGGAACCTGCAGTTCCCTGGCTGGTGAACAGGCCATCCTTACATCTACTGGAGTGCTAGGGAATCACAATATGTGCTCCAGAAATGCCTTAATATGTCAGGGTCAAGCGAATGATAAATCACAGTTTATTAGTTTTATTTGGTATTATCAACATCAGTACTATTAGTAATATCCTTGATAATGTGGTTTAGAAGTGGGAAGGGAATTAAGTATGAATATTCTATACAGTAAATGACCTGCAGACTGTTTAGAGCAACTATGAAGATCAGTGAAGAGTTTTTCAGTGTCATGCAACACTTCCAAACAAGGTGATAAAGAAACATTCCCAAAATGCTGGACTAATGATCTGTCTAACGGTGTATCTTGTGGTGATTAACTGCTTCTCAGACCTCTAAGAAAACAGGATTGAAAATGCTCCTAACCTTGCACCACCACTGACAAATCTTGCTCTGCCCCTGAAACTGATGGTTGCTGATGAGGACAACAATGCTAATATGGAGCAGTGATGAATGCTTCTATCCTGTGATGCAGTCCAGAAGATTAAAACACTTCCTCTGACTCTTCAGCTAACTGCAGCAGAGCTGGGTGAGGCTGAGGATGATGGCAAAACCATTGAAAAATTGAGAATTGCTCTGCTGGTTTTGTGAGCAAACTTTTTTTCCTCAGGACTTCTCAATGATGAGAAGGAAATTTCTGGTATTGGTCCTACTAACAAGCAGATCAAATTTACAGTCACTTAAAAGTGTCTGGGTATATGTGCCATGCTTCCAAGTCTTACTTTTGAAGTTAAAGGGTACCCAGCAAATACTATGATGCTCTGAATGTCAGATAGGGTTATGAGGCTGGAGGGACTGATCTGAGAACAAATGAGAACAATCAAATATGTTTAGCTTGGATAAACAACAGCTCATGGGCTGGGAATGCATACAACTGACAAGTTTGGAGAAGGTTGTAAACATCAGTAAAGACAGTGACATAATTCTGAAGGCTCAAGTAGATTCAGCTAAAGAGTGAGGGCTTGTTTACACCAAGAAATTTACTGTTACAATTATGCAGTATAGTTATACAACGTAATTGTAATTATCCTGGCATTATTCTGAAGGAAGAGTGTCCACATGGGGAATTATGCTGTTAGAAAGATACTACTAAATTTCCCTGTGTAGACAAGCCTCAGCAAAAAAAGGATTGTTTTTGTGGAAAGTCTCTGCATGCTACTGTTACTAGTACCACAGTGCAATACAAAACAGAGAATGTAAATTACAGTCATAGCATTTAGTTGATTTAATTTATCTAGTTCAAGCCTTGTCCCCAGAGAGAGACCCCCTACCAGCATTGGCTGTGTGACGCATATTCCCATTTCATACGAAGAGTCTTTACACTTTTCAGTCCCCTGATTCGCCCGGAACCTTGTCCTGTTCTGTAGTTTAGCTCAACTAAATAGCTTGCATGACAATATCTCACTCTCTGACTCTATCACACTGTCATCCACAGCTGCAAGGCGCTTGTCATGAAGATGATTTACTCCATCCCATTGCTGTTGTGTTGGTTTTGTTTTTTGGTTTTGTGGGTTTTTTTTTTCCCCATACTTCTCTAGATTTTAGTTAACAAGCTTTAAGCTTCCTTGGGGAAACTATATCCTATGCCTAGGCTTATCTGTGCAAAATACTCTTCTACAGTAATGGTACACAAAGAGTCAAAGTGATATATTCCCCTCAGTTATGGATTCTCATATACAACCACCTTTATAGACCATTTGCACGACTTGGTTTTCTGTGGCCATCTCATTGGACTGAAAGCAAGGTTAAAGAGTCAAAGTGATATATTCCCCTCAGTTATGGATTCTCATATACAACCACCTTTATAGACCATTTGCACGACTTGGTTTTCTGTGGCCATCTCATTGGACTAGAAAGCAAGGTTAAATATGTGTGGCCCCAGTGAACAAAATCTGTTAATTCCGTGCTTCTGCATAAACGATGATGCAACTGCTTGAGGAAGGATAATGAGGCTTTGGGATAATTGGAACATTCTTCTTACAGTATTTTTATATTTACAGAAATATATCAAGTAGATATATTTCTATGGTTTGTTTAAGATTTCAAACTTAGCTATCCAGAAGAGTTTAAATATTTGAAGGAAGGTCCAGAAAGCAAACAGCATTGCAAGGAATTGCTGTGATAATTAGTTTGAATAATAACATCGCTACTCTTGCCTAGAATTTTTTATAGTCTTTTCATCAGGAAGATGTTGTCATAATCTTCATTTTGTATATGACAGGAAAAGAGGAGAAGTGGCTTACCCAAATTCCCATTCCACCTCCCAGCTGGAAGGAGGAAACTGGTATGCTGAGTTCTTGGACAGATACTGCTGAAACGCTGTGCACCAAGGGCAAGTTTGTAATGAGATGTATTTTAAATACTTTGAGAACCTGTGTGGTTGCATGTAGAGGAGAAGCTACCTTCACTACTGAAAGAACAGGTTGAAAATATATAGTTGCATTGAAATAGGGAATTTTAAAATGCAGCTGACAGAGGGATGGATGAGAGAGATCATTCCAGAACTGTTTTCCTATGGCTATGCTTTTTGCTGTTCTTTTCATACACGGGGTTTTACAAAACCTGAGTGTGCACAGTGTTTATTTCTTGTTCCTTTATTTAAAATGACACCTGACTCTTATTAACTTTTGTGCATCCAAAATAATGACATTCTTTTGTCTTCAGATCGTCACTGTGTTTCCTTCTTTCTTTTTCAATTGTATCATTTTTAAACTAAGAAAACACAGCAAAAATAATGTCACTTCTATCTGCCTGTAAACTCTTCCCTGCCACAAAACTCACGTACAAATTGACATCGTCAAAATGGAGGGCTGACCCTCTTACAGCCTTTCCTTTCCTTTCCTAATTTCTATTTCGTATTTTCTGACATATTTTTATTTAATTTTTAGGTCACATTCTATTTCTCCCAGTTTGGGGACTTCAGATTAGATTCACAAAATGATCTTGGCATTGCCTGGAAAACATTGTGGCATCAGTGTGATGCCACAGCCCCAGGCTGAGGTTTCATGGCATGAACAACCCCTGGAGAGTTTTCTGTGAATGAGATTCAGAAAGGCCAGTGGGCTGAAGAGGGCTGATCTCTTGAATTCAGTGCTGGGGAAAATTTGAGGAAAGTGTTATGCTCTCTGCTACACCCTTGGAGATCATGGTGCTTAGCTCTTCCACAGGAGGTTTGCTGAGAAATGCATGTCTAAACAGATGGATAGAAAGGCGTGGGAAAGGTTTTGTCTTTGTCTACTGCTCCAGTGAGCACAATACTCCTTTAGTATGCAAGAGGGACAGGTCTTTGTTTCTTCCTTAAGAAGACCCGAGTATCTCTTTCCCCTCTCAGAAAAGTGTCATGAGCAACCAGGCAGATGAGCAACCAGGAGACATGCTCTGATAAGGCTTATAGCCTTATCACTCTCCTCCCAAAACAATTCTCTTACTCACGTGGGTATTAGAAACTAGTTCAGATACCTCTGCAAAGCACACCTCCAGGACGAGGTACCTTCCAGATTAAGCAGCAACTGAGTGGGATTTAGAATTAGCTTCATGTGGACGGTTAAGACAGTTTTATAGATTGATCTCTTTAAAGACAAATCTATTCTTTTCTTTAAAGCTGTTTGCCATGTCTTTAATTCCAGCTCCATCTCTAATTTGTGGGTTGACCAATCACTAGTTCCTGGTGCAGAATTCTCCGTTTTCTGAGTCATTGTTACTTTTTTGGTTATACTGGCTTTTAAAGACACCATAGCTTTGTCATGCACAATTAAAGATAATATTGATTCATTCACCTTAGCATGCACCTTACAGAATTTCAACAAAGAAAATAAAAGTGGGTCTTTAAACAGGGTAGCCACTCTGAACTACAAGCTCCTCTAAACAGTATAGCTCAACTAGATCATTGCAGTTCCTTTTGCTGTTTTCTGTATACTCAGTCATAATGTTCTAGCAATGTAGCTGGTGTAGACAAAACTGAATTTAAGGCTTTTATTAAATCTTCCTTTGAAGACAAGATTGGATTATCAGTGTTTTACATATAGCCATCCCCAACCTTATGCAGAAATGAGACCAGTTTTTCTCCTGGAAAATACCAAATTCACAGATTTAGGTGGGATTCAGATCTTTTGGAACACTTCCTAATACTAGGGTTTCCAGTACCTGAAAGATATGCATGTTGGAAATAATCTCCTACCTGCTGGAACACTGAAGCAATATGGTATGAAAAAAATTACTTTAAATTATTGCTGTCTAACAGTACTAGTAATAGATTTTGCTTTGGGGAAGAAGTTGTGGAGCCAAATCTCCTGTCCTAATTGTTAATTATTGTTGTCTTTGTCCCAGAGAAATTCTGTTATGAGACAAGGCAGCTATATTCTGTCAAAATGTTCTGGGAAAATTCAACACCAACCACTTTTCAAAATAAATGTTCAGAATCAAAATGAAAAAATATGCAGTAGCACACCTACTACATTTTTACCCTCTTGATCTCCAAACAATGTTTACGCTTGCATCCTCTGTCTTTCAAAAGTGAATATGTTGATGGAAGCTGTTCATTTGACTGTCCCAGGGAATGAACTCTGCTTCAGTGACTGAGTTAGTAATGCATGCCTTCTGCATGTGAACTAATCATTGTTTATAGAGACCTGCAAATGCAAGCTGCTATTCACTTGGTGAGAAGGTTTAGTTGCAAACAGGTTGTAATCCTGACCTTGTGTCCTGGTTTCGGCTGAGATAAGAGTTAATTTCCTTTCTAGTAGCTGGTATAGCACAGTGTTTTGGTTTTAGTAAAAGAATAATGTTGATAACACACTGATGTTTTTAGTTGTTGCTAGGTAGTTGCAGTGCTTACACTAAGTCAAGGGCTTTTCAGCTTCCCACGCCCTGCCAGGTGCAGAAGAAGCTGGGAGAGCCTGGCCAGGACAGCTGGCCCAGACTGGCCAAAGGGATATTCCCTGCTGCAAAACATCACGCTCCCGACAGAACTGGAGAGGCTGGCTGGGATGTGGGATCACTGCTCAGAAACACATTGTTTTTTCTTGTGGTTTTTTCCCTCTTGTGGTAGGCATTTGTGTATCATGTTGTTTTAGTATCTCTGCTATCCTATTAAACTGTCTTTATCTGAACTGATGAGGTGGGTGGTTGTTTGGGTTTTTTTTCCATTCTCCTCTCTGTTTCCTTGGGAGGGAGGAGTGAGCAAGTGGCTGTGTGGTGCTTAGTTACCTGCACGGGTTAAACAACACCACCTTGATATAATGTGATGTGGCAATGATCTCCTGTCCTGTTGGGGGGAGTTTTAGAAGATTTGCAGAAGTCTGAAGTTTGTTTCAGTCTGAAATTTTACTCTCAAGTCCTAAGTGTGCATCCACTTGACAGAACACTTGTAGAAAGAATATCATAGAATCATAGAATGGTCTAGGTTGTAAGGGACCCCAAGGATCATAGAGTTTCAACCCCCTTTCTATATGAGGTCCCATTTGTACCTCCATATGCAGTGTGTTTTGATGCAAACATAGCTTTCTACGCTGGAATTTGTAGAAATCAAAGGTCACACACATGAATTAGCTATGGTAGTTTACCACCTTGTTAGGTGTCAATTGAACTACGTAGGCTAACTGTTGCCGAAATTTAGGTACATGCTCTGAGTCTGCTTGGCTGTGAAGTAATATATTGCATAGCTTAACCCTGATTTCGGAGTTTGAGCTAATCATGCATACCATTGCCTGGGTGATGGGAGGTACATTGTTGTGCAGCCATATTTTCATTGTCTATCTATGCCTAAATTATCAGCTCATGCCTTCCATGACCTATCTCTAATTGAGATACCAGTCTTATAAGTGCTGGTGTCAATTAGAGATAGGTCTGGTGGCTGGATGTAGGACTTTAAAAGTCAGTATGGACAATAATGCTCTGTCTTCTTCTCTGTCACCTTGGTTTTAGGCATTGTCACTTCACCTGGTTAGTACAGGAAGTAGTATAGTAATCAGCCCATTTGGGTAGTGTCATTGTATATTCATAATTTCTGTTTTATTCTAAGCAAATTTGCTCTCTGTAATGACATTGATCTCCCCAGAATTTATCTTTCTTTTATCTGTCCATGTCACTAGCTATTTGTGCTACAAATCATGATGAAACATGTTTACATACGTGGACCATATGGCAAATCCCACATTTCAAGCACCTTTGTATGAAGAATATCTGTCTGAATTGTGTTTAATATCTGTGCTTTTTTTCCCCCTCAAAATCAGTCCAAAACCACCACTCCAATTAGTTCCTATCTCAAACAGTTTATTGGCAGCAATCTGTTCGCAGTATTGCCAAAACACATAAAACTGTTGCAAGTCCCATGATTTTTTCATGGTTTTCTTTACAATTCAAAATTCAGATGAAAACCTTAACTTTACAATGAGATGAAAAGAAGTGAAAATTACCTTTCAACTCAGAAAACAAAACAAACCAAAGCTTGGATATAATTAACCTTGGCAAGAAAAGAAATCACTGAGAATGAAAATCTCTCCAACTCAAAGGGGCCAAAACAAAGCCCTCTGAAGTCCTAACAAAACTCTTGAAATAGGATTTAACTGGTATACATCAGTACTGCTCAGACTGATGTTGATGCTCTGTACAGAGATTAGTTTTACCCACAAAAAGGAGGCCTCCTGCCAAGTACATGCAGTCTCTATTATTTATGTCTTTAAGTCCAAAAAATCCTGGAAGTTTTCTGCTTGCTCCCCTGTATCTCAAAGAATTAGATTATGGCAAAAGTTGCAGGGAGTATTTCCTCATGCCTGGGTATTTACTGACATTTTAAGTTCCGAAATTTATGTAGGGCAAACACTTCTGGGGCTCTGTGCTTGTTCTTCACTCCACTGTCAATGCTGTAAAATTCTTAGATTTTAATAAAGTTAGTTCAAAGTTGCATGGAAATTATAGGCAGCTTACCCCAAGGGGGCTAATAAGAAAGACAATATAAGCAAGTCTCCAGAGAAGAGTAGATGTCTTTAAATTACATCCTAGAGATGCACTCTGATGGCTTGAATCAGAAATAAGAGTCAGAATTAGGGACAGGATTTCTTAACAACCCCTTTAGGCAAGCAAAGCATCAGATTTCATCTCAGTTTTAGCACAGGTAGAATCTGTTCCAACTGTGAAAAGAAATGCCATTTGTAAGTATTTTAATTTCACTTCTCTGGTGACTGAATTACTTTGGGGAATGACAGAATAAAACCAAGGGTAACAAATCAGGTAACATTTGAACTAGCATTACCAGCTCCCCATTATTTGCAAACATATGAACAAAATGCTGTATACGTTGTATCAGGGTACATGTAAAAGAGGATGGAAGCATTTCCCTGTGGCCCAGACCCTTTCATGAATCAGATCCAATGCTGCAATCAGAACTGTGGTATCGGCAGACAAAGCCTATACAGAAGGTATCAGAGGGGTATGTCATAAGGATCTTGCAGACCCAGACCTCCAAGCAGTAATCTCTTATTGAAAACTATAGCAGCTTCATTACCTTCAATACCATTTTCATATACCTTACTACTCTGTGAAATCAAACCACTGGATGAGTGTCTGCCTTCACTGTGTTACTCAGAATCACTACAACCATCAGAAACTGAAGCTTCCCTGAAGATTTAAGCCAGGCCTCAAATTACGTCTCAAAAATAAAGAAAGAGACAAGTTTTGAGAGGTTTACACCACCTTTGACCATCATTACTTCTGCCACTGCGGTTTCTGCTTTGCACCGTGCCCTCAAAAACACATGCTTCAGTGTTGGAGTCCTCAGTTCTTTTGTAAAGAATAGGAAGAGTAGGACGAGATAACATTATTCCATTTTGATTCAGGTTTGTTAAAAACTGAGCAGACAATATATAGAGTAAGTTCAGGATCATGCTTGTTCTAGGTAATAATTCTGGATAAAGACTTCAAGGTCATGTAGCAAGAGTAATATAATATCTGAAAGACTATTATTTTTCCAGGAATCCTGAACACCTGATGGACCCTTCTTTTAAACACAAAATGTGTTCATGAAAATGGAAGAACTCTAGTATCAAAAGTAACAAAACAGAATCTTGACATTTGTTACATCAGCAGGTTTGCCTGACCAGTTAGATCTGTCTCATCTCATAGAGAATAGATAAATGTATGAGAAACATGTTACATTGATCAGGAAGGATAATTTTTTTCAAGCTAAAGTGAAATACAGGAAAGCTGAGGTTAAAGAAGATAGCAGTTTGATATCCATTGACAGGAAGAAGGCTGCATGTGGTTTTTGAGGTAAAATTGCATGAGATGAAAGAAGAATTCAAAGAATTCACTACTCACTGGAAAGATCCTTCAAAAAGATCTTCCTATTCCATTAATTCACTCCATCTCACAAATCATCTCTGCTGGAATGGGGAGGTCCCCCTCCTCCTGTTTACAGGTTTCTGTCTTCTGTTTTGGCTCCAGTGGTCACTAGACTCTCTTTTGAGCCAATTCAACTTACTAGCCCAGAAGAAAATTGTAATTTATCTTTTTGGATTAGTTTTTTACCATGTTAGTGAGCTCGTTTACTTAGGGGTCTGATGAGCACCAGAGCTGGTGCAGAGATTGGGTGCAGGAGTGGGAATGTGTAGATGAAGTAGCAGGACCATCTCCTTTCAGCCACATGGGGCTGTTAGATTTACTTACTCATCTTTTATAACTGAATCCTCTCTAGTGAGTGAAAGTACTAAGAGAAATTAATGACTGTTACAATGTCACGTGAACTCAACCAGTTTACATATGTTGCACATGGGATGCTTTCAGTGAAAACGGTTTTGGAAAGAGGTGATCTGTTTTATTTTCAAGATCCACTTGGATTTCTGCTATAGTGCCTTTCTACAGAGAGTTACCAAAAGGAGGAATTCAGCACTACCCTTACATGTTTTACATAATTACCATTTATATTTTCTAAAGTGGCCTTTGAGAGGAAAAAAATAACTGTATGAAAACTGTTCTAGAGGGGAAAATATAAAAAATTCTTCAACCCAGCAAAAAGTACTTGCAAACTCTCAATGAAGTGTTATTCTGCAGGGACATCTACAATTTTATAGGATGCAATTTCACAGTTCAGGCTTGGTTTGCCATGTGTGGAGAGCAGGCTGATTGCATCAGGTGGTAGAGCATTATCAAGTCATTGTTAACTCATTGCCACAGAGGACTGCTTTCCCCATAGCAGTCACTAACATTGACAGAGTCAACTGGTTTGGCCAGGCTGATATTGGAGGAGGGAATGTTCTCCAAGCTGAAATGTGAAATGGATGCAAAGAAAAATATAGAATATTTTTTTCCTAAATAAGATCCAGAGATTTTTGTAGCAATTGCATGCTTTATGGTGTAAGAATTATGATTCTCCCCTGTTCTCTCCAGTTGCAAGATAGTATTTGCCACCTTATTGAAAATACTTCACTGTTTCTCTTCAAAGTGCTTTTAAGAGTCCTTCTTCACTTCCACCCTAAATATCTATTGGTAGACCACTGGTAAACTTGAACTTTTGTTAACTACCAGTTCCAGTAATTCTTGTATTTTGAGTCCTTTCTGGGCAGGATCTTAATTTTATTCTGTATTTGTACAACTTGCATCTATTTTTGCCCATAAATCTGATGAGCTGGACTAATACAAATAATAAATAAGTACAATAGTAAGCCAGCTCTTTTGGTCTGAAATTTGATATATTATTAGTCAAATACAGATATCGACATGTAGACCTACTATAGTGAATCATCACATTTTGACAAAATGGGTAGAACAATACATAGCAGCTGAATCTAAGGAGATGAATATGATGTGCAAGAACAAGAAGTTATTCCAGTAACCTTCTACCTGACAATAATTAATGAAAGTCAGATACCAGAGATGACTGTTTGTCAAAAACAACATGGAGGCCAACCTTTATGTTTATCATGGAAGTAGGACATTGCAGTTTTTAGAAGAATTTCTGAACATGCTTGGGGTAATGGGTTTTTTTTGTTTTAATATTATTGATTTGCTTATCCAACTCCCCTATTTTCCTCTCTGTAGTCCACCAACATGCCCAGCATATATATATTTCACATAATACTGTAAATGTAATGAAAATCTGCAAGTTGTTCTCAAAGTATTGTTCAAAACCTCTAAATGTTGGTCTCATGAGCCTCACTGTTCAACTTAGCATGACCTTGGGGCAAGAAGAAATTTTAGTGGTTCCCTGTGTGCCAGATGAAACAATGATGTTCCAATAGCACTCCTCTGACTTCAAGGAAACTGAGATAGGTAAATGCTGTCTCTGCATTGGGTCATGAACCATAAGGGAGATGATGAAACAAAATGAAGTTGATTGGCTAAAACAGTAAATGCTGGGTATAACTTGCAGACAGGGAGCTAGACCATTTGTAAGTGGCATGGGATGTGTAAAAGAGCAGATGACAGAGGATATTCATGGGAGCCAGAGGACCACAAAAACTACACAATAGTAATAGCAATAGGATTTATTATTATTATTCTTATTAGAAGATTGGCCAAGGCAAACCACAACATGATACAATTCCATAAGTTTAGACGGTCAAACCAGTCTACTTGGGGGACTAATTGTCTCTAGTGAGTCAACTGCCTGTCCAGATGTGCAAAGATATTGCAGAGCTCTTGCAAAATACTGAAATCTAATTGTGTTCTGGAACTACTCTAATTTGGAAAAAATATCAGGACATAACACATTAGAGTTTTCAACAGGCAAGTGGCGACCCATCACTCAGTGTTTCTGATAGCAAATTACAGATGATAAAACATGGAAGTGAAGGAAATGTCAGCATGTGACATAACCTGGAGAAATGTTGAAAGGATTGAGGCAGAACATAAGAATAGCCACAGCAGGTTGGACAAAAGATCCAGCTAAACTGCTATCTGAAAGTGGCCAAAAGGGGATAACCACTTTTTGATAAGTTATGGACAATCATATGGTCACAGTTAATGAACTTCTAGCAATCTGCAGTTCATGTACTTCCCTAACCATGGATATTATCTCTATGCTTAACAGTTATTGATGTCTTTTTCTTCTATTACTCTAATAATTTTGGGAAACTATGAAGATGCCTTTTTGGCATCTGTGATACACTATGTCAATAAGTGACACAATTTAACTGTACTGTTGGAGAAAAATATTTCATTTTATTAGTTTTCATCACACCACTGCAGACTTTCATTTGATGTCCCATAATTCTTACATAGTGTCTTTACCATGTTCTTTTAACTGTGCTGTCACTTGATTAACATGGCTTCACTGTGAAGGTTTGTCAGAATAATATTTTTACCGTACTAGTAGCAGAACAGACTCCAGAGCCTTTGGTCCAATATACAGGGATGTGTATTAGTTGCTGTCAGACAGTATCAGCAGGACAGCATTCCACTGATGAGCAGCACAGGACAAGAACAGATTTCTGAAGCCAGTTTCAGATCTGCAAATGGGCCTAAAAAGCAACCCAAAAACTTATTTTAGTAACTGACTTTACCAGAAGATCATGATAAATCTGAAATCTGTCTAAAGAAATGTTAGAAATTAATTGCTTTTCTCTGGGCTGGGAGGCTCTTTACATTTTCACACTGCAGATTCATCATGGAAATAGGAAATGCATATAATTTATTTAGAAGAGATTCAGTTTCAGTTCTCAGCTATGTCTGTAGGTAGGTATTCACCTAATTCAAGCTGTCAGAAAAAGATCTGATGGCATTCACATAGCTGAACTTACTCCATAGCTTTTCAGACAGACAATTGTGTACATTTAAAAAGAAGTACTGCTACTGTGGAACATTAAGGCAGGTGGTTGAACTGGGGTTTCTTGGAATTGTGTTGTTTATGTGACTTGTTTTATACTAGCAAGTATTCTTGTATTGAGAGAAAAACAAAGTACAATCAGTTCCTATTCACCCTTTTTGTGCCATTGATTTTATAGGCTTCTGTCACATCCTGCCTCAGGCATCCTTTTTTTTGTTTTTTGAGGCTGTAAAGCCCTAGCCTGCTTATCTGTTCCTTGTACAAAAACTATTCTGCACATTTGATCTCCCATATTTATCTTCTTTTCGATTTTTCCAGTTCTCATACTTTGAGATGGGAGCCAACATGGCACACTGTATTCAAGATGCTTGCAATGTGTTTTTATGTAACAATGAAATAATGATGTCTTATGCTTTGTCATTTTTAATAGACCTAACATGCAATGTACTTTTACATGTCCTCCTGATCAGCAAATTGCCATTTTCCCCCTGCCATTATTTGACTAGCTGCATCTGTGACTTCAGGTATCAGCGATATATGTGAAACCTCAAACAGAACTGATCTTATAATCATCCTTCCCATGAGTAACCTAAAGGACTTTGAGTGGCGTCATGCAGGTACGTAAGAGCTTCTGAATCACCCTCTGTGTTAAATGAGAATTGCTTTGTCAGAAGTACTAACGGTGTTAAATACACAAGATATCTTGTTAGTTGTCCAATCCCCACATTTATCTTCTTCTACAGAAATAAAACTCAGACCAATCTTTGATCATTAAGGCATGCCTCCTTTTTGAATGCATTGTATCATTAAAGATAACTAGGACTACTTCATAATTTTGGGTAGGAAAATCTTTTAATTCTAGGAGAGTTCCATGAGAATAATGATTTCGAGTGAAGTTTGCTCTGAGGTTTTGAAATCATTTGGATCTGAAGCTCCCAGTGAGACTGAAAAGGGTAAAGTTGAAACCATGTGGACTGAAATCAAGTAAAAATGTACAGATAACCTCTCCATGAGCGCAACCTCTTGAGTTTCAATAAAATCTAGTGACAATGAGCTCAGCTAGTTTCTAAGTCCCCAGTCCTTTGCCTGCGGCATGCAAGTACCAACTATATTTTTATTCTTACCTCGACTTGGTTTTCATGGTTCATTGTGCAAGAATGAACAATGATTTCTTTTGTCAGTCATCCAACTGAAAATTGTTTTGCTTATTATTCAATATAAATTGTTCCTCTGCTAAAACATAAGATATCAGCATGTAAGGATTTATTGCCCAATTTTATCTCTCACAATTCTAAAACATGAGAACAGTACTTGCTGCTTTGGTCGAGAATGAGAAACATGGTAAAAAAGGGCAATGTAGGTTTCACTAAAGAGAGAGTATTGAATAGCTCCCAAATTTGCTATAGATCAAAGCATTAGCTCTGGAAATCCATTACTTTGGAAGAAGGCTATGGAAAAATGCCATCTTTATATTGAATATAAAAGGATAAGATTTTCCAAAGTGTTCTGGTAAAATAGGAGGCTACATCCTGTTGACTCGGGATCCTTTGAACTTGAAGGTCATAATATAGAACTGTAAAAGGTACAGCTGAAGTTATGCTGACTGAATACAGCTCCTAACATCTGAGTGAAGAACAACAGCCTCTGAGTTACAACTAAGTCTAGCAAGCCATCTCAAGGCTTTTAGAAACATAGTGATCTTAAGCTTTCTCTTTAGTCATGGCATACCAGAGATCAGAATTATTTTTGGTGTCTTCTGTGGACAGCTGGGAGGTTGACCTAGAGCTGGTGAATTTAAGGACCTTCAGTTAAAGCAAGGTGGTCTTTTTCCCTCTGAGCAGGCTCTGAGACTATAACTATCATTACATAAATGTGGATAACCTAGTATTGCTGTGAATCCCCCTAAACCACAGCTGAACCATTTCTCTGGTGTGACTACAATGCACGATTAATATTTCTCTGACAGAGAAATTCAGCAGAGCCAAAGCAACTAAAAAAAAAAATGTTTATCTGGGTTGTGATCTAGCATATGCATCATTAGAAGAGCTTTTTGAGTCTTAGTTGAAAGACACTGGTCTTATTTTCCAATATTGATTGCCTATTTTGCATTAAACAGTTACTTGATAAACTTTTCTGGAAGAATGGTCTAAAAGCCAGGACTTGTTGATTGAAAGAAATACTGTTGCTAAGCTGTAGAATAAAAGTTTCCTCTTCTGTATTTTTTCTCCATCCAATGAGTTTTGAAGTTTTTTCTTGACAGTGAGACAGGTTCAGCAGGAAGAGTAAAAGTGATGTTTTTATCCAGTCAATAGCTCAATGACCAAGTAATTTAAACACCTCTGGAGCTGCAGAGAGGACCAAATCCAGAGTTTGAGCAAAGAATCTATTGTAAAGCAAAGGGCCTCTCTCTTAGTCGGGTGTGCTGCCTGTCACAGTCCCAGCAGACAACTGGAAATTATTTTCAGAAACAGCCACTTGGGGATGGTTGTGTAAAGCTGCTGTACTTTTGAATTCTATTTGGAAATTAACTGTGGGGCTATTTTTGAACTCTTTAGTACCATCAGAAATGCTTCCTGTTGATACATACGACTACTCAGAATAGCACAAAGGGGTGCACAGGATTGTTATCACTGGGAGTAAAACATGCTGGAAGACCCCAGATGGGCGTTTGGGCTCAGAATAAATACACAAAGCTGAAGGTTAGAGAAATCATCTGCTCAGGTGAAAATCACTGTAATAATAAACTTCATCTTGAAATTTTTAGAAGTGCATACCTCAGTTGCCAGGGAACAGCAAGAGCGGATTCATACCATGAAGGAGGACGAGCCAGAAGCTCATGGAGGGTGACCTCCACATAGGCAGGGTGCTCATCTGCTAGATACCATCCTACAAGGACTGAACAGGGCCAGGTTGGTGACAGTGGCAGCCTCTGTCAGGGGAAGACCTATGGATGCCCTTGGGCTCCTCTCATAAAGACACTATCCTCTGAGCAAAAGCTGCCATGAGTTTAAATCTTACTGGTTTTTCTTTTAAATTTTTGACTGTAATATCACTCAACTTCAAGCTATAGATCAAACATCTGAAAATTTATGACAATTTATATTTGGATCCAAAGACCCTTATCACCAAGAGCTAGTCATTTGCAAGTAGACTGGAATTTTGTGCTTTGATATGTCTCTTCAGAGCAAATTCAACCCTTGTGTCTTCAGGCAGGTTTGCAAATGGCTATTACTTGAAGGATTCTTGGTTTCGGTGGCACGGTATCACAGGATTCCAAAATCACTGTCCAATCCTTATTATTTAATTTACATACTGCATCACTGGGAATTTGTAAAACAATGCCCATTACTTCTGCAGTTCTTGAACTGAGATTATTTGTGCCCCATCTGCTGACTCCAAAGTAATAATTAACTAAGCACACTATTTCCTGAGCAATTGATAATGCTGGCAAAAAAGAAAAGGTGGTTTGGCATGACTGAAGGTGTCTTGTAGCAGAAATATATAGTCAAGGCCTTGATTACCTATAATCAGTAAAATTCTAAAGTGCCATAGGTGTTTTGGACTGGTTTCACTGGTTAAGAAACACCACTGTAAAGACATCATATTACTGCATAGGTCTTGTTATATAAGCTGAAGATATTAAACTGAAACAGATGTGTTGATTTCAGCTTGGCTCAAAACACACACAAGAAACCAATGTTTGCCAAATGGAAAAGGATAAAAATCAGTTGATAAAATGTTATTTTCATGCATCTGAGATAATTACAACCAGTGGGCAGTGAAACAAAATTAAAACCTATAAAGAATAAGCTGGCAGCAGCTGACAGTGGATGCTACAGAGGGAGGTAAAATCCTTGTCAGTGAACCAAGCCAGTAGGCAAGTAGAACTATATAAGAAAAAAATTACATTTTCTATATATCCCTTCATACAAGATTTAATACTCATTTATGATGACTTTCACGTCTACAGAAGGTATTAATGGTTGTAACATTAGCCTGCTTTTTAAACTATATCCATAGTATTTCACTTAATGACCTTGTGCAGTACTATGTCTCTTGTAAGTAAATACTTCTCTTTCTAATTGGAATTTATTGCCTTTTAATTTGCAACCCAATATTGTTATACAATGGCACAAGTTTAATAAGAGGAGAGATTGATCAGTTTATTACTATACCAGTAGCAATTTTGTACACCTCTATCAAGTCTCCTGTTACTCTTGTCCTGTCTGGGTTAATCTCTCATCCAATATAAATCCTACCTTACCTCTACCTCTACTCTGGACTTCATCAATCTCTGCTTTATCTTTCTTGAGAGTGAGTCAACCACAACCGAGCTCAGTATTACAAGTGAGAATTGATCATTTTTATATGGTGCTATATATTTCCTATATTGTTTCTGTTCATTTTAAAATGTAGTCTTTTAAAATAATTCTTAAAATTTGGCAGTTTTCTTTAAGGCAAGAAGTCTTCTTAGCAGCTCCAGCATGCAAAGGCACATGCAAATTGAATTTTTATTTGGCCCTTTCAACAAATTTTTATAGCAACACTTTGTTTTTCTCAAGAGTTGGAAACTAATGAGCTCTGTCAAATTGGACAGCACTGTGTCTAGGAAACTGTTAGAGAAAATGCTGATTAGTTAGTGAGCCAAAACCAGAGCCACGATTTGCTGTTGATTGTCCAAGGCAGGCAGTTATTGAGTTTACAAGATAGCTCTTAAACAGAATGTATTTAGCTAGTTAGATTCAATAACAGGTAATCATTTTCATTCAATGGAGAGGACAGAGTTATATTTTGAGTGATGGTCTAGGGAGAGTAATAGAGTGGATGTTAGTGTTTGTATTTTAGAAGCAGTAATTTTTCTGAATTAGAGTTCTGAGTATACTTACTGTAATATGGAAGAAAGTCAGCAAATTATTTAAATATTTCAATAGATTCAACAGCACCTCATGGAAATCAATAGAGGATAGGTTTGGAAAATTTTGACACTGACCTATCTGCATCTTAAAATGAATAGACATGGACTGGAGGAGACAGAGTGTACTCCCTCAACAAGTTTGCTGATGAGACTAAACTGGTAGGAGTGGCTGACACACCAGAAGGCTGCACTGCCATTCAGCGAGATCTGGACAGGCTGGAGAGCTGGGTGGGTGAAGAGGAATAAAAAGAAATTGAACAAAGGCAGGTGTAGGGTCATGTATCTAGGGAGGAATAACCCCAGACACCAGTACAGGTTAGGACCTGTTGGGAAGCAGGACTGCAGAGAAAGAATAATAGAGTCATAGAATCATAGAATTGTAGAATGCTTTAGGTTGGAAGGGACCTTTAAAGGCCATCTAGTCTAACCCCCTGCAGTAAGCAGTCACATCTTTAACTAATCATGTTGCTCAGAGCTTGGATGCCTCCAGGGATGGGGCTTCCACCACCATTCTGGGCAACTTTTTCAAGTGTCTCACCACCCTCATAGTAAAGAACTTCTTCCTAATGTCTAATCTAAACTTATTCTGCTCTAGTTTAAATTCATTGCCCCTCTTCCCATCGCTACATGCTCTTTCAAACAGTCCCTTCACAGCTTTCCTGTAGGTCCCCTCCTTTGGGTAGTGGAAGGTCTCTATAAGGTCTCCCCTGAGCCTTCTCCAGGCTGAACAAGCCTAACTCTCTCAGTCTGTCTTCATAGGAGAGGTGCTCCAGCCCTTTGATCTTCCTGATGGCACACCTCTGGACCTGCTCCAAGAGGTCCTTCTTGTGTTGAGAGTTCCAAGTCTAGATACAGTACTCTAGGTGGGGCCTCATGAGAACAGATTAGAGGACAATCACCTCTCCTGATCTGCTGGTCACACTTCTTTTGATGCAACACAGGATGTGATTGGCCTTCTGGGCTGCAAGTGCACATTGTTGGCTCATGTCCAACTTTTCATCCACCAGTACCCCCAAGTACTTTTCCGCAGGACTGCTCTCTATCACATCATTCCCAGGACCTGGGAGTCTTGGTGGACAAACTCTCCATGAGCTAGTATTGTGCCCTTGTGGCCAAGAAAGCTAGTGGTGTCTTGGGCAGCATTAAGAAGAACATGGCCAGCAGGTTATCCTCCTGCTCTACTCTGCCCTGATGAGACGACATCTGGAGTACTATATTCTGTTCTGGGCTCTCCAGTTCAAGAAAGACAGGGAACTATTGGAGAGAGTCCAGCAGAGAGCTACAAAGTTGATGAGTTAGCCTCCCCAAGCAGTCAGCACAGGTGAGCTGAGTTGGCCTGGGCTGTTTTCCACACCACCTGACATCATTCCCCCATAAAAAGGTGATTTGGGGCAGCTCCAGAAAGTGGTATGAGGAGAGGTTGAAGTCCTTTGGTTTGTTCAGCCTGGAGAAGAGGAGGTTGAGGGGAGACCTCATCACGATCTGTGGCTTCCTGATGAGGGGGAGCCAAGGGGCAGGTACTGAATCTCTTCTCTTTGATGACCAGTGACAGAATCTGAGGGAATGGCATGAAGTTGTGACAGGGGAGGTTTAGGCTGGATATTAGGAAGACCTAATTTCAGTCATGATTTTGCTCCCTTCTTCCCCCCCCCCCACACACACACACACACACTTGTGGCATGAAGAGGGGCAGAGAATGGGGAAATGGGGGTTTTGGTCAGTTCCTCATGAGCTGTTTTCTTTCTTAGTTGGGAGAGGCATTCCTCATACCCTTCCTCTGCTGTACTGTGGGGTCCCACCCATGGGAGACAGTCCTTCACGAACATATTCAACGTGAGTCCTTTCCCATGGGGCTTCAGCTCTTCACCAACTGCCCCAGTGTGGATCCCTTCCATGGGGTGCAGTCATAAATCATAGAATGTCTCTCAAGCCCAGACTGCTCCAGTCTGGTCCTCCACAGAGTTACAAACTCACCCCTCCAGCAAACCTGCTCCCATGTGGATCTCTCTCATCTCTGTGTCTCTCTCTCTCCACGGGCTGCAAGTGCTGGCAGAGTCTTGCTCCAATGTGGGTCAGAGCATCTTCTGTATCTCTCCACCTGCTCCAGTGTGGGGCCTCTCCATGGGCTGCAGGTGGGGTCTCAGCCTTTTCCATGGGCTGTGGGGGGACACCCTCTCCACCATGGATTTCTCCATGGGCTGCAGAGGCATCTTTCTCTCTGGCACCTGGGCCACCTTATAGTCCCCCTTCACTGGCCTTGGTGTCTGCACAGTTTCTTACATCTTCTCGCTCTCTTCTTTGGTGGCAAAAAGTGTTTGCTTGTGGGTTTTTTTCATCTAAATGTGTTTCCCAGAGGCGCTGTGACCATTGCTGATGGGTTTGGCCTTGGTCAACAACGACTTTGGCCTTGAGCTGGCTGGTATTTACTCTCTTGGGACCTCAGAGAGCTTCTGGCTGCTTCTTGCAGAAGCCACCCCTGCAGCCCACCCTCCTCCACCAGAACCCAGCCATGCAAAACTACAACAAAGGTTTTTGGAGTTTTGTGATGGATAACTTCCAGTAAGACATTTACATCAATGTGAACAACTATAAATGAGTGAAGACAGATCTTATACTGAATCCACCTTGCAACTTCTCTTTCTCTTCTGTTTAGTGTTTGATCTGTATTTTGGCAATGATCACCTACTAAATCAATTATTTTACTTTAAACAAATCATAGAATTGTAGGGGTTGGAAGGGACCTCAAGAGATCATCGGGTCCAACCCCCTGCCAAAGCAGGCTCCCTAGGTCATTTCACTGAGATAGGCGTCCAGACGGGTCTTGAATATCTCCAGAGAAGGAGACTCCACCACCTCCCTGGGCAGCCTGTCCCAGGGCTCTGTCACCCTCACTGTGAAAAAGTTCTTCCACATATTGGTGCAGAACTTCCTATGCTCCAACTTGAGCCATTGCCCCTTGTCCTGTCTCCACAGACCACTGAAAAGAGGCTGGCTGATTCCCCCTGCATTCCCTGCTTAAGATAATTATAGACATTAATTAGGTGTCCCCTTAGTCTTCTCTTCTCAAGGCTGAACAGTCCCAACTTATTCAGCCTTTCCTCATAGGGAAGATGCTCCAGGCTCTTAATCATCTTCATAGCCCTTCTTTGGACTCTCTCCAGGAGATCCCTGTCCTTTTTATACCAGGGAGCCCAGAACTGGATACAATACTCCAGGTGGGGCCTGACCAGAGCAGAGTAGAGGGGGAGGATCACCTCCTTTGACCTGCTGGCTACACTCCTCTGGATGCACCCCAGGATCCCATTGGCTCTCTTAGCCACCAGAGCACACTGCTGGCTCATGGCCAACCTGTCATCTACCAGGACCCCCAGGTCCTTCTCCACTAAGCTCTTCTCCAGCAGGTCATCCCCCAGCCTGTACAGATACAAATGGTTGTTCCTTCCCAGGTGCAAGACTTTGCACTTGCTTTTGTTGAACCTCATCTGGTTTCTCCCTGCCCAGCTCTCCAGTCTGTCCAGGTCTTGCTGGATGGCAGCGCAGTGTTCCTGCATGTCAGCCACTCCTCCCAGCTTTGTATCATTGGCATACTTGCTGAGAGTGGATGCTATTCCCTCATCAAGGTCGTCAATGAAGATATTAAACAGGACTGGACCCAACAATGAGCCCTGGGGAACACCGCTAGTCACAGGCCTCCAGTCAGATTCTGCTCCACGAATCACAACCCTCTGGGCTCGGTCCAACAGCCAATTCTCAACCCACCTCACTGTCCACTCATCTATCCCATGCTCTCTCAGCTTTGCTATCAGGATGTCATGGGAGACAGTATCAAAAGCCTTGCTGAAGTCAAGGTAGATGACATCCCACTGCTCTCCCTCCATCTACCCAGCCTGTCATGAGATCATAGAAGGCTATGAGATTGGTCGAGCACGATTTCCCCTTGGTGAATCCATGCTGACTCCTCATGACCTTCTTCTCTTCCAATTGCTTGGAGATGGCATCCAGAACAAGCTGTTCCATTACCTTTCCGGGGACAGAGGTGAGGCTGACTGGCCTATAGTTACTAGGTTCCTCCTTCTTGCCCTTTTTAAAGACTGGAGTGACACTGGCTATCCTCCAGTCTTCAGGCACTTCTCCTGTCCTCCAAGACCTGTTGAAGATGATAGAGAGCAGCTCAGCAATCACCTCCACCAGCTTCCTCAGCACACGTGGATGTATCCCATCTGGGCCCATGGATTTGTGCGCATTTATGCCTTTGAGATGCTCCTGGACCGCCCTCACCTCAACCAGAGGGAAACTCTTCATTTCCCAAACACTCCTACTTTCATCCAGTGTCTGTGGGTCCCAGGGGGCCTTTGAGGTGAAGACCGAAGCAAAGAAGGCATTCAGTATCTCCACCTTCTCGTCATCCCCCATTACCAGGACACCCTCCTCATTCAGCAAGGGACTTACATTATCCCTGGTCATCCTCTTACTATTCACGTATCTAAAAAAATCCTTTTTATTATTCTTTATGTCCCTTGGAAAAGCAGGCTTTAGCCTTCCTAGTTGCATCACTACAGGCCCTGACCACATTCCTGTATTCTTCCCAGGTGGAAGCATGTTACTTCATTGTTTGTACTTGCAGTTCTATCATATTCTCAATTTCCTCTAGCATCTTCTCTAAACTAGTTTCAGTATTCTAATATAGAAAAAATTATTGCAGTTAATTTTTTGTTTGAGTCAGCCATAGCCACGATTTTGTGCTAAGAAAACTGATATCTTGGTGAGATAATTTGTTAATTGATAGTACTATAGAGGTTACCTTTCTTGATAAAAATTTAGTTCTGTTTTAATAAAAGCAACTTGTGAGCAGCTGATCTTTATTTTAAATAGAAATATGCCACAATAAAGCATTTATAAGAAGATGAATGATGCCTAAAAGCTATGTTGGAACAGTCATCCCACAGTCTCACTTTTTTTTTTTATTAGATCTATAATTACTCCTCACTTATACTGAATGTGTATGACTCAGACACACTGACAGAGGGCTGATGACAAAACATGTTATTGTTGATGCTGTAGAAAATGCACTGTGAGCGTCTTCCAAGTCTTGGAGAACACCCCCTTGTTCAAGCTGTTTACTAAGTAGTCAAAAATCACAAGAAGAATTGTCTGTCTACTCTTCAAAGCCACCATGGTTTTAGGGTTTTTTTTGAGGATTAATCCTATCCTTGATATCCAGAAGCACCTCTTTCCCTGTTTGCTGTTTCTATATTTAGAGACTCGGTAAGAGTGACTAGCTCAGGTAAAGCAACTGACCAGTCAGGCTTCACAGCTCTATTTGCATCTCTGAAACCCTGGAGGACAGAAAAGTCTTTTAATTGGTGATTCAACCTCAGTAGGAACATGCTTTTAGGAAATGAGGCCTACACCGTTGTCTTCACACTGGGCACACTTGCTCTGGTTGCCATGGTAATCTGTTGGAGCATGCTAGGTCCAGTGATGTGGAAAACAAGATGGCTTCCTCATTTGTTTAGCCTTAAGGAAAATTACAGATATTAACAAATCATTACAGGGCTAACAGACACTCAGAAGACTTGACCTAAATAAACAGCATTGTGTGAGATTGTTAATAGCTGCCTAAGTTTTACTTCTGTGACTCTCCTGGAAGTCCTAGTTAATGAAGGTTTTATTACCCTAAGTATTTGTTTCTCTCCACCTTCAAATAAAATCACATCCTTTTAATGTTAAGGTGGACCTCCTATTCAGTGTGGTGCATTTAATTTGTCAATCAATTGGAAAGACATTTAAATGCTAAATAACAATCAATACTTTTGAGAATATAAACCAGAATTTTGGGGTACTTATTGCCACTTTCTCCAGTGGCTGACATGCTGTGTGCTCCTCATGGTGATGGAGTGAGGTATCAGGCTCCTTGGATTCCACGAGGCCCGGGAGGGTGATACATCCCTGAAAGAGGAAATGTTGCATTTGAAGTTGGTGCTTTGAGGATGGGGGAAGAGGAAAATTAAATGCAGGCATGAGAAAAAGCATACTAATGAATGAATCCATCTGTTAAAAATATAGGAGGAAGTGGCAGCCAAAATCCGTAACTGCAGATATGATGGTGGTAAACTCATATGGGGGAACCACAAGGTCAGTAGAAAGATAGATTATATCTTTCAAGTTTTCTCAGTCAAATGGTCTGTAATTTCAATGCAGCCCATTAGTTGGTGCCATCCGCTTCCTTGGAGTCTGTTCCCTGGGGAATGAAAGGTGAGGAATTTCACAAGTTGCTGAAAGAAACATTTAGAAAAAAAGACTTGTTTTGGTAAGTCTTTGACATACCACATATTTACTGGGTGTTTCCAGCATCCTCTGGAATCTGAATGATAGAAGAAACCAATTAACACAGAAAACACATGGGACAAGTTTATTGCTTCCTTGATTGAAATGTATCAGTGACAGATACACATACACAGTAAGCACACGCTCCCCCATCTAGCTCTGCTTGCATGCTTCAGTAAATAACCAGAGAAGCTTTGCCTTTCACTTCCTTTGCTAGCTTTAAAATGTGAGTACAATGGCTTTCGCTTTGTCCCAGGAATCTGGAAAATTCCTGTCTGCATTGTATTCAAAACAAGGTGATTTTCTAAGCTGTAGGAAATACCAGTGGAGAGTGCTTCTTTTTTAGGTGTAGAAAAGCTACCCAAGCACTGCAAAATAGAATTAAATGAGATGGCCTCCCCAGAAAAAAAGTAACCACATTCCAATATAATCTTATTTACACTGAGAATCTGAATTCCTTATATCCTTATTATTTGAACTGTGATTTCAACTTCTACAAATTTCCTCTCTCTAAATTTCACCCTTGCCTTTGAAGTAACATCATGTACTGCCATTGTTTTTCAAGAACATTTATTTGAAATTTCAGCAGTCAGAACAAAAATTTACTTAGCAGAGAGAACAGGAAACGTGGTGGATCAGGACACTTAATACAGCCACCTGAATGTTTATTCATTATGTTTTGTCCTTTTTAACTATATTAATATATTATGATATTGTACACCTTACACCAGGTATACTATCTGCATACAAAATTGCACTTTTCCTTGTACAATGCAGATTGATTAAGTAAATTATAGAAACAGTAGACACTGTGACTGATTTCTTTTCTTGGTGTACCAAATTTACTTAGTTCAAATATCCTTATGTAAACAGGATAAAAGGTTGTATGTGATTTCATGCATTAGTTCTATCACTGAGTTTATCCTAGAAATCTTTTTCTTTTTTAAAAAAAAATCTGAACATCTTGCATGTGGATCTTAATTCTCAAGTGTAGCTGTGAAAATATTGCATTATGATTCTCTCTGCTCCAACATATCAGGTGTAAAATTTCTGATGTGCTTTGTGAAACACCATGTCAACACATCAGTCTTAACAACTGGTGAGATTTATGAATTGAGAATAAAGAGAATTCCACTTTTGTGTTAGGTGGACTAAATCAAATTTGGTGTAGCAAGTTACCTAATCAAAGCTTTGGGTTTATAACTGAAATTTATCTAAATATTGTGTCTTTCAATAGAAAACTACAGATCTCCTGAGAAGAATTCAAGTGTCTTTCATGAGAAATCTGCTGTAATTTACACCTTTTCTTGGAAAGACCCTGCCCCTGATTCTAGATGTTCCTCTTCTGGAACTTTTGACTTATTTCAGTAAGCATATTAATAGGAAATGTGAACAGGTATTAAGGAGAAATTACTCCCTGCACAGTTTCAACAATGAAAGCTTGCTTCTGGTTCAGTTAAGAGCTGTTATTTTCATTTGAATTAATTTTTGTATTGTGATGTCATTGAGTTCTCAATCTTTTGCTTCTGGAAGAAAGGTAATATGGTTCAAACTATCTCCTCGGAGCTTCAACATGCTAATGTATGAAACTCACTGATAGCTGTTGTGGGAAGGGAGGTTACATATTAAAGAAAGAGAAGGAAAGAACGTTTGAAAATGAATAGAAAAAGAACAGTGAACCTGAAGATAAAGATATTAGTGAAACACAGTGATAGGACAAGGAATGTGACGACTTGAAAAATATTTAGAAGACCATTCAGCTATTTCTCACAGGGAAAGATGGAGTTGCTGGATATGGCTTCATGCTGCATTACTTTGTAAACCTGCCCTCTGTAATTAATCACCTCTTCTATTCTGGTGCAGAGGAAGAGTAACACATTTTTTCCCCTGAATGATTCTATGTTTTCCAGACACCAGAATTTTTGTAGAAAAGGGATGCTGTGGAATGGGGCCTTGATGTTCTCTGGTGGTTGCAGCTACAATGACTTCTGGGAAAGAACAAAGCCTGTCTAGAAGCATGTGATCTGTGGACCATTCTCTTCCCTTTGAGCCAGTAGTTCTGCCTCTCCCTAGGATCCTCATAGACTTTTTTAGATTTCTTAGTTTTGCTTTTTTTTTTTTTTTTCTTCCCTTCTGGTAGATCCTATGGAAATAAATTACTTTTTTACTGTGGAAAAGATTTGAATATTCTTTGAAGTTCTGGATGTGTGGTGTATCATGGGAATCAGAAGCTTGTTTAATGTCAGCAAAAGGCAACAACAGAATAAGAAAAAAGGGGTAAACAAAAGAAACAGGGAGAGAGGACCAAAAAAAAAAAGAAGAGGGAGAGAAAATTTTATGTCTGAGCAACTGATGTTTTCCTTGCAATGAAGAAAACAAGTGAAGGATGAAGTTACCTCATCATATGAGCATCTTTGGGGAGAGGGGGAAAAGAACCAGTCTGGAACCAGTTCTCAGCAGCATTCCAAAGTCTTTAACTGTGAACTGGTTGGGAATCTTAGTCCTGATTTATGCTTGGGCAGAAACAAATGAGATTTCTCACCCTGGGGGGCAGGTGGTAGCAGAGCTTTTGTCTTAACAGTCTCCCATGTCAGAGCCAGGCTCTGTTCAAATCAAGGTTAAATTCAGCAAGGCTTCTCTATTGGTCTCTGTTTTCCCGTGTGTATTGGGAGGTTATTATCTTTTCCATGTCCAGAAGCAGCTACTACCTCTGTGTGCAGCTCAGTCTATATTTAGGAAATTCAAATCATTTTTTATTTCAGGCAGAGCACTCAGTAGCAACCAGTTAACATTGTAGTTCTTCTTATTGCCTCTCTGGTATTATAAGATGCTCAAAACTTTCTGAAATGAGTCTTGTCTTAAATTCAAGTGGTGCAGTTTCTCTCCCAGGGTGACTTTTTAAAAATTTATTTAAAACTTGAACATGAAAAACGAAGAATTTCTGAACAAGACAGAAAAAAGCACATTCTCTTTTCTTTCCCTTTTGCTCTTTTTGCATTTCATTAAGAAGGAGATTTGAAAGGTGTCATTTGACATAAAAAGTCTTCGCTAAGAGGCGATGAACCTTAGGCTACTAGAGAAATAAATATTTCCTGTGCTATGTTGTAATTCTGAACTTTAGAATATGATTCAGTCATTAAGAAGTGTACTGTAGCTTAATAAGTTTAAGTCCACAGAGAGGGGTAAAGTTGAAAGTAGTTGTGGAATTCTGGTAATGGTAATCCCTTTCTCTTCAAGGAGTAGCTGTGCAGACTTCATTTTACATCTCTGTCTATTTTTACTTTTAATTCTTGTTACTGAGCTTTCTTTCAAACCTTTCCTCTCACTCTCTTATAAGAATTTTTCTCCTCCTCCATAATTTACCTAATGTCATGGTTTACAACAAAAGCAGACCACGTTTCATCTTTTTCCTCTTTCTATCACCTCCCCCTCTACAAGTCACACTCATTTGTTTATGTGTCCATTATAATAGCACTCACAGCTAAATGCCAACTACATGTGTACATTAGCCTCTCCCCCTTCTGACCATGTCTGTTTGTTACAGACATTTTGATATTTACTCTTTCTTCTGTCCTTTCTGCACCCAGTAATTGTGCTTTTAATTCTTTTATTTTCTGTGTGCACAAACACAGATTATTTCAAAATCCCTTGCTTCTGTCTCCAGAGACCAGTCTTCATTATACCTTTTTTTCCATTAAGTATTACCTTCTCTATCTCATTGCCTTGTTTCTAATTATGGTATACGTTAGTTGTGTTTTGATAGACGGTTGCCCAAAACACCAGAACGATGTTTAAATTACCATGGTCAGTCATCAGCTGCTTTTTCTCGAGAGTGCAATTCCTCCCCTTTGTAAAAGTATCCCCTTATTTCTGCTCAGCTTCATGTAAAATGCTAAGTAACACACACCACATGGGTACTACAGATTGACATCTATAAGAAATAATTTTTCAGACAGTGGATAATGCCACTCTGAGTTCAGAGATGTTTTCTTCAGTGCAGGTGTTCAAAGGGGGAAAGTGAATCTGGTCAGGAGTTAAGATCAGGATGATTTAAATGATGACAGAAGAGTACAGAGATTCTAGTTGTCATTGCAGTGGTTATAAGAAATGCTTTACCTCTTTTTTAAAAAATAAAAAAAATTAAAAATTCCCTCTCCAGATTACTCTTGGAGACCAATGAGAAATGATTGCTGGCACTTGCAGAAAAAAAATACTTGGGGTCTACTTCTAAACATCAAGCTGAGTGTAATCTAAATATCCTGTAAATATTTCATGTTAAATCAATCTGTTAAGCCTGGTGTGTATCCCACAACCTTTGCATGGATTCTTACAAGACTCACTCTGTGCTTTCCAGTGCAATATTGGGTTGAGGCTGAAATAAGGGAGCAAAAAAAAAGATTGTCAAAACACATGGAGACAAACTCTCCCTGGGTGGCCAGGGAACCATTCTGCACTGCTATCGAGCCAGGTCAGGGAGCATGGAGATATCATCTGGAAACTGAAATCATCCTCTGCAAAATCCTGCCTAGACACAGGAATGTCCTCTTCAGCAAGAAATGGCCCAAAGAGAGTGACCAGCATGGGTTGATGATCTGGGAAGGAAGAACATGCAAAGAACTGGTGGGGGAAGGGCTACAGCTCATATTTTATTCCGTGCACAAAAATAATGTCTCTGTTTTTTGTTGGCTGAGAGCTAGTGTTTTTTGGTCGTCATCCCACTGTCTCAAATTTCAAATGCTTTTCCCTATCTATATTCCTCCACTTAAAGAAAAGCAAACCAAGAAATTGGTGCAGCTTTGCCTACTAGCCTCCGCCACTTCTCTGGTTTCTTTTTCTGTCATTCACCCTTAGGTCACCTCTGTGCTCTGGCTTGTAAGATTCTGAGAACTGTACTGCACTTCTAACACTGACGGACACACAAACACTGACAGTTTTAGTCATGTAGGAAGCTTACAGTGCATTCAGCTTGTGCAATCCATTGAAGACTGCATTTTGTTAGCAGTTACTAGTTTTTTCCCAAAAAAGGATACATAATAGTGTAATGCACTTCCTAGCTGTAGACTTTACTTCTCTGGCTCCCTTTTGAGCAAATATTTGGAAACTCTGGTATGAACCTATGTCTTTAATAGAGCTGCAGTTCTAACCTGTGTGTCAGGGGCAGTGATATAGAGCATCATATTCAGAATATTGTATGGAGGAAGTTGTGCAAACTAGTGAAATTTTGCTATGATCCATGCTTTGGCCATGCAGGCACAGCAGTCTTTTAAGAAAGTAATCAGTGAGAACTTGCAGGAGTTGCAAACTGAGATCTGAAACATACTGTTCTTGTGCAGTCTTAGGAAAACAAGCTATGCACATTTTCAATCTGGCAAAAATTTGGCAATAACATTAGAATGCTTGTCTCTAACAAAGCATTCAGAAACATTTTTAAGTAAACAAAACCAGTGAACAGCAGACTAAAGTTGATTTACAGTAAAAAGCAAAAGCCAACAGAATGTTGTTAATTCCAGGTTATTGTTAAATATTTTATTCTGTTATTCCTAAATAGTAACAGTTGCCAAAAGCCATGTATACAATGCCTTAGGTTTGCATAGTATACATACCTGGATTTGAATTTTCAAACATTTTAGGTGTTATGAATTTGGTTTGTTTTACTCATGCTACCTCTGTATAGACATATATGTATGCATTATATATACATGCATGTATGTACCTATATTATTGGGATGGAAAATATTTAAGTAGGAGACTTATCGTCTTGTTTATCTCATCAGTGCAGGATCAAATGGAAGAGGGTTGTGGTGGTTTTGTTTTTTGGTTTGGTTTCCACCCCCCTTCAAATCTTCATTAGTTGGATTTAATTTTTATAAACCCCAAAGCTGATACAGTGCCAAAGTCACCCAGGGTTTGAGCTGATGAGAGGCTCCTCTTTAGATTTATGTTTCACCCTAAGAGGTTTAGCAGTGGAATTTCTAGAAGTACCGAAGTGCCTGAGAGGCAGAGGTCCTATTGAACTCAGTGGGATTTATCCATATCCTACTGGACGACGGGTGTCTCATACCTGACTGTTTCATAGACAATCTCTGTGAAAAATTGGAAGTGAAAGTCTAAACTTAGAGTAACACACTCCAGTAATTCTCTTTCCCACTGGGCATCCACCCATATAAGAGGGGCTTCCTGTCAGTGTATGCCAAGGAGAACGGATGGGATCCAACGGACTAGCCTGAGAAATGGCTGTTTTATATGTGTCGTTTGTTGTGCCTGAGAGCCACTTCTGAGAGAAGGAAAGGCATGGCATGAATTTGAAAAGTGGTGTGGTTTTTTTTGGAATAGTGTCAGAAAGTGTGCATTAGCCCCTTAATATTCCTAGGGTGAGTAACAATGCTAAAGTAAGTCAACAGCTTCTTGCGTAAGTATGTGAAAGTTAGAGGTGAAAAGACTGCTAAAGTGGCTCCTGCTAAGTTGTGAAATAAGAGAACCTGTTTAAGAGTCTCATGTATGCAAGAAGACTGATAGTTCTTTTAGCACTACATGTATTTTTATTAAGAGGTGAAATAACAGGAACTGCAGCAGTTAATTGACACAGCTAGCAGAGAAGCCAGTGGGAAAGAGGAAGACACAAGAGTAGAAGTAGCTTAAACTGACCTTTTTATGTGAGAAAACTTGACAGTTTCAAAATAGGAAGGAGATGTTACTGCAGGAAGGAGGAAGCAACTGGCTGGCGTAACTTTGCCAAAGAAGGCTGAGACAGTTGTACTTCATGGATTCAGTAGTACATATTAGCCAGTTTTTTTACTTGGTTAGGAATTTTCCCTTCTCCTTTTAGTAAAATATTGCTGTTGACATTGATTCAAATTTGCAAGTGAGGATAATTTGCTCACTAAACATATTCTGGAGAAGAGCTCTATGTAGAAGGACCTGGGGGTCCTGGTAGATGACAGGTTGGCCATGAGCCAGCAGTGTGCCCTGGTGGCTAAGAGAGCCAGTGGGATCTTGGGGTGCATCAGGAGGAGTGTGGCCAGCAGGTCAAAGGAGGTGATCCTCCCCCTCTACTCTGCTCTGGTCAGGCCCCACCTGGAGTATTGTATCCAGTTCTGGGCTCCCTGGTATAAAAAGGACAGGGATCTCCTGGAGAGAGTCCAAAGAAGGGCTATGAAGATGATTAAGAGCCTGGAGCATCTTCCCTATGAGGAAAGGCTGAATAAGTTGGGACTGTTCAGCCTTGAGAAGAGAAGACTAAGGGGACACCTAATTAATGTTTAAAATTATCTTAAGCAGGGGATGCAGGGGGAATTAGCCAGCCCCTTTTCAGTGGTCTGTGGAGACAGGGCAAGGGGCAATGGTCTCAAGTTGGAGCACAGGAAGTTCCGCACCAACATGCGGAAGAACTTGTACACAGTGAGGGTGACAGAGCCCTGGAATAGGCTGCCCAGGGAGGTGGTGGAGTCTCCTTCTCTGGAGATATTCAAGACCCGTCTGGACGCCTATCTGTGCAATATGAGCTAGGGAGCTGCTTTGGCAGGGGGTTGGACCCGATGATCTCTTGAGGTCCCTTCCAACCCCTACAATTCTATGATTCTATGATATTGTCACTTAAATTCCTGGGTGAGGGGGCTGAACCTTGCTTACCTGCCTTTGAAAGTGCTCCTCTGGGAAAGTTTGTGGATTCTGCTACTCAATCTCAATGGAAAGTCTTTCCCCTCACCAGCTTCGATGACGATGAACCTTGGAGACCTTCATATGCTCATGTTCACTCAGTAGTGGAGAGCTCTAGGGAGCCTGAGCACACTATGACCCGTTCCAGGTTTCTGCTGTACAGCCTGCCCGTCAGAAGCAGATGGAAATGAGCAATGCAAAGTTTTACTCCCATAAAACCCCCTCTAAATTTTTTCTAAGAACACTGAGTCCTCTTCAAAGAAGGCATTAAAGTGTCTGTGACAGAGTGAATGGGCAGGCCCCGGTTTGTCAGGAGTTAAAACTGGCTCAGTCAGCTGGAGGCTTACCAGCCACTAGCTATTAGGATTGTCATTTCCCCTCAGGAAATACCTGCTGGTGTATCAAGGGTAATTGCTAGCAGTCAGCTGTATCCCCAGAGGGTGGGTATATAAAATCATCAGGAAAAGACTGAACTGTTCCTGGTAGGAGGCAATAGGTACTCTGTGTGTCTGTATGTGTGTGTATCTTGGGTGTTTATCTTAATGAAGGATCTTAATGCAATGTGGGCTTTTGTTTCATTTTAACCCTGGTTGTGACTCATCCTTAGTTTTCTGCTGAAGCTTGAATTTTACAGACTCCTTTTCTTATCTGAGGCCACCACTTGCAACATTGGCTGGTTTGTCACAAGTATTCTCCAAAACAGAGTAGATAATTATAGCTTCCTGAATGGCTTGGTGTCACTATGTGGTTTTGCTTCTAGAATACTTGAAATAGCATTCTCAAATGCCCTTCACTTTGTTATGCTCTTGCCAATCTTTCCTCTCACAAAAGGAATACACCCCTTTGCTTTCCTGAGCCTTAGTTAAACTATCCATGAACCTGGTATATCAAATAATGCCTACTGGTTACCGTTTAAAGTTCATTCTAAAATTTACAGCATTATACAGGTTAAAAGCAAAGCAAAAAGTCTGGAAGCACTCGTGAAGGTAGTTTCAAGTATCACTCCCTCTCCTGTCTGGGAATAGGTCTCCCCTGAATATCACAGTCCGTCAGTGCTAGCATGCCAGTTAAAGCACTCTTTGCCTTTGTCCTTTCTGCAGTAATGAAGTTCCCAGAAGTGCAATAAAGCCAAACACTCAAATAGGTCATCCTACCTGACCCTCCTCTCTGGTTGGACATAATCGCCCATATCCAGGCTTTCAGTCATGCTCCCTGGGCTTTTTTCCTCCTCCAAACAGACTCCTCCAGACAGGAAGTTGTCACTTGGCTGTAACCTCACAAGGAGGCTCTCTCTGCCTCTCAGTGTCCCCTCTCACTCGTCTTTCTGCTTGATATCTGCTGCAGGTGTGTTTGAGAAGGACCCACTCCCTCTGTGCCGCTGGAAAGACAAATGCAGCGAGCAACTTGGTTGCGTAGCTGAAGTTAGGTGTTTCCAGGATGGACCAAACGCTTACACACTCTCTGAAATGACTAGTAAAACCTCTCATGATCTGGCTATGAACTAACAACAGACCAAGGCACTTTTTGAAAAGCAATGAATGTCAAAAACATAATATGTTAATAGAGTTCATGAGACATTTTTCTAATAAGTCACAACTAGGGAAAAAGGAATAATTCAATGAATAAACTATTCACAGTACAGGTTCTTCTCCAAAGCAGTTTCTTAGCAGTAACTTAAAGAAGATTCAGAAGTAAACCATCGTTATTTACTTTGCTCTTTCCTTCTTGAATGCACTTCCTGAGATAGCAGAAAATATCTCTTCTCAGACTGCTGTGGTTGTCTTATGGGTAGTGAGGCCTTCTGTGAATCATATGTCTTCAGATACTCAGTCTATAAGGAAAACTTAAGTCTTTGCATGGATACAGGAAGTCTGTTATCTTCATTATTATCATTTCCAGAACTCAGCAAACTATGAGGCTAAATTCTAAAAGAGTTCTCAATTATGAATTAAAAAAAACCCAAAACAGCAATGGAGAAGGAAATATCTTACAATCCAAATTATTCAGCTGCTAATAATTTTTCCTTTGCTTAGTATATTCTTCCTGGGACACTTTGTAGGATGCTCAGAAGAAGGCTGAGGAAGACACATGATCTTACAGCCTAGTTAATTTCCAAAACACTCTGTTGAAAGTCTTAGCTCATTGCCTCGTTGCCCTTTGTAAGTGGATGGGATCTATTGATGGGAAGAGATGAATTCTCTCTACAACAGAGCAGACCTTTGTGAAAATAGATCCTCTTATAAGTGGCCCAATCCTCTCCCAGAAAAACAGATGCCAGAATCAGTTGTGGCACATTATGTTTCAGCTCTAGAGACTTCCATTTCTAAGAATAAAAGTAAAGGAGTCATTATTTATCTAAACAAGGCCTTTATGCTATGGTTCAGTGACTGCTGGACAGCCGTGTGATCTGTCTTGTGTAATGCCCTCACCCCCTCCTTTCCCTATTTGGGGAAGAGAAAAAAAGGACTTGTACTAGCTCAGAACATACACATCTCACTGTCTATTGTGCTCGGTTGCTCTGTCTATTATGGTCCATTAGATAAACATGGTGTTGAGCAGCCACTCAGCTGCTGATATGCACGGTGGTGCTGATAACACACTCTATGTTTAGAAGGGAAGCAGTGCGTCACAGACTATGTGGGATATGTTTATGTATATGTGTGTGCTTTCTCCTCAACAACAGAGAGCTTCCATCACAAAGCCTCTCTCTCTGAGGAAACAGGCAGTTTTTGAAACGACAGTCTTTTATCTTTTGTGATGGATTTTTTTCATGCTGCTTCTCAAAATATCGCCTTGTATTTCTGTGTCTGAGGCTAAATGAAGTGAGATAGACTCCTAATATATTTCCCCTCTCCTGTAAGAAACTGTGCTTTTAATACAGAGGAAAGGAGGCAGCTGGCTAAACGTGCACTTTCCATGTGCTACTGAGTCTACGCTTGTGTATATGAGGCATTTGACCTCTTTCAGGAGCAAGCAGTCAAACAAGTTGCATTTTACAAAAACACCTGGTTGTATTTTTTCAGAAGTGACTTAGGCACTTCAGAGCCAAGATCTCTTTATTTGATAACAGGGCTTGGAGCTTATCTATTCAGGGAGGCACAGCACACTGCTTTGCTGTGTTTGGCATTGACCTAAGATATGTACACAGCCCAACACAAAAGCTCCTCTTGTGAATCTGAAAATGTCACCCAAAGCACACAGTGCTCTGAAAGCCATGTTCTGTGGAGGGCTGGTCCACGATCAGTGAGTACAAACTTTCAAAGAGCAGACGGACCAGGCAGGGCTTGCTAATGTGAAAGGGCAAATGATCAGGAGCTACTTTCTCCTTGATTATACAAAGGAGCAAACCAAGCACTGAGACTGTCCTTAAATTATGAAAGTTAGGTGTTATTCTCATTCTGCACATGGGAGGGGACGGGGATTTTCCTGTGGGCCTAAGGTAATGGGCATTGCAATGAAGCTGGAGCTAGGCACCACCGTTTGCCAGTCTTTTATTGAGCAGATGTCATGATCAGACTGTCACTGTAGAAACAATAATGGTGACCAACTTTAGGTGATCGTGGACTGTTGCTTGCTGAATGCTAGAAAAGCTGCACACAGTGTGTATGTTAAGAGTCTAAAAGTTCTGTTGACTCCTCAGAGGTTTCATGAGCAATGATCAGGTTCTTTCCCAGGCAGCCCAGTGTGTGGTAATTCTCCAATACAGGGTAATAAAATGTGTCCATTAAGACATTCCTTACATAGTATTCAAGTAGTTATTCTAAAGCACTTAGGTTGCAGGCTGCTATGCTACACAGCAAAAAAATACTTAAGAGTGTGATGGTTCATTACAGCAGAACGGAGTCCTGTGAATCACTCATTCTTAATACTTTTTTTTTCTCCTCCATAAGTGTGGTATTATTACCAGAACAGCAAAATAATTCAGCAAAATCTTTAAAAATGTCAAAGTTGTTCCAGTGAGCCCATGGAAAATGGTTCACATTTTGTTTTAAAATTTTCTTGGCAACACAGGCTTATATTATTTTTTAATTAGCATTCTAATGTAAGATGTACTAGTTTTAATATTTTGGTTTCCAAAGTATTGGTAAGCAAGACAACCCACGTAATGAATTTAATATCTCCTTTATGATTAAAATGTATTACACAAGAATTTATTGAAATGGAAAATCTTTGGTAATGCCAATAGTTTCTCATGAAGTTTTAGTCTATATTTAGCATTAAAAACCAGCTTTTAAGTTTGCTAATTTTCGAAGTTTCAAAAGTCCTCAGTTTTGTAGACTGATTATTTTACTTTCATTTTTCCCTCTTTGAATCATTCTGAAACTTGGAAGAATTTTAATGCTTATAAACAGATTCTATACTGCAGCTGTACTTCTTCCTGAAGAGTGCTGTAGTTAGCTTCTTTACCTGAATTGTCCTATTGCAAGATTCCTTTTGTAGTGTCATGGAGAATCATATTAATAGCACGCCTTCATTTCCAGTAAAAATTTTGGTCACGATTGCAGACTCTGAAAATCCATGCTTTTTACTTGGTCTTATTTCCAGATACTCATTTTTTTTTTCTTTTCCTTTCATCTACTTTGCTTTTGGTGTCAAAGAATGTCACAGTTTTTCTGGTAAAGGATTAATTCAAGCTCAATATAAAGTATGAAAAATAACACAAATACATAAATAGTAAAACTCAGTCTATGGTCTGAATAGCACAACATTTATGCAGAAGCCCCAGAGAATTCAGGGTGTATGTTGGACACTTTTAGCTATCAGAAAAGTTCTGAATAGTTTCTCTTACTGTATTAGAGGTACCTTTGTTTGGACATTTTGTGTAGGTGAGCGGAATTGGGCATGAAAGTGATTTCTGTTATTTATTTAAAAATAAATCTAGATCTGTGTCTATACCTATATACCATTTGTCTTCCTTAGCTATTCATTTTACGACCACTTAGAGTGAATCTGGCTTATAACTTATTTTCATCTCACTGTTGATTTTTATTTTTTTTTAAATGTAAACATTACATCAGTCACACAGTGTAGGTGTGAGCATTAGGTGCCTTTCCGAGTGGGAAGCCTAATAAGAGAATTGAGAGGCAGAAGTTTCTTGCAGTTCCCGCTGCTTATCAGCTTGTCTGAGGTAATGCAGACATCAACTAGTGCACAAGCTCAGAGACACTCACAGACCGGCAGCCCTGCTTTCTTCCCTGCTTGCATATGATATATGATGGAGCCTCTGCCTCCTGTGGCCCATCCTGTGACAAGAGGAAGGCACCATGGAGCCAGGGATTCAGGAAGACAGACGTTAGATGAGTGTTCAGATACAGGTCTGGTCTCGTATGTCTCGTGGAGGGCTGTAGGCTGGCTGAGCCAGGGAGGACACCAGCTCTGGGAAGATCGGTCCTGTGAGCATGCCACATGTGAGTCATCCTGGTTTATTTCCCAGGTTACAGATGTTGCTGGTATGCTCCTAATAAGCTGTTGAGAGTTTAAAAACAGAACTGGAGAAAGGAAAAAAGAATGAGGAAAGGACAGAGAATGTAAGAAAAGAGGGTATCCTAGCCTAAGCACTGAAATCTCACTTGGCCCTGCATTTAGCCGTATAGCCCATTTAGAATTTACATTCATTCCTGTCAATTTAGGCACACTGTTCAAGCCGGGGGACCTGCTTCCAGACTGCATCAAATCATCAAAATATCTCCAACTAGGCCCTTCTTTTCCTTTGCTCTTATTCCCTGATTTCCATTCAATCAGATGTTTCTTTTAGCTGATGCTGTCTTTTATAGCAGGAATTGTTTTGCGTAGAATGCTCTTCCCAACTGCAATTAGCATCAGTATCTCTCTTCTGACTCTGGCTTCTTCAGCTGAGCTCCCACAATAGTTACAAGGTTTAGACAGGGAGGAAAGGCAGTCACACATAAGAAATAACTCAAGTGTAATCCCCAGTGAATGTCAAGTTGCATAGGATGCCTATTCTCCTTGCATGCCCCTCTGACAACAGTATATCACTCCATAGTAATAGTATACAGTAGAGCTAAACTGAGTCATTCATGCACAGGAGAAGTACAGTCCTGACAGTAGTGAGTAATCTGAAGTTGTAGTGTACATATGCAATCAAATAGTATAAATCTTGTCTCTCTGGAGTAATTTGAGTGAAGAAGAGTTCAGCTCTACATGCAAATACATTTAGAGTATATGGTTTTGTTTAGATACAGCTAAGTCAGTAAAACAGTATAGTATTTCTGGTTTAGACATCAGTGCATGATTTCTTCTAATCATTAGGCAGTGGCAGCTATTGGAATAATTTCTAATTTTGTTATTATTTCTCATGATGATACCTACTGCTTTTATGCAGCACATTTTCTTTAGGGCTGCTCAAAGTTAGCATTATTCGTTAAAATGGAATGAGGTTGGAGAGGGGAGTGGAGTGATGGGGTGGTGGCAAAAGACAAACCAAAATAAATAACGAGATATCTCCTGCTCTACAAGTTTATGGCACATTACACTGGCATTTGAGTTCCCAGCATTCATTTTCCACCTTCATGCAGTCCTATGGGCATGCACTCCTTTCATACCTTTTTCCTTGACCATGCGAAATAAAGTTCAGCAACAGGGAAGAAATATTTTTCTTTGATGCTGCAAATTCTACATGACCACTATAGAAAGCTGATCAAAAGTAATATGGGATTGTCAGTAAAGGTCAGTAGAAATGCCAGAAACATTAAAAGCCTGGTCTATTTCAGTGCTAAATTGAATACTCTGTTGATTAAATGCATATATAAAATGAGAAATTGTTTGATTATAACTATGACTACAGCTGTTCTAGTTCTGTGTGACTCTGCTTATCTCCTGTGTCTGTTTCCTGGTCTAAACTGTTTCTGTGTGGCAGTGGAGTCTGTATTCTAAGACCAAATATTTGATGATAGTGACTCTTCAGATTGGTGCTTCCATGCAGTTTAATAGCTATGTTTTATAAAAACATCTGCAGTTGGATAGAGAAAATGTTGGAGGTATTTGGGAGAAAAAAAAAAGTTGTATATTTATAATTGCCATTTAAATGGATTCTTCACATCAGAATCTCAAGTGCATAGATTTATCTCCTGTGCATTTCCCACTAGGTGAATAGTATCATCCTGACTGTAGTGAATAGCTGTGATATCTGGTGTGGAACAACCGCTGGTTCAAGTTAAAGATTTCAGGATTTGGCCTTAACTAAGGACTTTGAGATCTGAATAACAAAAGCCAACCATTAGTCAATAAATTGTCATCTTTCATCAAAGAATATGTTTGACAAATCAGTTATTCTGGTATTCAATCAGATTTTTGGACTGGTCATCAAATATGCTACTTGACATAGAAAACATTTGTCAAAGAAACATAGTTGATAAATTTCTGCAATATTCTGTCTTTGTCTGGCTTATAGTTTTGCCTTACAAAACTCTCTCCATTCCTTACACTCCTGTCTTCTTCCCTACGCCCCCAGCCCCCACCACTCCCCATGCTGCAGTTCAGCAAGAGGAATATTTTCCTTGTCATCACTTTGATGCATCATCATAAAGTTTTGGAAGAGGAAATAAGCAACAAGGGCATGGATCAGAACTTTTTATCTTTAATTGCAGCAGTTCCATCTGAAACCACCACAGTTTCAAGCAAAAGTTTATTTATGACTTGAAGAACCATTGAAGATACTGGTAGAAAAATTTAACTCTGTGGTAAATTTGAGGTAACACATATATTTTGGTACTGTGACAAGATCACGTTTGAGATTTGGAAAAACCTTTAAGATCAAGTACAACTGTTAACCTGGCACTGCCAAGTTCAGCATTCAACCATGTCCCTCAGCACTACACCCACATGTCTTTTAAATACCTCCAGGGATGGTGACTCAACTGCTTCCCTGGGCAGCCTGTTCCAATGATTGACAACTCTTTTGGTGAAGAAGTTTTTCCTAATATCCAATCTAAACCTGCTCTGGCAGAACTTGAGGCCATTTCTTCTTGTCCTATCACTTGTTACCTGGGAGAAGAGACTGACAACCACCTTTCTATAACCTCCTTTTAGGTAGCTATAGAGAGTGATAAGGTCTCCCCTCAGCCTCCTTTTCTCCAAGCTAAACAACCCCAGTTTCCTCAGCTGCTCCTCACAGGATTTGAGGTCTAGACTGTTCACCAGCTTTGTTTCCCTTCTTGGATGGGGCAGGCTGTTCTGGATGACACCAGCTGTTCAAAGGAAGCCTGACAAGAGCTAATGAAAGCAGTTCAGTCTTACAAAACAGAGGTATTTGCCCTGGGGGCTGCTTCTGATGGAGAACTGAAATAACCCCTGTAACTTCAGCAGGCTGAATTTTGAGGGAAGGTGTTCTCTGTGTATCTTTATGTGTGGAGAGGTGGTAATGGGGTGGTGGTGAAAATCTTCCCAGGGGACCTTTGTGAGTTCCTTATTCCTGTATGCTTTGCAAAAAAAGAGAAAGTCCTTGCTTTTTAGTGTTTTCCATCACTGGATTGAGACATTTGTTATCACCGTGTATCTTTGTCTTATAGAGCACATGCAGAAGAGACTTTCATCTGTCCACTAGGAATCCTAATTTTAGTGAGAGTAGAAAGTTTCAGTGGTACTTTATCCAAATTCCTTGTCTACAGGGTCACATCTGACTCCTCAGACAGACTGTCACTAGCCATTTCTGGTGGAATCTGAAGTTAACAGAAGTTAGTATATATCCAAATCAAAAAAGATGCAGGGCCAGTTGCTGTGCAGTGTGGATGCAGTCAAATGAATCCACTTAGACTCAGTAAGTGGTCCTGTTCCTTTTGGCAGTATAGATGTACACCCACATTAACTTCTGAAGAATGTTTTTAAAATGTAATAAAGTCTTTATTACATTTTAAGTGTCTACATTCTTAGAAAAGGATCATTATTGGGAAGAAGAAACATGATCTTGTACTGACTTACATAGTTAGCCCAGTTTCCTGAGGAAATTAGCTTATCAAATAATGTTGTCTGTTCTGTCTGTCACTTTCCCTTTAGCTTTCTCCCAACATCCCACACCTTTCATGCCCGGTAGGTGTGAAACCCATTCATCAACTTAGCAAATGTTGGTAACAGAAGGATGAAAAAAAATCAACTAGGATGGATGGCATGCAATGACTAGGTAGAAACCATAATGAATGTTCTGTTGGGGTGAAATCCTGCTAGAACGCAATCCATTATCCATCCTGAGAGGGGCATCTAAGTGGCCAGGCAATGTATGTGTCCTGAGTAGCTGATTAGTGACTACATCATAGTGCTGAGCCAGAGAAGTTGCATAAGGCTTTGTGTGCAGCAGCAGAAATGAGGAGAACAGCATGTGAAATATGTTGTTTTGGGGAAATAGAAGGGACTAGAAATAGTAAAAGAGAGAATTAGGGACACATAGACTTCAAGTTTCATTATGAAAGGAGCAACAGGTTTTTAAAGAAGCAAAAGGTTTTGTGTTGTGCATCATCTGTTTATTTTTGCCGCTGTTGCATGCAGCCCTCCCATGGGAATGGCTGCTTGCAGGGTATATTTAGATTACGGCGATCAGATTCCACCACACCACTCTACAGTACAGGTCAAAACTATGCTGCTTGTTTTAATTTTCAGCAGAAATGTTAAACATTTTGTATGTGGATGCATAAATGCTTCCTTTACAACTGAGAACATAAACAGTAATATCTCTTCCCTAATTGTCCTCTAATTCAGTGTTACAAGGACTGACTTTTGTCATGGTATCAAAGCTATAGAACCTTACATAGTGGTGAATCGAATAGCTCTGTATGGTCAATATTAAATCCACCCTTGACTTCAGATGCCTCCCACCATTAAATGTCTTATCTAGCTTACAAATCCTGCTTGCCTAATTGGGTCCTCAGATGGAGAAACTTGTAAGGGCTCTACAGAGCCTGCCTGGTAATTAGCTTTACTCAAAAAGGTATTGTGACAAACCTCGTTGCAGATTTTTGACCATCAGGCAATATCGGACATTTACTGTGGTTTTCTCTTCCTTCTTAGCCTGCTCAGAAAGTGAGTGATGGTAATAATAGCAATAATCTCCTAACAACTCCTTCTGAAATGTTGGGGCATGTCTGTAGTAGTCTAACATTTTCCTGTAGTCTGGGTAAGTCCCATAGACTTGTCTTTTGTCTGAAGACAAAATTTCTGGGGCTAAAGCTTTGTTTACTAAGGGCACTGTCCTGGAATTGGTTGCAAGAACTACCAGCTGATATGGGAACCTCAGGCTCTGTGTGTTGCTGGCAGAATATAGTGCCTCTGATCAGGAAGATCTTTGAGGATTGGTTCATCTCCCAAACCTCATCCTAGAAGTGTAAGCATTAGATATCCCCGTCTAACCATGTGTGTAGCACACTGATAAACTAAGCTGTCCAGAGGATGTCAAGCAGCATGGTCTGGCCTGATTATTGCTGCAGAACAATTAACACACACATAACCGGTGTAGTTAAGACTGTCAGCTGCATATAGTGCCTGGTTTCTGGAGGCACATATGGCTTATTGTCCATGTTGCCCATTGCCAATAAAGATGTGGGCTGGTTCTAGCAGTCACTTAAAACTGCTATTGATCTGTTTCAGCTTGCAGACTTTGCTTATTAGATGAGAAACCTCTTTCTGCTAAGTCCCTTGGGGAATTTCTGAGGTCTGGGCTGTGACTGGAATTATTGCTAGTAGACGCACTACAGTTAGAGATGGGGGCAAAACCATCATGTAGCAATGACTCCAGGTGGTCTTGGACAGTCTTGAGAAGGACCCAGTAATTAAGGTCCAGTGGTAGCACACTGTGTGTCATGGGTTGAGTTTTCTCAAAGCTAGCTCATGTGCAGCAGCTCAGCTGTGAACTGAGCTGAAGCTCCTAGGCTAGTCACATGTGCTAATACCTGCATCTGGAGGGTCACTTGGATCAGCAGCACACCATCTAGCCAATTGTCAGGCAGGCAGTGATGAAAAAAGGCTGTAGCTCCATTAGCACTGAGTTGCACCAGCAGAGATGCGCTGGGTTTTATTCTTGCCTGAATTTTCTAGTTGTCTCTGCTCCTGCAGTATTGTTTAGAGGCTTTAATACACCCCAAACCTGTGCAAAAGGTGGTATTCATCTTGTTTTTATTGTGACCACCTAAAACTGAGGCATATTATCTGGTATCCTGAAGCCAATGGAGAAGGGATTAATGCTTCCAGCATCTAACTTAGCCTGTGCATCTTAGACACCTTCCCTGGCATGTGATACCTCTACCACGCCAAATCAATTTTAAGTGAGAAAAAAATATCAAACCAGCTGAAGCTGGTAAGTGTAAAATATTTGAAAGTGTCGGTGATACTCTCTGCCACGGCCTGTGCTAGTGTTTGTATAATGGCAGTGATGAGATGTGATGATAAAACTTATTTTCTCCATGATCAATAGAAGACTAGCCAAATACAGCATGATACTGCTACTGTGTGTGATGACTGAGGCGAATGCTGAATTCTTGGTCAGGAAAAGCAACCCACACAGGATGAAGAAAGAGGCTATATATTGAGGACCATCTGGTGGATGCTTTATCAGTGTTTTGAACTACAGTTCAGTCTTATACCGCATTTCTGAATTGTAACATATGATTGGTAATTATTCAGGAGGGGAAATGTGAATACAGGCTGGTCTTGCCTCACCAAATGCATTCCTGACTATAATGAATTGTTGTTGAGATTTTTTGTACACATGTAGATGTCCTTGGAGATTTCTAAAAATCAATTACTGTCTTTTGGTTCCAGCCTAATTAAGTGTGGAGACCATGTATGGAGTGAATATTTCTTTGGCTAAGGTGGCTCCCAGACCCAAAGAGTAGGATCCTTTTGTTGAACACCCTTGATTTGAGGTAGGTAGGCTTAGAGAAATAGAATGGGACTGGTGCAGGTGGGTGAATGTCAGTATAGAATAGTCAGCCTTTTGGCTAAACATTCAGAGCCTAACTGCTTTCCCAGAAAATGACATTGAAGCTTCCCCTCCAAATGACCAGAAAGAAGGCTTTGTTTTCTAGACAGTAAGGAGCTGACAAATCATTTGATTCTGGTAGAAGGTAGTGGCAAAACCCCATTCTTTGGATGGTCCTGTTGTGGTTTTTGGGATGCCTCTCTTCTTCGGGTGAAGTGAACTGCTGTTTAAGGGCATCCTCACGTGCTCTTTAGTAGGAAGGTATGTTAATCTTCCAGAACCAGATTATCTATTCCTTGGTATTGTAATCTCTTGTGGAGCCTAGTCTTGGCCTGTCTTGTTCCAGGTCACTTTGGATCTTACACTGAAGCATCTGTGCAAAAGGGAATAACTGACCATTTCTTCATATGCACTGCCAGAGTTTTTGTAGGGCCAACAGTTTCTGTTTGGATCCCAAAAGATAGAACTTCGGGAAAATCAAAGCCACTAAACAGACAAAAGCAAATCCATCAAATGGACAAACTCAAGCATTGTTTGTGCTAGGTGCTGGTTGCTGAAGGTCTAACTACTTAGAACTGATACAGGAGTCCATGTTGAGGAAATGTTCAACCACAGTGAGAAAGAAAAAAGGAAACACAGCCAAAATGGAACCTCTGAGATCATGTTTAGAGAAAGGGACACCCAGAGTCCTCTGAAGATACAGAGCAGGAATGACAGGACTGACCAAATGGAGAAGTCCAGAGAAACCCTCCACATGGACCAGATGTTAATGAACAAACATGCCTGTATGGAAGTAGCCTGTCAGAAAAAACCTGGGTAAAATTTATGCAAGATTGTGAGTTTCAGCCAGAGCAGGGCTGTGCTTCACGTTGCTACACCATTAAGTTGGAGACCTCAAGACAGATTTATGGTGCCATCAAACCACAGTCTTAGTTTTACTAACTACTCTGTCTTTTTAATGGTACTTAAGGGCTTTACTGCAGTTGGGCATTTTACTGTGTTTAGACACGGTTTTAAAAACTGAGTCAGCTTTTCAGATGCTGCCAATTGCAGTCAATGTGGAAAAATAGAAGTCTTTTTCCAGCACTGTAACCTAGTAGACAGGGTTATATTTTGGTCTTGTAGAGTTTAAGAATGACTAGAGGCCATTATTTTGAACACAGCTTCTCCCTGTATTTACTGACATTCAGTTCATATGGTGTCAACTAGCTTCATTTGTTAAGAATTTTATTTTAAGGAAGCTAAAAAATTTCTAAAGGAGAAAACCTTTAGATGTTTTTTCCAGCCTTGAATGATTCCCACAGAGATGGTGAGTTGGGAGGAGGAGACAAAGAGAAAAAGGAAAATGAAGGCAGATCCAACCTAAAATCAAAACTGTTGTGTCATGCTGAGAAAAATGACCAACTGTTCTCTTCTAACCTTTCTTTTGAAATAGTTTAACTTCTTTGAAAAGTAAGAATGTGGCTTACTTGGCTTTTAAAACATAATATAATTTCAATTTTAAAGGACAAAACCAAAATCTAAAATTCATGAAAGGGAGAAAAAACTTATTATCTGCTGTCCCACAGATTCCATGTTAACACAGGAGTGATATACCCTGCAGGACACTGACACGACTGTTTTATGAACCATCAGTGATTTATTAAAAATCCTGAAATTGTTCCCAAGAAACAAACATCTTTCATTAGATGGCAGGAGATGACATAATGGACTTACCTGTTGTGCTATTCTCTTATCTCATTCTCTCTTCCCAAAATACAGTTATTATTACACAGTATTGGGTAGGGAAGTGAGTTTCTGGAAGCCAAAAAGTCCAAGGGGTATTATTTGGCATGCTAGCATAATACCAGGGTTTGCTAAACTCAGGTGGGAAGAAGCATACCTTAAGTTCTTTAAATAGGGCAGAAACATCCTAATTTTATCCTAAAAAAATGATAGGGTAAGGTTACTATTTATTATTAGTCTCAGCTGATTATTTCAGAGATAGCTTTGGCTTTCTTCAATGGTAAATCTGCTGTCACCAGCTATGCACTGTGGCCATCCTCCTTGACAGTAGTGAGCTTTGGGCAGTGGATCAAGTGAATGCCTTAAATTCTCTGTTGAACCTTGGCATTATTATGGAAAAAGTCTGCAGCCAATTCATGGGTCCCTGGTATAGCTCCAGCAGCTTAACAGATGGATCACTAGTAAGTCTCTTCTCAATATCTCTGTTAAATATTCATGGAGCCAGCATGCGCATGGGCCCAAGCATGCCCCTGGAGGTGCCAGCAAGGGTCTCTGATCTGGGGAAGATGTCAAATTGGCTAGTGGAAGTCTGAGGGCAGGAATGTTTTCTGCAAGGATCCATCCTTCAGTGCAGAACATGGAGTGACAGCCATATGTGCAACTGTGCTGGTGAATATGTCTGCAGTGCATGCTTATACAATCTATTAATAGGCTGGTGGCATACTGAATGTTAATGTGGGGAAACGGAGTGAAAGACAATAAGGAAATGCCTTGGACTAAGTCAAAGCATCAACTGAAGCAAAAGTCTTCCTGTTAGCTTGCTACAAAAATGAAGAAAAGGAAAATTAACCTCACTCCTTAGAATATACTGTTCTTATTTTCAGAATGTGCTACTGAAAACATTGCTAAAATGAAAGTTCATGCAGCCCTGAGGATTGTTTGGTGGTTTTAAATCCCAGTCAGGACTAGAATGGTGTTTCCTTTGCTATTATTTAATACCATCATTGAAACAACAGCCAAATACGCCTCTGGAGTATCAGGGTACCTTTTGGGGCAGTACTGCGCATCAGCATCTAGAATCTTTTCTTTTAATGCTGCAATATCTAAAAAGCCTTAGGAGTGCTCTCTTAAAGTCTGCCTGTGGTGAAAAGGAGGTTGAAGTTTTCATACATTGATAAATATCTTTGCTTGCACTGCTGTACCAGAAATAGAGTTTATCATTATGTCGCATGAAAAATGTTGCAGAGAAGTAATTTGTGGTTGTTACAATGGACCGTACTTCATAAAGTATGGAGAATTTAAACCAAACCAAACCAAAACAGGAAAGAGCATAGTTATTCCCTCTTGAAGGATTTGCACCCAGTCCTTTGAAATTACACACTGTTGACAAACTACTATATAAAGCTACTATATAACCAGTATTCCTCATATGATCAATTTGAATAAAGGTGAAATACTTCAGGTGAACTCAATGCAAGCCTTTTAATGTATGATATTTCAGCAGATGTATAATATGCATATGTTGCAATGAAGAAACTTTTCTCTGCTTGCCAATGACATATGAGTTTTAAGTACAATAAGCATTAAAATTAAGATGGCATGCCTGAAAAGGCTGTGTTGCAGATTCCTGTTTCCTTTTACTCAGCAGTGTAAGGCTTTTAATTCTTTTTAACTTAGGATATAAGTCTTTCCTTCTTATCCAGAAAGAAATTCAGATAGCTGCCAAAGTTGTTTGCCCAAAACCTGATTTGAAACACAATTCCATACAGTATTAGCTACATTAATGGAAGAAAACTAATGTTCTAGTACTGTCCTATATTTCCCAAACGGTGCAACAGAGTATGTGTTTCCAAACATACACAAAAATCTGTGAGGTATTTTAGCTGGTAGTCAGAGACACTTAAGATACTTGTAACAACCTGAATTGTATAGCATGACACCTCTGTAAGGAGATGTAGTAAACTATATAGTGCAGCTAATATACGTTTAAATGCTGTGTCTAACATAGCCTGGTGGTTCTTGTAGCCCAGGAAGACCTTTTACCTGTGGCAGATAGAGGTATTTCTGAAAAGATGCTATATAATTTGCAGCAAGAAGTAGTCTTTGAGAGAGCTCAAAGCTAACGCAAACAAAATATTTTTGAAAGCAAGTGGACTTGAAAGTATGCAGTCTGAATTTCATCTACAAAAGGGACAACAGAGACTATCACCCAAAGGTGTCTGTGTAATACCAGAAGATGAAACTGGACACTTGTAAATGAACATGCTTGAAAAAGCAAATACCTATTTACTGTAAAGCCAAAAATACTTCTGCTGTGTTAGCAATCTCCTGGATGTGGGAAGGGGAAACAGGAAGATACCCCAAAAGGAAAATTTGATTGGTTTTCCTTCAGCAAAAGTTTGTTCCTTGTGGCTGATTGTTTGGACCTTACCCAAAATTCTTTGATAGAGAGAAATAGTGAACAAAACCTGATTTAAAGCATAGCCAGAGAACTAGTGTTTTGTTTAATCTAAGACTGGATATATGTTTTCAAAGCTTCTGAGCAGTTATGATTGATTTCTTTTGCTGGAGTGTAAAACTGCTTGGCATATTTGACCCACTTCTTGTTCAAGACGGACTGCTTTTATTGCTGATTCTGTGTGTGACCAAGATCACTTAATTCTTTATATTTCACTTCATCTGTTAGAAAAAAAAAGAGTAATAGTTTTTGCCTAAGTGTTGATTCATTCAAGTGTTGAATCATAAAAGCATGGATTAGTGACTAATTACTGATTAACTGTATCAACATCTTCAGTCAGAATATCCCCTCTAAGAGTACAAGAGCGTATTAATCAAGAACATAGTGTCACAAGCTTTTGGGCAGTAATTTAGAAATCATTCTGTTCCTTGAACACTGGCAATCAAAAACCTCCTTTTCAGAAATGTTTGAAACTTTTTTGAGTGCAATTTTGGTTTGCTCTCAAAATCTTATGGTTTAAGCCATTTATAACATAAATGAGGTGAATAGGAGAGGTCAATTCCTAGTGAAAATTAATCCAGTGATATTTTTCTTCTGGAACACATCCTTGCTCACTGGGTTTTGAATTCATCATCTATTTCTTTTTCTTTACTGAAGATACCTTTTAGCAATGGCTATCAACAGCCTTGTATTAGTATTGGAAAATTACATCTACAGCTAAGAACGAAATAACTGTCATGTAAAACATTGAAAAACTTGAACCATGTCATTTAGCTAATCATGAAGTGTTTACTTTTTGATCACTTTAGCAAATAAATATCAAGCATTCCAAGGTAAGTAGATTGTAACTGAAGAGTTATTTTCTCTTTATGGATATTGAAAAAAAATGTTGACATCTTCAGAATACTTTCAGTAGTTTTTCCATGTAAAAAATTTAGAAAACCCTACCAATTTCTGAGAGCAACTCTGTCTTTAGCCAGTCAGTTTTCAGTAGGGAAGCAAGTTATGAAAAAACTCTTAATGAGGAGTTTTTCAGTTTCAGTAGTATTTTAATAGTATTTATTTCACAGTTGTTCTGTTTGTTAGATAAGCGAGAAGTGAACTTCACAAACATGCGAGTGTTAATTATAGTATGTTAAGCCAAGCAACTGAAAGTTCTCATTTTCTCTTTGACTGATACCAAAATAGCCTATCTTATGATATTTTGACACATCTTTTTAAAGCCCTCTGCTAAATCAGGAAGATAAGAAATAAATGTGTGAAAATAGAGAGCAGAAGAAAATATTTTTTTAAAGATCTCAGAAGCTTTGAATTAGTTTATTATTCTCATCAATGGCAATGGTGAGTTCTTCAGTGGAGTAGAATTGATTCAAACATACTACATCATGCTCCATGAGCATTGGCTTGGTACTACCATAGGACTTTTTGATCTACTGGCAGTAGATCATACAACGTAAGTGCATGCATGCAGCTGTTTAAGACAGAAAGGGAAGAGGGGAAGTAACACAATAGTAAGAAACCAATGTGCTTACACATTGCATCAAAATAGGTTGTTATCATTTGTTCTTGCTGGTAGAAGTCCAGCCACATATGTCACAGGGAATCTTATGGATATGGGGGAATTGTGTTTTAAGTGTGTGCTGCAATATGTCCTGTTGGGTCCTGTTGCTTTCATTACCAAGGTGTGTGGCCAGGACCATATCATTAGGCTCCTAAGGCCATCATACTCAGGTTTTGTTTTCAAGGCTAGGAGTGATACAGTGGAGAAACAGAATACAGTGTAATTAGGTCTCATTTCATCAGGGATCAAGATAAAACTGGTGAGCTTGGACTCTGAGAAGCACTCACAAGTCTCTGACATCTAGATGACAATGTTCTTAGAAGGGCCATCTAGATCCTTAATGAAACTCTTAAATTATTTTAAGGGAACCAATTAAAATTCAGGTCAAGAGGCAACACATATATCCAAGTACAAAAGGAGTGCTATAGGATTTCTTTTCTGCATTCATTTACGCCTTGTGAAATTGTTTTCTGCACTGCTGTGATACAGTTCCTTCCATTATTCTCTCAAAGGAATCAGAGTCTCATATTTTTTCCCCTTTGGTAGTGTTTGGCTTCCTGCTTTAATCTAATTCTCACAGCTCAGGGGAATCATCAGACCTGGCTGAGATTTGTATCTTTTCGGAGAGCTCATCAATAGTTTACATAATGCTGTGGCAGGGCCAGGGTTCACACAGCTGGAGAGATACACGGCAAGGGTCCCGACTTAAGCAGAAAAAGCCATCTTGGGAATCTCAACTTTGTTTAAAGAGGGTTTTTTCTTCTGAAAAAGCCAAAACAACACAAAAGCGGTGTGTGCAGGTTTGCTGGCAGCTGGTGTGCTGTGACTGATGATGCTTGTGTTAATTATGCACTCACTATTACCATGTGATCCACCCATCTGCTTTTTGAAGCCAGCTGTTTTCCCTTATCTTCCTGTTGAACTACCAGTTATTCGGGGTAGTGACCATCTTTATGTAGTTAGCAAGGAGAAAAGCAAGTGCCGTGAAACTCTCATATGGGGGTAGCACTGTCATGAATCAAATAATCAAGCTAAAAAGCTAGTAAGACATAAGTATAGCTACATTATCTTTTCCAGTTTATATGTCTTTAAATATTAATTAGGACTGGACCAAGAATGTCTGGAGAAGATTAAGTTCCGGAGTTTTTTCCTTCCTGGAATTCAGAAAATGTCTTCAGATGTCAAATAATCCAAGCCTTAATAAAAAATGTTTGCCATTAATATAAATGTGTTTTTCCTTATTTGTTATCTCTAATTTGTGACTGATTGCTTAAGTCGTGCAATATCCCTGCTGCCCTTTATTGAATAAGACATACTTTTAGCTTAGAAAAGCCTTACCTTTTAGCCTTTTGTTCCTGTGAAAGCACTGGCATTCACATGGAGAGCAGCCATTCTCCAGGCAGTCTTGCCAAAAAAACAAACCTCAAAACCCAAAAAGCCAACACGATCCTGTAAAATAATGGAAAAGGTGCATGACCATAGTTAAAACAAACCACTGTTAAAAATAAAAAAAAAGTTTGTGACCTCTTGCTTCACAGTGTTTGTCCAGTTCTTGATGAAATGGACAAATATATATACATATAAACACCCCAAAGACAGCAGCATAAACAAAGCTGTTCTTTTGATTCCAGAATTCCTGTTCTGGCCTTTAACCAGCAAATATGATCGTGTTCTTTTCCTCATAAGAACACCCTCTCCCTCTGCCCTGCCTTTAATGATCCCATGTGTTGTTCTCTTGATCTCATAAAATGTTTTTCTTTAACACGCAAAAGATCCCAAACAACCAAACAAAAAAACTCAGTTAACGAGATTTCTCAAAGGTCTTAACTTGTGTACAAAGGAAAGACTATACAATGTTTAGAATTATCTTAATGTTGCTCTGTAGAAACATTAGTAATATCATTATTGTTCAGATTAGCTTTCCTCATTTCAGTGGTCTCTGTGAACTCATTGCAGATGCTATTTTACCTTAAATCTCGATTGATCAAATGTGTTAAAACAGAGAATTTGAAGGGGATGATGTTGCATGTTGGACACTGGGAATTTCTGCAGGATGGACTTCGTCACACTGCACAAACATTTAAGCCTTTCCTTCTATTAGATGTGGAAAGGACTAAGTAAAAACAGGCTGAGCATATATGATGTGTTGATATAATGGTATGTCAGAAACAGAAATTTACAGTTACCACATTTTTAATGTAATTGAGAAGTATCAGAGAAACTTGAGGTTTTCCATGTTTTTCTTGAAATTTCATGGCAATACTCACAAATCTTACTCAAGTGTGGTAATTCTTAGTTGTGTCAGTGTTTTCTAGTTTCTGTGAAGTAGTCTTGGCTAGCAAGATAACTTCTGAAATTGAAAAGACCATGAGTGTACACTTCTAATCAGAATTTTGAAATGCAGAACTTTTAAAATAGAGGTAAGTCTAAACAATGCAATATAAACTTTCAGAATTTTTGTAAATGCATGAAAAAATAAAATCTGTTGGTTGGCTATTGCTATATAATGATATAATCTTCCTGAGCTACAATTTATTTTCCAGCATAAGGAAAATCTCACGTCACTGACATACTGTAGTGTGGATTTAAAACTGAGAAGGAGAAAGTATTCAAGGCTATGAGTGAAATCATTCTCAAAGGAAAACTGGAGTCTTTCATTGGAAGATCTGGCTCCTATTGCTCTAGCTTACTACATTTGAGTATTGGAGGGATTTATGGAGAGTGAGTGATTGCTTGTATTACCAGTGCGTTACACATAATTTCAGCATGGCAGCTGAGGTAAAGGTGAAGATTTTTTCTGTCATCCTAGTCCTAATGCATCCATCAGGACCTCTGTCACTTCCTTGGAGCCCAGATTTTAATCTTAAACTTTACTCTGAATTTTTTCCAGATCTTGATTTTTTGTAAATCTGAAGAAGTGGAATAAATTTTTTTCTTGTGGTTTTCCTGTTTGTATGTTTTCTTTAAATCTCTGGCCTCTGGTTTGTGAGAAAAGTCACAAACTGACATTTCAAAATTTCTTGAATGAACAATCCAATTCTTAGAAGAGATTCCATCAGATGCCGCCTGTCTTCAGTTTCTTGGTCATGTGTAAACATTACTCCACATTAATTCTTCCTATGTACAACTGTTACTTTTAAAAGACTGGTAACTGGCCTGCTCTGTGTGCTTCTAACATGGAAAGGAAAATGGACCCTTTAAACTTGTATCAAAGCAGTTAAACTTCACATCATGTGCTTGGGAGTGTGCAAGGTGAAGTAGCACTCTGGTGACATCATTGTCAGGTCATCCTACAGGACTAATGAAATCATATAGAGAGGTGTGCCCTGAAGCATACTCTGTTGCCATAATTAGGTTGAAGGCTCCCTTGGAAATGATTCCTTATTGCAAGAGCATTTGCAGGAACTAATTGTGGTATGTTTTTGCATCAGTATTGGTGTACTGCATCATTTATAGTCTGAAAATAGCTGTAATTGTGTGCATGATTGAGTCATTTCCTGAATTTAGTATCCTAACCAGAGTACGAATTAAATGACTAACACACTCTTGACTTTGTCATCTTCTTTATCTCTGGCTGGATTCTTAAAAAGATCTCTCTGTGCTTTTGCATTTTTAAGCCAAATTAGATTTGGTGTATTTTAGCGCTGCTGAGACTGTCAGGTTAGCAACAATCTTTGTTCCCAGAGAGAGCACACACGGGTGCTCCGAGATGTTCCTACCCTCTTGCAGCTCTGCCAGTGCATTTCTGATCAGCCCCATCTCTGCGGTGCCAGGGACTGCAGGTTTATTCTGAACAGTAGGCACAGTGGATTTTTGAAATGGAGAGATGGTCAGCAGGGGATGAGGTTGAGGTCATCACTCCTGTTTCATTTGCAGCTCGAGTTGGAAACAAATGCCCTCTCCTCAGGTGCTTCTGTTCTTGCATTATATTGGTCTGCATCTCAGGAGGCCCCGTTTCCTCTGAATTTTGCCTGTGGTTCTCTCCTACTCGTAGGGGCCCTTCCTCTTAGTTGTGAGGCTGCACTCTTGTCTTTTTAACTGGCAGATCCTCTAGAGAGGATGAAATGACAGTTGTTTGCAGTCTCGTGAAAGCAAAATAAACAACTGGCACTGGTTTTTAAAATACTGCTAAAGATCTAGAATCCTGCTGCCACTCAGAGGGTGCAGCACATTAATTATGAATCATCAATATTTTTGGTGCCATCATTATCACACACACAAAAAAAGCAACCTACAGTACTTGCATTCATATCAAACCCTTTTATTTCATTTATTTGGACTGCTTTTCAATCCTGTACCAGTTAATCGCTAGCCCTATTTCAACTCAGAATCTGAATGTTATTTACCATCTGTCTCCAAGGGATGCACTTGCCAAGTCCCTTAATTTGCTATAATTGGCAGGTTTTCAGTGTACATAATTTATATTAAAAAAAAAAAAAGCCGCAATCCTGAAAAAAAAAAAGAAGATTAATTAAACCATTTCTTCTGGGCCCCTAGAAGTGTTCCAAAAGGATGGCTTTAAGGCCGCAAGGTCTGCTCTGTGTATGTGCTGTCAGAGCTGATCACATTAAAAATGTATGTTGGGTTGGTCCCTTGTGCCTCTGCGCTGGTCAGAAGGATGTCACTGGCACCTGGGTAACATCACACATAAACAGTGAATTAAACAACTTGCATTTGCATTTGTGCCTTTTGTTCACACGCTAGAAACTCCTAGGCTGCCGTATAATTTATGGATACCTCCGTGTAGGCAATTCTGTAGCTGATATGATAAGAAACGCTATGGAAAGAAAAAAAAATCCCAAACCCCCAGCAGATGTACAGAATACTAAATAGAGCTACTGAAAGACCACAAATGGACTGAAAGACATCGCACATGTGGTTTGTAAACATGATTTATACCTTTCTTTCTCTTAGCTTCTTGCTCCTGACAGCACCTGGTTAACGAGCATGTTGTGTAGAAATGCCCTGTGTAGGCAGCTGTCAATCTGGAGGATGTCAGCAGTTCTTCCAAGTTGCCAGTGTGAGGATGCTACTGACTACAGCATTGCTTCTGCTGCAGTTCTCCCACTGTCCTTTCAAGACAGTGACAGAGGGAAGCTTGATAAAGAAAGGGATGGGGATGATTCATTGTGCTTGGCAAGGAGGAAGAGGAAATGGAGGAGGAAAAAAAAAGGGAAGGGAAAGGAAGGGAAGGGAAGGGAAGGGAAGGGAAGGGAAGGGAAGGGAAGGGAAGGGAAGGGAAGGGAAGGGAAGGGAAGGGAAGGGAAGGGAAGGGAAGGGAAGGGAAGGGAAGGGAAGGGAAGGGGATGCAAGCACCCCACACCCCTCTCCCATATTTTCCAGAGTAATGAGATGGTAATTTCTTACAGTATTTCAAATGGAAAAAATATAGGCTCTATAACTGGACATAACCTGTATTGATAATGATGTGTTAGGAAGTCATTTTGAAGGAAGGAGGGATGAGTCAGTGGTTGTAGCATTCACTAGATTGGCTAGTGTTAGTTCTTTGAAATTCACTTTCTAGATTACAGGAAAAGGCATTCTAGGTTTCCTTCCCCAGTAAAATCCTGGAAAATCTCCTTCTAGAGCTAGTTTTCTGTGGAAATGAACTCTTTTCCAGTACAACTGAAAAGTACTCAGATGAATACAGCAGTGGATATGTGTTAGATCAAGGAGATGCAGCAATACTGAGAAATGCTGCAAACATGAACAAATTTACATCCTAAATGGCTTCATTCAGAACCAGGAGAGTGAAACCTGCTGAGATTGGCAGGTACCACACTGTGGGACAGCAGAGATTTTGGGAAAGTAAAGAGAACAGAGGGGTCGTCTGTTCTCCATGCTCATGTTGAAGTCTGCGGTGAGACTCAACCTTGTAAGACTTTTGTAATGTCATGGAATTTTATCCCTTCCCTTAGTTGAAAGGCTTCACTAAACACAATCTTTTCCTTGTCATGTTAAGGTCTGGGAAGTAACATGGCTGACGGATGATTTCTCTGTTCTGCTGGAAATGGGACTAGTTATATGAGTGCTCTAGGATATTCTAAACTGTACCATTGTTCTTCTGCATCAGAAGCACACTAATTCAGAGCCAAACTCATTAATAATTGACCTACATCAGGGATGTCATGTTTTTTCAAAAAACTATTTTATGCATGTATCAGGGTGTATATTGCCTGCCCAATTCCCAATGAAAACTTTAACAGTGCCTTCAAGCACGTATGCAAGATTTGGGCAACTGAGTGGCTAAATGGGTATTTTAAATATACAAGGGAGGGGACATATTCCCTTTTTCCTGTTTGTTGATTAATTACACCAGGAGTTAATGAATATCCTTATACAATATTGAAGTCATAAGGAAGTATAGTCCAAAAAGAGGAGCTGAGCTTCAGAAAATAGCCATGTGAAACCAGAAATTATCATGTAGGCTTTTTTATAGACATTCTATGAGATCCTCTACATTACAGGTAACATTTTAAGGCAAAGTTTTTAAAATACTATGCCATCATGATCTAATTCTTTTTCCCTTTCATGTGTGCTCCTTTCAGTGAGTTAAATTTTTGCAAATACATTGCAAGCCCGTTTGTTGTTGCAGGCCCTCTTGTAAAGATACCAGAACAAGCTGTGGCTTTCCTGTGGTTTTTGATAAGTAAGATGCATAGAATTTGATCTGCTCTATGTAATTTCTCAAGGTGTCTGAATCATTGACTGCTCAGTGGATTTTGACAGCTATGAGAGAGGAAGAGGACCACAGTTATTTTGCCCAAACTGATGTAAGCATGAGTGAGACAGATGGTTATCTTACATAAACCTTGCACCTCGGGAGAAACTGTCCCATACATTAGATGGCAGTTCCAGATCCGGTTTTCTTCTTGACTGATGACAAAGTCCATATCACACATCTGTGAGACTGAGAGGACCTGAGACTAGGGCATTTTAGGGAATTTCATTCCAACTCCCAGCATCTCTCTGTATCTATATAGCTATCTATCTGTCTACCTACATACATAATCTCTATTGTTGTCATATTTTAAACTTCTTGTTAAAAGAATTTTTATCTAGCCTTTCTTACAAGCCTAGAAGTAAGAATAATAAACCAACCCTAAACGTGAATCAAAAGAACAGAAAGTATATATTTGTTCAAATTACATGCTTCTGCAATCAAATATCTGATGTTGCATGGATCTAAAAAATGATTTGGAGTTTTCTGGAATTAGCAAGATGCTAATTTTAACAAATTATTTTTCAAAACTCAGAGATTAAGTTTGATAAACATATCCTGTTCCCCCTATTCTTGTACATTCATCTAAATAGAATAATTTGGTTTTTAGTTATACCCAAAGGATGTAGATAAAATGAAACAAGTCCTGCTTATCTTTTTAAGGCAGCACCAACATCAACTTTCACTGCCTCTGTCTTGTCTTGTGAAGAACAGGCACTTTAAAGTGGACCGTGATGAAATGCCTTTTCCGATGTGGGATTTAATTTTTTTTTTAAATTTTTAAAAATAATTCATCCGAATCAGTCACTTTCTGGAGAAAACCTTAGATTTTTATAGCATGTCTTTCATGAAAAATGTTTATTAAAAAAACCCCCACCAGACAGAGACAATCAGTAATGGAAGGAACGATACGGAATTATTTACAAAGTGCCTATATAGAGGTTACAGAGTTCAGATAAAACCTATTCCCCTTCACAATTAAAGTGTATTAAACTGTCTTTTGTTTGCCAAATTAAAAAAAAAAAATTATGGGAAAAGAAGAGGAGGATGGAGAGCAAGGGTACCAAGCACATTCCTACATTTGCACATAGAATGCTCACCGTGATATCTATGAGGAGTACTTCTTTATGTATAAACTTTTTGTGGTACTCAAGTCTCATTTAAATATCAATTCTAACCCTCTGGAACAAGGTCTTCTGAAAATCTGGATTGCTGGGTCCTTTAAAACTCTGAGCTGCACTGAATTTCTCTAAGGGAAGCTGAGTCCTCTGGGAAATCTGGCCTTTGACGTAGGCATGGTGACATTTGTACACAAGTCAATCTACGGGTAAGATTTCAGCGCTTGGTGTTTTCAGAGCTGTGACTCTCTTCTAACCCTGGAAGATTTGTCCTTTGCACTATGGTGCTTTTATTTTGTTATTTGATTCATGCAGCTCTCAGTGGCTATTCCAAAGAGTAGCTGCAAGGTCATGGGAGTCTTTGCTGATTCAGGAAAGACATGTTTCATTGCAAAAGGCTGCTTTTATTTTGTTTTTGTTTTTCAGAGTGTACGCATGGAATGCTGTTGTGGTTGTTTCAATGTTTACAAGATATTTCCTTCAGTGATAGTTTCATTTCTGCCAAAGTAAAGTTAAAAAAATCCATTAATGAGCTGACAGTGCTTTTAATACTGCTTCAAAAGGAGAGGGAATGCTCGTGTGCCAAACAAATGTTTGGAACAGTCTCAGACAGCAACATTTGTTCTGCAAGGGAATGATCCACAATAGGATACTTCAGCTGCTGAACATCTAAAAGTAATCAGATGATGCAGTGCTCAGATGGTCAGCCTGTTTCCAAGATAAGTAGCATTTCTGTTAACGTGGCAAAAGGCTGTTGTCTACCTAACGTAAACAGAGCGAAAGTCTTCTAGCTCAAGATTTAGGAAAAAGTTATGGAGCTTTAGGCAGAAGTGTGAGTGTGGGAGTAATACATGTCTTGGCTCATCAAGAAGGGGGATGCTCTTGACAGCATAGAGGCACATTCTTGATGTTTGTCAAACTTTCTGACACATTTTTATCCATTTTGAGACAGTGACAAAAATGTTGCAAGCATTTTTGTAAAAAGTTAGTCTCATTTTCTGACCAGAATCTTATAAGAAAATGACAGCGAGAATTGAAAAGTGGCATTTCTTGCTTTCACAGGTACTATGCTGTCTCAAAGCATCCCCAAAAGAATGAGTATGGGCTAGGAAATAACAAATGTACCTCAATAGAAAGGTTCTAAAACATTTATCCATTTTTTATTCTTGTTACTCTTTTTTCAAGAAATTTACACCACATGGAATTTTGCATTGCGTTTTGAAGATTATTCAAGGGCACAGCTGTTCTTTTCTGTTTTTCACAAGCTTGCAGTCAGGTGATGTAGCTTGAAGTCCTGAACACTTGAATTTGCTGGCTGCATTGTTTTTGTTTGTGCAATCTGAGTGAAGGCTTACCCTTTAGATAATTTGACTTTCTCTTACAGGAGGTCTTAGCAATGAGAACCGCTAACTTGGAATTAACTTGGTGATCCCAACAAGTACAGGTAGCCCCTTATGCTTAGAGTGTGGTTGTGAGCAAATTATTCTGCAGACTGCAGTGAAACTGGTTGTAGATTTCCACCTGGGAGAAGCATCAGAATATGTCCTTGTGCACTCAGGACAGCTCTGTTATGTCATCAACATAAAAATGGTGAATATTCTTACTGATATTAAGGTAAAATATGTTCAATTTACTCCACAGATCATCCTTTGGACCCAGATCCCAGCTAGTGTTAATTGACATAGCTGTGAATTTAATTAAACTTTGGAAGCTCTCACTGCCTGAGAATCTGTCCTAGAGATTGCTTTTGGAACAAGCTTATATTTGACTTGATCTATTCACAATTGCAATTTATGCTTTAACTGAAGGTAAATGATGGCTATTTGGTGATTAATGTCTTGTTCTCCTGCCAAATCAACTTAAGATGTGGTGACTTAATTTATCACTAACCAGCAGTTACTACCTAACTGTGATTATAAGAAAAAGCACATCATTTTGACCTTTGAGCAATCATGGGGCAGGCCATCCCTTAAAGTTTGCCGCTGATTTTCTATGAACTTCCTTCTCTGTGGAGATCTTTTCAATCTTTTGGAAAAAGGAGAATTACAGGGAAGGCTGCAGTTTTGAGGGTAGTTCATGAATCTGAAGCCGAGAAGGGACACTCAGAAAGTTCAAAGGCAGTAGAAAGAACATTGTGTTATACAGAAAATCAATTGCTAATTATGACATCACAGTGCAGAGGGGTGTGTGTGTGTGTGTTTGAGGGGGGAGAGGGTGTTTGTAAGGGGTAAATTGTCAAGTGAGATGCAGATGGGCCAATCAGAAAATCCAACATGATTTAGTTTTCAAGGTCCCTGAAGGGAAAAGTCCCTGGCTGCAGTAGCTGCCACCCATCATCAACTTTGCCTCTTTTGGAAAAGACAAGGACCTTATTGTACCACGCTGCATCTTGAGAGTCATTAAGATGAAAATTCATGTCTGCTCAGATGTACTGTGCTTTGGGGGGCAAAAATATTCTGTATGCATGTTCTCTTTTCAAATAACAGGAGAGCTCCTGCAAGAAAATAAAAGCTGCTTGCTTCAGCTTGGAAACGGAGTGAAGAGGTGAGATTGCCTGCAGTTGGGTCCATGCCTGTCTATTTCCAAAGGCAGGGAAATTATAATTTTTTCAAATTCCCTCAGGCAGCAGTAGCCAAGACAAGTTGGCTCTAGCCAGCTCTTGTTTGTAAAATGTTATTCTGTGGTAATAAGCTGGTGACAACTTGAAGAAAAGAGTCTAAACATCCTGAAAACAATTCCAAACATGACTAAATATGAGAAGGAAACTTCTAATAACTGCCTCATGGGAATCAGGAGCCTTACATATAAATGCAAACATAATTTATTTGCTAGACAAGAATATATATATTATGATCCTCTCTTTCTTTTTCTCCCTGAATATATATGTAGGTAAGTGTGTACCTCTATATCTATTATCTATCTCTCCAAATGACCTATATTTCATGCAGGGGCTAACAGTGTTGTCACTGCTGGAAAAAGCAAAAATTGAAGTCTTAGCCAACACCTGATGTGACCACAGGAAATGCAAATGGATTAAAGCTGTGTGTGTGATCACGTATCTGCCTGGAGATTTTTAATACTGTATTGTTCTGATTTCACAATTTATGAGACTTGTACTATGCAACAAAGAAAAAACCCCAACCATAAAATATAGAAGAATGTTGCATTATTTGTTTAAAAAAATAACAAAATCATCCATATATTGTAACCAAGTGCAACCAAGCCAGTTTGTTCTCTTTGAGAAAATCCACTGTGCTCCAAAGCAACTCAAAATTCTTCTGTTCTGATGTTTTTCTCTTACCCTTGTGTGGACTGCCCACCTAAACTGGTGTAAATTTCTTGTGGTCTCGATAATCATAGAATTGTCTTGGTTGGGACCCTTTATATCAACCATCATCCATACCTGCCAATTACTACTAAACAATGTCCCTCAGCACCACATCTTTTAAATACCTCCAGGGATGGAGATCTGACCACTTCCCTAGGCAGCCCATTCCAATGCCTAAAACAACCCTCCCTGTAAAGAATATCCAATCTAAACTTCCCCTGATGTAACTTGATGCCATTTTCACTTGTCCTAGATATGTTAAAGTATTTAAGAGGTAAGGAATTTATTTCAGTCCAAAACACTGTGAAGAGCTGCAGCAATAATGCTGAGGACAACAAAATTTAAGGATTTAGGTTTTTGGACCTTGGGATCATAACCTCCTCCATGCTTGTTTCCTGTCCCAAACCTCTAGACTACTTGCAGTAAGCGTAATTTCTGTCAATCACACCCACCCCCACCCCCCACCCCTTTATTTTTTCCTTTTTTTTCCCCTTCTGGGCAGTGCAAACAGATTTAAAAATAAAATGGCTGGAGAAAAATTTAGACCAGTGCTGGACTACAGAGAGAGTTTGCCAAGGAGTCACTGTTGTTTGTGCGTGAATGGAACTGTGCTTGCATTCTCTGTCTTGGTTGAAAGCAGGTCAGGCTGTAAAACAGCTTTCCAGGGGATGAATCCTGTGTTACCTGTTTGTGGATAAGCAGGGCAATAACACTCAAATCCTGTTATTCCAGTGTTAATCACAAGCAAGTGTATTTATAGTGGAAACCTGAGACTCATCTGTGGCATCCAAATAGTATGTTATTAATGATCATATTTTAAGGAAGCTCTTGCATAAAAGAATTGCTAGGAGACCATGTGATGACTCATTAAACAAATTCAGGCTTCATTCTGCTTTGTACAGCTTGTCCAGTGCTCATATTTAGTTCTTAGGAGTTCTTCCAGACTAATGGGAATGGGAGGAGGACATATTTCAGAGTACACTAGCAATCTATTTCTTTTACCATAAGTCTTTTTTTTTTTTTTCTGTGAGAATTATGCTAGATGAATCTGATAACCATTCAGTAACACCAAGCTGGATTTCTAGCACAGTAATTTTGTGGTGGTTTGTAGCAGGAGATAATGCAATGGAATGGGTGGCTATTCTGTCTCTTTAATATCCACACTATCTTTTCACTAAATATAATCTTGAAAGCTTTTTGTGGAGTCTGAGAGAACAGAAATGTAGCTGGATGTTCTCAAACTTAAAAAACCAAAAGGAACAAATATACTTTGTGAAAAATCAAGATTCAGTTGTAAGATCCTTTGTAGTAGAGACTAAGCTGGCCTTTATGGCCACCGCAATATTAAGAGGAATAATAACTCCATGTGTTTAATGATCTAGCATCCCAGTCCTATCATCTTCTCCATGGTAGTCAACAGTAAACTCATTAAGAACCTCTCCTCAAAATTCTGAAATTACCATTTAATAGCAAGAGTGATATTGTTTTTACAGCATTGTGTTACAAATCTATTTAGCTTCCAAATACCTATGTCCACTGTATTCATAAGCACATGGATTAAAGGGAGCTTTACCAGACATTGTGAAGGTATTTCGCTTTGCTTTGTTGCTGCAAGGAAGTATATTTTTTGCAAAATTGATATAAGAAATTTTCACTCTTCTTGTCTGAATGGACAGACAAAGTATCAATGCTTCCTCTGGAAGAATGTGTGTGTTCAGCAAAGCTGTGCTCCAAAATCTGCTGAAGTTATGACAGTGAGGTGAAGTTCTTGCTGACTAGAAAAGAGGAAAAACAACCCCTATTTTTAAAAAGGAAAGAAAGTAAGACCTGGGGAACTACAGACCATCCAATCTCACCTCTGTGCCCGACCTGGCAATGTCATGGTGCAGATTCTCCAAGAAACTATGTTAACATGCATGGAAAAGAAGGAAGTGATAGGTGGCAGCCAACATAGCTTCATGAAGGGCAAATTAAGCCTAACAAATTTGGTGGCCTTCTACAGTGGGGTTACTACATTGGTGGGTAAGGGAAGAGTAACTGATGTCATCTTCCTGGACTTGTACAGAACATTTGACACAGTCCCGCACAACATCCTTATCTCTAAATTGGAGAGGCATGGATTTGACAGGTGGACCACTCGGTGGATAAGGATAGTTGCAATCAAAGAGTTGCAATCAATGGCTGTGTCCAAGTGGACACTAATGACCAATGGCATTCCTCAGGGCTCAGTATTGGAACCAGCCGTGTTTCATGGCTTTGTCAGAGAGATGGGCAGTGGGCTTGAGTCTACCCTCAGCAGCCAATGACAGCAAGCTGAGTGGTGCAGTCAACACACTGGATGGAAGGGATGTTATTCAGAGGGACTTGAGAGGGCTGGAGAGGTGGGCCTGTGCGAACTGCATGACATTTGATTAGGCCAAATATACATGAGTCCAGACAGTACCAAGCACAACAGCGGAGAATGGACTCCGCAACCAACTATGCTGGTTGATGAAAAGCTCAACATGAACCATCATGGTGCACTTGCAGCCCAGAAAGTCAGTGGTATACTGGGCTGCATCAAAAGCAGTGTGATCAGAAGGTCTAGGGAGAGGATCCCATCCCTCTACTCTCTTCTGGTGAAACCCCATCTGGAGTACTGCATCCAGCTCTGGGACCCCAACAGAAGAAGGACATGGAGCTGTTGGAGCCAGTCCAGAGGAGGGCCATGAAGATGATCAGAGGGTTGGAGCACCTCTTCTATGAAGACAGGCTGAGAGAGTTGGGCTTGTTCAGCCTGGGGAAGAGAAGGCTCTGGGGAGACCTTATTGCAGCCTTCCAGTACCTAAAGGGGGCCTACAGGAAAGATGGAGAGGGACAGTTTACAAGGGCATGTAATGATTGGACGAGGGATGATGGCATTAAGCTGAAGGAGGGTAGACTGAGATTAGATATTAGGCAGAAATTCTTCCCTGTGAGGGTGGTGAGACCCTGGCACAGGTTGCCCAGAGATGTTGTGGTGGCCCCCTCTCTGTCAGTGTCCAAGGCCAGGATGGATGAGGCTTTGGGCAACCTGGTCTAGAGGAGGGTATCCCTGTCCATGGCGGGGGGGGGGTAGGAACTAGATGATTTTTGAGGTCCTTCCAACCCAAACCAGTCTGTGATTCTATAATTCCGATTCCATGATTGGATTAACCATTTAGAAGCCAGTATAACATCAGCTGTTTTTCTTTGTATTGCTTCCTGTTATCCAGGATATACAAAGCCTTTTACACTAGTTAAGTAAGACTCAGAGATTCAGTATTAATGCATGTCATGCAGCCAGGTTGGGGGAGCTGCTTGGGGATAGCCAATGAGTCAGCAGCAGGGCTGAAACACTCAAGGAGCCCTTGGAGGTAATCGCTCTTATCCATTTGACCACCAAACTGCAGTAAGTGCTTGCTTAAGTGCTTAGCTGCTGTTAAACTTTGAACTTTCAAGGACATCAGGATAGCAGATAAATGCTGAGTAGTCCAAGAGCAGACACCCATTTTTCAGCAGAGGGGAATTAGCAGCCAAAGGGTTAATGGTATCTGCTGGAGACTGGCAGCAGTTGAATGCTCACTGCCTCAGCCCTGGGGCCTTTCTCTGAGGGATTTCAGGAAAACAAGGCTAGGACTCTTTGAGGGATGCCAAAAGGTTCAAACACTGAGGTTTCTTTTGCCATAGTGGCAAAAAAAAACCCCTGTATATTCATTTACATTGTTTGGGGGACTTTTATTCACGATTCAAACCCTCTTGATCATGCTGCTGAGTGTTCAGGGCTAACAATTGGACAGCCAGTTGTGGCCACTGCGGCTGGGTACTGCCTTGATGGTGCCAGGCAAGAGAAGGGATCCTGGAAGCCCCTGTGTACAGCCTTGCCATTGTGCTGCTGGCAGGGATATTTCTGTTATGAAAAAAAAGAAATCCTTTCCACCCCCCACTCCCAACCCCCTCCCCTCTTTGTACGTTGAAATAAGAATTGCTCAAAGCCCCTCCCAAGAGGTCGGTCTGTGTTGAGGGGGCACTGGACAAATGTAAGCCCTTGAGTTTGGGAAGGCATAGGCACATGATGTTAATGACACTACTTGCTGTGCATTCAATTAATCACGTATGTATGTCTTTTGCAGAGCCAAGACTATGATGAACTGTCAGCCATTATAAAGCAGAAAAAGGGCAGATTTTACAGTTGCTGTGGATGCCTGATATCAGCTTCTCTGGAAACATTCAAGGATATTTTTGGTTCAAGATTAAGAAGTCACCAGATAAATTATTAACCAACTGATTCCGACTTATTTTATGTATATGAGCAAACTGCACTATTGAAACAATATTCTGCACTCAGGGCTGTCAGTGGATATTCACACATTGTTCTTAATGTGTTGTTTCTTTCCTAAAGCAACATTAGTTCAGATGTTTTAAACATGAACCTGATTTTACATCTCCATTTGAAGCCTTTTTTGCCCAATATTGACAAGAAGCGATTTTTTTTTCTACAGTGAAGCTGCAGGCCTGGATTCTCACTCTTTACCTATGCTATTGTATAAAGTCTGTCATTATACTTGTCTAAAAAATGTTAATAAAGGAGTTTTAACATGGTTTGAGCCTTTACAGACTGCTTGCAACAGGCAGAATAAATGCTTCCACTGAGTTGTCTCATGCAATATTTTTGGGAATCTGGTTCAGATTACCTAAAGAGCTGTTAATTTAAAATTTGTTTAGTTTAAAAAGAAAGAAATGCAAACACAGAGGAGACAATGCCTTAAAGTAGAGAAGGATACCAGATTATTCTTATTTAAGAAAGACTTCTGTCCCCTCATCTCCACCTCCAGATGGATCTCAGTGCAGAAAATTGCCAGACGGTTTAAAGATTGCTCAGATCTTTGCTGAGACTGCCCCCCACCCCAGCTCCTGAATGTCTTTTGATAATGCTCTGCAGATTCCTAAATATGGCTGTGGAAAAAAAAAGAAAGAAAGAAAAAACTGAGTTCTCCTGAATGACCTCCTGTGCTGCGCAAGTGAAGGACCGGCTGATTTTATCATTTGATGCTTTCCTTGTTCTTATCTTGGAACATGTAATGTCTCTTTTTTCCCACCTACTTATTGTTACGGTGATCCCTGGTTTCCACCCCCCTCCTCCGCCCTTCTCTCCCCCTCCCCAGTGGCAGTAAAGCAAAAGGGAGAAGGAACCTTTAAGAAGTGGTGTAATTATTAACTAATTTTGATCTTGGGAAGGAGGGCAACCAAAGTATTTCCTGTTTCCTATAATTAAGGGCTCAAGACTCAGTTCTGCCACACACATGCATGTATTGTTTATTTTTAATGTACTCTCCATGGAATATAATCCATTGCTTTATTTCTATATCTTAGGCCAAATTCATAATTGGTGTAAACAGCTGCTACTCAACTGACAAGTCCTAAAATGGGGACAGAGGAAAAACGAGGTTATAAGGTTTCATCTGCTTACATCAGGAATGCATTTGTCCTGTTTGTTCTTCCCCTTCACCTCCTAGTGATCTTGGGAATAAGACCAGTGAAGGCAGGGGAGTCTCTGAACTATATCGAAGCGGAACAATTTGGCCTTGCAAACTCAAAAGAACTGGGAAAACTGTATATCCATGGGGCAGGTCATGGACACTTGGCTACAGACACTAAAAATGAACAATCACATACATCCTGCTGGTAAAATTTCCCCACAGTCTATAAGAGCTGGAGTCTACATAATGAATCTAAATCTATTTATTTGGGTCGAAAAATGTGATGCTGTAATCTGGAATGGCCTAAATAATTGCATTGGAAGATTCCCATGCAAGTTTCTGTACTTGGAATTCAATAGATAACAAACAGTGGTGTTTTTAGTGTATTTTACATGGTGCCTGTGTGCCTAAATACCTCATTCTCCCTAGGCGGGAGAGCAGGATTGCCTGTACTATTTTCTGAAACATTCCTTTTTTTTTATCCACACTTGAATGTGTTTGCTTTTGAGAGCTGTCACGTCGTTGTGCCTGGAATGCCAGTGCCTTCTGTCACAGTTAGACTGCCATTAATGCAGGTTTGGTACAGGGAAAGAGTAAAGGGATATGGTTTCGGAAGTGGGTGCTAATGAGTAACAGTCAGAGGAGGACATGAGTGTGACTGTAAGCTCTCCTCCTATCAGCTTCTTTATGTTTGGTGTCCCTGCTTTCCATCTCCTAGGGCACTGAGGTTATAACAGAGAGTAACAAATAGTGGTAAACATTCTTCCCAGTCACCCTCTCTCAAACAAGGGGCCTGAGAAGTGATAACAACAGATATCCACCTCTTGCTTTCTCATGTGAGCACTGCTATATTGTTTTTTATTTCATTTTATTTGATGATAAAGTGTGTGTTTGCCCACAGTGTTGCCTGCAAAGGAACCCATTTCTGAGGTTTACTCCTGAGAGGAGTCAGATTTGCTCATCAGCACAAATCTGTTTGCTGTACTTAAATATTATTCTACCTCCGCAGCTCTTTCACAATGATACTTGTGACTTAGACAGTCACCTGCCCCTATTTGAGTAATTTCCCCTTACAGTATGTATATACTCATTTTTTGCATGTGAAGTAATTTGTTCTTCTTTACCCCCCAAATATTGAAGTTACTCATCAGCAAAACTTAGGCTGCCCAGCCTTATTTAAACTCAGAGCAGATCAATATCGATTTTATAACAAACAGGAGAAGAAATTTGAAAGCAGCAAACCCAAAGTGGAGCTCAGTAACTGTGACTCAGCAGTACTAAATTCTGGTGCAAATTTAAAACACATCTTTTTCACTGCAGCACAGATGAATGAAGTGAATGAATTAGTGTCAGCTCGAGACTTTTAAGTTAATAAAATAAAGACAGAGTGATTAGAAACCTTTGGCTGTATAGTGAGCAATTTCTCCACTGTGTTTGAGGAGATCTAGGTTTGGGTTTCCATTGGGATTTGATAAGCAATGTGACAGCCAAGGGCATGATTTTATTGACATGCTGCTGCCCTGGGATAGAGACATGGTGATGGGGATATTCAGGGATGCCTCCAGCAGCTGCATTGTTTAAGCAGCTCAACTCTCTCAGCAGTACTTGAAATGGAGAAATTTTCAAGGGTGCAATGTCTGACCAGGAGATTTGCCATCCAGCCATACTCTCAAATCTTAGCTATATGGACCATTCTGCAAAATAAGAGAAAGGATCACATTGCTTCAGTCTTCTGCCTTTTGAATGATGAAAGAAGAAATTTGCAGAGTTGTAAAAAAACTGTTTTGCTAGCTTTGATCTGTGGACTCTTTCCCACAACAATAGTATTCACAACTGGCCTGTTCTTCATAGATTCTCTTTGCAGGCTGCTTAGCCTGTAGCTTTGTGGTGATCACAGGTTGAAAACTACTCTTTTGGAAAATGTGCAGCGGATTCCTTCCCCTATCTGCTTATGTTCTCTGGATCCTGAAAGGCATGAATTACATTGTTAAGGATGCTGAGAGGACCTGTACTGCAAAAAATGTTATAATTCTTCATAGTTTGGGCTGATTTTTGTGGTTAATAGAAATTCTGACCATTTGAAAACTGATTTAGAGGAGTCAGAAATCCAAATCAAAAAAGGTCTCTTCTTTCCTGTATTGATTTACTCTCACAGGGTCATTCCAGAACACATTCATTACAGACACAATCCACAAATTCACAATAACACATCAATCACTGGGATGTTTATATTGGGGGACACAATTGAAACTGAACAATATAATTCAATAAAATTACTAGTCATTTTATTTATTCATTTAAGCCATAATGTGCTCTGATTCTGCAAGTAGAACTGCTGAAATCTGCTCTTTTCTGTTGTTACATGCTTGATCTATTTGAATTTTTTTCACATAAAATTATTTTTTTACTGTTACCTCCCCTCAAAAAAAAAAAAGAATATGATTGTGGTGAAGCAGGAATAAAATACAGACTTGCATTAAAATGGACACCACAGAGATTGACAGTACTGTTAATTTTTAAAAATTGAAAGCGTATGTCTCCATGTCTCCTTTTTTCTGTGTTGATGTAAAAACACAGTTAGAAAGAAAATACCCAAGAAGATGATCTCCTTATATTTGGTGTAGTAAATCCTGAGGAAAGTCTATCATTCCTTGGCTGTACAGGGATGCCACACGTCTTGCGACTGATGGGAAGGAGTCTGGCAGGGGGACCTGTTGTGGCTCTTCAGCCTCCCCTCTCCTCACACCAGTCTCACGCTGTGGGACCTGCAGTGCCAGCCTGGGGGATGTGGGGCATCCCCGGAAGAATATCCAGAATCCAAAGTGTGAATCTAGTTTTGCCTGTAGAGACTGGCATGGAGGGATCCACTGGGGCCTCACTGCAGAGCTATCTTGAGTTTGCTTTTGGTAGGCAAAATTCAGTTATGCCATGACAGGCTGTGCCCCCTCTCTTATGGGAGGAGTAAGGGCACAGCCAGGGGAACAGAAGTGTCAGGGAAAGCTTTAGAAAGTCAGGCTTCATGGGGAAATGGGGAGGGAAGGAGCCACAGTGCTGTTTATGGGGTATAAGCAGTAGCAGAAAGATTATTTTTGTGGAAAACAAAACAAACCAAAAAGACAGTGGTGCTCTGGCCTTTTTAACTTCACCTGCAGCTGCCTCCTTTGCGTATAACTGTTGCTGATCACACACACACACACACACACACACACACACACACACAGAGCTACATATACAGCTGGTTATTGCTGGCTGAGTCCCATGCAACCCATCACCCAACAGGGATGAAAGTTTTATTCCGATGTTAATTACTCCTTGTTTTCCTCTGTACTTAGCTTCTCAAGGTGGCTGTAGCTTGTGCCCTGGCCTATGCAGGGAATTTGCATGTGCTTTACATGCACAGATAATTTGGACATCCTGCTCTAAGGTCAGTTCACTTTGATACATGCACTCATGCAAACTCGTTTGTCCCATTCTGGGGATATTTGAGCAAGGAAGCAGAACTGTATTACCTGCTCTCTACTAAGGATTGAGCTTAAAGAAACAGTGTTCTCTACCATTAATTATCTCAGTTTTCCAGATATTTTCTCCTTTTCTAGTGTTAAAATAGTAATGGTTAAAATGCGATCCTGCTCTATAATAACCATGGACACTATGTATGTATATTTTGCCAAAGTGGTTTTTTTTAAGCAAGCTATGAAACAAGATTAAAAAAAAAAGTTTCATTTTGTTGGGAATAGTTTTCCCTGTGTAGAATAATGAATTACAACTTCCAAAATGAAATGGAGCCCTGGAGCTGATTCATCTTTGTCCTTGAAACTTCCGAAGAGCTTAAATCAAGGTCTACAGGAAACTTTTTTCCCCTTCCTTGCAGCTGAGCTTCTTAGAATCGCATACACACTTTTCTATTTTTACTTTCTGACCCGGGCCTATTTCCAAATGTGAAGCTGAGGAATTCCTGCACTCCTACATATATGAGACCCAGATTGAACTCCAAAGGCTGGCCAGTTTACCCCCCTTTTCCTCCCAGACAGCCTACTTTCATCACAGTGCACAACTGAAATTGGAGACTACTTGGGTTTCCTTACTTTGAAAAAGCTCAGAAGGAACCTTTACAACTCCTAATGAAAGGCTGCAGAGAGAAGCTGAAATTAAGTCAGCAGAGTTCATGATTTGTCTTGGACCAAAGCCTAATTCAGTTTATAATGCAAGATCTATATGTGAGTCCCAGCATCAGGTAGATTTGGGCTGTCCTCCCTGTGCTCTCTTGGAGCCGTCAAGTGCTTTTGTGTATTTTCACCACTCTATAAAACTCCAGAGTGGTGGTAAGCTCCCTCCTTTCTCTATTACTTGAGGAAGAAAGATGTTGTCAATGCCTTTTTCCTTGAAAAGAATGACGAGCTTGATCTACAAGCTGGGCTGGTGTGGGGGAGGAAGGAGAGCAGAGCTCCCTTCCCCCAGCTGCTGTTTGTCTGACGCAGAGCTTGTACTTCAGTTGTTATCAGCTGCTTTGGTAAGATCACAATGTGCTGGGATTACTCAGAAGGTTAAGATATGTTGACTGAATTTTCTCCAGCTACCAATGCAAAAGGCTAGCTAATAGCATCACCGGCTGTCAAAAGCAGCCGGCCCCTGCATTTCTCATGGTAATGAAACACACCAGAGTTCTTCATGGCTTATATACATCATGATACCTGTGCTGTGTATGTCATGTCAAGGATAGGAACAATGGGCATGCCAGCCAATAGATCTGTCAGGGTTTGCAAACAAAGACATGAAATTGCCTCTTTCTGTGAATTACTTGCCCTGTATTGATTTGTGATGATGTATAGAGGGAGACGAGGACTTTTAATTTTGGACCTTTTTCTCCTAGTCCTTCTCCTCTGAATCTCAGCTTCTGTAACAGATGCCCTGCTGTTTGCTTTGGTGATCTCCTGACTGTCTTCAAATCCCATTTAGAGAGCAATCTTTTCTCCCTGGCCTCTGACTCCTGTAAGTCTGTCTAATAAAACAATCAAATGGTACTCCCTAATCCTTCCAATTTCCCATGCTAAGTTCTTCTCTCTAAAACCCTCTTTTCTTGTGTCTCAGCATCTGGTGTCTGTGGATGCAAGCTATCTAAAAATAACCTTACACAGCCATCAACCTCTTTCCCTGAAAAGTTCAGCTGTGGGGCATTCATAGACACTGTAGGAGACCTCAGCTGAGATGCTTTTGCCAAAGGTGATTTGAAATGATATCTCATCTGCCAGGAAAGTGTCTTGATATGTATGCTAGTCGGGGATGTGGCCTGTTGACATTGTTGTACAATTTTTGAAGACATTTGTTGAGCTGGGGCTACATCCAGAAATACCAATATTCAGTTAAGAAAACTCTTAGATAGAATTTAAAGGATCGAGTACTTAAGCCAGTTTAATTCATTTGTAAAGCCACTCCTATAAATCCATATTCATATTCAAGACAAATATACCCTGGAGGAATGTCTTGTCTTTCTTACATCTCCTCTACCCCAGGATACCTTACAGCACAGTCAGTGGGTGAGAGTTTCCTTGGGAGATGAAACACATGCCTTCAAATCCCCTTGTGCTGAGGAGGGATTTTAACCTGAGTTTTGTTCAGTCTCCATAAAATCCCTAGTAACGTGTCTACTGTGAGGGGGGGAAAGTCACTTCTGCTGCTTCCTTCAGTACCAGTGCGGATTTAGGTCTTTATTTCCTTTGTGTTTATTGCATATGCCTGTAAATGAAGTGCTTCAGAAATGTCAGAACTGTTCACTTAGACTTTCCATTTTCTTTTTCTTTAGTTGAAAGTATTGGGCAAAATATAACCTTTGCTATCAAGTCATTTTGGCTTTCCTGGAACAATGTATTAAGAATACATGACCAGCTTTACCAAGAAACTGTAGTCATAAACTAGGAAAAAAACCCAGAACAACATCTACAACAGCAAAATCCTGCCAGTGATCTATTATGAAATTTAACCTCATCCTAGCAAAATGATCATGTTGCTCTGAGGACGGCTACCCTGGCTTTATCACACAAAGGCTCTCAATAGGTCAGATAGAAAGATTGGTCCAAATTCAGCTGGTGCTGGGCTCTGTCTTCAGTTGTCTGAGGTAAATACTTTGGGCTTTTTTTTTTTTAAACTTGAAGAGTTCTTGCATGGAGGAAAAATGTTCAGGGGTCCTTGTTGTGATCAGCATAGATCAAAATGCTCTCGATCCAAATTACCTCTTCCTGTCAGTTGAAGTGAAGTTACCTTGGGGCTACGATTGTATGGCAGCCAGTACTTAGTCTTTGTAACTGGTGCTGTATACGTACATCACAACATTAAACTGCTTTGGGCCAAACCCCTTCATGTACATATGAAACATTATTAGTTTTGTATTTATGTTTCCTAGAAGTTGGGTAATGCATAGAGTCATATGGCACCATATAGCTCTATAAGATGATCCTGGAGGTAACACAGGGCTGCAGAAGTTCTGCTGTGTGTTCAAAGCATGGGCAAACAGCAGAACAAGTATCGTCTGCAGCACACTTGGGCAGCATGTCTAAAGTTCACAGACATTCACAGTGAGGAAGAACTGAATCATAAACTCTTGGCATGAGATTCCAAGGGAGGAAGGAGAGATTATATCTCCTGTTTTTTAGATATTCAATTAGGTAATCTTTTCAGGAGAGTAAGGTTTCTAGGTCTCTTATAAATAGAAGGCCACGTCTCAGCTTGATTACTTCAAAACAGCTTCCTGCAACCTCCCACTAGGAAGATGAGCAATTAGTATAATCACAGCAATAAGTTAAAGATACCTAATGCTGGAAGTTGCATAACAACCTTTATTTTCCTGGTTCTCTGCTGGGGTATATGGAAAGAACAGTTTAATGCATGTTCTGATGGCTGGAAACACACTGTCCAACAGGTCTTCTTTGCTTGCTGCAGTTAATTGGATGCCTTGAAATGGTCCAGAAAAGTTGTGGGGTACTGTGGCTGGGTGGAGGCCTTTTAATATGAAGTACAGTCGTGCAGATGGAAGTGTTGCGAACAAAATGGAAAGCAAAGATTCTCACTGTGAGTCAATCTGCTAGTAATAAAGGTGCCGCTGGAGAAGATTCTACCTCATTTTCCATCAGGAATAGTCCAATAAGCCAAGGTCAGGAAGCAGAAGTGTGTTTTTGAAAACATGGAAAAAGGAATGAACTAGCCCCCTCTTTTGGCTAATTGGGAAACAGTAGTATTGGCTAAATAGTCCTGAAATTACTCCTCCTCTCACCTATGTCTCCATTATGCTCTTAGATACAATTTATGCACATAGACGCTGGGCCTCCACTGTAAGTAGGTGTTATTTTTAAATGTAGATTTCCCAGTTAAATCAAGATTTGGGGTCTTAGGATCTAGACTCCATGTCTACAAGCACTGTCTGCATCTACCAGTTCTGCAGCTGATACCATTTGCTGACACAGGAACCTAGAAGATGTGTGAAGATCCTCCCAGCACAGAATTTACAGGAGTAAATTAACTGTGGGAAAGAACTCCTGGAGACTGTTGTGGGTCTCCAAGGACATTCTGTCAATGCCTGAGGGAGACTCAACTTCATATAACAGTTTTTTTAAAGGGTTTCAGGAGAAAAATCTGTTCTTGAAAACCAGAGAATTGTTAACAGTAAACCCACTACTTTCTGCTTCTGCAAAATGGCATGGATTGGTGACCAAATATAGCTATGACAGAAGCTATTAATGCTTCCTTGTGATTTCTAGAACTACCTGATATAGGGTAGGGCTAGTATTCTGCCTCTCTGGTGGAACTGGTTTGAAAAAGCTAGTTACATCTTGCGGGAAATACTGTCTTCCAATTAAATCTTTCAAAATTTCAAAGAAACTAAAATCCTGATATAAAAGTGTTTAAAATATTTCCTCTTCAGAAAGAGGAAAGAACCCTGATATTAACCAGAACATTCAATTATCTTTAAGTGTGTGTAAGTGTGCATGTATGCAATGTGAAAATCCCAAAAGCCAACTGCTGTAAAATGTTAATAGAAACTGAAAGGGATAATTGACTTATAGAAAACATAGATGTATATAATAATGCTTTTGCTTTCAATTTCTCATAATATTGTCATTCAAAAAGCCATTTCTACAAATATGAATAGATATGTGCACTTAGCTGCTGTTTAAGCACTTATATAAAGTAGATGTTTCCAGGGAAGGGGAAAGTTTTTGCTTATTTGAATTTTGGATTCTGTCACCAAAGTTATCAGTGAAAATTTAATGCCCCATGTTCTTTTCCAATTGTGTTGGATCAAGAAGTTATCACCTCCAGCCCTATCCTCTCCCAAAAGAGACTATCCATTGATCTGCCAGCTGAATTCACCTGCCTCAGTCAAAAGGAGCAAGGTTAGTGAAGAACCAGTACTTGTACTGTCTAAAATAACAAGTGTCATTTTGTATGAAGCAGGAAAAAGCATCAGCTCCAGCAGAGGACTAGAGGTGGCTAACTTGAGAAGTGGGTGCTGCCAGTAGTGCTGTTAATGTAACTCAGCCTTTCTGACCCTGGATCTAGAGCTTTAAGTCACCTGGAATTGGGTCTTGGTGTGAGCACTATGCTTAAACTACTGACTGTGTTTCTCTAAGTGAGAGGGCAAAGCCTGAAAAATATGTCACCAAGGTAGAAAGCCTGGTGTAAGAAAGAGAAATAGGTGTAAAAATGAAAGTCATACTGTTGAATATGTCAATATGGGCTTTCTTTTGAAGAGTTCAAGTACTCAAAAGGGAAACTATGAGAACCCATTCAGAGGTTACATGATCACACGGTTTAGAGACCTTTTTGTTGTATTTTTCTATGTCACAGTATGCATAGATATAGAATTGGGTGTATCTAATCCTTCATGTAAAAACTTTGAGATTAAAAACTCTACCTGGAATCAGTGAGCATTGCAATCCCCCATTACTGGACTGCAGACACCTCCAGACAAAAGTCAGGAAACAAGGAAGAAAGAGTGTGCATATTTGAACTCGACAGGGAATACCTGATAAGCAGAATGCAGTGACTTATTGTTTCAGCCAGGAGTCTGGGATTAACCCCAAGCTACCCAAGAAATGTATGGTCTGTTTAATGCTTGCGAGCAATCAGGACCTTGCCTGGGGGAGGATGCTTTTGTATCCCCTGACATTGCTTGACTATATAAATATATTTCAGGCAACTTCCCAGAAATTGTCCTGAAAATGATGCCACAGTTGCTATACTTTCATGTTCCTAAGCTCCTATGCAGGGAACTGATATACCAAATAAAACATATAAATGATTGTTTAATAGACTTACTATACTACTCTGATTATTAAGACACTCTTGCACTCAACTTCTCTCTTTCACTCTCACCTCTCACCAGGGAAGATATTCTCTTGACCTAAACACGCAAATGTCCTTATTTTTATGGGATATCCAAAACTCTTGTCATCACCTAGCTGGCTTTCTTGCTTCTTTTAGTTTCTGCAGTTTCACAGCTCAGCTTTCCCAGCTGTACTTTGCAGAGAGAAGGCTAACACCCAAAGAAACACTAACTCTGTGGTTTTGGAAAAGTGGAAATTCTTCAAGGCTTTATTCCTACACAGGTGATACAGCTTGCAGTAGACACCCTGGGGACTGTTACCACAGTGATTCACCTAGGGGCCACAGCAAAGACTGAGCCAACTTACCTACTGTGGGGTTACAGCATCAGCTCTGGTGCCTACCACTAGGTGATACACAGCTATTGTCATGCTGACAGATGGGGATAGGTGATCTGAGAAAGGGTAAATGTCTATATTTTTTAAAGTGTTGCACTGGCTGCTCTACATGTCAGGGATTATAAATGCTTTTAAAGTCTATTCCATCCTTGTGCATAATACCACCTTATCATACAACCATAGAATGGTTTTGGTTGGAAAAGACTTCAAAGTCTATCTAGTTCTAATTCCCCTCCTGCCATGGCAGGGACACCCTCCACTAGACCAGGGTGCTCAGAGCCCCAACCATCCTGGCCTTGAACACTTCCAGGGAGGGAGCAGCCACAACCTCTCTGGGCAACAAGTGCCAGGTCCTCACCACCCTCACAGGGAAGAATTTCTGCCTAATATCTAGTCTCAATTTGCTCTTTTTCAGCTTAAAGCCATTACCTCTTGTTCTATCACTACATGCCCTTGTTAAAAATCTTTCTCCATCTTGCCTGTAGACCCCCTATCTGTATTGGAAGGCTGCAATAAGGTCTCCCCAGAGCTTTCTCTTCCCCAGGCTGAACAAGCTCAACTCTCTCAGCCTGTCTCCATAGGAGGGGTGCTCCACCCTCTGATCATCTTCATGGCCCTCCTCTGGACTGGCTCCAACAGCTCCATGTCCTTCTTATGTTGGGGACCCCAGAGCTGAACACAGTACTCCAGGTGGGATCTCACCAGAGTAGAGGGACAGAATCCCCTCCCTTGACCTGCTGGTCATGCTGCTTTTGACCCACCCAGGGTACAATTGGATGCACCTTGATGGTTCATGTTGAGATTTCATCAACCAACACAGCCAAGTCCTTTTCCTGAGGGCTGGTCTCAATCCATTCTCCAACCAGCCTGTAGTTGTGCTTGGGATTGCCCCAACCCACAGGCAGACTTGGCACTTGGCCTTGTTGAACTTGATGAGGTTTGCACAGACCCACCTCTCCAGACTGACAAGATCCCCCTGGACAGTACCTCTTTCCTCCAGTGTGTTGACTGTACCACAGAGCTTGGTGTCATTGGCAAACCTGCTTGGGGGTGCACTTGAGCCCACTGCCCATGTTGCGGACAAAGATGTGAAACACGGCTGGTCCCAATACTGAGCCCTGAGGAATGCCATTGGTCATTAGTCTCCACTTGGACACTGAGCCATTCACTGCAACTCTTTGATTGCGACCATCAGGCAATTCCTTATCCACTGAGTGGTCCACCTCAATGTCAAATCCACATGTCTCTAATTTAGAGACAAGGATGTTGTGTGGGACTGTGTCAAATGCTTTTTACAAGTCCAGGTAGTTACTCTTCCCTTATCCACTAATGCAGTAACCCCATTATAGAAGGCCACCAAATTTGTCAGGTACAATTTACTCATTGTGAAGTCATGATGGCTGTCACCAACCACTTCTTAAAAGTTAATGTGCCTTACGAATTTCCTGGAGGTTCTATTCCACGATATTTCCAGGTCAGGCAGAGGTGAGATTGACTGGCCTGTAGTTACCCAGGTCTTACGTTTTTCCCATTTTAAAATGTTTTTTTTTTCCCCCTGTTCCAGTCACTAAGAATTTCACTGGACTGCCATGACTTCTTAAATATGATGGAGAGTGGCTTAGCAACTTCTGCCAGTTTCCTCAGGAACCACAGATGCATCTTGTCAGGTCCCATGGACTTGTACACCTTCAGGTTCCTTAGACTGGGTCAAATCTTATCTTCTCCTTCATTCTCCTTAGGCAAAAGGCCTTGGCCTTCTCCAACTTGGGTCATGTGGCTAGAGCACTTGCCTGTGAAGTTTGAGGCAAAAAGTCATAGAGTACCTCAATCCTGGGTAACCAGGCCTCACATTTCCTTCCAGAGAGGGGGGCCCCACATTTTCCGTAGTCTTCCTTTTATCACTGACACATCTATAGAGGATTTTCTTGTTGTCCTTGATGACCCTAACCAGATTTAATTCTATCAGGGGTTTAGCTCTCCTAGCCTGATCTCTGGCTGCTCAGACAGTTCTTCTGTATCCTCCCACGCTACCTGTTCCCACTTCCACCCTCTGCAGGCTTCTTTTTTACCTTTGACTTTGTCCAGGAGCTCCTTGTTCATCCATGCAGGCCTCCCAGTGTTTTTACTCCTGACTTGCTTTCTGTTGGGTTGCATTGCTCCTGAGCTTGTAGGAGGAACTCCTTAAGTATTAACCAGCTTTCTTGGGCCCCTTTTCCCTCCAGGGCTTTGTCCCATGGTATTCTACAGTCAGATCCCTGAAGAGTCCTTGTGCTCTCTGTGTAGGCTGGACAGTGAAGAAGACCTTCAGTGGAGAGGGGAGGACACAAATGAGATTTTTGAACCTGCAAACATTGCACTCCCTGTAACTGAAAACTGCCTCACTTACTACCCCCAGCACATATGACTGTGTGTTACAAGGTGTAAAACATATTTTAATGATACCAAGATCTTTTTATATTTTGTATCAACCCTTGCAGATATTTAGATGAAGGGTCCCCATGACTTCTGAAGTTTGGCAGCTCTGTGTAGAATTACCAGCACCCACCTCCCCTGTGGAGGACACTATGTCTGTGAAATCCCTGCTTGGCCTCTTGGCTGGTGCTAGTCTGGTGGGCAAGATCAACAGCATCTTTCTAGCACTACAAGAATTTTTGAGGTGCTTGGAAGAAACACTGAGTCACAAGAGCAAAATGAGGTTTCCTTAGCACTTTCTTTCATGTCTAGATCAAGCTGATTCAAAATCATCATCCTGCATCCCTTTCCAGGTGAAGATTCACGTAGTTGATGAAACTAATTAAATGCCCAACACACATCTGAGTTATACAGCTGTTAATTTTTAATTTACGAAAGAATTAATACAGTGATTATGTGTGCAGTTCAAATGTTTGTGCTTTTTTTCTAGACGACTTGATAGTGCTATTTAAGGTACATTCCTACCTTGCAGGTAAGCAAACTAACCTCTAAGTGTCCAGATGCTGGGTGTTCCTGAGAAGTTTTTCATTCAAAACATATGAAATGAGTCAGTGAAATACTGATCTACAATGGCCTGTAAATGGTACATTCCGGGTCAATGAGGGCATTGCAAGAAATTATTTTGAGCTTTATTTTGGACATAACGGTGCTACCTCATCAGGGCACTTAAGCATACCCAGGCATACTTCATGGCACAGTGGATTAAGCTAAATATTTTCTTTGAAAAATAGCTTTGATAAGCTATAAATAAACTTCCTGCTTGAAGAGGAGGCCAAATTTGGGACGAGGAGGAGGCAGAACGATACTTTCAATCCTGCTGAGGAAGTATACTTTTCTCTACCAGCAGTGCCTATAGAAGGGGATGTACAGTTCAATGGTTGGTATGCAGTGAAATAATTATTGACCGTATTAGGTGGGAGCATCCTGTCAGTAGCTTCCTTACTACAGAAGGAATCCTTCCTGAGGCACAATAGGGGTGTGGGTCTAATGTTTTGATATTTTTACCAGCTCCTGAGACTGTGAATCAAAATAAGAGAGTGGAATTCATCAGTTTTTCTTCCTTGGTAAGTTGAAATTTCTCCAATATATTTGTCTCCATTCTACACATGCTGTGCGCAGTGTAGCTTGCTGTTCTTACTGCTGACACTGGCCCAGCATGAGCTGGAGGGTGTATAATCAGGTTTTTCTTTAGATCTGCAGTTAGGTGGTCCTTCGTAGGTGTCAAGGGCATTTGTTCCTCCTGCCTTCATGGCTATACAAAGGGAATCTCAGAAAGCAATTCTTCTACATCTTCTGCTGTACAAGAGTCTCTTACATATTATATGCTTCAGACAGGGCATAGGACACCTGCCATCAGTTTTGCACACTCAGTGTTTAATACAGACAGGCAGTGCACCCTGCACAGTACTGGAAGAACTTTAAAGAGGAGCAAAAGAACTACAGAGGTCCTCAATGCTCTCAGAGCATTTTCACTTAAACCACTGCTGGTGGAAATGTAAAAGAATAGCTGTCTTCTTTTGTTGGGTGGGGTTTTTTTTCACAGTTCCCTAATTTCTCTAATGTGTTGTTTAAAGGTCCTACCAGGAACCTTGCAGATCCTTGATTTAGTTTTTATCAGACAAATATCTTTATTCCAGGCTGTATAATCAGTGTGTGGCATTCAGTGGAAAGATCCAGGATAACATAGCCTTACATTAATTAGCCTGCGAATAAATGTAATTTTATCCCTGTTAACCTACCCTTTTTTGGATTTACCTCTGTCCTGGTTCCAGCTAAGACAGAGTTAATTCTCCCAAGGAGCCAGCACAGGTGAGTGAAGATGACCAAGGGTGTTTCCACAGCACCTGATGTCTCACCCCCATAAAAGGGGCTGGACAAAGAGAGGTGGGTCTGTATGGCTCTGCAGCAGTCTGAGTGCAGTTAGGTTGGTTGCCAGGTTGGTGAAGTGTTCAGTGTTGTCTCCATGTATATATTCTGTCATGGGTTGTGGTGGTGTTGCTGTTCCCTTCTCCCTGTGTTGTCCCATTAAACACACAGCTACTGCCTCTGTTCAGAAAAACAGTCCCATGGGAATGGAAGCAGGTAGGAAGGGGTAGGAGAGACTTCTTCCCCCCCCCCCAGTTTGCTTCTGCTCTTATGTTCTAAGTAAGAGTCAAGGCTGTGTGTATATGCTGTGTCCCACTTCACTGCCTGCCTTGCATGAGAAGGCCACTCCTGTCACATACATACCCCATCCTTGCTGTCATCCATCACCTGAACTAGCACAGGGCATGGTGCAGTAAGAAGGGAAGGATTCAGCTGAATCCAGAGCTGTATAATCAAAATGCTTGGCTTTTCCAGCTCCTACTCAGGTGGGAATTTTTTTTTCACGTGAGCAATCTCATGAAATTTAGAGAGACAGAATAATGGAAAGAGGAAATGGAAAAAAAGATGTGCAGGATAATGAAGGAGAATGTTTCATATTATGTAAGAATGACTTGAGGTCTTTAGTTTTCAAAAGCATAAGCACTGCATTCCTGTAAAATGTGCAGTAAAATCCACTTCCCTGAGTGGAAGGCAGGGTTTCTGAGTCAGAGCTAATATGTGGTCGTGGCTGCCCATAGGTCAGAGTCAAATGGCAAGTGACAGACGAGAGGCATTGGCACTCTCTATACAGAGGATGAATGCATTTCTGGAGCACAGGTACTTGCTTGAATTCATTACTGAAGAAGCTCCACACTAGGACAGGATGCAAATTTGATGCTGTAAGTCAGGCCATGAAAAGACATGACTGATAAAGGACAGATTATTTTTGCATTCAAGGTCAAGTGGCATTTAAAGAGCCATTTTGCACACGCAGTGGAAAATTACAGGAGCAGAATTTTTTTTTTTTGGCCACTTCATCCTTTTCAGCTCATGGTAAAACTGGAAAGGGGTGAAAAAAATCAGTCTCTACTTGTGACTGTTCTCTTACTCTGTCAGCATTTCAGGCTCATGTTACAGGTCTGCCATTTTCTCTGTAATTATTTTAAAGCCTGAGTTTTGTGGGGTGTGCAACATGGAGGTTTGTCCACTCTGAAAGTTCAACCTTTTTTCTTTCAGAATGCATGAGTGGCCATTGCAAGCTGAACTCTCAGCCCCTTCCCTGCGCACTGAAGTATTTCTCAACACTGACCTGAGAGACTCTCACAGAAAGATATGTTCAGGCTCCCTGCTCTCCCAGTCCTTGGCCTTTCAGCTGAGACTGCCAACAAATGATTGCTGAACACTTGCCAGACAGCAGTAACTTTCAGTCCCTGGTTTATAATAATGCAAAATCGGTATTCTACTGTCAACCCCTGGTTTATAATAATGCAAAATTGGTGTTCTGTTGCTGGGAATGTCTTATTCATTATGGGCCACATCCAAATCACTTGAATGTGAAGCTGTGGTGATGCACATCAGCTAATCTGCCACAAATTGCCTCATAAAGGTGCAATTTGCCATACCAACAACATGTAATTTATGAAGTCTCCTTTTAAGACGAAAATGTCTGTTGGCTTATTCTAAGGAGGTGAAGAAAGATAAACTCTCAACCAGCAATAAAATTCAAAGGGAAATAGGCACCTGATTCTGTAAGGCACCACTGAAAATTCCCATTTGTTAATGTTTATTGTATCTTTATAAGTAAAATGGATTCAAACAGCTAGTTCTCTCTGTCATATTTCTCTTTTTTCCCTTTCATAGTTCATTTACTTACTTTCTGGAAAGATAAGGGGTTGATATCCAGGGTCAGAATGGGCCTTATCCACCCATGCAGTAGAGATTCTGTTCCCACTCCCACCAGAGTCCTTTTAGCATACATTCAATTAACCTTGGGTAAGTATTGGGTACGCAATAGTGTGTAGGCAGCAGAAGAGCTCCTCTAGTTGTTTAGCACTCTAGCATCAGATGAGTATAAATACAGGGCATGACCTGACCCTCCAGGGCTCTGGCCTATATCTAACATACAGACTAGAGTTTTATTTTGTGTTTGTAGCTGACTGATTTGATGAGGAAACCGCCTGAATGATGAAAAAAAAAATCGTAACAACCACCGGTAGGATTTTCCCAAGGTTATTTAACATGGATGTGTGGTTATGCACATGTACACATACATGCTGACTATATGTTTGAAGCTTGTAAAAGCTTTTTTTGAAAAAAAAAATCAAACTTTGATATAAAAATGTATAACATGGAAACATACAGTTGGCTGGATTGCATTTATCCCTGTAGTAAATCAATTGACGTCTGTGACCCACTCTAAAGGAAATTTTATCCACTTATGAGTTATAGCTATACCTGTTACCTTATATCTGCTCAAAAACATTTGCTTAAAATAATGTAACGTATGATTTTGCTTTATAATTTGTAGAAATAGATTAATACAGAAGATTCTAGTTATTAAAGATATTCAAACACATTAATGTTTTTATATCTGTAGTTTTCCCAAGCATGTGTAATGTGATTGCTTCCCTGTAAGTTGCACTCTTACCATATAATGTGAAAATAGTTTTGACTTTCCCTCATAATCATATGGGGAGCATTTTACAGTATGTAATACCAAGGGCACATCTCTCTGGAAATAGAACCACATTGTTCATAACTTGGTATACAGTCAATGGGTCCAATACTGAATGAAATGCTGTGCACTTAGGGCTGTATCCTTCCAGCTTTGCAAAAAGAAAAGTTCATTGGCTTGAGTGCAAATATGATTTGAATACCCTAAGAAAAAATGGATTGAACAGCATGTTCTGAGATGCTTTGTCTGTGGACTTTTGCTAGCTCTGTCTCAATGTTGTTAAAGTGGTTTAAGTATGAGGGAAGAATCAGGCTTGCTGTAGTCCCTTAGAACAGTACGAGAAGTGTATTGGACAAAACCAGGAAAATGCACATAATATAAACAACAAAAGTGTTTGTACAGTGCTAAGCTTTATGTCAGGCTGTATTGGTTTTCAAACGTTTGCACTTCCAGCGGGCTAGATTCCCTGCTGATTGTAGTGTAATGAAGTTTACATAAAGCAGGAAGTTAAATTTATTTCCATACCAAAAGACAGAGGGTTGAGAAAAATGTAAAGTCACTAAAATAATAATGAAACAGAATGGGTGGAAGAACAGCCCCCTGCAGCAGGCCATGTTAATTACCCTTGCAGCTGGGAGATCAATTTGCATATATATTCTTTGAAGCCTGTCAGGTATGAATTGAACCACTGAACTGTTACATTTGATAATCTAGCTTTCCAAAGCATTTTTGCTAAAGATGTTATGTTTCATAGGACTAGTTATTTTTCTATCTCAAAGTAAAGTGCTGTACTTAATTTGTTCCTGTATAAACAATTCTATGTTTGTGACTTCCTGGAGCACCAGGTTAGCAACATAATCTCATCAAAAGCATCGGTACCACTGATTAAACACAAAAGAGATATCGCCGAACAGCCTTGACAACCAGTGAAAGCAAGGAAATTAAAACTTAAAGCTAGTGGTGACAAGCATGACTCAGGGGATAGTTAATGAGATATGGAGCTTTTCAGCTCCAGGACACATATTCCATTATGTTCTGTACTAGTGGTGACAAAATTGTTGCCATCTGATGGCTGCTTCATGTCCTGAATGAACCTAGTGTGTGGTCCCAGGAACTTCACAAGTCCATTTGTTTTGCACCATCCGTTACTGTAGCATCTTGATGCCGATGCTGCAAAATTGTTTGCAGTGAATGGTGGCAGTTTACCACCTGTTGGCAGCAGTTTCAAGGGAGCTTCTGAGATTTATAGAGCTGTTGCAAATCTGTTTCTCAGTCTGGGTAATCCAGAGTTGCTCGACTGAAACCAGTAAAGCCCAGGGCTTCCATGGAAGAAAACTGGTGGAAAGAGAGAAACTGCATGAAAATGAACTTTATGCAGAAACGTGGTATAAGCTAAAACTTGCTTGTTCTCACTTAACGAAACCGTGAGGATTGTGTTCAATAGCTTTCATACAACTCACATTATTTCACTTTTTCTGAAGTCTTAAAAAACCCAAACAGCAGAAACTTGTCTGACATGCGGAAAAGTCTATGATCATTAACACACTTTTGTGAACATAGACAAACCCTGGCTCTTCAGATATTTGCCAGCATTACTTTTTCAATAATAACTGCAGATAATATTGATGTAGGACAAATGCTCTGTTAATAGTGATCAAGTGCCTTAGGAACACCTGACAAGATTGAAAACCCCAGTTCTACCTGAGCTGTTGCCAGATCTGCAGGAGGGGACTCGGTGTGATGCTTTCCGTGCTTTCACCGAGGGCATATTAACAAGGATACTTGCTTTTCTGAGGCTGCTTCTTTGTGTGGTTACCTTAGTTTCTTGCTGTTTGGGGGAAAACTTTTCTACAGAACTCCTTACCTGTCTTCACTGACATAACAGATCATCCCAGGTGAATATTGCTTTCCTATTTCTAAAGGGAAGAGTTAGACTGGTCAAGACTGGGAAGGTTATAGCATAGGGTAAATGGAGAATACAGTTAACTAGTGTGTATAGTTTGCTTTGAATTAATAGTCCTAAATCCCTATCACCCCTTTGACACACTTTTCTGGAAGATTTCTTCTGAAGGTCCAAGGAAATACTTCACAGTTTGGAAAAATGTAAGCATTGCTGGACCCAAGGCAAACTTTTACAGTCCTTAGTGAACAATAGATTCGTTGGCTAACAAATCTGGTTCATGCATTTGGTTGTTACTAGCAGTTGGAGAAGCTCAATTACATTTCATTCCTTCATTAACAATGTGAGCATCACCAGAAAAATTGGACATTTGGGGCTCCCTGATTGATCTAGGATTGCAAAGAGAGCTTGATAATCAGGTTCTCATGGAAAACTAGATGGACTTGTATACCCATGGTAGAAACTGAGCAAATCTTACCTCAAGTCATCTATGAATTAGAATAATTTTATCTGCGAGTGAGGAGTGGCAGGATAGCAAGTAAAATAATGGAGGTTTTCTTCGGAGAGAGAGAAGCTTTTCTTATTATTTATACCTTTCTACATCAGTATTACTGCCTTTCCACACTTGTATGCAGCCTTTCAAAATAAAAGAGCTGGCTGATATAATTTTAATACTCTTTAATATAGCAAATCTCTCAAATGAAAGATGTTTATTTAATGATCATATATTAAAGATAAGTGTATTCCTTTCCTTCCCTGGCAAATAAAACTCAACAGGTATAAAATGAACTGCAGGTAGTTATAATGCAAACCATGACTAGAAAAATAAACTCCTTCTGTATTATCTTAAGCTCTTTAAGATTTAATAAAGTCTTATGTTCGTTGATCAAATGTGCAAAGGGTGTAGTGCAAGCCAAGCATTCAATTCGTAACAGGGAGAAAGTTCTGTACAGCAGAAATCTCACCTTACAATGGAAATGTAGGTAATTATAAGCATTGAACTTTAAATCTTTTTGAAGAATGTCCAGTGAATATAATAGTTCATATAGAACATCTAAGATGAATAACTCTTTCTTCCCCTCCATTTTCCTTTATTTTATCAAGAATAGAATATGAAAGCCGGATGATTACAGAGGAAGCAGGAGATACATCTCAAATATTTGCTGGTGTTGTATTAAACAGGTTTTTGAAATTTCCATTGGTTATTTCTGGTTTGAAGAAATACTTTTCGTGAACTCTTGTGCTGATTCCACCTGGAGTTTCCTATCCAAAAACATCCCACACTTTTTACTCTGTTCTATTAGGGTCAGTCTTGATCATCTATCCAGCAGAAGCTATTACTTCATAATACAGTGTCTTTTACGTTTACTCACCTGTGGACTTTTTTATGTTTTATGCCATTTATACCATGTTTCACAGCAATGTTGCTCACATTTTTTATGGTGAAATTTCAACTCTTACCAATTATCTGTAGTTGAACCGATATTTTGCAAAGCTCCATCATGTAGGTTACTGTGTAAAGTATGCTAAATTAATGATTGGCTCAATAGCGTAATGAATATTGCAACTGGAAGAAGCTACAGAAGAGAAATGTTAATGTATATAAAATAAGAAAGCTAGAAACCATACATTTTTGTCTTCAGAAAGCTTTCTTAGCTGAAAATACTCCTTTCATTTTGCTTTCTTATATGCTGAAGTTTAATTAGAGGACGTGAATCCCAAGGAGATATATGAATTACAGAACGTCAGATTCTGAGGTGAAAAGTTCAAGAAGAGTGTCAAGTTTTTGTGGTATCACCATGAGATCTGGAAAAAGATGAAATAAAACAACTGACTAAAAGTTTTATTTATTTGTTTCATATTACAATGACAAAGCACAGAGATAAAGCTAAGAAGGTGCGTTTATGAAGCATTTGCAAATAACCTTTACCAAGGGGAATTCAGAAAAAAGGAGGTCATCTGAAAACAAGGCAACCTTGATAGCAAATCATGAGGCTTTGTTTGTTGAGTTTCTTCTTTCCCTGATGGTGACTACTTGTACTGTTGTTTATCCTTCAGGCCACAGCTGCTTTATCAAGGACACTTTCAGACTGAATTATGGGTGGCATGATATAGTAATAATAACAATGATGATGATAATGGTGAATATCATCTTTCTGTTCTCTGCCTGCCCTCTTTAGTCTGAGCAAATACCATTATCTTTCAGGCCTAGATAATTTCTTCCTACCTGTTAACTTTAAGAAGGTATAAATTTATAAATTAATTTCACACTGTCACAGAAAATGACACAGGGCCACCTGTCACCCCTTTCCATACTACAATTTGTTGACCTCTGACTGGTGATTGTGCTGATGAAAAGTACTAGGCACTTTCTAGGTTGCCTTTTTGTCAGCTGGTACTGTAAATATACTGGGACTTAGGTTTACAGCCACATTGTTAGAGTTGTACAGGACATATGCTACTTCTGCCACATTTGGGCCCAAATCTGGAGCTGTGCTTTTCCTATCTGTAAGAAAAATACTAATGTTGTGGAAACTTCAGTTCTGTGGTTTGTTTTTGCACTTTCTATAGCAGCATTCTATTTTTTTAAGGTTGGTGAAAAAAAGCAGAGTAGAAGAGACACACATTTTAAGATCTCTAAACTTTGGCATCTCTATCTTTTCTAATGTAAGAAAAAAGACCATGAAATGAAGGTGGTAGGGGACAGGATTACAACAAGGAAAAGCAAACAGCTCTATGGAATTAATTTCCAAAAGGTGCTGGGGATACAGAAATTTTACATGTGTCACAGGAGAGACTGAACAAGTAATTGAAATTGTATTAAATGTCATTAAATAGACAAATCACATCAGAATGGGGAAATCCCCTGAGCTGAAAGTAGCTGGGAAAGTAATTCATCATGTTGTTGAGCTTCCCTTTGCATCTATGTATGGTCATTGTTGCCAACAAGATTATGGGTTGGATTGGTGGTTGGTTTACATCAAAATGACTGCTGTATGTTCCAGGATCTTCCCCGTCTCTCTAGTTTTTTCCGTGAAGCACAGATGATCTTTTTGTACCCTATGAAATGAATTACCCCCACTCCTGTATTATTCTCAGGCAAAACCCCATATTATACTTTTTTCTGTTTTCCTGCTTTTTTCTCCCTTTGGTTTTATGGGTATGTATTTGGATTCTTCTTAAGTTACTTCAACTCTATTCTAAATACAGGGTTAGCTAATTTTATTTTAATCTCTCTATTTCCCAATCTCTGATGTGACTTTTTTCCTTCTCATTACAAAGACAAGGTAAACAAAACTTGAGTGTCAACACATGAAGTCAGAGTTCTCCCATTCAAGTGGATTTCATATTTTCTTAGCATACATCTGCTACCTGTGGTTTGTGTGATACCTGGTACAATTCACCACACACAACCCCCTATTTTTTATAGTTACAATTAATGTACAATTAATGAACTCTAATGGTAAGAGTTCAGGCTGGGACTAGTTCAAAACCTGGCATTGAGGTTGAGGATGTCTGAAACACATAAGCAAGAGCTGAATCCTGCCTATTAATGAGTTCTACCACACGTTACTAAGCTTTGTAGAATATTTCAACTTTGTTCATCTGGAATACTTTTTCTCAGGACTTTTTGTGGCAGGTCAACAGGGAAACTTCCACTACTTCCAGGGGTTAAAGAACTTAACAGACTTAATAGTTCATGTTTTCATTTTGTTTCAGATATGGGTAGCAGGAAGCCACTGAGGTAACCTTTTTTTTTAGGCTATTTATTTATGTATTTATTTAAACAGGCTAGTGGGAGAAAATGAGATGCAGGGTGATAGTCTAAGAGAATTCCAATGATGACTATTTTATATGTTGAGACTATATCTGCACCACTTTGGATAAAAGAAATGGTATTCATATCTGGCTAAAACCCCCATCTATACTTTACTGGGATGGGACCTATGTATTCAGAGACTGTTAGGGGCAAAGACCTCAAGTTAGTCTTGTTTGCAGAGTTCATATCAAACTCTTCAGAAAGAACTGATGCTGCAGTTTTCTTAAATCTTTAGAGTCTAGATGAAGTATGGAGAACGTGAAATCGTCTTTGAATGGAATTCAAAGGTGAATGCATTGATATGTTTGCTAAAGACTAAATGTGAAAGTGTAATGTAAAAAATTCACATGGAAATATAGGTATAAAAATGTGAAAACTCAGGAGGAATTATCAGTATATTTAATATCTTTTTTCAAGCTTTCTGTCAGTATTCCAAAGACTATTTGGAATGGTTTATGCCTTTTTTTTTTTAATAGAAATTGCACTTCGGTGTGTGAAATGTAGTTAGTACCTAATTTCAGGGTTTAAGTTGCTGCACAAAGTTTAATTATGTTTAATGTCTTAGAAAAGACAGGAGTGCTTTCTGCTCCAGCAAAGGGTTAATCCGAACTTCAAGAAGAGAGTTTAATAGAGCTATACAAAATATTACCTCTGTATTCCATCCCAGCCAGTTATTTGTGAAGATATGAATTAATGGACTGTTATAAAGGTAGTGTAATTTCTGTCTTTTCAGTTAAGGAGTGATGATGGCCAAGGTTTCTTTTAGTAAAAAACCATTAAGTAATACCAGTGTATTAATAAAAGATCTCTGTGTATCTTTCTAGAAAAAAATTAATAACAGGAAGGGTAGAAATTTATGCCCTTCAAGAAGCAGTGCTGCCGTTGGTCTTCCTCAGACATCATCTGAATCTGCTACAACTGCTCATATTGGAAAGACCAATTACCGGAAATGTTGAGGCTACTAGAAGTGATACCATAAATAAAGTTAGAAAAAGTTTTTGCTTATGAGCATTTTCTAGTGTATACTGCTCTGACTGAAGCTATATAAAAATATTTTGCTGAAAGATTTCTGACTGCACTAGTCATCTCTCTTCTTTCTGTGATGTATTTAATTAATTCAATTCATTCTGAGGGCTGATCTCACTCTCATTGGGTTCCATGAGACCGTGAATGCTTCTTCCTGGATATGTGTCCTGAGTTTGAACATTTAACTGACAATTCAGTTTTAAAAATTAATAGGACTGATGTGCCTTCATAATAAATAAATCAGTAGCAACTTCTTTTTGGTGGACAAAATAAGTAGTCAGTCTCAGGAAGAAACCCTTTTCTCCCTTGAACAAAATAACCCAGACCTTCAGACATTAGAGCCAGAGAGCCAGAGTTATAAAAAGTTGTTCTGATCAGAGTGCAGCTGTGGGAGATAGGGCTCCCAAGTTCTAATTGAAACACTTTTTGAGGTGAAGAATTTCTGATTCTCACCCCAGTCTCAAAACTCTCTTACGTCTCCAAAACGTGACCTGAAGTAGAGAATAAGAGGCATATAAATCTTATACAACTGCCTGTACAGGGTTAGATATAATTCAGAATTGTTATAGCTTTGTGTTTGTAAGTGTTTTAAAACTGAGAAACATTGTGTAAATCTAAATCTGCTTTTTATAGCTTAAGTAGTTCTAGTACAATAACGTAGATTTTCTCTTATCACTTTAATTACCAAAGGCAACTGATAATATCTCTTTCCTTTGGGTAGTGAGTGCTTTTGATTTGCACTTCTGTATATCCCATTGTTTTCATAAAAGTAGAGAAACTGAAAAATCTTTTCTTCATAGGAACAGCATACGTGTAGTGGCACACAAACATTGATGTTACTGTGACTCTTGTTGATCCTTTTGGAAAGCTTAATTTCCAAAAGAAAGGAGTTAATTTTTCCAAAGCCAAAAAGAAGAGGATGAAGCGGCTGTAGTTTTGGTTCAAGTGGTATGGCATTATTCTACTGCATCTTTGTCTTTTGCTTCTCTTGGATCAATCTTTTATGTAAGTGAATTTTGTGTGTTTTGCATTACGTGATCTTTGCCTATGCCTCATGCTTTCCTGAAGGATGTCAAAGTATTTAACTGCTTGCAAGCTATGCAGACTATGAAAAAAGTACCTAGTAGCAAGCTATAGACATACTCTTGAACATTATACTTGTGTTTAGGACTAAGATCACATAATGCTTATATAGTAAATTTAGTAAAAGCAGAACTTACTCCTTTCATTTAATAGTAGGGACAAAAATAAATTTCATACCTGGGCTTGAAAAAGATGGATATTTCATGCAGTGAGGATTGTTGATGACTACTGTTTCATGGCAAGGATGAAGGAACATGCAGGCATGATGAAGACACAGCAGAGAAACTCAATGAAATCTTTGCTTTGGCATTTAGTGCTGAGACTTCCACACCTGATGCATTTTTGTTGCAGATTGTCTAGACAACATAGATCAATTTGAAGTAAATATGCAGGAAGTATTAAACCATCCAGGTGGGTTAAGAAAGTCACCAGGGCCAGATGGCATAAAACCAAGAGTTCTGAATATGGAATTTTCAAACTTCTGGCTAAGGGTGTAAAATATCATTGCAAATGGCCACTGAGCTAGAGGACTAGGACAGTTGTTGTATCTGCCATATGTCAGAAGGGCTTTAGAAATCATCCAAGGGACTACAAACTCATGAGCCAGATTATAATTTCTATTAAGATCATATATATGTATATGAATAAACACAGCCTGTTTGGAAGAAGTCATAAGGCTTCTGGAATTCAGTGATGTTTTCAGTAATAATATGGATAAATGGGATCAAATTGACATAACACAGTTTGTTCTTTAAAATGTTTTATCAGGTTCCCCACCAAAGGTTTCTTTAAAAAATTATATTGCCATAAGGAAAGATTTTTAAAGGAGATGAATCAATGGATAGGCATTAATAATGGAATATTTCAGAACAGAGATTGTTATTGGGACCAGTTCTAGTCAGCATTTTTGTCCATAGTCTGGAGAGGGCAATGAACAATGGAATCTGCAAGCCTGCGGTGATATTAGCTCACTATTCACGATCAATACTATTTCTTTCAATGGCAAGGATCTCCAAAACTACATCATAAACCTGAGCAGACTAAAAGTCAGTAGGTGAAGCTCAGTGTGAAGTAATGCATCTAGGAAAAAAAAAACCAACAAAACCATACTGATATGATGCTGAACTCAGAGCTGGCACTTAAAAGCCACCAGAATGCTTGGCATGTTTAGAAAACTTAGTGAGATTATCCTTAGGAACAGAGAGCACCTGAGGTGAGAGAACAGTGGGGTAATATTCTAAAAATTGGCATGCCCATATCCTGAGCATCATGTGCAGTTTGGTCTCCACATCTCAGGAATGGTGTAGCAGAACCAGGAGTAGTATGCAAAAAAAGAGGTAAAATGGTCAAGATGATGGAGCAGCTCCTTGTGCAGAGGTACTGAAAGTCTGTGACCCTTCAGTCTGGAGGGGATGAGGCTGAGGAAGGGTATGACAGGTTCATGAAATCAGGTAGGCAGTAGATAAAATGAATACTCAACTGTTGTTCACCCCATCCCCCTCCCCAATATTAGATATATGGGAACTGGAAACCAGTAGGTGTTTTGTTTAAAGCTGGTGAACGTACTTCTTAACCTGGTAAACTTCTGGAACTGAGGGTCACTGGAGAGCGTAGAGGAAGCTGCTACTATCTGTTCAGAAAAAGGTTAAACAAAGCTGCAGATAACACTCTCACAAAGGTGCCCTGTAGTCCTTTCAATGCTGGGCAGGAATATACCCACTGACAATGCTAATAAAATCTGTTTGGACATTGATGATCTGTATGAGGGGAAGGGATTACAGCAAGTGGCCAAGCTTATGTGCTCTCCTTGTGTGTCCATTACTATAGGCAACATACTGGGCACTGACCTCCCCCAAAGGACATTTCTTACTTATTGTTGCCTTTATTTGGTTAACAAAGATGTATGTGGTTTCTTTCAGTGAATGTCCAATCCGTTCTTTAAACAGGATTCACATTTTTGTGTCCTCACTGATGAGGACTGCATATACCTCTGCAGCACCAAGGTTGCCTCAGTCACTGTGGAAGGATTGCTATTAGATGATGATTTCTACACAGAAATCAACATAATGCATAGGTTCTGCTTAATCTGGTTAACCAACAGGTAAAAGATAAATCCTGAAAATTTTTAAGCAATGATAAGAATACAGTATGCACAAATGGTAAAAACAGTGATCTCTCAACTGAAAAGAGAAAAAAGCTTCTCATGTCATTTTGTTTCCCCAGCCAGTGAAATAAGTAACAAATATTGACTAACATCACAATGGGTTAAAGGTAAAGTAACACATCAATAAACTGCTGAGAATAGGCAAATAGAAGTGGAATAAATGGGGTCCAATGTAACATTTTACATCATTTACCTAACTGGCAGGTTACATTGCCATGGGCCTCTGAAAGAAACAGCCATATGTTTATGTGTCTTGGCACCAGGGTGCATGTTTCAAAATACGGAAGTGCTTCTTTCCAGGGTAAGAATACATATCTAATTGAGTTAGAGAAAAAATATCAGGGCATAGAAAAACCTAAACTCTTTATTTCAAAGAGATTTTGGAGAATAATAATGACCATGTGTCAAACAGGAGGAGTATGTTTGAATTCCTTCAACCTGGTAGGCACAGTAATTTCTCCATTTTGGACACTTTCAAAGGAAAGTGTCCAAAGGAAAGGTGAAGGTTTTAGGTATCCAGACACAGGAAGCCTGTGCTGTATGGGGGAGAGATTTAAATATTTAAGGTGGGTGCTCTTGTGAGTGCAGAATGTAAGTCTTATGAACTAAACATTGCAACAAATGATAAAGTGTGACTATTTGAGCCATTCAAGAATTACATAGCATTAGTGGTCTCCAAGAGGTCTTGGTTGGAGAAATCCAAGTAAGGGTTTTCCATTCAGAAATAGTCTCACAGTATTTAGGTGTGGATATGTGATCAGGTTGTTTAATTAGAGACTGTTGCATTATTTCAACATTACCTTTAATAAATACTTTTGATAATGATAACTTCTAAATTACTCAGTGGCTATGGTTACGCTCAGCTGGGTAACCTATGAAAGGGATTCTACATGAAGATTTAAAAATAGTCAGATATTCTGATTTACAGTGCAATTATGTGGAAAAATGACTAAATATAATTTTCTTTCCTGAGCAAATAATTTTTATTCAGGACACTTACATAATGCAATGCAATGAATGGATCTTATGCATTTTTAGAAATGAGCAAGTGCTTCTGTGCTGTTTTGAATAGAAATAAAATTAGGAACATGTTAAAGTGCTATCCTGCATTCTCCTAAGGGAATGGTAAAAAAGAAATTAATAGTTTTATAAACCCCATTATCTATTTATTTAGATTTGATAGAAAATAATACAGAAAGCGCACAGCAATAATATGGCTTATAGAGACAAAGCACTCACTGTATTAATAGTAATATGCAGGTAAATTTACTTTATCTCACAGTCTTGAATAATCAGTAGGTAGTAATATTAAACTTCAGTATAACTGAATGGAGTGGTAAATTTAAATCCGGTACCTGATTTTTCAATTGACATTCATTGAAGCACAGATCTCTCTCTCTCTCTCTATCTCTCTCTCTCTTTGTAATCAATATGGTTTGAATACTTACACAGCAAATCTTGGAAGTAATTTCAGACTTAGAATTGTGTGCTGAAAATATTTCATAAATAATTTTGAATACTAAACAAATTAGAGAAAATTTTCCTTCAGTTTAGAGAACAAATTTGTTGAATAAATTATATTTTCTGAATTATTTTTCTTCTCTAATAACCAGACAAGATTAAATTGAGAACCCAGTATAAAACAGCCACTGGGATATCTATTATCTCTTCATCCTTTTATCCTCTTGCAATTCTCTTGGGGAAGTGTACATGTATATGCTGCATGAAATGTTATTAACTGACATTAAGTCTCTCATCCCCTTAGGCTGTGGCTTTTTTCCTGCTACTGTACTGACCATTAAGCAGCTCTGGTGGATGTGATCTGGAAATTGTTGTATTTATATCTCCTAGAGCGCATGTATTAAACTGCTCATTAGGTTTTGGTATTACATGACTTCGTAAGCCTCATATAAGGTTCAGTATCAATTATGTTTTAGCATAATGACATGAAAATGACAGGCTATTGGTTCTTTGCTGTAAATGTGTGCCAATGTCTTTCAAAATATTATCAGTCATCTCTTGGGTATCTGTCTTTTGCTCTTTTTTTCTGTTGTAACTATGTATGATTAAGGACAAAGTAAGACTGCCTACCCTGAGTCTTGGAGGAAGCTGCGTGGAATCCTTTTCTTCTGGCTGACTAGTGTTGGTGGAAGGCAATATCTGGTGGCTTGTGCTTTGAGTGGGAAAATTAAGAGCACACTTCATGTCCAGGCATGCTTCTGAAGAAGGCTGGCACGTTGATTATTTGAGTTAGCGCGTCAAATTGTTTGCTGAAAGATAGCATGAGAGGTAGCATGGTGAGAAGGAAATTAAGCCTGTTGCACAGATAGCTCTGTTGCACTCTCCACCAATTACACTGAATTCATTTTGCCTGTTTGTTCCCTGCACCTGTCCAACAGCACCAGCAGAGGAGAAAGTACAGTGTATCTCCTATTCACTTTCCCTTTTGGCCTAAATGTCTCCAGACAGTAGCTTCCACCCAGATTTAATATTCATTTGTACTAAAATATAACTCTTTTTTTTTTTTTTTTTTTAAGCTTAAAGGCTCAACTTCAGCTCCCCATGGGAAAAGCAAAAGATTGTACCAGTGCAAGAATCTCATTTTACTCTGCACCTGAACTGTCTTTCTCTTTTTATATTTTATAGTCCTGCGGTTCTTTCTACAGTCACACTGACTGCATTAAATTATGTAAAAGCACAGTCTTGTTACACCTATGAACCAACCTGTAAGAGAATACAAAATCTCTCTTTTGCTCTCATCCTTACTCAAAAATTAAATTCCAAAAATTATATGCAAATAATATCACCAGTCTAAGTTTAATGAATGGAATCAAGGAAAGGCAAGGGCAAAGGCATCAGTTTTATCCTCTACCAGTGCTGAAGAATTAGCACTAGAATTAGTCTGAATTTGCATTACTAAATGGTCTTTGAATGACATGATAACTAGGTGCAATTCAAGTTTGTTAATATTTCTAAACAATAGCAGAAGATGAACTCTCTGCCTAAGGCTTAGGACTGCAGCAAGGAGCACTGAATTCCCTGTCACAGATTTGCAAGGTGACCTTGATAAGTCACAGAATGTATCTGTGGCTTGTTGTGAGATGGGGGATATTAAAATATTTCCTAGCTCACAGAGGTATTGGTTAGGTTCAATTAATCAAAGTCCTTGAAGATCTTCACACAGAATAGTTTAGATAAAAGCAAAGTGTTATAATTTCTAAAGCAGAACTCTCCCGAGCACTTAATTTTTCATTTTACATAAAGTTTTTTAGCTTATATACACTGTCAGCATGCAGTATCATAGATTCTTCAGACCTAGTTTGTGTGGAGCTTGTCAAGATACAGCTGTTTTTAGCACTATATCCCTATTAGGATATGACACAATACATCATAACAGCTCCATCAGAGCCATTAGGGTGTAAGCTGTCAATGCGTAATAAGATTACTATGCATTACATCTGGTGGTGCTCTGATAGTGCCGAACTAGGTACACCATCATAGAGTCTATAAAGCCTTTGAATATTGATGTTGTAATGTCTTTCTAATGAATGCAGCGGTATTATTTTGAAGTAGAATATCTTCTCCAGAATGTGTGAAGAGCACATTTTTGTAAAATAAACTTTTTGCTGTTTCAGAAAACCCAGAATATGTTCTTCCCAGTTTCTTTATGTACTAAAGATCTGCAAATATTTCTAATTACAAATGAAGCTGGTTTTCTTTGAAGGGAGGGCAAAACTTGCCAGTCTCTAAACAATAACCAAACTTATTCAAACAGATATAGTCAGATAACTGGCCTTGGATGCCACAGTCTATAGGAAGTTTGCATTCAGAATGTCTATAGAGGTAATGGCAATTCCTTACTTGTTTTTTGTCTTTTAAAAAGGTTCAATTTTCAGCTTTAAAAATAAAGAAAAAAGTATTTTGTTTTTCCCATAGTATTAGTCAGCATATAATTGAGAGAGGAAAGATTCAAATAATCTGAAGTGAGCATCCAAAATGACTCTGCTTGTTGTCTAGGAAGTCTAGGAAAGATGTTATTAAGGAAAATAGTCAGCAAAACTTTCTGTTTCAGAGAAAAGACTCTATATTACTAGGTTTCTGCTTCCCTGTCTGAACAATATCTGAGTTTCAGCCAATCAGTGGTGAATTTTTTCTTCTCATACCTCTGTGAAGGACCTTTCAGTAGGAGAACTGAACTTCTGGCTTGCCCAGGGTCACAAGAAAGTCTGTAGCAGAACAGGGAGAAGAAACAGGCTTTGCTGATATTTTAATATCATCATGGGAAGTCTGTAATTCTATGTATAAAACTCTTGTTCATTGTATCTCATTATTCCTGAAATAATGTGCTCGAAGTCAGCGAGGTGACAAAGCTACATGTCATGATTTAACCCAGCAGGCAGCTAAAACAACCTCACAGATATTTGTTTTCTCCCCCAACATTGGGGTGGAATTTGGAGAGAATTAAAAGAAAAAAAAGTAAAACTTGTGGGTTGAGATAAAGACAGTTTGATAGGACAGAAAAGGAAGATAATAATAATGATGATAAAAAGAATATACAAAACAATTACACAGCATAATTGCTCACCAGTCAGAGGTAATGCTCTGTTACCTCCTGTATTCCCCCAGTTATATGCAGAGCTTGTTGTCTTACCGTATGGACTACCCCTTTCGCTGGTTTGGGTCAACTGTCCTGGCTCTGTCCTCTCCCAGCTTCTTGAGTGCCCCCCACTTTCTTGTTGACAGGGCAGTATGAGAAGCTGAAAAGTCCTTGACTGCATGGCAACAGCTAAAAACATCAGTCTGTTATCAACACTATTCTCATCCTAAATCCAAAACATGGCACTATACCAGTAGTTGCTAGTAAGAAAGTATTCCAGCCCAAACTTGGACACTACAGCAAGAGATATATGGCCACAGAGTTTGTGCGAGGACAACTATGTGCATACATGTATGCTTGTACAGGCGGAGGTTGTGGTAAGCCTTCAGTAAAGGGAGAGGTGAAGGGAAAGTAAAAACTCCCAGTGCTTACAGTATTTTCAAATCTTCCTAGAGAATTTCAAATCTTCCTAGGGAAGACTGAGCTGAGTGGCTTCAAAGGAGCTTTAACAGAGCACTTGGCCAGCAAGAGTGTTAGTGCGTCTTCAGTAGCTCTGTAGCCTCCTAAAAGTGAAAGTTATAGCCTCTCCCACTCAGATGTCTTGTCAAAGTGGGAGCTGTTTCATTTTCTGACTCTGCAGTAGGGTCAACAGGCAGGAAGACTGACCTATGATCAGAAAAGCTTAATACATTTTCTAGGAATATGTATTCTAAAAGGTACAGACTTTGTAAGAAGAGAAAAGAGTACAGTCATTTTTCATAATGATAAAAAGTCTTGTTCAAAGACTTTCTCATTAAAAATTAAATATCTTTTGGTGCAGCAATAGAAGGTAAATAGGAAATGCATTCAGAGACCTGACACATGCTGAATAATAACCAGGAAAACATGCTGTGGTCCTTGAAGGAGACATAGAGCATAATTAAACATGGGAAAATACACAAAAGAGAAGATAAAATTAAAGAAGCAAGCAAAATGAGGAGGAATATCAGTGATGTGACAGGTAGCACTAATGCAGGCTTTTCCTGTCATTAGGGTGAACAGGAAGACATTGTTAGAAATTCAAATGCTTTTCAAGTGTAGGCTGACAGAGGGAAACAGTGGGCTGAAGGAAATACTTCCTTAGAGGCAGATGCTGTTGCTCATTTAAAAAAGTGGCTACCAAAATTACATGGAAATGATTTACAGCATTCTATCTCAGCATTTTCATGTCTGACTAGAGTAGTCCACACAGAGGAGAGAATGAGAAAATCAAAGATGTGACTTAAATCATCTACCCGAGAACAAAATCCCCTCTCGTAAATATAGGAGCTTTCACTCAGATGAAAAGACCTGCAAAATATTGGGAATGATCTAGAACAGGTAACAAAGAGTAAGAGCTCTGAGAACAAACTGGTCTTAGATATGAACCTGTCATTTCCCCTATATAGACTTCTCAAAAACATGCCATGGGTTTTTGGAAGAGATCCACAGTTCTTTATGCCGAAAATGTTCAAACCTTTTAAGTGTTCAGAAAGTGTTAAAAAAGACATTAAAGGAGACTGTTCTTATTTGTAGATTTTCAATGTCAAGGACAGAGTAGCTCCAGAGGACAATTAAAAAAGTTGATTCAAAGACCCTCCCAAACTGAGCAAGAACACTGAAGAGCATATGCCTTCAAAAGCAACATTTGCTGAGACAGCAGGAATCAAATTCTTCCAGAAATTAAATGCTTCCTTGCCCCCACCACAGGTTTGATTTTTTTTTTCCTTGGAAGGCTATTTTTGAACCTCAGTCCCCAGATGGTCAGAAACCTTCTTCTGATTTCCAGCCTAAATTTATTCATAATCAGTTTATATTCATTTGTCCTTGTGCCAGTACTGTCCTTTTGTTTTAATAGTACATCTATATTGCGTAGCTATTTGTAGATTAAATTATTTAGTATTACAAAAGATAGTATAGATTTTTTATGAGAAATCACCAGCTGAGATTATGAAGATAAAATTCATTGTTGCAACAGCTGTTTGATCGCGAAGTTATAGCCTAAAAAACTTATAAATACAATAAGATGTGTTTTCACATCACTTCAGGGGGAAATAACACATTGTATCTTTTTATTACTTCTTTTTATGATATTCAGTAATGAAATACAGTTAAAATAAATTTCAGTAAAACAGATCCTGATTTGAGAAAAAAGCAGGCTAGTTGAGTCATTGCTCGTTCATTAAAGGCAGAAGCCTCTTCTCCAACTTGATACCAGTGACAAGATGAAGTTGTATTTTGGAGCTAATTGCTTGGTTACAATTGGTAGTAGTATGACAATTGAGTGGCAGCTGTATAAACAGCCATCTATTTTGGAAGTAGATTTGGATAAATGGATATTTGAGGGAGCAAAATTGAATGTCAGGCTGAAGGAGTAAAGAGTGTCCAGGTCTATGCAAACATACTGTAGAGATTATTTTGCTAGGTTTTAAGCCCTTCTGAGCAATTATAGTCCCTTTCCAGGTACCTGCGAGTATTAACACTCCTTGATGCATTAGTATATAAAAAATCCAATGGTAATAACAGTTTCTAGGTTTTCTCTCTTTCCTCTGTGAAGGATGAATGCAGAGTAAATTGCCGTCTGTCAGAGCCTCTAGGAAATATTAAAGGGATTCCCCTGCAGCGCTTTCCCTTCTGTGCAGGACAGACTGTAGATGTGCAAAGTAGAATATCAGAAATCATGCTTCTTGGCTGAATGAAGTTTCAGATTTACCTTTCTTAATTACCTGCAGCCCCTCCAGGAACATCTGCTGTCCACAACTGGACACCTCATACTCTACCCTGTATATGCTTGGGCATTGGTATGTTTCTAACACTGATTTGGTGCCTCCATTCTCTCCATCGCTCTGTTTTTCCTCCAGTGTATCCGGGCAACACAGGGCCTTTCTTTATTAACCTTTTCCACCTGAATAAGCCAGAACAACAGATGACTCCTGACCTGAAGCAATGCAGACAAGTTGAGCAGACTGTCTCTCTATTTGCACTGCCTTTCTACATGATGTCCCTCCCTTTCCCCAGCAGACACAAGGTACCAGACATGTATCAGAGATAAGGAGAGTGTGTCTGCCTGCCTGCTCACCCCATAGGTGTGGGAGACAAGTAGGGTGAATATGAGAGGGTAGTGTTTTGTGCCCACAGCAGTGAGTCTCCCAGAAATACTGAGAGGTAAATGGAAGGTATTACTCCCTGTATTTCAGCTGAGGATAAATAAAAATGGAATATAGTAGCTCAAAGGATAAACAACTCAAAGGAATTGTAGCTATTCTGAAGCCTGTACTATAGAAAAATCAGAAACAAGCCATTCATTGAAGTTCTGGCTTTCATACACTCATGTTGGTATTGTTATTTTAATCTCCTGACCTCATTTTGTGTTTCCGTACTATTTGCCTTCTCTGGAAATGTTTAACTTGCTAGGTTAAAATCAGTCTTGTGGAGACACTGCCACCATTTTGGACTGATCTAGCAATTTCCGGCTCTTGGGTTGAATGCTTAATCAAACAAGTGATGCCACTAGAGCTGGTTGGTATACTGGAATTAAATTATTTTTGTCAAAGTACATATTCACAGGACTGGCTCCAGGATGCTCAGTAGCAAAGCAAAAGTATTAAATGTAATCAGTATAGGGAAGACTTCTAAGTGCCCACACGACCTTCCTTTGGAGGTGTATAATTTCAGAAAGCAACCTTGGATATCTAGAGATCTGAATTGCCATCTGTTTTGTTTGCCTCAGCTAGTACCTTAGAGACTCAGTTCCTAGGCAGATCAGCACCTTAGAAACTTAAATTTTCAATTCAGTGCTTGTACAGCATTCCCTCCTAGATTTGTTCACCTGTGCCAGCATAAATGCTATTAAAATCAGTACAACTAGATGGGACACATTTAAATAGTGAGAGTTGGGCCTACTTAATTATTTTCCAGTGCTGAACACAGAAATGTAAATCTGCAGTGTAGGTGCATAATGCTGAGGCCACATAGAAAGGCTATCTATCCAACCCTGGAATACAGGGCTACCCCCACCTCAGAACTCCTACATTAAAAGCAAACAAAGAAGTACATATTTAGAATTCTAGAATGTTTACTGACTTGAAGTTTCAGGAAAGACTTTAGTAAATTGGGAAAGCTGGTGGGACAGGAAGTGGAGTGGAATGCATACTTGTCTGATTCTCATTAATGGCATCTCTAGAACTAGAGGATGCTGAAGATGAATCTTTTCCCTTTTTCCTCAGAAACAAGCTCATCATTATAGCAACATATCTTATCTCAACCATCCAAAGAAGAGGAAATCCCAAGGTCACCAGTTTTGCCCATGGGATGTCAAGAAATTGAACCGGGTAGAAATTTCATCTTGATATACTAGAGTTGTCATGCTTTTTCTAAATTAAGAGATATACAACAGGGATTTATCACTTGATATATTATTGGCAGGAAGTCTAAAACTATTGGTACATATTACCTAGCAGCAAAAACATTACAAATAAAACCTGTCTTTTAAGATGACATCAGGAAGATAAGGTTCTGAGTCTTATAGAAATAAAATAGTTTCTGATGTTATGTTTTATTGAGCTACAGTAGATCTTTGATGAAAGCAGATCTTCTTTGATTAAAAGATTTGCAAAAACTTTCAAGAACATGTGGAATTCAAGAGGTTTTGACAAGGAAGGAAAGGACTGTGAAGTTTTTATCAGATACTGTTTTTCAGGAGGGGGAGTTACTGTGACTCTAGCATTCTGTTTTGTATTTGTCCCATGTGGACTAGTCTAGGTTTATGAATATGTGTTTTTTGTGGCAATAACATTCCTTTAAACATCCTCGTTTTGTACTACTTTGCCACCCGCTGTGGGAAAACTTAATTCTTCTGAGGATTTTGTGGAGGGATTATTTTTCTTGTGTTTGATTACCTGTGGTAGTAACCATAGTTTTCCAAATGTTATGTGCTCAAAGGCACAAATATCTCTTATTTGTATTAGGTTATGAAGTGGATTAAAAACACAGCCACTTTATATAAGCACCACATGAGAGTATTTCTGTAAACAGAAACAGAAAGAATTGTGATTGGCTTTGGGATTCCCTTGGACGTGCCCTCTTGAGATACATAATCAGCGCCAACAAGATGTTTCCAGAGAGTGTAAGTTAGGTTCTCCCTTCACAAGTTTATGAATCACCTGTTTCTTACGTCAAAGTTGTAAGAAGATCCAACGTAAAGAACTTTATGAATGAAACTACCCATGAAGTCAAATTTGCATGAATAGCCATACACAGGATTTTTTTTTTTTTTTTAGAATACAGTATTTAGAGGCTTTTAAACATTCTCTCAGCTGGATGAAACTAATATTTAAGTACTATGTTAGAACATAAGGAATTATATGAAAACTTAAGAAAAGCTAAAAGGAAACAGAAATTTAGAGCTGATGATATAATTATCCAAGCTGAATAATATGTTTAATGTGAGTGCTATTAAAAACTCAACATGAAAAATGAAAAGAGATTTTAACATCTATTCTGTTCCAGCTTGTTGTGACAGCATTTTTTGTCACTATATTTGTTTGGATTGCCTATTGATTTCTATCTTATCTCCCATTTGCTTAACATCAAAATATACTGCTAAACAAATGCAACATATGTGTATAAGAAACATTCTCTAATATTTTTTAGGGCTTCTATAAACTTCATGGAGTGAAGACATCCCTTGCACAGACATTTATAGAGGAGTCTGCTCTTTCTGCTATGGTATATCCACCCTGAATTAACGCAGAATGTTAGGCCAACAAGATGTGTTAAAAGAAGCAATCACCTGATTTCTCATAGTAAATGGGTTTCCTGTTTGAAACCCCAGGCAGCATAAACCTCTCCGCTTCCAAAGGAAAAATGTATTAACTTAATGAGGCTGTCCAAAGAGGAAATTAAAGCAAAACAATAATTATATACCCAAGATGGACATTTAGAGGATTCCCAGTTGGTACTGTAGAGGTTTTGTGGAGAGAGTACATGGATGGAAAACAGGGACAAATACTGGAGTTTTATCAAAACTTTTTTCCTGGAGAATTTTTTTAATGTTTAATTAACGACACATTACAAAATCTTGATATGTTAATAAAACATCGACATTTTGCACTGAGGTACATTAGGTGCCTTAAACTGTCAAACAAATAGTGAATGTATTCTGCATGGCAATTGCTTCATATGTTGGTTGTTTAATCATTAAAAGCTAGACAAATATTGTAAAATATCTTTTGTGCATTTTTGATTGGGTTCTACATCCATTTCCTATTACTTTTGCACTTGCTTTCCACAAAAGCTTGAGCAAACAGGCTTTATTCACGCTATTTTACACAACAGCTGACATTTATTCTTGTACAGGGGAATGATAGAAGCAGCACACCTGAGAAAAAATTGATTCAAAAATAGCTTTTGCATTATTAGGGATTTACTTGTAAGCACTTGAGAGACTGGGATCTTTTTTCCAACCAGACAGACACTGCCTGCCATGGTGCAAGAACAGCTTCAGAGGTGCACATCATTCCCAGAGATGGACAGGAGCTGAAAATGGGTGACTTCTCCAGATAAGAAGACAGCAATGCCATTCATTGACTATTAAAAGTGGCTTCACACATTTTTTTCAGTGTCACAGTGGTAGTGGGTATGAGGAAAATTTGCAATCCAAGAGAACAAAGAAATGATATGTAACAGAACACAGGATACTGAAAGTGATATACTGGGCTGCTGTGTTTTGTTGGTTTTTTTGTTTTGTTTGTTTGTTTGGTTTTGTTTTGGTTTTGTTCTTTTTTTTCATCTATTCAAGTTCATACAAGACTTAGATGAAAAGACTTTACAACACAGTGAAAGAAAAATTAACTTCAGCTCAGTTTTCAGGAAATGTATTTAATAGTAGGCTAATTTTGGTGGCTCTGAATCCCTGAGAAGCTATGTGGTTAAAGAGGACAAGAATGAAAGTGTTCTAAAATTCCTTAATCTTCTTTATCTACCACAACTCCTCAAGAGGTTCAAAACCTATTAAAAAGCATGATCAGAGATCACAAAAATACATTGAATAATCTGAACTCTACACTTCAATTCATGGAACTCGGAATTCTACTGTGATGGACAAATCTCTGACAGAAGCTGTTTGCAATCTGTCTAAAGGAATAAAGCAAATAAATTCAGGGAAATCTAGATTTACTCTTGCACATTCTGTGAGCAGAAAAAGCTAGGCTGGATGAATACATTGCTAATTGTGAATAATTCATATCACTCTAGCAATCAGTAACATCCACATTAAACATTAAAGACCTAGATTCACAAGGAGAATTTAGGCACATAAATACCTCTTCAGGCAGCCAGGGTTGACATTTAAATGCTAGTGATATTCAACACCCCCCATTCCTCCTCCTGCTTTTTCATAGGTGCTTAGCACTGCATACATACTCAAGTTTCTGTTAAAAGGCATCAGAACAACTTCTAAAATTTTAGCATCAAGGACTTAGTAGATACCAGTTTTATTGCTTTTCCATGTCAAAGTGCACACAGTAATTCTGCCTCTTATCACACTTCTGGTATCCAATTTTTAATCTCACAAAAGACACGCGCTGAAACTGCTTAAGTATAATGTTGTAGCATCAGCTTAAAGCCGGAATGCTGAGTTTCTGTACTACTACCTGGGCGCTAACATAAGGTGCAGAGTCAGGCTCCGTTGTTAGTGGTCTGATAAATATTTGCATCCTACACAGACAAACACATATAAACAAATTGAGCTTTGAGAAGACAAATTAATGGCAGTTTGCTAGAATAACTATAGCATCAAAAGAAAAAGAAGTTCACTTTATGACTATATAATGGTTTTATGATAGCATAAGTCTGATCACTTTTCTAAGCTTGGTATCTCCTCTTTGTTTGCAGGGAATGTTAGTAAATAGCATGATTATCACTGATTCCTACTAGGTCATTTTCAATGCGGCTTAAGCTCCATTAGAAACAAGAGGGCTGACATCTCCTGCCTGTCCTCCAGGGTAAGCAATAATCCTCTGTCAGCTGTGCTTGGGAACGACTTGACTTCCTCAGTTAGTTATTGAAAAGAAGTCAGAAATTATCAGGTTTAAAAGAGGGTTAATGGCTATGGCCCTCAAAAGGAGATTGGGAATTCACAGCAGCTCAGCGTAGATCTTCTGTACCTCTTTTTGGGTGCCCTGTGAGCCCATGAATATAGGAAAACTTTAGATAAGACATGGAATTTGTACTATCTTTTGATATACTCTTGCTGAAATAAGGCTGCAATTGCTCGATCTCTTATCTAACCCTCTGCCCCTTCTCTAAAGTTCTGTTTTTCTATGTGAATAAAAAAAGCCTTTAGACTGGTTGAATGCGACTGACATTTTTGTGGGAGTTCAGATACAAGGATATGACAGTGCTTGCTAATATGTTTTCAGTGTTACATATGAAGGGTCTGTGCATACATCATCTAATCAAACTCTTTGTTTTACGTTTCAAACAAGGAACTCAGAAATGATCTTTATGGAAACTGACATTTTTCTTCCTCTTCTCCTTTCGTCAGTTTGGCCTCAAGTCAACACTTAAGGCCATTGTCAGTTCAGCATGGGTCTGATCCCCATTCTGTGAGCTTGTCTGATAGGTACCATAAAGGAAGTGGTGGAAGACAAAAGCTCTTCAGTTGTTTAAACTTATGCTGCACAAACTACTTCAGATTATGGGTATACGAAAAGTCTCAATCATAGATATTTACATGACTCAAATGATTAAGTTCCATACTAAATGTTTGAATTATGATAAGCTTCTGATATGAAGCTGAAAAGAGGCAGTAAGTACAATGGAAATTCAACAGTCCTCATTTAATTTGCATTATCCTATGGTAGGGTGAGAAGGCTGGGCTGGGCTGGGAAAATGGAAAAATAAGAGCAAAAATATGATGTGACCCAAACATTGAACTCCCTTTCAATTTTAGCACTTCTAGCATAAGTGTGTGAAAGAAATATTTAGGCACATTTGTTTAGTCCTCAAAATTATGTCACAGAATTTTTTTTTTTAATGCAAGAATGTTATCTGGTGAATTCGAATATGTGGTCTCTACAGCAAATAAAGCCTTTAAACTGAAACAAACATGATCATGTCTGACTAGAGCAACATAAAGGAATTCCAGTTTTCCAAATAAAAATCTCATATTTATATAAGCTTAGGAAGTAATTTTATTGAAGCCAGAGACTAAAAGGTAGTTCTGCTTTATTAGAAAGAAATGTAGCAATGTTGTGAACAGAATCTTTCCATCAAATTAATCTGCAATATTTGCTACAGATGTGCAGTAACTGATCGCTAAATTGCAAGGTCTCTGTCACTGTAGAAATAATTAATAATACCACATGAATTGGAATAGATTTGAGCAAATAAATAATGTACATTTTAACAGAGTGTAATACACAGCACAGACAATATTTGACTTTTTTCTCCTATTTTTATTATATGATTAAAACCTCCAGGTAAGTGTTCCTGTTCGAAGAGAAAAATTTGAAATGGGAAATTGTCCAGTTTACCCATAGCAAAATGAATCTCTGTTAAACAAGTATTTTTATATTAAACCAGTTTTATTCTGGAGTGAAGTATTCACTGAATAGCTTTTCTGGTAGAACTTAAAAGGAGGGCTTATTCTACTGTAGCTGTGATAGGCTATTTCCCTGTGCAGACATGCCTAAGGTTGTAGAGTATGCTCTTTGGAAATAATGCTCCATGTCAAGATATTTCATAGAATATTTATTTTTGCTTGTATTATAAAGCTCTGAAGATAGAGATTTGTGAACGGGGTGAATGCCTACATGCTGATGGGCACTTAACAAATATTAACAGCCTAGCTTTAAAATATAAACAGCTGTTTCAGCTGGTTTCCACATGTGATTCCAAATATTGCGGTGGGATGTGATCTCTATATATAGTTCAGAAACAGATCTCCAACTCAAAGAAAATCCTAGAAAAAAACTTCTCTAGTTGGAAAGTAGGCACTTAGGGTGTGGGAGATGCTTTCAAGTTTTTTGACTTTTGCTCTTTAAGGGAATTGTATCAAGTTCTTGAAATGTGGTATCATAACTTTGAAGTACTCGGAAATATTTTGAACTTTTCAGGTCATCTCCTATTTTGAGTCATGATATTCCACTGATGTTTAAAATAGGAAAGCATGCATGCTTTGCTCAGTGTCAGCTTTCAATTTTTTTAATGTGTTTGAGCAATTGGGAGAGAAGATAGCTCACTTTTTTCACCTTAATCAACCACAAGCAGCAGTCCATTTCAGCACAACTTGAGTTGCATGCACCTCCATGCATGAACTGCTGTGTGCTATCTAGTATGACCAATGAAGATGTGTTTTAATGGATGAAGAGTCCAAGTACGTGGCACAAGGGAACAATTTTGAAGTGGGATTTTAGATTTTAGAGCACAACACTAGTTCCAAATCATCTTCCTGTAAGACTCCTTTATTCTAGCTAGTTTGCAAAGTCACAGGTCAGGTGTGTTTATTCTGTGTGCTAGGTAATCTATGTGGTGCTAAAATTCTGGCTCCCCTGTTATCTCACCATGGATGCACTGAAGTGTGCCACACCTTCCTTCCTGCTTGGACTCAGGTGTCCTTTTGTGAAAAGCTGGGTTTGTGATAAAAAAAGAGGAGAGGGCTTATAGCCACCCTTTTCCACCTACAACAGAACAATCCTAAACCTCTTAGTATAACTGGCTTTTGTATTCAACAGGTTTGTCTGTATAGAGAATAATGAGGAACAATTGCTTCAAACGGGCCAAATCACACAAGAAGCAATGATGTTCAATTGCTGAAGGTTGGATCTGTCAGTCCCTAGGTCCCCCATTTAGCCTTATGTATTGTCAGAACTGCCTTCTACTTGTGGTTGACTCGAGCAAAGGGATAAAAAGGAGGCACAAGTTTCTGGGCAATCTGAGTCATGTGCTGTTCCAGCCCTGGTACAAAGCTCCCTATTTCCCACACTAGCCATGTGTTAAATGCCACATGTACAGGCAATCATTGTGGAATCAATTTGATGCCTGGATCTAATTAATCACATCCATAGCGGTTGCCTTAACCAAATTCTGCTGCTGCCATCATATTATAAAAGTACTTTCCAGATCTGCTTTGAGCAGCATGACTGATGTCTATCATACAGAGATCATAGAATCATAGAATCATAGAGTGTGTTAGGTTGGAAGGGACCTTTAAAGGTCACTTAGTCTTACCTCCCTGCAGTAAGCAGAGACATCTTCACTAGATCAGGTTGCTACTCTGCAGTTTTTCTGTTATGGAAAATCAAGGTAAGATTCAAAATAAATAAATGCATTTCTAATTATTACAATTATTTATAATTATTTTATACCTCTAGTTTTCAGCTCCTTTCCCTCCCCTCACCTGAAATCAAGGACAAGCAATATACCCTTTCTTTAGGAATAAAACTGACAGATTTTTTCAGTGTCAAATTAAAGCAAATTTTAAAACTTTTCATTTCAAGAGGCTTTTAACATAAGTCATGATCATATGGAAACTGACCTACCCAGAGAAAGTCATAGTCCATTTCCAATAATGGTGAGGATATTCTAGTAAAAGCAACAAAATAACAGAACAAAAGTTTTGAAAAACCTTAGCTCTGGAGTGCCTAAATGTCAAGGATGGCACAGTGTCAAAAATAGTTTTATTGAATAAATTTGAAATAAAATGCCTCAAATCAACCAAGAAAGTCACGTAGGAAAACACATTGCACAGTTAAAGAATTAGAATGTGATGATGTCAATCAGCAACTTGGGTAATGCATCTCTTTTGCTCATCCTTTCTCCAGGGACCATAAATGACTTGTTTCCGAGATGAGCAACACTTGTCCACAAACCCTGCTTACAAGTGTGACCGGTTTGCATGGCCAGCCTTGCAAATTTGGGCCTAGGAGGTATGTTGTAATAACCATCCAAACAAGGTGCGAGTTGGAGGGCTTTTTGGCTTCCAAGGCCCAGAGAGCTCTGTATGTATTTTACTGAATGTAAACATTTAATGTTTACAATAATCAACTCAGCCTTTGCATTCTGCTGGCGTGTGCTTATTTTAAACATTTGGAGGGTAGCACAGCTTTTCAGAAGGACAAGCCTTGGAAGGTCAGGTAGCTCAGAGCCAGGGAGCTTGCTGAAGCCAGAGCCTTAGGAGTAGATGCTGTCAGCCAAAGGCTCTTCCCTGGTAAAGGACAGTTCTGCCAGAAGCAAGGAGAATGTGATGAATCTTTGATTCTTTGGAGAAATCATTAACAAACTTTCAGCCTCAATGATCAGCTGGTAGCTACTTACAGTTTCAATAAATATTTTCAGAGAAGGTGCTAAGAAAGAACCTTTTCAGAGTGCTAAGCGAGTATTTTTTTTTTTGTTTTAAAAAGAAATATTAAACTTTATCAAATTATATCAGGGTTACTTTCTTTGCCTTTTAGGTAATTCTTCTGGTTAGGTGTTAAATGCAGTTCAGGACTTTAACATTCCACCTCTCTCCTTCTCTTTCTATAACATCACATCATGGTTAATTTAAGTCCTTAAACTTTTGATAGGAATCTGCCTGGAACAACAGTATATCTTCACACACACACACTTTCATTCTTTACCCCTGTCTAAAATTTGATATATAATTTATTTAATAAATATCTTTACTAAATTCCTCTGAAGCTGCTGTTCTAGTAAACACAGTTTTTGTCTCAGTTATGGGTATGTGAAAATTACACATTAGCTAAGATGTTGACTAAGATTGCTTTTGCAGTTGCTACCTAACCTTGAAACACAAGAAAAAAAAATCAAGTATACTGATCAACACAAATATACATTTGCTCAAGTTAAATAATTATGTTGTTGCTAGAGAGGTAAATGTTCTCCATTCTTTTTGTGTTTATTCACTTAATTGCACCTGCAAAGGCTCAGAATCAGTTAATGTATGTTACTATTGCTAAATGCTAAATACGCATAGAAAGAAGTGTTGAAAGGAAAATGCGTGATCAGCTTCTGTGATGGTATTCACACATGCTCTTAATCTACCACTTGTATTTTGTATATTTTGACACAAGAGTTAAGATCCTGAATACTTACTTACATACGTAATCATGTAGTTACGGTGTATCAGGAGCACACATTCCAATTCATTATAGACTGAGAATTCAAGAACTGAATTAGCATTTCTGAAAGAAGTTGTTAGAGCTTCAGAATCGAATTAAGGCCAAATTCAAATATCTTTACACTGAAGAGCTCAGGAGATGCAAAAGAAATAGGATAGTGTCCTATTCAAGTGGAGGTGTAAACACTTGTTCCATAATTAATAAATCTCCAATTGCTGTACATTTGAGGGCACTTCTTTGACTGTAGATCTTCAAGGGTCCATTGAGTTCAATGGAGTTATGCAAATTCACATCGACCAAGCATCTGGCTCTTACTGTTACATAAATTATATATTAACAAGAACATAAGTCCATTTTGTCTATTTTTCTGCTGTGGTGAGATTATTATCTACAAGATTATTAAAATAATGAGATTTCTTTTACTTCCTAGGGAATACTGTTAACTCCAGACATTAATTAAGTTCACAATTGCAGACTATTTCCTTGAGGTGTAAAAACATTTCTTATTTTCCTTTACCTTTTTTTTTTTTTTGGTCCACATAGATAAATACTTTGTTCCACCTCACAAAACTCTCACTTGATGGCTGGATGGGTCACTATGTTTGAGCTCTGCCCTATTAAAATTAGAATAAATATTTCAAGGCAGAGGAACGTGGTAGTACTGGTAGTGAAATGAGAATTTTTTGCTTATCAGATCATGTTGCCATAATCTAAATCCTCTCACTTAAATTTGTGAAAGAGTGCTTGTAGGAGAATGAGGGTTACTTTGGCAGAAGATCACTCTGCAAAGTAAATTCTGGCCAAACACTTCAGGTAAACACTCAGTGGTTTTAGGCACTGGGATTGAATATTCTTTTCTGAGTTCATACACCTTCATTTTCCAAGGACATTCTAAGATCACTGCTTTTCATGGCATCTCTTGCACACTTTCTAGGCAAAGACTGTTTTACCAGCTTGGAGAAATAGGAATTCAGAGCTTCAGCTCTCCAAGGCTAGCTGGTATCTAAAAGTTTCCAAGAAAACTTCCCTGAAGATTCATCCTGTCACAGCTCTGGCTTACAGCTCATTGCTTCTGTAACATTTGATGGTGAAAACAGTCAGACCTACTAGGTTTGTAGAGCCACCTGCATTTTAGTTAGTGAATAGAAAAATCCAGAAAGAAAAAGAACTAGACAAAACAGGGGAATGTAACAGGGTTTTTTTTTAACACAATTGAATATTTTTTTTCATTCAGATGTCCAGGAATTTCAGTGTGCCACATACCTTTGTATATTTTGACTAGTATCCTTTGAATAGCAGAGTTCCTTCTTTCCTTTTACATTTCCTTCTTTTGTTGTCAGCTTCCCACTTTCTCACCTGCTGACAGTTGAAAACTCCCCGTTTGCCAGAAAAAAAATTCCCAATAGTACTTCCATCCTGCTGAAATTTCTTTCTCTTTCATACCCCTTAGACATTTCCAGCACAAGGTTTAATACGTGGACTTTACCTTCTCTATTAAGTATAAAGAGAATCCAGAATGGCTATGTCAGGTATCTTCAGATAGCAGCTACCAAAATTTGAGTAGGAAAATTTTGCATCTTGGCTGAGTGTTGATCAGCAAACTTTGCTCAATCCTGGTAGTATTTGCCTGGATAAAAACCAGTGACCAAATAGCCCATGTTTGGGAACTCTGTAAATAAATAGATTCCACCTGAAAATGTTGTAGGCTAGTGTGGGAGTTGCAGGGGTGAGCCCACGAGAGGATGGCTCACGCCTACTGTGAGCTGCCCATTACTGTAGTTAGCTGACCTTTCAGGAGCACTGGCGTTGCATGAAACCCAGAAAAAGCCATGAGTCTGGATGAAAATTTTGGCTAAAAGAACAGAAAAGCACAGCGCATCATAAAGTATATTGTATTAGATCTGTGTGGGCAGTCTTCGCACAAATGATGCCAATAAAACCAGAAGTAAACAATTTAACACCAAAGTTAAAGTTCAAAGCAACTAATATAAAATTCAATAAACAAAATATCCCACTGAAGAGTGAGGTTTACAGGGGTTTTCGTTTGTGAAAAAGACTTTAATTGCCTGCTCCCACCTACAAAGCCCATCAGCTCTGTAGCCTAGCCTTTCACTCAAGAAGAATAAAGAGACCACTTATTAAAGAGCACTTAGCAATGTTCAGCTAATCGGCTCATTCAAGTGGCTAATACTCTCAATCCTGTAAGATGGCATCTAGATGCCTTGCACAAATACTGAACTATTTGTTGGAATGTCCATTATTGTGTGGCTGAGATGATACCTGAATTGCTACCAAATCTCGTAACACAAACTGTCCCGTCTGATCTCTAAATATGTAGCCAGACAGTCTCAGGAACACTGTGGTTGAAAAAGTGACATTGATCTTTCAGAAAGTTTCCTCCTTGCCCCAGTGGCAAAGAAAAATATTTCAGATGATAAAAAGTTATTAAACACTTGCTTATATAGGGAATTATATAAGTTGCAAATATACTTTTCCCCCTTAATTCATCCAGACAGTCAGCAATGTGACATCATTGTTGTACAGTGAAGAAACATTATATTTCTTCAATAAATACAGTATAATATTTTACACTACCAATTACTAAAATGCACGTTCAACACAAAGAAATATACTTCTGGTTCAAACAGGAGTAATAACACTGTTCTGTGCTTCAGTGTCCCCTGAGTAAAATGGTACTTTCTTAACATTGTATTTGATAATTTCTTCTACATAAAACCTGATTAGTTTAATTTGTAATTTATTAAGTAACTTAGTGTATAGCAAAGCATAGTATTTGAAAATTTATTGTCTGCCACAAGTGGAAGCTGCCCACATATTTTCTTTGCATTTTTCTGAGTGTTATTTAGATTCTTGGTTCTGCACACTCTTTCTCTCCTTTGAATGTGTTTTGAATTAGTCAGATGAGCTGACACTCAAGGTTTTCCACCATATTTTAAATTCTTTTTGCATCTAAGAGTGTGTGGGGGCTTAGGAACAGATGCAAAGGTCTAAATATATATGCTTAAGTACCATGTTGAGTTCTAGAATAGATGTTCACAGTTTTTATATCTAGCCAATTACATCTTAGAACAAGTGATAGCTTTGAAAGGAAAATAATAAGAAAAGCTTTTATAGTAGTAAACTACAACTGTGCTGTTTCTTTCTCTTCTCTCTGAATATCATGTTTAATTTCAGAGATCCTGAGAGGACTCTATCAGCAGATTGCTTTCACATCAACAATTTTGTTTCTCTTTTTTTTTTCACCCACCAAGTTTTGCTTCAGTGTTAAATTGAAGAGAACCAGGTCCTTAAATTGGTATCAAACTGGCACAGTACTTTTGTAATGTTTAACAACTGGAATAATTTTAAACTATGCGATTTGAATGGTTTCCATAACTTGAACCAAGTTTACTCAAAACAGCTTGATTTCCTTGAAATTTAGCTGGATTTTATTGAAGTTTATTGCTGTTCTATGGAGAACTTTTAACTATTTCAAACCGCACAATTTAATACTCCTAGAAGAATATAAATAGAGCTAACAGTAAAAACATTTTTAGCTGAAAAGATTTGTTATTTTTCATATCCCTCAGAGTCCAGTCCTACTCTTATCACAAATGAAGTAGTTGTTTAAGAAGTCTCATTACAACTTCCATTTTCAGTGAGAATTAATAGCAGTGATTTAGAGAGAATATAATTACATTCACAGCTTTAATCCTTTCTTATTTTAATAATTTTGTTATTGAAAATCCGGTATACAGTATTTTGTGTAAGTTTACTTGTTTAGTTAATTGATTATCATTCCAGTGGAATGCAATTCCCTGATGTGCAGGGAACAACAGAAAAATATTTATACATGCTACAGAACAGACAGGGAACACAGAAATATCCTGCACTGCTATAGCATTGCTGTCTAGAACATCTGGTCATCTCTTCTATCTAAACATTATCTTACACATCTGGATTGACTGGCTGTATATCCAAGCCCACCGTGTGCTACATACGTAAAATCATGACAGTTACTACTTGTTAGGAATCTAAAAGAGAAACAGAAGAGTGAATGAACTATTTTTCTTGTTGACCTTCATTTTTCAGGGAAATTGGTAAAAACTCCTCTTGCTGCTGCTCTAACTTTTCAGCTGATGAAGACAGTAATTAGTTCCAGTAGACAATTATTCTATCACTTTCTGCAACCATCAAGTTAACATGAAATAATGAAATTAGAAATTATCCTCTCTTCATTACTCTTGGAGGAAACTTAAACCTATCATGCTCCACCTTTGGAAAGCACAGGATTCTGCTTACAAGAAAGTCTGCCGCTTCATCCTATCATTTTTAGGGGACAGACACCAACAATGGTTATATAAGTGCTATGGATATTTTGCTTATATAAATAATTATTGACAGTTGCTGACAGCTTCAAGTTCTCAGCAAAATCTCTGTTTCTCAGATCTTTGGCTATACAGAAACTTACTGCCTAACAAAAATGGCACCAATTGACAGAAAATGTTAAGAAGGGGTAGTAAAGAACCTGTATCTTCAAGAGAACATGAGACCATGGCTGTGGGGACCAAAAAGTTGACATGTGATGTACAGCACCAATAATTCATTACAGGAATGTAATTAAGAAATCCCAGCTAAGTCTGCATCTGGATGCATTTTCCTGTATCCATGCTCTGATTCATCTCCCTCTAGGTGAAACATAAGTCGATGTGGCAGAGTGCCATGTGGACTATACATCAGCCATTATAGGAACTAGAGATTGATTATGGGTTCAAATTAAGATCTGTATGATGGAAAGACAGTTCTACGATACAAATTTAAATGAGCATAATATTTCTAAGTGAGATGAAAATGCAAGCAATGTTTTCATGCCAGCACTTGACACAAATTTTCTGTAGGAAAAAAGAACTTGTTTGGGGTATGTTGAGAATTCAGGTTTAATGAATTGTCTTTTGTATCAAACCTTGAATTTATCCAAACACATCAAGATTTTAGCAAAAGATTCACGGTCACAGACCCAACTGCATTTGCTGTGTATGTTCTAGTGCACATCAATTTATTCTCTTTAGAAGAACAATAGTATGTTGCTCTTTTGTAAAACAAGCTCATTAGAAGTGTTAGCAACTCCATTTTTCACACATAAATTAGTGAGAATTTTAAATCTGGCTTAAATATGGTGTACACACATGTTTCTGGGTGTAACCTAGGCTGTGATTGTTTCCAGAGCTGGCAAATGCTAGAAGAAACATACTGCAAACATTCATTTACAATTTCATTGACTTTGTAGATATAACTATTTTATTCACTTTCCATCAATATCCACTCTTACAAACAACTTTCCTGGCAAGAATGTTTTCTAGAGCACAGGGTTTTAGACAAAAAATATAGACTGTTAGCTACAAGCAGATTTTAAACCGGTAATCAAGAAGATATATGAACAAAAATGCACATACTAAGAGTCATAGCCCTCCAATCAGCAAACAAAAAAATCACCATGTGATTATTTCTTCAACCAGAATAGCTTGGATTATGAATTTTAGTTCTTCACAATGAACTATGGATGAGCTGCAGACCAAGAATTATAGAAATTAGTTGGCAAATCATTTCAAATAACAAATAAATTAGAGTGAATCATGATGCATTTGTGAAAATGTCACAATTACTATGCTAATAAGTTTAAATTTACATAGTGCCTTTCATCCGAATGGATCCTAATGATGTATAATCTCAACATCCGGAGGAGGCATGATGTGACAAAGGCTGAGAAAAAATGTCTAATATTACTTTGTTAATACACAGAAAATGATCCTTTATTTTTCAAGCTGTATTAATGTATCTAATTGCTATCAATAAAATAATCAAGTGCTTTTTGTTTATTTTTCAGTAGTCCTTGTTTCTTTCTTATTGTGGAGTTTTTTCAGTATTTTATTTTATTTTACTTCCCCATTTTAATAATTTATTTTTCTTTCATTCCTCACTGTATTTTCTTTTTTGGTTTGTTTCCTGCTACTTTTTTTTTTAATTTATTTTCCTGTGCTCATATATTTTTTTAAATTTGCTTTATGTTTCTTGTTTTCCATCTGTCACAGCAAATTCTTCTATAAGATGCCTTTTTCTCACTATAGGGTTTGTGTACTCCAAGCTAGGAAACAGGAGCATTCTCACACTGTGATTTTACTGTCTCTTAGCCATCTCACTGATATTTCTTACTGTCTTTTCCATCATTCCCACTCTTGGATACTCTGTCAGGATATTGTCTTCTCCTGGCCCAGAAATCCCTTCCCCTTGCATCCACACTCATCCAAATGTCTCCTATTATGCTTGCCCACAATGCAGCATAAAAATGTATGTAAGCTATATGCACGTGCTATATATACCTAAATAGCATATGTTTTACATATTGAACTTATGTGAGATCATATATTGACTCATAAGAGTGGTTCCCTTTAATTACAGTCCACACACATACCATATGTTATATATAAAAAACACATGCCAGACGATCTGTGTGTATGAAGCACTCATGCCTTTTCCACATGGGCAGGTCCTGGAGCTATCCTGATCTCCCAAAGTGGAGTCAGTATTACTTTCGCTTGTCATCCTCAGTATTCCAAACTACAGGGTTTTCTTGCTGACATGTTTACCTGCTTCTCAGGTTTGCCACTGTGTTGCTTCCTTTGCACCATGCTATTATGAACCCTAGTTTTTTACCAGTAATCTTTTTTTTGTAATTTGATTTACAGATTGTCCTTTTCAAAGCTTGTTGATAGATCTTTCTCTACATCACCCTTCCTCTTTTTCATACTTCAGGGACCTGCACTAGCTCTGCACCTCCCTGCCTTCTGTTCTCAGGAAACTGCTGTTTTGCAGATCTCATTTCTCAGTTATGAAGTCAAGGGACCTCCTTCCATCCACAACCTTTCAAAATCTCTTCTAATAACTACACAACTGAGATTGTATGTAGAGACAGCCTGATCCTTGATGAAGACAATTTCGTACCAGATTCTGGTAATAGCTGTTCACATTCCTTGTGACTGCAGCCAAGTAATATACTTATTTCCATTTTCATTTAGACATTTCCATTTTAATTTAGACATTTTTATTTCTATAAACAAGCTTAAGAACAAAATGAATGAACAATTAACATGCTAACATGTTGATGAAAATTGTCTTGAGTCTTATGTTAATAGTATACAGACTGATAAAACTATACCAAATAACAGAATTGCTAGAAAATTAATATCAAGGAAATATCAGTTTTATCAAGGAAAAATGGACATTTCTAGTGTGAATGGAAAACATTCCTCTCAAAACCAGTAGAGTTTTTTGAAGGAATTAACAATCACATATAGAATAATTGTCGTAGCTGATATCCCAGGAATCACCAAGCATGAAGATGAAGGAATGTCCAACTGATAAAATTTAGCTAGGTTTCCAAAAAATGAAAACTTCTCACCACAGGTTCTTAAGCAAGCTGACATGGTATAAGAAGTGCCCTCAAACAGATCAATGTCTAGATAAAGACAGTAAATTATATGATTCTATGATTCTACGAAACAAGAAAATATACAACAAAATAACAATCAGTTTTCTCATTGCAGGTCACCAGTGTGTGCCATGGGGATTTGTGTGAGGAGTTATGCACATTTAAAGATTAATGAAAGATCTAGAAAGACCAATCATATGCTGTGATGACAGATATTTGATAATATTCAACACTTCTGCAAAGATGTTGCAGAAGGCCTTCAGAAAGATGAAAGACAACCCCCAAAATTTACAAATAAATTTAAAAATGAAAAAGGAAATAAAACTTAAAATAAATAAACTTAAATATAAATAAACATCAAATTATGCAAATGGGGTCAATAGGCATCAAAATTGTCTTTTATAGCTCTGAAAAAGGTTTTGGTGTTAGCCTTTCAGAAACTTCAGCTCATTTCTCAGTAGAAAATGTTCAAAAAAAGAAAAAGAAAAGTATTGAAAACATAATCGAAGACAGTTTTATATAAAAATTAAAGAGATGACAGCTTCTCACATAGGTTGTATAGTTCTGGTCCCATCACCCTGGAGAGGCTAGAGAGGTGAACCTTTGCAAACCTTGTGAAGTTCAGCAGGGGTGAGTGCAAGGTCCTGCACTTGGGTTGGGGCAATTCTCTTTATCAATACAAGTTCTAGGGATGATGTGATAGAGTGCAATCCTGCAGAAAAGAACTTGGCAATATTGATGGACAAAAAGCTGGACATTACCCAATAACATGCACTCGCAGCCCAGAAGGCCAATCACATCCTGGGCTGCATCAAAAGAAGTGTGGCCAGTAGATCAAGAGAGGTGATTCTGCCCTTCTACTCTGCTGTGCTCTGGTGAGACCTCACCCAGAGTACTAGATCCAGAGCCCTCAACACAAGAAGTACATGAAACTCTTGGAGTAGGTCCGAGGAGTGCCACGAGGATGATCATAGGGCTGGAGCACCTCTCCTACGAAGACAGACTGAGAGAGTTGGGCTTGTTCAGCCTGGAGAAGAGAAAGCTCAGAGGAAACCTTATTGCAGCCTTCCAGTACCTGAAGGGTGCCTATAAGAAAGCTGGGAAGGGACTGTTTGTAAGGACATGTAGTGGTAGCACAACGGACAATGGTTTTAAACTACAGCAGGGTAGGTTTAGACATTAGGAAGAAGTTCTTTACTATGAGGGTGGTGAGACACTGGAACAGGTTGCCCAGAGTTGGTGGAGGCCCCATTCTTGGAGGCATCCAAGCTCTGAGAAACCTGACTAGTTAAAGGTGTGCCTGCTTACTGCAGGGGGGATTGCACTAGATGACCATTAAAGGTCCATTCCAACCTAATGAATCCTATGATTCTATGATCTCAAGAAAGGTATAAATAAGATATGAAGTTTTCAAGCTAAGGAGATCAAAGGGATGAAACTATAAAATGTCTGAGGACTCCTTATGGGGGGGAAAGCGATAATTGGAGTGGTTTTGTAAAGGTACTGGGGGGTGGAATGGGAAGTTCAAGAAAGCAGATATATCACTTGGCCATGTGCAAACACAAAGCACTGAGCTGGATAGACCTTTTGAAAACAGACTGCTCTTCTATTCTTATGAGTTGTAGAAAAGATTATCCTCTTGTGGCTAAGAGATGAAAAAACAAGTCTCTGATGACAGTGGTCTTATAAGTCAGAAATACTTTGTATTTTTTTTATAAATTTTATTTGAATGCTAGTCATTCACTAATGCATATGTGTGTTCAGCAGGTTCCACAGTCATATTTAAACAGTCTATTAAGGCAGACTAATATTCACAGAAACATGCTCCTCTTTGCCTATGTCTGCAGATGCGGTCCAAGCCTATCTGTCATGCCTGAGAGATGGGAAAAATTATTCGGGAAAGGTTTGTCTTAATTAATAAAGTTTTCTTCATTATATGTTGAAATACCTTGCAAATAATCTTTTAGAGTCAGAATAGTCCTTGGCAACTTTGAAACAATTTGGAATGAAAATTTCTTGATGCTGAGATGGTCTGGGAAAATTAGTGATTTAGGTGCCAAATGAGGGATGCAGTCTCTCAGTCATGTAATGTAAAGAACAGTGAGATTTTGTGTGTAACTCAATACAGGAAGAGTGTTTGCCACTTTAGATAATGTCCCCTATGATACTAGCCCCCTCAGAAATAAAATGATCACTGAAAAAAAGGTAAAGAATTTGTTGTTCATTTCGATTTTGGATTTAAGCCAGGCAGCTGTTAAGATCCTCCTGGGAATATGGAATGCTTTTCCCTAGCAAATAGTATTGTTTTATATTAGAGGATAAGTGGACCCAAAAGATGTTTTATATTAGATTGAGAGACCAATAAGTTAAAAGTAAATATTTAATCCATGACATAGAATGTCACACTCCTGGATTATGGAGTAACAGAAACACTGTGCTAAAAGACAGACAGTCTAAGCTAGAATTCTATTAAAAGGTTTGTACCATACAAACAACATGCTGTATTATTTTTTTAAGAAATGATTTACTGTGTTCCCATGGGTTAGCCTACATTTCAAGATTGTAGTGATGATAACATGCATGTTTTATGTCAAGAATGGTAATTGACCCTAATGAATTACGATGGGGAGGGGGATGTATTGTATTCCCATGAATGTATGTGTCATTCTCCATATTTTTTCAATAAAAATAGTTCTTAAGCAGCAAACCTTTCTCAAGAAAAACTGCTAGTTAGTGGCATTTATATCAGCATGAAACTCCCAAGGATATAAACGCTTGAAACACAGTACAGCTAGCAGCCTTTATGGCAAAAATCATCTCTGCTATTGCAGGGGCAAACAAGCAGTACATCAGTATGGCAACAGTTCTTTTTTATCCAACAATTTCACTGTGAACTGGTAAACTCTGTCCTATAAATAGGTGAAGTGAATTAAGTTCATTTTTGTGAAGCTGGGTGGTGACATATTTTCTTACAAAACAAGGACAACTTTCAGCATTCTGGTGGGCCAACCTGTAGCCACAGGTTCATAGTGAAAGCTATGAAATAGAAGACAAGGTCTGCCGTTAATCTACTAGTTTAGTTTTAGGCCATAAGAAGTCTGTGCTATGAGCAGACTCACTTGCTCTGTAATCAATATTGCCCTTACCTATGCATTTCTACAATGCCCAAAAGGCACCTCAGCACAAGTCTGCTCTAGTATACCTATTGTAATAAAGATGTTTCACTGCAAAAGCACTCCTTTTTAATCCATTGAACAGTATACTTTTTTTTTTTTTTGCTATTTGTGCAATATTTGTGAGGTCTTAATTACTTTTTTTTTTCAAACCCAGAATCATGCCCTAGGCTTCCTTATATAATCAATAAAGGATAGCCTCCTTGTATAACCATATTTCCCAGTTTGGCAGTCTTTGTACCTGAAGATGAGCTCAGTTCATCCTGCTTTTAATCACAAACATTTTATATCAGATGAACTTTGAACTCTCAGGAGTCCCTGAAGGATGTGGCTGAATGATATCCTGTGCTCTTGGGAAAACTGGTTTCTTCTCACCACATGGGAACACGTAAGTAAAGTATATTTATTGTCTATTTCAGTTATTGTCTCACAGTCCTAGCATTACCCTCAGTTGGAGGCTGATTGCTTGCAAGAACAGTTTGTTACCCTATTGTGGTACTATAGTCTAGAGGTACTGTTCTCCTGTTTCCTAATACCACTGCCGCCTCCAGGTCCACCCCAAGGTCGATCCAAGTAGTTCACCAGTCTTCTCGTGAGGCAGCTATTTCCTGATGAAGCAGCCCAGTGACCTCACCAGTATCTGAGGAGAGTAGCTCACTCCCATGTTAGGAAAGTTTGTTGTCGATGTTACAATAGAATTTTTTCAATCCTGCGCTGGGCAGCAAAGGTATAATGAAGAATAACTGTTGCAGTGGAGGACTTTGCCTTGCAAAATGAAAACACAGGGCTCTTAGCAAGACTCACACCTTCATACACCTGCATGAAAGCTGAAGAAAAGCAGAATGGCTCAGAAGCACGTTATCCTCACCAGGGCCAGTATTTTCTAAAGCATGTGAAGCTCCCAATAGACATAGGTGATCCTACCTGAGGACTCTATGGGATTTTGGTGTCATGGGGTATTTTCATAGAGAGAGGGATTGGCTCTGATGCGCTTGTTTATGCATGTGGTCCTCAATTTTATAGTCCAAAGGCCATGTGTCAGAATTTTAGGGGGATGGTTGACATAAATGCTGCGTAGGTGAACAATACACACAAACTCTTCCCTTTCTGTTGATATAAAGTTAGAAGCCATCAGATTTTTCCTTATTTCAAAAGGTAGAGAAGTCAGTGTTTTGGCGCCAAAGGATGGAGGTACAGTACCTAGTGATGATGAACATTTGGTATAAAAAAAAACCCCAAAAAAAGTATATGTTTTCAGTGACACAATCAATCTCTTTCTGCCTCCAACTAAAATGTGGTGACCAGATTTTCAGAATCTGCTCAGCTCTTTTGATAATCATGCCCATAAACACCGAAGACAATATTTCAAGAGCTTGTGCAAGCAAAAATAATCATTTAAGCATCATCTAAATTCCAGATTAGTAGAATAAGTCTAAATGGTCACTTTGTTGTCAGTACATGGCAAAAAAAGCTCCATAATGATAAAAATGCAAGAAAATTGCTTCCTTCTGCTAAACTTATTTTGGACCAAGAGCGAGTCTAATTTCAAGATGCTGTCACATCCTGGTTGGAGGTGGTTGTTTGTTGACAATGAAACTTGTTTCCTATTTCTTAATATGAACCAGAAAATTATCTGTGCACATTGAAACCAAAACTAAAACAGGCAATCTGCTAAAATAAGAAAAGCCTTTGTAGTATGGTTGCTGAGGTTTGGTTTGGTTTCATTTTTCCTTCCTTTTGCCTTCTTCCTTTTTGCTGATTCAATTGAAGCAGACTTCTGTTCATCGTCCAGGTTTGTGGAGAGAGGCACTATTTTCTGTGAGAACAGCTCATATCGTTAAAAAAGCAGAAGTGTTTGAGCACATAAGCTCTTCTTTTGTACTTCACTTAGCTGTCCTTTGAGGGCTAAACACATACAATGCAAGGACTTTCTGTTCGTTACTCTCCTGCTGTTCTGTGACACTGTTCTTTCTTGATTCATCTTCTGTCCACAGAACTACTTTTAAAACCTCAGTGCTAAGCAGCACCATCTCTCAGGGCATATTGCCAGCCAGACTCCTTAGGTGCTCCACTCACACTCTTAAATAGGCATAAATGCTAAGCTGATAAGGTGGGAGGGATTCTGATCTGGTTACTGAGGGTCTATTCCTCTTAAAGAGACGTTTGCAATCAACTGTCAAACTTTGCAGAGGGTTTTTGTTTGGAATGAGATTGATTTCATGCCTGCGCAATGCCATTCCTAAATGCTGAAAAGGAAAAAAACAAACACGGCAAACCCAGTGGTTTCATTCTCATGGTAAGAACTGTGAAATTATATAACAGACTAAGTGTGGGGGTCCTGTAACCAGACATCCCAACTGGTGTTCCAGGTATTTCTATTTTCCAATTTATTTTTTTTTTTAATAGCGTTATATCCATCTGTCCTGAGAAAAATCTGATGAGAATTTTTCTTGGTTAGCTTCATATCTCTAGGAGAAAACCTGAACAGCTAGGCTAGGTTTTTTTTTTTTTTGTGTGGGCTAGGCTTGTCTGGGCATTTGGTTCACATATGTCTCATAAACAGCCCCACCCCCACCTTCCTCCCTGTTTCCTGACATACTTTACTGTTGCATCTTTTCAGTGGGAGTGTCTGCTCTCCCAACTGATGGTTGACTTCTCAGCTGAGAATCAGCATAGCTAAGAGTATAGTATTGGAAAATTTGCTATGTGGATTGCCACACTGTTCAGTCATAAGTAGTATCAGGGAAAAGATGTTGCTTTTTTAAAAGAAACATTGTACAGGGTACTAGCAACCTTAATGTAAAGACACCTATAAATACACTGCCAATCCATACTTCCACTTTAATAGATCATCCCTAAAAAGGGATGCAGGTTACATCTTTGTATCCCTCCCCCCAGCTACCATTTTATGCCTCTTCAGGAGTAAAAAAAGGAGTTACAAAAAGAGCTTACTTCAGAGAAAGGGAACATATTGGGCATTACAGCTCTGTCTTGCCTTCCTGATGGTAGCAATTAGGATGAACACACATGAGAAGAACATTGGGGTAGGACCCCAAAATGCACAAGTATAACATAAATGCTCCAGAGTCCTAGAAGCATTCTCAGCATAAACTGCCTGTTAGTCTGAGTCACAGCTGTGTCATCCTTCTTCCTTTTTTTGATGAGGGTCCAGCCACAATGAATGATCTTGGCTGATAGTGTGAGAGAGGAAAGGAGGAACGGGACCTGGCAAAAGCCATAATTGACTGTTTTCTGTCACGCATAGATTAGTCAATTAGTAAGAGGAATTATATTGTGCTGCCCCTGAGAGTAACATACATCTGCAAATGTCAAAAGGGATTCTGTGTGCTTCTAGACTTTATTTTGCATCCATTACTTTTAACACAAGTTTACTTTCCCTGTGCAATAACAGGGTTTTTATGCTGTCATGGAGTTTTTCTTTGGTAACATAAGCTGTTCTTAAAGACCCAGGGGCATGTTTTGGCCTGTTTTTTTAATGGTGGAAAAAAGCAGCTAGGGAAGGTTCTGAGTTTTATAACCCTACTTCCAGGCAGGCATCTTCATTAGCATATACGGAGCTGTTTATCTAAGAAATCCTGTGCTGGCCTGGAGGGCAGAGGTTGTTTGCACTGAAGAAATATCTTGTTTGGGATCTCAGAAAGTGTTTGGGCTAATAAAAGAAACTGTGGCTCTTAACCTGGAAGATGAGTGAAATAAGTACACTTCCTTGGAAGTATGAAGAAGGTGGGCTGTCCTCACCTAAAAACAGCACTTCCCTCTGAATATTGCGGAAGTAGAATTAAAAAGGATAAATGTTTGCAGTGCTCATGGGTGGAAAGTACAGAAGTTTGACTACCTGTGTTATTTTGGAGAAAGCTTTTCCTCCTTACTTAGCTGCTCTTCACCCCTGTCCCTCAGATGCCATGCAGACAATAAGCATTGCAGAGCAGCACAGAAGAAGGTTACACAGCTCTCAATCCTCAAATATGAAGTTCTCAGTTGAGTGAGGGAAACAGGTGGTATTTCAACATGTCATCCTTCCAGGCTCTTGCCATCGAGCAGAGCATCACACAAGATGCTTTTCACTGAAAAGCCTCTCAGTCTCTTACTTACAGTCTTCTCTTTCGTTCTGAAGAGGACTGTATTTGGTGTATATAGTGCAAAGGTAACTCGTGAAATGCAAAGTACAAACCAGTACCTAGTACTCGAATTAAGTGAAACTCCAAATTGCTTGTTAGGGAATAGTTGCTTGTGGTGTGAGTAAACATTGCATGGTGAACAAAAGTTTCAGGCCAGTGAAAGGTCTCATACATGACCTTAAATACCTTCCTTTCTGCATGTTTTCTATTTATGACAATGGGCATGCATGTATCCAAATTTCAACATACAATGTTTCACATTTTTTCACAAATTTTTGCCTCTTCCACACCCAAGTTGTCCAGAGGGGCTGAATTTGGTGAACTCTGTACCAGCGACTCAATACCATAAAAGAAGATAATCTCTGTATCACTCTACTTGGTACTAACCTGAGTCTTCTGCAGTATATAATGGGGTTAGAGGCACTTGAAGAAATTTGCTCTTCCAGTTTTCTTAACACTGGTATTAGTCAGCTTCACTTAAAGCTGAAGAGTTCCAGAAGGCCTGGGAGGACCCTTGATGAAATCTACCCTTAGGGAATACTGTCTACTAATTAAGGTCTGTACTCACAGGATGTTTACAAAGAAAAAAAAGTGTATAGAGCTTGGAATGGGAGAAGCTGACAAGAATTTCAGGAAAACTGATAAAAAATACTGCAAATAGCTAGAGAAAAAAGGCAAAGCTCTGTAATTTAATTCATATATTCTTAATACTTGAAAAAAATCAGATAAATGTCCTGGTTTCAGTCAGGATAGAGTTAATTTCATTTGTAGCAGCTGATGGAATGCTGTGTTTGGGAGTTAAAATGAAAGCAGTGCTGATAACACCCTGATGTTCTTAGTTGCAGTCAGACAGTCAAGGACTTTCTTAGCTTCTTCTATTTCTCTATTCTTGAGAAAGGAGGGGCGAAGCCAGGACAGGTGACCCAGATGGGCCAAAGAGAGTATTCCATGCCAATTACGTCCTGCCTAGGAAAAACGGGGGACTGTTGGGAAGAAGAAGAGGGGCGGTTTCGGGACGCGTGCTTCCTCTCGGGACGCGTGCTTCTTGGGGGACGGTCGGGTTCCGGGACAGCTCTGGGTGGTACGGCCTGAGTTGTGTGGTTCGGTGAGAAACTGCATTGTGTATCAATAGTTTCATATTCTTTTGCTCTAAAGTCCTGTTAACATTGTTATATTTTATCTTTCTGTTATCTTAGTAAACTATCCTTATCCCAACCCACGGGCCTCTTAGTTTCTTGGTTTTGGAGTTATTTGCCCCTTCCTTTTCCCTTCCCTTGTTTCCCTTTCCCCTTTTCCCTCTTCCCCTGCTCTTTTACTTTAAGAAGCAGGCAGCTGCGTGGATCTCAACCCACAGCCGGGGTGAAACCACGACAGTCTTTTTGGCGCCCAACGTGGGGCACGACAGGTTGGGATAACGGTAGCTCTGACCCTATTGTAATTAAGACAAAATTGTGATAAGTATTGTTGTTTAAGCAGTCTCCGATCACGATGCTGTGGTATTTATTCACTTGGCTGTGGTCACAGCTGTGGCCGCGAAAGTACCGTACGCTGTGTACAATCCTGGCAGGATTTTTTACCATGTCGAGGCTGCGTCTCCTGGTCTGGTTCTTGTCTTCTGTGATGACAATCTATGATACAGTAATATTGAGGATCGTGAACTTGTGCTGGTATTTGTATGAGAGCTTGCTGCCCTGTCCATTCTTTGGACAGGAAGAGTTTAGTAACGGCAGCTGGTATGGTGGGAGTTCTGCTTTCTTTTCCTTTGGGCTAAATACAACAGCTCTGCTAGCAGTCTTTAAAAACTTTCAATATCCCTGGGATATTCAAACTAGCATTTTGCTGTTTTTCGGTTTGGTGCAGATGGTTCAGTTGTTGTCAAATATTAAGCAGAGGTTTATGAATACCACTCAAGATTTTTCTGTGAGGCCAATTATACTCCAACAGAAAAGGAAATACTGGCCGCCTATGAAGGGGTTCGAGCCGCTTCAGAAGTGATTGGAACTGAAGCTCAGCTCCTCCTGGCACCCCGACTGCCGGTGCTGGGCTGGATGTTCAAAGGGAAGGTCCCTTCTACACATCATGCCACTGATGCTACGTGGAGCAAGTGGGTTGCACTAATTACTCAGCGGGCTCGAATAGGAAACCCTAATCGCCCAGGAATCGTGGAAGTGATCACAGACTGGCCAGAAGGCAAAGATTTTGGGATGTCACCAGAGGATGAGGAGGTGACACGCGCTGAAGAAGCACCACCTTACAACAAACTGCCAGAGAATGAGAAGCGATATGCCCTGTTCACCGATGGCTCCTGTCGCATTGTGGGAAAGCACCGAAGATGGAAAGCTGCTGTATGGAGTCCTACAAGACAAGTAGCAGAAGCCACTGAAGGAAAAGGTGAATCAAGCCAATTTGCTGAGGTGAAGGCCATCCAGTTAGCTTTGGACATTGCTGAGAGAGAAAAGTGGCCAATGCTGTACCTTTATACTGATTCATGGATGGTAGCTAATGCCCTGTGGGGTTGGTTGCAACAGTGGAAAAAGAACAACTGGCAGCGTAGAGGCAAACCCATATGGGCTGCTGACTTATGGCAAGACATTGCTGCCCGATTAGAGAAGCTTGTTGTAAAGGTACGTCATGTTGATGCCCATGTACCTAAGAGTCGAGCCATGGAGGAACATCAAAACAACCATCAGGTAGATAAGGCTGCTAGGATTGAAGTGGCTCAGGTAGATCTAGACTGGCAACATAAAGGTGAATTATTCCTAGCTCGATGGGCTCATGATTCCTCAGGTCATCAAGGGAGAGATGCAACATATAGATGGGCTCGAGATCGAGGGGTGGACTTAACCATGGATGCTATTGCACAAGTTATCCATGAATGTGAGACGTGTGCCGCAATTAAGCAAGCGAAGCGGTTGAAGCCGCTTTGGTATGGAGGACGGTGGATGAAATATAAATATGGGGAGGCCTGGCAGATCGATTACATCACCCTCCCACAAACCCGCCATGGCAAACGCTACGTGCTTACCATGGTGGAGGCAACCACCGGCTGGCTAGAAACATATCCTGTATCGCATGCTACTGCCCGGAGTACAATCCTGGGCCTTGAAACGCAAGTCCTATGGCGACACGGTACCCCAGAAAGAATCGAGTCAGACAATGGGACTCATTTCCGAAATGCTCTCATAGACAACTGGGCCAAAGAGCATGGCATTGAATGGGTGTACCACATTCCTTATCATGCACCAGCCTCTGGGAAAATTGAACGATATAATGGACTCTTAAAGACTACCCTAAAAGCAATGGGTGGTGGAACATTCAAACACTGGGATACACATTTGGCCAAAGCCACGTGGTTAGTTAACTCTAGGGGTTCTACCAATCGGGCTGGCCCTGCCCAGTCAAAATTTCCACGTACTGTAGAAGGAGACAGAGTCCCAGTGGTGCATATGAAGAGTATATTAGGGAAGACGGTTTGGGTCATCCCTGCTTCAGGTAAAGGTAAACCTATGTCGGGAATTGTTTTTGCTCAAGGACCTGGTTGTACTTGGTGGGTAATGCAGAAGGATGGAGAAGTTCGATGTGTACCTCAAAGGGATTTGATTTTAGGTGAGAATAGCCAATGTAATTAGTAAGGTAGAAAATTGTATTATAATAAGTGCTAAATAACTCATTACTGTATATTCATTATTATTATAATTGCTGTATGTTGTTGTTTGTTGTGCCAATGGAGTTACAGCTGGAATCATACACGACAATGAAGGAAGACTGCCACGATGATGGGACCAAGACCTGCCATCACAAGAACTTTTTCCTCTTCCCCTTTGAAAATGAACACTTTTGATTCACAGACTATGACCATGGACCATGTCAGATGCATCGGTTGAGCGCCCGAGATGCAGCATGCAACGATCCAATGGCGAGACCATGAGAGACTGTTACAACGAATGAAGCCTGAAAATCATGAACTAAATCATTTACTCAACAAAACTCAGATGAATGGTCTATAGACTAAGGGAATAATACATATATGTGTGTCTGAAACATTGGTTGTACCCAAAAGAAATGGTTGGACCTGGTCATGACGTAAATGGTATGGAATAAGGGGTGGAATGTCCTGGTTTCAGTCAGGATAGAGTTAATTTCATTTGTAGCAGCTGATGGAATGCTGTGTTTGGGAGTTAAAATGAAAGCAGTGCTGATAACACCCTGATGTTCTTAGTTGCAGTCAGACAGTCAAGGACTTTCTTAGCTTCTTCTATTTCTCTATTCTTGAGAAAGGAGGGGCGAAGCCAGGACAGGTGACCCAGATGGGCCAAAGAGAGTATTCCATGCCAATTACGTCCTGCCTAGGAAAAACGGGGGACTGTTGGGAAGAAGAAGAGGGGCGGTTTCGGGACGCGTGCTTCCTCTCGGGACGCGTGCTTCTTGGGGGACGGTCGGGTTCCGGGACAGCTCTGGGTGGTACGGCCTGAGTTGTGTGGTTCGGTGAGAAACTGCATTGTGTATCAATAGTTTCATATTCTTTTGCTCTAAAGTCCTGTTAACATTGTTATATTTTATCTTTCTGTTATCTTAGTAAACTATCCTTATCCCAACCCACGGGCCTCTTAGTTTCTTGGTTTTGGAGTTATTTGCCCCTTCCTTTTCCCTTCCCTTGTTTCCCTTTCCCCTTTTCCCTCTTCCCCTGCTCTTTTACTTTAAGAAGCAGGCAGCTGCGTGGATCTCAACCCACAGCCGGGGTGAAACCACGACAATAAAAAAGTTATTTTTCTTACTTTGAAGAAAGAGGGGGAAAAACAGTTGTAATGGGGAAAGAAGTATTTATTTCTATATGTCCACTTTAAAATGAGGTATTAAGTATCCTTGAATATAAACTTACTTACAGGAAAGTAGCAGTGAATTGTTGTTGTTGTGGGAATAATCAGGCTTTAGAATGAAAAAGAAATGATTTACCAGCTTCTTGAACTTAAAGTTTTCTCCATGGCAAAAGAGTTGTAAGAGAGTAATACTGATTAACAGAAATCCTCCAAGAAGTGACAACATAGAAAATTCAAGAGATCTTCGTCTGGCTTTGGAGTGCCTGGACTCTCTGTGGAGGGTACAGCATACCACATTGGACAGAAAATAATGCAGTATGTCTCTGCAGGCAGCTAGCTAGCCACTTGTACTACCCATGGAGAAATGAAATCTGGATTAAGATTTCTTAACCCTTTGGTTCATTAATTCATTTCATAAGGTGGATTGTGGAAGAGGATGAGAACCAAGAGTGGGCATGAGTACTGCAACTGTAATTAGAGCATTAGGTGTGACACATGTGGGGTTATGGAGTAAGTTTGCATGGAAAAAGACATAATTAATTCAAAGGTAGAGTTTTAAAAAAAATTAAAGATGAATCAGGGTTTAGCATACCTCAGCCCACAAATACCTTAAATTTTGCCAGCTGGGACTTTTTTTGCTTATCTAAAAGAAATCCTAAGGATGAAAGCAGAGTGGCAAAAAGCCCTGTAACCTTGTCTGATTGAATAAACCTGGTCCTGAAATCCTCAAGTAATTTCTTCCTCAGTCCATTGGCCAAGTCTGGACACTGTGGATGACTGAAAGGTTTTTCTGAGTGCAGAGGTCAGTATTAGTAGCTTCAGCGGCGGCTAAGGTACCAGTAACAAGGTAGGATCTCTTCCTATTAGCATGTCCTGTTTATAATCAGAAATTCCTATCTGCACCTTACTCTGCTTAGAAGGGATTTCCTTAACGGGGATGGGCTGTGTTACTCCTACATGCCCTGTTATTTTGTGTTCCTCTGGCAATGAGATGCCAGAGCTTCAGAGGGTGTTGTTATGCAATACAATTGCCTTTCTAAAAAGTGACATGTCAGGGGATATTTAAAGAATGGTTCACAGGGATTTAACTGAAGGTTTCCTACTGATGTTAGTTTACCCCCTGCGAGTCTGACAGGGTAGATTAGGCTACATTGGGGAAAATAACATTCGTGCTCAGTCGGTCACAAAAGACCACTGCTATTGTGTCACACTCTTGAGAGAAGACTGGGCTATTGCAGTCCCAGTTTTGTTGACTTGAAACTTGTTAAGCCAGTTTTATATTCATTGAAGGAGTGCTTGTGGTAATAAGAAACTTAACTGAAGCTCTGTGGTCCTGTAGCTAGGGCTCACAGAGGAGCTAAAGCAGATCTCTCCAGCTTAGTGCAGATGGGCTGTGGTTTTTTTTCACCCAGATTTTATTTGCTAAAGAGAAAATCCTGTTTAATCAGTTTAGAGAGTTGTCCTGCTGTGTTCACAGAGAGCATGATGGTTTGGGCTAAGTCCATCAGTTCTTCCTTCTCAAGCACTCTGGACATCTTTATCAAGTCCCAGAGGTGGTTAGTCCCTAGAGGGTTGTGGATTTCTGATTTATTCTTCCTACCTGCCTGATTCATCCTTCCATACTTCTTTTCTTAGCACTCATCCATTTGCTTTGCTTCTGCTGTCAGACACTAAAGAGTTAAAACTGTTTGAATCCACTGCAGCCTCTCTTCCCAGTGATGGGGGGAAAATAAATGTTCTGTTTCTTTACTTTAGTTGAGATATGTCACAAAGGTTGCAGAAAAATATAGTAAGTGACAGTATCTTTCATGTTATTCTGTCATTTTCCTGAAATGAGAAAATTTCAAGCGCTTATGAGTTAGGAACACTGACTCGTTACCAACAGAAACAAACAATTCCAAATGTCTGAATAAAAAGAAAAAAAAACCAACCCCACACTGTGGCTGCTACTGTCAAACAGCAGAAAATAACCTGCTGATAATATGTCTGTATGGCCTGACTTCCTGAAAGGCAATACAGTAAATCTTCTTAGAGTAAATAGAGACTGTAGTTTTCTTCTTGCTGTAAAATTTAAAAAAAGACATGAAAAAATTGCACAATGTTATTGTGTCACCATGGACTCTATATACGTAAAAAAAAAAAGAAATTAAGATCAAATGCAAAACAGACAATATATACCTTAAAGAAAACAGAATACGTAGCTTTTATGTATGTCTGGAAATTCATGCTCTGTTGCTTCTCTGTAGTTTACTATGCTGTGGCTAAGTACTGCAAAACATTCCCATGTATGGCTTAATAAGTAAGCAAACAGTAATGACAAAGCTAACTTAGCTTTATTTTTGGGATAACCAGACAGAATGAATACTGCACTTGGAATCACTGTATCTGAAATGGAAACAAATTGACTCCCTTGCAGAAATAATTTGAAGTTGATAATTTATATAACTGCATGGTTTTTTTGTGTTCTCTGAAATAACTGTGTTCAGGTCAGGATTCCTTGTTTCCTTGAGTGTACTCTGCCATTTTTCCATATTGATTGCCTGAAGGCATTAATCATAAACCATATAATGTGAGTAGTTGATCTGCAAACAGCCAAAGTTTATATTGTGTTGCTTGGTTGTAGCTAGTCAGAAACTCACATGTAATTTCTATTTCCAGATGGAATGACCACACATGCTCTGCCAGAGCGAATATTTGCATGGGTGAATTGAAAATCCCATTTCTGTGTATACTGACTTGAAATTCACTTCCACACTTGTGCTGGAAAAATTGGATTGCTGAGAAGGTGAACACAATGGGAAATTAATTTAAAAACTGAATGAAGCTCTTCGCCTTGTTCTAGAACCGACATTGCAAAAAGAATTTTAAGAGAAGGATAATAAATATAAGTCTGTTTACTTTTGAGTGGTGATGAACTACTCTGAAGTACACACTTCTCAGTGTGTTTTTATGGGATCAATTAGATTTCTACAGATTTAATTCTTTACTCTTGATTTTGAAGAATTTTAAAAGCATTCTTGGCTACCTCTGTAGATATGCTCTCATATGTTCCTTCTGACTTCCTGCTACATAGCAGAACTCCTGCTCGTGTAGCAGGAAGCCCAACCAGGTGCAGGGAAGCATAATGTACTTGCAAAATTGCGGCCTTGCCTTACTGATCTGAATGTTTTATATACTAGGGGTTTTATCTTTAGCTATCTTCGTTCACTCTTCCGTGAGTTTAAACTAGAGCTTTTAATAAATAGTCCCTGCTGCATTTTCAAAACCATCCTTCATTGATTTGAAAATCAATAAACCATATCTAACAAATCTGACCTACTAATGAATAAGGATTTGCTCAAACTACTGTTTAAAGCCATGGAAATTTTATATTGAGCCCAGGAGTGATTATTTAAATGTTGGTTAGTTAACAGGTCATATTCTTTAGAATGGCACTATTAATTTCAACAGCACTATTGATTTCTTTCCTATCAAATCCGAATTGATAGCCAGTTCCCAGGCCAGTGCTGGTGGTGTCTCAATTGATCCAGCAACTTTGTTTGGCAAAAATATTGTGAAAAATGTGTGCTGTTAGTGTGCAGTAGTTCCTGTTTCAATGTCAATTTTTGTTTCACTCCAAAAATCCCAAATCAGATACAGGATATGAAAATTCAGATTAAGGGCTCAAATGGAAATTATATTTTTGTCCTAAATAATATGTGTGAGATATATGCCATGATGTCCAGAAGAAAACTCCAAGAGTTTTTTGAAAATTGAGCCAGAAATCTTTGAAGAGTATAGTCTGAATGAAAACCGAAAGACATCCTATGTGCTGTTCACTTGAACTTAGTTTTGACTGAAATGAAGCCATCCAGAGCAACTGGTTTAGTTACTCATATTCCTTTCCACTCCCTTTCTACTTTCCATACAAATTGTCAAGCCCATACACTCCAGAGATAGAAAAAAGTTGCTATGTAGGAAATCTGGATTTATTTTTAAATGTTTCAAGGAAATATAATAGATTACTCAAGAGGAGAGGCTTCAAAGTCACAGGAAAGTAAAGTGTTAAAGGAACCCAAATGCTGTTGTGCACACCTGGCTCAGAAGTGTAGGCAGCATGAAGTATAAATTTCAGTGTAAGTTAAATACACAGATTTTCAGTGATTCTCTGAAGGCAAATCAGTCCAGTGATCCATATTTTGTGAGTCAGTCTGTGGTTCTTCGCTTCCTTTTACGTATCTGTTCAGCAATGTCAGTACTTATATCTGTGGCACAGGTAAACCTCCACCGGCTGCTGGGCTTGGATTTTGTGTTTCCAAATATCTGGTAATTGTGTGCTTTGTTTTTTTCTCTGCTCTGAGGAAAGTATCTTTCATGACTATCTCTGAAAGCCTTCCAAAAAATAAGAAGGATGTTACCCTTCATAACAAGGGTATCTCTCAGCCCACTGTAATTAGTATTCTCATTTCTTCTCCCTGTCTTCCCTGTGTATCAACACAGACAAGTACACCCTTTACTGTCCTATTTTAGCTTTCTGGGTATCTATGACAGTGAAGGGAGATTTAAACTATTAAAGTGTCAGGTCTCTCAGGTCCTGACTATAGATGTTCTTTGAATTCACATTGCTCTTTCTCTGTCTGCTTCTGCTGCAGCCATTGCCTTCATTTTGATCCTGCAACTTGGGAACAGCCACACTGGAATTTAAGGTAACCATCTCTTTTACATTAATGGTCATTATAGCCTTATGCACTAACCTTTCTTATTTGCCTTTGAGCTCAATAATGTTCCATACATTGGAAAAACTGGAGTTAAGCAGTGGTGAATCAGGCTTTATCTATCACACTGATTCTTAGAAAACTCGGCATGTACTTTGAAAGTATAAGGTTAGGGGATGGCAGTCACATAGCAATTGACCCATGCTTAGAAACACTGGAGGAAATGTCAGTCATACAGTGGAATTTGGAAGTAGTGATCAATAATTTATACTAGTGATCACTCGGCCCTTATCTAATAACCCACTCTGTACTTTCCACAATATAATTTCATTTGGTGTTAGTGATCACTGCTTTTCCACTTATAGTGATCTGATTAGACTTTGAAATATTTCCATTTTTCAAGATATAGCACATCTTCTGCAACTCTATGTAACATATATTCAGGTAGAATTTGATTAGACTGGGCAATTTACTTGTGATTCATGCCTAGTTTAAGATACTGAAGCAGGCAGGAAGGCGCCAGTACAATTTTGAGCCATCCAGGGCACCAGTTAAAGAGCCTTTCTACGTCCTTCATACATAATGAACATTTTAGTTACTTTCAAAATCACATCAGGTTTGCTGACTGTAAAAACAAAACTCAAACCAACTTGTCAGGAGCCCTTGCACATACAGTTTTCCCCTCTTGTCAGAAATCTACTGTGCAGGAGAAACCTGCACAGATTACTGTACCAGGAAGAAGTTCTATAAAACTACTTTGGGTGCTGGGGCTGGGAAAGTTTATGTGTTTGAGCAATGGACACAGAAGAAATTAGCACTGACATAGGCAGGTATCACCTTTTTTAAATAGAACATAGTTTAAAAATGTTATTTGTTACTGGCCTAACAAAACATATATATATATATACACACACACTTATATAGGTATATATGCATATATTTTGCATGTTTACTGCTGTGTATTTCTACAATTGTATATAGTGGGTATACACCTATACAGAAATATGTATTGTGGGTGTGAATTTGTATACTTACTCCTATACCTATCTATATGACATATACACATACAAGTCAGTGCAAGAGGATGCTGAGCCAAACTGGGACTAGGGATAGAGAAGAATGAACCACTCTGGCTATGGAAATGACCTCCAGGCTGAAATTATGGCCAAAGAAGGTTGAGGGTTGTACAGGCAGCAGTGTCCAAAAGGTATTGTTCTCACATAACAACTACTTCCATCTGGCTGTTTGGATCTCTTCATGGTTAACATTTCAGCCATCCCTAAAGTTAAGGTTTGAGCCATGAGAACAGAAGGGTAAATGTTAGCATTGGAAAGGTCCAGCATAAAATATAAATACAGTTAGGTTTAGCCCAGAGACTAACAGGAATTTGGGGTTTATGCTGCCAGGAGTTATCCCTGAGTACAGCAGGGTCAACAGTCTCCAGCAGGTACCAACATGGGCCATCTTTTTAGTTTTATCGTAAGACCTCTCAGTCTTTGATCTGCACTAAGGAATCAGCTCCTGTCTTGCATAGCTACAGGAATTCGACCTTAGGATGGGTTCAGTGAGGAAACCTCAGCCCACCTGCTTTACTTTGCCCAGAGGGCTCAGGCGGACAGTATAAATAAGTTGCTAGCATTAAAGTGACCTATGATGACCTGAATACTTACTTTAAAATCAGATGGAGTGCCACTTTAATGACTATGTCACCACAGTCATCTCAGACCTTTCCCCTTGTCTTTATATTTATTAGACTGGAGTGGTATTTGCTATACAAAGGTTGGAAGTAAACTCTGTTTCCACAACTACTGAAAACAAACTTCCTCACAATGTCCTGATCAGTTTGTTTCTCTCATATATGGCACTTCATCTGTCTCTTTCCCTGGACTAAGTCTTGATATTCAGTTTCATTGGTTATAGAGCAGCCCCCAGAGTGGACTGGGACATAGAACCTATTTCTGGGACTTAACCCTATTTTTTTCATGGAATAGGTGAAAAGTAATTTACCAAAGCTTATGGAAGTATATAGCTTAGTACATTCATATACATATTCTCTAAACATTGCTTTCGTTCTGATTCAACAATTTTAACAGATGGTCTCTGTTTTTAAAAGGTACATTTCAACATTATAGTTTATACCCAAAATTAATTGCTGTCGTATCTAAGGTGGCCTATCATGAAGATGAAGAACCTCTGTGGTGTTTTGAAGGTCCCTGAATTTTGAATCTTGGGTATTTTCCTGCAGCTTTTCCATGTGAAGTCAGTCAAGAAAGTAACAAAATGAATTAATTATTTATTATGCCTCATCAGTCTTTCTGTAGTGTGTACATGCAGAGCCCTTTTAGTAATACTTCCAGAACCCAATAAGAAGTAAATAATTTGATGAAAGTAAGATATTATGTTCTTATTCCATTGGTTTGGTTTCGTTGCTAAGGCATTGTGTGTAGTTTTGCTGGTACTGATCATGTCCATATTACACAGACAGAACTGTGTGGCCAGAGGGAGATGTTATCTACCACATATTATCTATCATGGGTTACCTATTGCAGTCTACCAAGCTGTTATGTTTTGTTGAAGTATTCTAAGAATTATTTTGTCTTCACTACAGTTATCCCTCTGGACATACCACCAAAAATCTCTCACTTTGCCCTGGGTTTGATTAACTCTTTACCCTTTACTCCCAGTTTAATTATCTAAACCTGTATCAAAACCAATAAGAATTACAGAGTGGAGTGCAGGTATTATTAAATGATGCCTCTTTTGCCTCAGTCATTTAAAGCCTTTAAATTACAGAAGAAATATGTACAAGAACCATGTATAAAGTACACATTTTTGCTAATATTACAATTGTAAAGTATAATTAATATTATAGCGTAGGAACCTTTTGCCTATGTTTAATTTAAATGGAACGACTAATATTCCAAAAGAACAGAACTTCTTGCATTAGCAATCTGGGTATTCACAAAATTCCCACAAAGATACATTTGAAACTGTTTTTCCATTGATTTTATCTTGGGATTTTGATATTGGTAGGTTGGAAAAGCTTCATATTCTTATGTTAACTAGACCCTGAAATCATGTCAGCAGTGACCTAAAGAGGGATCCTCATGTTTTCTAAGTCAATCAATGTTTCAACTAGAAAACAAACAAGCAAACAAAAGCTTCATGAGCAGTGTAGGAAGTTATCAACCAAATAAATGTAAATGAGCTACAAAGGACAGGCCCCTTTACCATGGTTTAGTCACTTTCTTTTTATTGCACTAATGGAGACCTGAAAACGGTTGCTAATCTGTTGCACTACAGACACACCTAAAGACTGCAAGAAAAATCTGTAAGAAAGAAAACACTGGAGTAGATAAACTGGTTTGCCTGCGGGTGAACGACAGGTCCCATAATGAACATTGGGTTTCCCATCCCAGTACCCCTCCAGAGTTCATAGTCTGTTAGGTCTTTCATCCCTCACACTCTGTTAAAGTAAAAGCAGATTGAGAGGTGACTTGATTATAGTGTAGATAGGAGTAACTTCACAGGGAGAAAACACTGGCTACTGAAGTGTTCTTTAATCTAGAAGACAAAGGCATTACAAAGTATAATAGCTGGAAGCTGAAGTCAGATAATTGCAAATGAGAAATAAAGTAAGCATCTTTACAGAGAAGGTGATTAAGCAGCAGAGGAAAAACATATAAGAAGAATTCGCAACTTTCCCATCAATTAAAGGTTTCCATAGCATTTTCAGATGAAATGAAAAACAAATTTTCAAAAGAAAATCTTTCTCTGGAAACATATGTTTGTTTTTGATGAAAGCAGAATCTTTCATCTGTGAAATTTTTTGTTTACAGTTGTTTAGAGTTTCTTTCTACCAGCTGTTATGTTGGATTATGAAAAAATAGATAATATTGCAACTGTGTTATGTATTTTATTTATTCATATAGAAGAGGGCCTCCTGGACTTATGCAATTATGTCAGAAACCCATTTTAAGAATGAAACCTTCAACAAAACATAAGCTTCCAGCCTTTTGGCTTGATAGGAAGCTACAAAAATGCCTCAGTATATCTCAAAATCTCAGAAACGAAAAAACAAAGAGTAAGAAAGACAAATTAATGTTATCTACATTAAAGATTTGTTGAATAATTGTAATAGAAAGGAAGATGGATTTCAGGTGAAAGAAATAAGTTGAGGTGTCTGAAAGTATTTGAAATTATTTCTGTTTGGAATTTTGATGCGACCATTTTTGTTTTTTAAAGGAAAATGACCAAATACCCCATTTCCAAATAATGAAGATCCTCAGAATGCCTACTGTTAGGAAAAATCTGAATTATTGTAAACTTACAAAAAGATATACATATGTTTTTCCATGCCTTTCCACTGTGGTTTAAAATTTTTGTTCTACCATCAGAAAATAGCAGCTTTGATCCTTCTGAGGAAGTTTTCACCTTCTGGATTCTAAGACAGGATATATCTTAAATACCACTAATGAAGGGTTTGCAGCATCAGATGGGCATAAGTCTTGCTTTTTTCTATTTTAACATTTATATTTTTCACTTGACTCCATTCTGTGGAAGATCAGCCTAAGATCAGTCACAGAAAAAGCCTGAAATGCTCCAATTAGCTTCTGTTATACCAAGAAAAAGTTGGTCTCAGATTTGACTGCTTCAGTGGCTCAGATAAACACAAACCGACGTAGTACAGTGTCCTGAATGAAAGTGTGAACCCCATCCCCAGCTGTTAAAATGCCACAGCTCCATTATTTTTCTTTTGTGCAATGCTGGGAGAGGCTGGGAAACTGGAGATGGGGGGAGGGGAATGGCTCTATGGTGCTGTTGCTTCCATTGATATCCTGTGTTGACTTATCTCAGTTGTCCAAATAATATGTCAAAGGCTGGAAGAGGCATGCAAAAGCAGAGTGGTTTGAGAGTGACAGATGTCCTTGGTACAGGTGGAGGGATGTATATTTTAGGCTGTTCATGGTCACTATTGCTGCCCAAAACTTCCCCACTTTTGTTAAGAGGGCATATTTCCCCAGCATTACCAGATTTACGGGAGAATAAATTAACAGTCATTTTTTAAATATAAATATATATATATAATTGCCCTGCTTGTTAACTCATTCTGAATTTCAAAGGAAAACAGCCTGTTGAGTTTAAGAACTTGGAAATTTTGTCTTACATCTGAATAGTCTAGACTTCTGCTGGCAGGATGTAATTTAGGCTGCAGACCCTACCACTCACATAGTTCTTCCCATCCTCCTCCTGTTCCTGGTAGCATTTGTTTTCTCTCATGTGAAAGGATGGATCTTGTGAATGGCTCATTGTTTCCAGAACTACATTCCTAGTACAAAGCAGAATGGAAACGTAGGAGATGTCAGGTGAAGTATTTTGAAAATTTGCAGCTATCTTTTTCTCCCTATTAAGAAAAGGATCATAAAGCATTCTTCTGTCTTGCCCTGATGGACTTAACTGCCCACTTGAATCAATATTATAAAAATGATTTTCAGTCTCAGCCTACAACGATTCCAGTTTCTCAGTCAAAATATACCAATCACTGCTCTCACAGAAAAGCTGACTTTAGTTTATTGTCTAGTAAATAGCTTGCCAAAGTTGTGTAGAATAAAAGGTAGAGTAGAAAGACCTTTCTGATCAATGTGCACATTGCCTGTCACGGCAAGATCTTAGTCCATATATGGGACTCACAGGTATTAGTAACAAACAAATAAGAAGGCATAATTATCAGATGTTGATCGAAATGAATTGAAGAGACATTTACCACATGTTCTTCAGCTGGAAGGGAATGGGAAGAGAAAGAGGGAGAGCTGGCAAGGTTATAGATTTTGACATGGTTAATGCAACCTATTTATAGCAACCTTCCAATACCTAAACAAGGTCTGCAAGAAATCTGGAGAGGAACACTTTATCAGGTGTGTAGTGATAAGACAAGGGGTAATGGCCTTAAACTGAAGGAGGGTAGATTTAGATGTTAGGAAGAAAGTTTTCACTCTGAGGGTGGTGAGGCAGTAGTAGAGGTTTGTGGCTGCCCTCTCCCTGGCAGTGTTCAAGGTCAGGTTGGATGGGCCTTTGAGCAGCCTGGTCTAGTGGAGGTTGTCCCTGTTCATGGCAGTGGGGGTTGGACCTAGATGATCTTTGAGGTCCCTTCTGACCCAAACCACACTGTGATTCTTTGGTTCTCTGGTATCAAAGAAAGCACAGCCTTTCTACTTGATGATGAAGTCTCTCTCTCCCTCTCTTCTTGTTATGTCACTGTATAACTTTTATCATACAGCCTTTTTGCTGCTCAGGTTTGTTTTCTTATATAGTCAGGAAAGTCATACAATGACAGCTCAGGCCTTAAATTTCAAGACAAATTAATAAAAAATCCTTATGTTGGAAAACAATGACTGACATGACATAACTACTGGACAGTGTGAACAGTTGTGGCCACCACAAACATTTGCTTCTGTAGTGTTCCTGACTCCAATTAGTCTCAACCTCTGGCCAGATGGGACTAGTAGGATGTGAAACCATGTTCTGTAGTTTGTCTGAATTAATGAGTATGAGAATTTGAAGATTATAAAGCTGAAAGATACATATTTTGGGTTTATGAGGGCTTCTGCTAGGATTGTTCATATTTCTTGATTTTTTTAACAGTTCTGAAGTCTTGGAGATGATGCTATATACTGAAGATTAATACATTAATATCCTAATCGAATTGGCTTCCAAACATTAAAAAAGTGAAAGAATTGGGAAAAAGCCTGAGGGCTGGTGAAGAGCACAATGTCTCACACTAATGGGTGGCACTGCCATCCATTCCCTTTCACGCACAACTGAGGTTGCTTTCCAGACACAGAGGTGCACACCACAGCCAGCTGTGGATTTACTTTTTAGGTTGTCTTCCTATGAATTACTTGACTCTTCCCTACAACATCACTCCACAAATCATTGATAAGACGAACAATTCTCATCTTCACCATCTCCAAGTACATATACTGCCTTCAAAGTACTCCATGAGAGGGTCATAGTCAATACTTCATAGTCTTTTTGATATCTTTGACTCTTTTCCACAGGACTCAATGGACTGAGTTTTGTTCCTCTAAATATCCTCATTTCTACTTTCAGATAAACTCTTTATGCACTTATTTCTCAATTTCTTGTGACTAATGAGATGACTTTTAACACTGCACTGTCCAGAACAATGTTAGGGAGTCACAACACGTACAATCTTTTGGCTGGCTGATACTTTACAGTCACATTCAATATCCTATAGGTATGCTGCAATTACACTGTAATTTGTCTTTGTATCTCACATTTGTGTGATATATAGTTGTACACTGTAATCTGGGCTCTAAAAATGCATTAATTACTCAGCACTGTGATTATGCATGGCTAATTCATCACTGGTAGAGTAAACTTTAGTTACAGGGCTCTTTAGTATGGTGTTATTAAGTATGCCATCAGATATACTGTACCTGGATTTCAAAAGCAAACATTAAAAATATCAGACTGTGGGATAAATGCTAAGATATTCTATGTTGTGTTCCATTTTTATTAATGGAAACTGTCATATAATTTGCAGTGAAACTTAGTATAATTAAGCTCTACAATGAAGTGCATCTTTCAGAGTGAGTTCTGCAATGATATTCTATGAGATCTCTGGGCTACTGATGATTTTCTGATAGCCTTATCTCCATTCTCATACATTAACTAAATTATGGCAGAGGCATTTCTCACAGTACAACAACTTAAAGAGAAAGATTTTTATTTTTTTTTCTTTCATGTCAATCTCTAATAAAATCTTCTGTTCTGTTTTCCTTGGGGATGGCTTCATTATGAAATGATTTCTTCTGTTCTTCGCTATCAGGGGATGGGTGTCTGTATTTCTATTTTCATTTATACTTTTTATGTCCTCCTAAGCTTTTTTATTCTGTCTGTCTTCTCCTTGCATTTTTTTACTTCTTCCATGTTCTCTTTCCCAGCTTAATACGAGCTCTCTCAGGCCTCCCTGTCTTCTTTTAACAAAAAAACTGATAAAAGAGAAACACTGCTGATCCAGCAGACTGCAGGGAGGAACTTGTGTTTACATTTTAAGGTCTTTGGGAAATGCTCCCTTTGTCTTGTTTTACTGAGCATAACAGAAGAATTCAGGATCATGATGAGAGCTTCCTTGTGCTACCAAATTACATGTAAGTCCTGATAGACTGTCCATATGGCATCTATAGTTGAGATCTCCCTATCAAAATGGGTAAGGTTGTTCCTTAGAAAAAGGGAAGGAGACGCAGAGCCAGGGATCTTACGCTGCTGTTAGGGAAATGAGTTACTTCCTCATTTAATGACTACTGCAGTTCACTGTCCACTATTCCAGCCTAGTCTGTAAGGTTAAAATTAACTTAACCTGATTTTAAGGATGTGATTGAGGACACTACAGGAGCACTTAACAGCATTTAACTAGTCTATCACACTTGGCTTCATCAGGGTACTCTAGAAGGTCTTATGGTCAGTAACAAATCCTAATGGAAAAGTATGTGAATAAAGAGGGAAAAATAAAACTCGGTCTCCCAAATCCAGCAGAGATGTTTATTCTCAAAGTGTCTGAATTTTCTGAAATTAGGAGGTTCTTTGAAACTGAAGATGTATTTACTTAATTGCATTCCCTTAAGTGTATTCTCTTAAATTAAAATGTAGTCCCTTAATAGTAGGGATGTATGGTTTTTACATATGGCGTTTACATGTATTTATGTTCATATTTTACTTAGAAACAAATTGAAATGGAAAATAATATTACTGCATCATTCCATGGCTGTTGGTTATAGGAATACTGCAATTTGGCTTCTGTTCATGTATTTATTATTTATTTACTTATTCCAGAGACTTAAGCAGCCGTAGAAGATGAGCTCTGTGAGCTTGCTGCTCAAATTATTGCTTTCTGTCTTAAAGCAGTTCATCCTAGCCTTGCTCCATTTGCTCCTCTCTCCCAGTTCAATACACTGGAAAGTGATAAAAATTTTGCTCAGTGCTTATTGTTCCTAGACTAAAACCACCCATTGGCCACTGGATATGCCCTGAAATGACGAGGGGAGAGTGGGGGGAAGAGGTATGCTGAGCTGATGGTTTATTCAAGAGAACAAATTATAGATGAAGCTAGGGCAATTACTAGAATGAAGAGTCCTGACCTGTGCCCAGCCTTGACTCAGGAGTGACAAAGATTATCTAAACTGATCAGAGCTTGTGTTGGATTAAGATATGTTGAGGCTGACTGTGGTTTGCCAAAAGGAAAAACAAGCCAAAATGGAAATGATTTATACATGGAAAAAAGATTATCACAACAAGCAGCAAATGAATGAATTATTAATTATTCAGTCCTGGAAGGAAATTATAAGAGTCTTTAAAGAAGCAAGCATGTTAAAGAAATGGAGCAATAAGGAAAGCAGCTCTCAAAGAAAGAGCAATACTTATTTGACAAATCTGCCAGGGAAATATGAAGCCAGCCTCCTAAATTAAGGTAGAAAGTGAATAATTTGAATGGGACTATTAATACCATTAAAATTGATTGCTTTAAGATTTGTTGTTGTGCTGTTAGATTAAAAGATAGATCAATGTCAGTTTTGTATGGGAGCCCCTCCCACACCAATCAATCAATGACTCTACAGCAGCTGCCCTCAATCCCTCCCAGCACATTCTTATTTCTTTTTCACCACTCAAGTTAGGGGATGCTCATGTCCTTAAACTCTTTATTTTTCCATGAGCACAATCTGTTCCACATGTGGGATGGCAAATAATCCTTGCTAGAGTCCTCCAGTGCTTACAGTACATACTATGTTAGATACAAAGTTGCTCTATCTGTACTCTGAGTTGAAAGGAAAAAGGATATGTGAGGGAATTAATAAAATGCTGAGCTAATGAAGGCTATTGAGAAGCAGAGATTATTAGCATGTGATGGTTACTAATAATACATTGACATAAATAACATACGGGTTGTAATAATACACTGGCATAAGTAACTTAAGGGTTGGGGTTTTTTTCTTTGGTTTTTCTCCCTCTGCCCTGTTCTGGACACAGACAGAATCAGTTAATTTGTGCCCAGAATAAAATTCCACTGATGTACAGCTTGTGGTGTAATTGTACAGCTAATGAATGGCACTTTTAGATGAAGAATATCAGATATTAATACTGATAACTACAAAATATGACTTGAATGTGATTTATATTTGTGACAACTGGTGCCTGGTAGAAATCTGACCTTGAATCCTTCATGTGTCCTCATAAAGTTTGTTAATAGTAGTGTTGACAATAATATCCCCAAAATCTTCAGTAGCACAGGTCTTGATTTGTGCCTTGTTATGAGACTTTCCTCAAAGTGCCCTTTTGCATACTGTCTGGATTCAGTCTCTGGGCTCATCCACATTCAAAGCTGTTAAAAAACCATCTTTCATTATGCAGGTATAAACCTCAAAAAGAAGAACATATGAAGTCATCTACTGTGGACTCCCATGGGTAGGAGGGAGTTGCTGTGGCTACCTCTGGGCTTGTGTGCTGTTGAGAAGAGTTGTCCTTGGGAATCTGTTTCTGCCTCCAGGATACCCCTGCTACTGCCACTGCTATGAACACTTGGGGTAGGAGAAAGTTTATTTACCATCCAGAGCTCAAATCTACTGCAGCATCTTGTGACGCAGCATGAAGTACTTGTTGCTGTCCTCTCTGAAGCAGATTCAGCGAGTACATGTTGAATTACTAATGCTTTCTTTCTGCCCATTTGTGAGAAGGTCTCAGGAAAGGAATCTCAAAGGGCTAAAGCCATGGCAGAGGAAGTTTTCGGTGTACCTCAAGAAGTAACTTTGAAACTGGATTGTAGACTGGAATTCAAGGTATGACCAAACTGTATGTATGGAATACCTGATTGATAGGAATTTAATCATAGCAGCACAGACTCTCTTCTTTAGTAGTTTCCCACAATACTGAATGGAATTTGTGCTACAATAACTGTAATGGTACTAATGTTTGATATAAACAGATTAAGCATTTCAAGAATTACAGACAGCAACAAACTTTACTGATAATAACGATGATTCATGCTGAGAAACAACCCACAGGATCAGGAGGTAATTTGACCCATGGCCATAGAAGATATTGAAGCCTGTGGACCACATCAAGAGTGTTACAGATGAGCACCTGAGCATCCGGAAAAATGAAGGGTCTAAGTAAAATCCATATGAGTGTGGCATCTCACTGAAATCTTTTCATTCCAGGTAGTACTTTTTAGGGTGGTCATATAAGCAGAATGACATGGAATCATATAAAGAAAAGCATGCAGGAATGTTAAGACGTTGTGAACTGTCCACTAACATATTCTACCAAAAATGTCATCCATCTAAATGGGGTTTTTTTGGGGTTTTATTTTTATTTTTATTTTTTTTTTAAGTTCCCCTTGCAGTCTCCTTCTTCAGCACTGCACTGCACAATCCCCCAAACTGATCCTAACTTCAGAAAGAATACTCAGGTCAGTGCTCACTGAATTGCTTTATAATTCACTACATTTACATTAAAAGCAAAGCAAAGGGTTACATCCTTCAGGAATAATAAACTGCACAAATATGTGTATAGGTATATAGTCCACAATTACACAGGAGCTGTGCTAATCATTTTAGCTAGGATATCTTGAAAATAGGAAATTATTCTTCCTAACATTAATTGGATTTCACTGATTGGACATAGAAGGTATCTGTACCATCATATTCTGTTAGTGTTTCAAGAACTGTGTATTCAGGTCTAATCAATATGGTGCTAAAATGCTGACAGAAGTCAAAATGGGTTTTCTAGTCTAGGTGTGAAATTTCCCCTAAAACATCTTTAGTGTAGACAAGGTGTGAAGTGCAAGGTGCAGCCAGAGCATGGTAACAGCCACCTTCAATTTTGATGTATTCACTCTTTTCTAGAATACATACTTGCAAGAGAGTTGGCCTATTTACAGGAGGAAGGATTCTCTTGAAAATCCTCCGGCAACTGCCTGTAGTGAATGTGATAGATATTGTGTTCAAAGTAAAAGGAAGAAAATGTGCCCCATCAAGACTTTAACCAAAAAGGACATGCATTCCTCATCTTACACTGTAATTATTCTGTCTGCATTATATCTTTTATGGAGATTATGGCAACAAAGAACAAAAATCTGCATTTTAGAAGGGCATTGTGACTGCCAGTAAGAATGGGACTATAGTGTTGCTATTTTCCTTTCCTTTAATGTTAACATCCACTCATCCTTATCCACAAAATTAGGCAATACACAGGAATAAGTAAGAAAAAGCTGAAAGGCATAACTACATCTCTGTTTGGCAGAATCACCTAATTAAATGAATCCAAACCACTGCTTGTTGGATATAATCCCTTATAGTGAAGGACAGATATTTTCAAAGTACTGTGTTAAAAGGAAAATCCCAGAGAAGTTAAACATTGATTATAAGCAGACCACCCTTTGTCAGAAAACAAATATATGTACATCTTAAAAGAAACCTTTCTAGTTAGATAGCAGTTAAAAAAGCTCTACTCACCAAAAGGTTTGTATGGTATAAAGAATTGAAGGTTTGTTCTTGTATGTGCTCAGATAGTGCTGCTCTCTTGGTAGCTTATGATGTTTTTTGGCTCATTGATTTATCATTCATTGATTTTTATGAATCTAGATTTCCTGAGAATGTACTCTGTCTTAGGAGGTTTTTTGGAAGGTATTAAAATGATGAAAGCTGTTGACTTGATAGCCTCGGGGACTGAAGACATCTATTGATGCTCTGCTGTTTAGGAAAACCTGATGTAAATTTCCCCACACTAATCCATTAATTTGTCTCAAATCTTGCTGGGAGGGGAATTTTCTGGGGTGATATTTCATCTATGACATCTGTGAGTCTGAAGCTGTCTTAAAGTACTGGTGATGATTGGACTTTTGATATATATATAAGGATTCAAGCATCGCTAACACTGACCCTGAACATTTGTCAGATTAAAAGATTCCTTTCAAGATATTTTTATAGAGTCTAGTGGTGAATTAAAGACAACATTACAGTGCTTTCAGAATATCATCAAGTTCTTCCTTGTGCTGCATTTGACTGTTGACTTTGAGGTGGAAGGCTTGGTAGCCTAGTGTTGTTCCCCCAAGACATCTGTGAACCTCTCTAGAGCAATTCCATGGTCTGTAGTAAAATACTTACCAAGGGAATAACACTGATTAGCTGCAAACTTCCTTGCTCTGGAATTTAAATATAAAATTGTGTAGCTTTTTCTCTTTCTTCACTGAAAAAAGTGCTATGTAAAACCTCTATTTATTTTCTATAGCCTTATTATGAATTTTATTCGGTAGTATGTTCCATTATTTCAGTTGGTAAACATATTTTTTGCAATAACAGTGAAAGACACCTGTTTCTGATAAACCTATTGAACTTCTGCTGTAATTTCTCAAGGAAATATTTACTTTTATGGCAGGAGAAAACTCTAGAATATTTGCAGTAAAATCACTCTGGACAGCCAAATGAGAGAGAAGACAACATTAAAACAACTGTTACAAGAAACAAGAATGTTTTAATCCTCCCAAAATTAATGTATTTGTATATTTTTAAACCAGCTTTTAAATTTTGTAATTTTTATACATAAATAAAACTAACAATTAAAGTTATGGCCTAAGCATCTAGGTACTACTTGGATTATGGGTCTCCTATATAGTTTAATGTATGAGAAGTTGCTTTCCCACTTTTTAAGGCAGACTATTAGTTAAAGAGTGAGAGGATTTTGAGGACTAGGGTACTAATTGACTCCTGCAGTTAAGAACATAAAGAGCCTCAGGCTGTGACAGTCTGACTTTTGTAAGGTACTGCAGGTGGAGTTCCTAAAACTGAACCTTGCCGCTTGGAAGTTTTCTTCAAACAGATTTGAAAAGGTTAAGAGCCTTATTATTATGGAAATACAAACACACTAAAAAACCCTCCAGAAACAGGCCTTTGTGAATTCCAAAAGAAATTGATCCTTAAGAAACTCTATTTGAGAGCCTTGATTCAAATGATATCTAGGAAAATGGGTAATAACAACATTATCAGCATTTTTATTCCACTTTGCTATGATTTCATTTAGTTAAAGGATCTTCATAAACTATGATTTATCTTTCACTATGCATGCTTGTTTATACTGAAGTTTCATCTGGTGACTTCTTCCTTCTATGACTCTACTCCACAATTTGAATCTGTATGCTGCATATCATTTTATGTAATTAGCCTATATTTAGATACCTCTCTGTGATGGAAGGTTCTAAAGCATATGCTTTTTCCTGGAAAAAAATATTTCTGTTTCAGCTTTTCTGAACTTAATTTGGACCTGATCTGTGAGCAGAGTCTAGGTCTATCTATTATATGATTTGCAACACCATTGTGTGCAATTTTAAATTATCTCTGTGATTGAGAGTCCCTGAATGTGTTTTAACTAGAAACATAAACAGCTTGTTTAAGCTGACCTTCAGATGTCCTTTCCTTTACAGTCCTGAGCCAATTTCATAGGTGAACAGTATAAACTGTATGCAGCCTGTTACTATTGGATACAGCAGTGAAGTGTCATTCCCCCTTCCCGTGGTTGATGCCTGTCATGCTTCGTCAGTGCTGACAAGCAATTATTAGTCTTTGTTTCTTTTATACTATATATTGGCAAAACAATCATTGCAAGGAATTGTAGAGGTAGAAACCATTATCTTTGCACTATAGTGGTAACAGAGCTTTTAGGCTTACTGAAAATATCCATTAGGTTCTGTTCTCTTATCTACAAATGCTTTCTATTTTGCTTTGTGCTATTCCAGCAGTTGAATCACTAACTTGTGCTGCATTAAGAATGGATAACTCTATTCTTTCATTGGGTGATTTTCATTTTCTACTGGCCTTTGTTCAGTGTTGAAGGAATTCTTCATTTGTTTTGAGTCCCACTATATTAAATATAATTTGGATATCAGTTTTAGCCTCATTGACTTTGAAGATTTTTTTTTCCTCTTAGCAGTTGTGACATGAAAAGACATTCCTGTGCAAGTTTAAAAAAAAAAAAAAAAAGAAGGAAAAAAAAAGACCAAGCAAACTGAGCATTTCTATGCTGGGACGAAGTTTTCTGAACTTCACTCTGCTAGGTGGTCATATCTGTATGACTCACATAAATCATGCTTTTCAAGCACTCTTAATAGCCTTCAACAGCTTAAGCAGGATGCAGCCATGGAGAACAAAGACTTTTTTTGATGTCTCTGAGCTACCAGCACACCATAGTTACATTCTCCCACCTGAATTAGAACAGACACAAGTTATCAAAGGTCTCATCTCCAGCAGGATTTGTCCTTCATTGAAAAAACATGGTGATGCAGGTAAAAGAAACAGCCTTTGGTACCCACAGAATTTACTTCTGCTCTTATCTCTGGAGAGGTCCAGGACTGTTTCTGGCTATGGTTTTTCATTTTCTCAAAAAAACTTGTGATTGTGAAACCTCTTCCACCATCCCCATCAGAAATCTCTTCTCTCTGTTTGCTTGATCTTGCCTTTTATATGCCCCTCAAACTTGCCCTGCTGCCATTCAAGGGTCATCTGTTAGTCTGTTTTGTTGAGTGAGATTGTTTTCAAAGTCTATTTCATAATAATATTTTGCAAAAGCATTTGGTAACCTTAACTGGAAACTTTGTCAAATCTCCCCTTGTGATTAATTAGCATGGGGACTAGAAAATGAAATCCTACTTGTGAAAGAGAAACATGGGTGTACACACCCATTATTTAACAAAAAAATTTAGCAAGAGAGGCCCCTAAACTGATTTAAGAAAATATAATATGGTGAAGATGGAAAAGGGGGAAAGTATATACACATTTCCTGGTTTGACAGCACCCACTATGATGGGTGCACTACAGTATTGCAAGTTACAGCTTGGTCACAGTCCTTAATGTTCAGTTCAGATTTTAATCAAATTCCTTAGGTGTTACTTAGGATGAGGTTTTCTTCTTGCATTTACTAAAGCTGCCAGAACTATTCAACTTGTATAAAACTGAAAAATTGATTTTCCACACCTCATTTTTGACATGATCTATGGATAGGTTATATAAAAGTAGTTTTGGTCACCCATTGTTACAGGTTTGAAGGGTTTATTCTCTTTTATCTCAACTTCTGCTTCTTTTCTCCTATTATAGAAGAAAGGTTTTATAATCTTATTAGCTTCTGTATTGGTACTTGACATCTTTGTCTTTGACATTGTTGATGAACAAGGAGAGGGTTTAGTTCATCCCCAGAACTAAAAGGTAAGTTGTGCCCTTCCCTTCCCTTCCCTTCCCTTCCCTTCCCTTCCCTTCCCTTCCCTTCCCTTCCCTTCCCTTCCCTTCCCTTCCCTTCCCTTCCCTTCCCTTCCCTTCCCTTCCCTTCCCTTCCCTTCCCTCTTTCTTTCTCTCTCTCTCTCTCTTTTTTTTTTTTTCTTTTTTTTTTTCTTCCCCCACTTTTTTTGGTGGGTTTCTACTGTCATATTGTCTGACAGTAGAGGCATGAGGAGACATAGACCCCTTGCTGCTTGAGGAGGAATGAACTATCTCGTCAATGCTTTCTAAACATGAATTATTCTGTCCCATCATTCCAATCCTTACCTGTTCAAACACTCTCTGCTCCCCACTACTCTTCCCAGTCTACTTTTACAACCACATTCAATCCACTTTTCAGCCTGCCTCAAATATAATTTCTCATTTGCACATAGAAGGAATAAGCTAGTTTTTATTTATTCTGAATCGGGATAGACAGCTCTGTTTCAGAAATACCGATTATACTTAGGTCTTCTTCAGTTTCAAGATGCTCTTTTCTTCTAGCTGATTTTAAACTTGAAGACAGGAGGCAGTTTGGCTGATTGGACTGTCTCTACTGTCATCCCCTTGTGTAATTCTGTGGGAAGGCTACTGCCTGTCAAAGCTTTCTCCCAGGTGTCCTTTTCTGGATCACACTGAAGAAGCAGGGAGGCTCATGCGTAGGAACTTTTCAGAGACATAAAGCCATGCACTGAGCAGCTGCTCCAGCCTGTGACAGTCAACCGAGTACCTAGGGGAAGCTACAGACCTGCTTGTCAAGACCTGTACATTCAAAATGTCTCTCAGACAGGAGACACCTTTCTGTCCCTCTCTAGTCTCTTTCACCCATTATCTGTCTCCTTTATTTAGGTATTGAAATCTTATACTGCTGTGTATCTCGGTTGTCACACTAGTAAGCCCAGTGCCATATAGAGGCCTCTAAACATTCATATTTTACCAGCAGTAAATGCATGAATATGCTGCTTACATCATGAAAGAAATATCTGAATACCCTCATTTTGTTGTTACTGAAGTCTTTTAATGCCATATACATATATGGCAAAATAGCCTGGAGCACTGAACTCTAATCATATGCTTTTCTTTTCTCTAAATTCTTTTGTGAAGACAAGAGTAGGTGTTGGCCACAAACCAGTTCCAAACAAAGCTTCCAAATCTGCTCTGGTGAAGCTGATCACTGGTTCTGCATGAAAAATATCACTGGCGCATGTAAATATTGGTATTTCATAGATGGAGAGAGACTAAAACTGTCTCATAAGATGAGGAATGTGTACCAAGAAGTAGTTTTACATATAAAAGACCCCTGAAGTTGTCCCTTTGTATTAAACTTCTGTCTTTATTTGAAGCTATAAATCTGTCAGTAAAGAAAGTGAAATACTTTCAGTATATAGTGAAATATTAGAAAAGTTCTTGCCTGTGCATGTCAACAGAACATTAAGACTAAGTCTGTGTTTGGAGAGCAGTGTAGGTGAGAGGGACCTGGAGGTCCTGGTGGACAGCAGGATGACCATGAGTCAGCAATGTGCCCTCCTGGCTAAGGCGGCCAATGGCATCCTGGGGTGTATTAGAAGGAGTGTGATTAGTAGGTCAAAGGAGGTCCTTCTCCCCCTCTACTCTGCCCTCGTGGCACTGCATCTGGATTGTTGTGTCCATTTCTGGGCCACTCAGTTCAGGAATCACAGAATCACAAGGCTGGAAAAGATCTTTAAGATCATCAAGTCCAACTGTTCCTGTCCTATGCTGAACCATATCCCTAAGTACCTGATCCACCCTTTTTTTAAACACATCCAGGGATGGTCACTCAACCACATCCCTGGGAAGCCTGTTCCACATCCTGACAACTCTTTCAGGAAAAAATTTTTTCCTAACATCTAATCTGAATGTGCCGTGGTGTAGCTTTGTGCCATTTCCTCTTGCCCTATCTCCTGTCACCTGGACATAGAACTCCTTGAAAGAGTCCAGCTCAGGGCCACCAAGTTGATGAGGAAGCTGGGAGAAAAAAGAGACTGAGGGATGACCTCGTTAATGTTTATAAATATGTAAAGGGAAGAGTCAGGAGAATGGAGCCAGACTCGTCTCAGCAATGGCCAGCATTAGCAAAAGGGACAACACATGCAAGCTGGAGCATAGGAAGTTCTATGTGAATATAAGGAGGAACTTTTTCACTGTGAGGGTGACAGAGCATTGGAACAGACTGCCTGGAGAGGTTGTGGAGTCTCCTTCTCTAGGGACATTCAAATCCCACCTGGATGCGTACCTGTGTGATTTAGTCTGGGTGATCCTGCTCTGGCAGAGTGATTGGGCTAAATGATCTTTCAAGGTCCCTTCCGACTCCTAATGTTCTGTGATTCTGTGATTCTGTGTTTGGGACAGGAGAGCGTTTTCCAGGTCTTAGGTTCGTGCCTGTATCCATGTTCATTTGCACAGATCTGTGCAAATGGAACATAGAACAGAGTCACAGAGGACTCGAGTTTGCACCAGCTCCTAGCTTCTACCCTCACAGATCACATTCTTCTTTCCTCAGATTTTTGGTTCTGGTTTCAATATCAGCTTTTACAGTGCTTTCACTCATATGCTCTGTGTGCCCATACAATTAATGCAAGTACCATTTATTCACTGTGAGTCATTGGCCATCTACCAACTTACTGCTTTTAAGTCACCAGAGTACTTTTTAATCAACATCTTTCCCCTGTTTTTCAAACTGACCTTTGTTCACATCTTTCTTCAGCTCTCATTCTAGCAACAGTGAGGTGAAGTCCTAAAAACAGACAATGTGAGTTTATGAAAGAAACAAGAAGACAAAACAAATTACTCTTGCTTGCATGCGTGCTTCTTTTTAAAAATTAATGTTCTGCTGCCAATGAACTGAATTATCCTAGAAATGCATGAGAAAAGCAGCTGATACAGACATCTGAAAATATAACAAGGGCAGTTATGTGTGCAACTCTGACCAAAATCTACTGATGTCTAAATGCCCTTTTTGCTTTAGAAAATCTCTTTCTGACATTCTCGTTTGCCAAGTTTGAGCCTTCAACCTGTTTTTATTGTCATTATAAAAGGTCCTCTGAGAAGGGCCTTAGGAAAGGATGACATTCCCTCTAACTTTGACGGCACTAGTAGGTACTCTATAATAAATACCTTGAAATGGGTAATAGTGGTCTATATTGAAGTTTTGAGAAATCATTTTATTAACCCTTATCTGCTTTTCAAGCAAGGGGGTAAGACTCTATTAGATTAAGATGCTTCTTGCTGGCTCCTGCTGCTGACAGTTGGGAGATTGTATATGATATTTGTGTTCATCTCACCACTTTTTTTGAAGCCTTTGGATGCAGTCTTATTCAGATATTCTGCCTTGATTTGTCATTGCAGAATAGACTATGGTCCCCTCCTTCATTATTCTACATCTGATTTAATGATCTCAGACTTCTATGAACTTTACAGTTTAAGAAAAGTGCTGACAGAAGCAGGTTGGCTGCTTATGTATAATTTTTAACCTTCATCACTGCAAGCACTGTGTATCAGTGAGCATCGCAGTGGTCAATGTAGAAATACAAATAACACTTTTCTTTGAGATTTCATGAGCATATCTCGGCATACTTTCAGCTGGTAAAATCAGCAGGTAAAGCACTGACAACTTTTAGCTGTGTGATGTTTTTCTGAGGTTCAGTCATGTAATTTAGCCTGAAGCAGCATAGGTTACAACTGTAGCTATGATATTATTAGAATAGCTATCCACACAGCAATATGGTTAACCGAGCAAATTAAGAAGTACTTGACCTCTCCTGACTGATTTTTTTTTTTTTTTAGTATTACATTCAAAATGTGATTTACTTTCCTCCCATGGCACTGTGTGGTGTCTGTTCTGTCAAAATATCAAGGGTAAACCAGATATCCAGCAGGTGATGTCAAATGAGCAGGTACAAAGGACATTAAAAAAACCCCAAACTTAATAATTTTGTCCATTTTCAGAATTTTCTACACTGTAAAATATAATTCTCACAATAGATGGGTGATTTTTCTAAACTGATGGTAAATTTCTAGTAGCCTTATGATTTCCATAATTTTAGTTCCAGAGTGATGCATTTAATGGCAGAGATGATCTTAAATTCAGATGCTTGATATGTCTCATGCCATTTGTGTCTAAAATTTTCATGCATAAAAACTTTATATGGAAAGAGTTTTCATACTTATTCCATTTGCCTTAAGCCAACAAATAAACCTGAAAAAAAGATAATCCATATTTCAGTAGAAAAATAATGAATGAATGGGCTGAATGAATGGTCATTCCATCCCTTGAAACAAAATGTATTTGAGGATGACATAACTGTTCTCAAGAAGATAATCAGCAAAAGAATAGACCTGTCAAACAAAACTTCATGTTGAATTATTCACTGTGCTCCAACATTTAATTAACAGATGAAGACAGTTGTCCTTGCTCGTGTCCAGTTATAGGAAACCATTATGTGTTCCCTACCATGTCTCCTTAGTCAAATACTGCAGGAAGATCTGTGTTGTAAGGAAGCTGGAGACATCAATATTTATTAATTCATGACTCAAAACACTGACCACAGAAACAAAGCCATGAAGTTGAGAAGACACTGGCCATGCATTATTATAGCCAGCCCTTACTGACTATCTGGTTCTTGGCACTGTGTTTCTGTTCCCTGCCTGCTGACTGATGATGTTTTTTTAAAAGAGAAACTAACATTTAGAAATGGAACAGACCAGCTGTCTGATTGCTTTTTGGATAATCCCTTTGACACTTTGTCACAGAACAAAACAGTCAGGTGTATGGGTTGTGGATAAAGACATTTCATTTGACACATTGCCATGTTTGGCATTTTTTGGATCCCTGGAATTTTCTTTTCCTTTGTCCTTACTTCTGTCAATTTGAGTTGTCATCTACTGGAAATGAATTCCATTTCAACCCAACAAATTTCTAACTGGCAGATCTAATCTGAAAAGCCACAGTTTGAACTAGGGACCATTTGCTTCTCAATTGCCACAGAAATGACACACACTCATTCTAAATTGAGAAAAAAGAGTATATTTAGAAGCTTGAAAAATATTAAGCCTCAGGCTACTTGTCCTTTATGTTTCTGGTAGTAAAAGGAAAAGACTTTAGGGGATGGTTCTTTCAGCTTTTGCTGTAGACTGACAGTTAAAAAGGAAATAAACTAGAAATATCTCCAACCAGGCTTGTGATGTGTTTCAAAGAGGTACCGTATTTAGGCCAGTTATGATAAAAGTTTACAGTTATCAGGTGACAGTTCATCTCAGCAATAAATATGAACTCTCTCTTTTATTCAGCATGCATAGTCTTTTTTTTAAAAATATTGATATTATTATTACTGAGATATTTGTGCACCTTTAAACAGTGAGGTGAAGTCCTAAAAACAGACTATGTGAGTTTAAGCTCAAGTTCTCTTCTTCACATTTCATCTGGCAAATGTGATTCCATCTTGATGTATCCTGGATAAGCAACTGAGTGAGCCATAGAAGGACCATATTGGACAGCACAGGGAGCATTTAATCAATGATAACAAGTAACACATTGTAACATACTTTATCATGTGTGTTTCAAAGTATCTTGCTTGAAATTGGCAGGAACGTTGTGAATTTATGCAAAATGGAAATCAGCCTGGACTCTGCTGTCTTGGGAAAGCTTTGCAATATTTTGGTCTCAGTCAGCTGATAGTCAGCTGCAAAACACACGCGTTGAATCCATTGGTCCATGTGAGGAATAACCAATGTAGAAATGACAGTTCCTTAATACTAATTAAATATCAGTCATGAAAACAAACTGAAATCACAAACACTTAGGGAATTCAAAGCCTTTCCCATTTCAGATTGCATTAAGTTAAAACTAGAATATTTTAACAAAAATCTGTCCCTGCCAGAGCTCTGAGAGCAGTTGTAGGGTTGATGTGGGTCTGCTTGTGGCCAGCCCTATTGTTTACATAAACCTTAGACTTAAGGTGTTATTTGTTTTGCCAGAAGATCACTGTACAGTGAGTAAAAGCTGCTGCTAACACTACTCTGCCCTGCTCACCCTGCTCCACTGCCATGGGGCTGTGCCCAATTGGCAAAGTCTTTGCCCTGCCTGTGAAGAGGAATGCTCCCCTCCCTTCCCCTCCCCTCCCCTCCCCTCCCCTCCCCTCCCCTCCCCTCCCCTCACCACTGGCAGTTTGACTGGATAATCCTCTAGAGTGAACTAGCAATGCAAAAATGTCACATTTCTTTAGGAGATGCTGTCCCCAGGCAAGTCCATCTATCATGAAGCTGGACATGTTGTGATGAAGTGTCAGTTCTAGCTGATTGAGACCACCCCATGAACTCTTTGATGTACCAGCACAGAAAGCAATAAGCACTCTTGCAGGACTGTGACACTTAATGGACTATTCAGGAAGCTGAAAGGCCTTCACCCAATTTTAACATGTAAAGATGATTATCTATAAAGAGACTATAAAGACAGAAATTCTTGACCTGTGGCCTGTGCTAGATCTTTTCCTCCATCTGCTTCCAACACAACTTTGTAAGATGTCTAAGAGCCCACCTGAGTTTTGCTGCTGGTCCATTGGGAGAGGCAGACTTTAAGTACTGTACTTGACAGAAGCCATGAATGAGCTTAAGAAGGCTTGTGGAAGAGAGGTGGATTGGTTTAGGGTGGCCTGGGATTTTGTAGAGGATAATGGCTGAAATGTAGAGGAAGCAGAAGGTTATAAAAGTGTGAAAACAGCCTGTTTCATGCTGCACAGGAGCTGTTTTGCATCCTAACTGGCACCATCTTTCAGGTGCTTCTGCAGACTGGCAGAATAGGTGGTGACTGAGCCTGAGCCAGAGGTACGTCAGCCACATATTTGTGAAGGGGAATGCAGAGCAGGCTGGGCTACAAAAACTGGTTATAGCCAAGACAGATGAGCAGGTACATCTGGTCAGAAATGCCCTATCATTGTTTTCTGTCACGTCAGGTCGAAGCAGACTGTGATTGTGCCCCTTGGTGTTCACCTGGCAGTGACAGAGTTGAGGCCTGACACCCTATCCCTAACAGTGGGAGATGGATTAAGCTGCTATGCTGACCTGTCCAGGCTGATCCCTACCCAAGTCTGTGTGCTTGCTCATGGGACACTCTTCATTAGTGAGGGGTTCCTCTTCACTGTGATGTGGGCGAGTGTTATCATGGCAGCAGTGCAGCTGAGGAAATGAGCTTACATGTGGCTGGGGGTTTCTGAACACCAGCTTAGATAGCTGCTGCTGTTGAGCTGTAACATGGTTGTGATGATGGTGGTGTGGTGCATGCTTTATGCACAGCTCAAGCAGGCAAATTCCCCAGGAGAGGGATTGTATTTTAAATTTTTCCACTGGCTCTTTAGGGAAGGGATCAGTGTCCCTTCAAGGTAATTAATATGGATAGCTGAGGAATTTAATGCTCGTGATGTACCAAAGTGTCCTCTTACAGATGATCTCAGACTCAGCTGTTACACCAAACTCATAGTCTTCATAAAGGAAAATATCTAACAGGGTTAATGAGGCTTTTTCCTATTTGAACAATGAGAGATTGGGTTAAATGTGCAACCACCAGCAAAACAAACCAAACCCCAGACTTTCAAGCTACACTTATTGCATTACACTAAAAGGTATTAGGAGTTTTATTCCAGGCAGTGGAATAAAATATTCCACACAGATACATTGCTAGAAATAAACCTTTGGATCCAAAGTTCAGCCAACTTGTACTCTCTGAACTAACTTTTGGGAATTAACAGAGACCACTGACCTTCCTGGTAGGAAGCTACAGAATAGAAGAGACCAGACTATGCCATTGACCTCAGGGCCAGGGAATAGACTCTAGAACTGTTCGATTTAGTGGTATAGTTACAGCCTCAAAATAACAATCTATAAGTCCAGGTGCTTAAAGAAACTCAAGTATGTTTAGAAAATAAACATTATTTCATGGACAAGATTGAACAGACTGTTGTGAAATTTCTCAATCTTTCTGGTTTGGTAAGGTGAAAATACAGTATAAATAGGTCTTTTTGGTGGTATTTTGCTGTTTTGTCTTTCAGAATTTATGCATAAAAATACATCTGAATAGCTTGCTGGCAATGTCTGGCCCTAAAGGAAAGGGATAGCAATGATTTGCAAGCTGTAGTTAAGTCTTGCCCTGATTCTCAGTTGAAAAGACTCAATTACTCAGTTTCTAACAGGTCTATTTCATACCACCTTCTTCATGCTCATAATGCTTATAACACCAAACTATTTCCAAACACTTCAAAAGCAGACATCCAAATTCTAATAAAAAATCAGTGGCTTTGAGTTTTTATTTTTATTCAATCTCTAGCAATTGGGTTTAAGCATGGATGCAATGGCTATGGCAGATCTCACTGCACTGGGATTGTGGCTGTCAATAATTAATGTGCCTTGTATAGTAACAGCAATAATATTTTGTTTAACTGTAGGGAGTATTTTTGCCTTCACAGTTTAGGCTTTGAGTCACTGTCAGATCTGCTTCCAGTTACCAGATTGTCTGTTTCTCCTGGCAAAGACTAGTTGGAAAATTAAATAAATACTATGTATAGGTTTTGAAAAAAATTACTTAAAATGACATAAATTAGTTTAGCCTACTGTCCCAATATAAGTGTCTGGTTGTTAAACTACGGTGCTAAGATTTTTTTTTTGTTATTTTATTTTGGTTTTGTCTTGAATTTACCTTATTTTGCAATCATATAATCCAATATAAAGTAGAATTAACAAAAGTAAACTTGTGGAATGCTTTTCCTTCCCACTGAACACCAAACCTCAGGAACCTTTGTGCTTAGTAATTGGAGATAGAACAAAATGACCAAAGCAGAACACCAAAGCTGCCCAAATAATGTAGTAATGTTCCCTGTGGTTGCTTTCATTCAGAAGCATTACCAGGGGAGACTGCTGTTATGCAGTGCTTCATCTTCAACCGAGTAGGCTGCTTAGATGAGGATGGTGCCCTGCATGGCAGCACCAGTCATATCTGCAGGTTGTACCAAAGTATTACAAAGGAGGGCAGATGTACTCACTGCTGAATTTCTGAGCTGCTTTCAGTGTGTCAGTCTCTGATGGGAGTTTCAGACAGAATACATCTCTTTAAAGCAGCCACATTCCTAATCGAATACCTGCAAACAAGATGCCTTGTAAACAAGACTTCTTGTCAGCCAGCTCTGATGCTTGCAGTGGTGGTACTTGCTGCTCTGTCCCCTTCTCTTCGAGGACACGTGGAGAGGATCCTAATGAGTCACTAAGGCTCCTCTTGGGAAGCCTGTTAGAAGACTGTGTTCTCAGGAGCTGTGATCTCTTTTGTGTGATCTCAATACACTGCAGTGAAAAAGGTTGACTACAAAGAAGCTTTTGAACACATTTCATGAGTGAACAAACAACCTGGACACAGGACTTGGGGGTGTCAAGTAAATTTGCAGATGGCACAAATTGGGAGAAGCTGTTGACTCTGTTGAGGGTGGAGAAACCTTACAGGTTGGAGAGTTGGGCAATCACCAACAGCATGAAGTTTAACAAGGGCAAGTACCAGATTCTGCACCTGGGAAGGGGCAACCCTGGCTACGCGTACAGACTGGGGGATCAGATGCTGGAGGCCAGCTGTGCTGAGAGGGATTTGGGGGTCTTGGTTGACAACAAGTTAAGCATGAGCCAGCAGTGTGCCCAGGCAGCCAGGAGGGACAACCATATCCTGGGGTGCATCAAGCATGGCACTGCCAGCCAGTCCAGGAGTCCTCTCTACACTGGTGCAGCCTCACTTCAAGCACTGTGTGCAGTTTCGGGTGCCACAGTACAAGAGGCCACAAAAATATTGGAGAGTGTCCAGAGGAGGGCAATGAGGGTGGTGAAGGGTCTGGAGGGGAGGTCTTATGAGAAGAGGCTGAAGTCCCTGGGTTTTTTCAGCCTGGAGAAGAGGAGGCTGAGGGAAGACCTCATCATGGTCTGTGGCTTCCTGACAAGGGGGACTGAAGGGGCAGGTGCTGATCTCTCTTTGGTGACCAGTGATAGAACCCAAGAGAACGGCATGAAGCTGAGACAGGAGAGGTTTAGGATGGATATTAGGAAGAGGTTCTTTACTGAGAGGGTGGTCGGGCACTGGAGCTCCCCAGGCAAGTGGTCACAGCACCGAGCTTGGCTGAGTTCAAGAAGTGTCTGGACGATGTGTGCAGTCACATTCTCTGACCTGGCTGGCTCTTTGTGGGGCCAGGAGTTGGACCTGATGATCCTTATGGGTCCTTTCCAACTCAGTATATTCTATGATTCTATGACTCTACGAATTTAGTAACTATGTCTATATGATAAAATTAACTACAGCTTGCAGTGCATTAAGCAATTAGTTGCTTTTCAAATTCTGTGAATTATGTGTATTTTCTAATCAGTTTACTATGTGCAAAGCTTGGGTTTACAGCAGCCAAATGATGCATGTCTGATATAACTGCACAAAATCAAGGAAATGGAAAACTTGCACAACTTGACAGTTCTAGTCCTTTGTTGGCTGTGACCCACTTTAGCACTTATAGGCCAGCAAACATACTGAAAGAGATGGTATTTTAGATTTGGGAAGATAACAAGGTCCCCTCTCCTTGTCTGAATAGCAAAAACCTGTAATTCAAGTAACACCAAAGCTCACCATATTAAGTCTTCTACTCTTAGTTCTCTGAACAGAGGAAGAAACCTTGGGTATAAAATGGAACATACTGTAATTGATACTCTTGTCCATCATCTGCTTATTAGACCTCATTCTCCATATTGCATTTGTAGCTGCCAACCTCAACATCTACTCACATGCAGATCTTAGTACTTCTCTTGGGAAACTGCTGCAGGTAAATCTTACTGTGCACAGCATAGTATGGAGAGTGAAGAGGTGCTGAAGCTCAGAGTCATGGGTAGGTAGGGATGAGTTCCACCTCTGCTTGTCCTAGAGAGAGTCAAGGTGCCATGTATCTCAAAAAAAATCCAACCACAGTGGCTTTTAGAAACATTTTGCTATTTATTTTATGGAAAGTTTACTTAAAATCTATTAGTAACAGCTGTTATTTCTGAATTCACTGAAAACATACCTATGTTGTAGGATGAATCAAAGATGTCAGTATATCAAACAGTCTACTAAAGACATATATTTTAAGAAGAAGAAATAAAATTCTATTGTGACCAATTACACCCTGAAATGGTGACAGGGAATGAGGCTGTCACCTCCACTGAAGTCTGCTTTCTACTGCTCTGGATGATGTGGGAGATATGCATATTTTTAACAAATACCATATGCACCTCACATTCCCTAATTTTTACTGTCTTGCCTGACTGCAAAGTGAAACCCACATGAAAGAAAATAATGAGAGAGTCTGAGGAAAACCTCCAAGGTCCTTGTGGGAACTAATAGGAAAGCTCTGAATAAGAAATCACCTATGCCAGATACTGAATTGGTGGGCAAGTTTACCCTTTCCAGACCCAAGTAGGACACTAAAACTTTTCAGATGATGATTCAAGGGAAAAAAGGAGGTTAAGTGGGCTGTCAGCAGGTGCACAGGGGGAAGATGGTGACTGAGTCTGAGGGGTTCATAAGCAAACAAACAAAACAGTCTCACCTACCCCCACTTAATCTAGAGATGGAAGTAGCAGGATAAAGCTGAATTTACTGGGGCGCTGTTGGAAAGATGAAAGCTGAGGCAAGGGTCTTTTGTTTGTTTAAGCCCTTTTCTCTCTGTGTGAGTGAATAATGCTTTGTTTTGGAGAAGCTGGCTTAGGGTCACTTCAATTCATCTTCTGTCATAGGCTCTTGGAAGAAAAGGCATATTGATGACAAACACAGTTGGGTCTGTCAGTTGAACATGAGTAGTAAATGAGATATTGCCGCCAGGATTTCCACTCCGAAAGTGGTGGGACCATATGGCTCTATCCACAGAAAGTTGGAGGTAACAAGCCTCTTCTCAAGAAATGTACTTGAGAGGTATGAAGAGGCACTTCAGTATAGCTTATCTTACAATTCTTTCAGTTTCAGAAAGTAGAATATTCTTTACTGGAAATCCTTTCCTCTAATTTAAGCAATCCAAAAAAGAAGAAACATTTACTTAACAATGTGTAAAATGCCAGCATCTTTGGCTTCCTGTCAGTAGTTGATGTGTTCACCAAATGATCCAGAGTAAGCACATCTCAGTTCTGTGCTTAAAAATGAGAATTTGGTTGATATATTTCTATATGGGGTTGAGTTTTGTTCTGAATAGCTGGATTTCTGCTCATGTGGTTTAAAAATATTTGAAGGAATGGCCTTAAAAGATGAAATTTTTCTATTTATTTAAGGATACTATCTTCCTTGCAATTTTCTTTGAAGTGTGACCTGTAAACACCTACCAGCCAGTATCGATTACATGTTCCCAATTAATGGAACACTCCTGAAATCAGACGCCAGCCCTGCAGGCAGGGGTAAGTGTGTGGCCCAGGAAGGTTTCAAATCACCTTTTTAAAATGAACAAGATAGATGCCATCATTTGAAATGACAACTAGGGGAATCTTTTTTTTTTATCTGTGTGTCGATAAACAGGAAGAACAAGAAGGTATGTTGAGCCCTCATTAACATGTATGAGGCATTAGAGAATCTAGCTGAAAATTGTTTCAGGTTATTGTTGTCTGCTGGAAGGCCACCAACAGAAGATTATGGCAAAGGAAAAGCAAACTACTTCAGCCCAGTCTTACTTTTGTATTTGTAGTTCAAAGGGACCTCTATTTTTTGCTATTATACAGTGAAAATTTGATCTTATTTTGTTAACTTTGGGTTACACAGTTTGTTTCACTAGAAATGGACTATTTTCTTGATAAGTGCACTGTAAGTAAATGTTTAAACTGTAACCTATGGGGATAGGAATTCATATTTAATGTTGCAGATTCATCAGTTTATCTCTTACTCCAGGACCAATATGCCAGATAGCTGATTTTCCTTTCCTTTGAAGAGAGGAAGTAAGGTGTGAAAAATAGGAAAAATATTTTCCCCTGAAATAAGCTTCAGAGTTCATGATTAATGTTTAATCTGGAAAAAAGTTTAACAGAATTAATGTCCTACCTGCTTAACAAAGGGGAAGGGCTACAGACCTTGAAATACAAATAATGGCATGGAATAGCAAATAAAAGAAAGTATTCTTGGAGTAATAAATTTGTAAAACTCATTCTGCAGATCTGTTTTGTGGGTTTTTCGTTTGTTTTTCATTTTTAGGTGCCAAATAGTGGGAGCTCTAACAGAGGGAGTTCTTTGAGTTGAAGCCTGTTTAAGAATATTCTATGAGTGTATGTATATTGTCAGAATTTGTACTATGGCATGACTTGATAATGCAACACATCCTTCAGGCCCACTCGATTTATAACAATATATATATATTCCCTTTCATTGCTATATACATTTGGTTATGCTCCTGTCACTCATGCTAACACAGAATGTTCAAGCCTTTTGTCGAAGGCCCAGTATCACGGAATCACAGGATAGAAGAATGGATAGAACTAGATAGAAGATCATCTACTTCAACTCTGAAACTAAAGCAGGATGACACAGAGCAGGTTGTCCATGATCACGTCCAGGCAGGTTCTGAATATCTCCAGAGAAGGAGACTCCACTACCTCTCTGGGCAGCCTGTGCCAGTGTCTGTCACCCTCTCAGTAAAGAAATTTTTCCTGTTCTTTGGATGGAATTTCCAGTTTTTGGCCATTGACACTTGTCCCACTGCTGGATATCACTGAAAAGAGCCTGGCCTGTATCAGACATGGATTGCTCAAGACCTCTTACTCCCCGAATACACTGTCTTCTGCAAGACTCCTAATACCAGTACTTATTTTTATCCTGAAGAGCTAATTTCCTCAAGTTAAATGAAACTGATTCAGAGGAAATCCTCTAACTATTCTAAGTGCATTTAAAAAAATCATTAAATGCTCTTCTATTAATGTATTCCTATAAAGATCACTAACTCTTCATTGTAATACAGTAATAAAAAGTGAAAAATAAAGTATTTGAGAATAAAGGCCTTCATAAATGTATAAAAATAGTTCTATAAAGTTTTTCAGTCTTCATAAGGCTGATGATCAAAACTAATTTCCTTAAAAATATTTAGCAAACCTTCTGTGTTTTGGAGGGAATTTCATTTTTCCATTTTTATTTGCCAGTAGAATGACATCCTGTCTAACAATTAATGCCAAGGAAAAATCTGATTCCTCCTTACCAAAAAAAGGATTGATGTATTAAAAAAAAAAAAGAAGAAAATTCAGGAACTTAAAAAAAATATCACATCTGTTTGTTATGTGTTTGTGTCTGGGGCAGGGGGGAGAATGAAGAGATGTATGTAAATAAAATATAAATTGTTTTCTGTGGAGTTACTTCCACTGATGAGATCAGAAAGGCTGCAAGTTGAGTTTTCTACCTTTTTTGCCCCTGTCTGTTTCAGTTGTATTTTCACTTGAAATTTCAATGTTTTGTCTGTTTGTGGTACCACAAAGGAGAGAAGGGATGATCTACTAAATCAGTTCGGACCTTGAAGGAATGTAGTTTTCTGGTAGTTTCTGGGTGGTTAATTAAAAAAAATAGGTCTTTCTTTAGACTGGTAAAGGATATGCTTCTTGACAGGGGCTTATGGGAGAAGTGGACTTCAAAGTGACGCCTTGTTCTGAGCAGGTGAATCTGCCTATAAGGAATGATATTGTCAGAGTGTAGGTCTTATGGCTTAAAATCAGCTGAACAGACATGTCCCTTTTGCAAGGATATGAAAGGGAGAGAGGCCAAGCTTCTTTGTCTTTCAGGGGTGGGGGAAGAGAAGGTATTATTTTCTGAATTCTGAAACCATTATTTTTTCAATAAATGACTTGAACAGTTAAAATATTCTGAACAGTATTCTTTTTTCCTTCTTTTTCATTCCCACATGCCTGCTACATATATCTGCCCAGCTGTGCTAGTAAATATGATAAAGTATTTTAACAGTCAACAGTGAATTACTTACCTGCAGTTTTATCAAAGAGCATAGCTGCAGAAAGTAATCACAGCTTCACATTTTGATGCATGGTGTCATATTTCCTTATAGGTTTTGATACATCATTGACTTAGTTTCATATCTCATTTCTGAAGTCTAATTGACTATTTCTTGGGATGAAGCAGATCATCTTTAAAAATTTTTCTTCTGACATGTTATAAGATATGGTGTGATACTATCTGTGGGTGTTGATGCAGTTGTGATGATTGAGATGCACGCTGTTAATTTACAAGATCGCTGGTTGGATGCAGGGTGTTTTGGGGATGCTTCCTCTACTTGGACACTCTCCCTCTGTCACAAAAACTGACCCATGAAATAATGTGTTACACTCTGCTTTTTGATAAACCAGGTAAAACCTGATTTTTTTTAAAAATCACTGACGCAAAAGGGTTCCACTGATCTATGAGAGTTCATAATGGAGTCTTAAACCTTAACACACAGTTATTGAGCTGAATCTAACTGAATCAGAAGTTAACCTTTCTATTAAAAAAAAAATGCTGTCCAAAATTTAAGAAAAGAACTAGAACAAATGTCTGGATAATATTTTATTGTTTTGCACATAAAATAGCATTTTAAAAAATATTTTTACAGATTAACCACTACAAAACAGGGTACGTTTTGATATTTCTGTCTCTCAAGGTCCACAACTTCTGCAAAATATGAATGAATTTCAATTTTTACTGTAATATAGGATGTTGAAAACTCTAAAACACAGAAATCATAAACCAAAATACGTACTTAACATTTGCCTCTCTTTCCTATGTTGATTGGATTTCTAAAGCCAGAAGGAATAATTAATCTGACCTAGCGTATAAGAAGGCCATTTAATGTCACCTGGTAGTGACAACATGATTTTCAATAACCTGTCTTCCAGAAAAAACCCACTATCCTAGATATAAAGTCTTTGAAGAGATTCTTATTTTACTACTGATCAAAAAGGATTGTTTTTGGCTATTTCTGACTGCCAAAGCTTTGGAAAAAATGGGTAATTTCCGTTCAGAATACAAAGTACTTGGGATTTCTGTCTTCCCCTGTTGATTTTATATACCTTGCAGCAGGCATCAACAAAAAAATTACCTGCTGAAAATACAAAATACCTAAACAGACTTGATAAAAGACCTGTTTTAATTTTAGACTGAAATTGGTTTTCTAAACTTCAGCCTGGAATACATACATAAGGATGACTTATTAGCTTTGGTTATCACTGCAGATAGCAATTTAGAACAGAAATGCTGACCTAATCTTAGCTGGAAAAAAATATGAATGGCTTAAAACTGATCTGCTTGCCAAGAGTATTTAGAGTGAGCAGAGGAATTTTGGGGTGTTATATTGAAGGAAATGAATGCTCTCATTTTATTAAAAATTATCAAGACCACTTTTTCGTGTTTCACTTTTCAGGGAATCTCTTCAGTAAACATTTCCAGCAACAAGTGCATACATTCTCATGGCCTTTTGGGATGATCTAAAATTGTAAACAATGTTCAACTGATAGTTCCAAATCCACATCTGTATTTTTCATAAATATCTACTGTTCAGAACCTTGGCACGGAAAAATCAAAACTTTTCCAATTCACTGTATGGCCAGACTGAGACATTCATCAAAGCTTTAGTTCCCACTGACTATCCTCCATTTTCACACCAATTAGAATGTGACATCCAGGGTTCATTAAAATAAATGAAATTTAAGCGTTGTATATAAATATAGTTGGTGGGATTTTTTTCCTTCCTCACATTTTGAAAAAATTGCTTGTTCATGTGCATCATATGATCAACAAAATCATACCATATATGGTCTTCTACAGTTTTCCACCTGTGATTCATTATCTGTTAATGCTATGACATGAGACTGCAATGTAATGTGAGTTTTGTTGTAACAGGCACAGATACAACCATTAACTGTTTTGGAGCCATCATAAAGGTACCTTCTGTCATCACCAGGGGACATTTTCAGTGATGCTGGCTGTCTAACTCCCATTGTCTGAGTGCCAGTCACGCATTCGAAAACTGGCATTGTAAGTAATGTTATTACACAGCTTCAAATAAATGAAATATAGATGCCATCACCTTTAGCTATTCTCCTGTCCTGCAGCTCTGTGTCGCTCTGAGTCTTTTTCTATGCTAATCTTTATGTTAATTTTGTTGCTACATGCCCCGTTCACGGATATAAGATTGTTAGAAGTACAAAGTGAAATCTTCCCTCTTGTCTGAAATACCTCAAACTGTCTGTGTGAAACAGCATTTATACATTTACACAAACATTTCATTCTTGAAATTAAGTGATAGCCATGCAGAGGAATCCTCAGCTCCACCTGCCTTTCTATGTAACAATGATTCAAATGCTTTCCTGATAAATTTAGTTTTTTCTAGTTTTCTTAGGATCCTCTTTCACCTGTCTTGGCACAGGTATTACATCTCTTACTTAAAAGGCAAAAAAGTATTTTAGAAACCTGTGAACTGGTATTCGTTTTGCTGGGTTTTGTCATGATAATGACTTTTTGGCTCCTTCTAGTTATCAGCATAGAGCTAGATCTGATGGAGGGAAAATCCAGGAGGTTCTTGAAATCTAGGAGAATCTTCTTTCAAGGTGGATAAAACCAATCAGAAATTCACTGAGGAAAACTGGTATACACTCAAGATTGTAATTTCTGCATGCCCAGGTGTCTTCAGGCAGTACTTCCTTCCTGCAGAGATGTGCGGGGACAGGAGCTCCACACACATAGTATAACACAATTGAGTTCTGGGCTTTCCTTGAAGGAAAAAAGAAATGCATCAGCTCTTAATTTTCCTTGTACAATATAGAACTTGTCATAGTCTCTAAAACACCGAATATACAGACTCCTTATAAATTTCCAGTTCCTGTGCTTGTAGATAGAAATACAACTTTTAGTCATCACAGTATTTGCTGGGGTAACATTTGGATTTTTTCCTAAAGGGGCCTGCTTTGACTACTTCATACTTTCCTGTTACTTATATTACTGCAGAAGTATGATAGATTTCCTAACTTAAATAATCTGAAGTATCGGTGTTACTGTCTGGCAGGAGTCATTGATCCTATTATACTGATAAATGACTGTGGAGCTGTGTAATCCAAGGCTGTCAGTGTATCTGCAGTACCAACATCTCCTTTGAAATGATACTAGAGCATGGGGAAGAAGTGTTAGCCTTCCTTCTTTCCTTGGAGCTAGCGGTCTATATGCAATCTCATGGACATGAAAAATAACAGTTTTCCTTTGGTACTGACTTTCCCATGAAATAGAATAATTAAACTATGGGTGATAAGTGGTTGAATAAGGATGCAGGTTGAATGGGAATGTGTTGAGTGTCCCTGTAACTTCCTGAGGACTGTTAGCATAAGGAAACAGCAGCATTTCCTAGGCTGCACTAAGGCTACTGAACTCTTCCACAGATGACAGAGTTACTGAATTGCTGTATATACACTTCAATACAATTTTACTAATTTATAATTCATAAATCTTGTAGTCTTTGGAAAGCAGGCACTGTATGGTTATACAGCTGGTCTATTATCTACATATAGCATACATATTTTTCCTCAGGTACTGAGAAGTGGATCTGTTTGTGGCAATTTAAATGCAGAAAAAGAACCCAAATGCCATTAACGAAGTCATACTCTTCAGTAGAAAAATATCTCCCTGTTTTCCCTTTCATGAGTTCAGTTTTTGTCTCCTTTGCTGCACTGCGTCTGTTTGTGCAATATTCAGTATCCATAATGAGTTGTTAATGAGCTGTCAATTATGAATGCAATTTATAGACAAGAGAGATTGAGGACTTGAGGTACTCTTTCAACAAATAGTTCTGTATCTGAGTTCTCCTTCAAGTACAAATATACGCTGTTTCTGTTACAGTATCTTGTATACTAAAATAATAATCTGAGTCACTCTGAAAGTAGTTACACATTTAATGAGTTTCCTTTAATGATATATTGACTATATCCTGAATATTGCAATGAATAAAGACTACAGTATAATGAAAACTCCTTCTTATACCAAGAGCAGACTCAAAGAATTACGCTCATTAAGCTGTGATCCTGAACCAATGAATTTAATGGAAAATTTGCCATCAAATTCAGTATGAACAGAACCAGAACCTAATTTCTTAAAGGCATTCAGAAATATGGTCTTTAATAACAGTTTTGTAATACATCATGGTACAAAGAGAATTAGCTACAAGCAACCTAATTATACTGAAGAATGAATCAGCTAATGCTCTGTACATATAGCTAGGACAGCCCTATGCACAAAACTCGAAGTGATTTGAATAATATTGTTGGGTTTTTTCCCCACCTTTTCTTTACAGTCAGGAGTAACTGAAACATATGCTAAAGAAAAAGTCAAGATTATATGTAAACAATGGCAGAAATAAACCCAGATCTCTCAGCCAGTAACCCGTATAATCGTGTTTGAACAGAGCAGCACACCCTAGTATAAGAACGGGCCTCAGGTGGACTGTGCACTCATCAGGCAAATGAAGTCTAGTCTCTCCATTACCATTAATTACAGTTTTAGTAGTCTGAAATTGAGGTAGCTCATGAAACAGAACTTCTTATGAAAAAACATGTTCATAGACAGATTACCTTGAATGAACCCTGAGATTTTATGAGCTCCATTCCTTCCTTGACTAGAGGAATTCCAGTATGAGTTTTTGCCACCATCAGAAACTTAAATATTTATTAGAGATTGGATAGAGCTGCTTTGAGAGAAATAAGTTACTGATGGTTAGCGGAGAGGATGCTGAGGTCCTAATTTGGTTACTTAAAGCATGAGATTTAGTCATCCAAACCAGCCAAATGTCAATTGGATGTGTTATGTTTTTTCTAAATATTTTATTTTAATGGATATCTTTCTGTTACTTGTGTACCGTAATTTTCCATAGCTGCAGACCTAGAGATTTTATTTATTTTTTTTTTTGGTTTTGCACTAGCTATAATCACCCATGCTGAAGTTTTGGAAAAACTTGGTACTTTTCCTCCTGTCTGAATTAACATCTGGCAAGAACTAAAGGTATGGAGGTTTTCAATGTTTGCTCTGAGTTTGAGAAATGCAGCTGTGGTACAGTACTTACAGCCCTGCATTACTCTTATGAAACGTGGGGGAAAAAAAGGAAAAAAAAAAAAAAAAAAGAAGTTAAAATCATATGACAGGTTATTATTTTGTTTAATGTGAAATGTTCATTTGACAAGCTTATTGAGCTTGATTTGTGTACAGAACCCTTCTGCAAATCTACAGTCTATCTGATTTCCCTTCCCCCTCTCCTTTGCTCCCCCCTCTGCCACTAGCACTGACATCAACCATTGTGCCATCTGAGGGGAAAAAAAAAGGCACCTGGAGTATTAAAGTGATTTAACCAGTTTGATTTATGTTAATGGTACAGAAGAGAATATTTTTTGGTCCTCAAAAACATAACAGGCAATTGATGTGCCATATTGCAGTACGGTTTTAGCTATCAACATGTCAAGATTTAGTTTTGCTGTTAACATTTTACGATTTAGAAGGCTATAAGAATATGTGCAGTGTAGCAACAACTCGGGCATCATTCCCTCAGCTATATTTATTGGGCTTTCATTTTTTCCTTTTATAGAAGAAATTGAAAAAGAAAAAGAGGAAAGGAAAAAAGACAGACATTTTCTGTCTTTCATTTTCTTCAGTCTGTCAAGTTGTGAGAATAAAGAAAACTGACTTCTAATGGTTTGTTTTCAGACCAAAGTATATTCAAGGCAGAAGAATTGAAATGTACAGTTTGTTGATTTCTCACTAATCTAAAGATAACCTGTGCATAGACTGTAGCTTCATTGCTTCTACCCCTTCAATTTATCCCTATAGCTGAAAGCTGCATGTTTAACATGCTGAAGAGATGGTGATCTATACAAGCCAATTGTTTGAAAACTGGAAGTACTACGTGCAGCACACATGGTCATACAGAATTTATTTTTCTTCTAGACCTTCATTTCTTTCTACTTCTCCTTTGGAAAATCAATAAGATGCACTTCTTGGTGTGTAAGGGGGAAACTAACTTTTTCATGCTAGAAGAATGTCGCAATAGCTAGAGCTGCCAACATAAGGTCTAGATTCCTTCAGTGGGTATTTTACTTCCCTGGGTTATTAGTTGTTGGTCGTGGGATAAAAAATGTTGCCGACTATTTAGAATTAGCACTCCTAAGTAAACGAGGCAAGTAAAAAATTGACCTTCACCTCCTAAAATTTCCATGCTTAAACCTCCAAATTAAAAGAGCAACGTGAAACATGGGTAGTAGGAGACAGTGCAAATTTCAAAAAAACATTTCAAACAGAAAAGGACAGAACCTTTTCTCTTCAAACAGTGATGATGGTTATGGAGTATTTCTTTTATGTGATAATCTAAGGGCTCGATCTGTTGTCTACAAGAAGTTCTCTGCCGGCTCAAATTGCATTTTCCATCTTCCAAGAGAGTGAATGCTTTTACACTTTTTATCTTTCCCTTCTAATCTGAACTATTGTGCAGCTGAGCTGCTTTGGTGAAATTCTAAAAAATTAGGAAAAGCTAGAGAAATCTATTCCTACATTTATGCCCATAAAATCAGAGCAAATGTTAGACTTTTTGTATCTGATTAAGTTTGAACTGTGGAACCAAAAACCAAAAATCTTTCCAATTGTCAAGTCCACACGCATGGCTTCCGCACTGAATAGGATCTAGACATGTGCTACTCCTCTACTTCTTTCCTGTTTTGTGGTGTTGAGAGAAGTCCAAGAGCATGGGCCAGAAGGATGGTTAGGAGAAAAAGATTTTCAGATCCTGCTATATAGCAAATGTTCCCTGGGTCTTAATTCACTAAGAGTTTTACCGACTAAGGGTATTGCAGTGATGAATTATTTACCTTTGAGCCCTATTGTGGTGACATTAATATCACAAAGAAGCCTATTGAGAAATAAATATTATTCTGCTGAGTGAAGAGACTCTGGAATAAATAAGGTCAGAACTGCACAATTAATGGGAGGATAAGAAGAAATATTGATTAGCTGCTCATGAAGAAAGAACTGGTCATCTTGTGTATCGTGTTGAAAAATACTGGGTAATTACCTAATTAAAGATTGTATCACCAATACACATAAACAACACCGCTGAATTAATAATCTACAGACAAAATTCTGATGTCAAATCAGATCAGTATGAAAATGCTAAAAAAACTGTGAGGATTTTGCTATTGATATTGATTTTGTATGGAAGGTATTCAGCTCCCACAGTGACAGCCTTTGATTTATAATCTAAAGCATTAAAAACCCTCATTTCCAGCATTTTTTATTATTTAAGAGATTAACCTGCCATCCTCAATGTTCTTTGAATATAGTAGTATCTTCTAAGTGCAGAAGACAGTACACAGTCTTTTATTTGAAAAATAATTTGTATGGGGAAAGGTAAAGTAGGCCATGCAGGTTTTTCTTTTTTTAATAGAGAATCTGATGCCAACAAACCTCTTTTATGATTTATAAGAGCATTCAATTTCCTTTCAAAAAAAAAAGGGAGCTTTGTAGTTGTTTAACATTCATGTGTACTGTGAAGAAATTAGTTTACCTTGGGTCAAGTCTGTGTTTAAAGGGAAGTAGTATGGGGATAAAATGATCTGTTCCTTATAAGGTAGCCCTTTTCCACACCTCTCAGCTGAGAGAATGCTTAGTTCAGACAGTCAGAACTTTTAGTTGGTCAGTAGTTTTTGGAGTATATGTTACCATGAGGCGGGTTTTTCATAGTACTTTTTTGTTTATTAAAAAAAGAGACCCAAACATATCACTCAAAATGGAGCTCATAAAAACGCTGAATGGACCCAGAGGACACAACTGAGATTACAGTCAGACTGGGTACAAAAGTGATGTGATCTAAATTTTATCTAGAAGTCTTGCTTTATTCCTCCTCACTACCATGTTACAGCACCTTCTATGTATAAAAAAAAAAAAAGAAAAAAAGGTAGGTACAGTAATTTAGAGAAGTTCTTATTAACAAAATATGTTATTCTTATTCTGTATGGAAATCAGATTGTATGTTTTGACTTTGTGCATGAGGTTTGGTACCCTTGGGTATTCTTTAAGGAACAGGAGCAGCTGATTTCTTCATTTGCAAGCCAGAAACCTGACAGCCACAGATGTGAACCAGTCCAGCTTAAGGTGTGAAAGCTGTTTTATGAAGCCTGAATCCAGGCAATTAAGAAGGTTCCTCTCCTGGTAGGCTCGTATTTAGCCAGAATGTCAGTACTGACTATGCTGCTCTAGGAACGGAAAGGCAGACTGTGATAGACAGAACACCTGAAGCCTTTTCTTGAGAAAAAACCCAAAACAAACAAATAGCTAGGAATTGAGATTGCATATTATAATAAATGCATCTGTGCCTGTGGTTCCTCAATATTTCCACAGAGATCCTTAGAGGTATACTGCACAAATGACACAAGCACGTTGGAGTGCAAACTCTCATGCCATATAAAAAAGAATCTAAACTGAGGTTATTCTGCAGACGTAAAATTGTTTACCCAGAGATGCATGAGTAATGCAGGGCAAAACAATCTACCTCAATCCACCTCTGTTTCACTGCTGATTATTAAGAAAAAGATTGCTCAAGTTAATGTGTGCTTTGGTAATGGATTTGTGTTAGTGTGTGTAATAGCTATATGCATAACCTCTGTTTTCTGTAATCCAGCGTGTTTGTTTCAATCAAACCTGTATTAGCCTTCTCTGACAAAAGCACTAGAAAGTTAACATTCTTACCAAGCAGCATTTCCTGATGGTTCTTCTTGCTCCCAAACCCTTCCCCCTGCCTTTGGCCCTGGGTCTGAATGTGCACTTAGAATGTTCGTCTCTGCTCTGATGTATAGGAAAATGCTCTAATGAAAAAGTCTAGCAGTGTTATGCCAATGTAAAACAGATGTAGTGAGTGAAATACCACTAATGAATTTAAGGCCTTGATTTTCCATCCAACTTAACCTTTCCACTTATATTGCATGTCTAGTATTACACCTCATAACTTAAACCTAAGATTGCAAGCCCAACTTTTCTTACAGTGCTCCTGATTTTCTGAAGTCTTGATGTCTGTGAGTTGACTCATCAAATAAGACTGCATGCTGGGGTTTAAGAAAATTATTTCCCGACATACAGTGTCATCTACAGTGGATAGACCTTGTCCAGGACTGTAAGACAGGTGAGCAGTGGATTGCACAGCAAACATGCACAAGATTATGAGTGAGGAGAACATCTTATTCCTTGTGCTGGCTCTGATTGTGGGACACACACCCCCTGACCACAACAAGGGGGACTGTAACTCTTCTCTTATTCCTGATGTCAGTGCAGCATTTGGCTTCCCAAAATGAAAGACTTTGATGATTTCATGCTACCCATACTAACATAGTTTGCTATGACCTCCCTAACAGGTGAGGACATGAAGTATGCACCTTCAAGTGAATCACTGCAGGATAGATGACCAGTATGCATTTAATAATTTGCCTTGTCTAGGTGATGTCAGGTTTTAAGGCAAGTGCATGACTCCTAACACCAGAAGTTAAAATATCATAAAGTTTGAAATATTACAGTGTAAGTATCCGTGTTTGCAGCTGGTAGGCTTTCCGATAATATTAAAACCCACTTCCAATAAAAAAAGAAAAAGAAAAAGAAAAGGCTTAAAATAATAATTAGGGAAAAACAAAAGGGATGAGCTGTGTGATATACCACACAGAATGTAATCTAATCCCGTCTCATATTTTCTACATATTTATCTTGAGTCCTCCCCCATAAACCTCCTCTGAAATAGCCTGAGTCAATTCACCCATGCAAGAGTCTATTGACAAGCCCGTTCAGTTTCAAAAGAGATGAGATAACATTTTTAGATGTTAAGAGAGGTTTGTTATCTGAATAGAAATGGATCATTTAGCAACAAACGTACATCATTTTTATTGCAGTCTCTTTTTCAAGAGCTCCATAGTGGGTCAGAGCTAGCATATACTTTTGCTGTCAGATTAAGGAGTTCGTTGTCTCAAAGGACATTAGAACATAGTTTACTGGAGCTAAGATAGTTTCGATTACATATTTTAGAATGTCTTTTCATTTGAGACATGACTAACAAACCTGCCATTCCCTTACCCATATAAAACGTTCTTTTCTGGACATTGTTTTTGAAAGAGAACAAGGAAACCTGTTGACTGACCTTCATGGAAGCTTTATTTCTCTGCTGGGAATGCGTTGACGATAGACAAAAATTTGATAGTTATTGCTGAGAGCTTACTCGACCATCTTAATGTGCATCACAAGCAACCGATGCCCTCCATGTATCACCTCCTTTTCGTGCGCAGCATGTTTTTGCTGTATGAAGTTCAGTGGACATTTGAAAGGATGCAACTTACAAATCGTCCAAATTATTTTACAACTAATATATATGGCAAAAGAGGGACGTGGTGACAGGCAGTATTTATTACTGTGGTTGATTTCTTATTTTGAAAATGAAATGCAATAGAAGCCTGGAAACAAGCTGGACAAACACAAATGTCTCACAGTTTGATCTTACAGGTCTTACTATTCAGAAGCCTTTTTTTTTTTTTTTTAGAGCAAAGACATTGTTATTTGGGATCTGTGTAAATAAGAACTTCAGGAATGATAGCCATGGTGACTTGCACTTATCCAACAAGGGTATATTGTCATCTCCTAGACTGGGATTTGAATAAGAACAATCAAGCAACAAAGCTTGTCATAGTAGAAAAGACTGGACTTCGTGATGACTTCAATAAAAAATACGGCTTAGTAATAGCGATGTCTGAACTGCTGGAAACCAGCAACAGATCTTTAGAGAGTATAAACTGGCATTGTTCCTCATAGCTCTTTGCTGCTGTAAGCCAGCTGAGGTAGTGCTATTTTCACTTTTCTGTTGTTTGACATTTTCTTATTTTAATTGTGTAACCTCTGTGTTGGACTGTATTCTGGCATTAAAAGCCTCACCATCCCCCTCCTTTGATTGCTGCTTTTTAAAGCAAGAGGAGTAAAATTAATTGCCTCTGATCCACTGCAATGGTAATTACATAGTCCCAACTGGGACCTGACCAAGGATGAACTGCTGTTTTTGCTTTTTGGCTGGAGACACTAAACAGGGATAATAGAGAAGTATGTCTGTTACAGCACACTGGTTGTTTCCTGCAGAAGAGAAAGATAGAAGTCTATTGCTGTACAATTACAGTGTAGCATTTGCAGGTTGCAATGGAATCCAACAAAGACTGAGATCGAAAAAAAATAAAAATACCATTGTTGTATACCTCACTTTGCTAAGTGTATCAGTGAAAACAATTACTCTGCTGCCTCTTTACTCCTTGAATCTTCATTAAAACATCACACTGGTATTACAAACCTAGAAAAATTCTTAAAAACACAGCTTGACCTTAGAAGAAAAAATGAAGCAATGATGGTAAAAAAGGCTGGGAATGGTTAGAAAATGCTAGCATTCCAAAGGTGCCACAATCACTGCGTTGAGGACTAGTTGCCTATTTGTTGTCTTTTTTAGAATCTTAAATAAGAAACTGATTGAAAGCATTAATGCCTTTATATATAGTAGGTATATACATTCTACCTTCAATTATTTCTACAGAGAGGACTAGGAAAAGAAACATTGATAGTAAATAAAATGTGTGCTTGTGTTTTACAATTCCATATCTCAGAATAAATAGGAGGGATTTCATTGTTCTCTAAAATCCCTCTAGCACTATATTTAAACAGAAAAAAGATGTATTTAAGAAGTACTGTTAAGTGTAAAATTAGAGTGTCACATTGACTTAGGTCCCAAAATTTATATTTCTGATTTAGAAATCATTAGGCTATTAAAGAACAATACATTTTATTTAAGTTTCTGATTTCTGTACTCTCGGAATACATTTTTTGTGTTGAGCAATGGTGGCCAGGAAAAAATTTTTCTTTTAAAGCTGATTTTATAATATGATCTATTGACTTAAACAACTGAAACTTGTGAGATTTACCATTATATTGTAAGGTTGAACAACAAGAATATAAAAAACTTTGTCCTGACTGTGATCAAAACCAGAATATTTCCTTCTGTTGCAAAGAAGCTTTAAAGAAAGTAAGATGTAAATGATGGCATGAAATTTGTTGACATATAGTCTTCAGAGAAAGCACAATAAGATACAGATATCTAAATGTTTCCATAGTTGAACTAAGGCTTTAGAACACATAACTGCATGTGCTTCCAAATACATTGCCTTTGAAGATCTTGGTCTGAATTATTACAATATATTAAATATATCAAATTGAGGGTAAACTTTATGTAGGAAAGAGTATGTTGAAATTCCACAAAAATATTCAAATTATTGTGTAAATGTGACCAAAGTTCCACAGCTTTTAGTCTCATCAACTTAGCACTGAAACAAGCTTTGGAGATAAAGTCTTCCTTCATTTCTTTCCATGGGATTTTGAAAAGTAATTTTATTTTGTTAGATTTCTGATTTAGGCACTTTGAAAGTGCACCTGAGTAATAGATTCAAGATTTTCTCTACAACACAAACCTAGAAATGTACTTAAAAATAAAACTTGAAATGTGTTATGCATTTATTCTTCCTGGAGGACGACAGTTCAGGCAAGACAGCAAACATTAACAAAGCAAGTTTTATTGAATGTTACTTATGCTAGTCCTTTGAGGTGACAAATTTGACTTAATGACTGTTTTGTAGTTTGTGTTGCTCTCATCACATGTGCTGGCTTTGGCTGGGATAGAATTAATTTTCTTCATCCTTACTGGTATGGGGTAAAGGTTTGGATTTGTGCTGAAAATGGATTTGATTGATAACTCAGGGATGTTTTCATTACTGCTGAGCAGTGCTTACACAGAGCCAAGGCCTTTTCTGCTCCTCAACTTGCCCCACTAGTGAGGAGGCTGGGGGTGCACAAAAAGTTGGGAGGAGACACAGCCAGGACAGCTGGCCCTAATTGGCCAAAGTCCATAACATAATGATGTCATGCTCAATAATAAAAAGCTGAGGTAAGAAGAATGAGAGGGGCCACATGTTCAGAGTGATGATGTCTGTTATGTGTCTCATGGTTCCACTGTTACGTGTGCCGGAGTACTGCTTTCCTGGGGATGTTGAACACCTGCTTGCCCATGGGAAGTGGTGAGTGAACCCCTTGTTTAGTTTTGCTTCTGTGTGTGGCTTTTGCTTTACCTATTAAACTGTCTTTATCACAACCCACGAGTTTTCTCACTTTTACTCTTCTGATTCTCTCCCTCATCCCACAGGGAGAGAATGAGTAAGAGGTTGTGTGGGACTTAGTTGCTCGCTGGGGTTAAACCACAACAACATGGTATACAATTGCATGTTTAGAGTAATTGAAGCTTCAGTTAGCAAAGAAAATGTACTGAAAACCCATAATCTAACAAATATCAGCTATTTTCTCAAAGTGCAATTCTGGAGAAACCACTATTTGTACCTGGTTACCATGCCATCATAAAAAATCAAGATATGAGTAACACCTGCCATACCCTTAATGTCACTTCCATCCTGTTTTACTGGCCCTTATTCAGACAATTATACATAGACTAGGACTTCAGTAGTCAAATCACTATCAGCTTACATAAATAATTTGTTCATACTAGGTTTCTCTCTGTGGCTTCACCTTTGCTGTGACCAGTTCTGTGCCATGGAGATGGCTACATCTCAGTCCATAGGTGAACCACTTTTGCCAAAACAGATCTTCTCTACCAGATTTAGTGGCCTTGGAGATGTCTCCAGCCATTAGTGTCCTCCTGTTCTTATACCATCAGTAAATGCAATCTCTGAAATAGTGTTTCAGGCCAACTGCCTGACTGCCAGAAATAAAATACACTCCAAAAATCTATAACACAAGTTTAGAGGAATCTTGTGCAGAGGTCCCTAAACAGCACATAGAATTCAGTGACAGCCATAAATATCCAGCTACTTATTACAGAGGTTGAGTGCAGTTCAAAGTACAGTTTTGTACTGGGAACAAACAGCTTCTTAAGTGGATGTGCCAGGATTTGCCAGGGATACTCAGGACAATCCAAATCCATAACCTGCATGAGAACAGCAGGTGTCTCCGAGCAGTGCTGTTGCTCAGCTGACCAGCATCGTTAAGCTGACCTCAATCAGGAGAGAGTGATACCAGTGAAACGTGCACAGACATGCTAAGCAGAGCACTTGCAATTATTCCCTGCAAGGGTGATCAGTGAAAAACAAGAGGAGTGGTTGTGCATTTCAAGGTGCATCATTGTGTCTCTTTGAGAAGGTAGGTTGGTGTCAAAGGCTTTTCTCCATATATCCTGCCTCAGAGATGAAAGAACAAATATTGAGGAGAGACTGGCAGCATGCACAGCTGAGGTGAAGGGTCTGTTTGGAGAACATCTGTGCAGGTGCTAGCACTCATGTAGGTTTACTGGATTCTTCTGTTGGTATCCTTGAAGCTGAACTTTTCAGGCTTAGCCCTGATTTTGTCTGCACTGTTTAACTGGAAGGAGACGGAAGCTGTAGTATAAAGCATGCATGTCTTGCTTTTCTTGGATGGAGCTGCTATTACCTAGTAAGAGGTGTGAAAAGCTTGTGCTGTCTCAGATAAATGATGAAATTCTGTTTATAAAATGTTAGGCTCTGGTAGCGTTCTGTTTTTCAAAACAAAATACTGATGATGAAAAAGAAATATTACAGATGCAAAAATGGATACATAATGAAATAATAATTGCTAGTATGGTTTTATAAGTTTATTATGAAATCATTTCAACTACCATTATCCTGTCTGAAAGACCCACTGCTGTCTATGATTCTGATGCCATAGTTAGATCTTTTACATGATTTTTTGCTTCATTTTCTTCATTACTGGAAGCATTTGCATGATAACAGGATCTTTGCTTTTAAGAGTTCATCAGCTCCTGCCACTTAGTTTCCACTTGAAGTCATAATCTTCTGTTTATAATTTCATAATTGTTTGCAGTAGAGGTGATTAAAATCTCACAAACATAGCATTATTTTGACTTCAGGCAGGGAACAAGCAGCAGATGAACTCTTAAGGAACAAAGATGATGTTTTCATGTAAATAGCCTGAATAGTTCAAAGTAAGGGGAAGAAATGAGTATGTGGAACACATCCAAATGCAATGTTTTTCACTTTTTCTTTCAGGCAACAATAGCTCTTTGAAACCCATACATTTCAGAACCTTACATCTTCCAGTAGAATACTTTCCTCAGCACTTATAAAGTTTTCCTGTTTTCCACTCTAAGATCATTTTTCTAAGCACAGGCAAAATATTAATTAATGCATTAATTAGGCACAATAAACTCTCCTATGCATTTATTTACACAAAGTTCAGAACTCTTCCAGACAAGCCAGCGTTTGAATTTCACCCTTGCAGAAATGCCAGTCAGTGTGATGCCACCATTGGGTGCGTTTGGATATTCTAAGGGGAGGTGCTGACGTTAGGAGTTTGCGTTGCTTGTCTTTACTCCTGTGTGGTCTGTAGAGCAGGACATTTGGGCTCATACAGCTCTCTGTGCAGATCCTTGTTTCTGGTCCCAGCCACTCACTGGTACTTACCGTAAGTGTCCTGCTGGGACAGGGACATGTTTCACACTATGTAAGCAGACAAAGTCCCTGCATATGTTTAGTAATAGGCTCCTAAATGATTTTTTCATTCATAAAATAATTGCTTGTTCTAACATGCTTTGCTTATATCAGTATGAGACTTTTCAGAAGTTCGGACAAGTTCCCAATTTCATTTTCTAAAGAAATTTGAAAGAAAGAAGTTGAAGACTATACCTTAAAATAAAGTTAATTTTAGGTGAATTATTAAAAGAATAGATTTAAGGCAAAATAAAGAAAAGCAGTGAGGAGCCTTAGGTGTAAATACTTTGCTTGATTTGACTTGACTTCTTTCTCCTGTACATTGTACATTTCTGCTGTAGCTGTAGAACCTGTTAAGTCTTTACAGATCTATTTAAATACATGATTAAAAATACAGAAAAAATACAGAGGAAAGAGGAGGAAAGGAGAGAAGACGAAAGAAGAGGAAAGGAGACGAGAGGAGAGGGGAGGAGAGGAAAGGGATGGGGAAAAAGGAAAAAAAGAAAAGAAAAAAAAAAAGGTCAGTAAGATGATCCTGCAGTGTATATATAGAACTTCATCACACCAAATGCAGGTACATCTGGAAGCTGCCTGTCCTTATTAAAGCAACATACCATTTTTTTCTGGCATTATTAATGATGGAGATATAAATTCTTTTGTGCTGAACCCCTTTTTTGGTCTAAGGGCCAAATCTTCTTCAAGTGCAAATTATTGATGTTTCAAAGACATTTTATGCTGATTTATGTGATTTGAGGTTCTGGTCTGAGTCCAAAGTTGTTCCTGGTAGGAAATGTTCTTCAGCTTGGAAATGTGTTCCAAATTTGGTCAGAATACTTTTTTCTTTTGTCCTCTGGGGTGCTGCTCAAAAAATATGTAGAGAGGAAGAAGAGGGTGATAAGTTTCAACAGGATGTCACTTCTGAAAGGGGACATTTTGGAAGTAAAATGAGACAGAAAAAGGTGAAGACATTATCTTCCTTACTGTTATTAATGAGAATAACACTATAGTAGCTATAGTCAGAGATGAATCTACCTAAAGTAAAATAACTTACTACGTGGTAAAATTGATGTTGGTGTATGCAGATATATGGATGCACTGATTAAATATATGTACAGTTTTAAAAGGAAGGGCAGGGAAGCCTCTCTAGATATTGATACATGAACTAAGATTTTTCTTGTTTAAAAGGTACCATCTCAAAAAGTGAAAAAAGTGCTCTAATTTGGTTGGAAAGATTTGGAAAGATCTTTGAAAGTGTGAAAGAAAGGGTAAGAAGGAAACGGTCTCCTTTATAATCTGTTTATAGCTTTGAGACCACTCTTTATCTTGACAAAGTCATTTGACAGCAATCGACTTATCTTGATAGAAACTTACAAACTGAATTATTCATCCTCAGTGTGAAAATCTTGTATTTTCCATTCTAAATTCAACTGCATAGTTAGCACCTAGCCTCCAGAAAAAATGTATCCAATGCAATGAACAAACTTAGTTAAAGTTACCTCTGAAGACTAGCATTAGCAAAAATTTCAGGCATTCTACTCACTGAAGAGCTTTCATGGACCAGTAACATGTCACATAAGCTTACAAGAATTACATACAACATAAATATTCCTCTGGTTTCTTTCAGTATCTTTGAGGTTTGAGGAGGAGTGCATGAACTTGTGAGCTTTACTAAATCATGTAACAATTTCCCTCTTTACAAAAGTCTCTAAGTCAACTCACTTGGGCCACATGAAATTGCAAATATGTGCTACCCTGTGTTGTATCACATGGACATGATTGCTGACTGCCTCTTGGACACTGACAAATCATGTATTACAGGCGCAGTTGAACCACAAATTCTATTTTTCTAGAAAGGTTTGATTAAGACTTATATAAACTCTGCCAATGACAATGTTACATTAATAAAACAAATAAATAATACGATTCTTTATTCCTGTAATAAAAGTGGTGATTTGCAAATGCAACATGCCTATAATCTATCCTGAGTGCTCTTAAGAACTGATGCAAAATATGAGACTGGACAGCTTAAAATAACAAAATTGCATGTAAAAGCTAATAAACCTTGGTAAGAAGAGAAGAGGTCTTTCATGCTTCTTAGTGTCATTGAAGCATACAAGGCTTTTCCTCAATAACTTGTTTTCTGCTGTGTGCTTTTTCTGTTGATCTTCTATATATGTATGTAGATTATATGTCAGTTAACCATTAGCATCTCTTGAACTAAAATCAATTGGTTAACACATGTAAGGTCAAAAAAGTCAAATACTAGTCACCACTGTTCAAAACTCACTTCTCTGACATATTCGAATGTCTCTGGTCCTACATTCTGCGCCCCCTCCCCTCCTACCCCCATTTTAAAATTTACTGATATGTCTTTGTTAATACATGCTTTCTCAAATCGGTTGCCTCCATATGTGGACTGAAGGTGAGCAGTCTCAGCTCAGGAGGAATGGGATTTAGAGAGGTGTGAGCAGCGGAGGAAGGATTGTAGTGGGCGCAGTGTTTGAACACAAAAGTGACGGCTATCTTTCCCACTACAATAAAAAGGAAGCCGGTAACAATGGTGTGCTATGAAAAGCAAAGGAACATTCGTCTTTGTCAAACAACCGCACCTCTCCGGCAGAGCCGCTGCTGCAGTACACTGGCTGACATCCCCTCTGCATTTGAACTCTGCTGTTGCTGAATTTCAATTAAAACTGGAAACCACACAAAGGTAGCAGGCACAGAGAATACCAAAAAGAAACAAGACCGTAGTTTTCTTGGTTGGTTTTGTTTTAGGGCTTTTCTTTGTGTGGTTAGGAAATAATGGTCGAAGTTGGATGGTGAGGGTATCTGGTATCTGCTGCTTGGGTCAATTTTACCTCATTAAAGACAGACGAGAATTATGGCAAGTTCTCCCAGAACATCAGAGCTGCCATTCAAAAGCAAAAGTCATACTGGGGTACAAAATCCCTCCAGTTTCTGCTTCAGTCCATTAAAAAAAAATGTATTTGAAGCCTGGGGGAAGAGCACAATTTAAGAGAGATTTTTTCCTTATGCAATGAACCCAACAAGGCGTATGTATGCTGTAGCGAACTGCAGTACCTGCAGGGTGCTCGTCTACCATGAAAGTCTTCTATTATCTCATTCTTTACATGAATGAAATGTGAATATACTTCCTTCTTTCTTGAAAACATTACACTGATTGGATTGTGTCTGGAAGCAACAGAATGGGTTTTTTCTACACAATTATTTTCAACAGATTGAAAATGTATGGCCTTCCTTGTAGGTGCTGATGGAAGGTACTCTGGAGTTTCAAAGACTGTGTGAAAAACAGTAGCTCCAGTAACCTTTAAAAATGTTCTAAGTGGAGGGGAAAAAAAAAGAAAAGAAGGAAATCTTTAAGTTGTTCAAAATACATATTTTTTAACTGTGGATTTTTTTCTGGAACTCGTTTGCCTTTATTGCTGCAATTATTGGTATTGATTGTAAGGAGATCATAAGCTTCACAAGCATACACTCATAAGAAAACAAATACCTTGTGATAAAATTAGGAAAATTGTGGAATGATTATTGATAGCAAAAGTGAAATCTAACAAGACAATAGAGTAGTCAGGGAATATAGTCATATTTTCTTAGAACTGCTGGCTGTATTAAAATAAAATAAAACCATATTTTGAGAATATATGGGTTCTGATTGAAAGATTGTATGCAAGTTTTTAGCTAAACGGTAGCCATTACATTATCACAGGAAAAAGATGTTAGAAAAAAGACTGTTTCGCATCAGCTGAGGACAAGTGTATGTGTCTGTCCGTGTAAGTATATGCATAATTAAATATGTAGAAATATGTTAATGTATTTACAGAAATATTTTGAACTAATAGAACACTGAATGGAGGGAAGAAAAACTTTGTTTGACTAAAAAGCTGCTCATTCCATTTTTCTGTCTCCTTATTCATCATATCAATATTTTAATCATATCTCACCACCTACTTCTTTGGATTGTCTAAAACTGATTTTCTAATTCTATCCAGCAGCTCATCTTTTAATGTCATTTTAATAGACCTTGTCGTGGTTTCACCCCAGCTGTGGGCTGAGATCCACGCAGTTGCCTGCTCCTTAAAGTAAAAGAGCAGGGGAAGAGGGAAAAAGGGAAAGGGAAAACAAGGGAAGGGAAAAGGAAGGGGCAAATAACTCCAAAACCAAGAAACTAAGAGGCCCGTGGGTTGGGATAAGGATAGTTTACTAAGAGAACAGAAAGATAAAAATATAACAATGCTAACAGGACTTTAGAGCAAAAGAATATGAAACTATTGATACACAATGCAGTTTCTCACCGAACCACACAACTCAGGCCGTACCACCCAGAGCTGTCCCGGAACCAACCGTCCCCCCAAGAAGCACGCGTCCCGAGAGGAAGCACGCGTCCCGAAACCGCCCCTCTTCTTCTTCCCAACAGTCCCCCCGTTTTCCTAGGCAGGACGTAATTGGCATGGAATACTCTCTTTGGCCCATCTGGGTCACCTGTCCTGGCTTCGCCCCTCCTTTTCTCAAGAATAGAGAAATAGAAGAAGCTAAGAAAGTCCTTGACTGTCTGACTGCAACTAAGAACATCAGGGTGTTATCAGCACTGCTTTCATTTTAACTCCCAAACACAGCATTCCATCAGCTGCTACAAATGAAATTAACTCTATCCTGACTGAAACCAGGACAACCTTGTCTTGCTTTCATGGAGCAGTAAAAGCAGAGGTTTCATTGTAAAAGAAAATTGCCTCACTTGCACTGAGTTTTCTAATTACTGTAGCTGGTACCACCATTGAATGTTTGGAGAAGGGGAAAAGAGAGAGGAAATAGAGACTGTTATTAATCAACCTTTAGTGGTAATTAAGGTTCTTAGCTTCTCATTGATTTTTTTCCCCAGTTTTACATACCTTGATGTCAGATAAAGCAAATGACAGGAGAAAAATCTCAGCTGCATAGTCTGGTCCTCAGGCAAGTCACTTATTTTAAAAATGTGAACATTTTATGACATTGCATGAAGGAGGATGCTGGACTGAAGCCATTACATTATCTAGGCATCACATTATCTAAGCAAACATGCCTAGCTTTTCCCAAAAAGGTTGTATGGTAATATAAGGTAGATCAACTCAAGTGATGCATAACACCATCAGCAAATTTGCCCGTGGTACGAAACTGGGAGGAGTGGCTGGCACATCAGAAGGCTGCTCTCACATTCTGTCAGACCTGGACAGGGTAGAGAGATGGATGAAGAGGAACAAAATGAAGTTCAAGGGCATATGTAAAGACTTGCACCTAGGGATGAATAACCCCAGGCAGCAGTAAAGGTTAGAGGTTGAACTGCTGGGAAGCAGCACTAAGAAGGACCTGGGAGTTCTGATAGACAACAAGCTCTCAATTAGCCAGTAGTGCATCCTGTGGCCCACAAGGCCAATCCACATCTGGAACATTGTATCCAATTCTGGGCACCCCAATTCAAGAAAGACAGGGAACTACTGGAGGGAGTCCAGTGGAGGGCTGCAAAGTTGATGAGAGGACAGGAGCATCGCCTCATATGAGGAAAGGCTGAGAAAGCTGGGACTGTTTAGCCTGGACAGTGATCTGGAGAGGTGATCTCATCAATGTTTATAAGTATCTAAAGCACGGATGTCTACAGGATGAAGCCAGACTCTTCTCAGTGGTGCTTAGTGACAGAACAAGGGGCAACAGGCACAAAATGGAACATGGGAAGTTGCATCTCAATATGAGGAAAAACTTCTTCACTGTGAGTGTGATGGAGCACTGGGACAGGCTGCCTGGAGAGGTTGTAGAGTCTCCCTCTCTGGAAACTTTCGAAGTCTGCCTTTATATGTTCCTGTGGGACATGGCCTAGGTGAACCTGCTTGGCAGGGGGGTTGGAATAGATGATCTCCAGAGGTCCCTTCCAACCACCATTGTTCTGAGATTCTATGAATCTGTGATTTCAGCAGGAACAGCATCACTGGACTCAGCACTGAACTTGGAGGATTTCGAGTTCCCTTCTTTGGATTTGCTGAATTCTGTATTTGCAAGTATGAGATGAGAACAGGGTGGTCCTTCAGGTTAGGATGAACAAGCAACTCTCTTACCATGTGGAAAGTCTGACCCAGAAAGACAGAATTTCACCCCATCTTTAGGTAAGTAATTGATAAATTTGCCTACAGTTACTGTAGAAGAGACCTTTTGGCATGAGTGAAGATTCAAATTTGTGTAATGTTTTCCTGTAGAGCCATGAGGCAAGCGGAAGAAGTTGGGAAGAAGTGCTTTTATTTATGTGAGGAAATAAGTTAACCCTGATCCACAGGGTGAATATCAGGCCACCTTGATGACTATCACTCACAGGACAGCTTCAAGAGCAGGGAAATGCTCCATTTCATGATGATTTGCTGGTCTTAGTTTCCTTATTTTACCATTTAAATTATACAGCAGCCCAGCATGTAGTCAGGGCTCTGATAAAAAAATCTCACAAAATTAAATATATGAATACATAATTGAAAACCTTGGTGGGTGATATGAAAAGATGAAAGTTTATTAATGCTGGTGAAACTTTGGTCCCTGCTGTTTAATCTAACATTAAATTTTATAAGACTACTTCGTTTTACCAGGATTACCCGTAGAACATGAAAGTATCAGAATATGTACTGTACATCTTCTTCTCTCCCAACAAGTGCTGGAGCCTGTATTGGCAGTTGCACTTTTCACCACTTTCTCGTGAGATTATGGCACAGTGAAGACAAAGTGTGACACAAAAAATAATTTGCCTCTAAAAGGAAAAAAGAAGCCAGGTTATTGCTAAGAAAACATGATTTGAAATCCTACCAACATGCAAATACTCCTTATTTTGATTATCTTAATCCCTTTAAAAGACAAGTATTAAGCCCAAGAAGTTGTTTAAGTGTGTGTAGAGATCATGATGGAATTTATTTTGATTGGGTGACCTCATAAAATTATTCACCACTGCTGTGATTTTTTTGAAGGCAGCTCAATAGAGTTTGACTCCCAGTTCCCATTAGAATTTAATGAGAGCTGGGCCTGTAAGTCCCCCAGATTCCTTTGAAAATAACCCAGACCATGATAAAATAATACAGTTCTGTGCATCCTTAATTTTTGACAGTTTGTTCGTGACTGGAATATTGATTGCAAGAGCTACTGCCAAGCACAGAGCTCCTATCACTTTCGGCTGCTTTTCCATTATGTCATAAATAGATTGTCCAGCTCAATAGCTTATACAAATAGATGGGGCTGGACTACTTGCATGGGTTTGCTGAAAAACAAATGAAAGAAAAGAAGAAATAAAAGCCTAATAACAACCAAGCATCTTAGTTCCTTGAACAAGTTAATTGTATGAATTTTAAATGCTCTGAAATGAGTAACTTCAAAGTGTAAATAAGGACCAAAGCACGGTCAGGTCCAACAGTAGTAATTAGATTCAAGTCAAAGGTAAGCCTGATTGGACAATTTTAAAATGTTTGTGCTATGTGAGAAACCTGGCAAGTGTGTAGTACTGAAAATAGTTCAATTAAATATTTGGAAAGGAAGAAAAAAAATGCAAGTAGAAACGTTTAGTATCCTGCTAAGCTGAAAATGCACTCAAACTAAAATGAGAACTGAGGTGACTAAATAAGCAATAGGAATAAAGGAAGTGAGTTGTCAAAATAAAATATATTTTGAGAATGTCCTGAGTGAAATTTTAATCCTGGATTTAATTTTCTTCCATGTTTGTACATTTGTTTCCAGCAGTAAAAGTGTTTTGACGTTTGATGAAAAAGTAAGGCAAAGAAAAAAAAGAAAAAAGCACTGATGGTTTAGTCTTGAGGTTCTCCATAAAATTTGCTGGAAAGTTTTGTTTATATGTCCTGTTATGTTTTTCATGTTATTTAAAATAATTTATTTCTCAGTACTGCTGGGGATGAACTGGGTCAACTCAGGATAATTATTAGAACACTTTTGGACATCATGCTTCCAAGGGGGAAAAATCCAAACAACCAAAAGCAAAAAAAAACCCAAGCAACCAAAAGCAAATATCTGTGCTTGACAGTAGTAGGTTACAGCATTGCATTGAGGTTACATTATATATTAATTTTACAGGGCATTACATGACTTTTTGCTGGAGTAAGACTAGCAGTCTATACTGGCAGGTCCTGTTTGTATGAAACAAGTCATCAATCTCAGTAGGCTGGATTGATTTGGTTTTTTGACACCTGAGGGAAGATTTTAAAAATTAGTTTATTAAGTTTTGTGTTTTCTGGAGTGTTGGGTTGGGATGGGGGTTAGTTGTTGTTGGTTTTTTTTGGGTTTTTTAGGTTTTTTTGTAATCTAAATGATAACACTATCCAGAAACGTGTCAGGAATGAGGACTCCATTGTGTCTCCAGAGTGCGGGACTTGTTTACAAGTGCAAAACCAAAAACATAGTTTGTGTTCCTTGAGCACATCTAATAAAGATGATAAAGGATTAAACTGGGATGCAGAGGGAATGGGTGTCCAAGGAGTCAGTGGTATGTTCAGTGGCAGTTTAAAGGAAACATAAATAGGTTTACATAGGCTCAAATTACCCTTCTGCACATATCTGGTGAAATAAATCAGTCAGAGGTTGAAGTACGGCCCCTGCATACCTATTGCCAAAGGGGACTTTCTTGTTTGTTTCAAGGCTGTTGTGGCAGAAGAATGTTAAGCAATGACTAAAAGACTGATGAGATGGTTCATGGATGATGATGAGGAAGATCTCACCAAAGCAGGTGGGCTAGCATCAAAGAAAATACAAATATAGTTATTGGAAAATATAACAATTACACACTACTGTATGGTGAACAGATGTTAAATTGATCTCCTGAGACCAAATGAGAGATAAAAGACAGAAGGAGGCTGATGATTAATGTAGTTGACAATGAAGCAGTGAAGTTGGGAACCTTCTACCTGATGGATAGAGAAGCAGGAACCTTTGGATGGATGTAGATATAAGTGTGACAAGGGTGAAATTATGGAACTTTGAAATACTTCATTCCAGTATGGTTGTATTTCAAGTCTGTTGACTTGAATAGAGTCAATGGTCATGAAGCGGAAGATTACTTCCACTTGTAAATTAGCTGTAACTGACCATGGTATTGTGTTGGAGCAAGAACATTATTTTGGGAAAAGGCTCAGGAAGAATTTTTGCTCACATCATGGTGGTATGAAAATATGGAAAATTTTACAGCATTTAGAAGAAATTCAGAAGAAATTCAGAAATGCTTCCATAAAGGTGTGTTGTTTGTTGTTTTTTAAAATTTCTTTTAATTTATTTTTAAGCTAAAGTTCTTCTACTGCAGAAGAAACACTTTGAAGGATGAAGCCTTAGGTGGAGCTATATAGTTAAGTAGGCACCATAGCAGACAATGCCTCTGTTTTTTGAGGATTGATCTAGCCAGTGGTGATTTCACCTCTGTGGATTTTTTGTGCTTTTTATGTACTTTTGCATCTCCTGCATGATGATGGTTCTGATCTCAGAAACTGCTGAATCCAAACAGCCTCCACCACCAGAGATTGTTGCTGCTGGAGTCAGAAGAGCTGCATTCAGGTGGGAAGGTCAAGCTACACAAAATAGCTTGCAGGCCTAGCTGCAAACACTCTTACCTTAGAACAACCCCAAATTGCCTTGTAAGTGCAAGAGGCATGTAAAATGAGACCCAGCTAAAACTAGTAAAGGTTGTGTGCAGGGCAATATAACATGAGATAGACTGAGCCTTGAGCAGCCACTAATCAGAGTAACTCTGATGTCTTAAACTTCTGGCCTATGACATTAGCAAATGCGGCTTTAGAGCTGAAAGGATAACTCTGGTTTTGCTTTATCAACAAACACTGACCCATCACTTTGAGAAGACAATTCTGAACTAAGCAGATACTGTTCTAATAACTAAAAAACACACTTGGTTTTCTCAATACAAACATTTTTTTGTGCTTGGATCCTAGAAAATTTGTAGCTCCCTTTTACCTCTCTTAAGAAATAACATTATTTCTGTTTCTCCAATTATTTACTTATCAAAACTCCAGAGCATATTTGTGTGCTGCGTAGTCTGAACAATGGTTAACGCTGCACTGTTCACTTCCCTACAAAACCTTTATGTCAAAATCTGCATAAAGAACTGCATTTAAATAAATAAATGAAGGCAGAATTTAAAAGCTCAGGACAAAGCAGAGTTTCAGAATCCTTGGCTGCTCACATTTAAAATTCCTGACTGAAGCACGATCTTTGTCTTGCATTTATCTGATACAACACACATACAAAAACGGTAGATTATCGTGGAGATATTCTAAGTCGAACAGTATAATCTCATTTCTAAAAATAATTATCCCAGTACTGCATACAGTAGGGATGAAAGAAAACTCTTCAAATTCACCTCAGCTTTCTCAATTTTACACATTCACTACAGACTATCACAAAATTGAGTCTGTTTTTGAAATGAAAAGATGTGTAAAAGGGGAAGTGCGATGAACAGCCTGAAAAATATGTACATCCTCAGACAACAAAACTACTACAGGTACATTGTGAATTAAAAGAACAGAGGTGGTGAAAGAGGTATAGGTGAAAATAAATAATATAGGGACAATAAAGCAGTGTCTGTTCCCCTATCCATTTAGCAATTTTTTGTTGGAATTATGTTTAGTCACAAATTAAGTACTACTAGTTAATTAACTATCTAATTCTAGATTCTCATGTCATTATTCGTCTTTAAAAGTATATGATACGATGGTCATTAACAAGTTCCTTATTTTTCTAATAGCTTTGCCAACACTGTATTACGACTGCTCATTTATTGACCTTCTTTTTGCCATGTGGTTTGATCAACTTTGAATTATTAGCATTAAAATATGCTAACAGAATATTTAAGTCTCATAATACAATGTTGTTTGTAGCAAAATCATTAATGTGATAAGATGCAGATCAAAAGGAGTGTTCACCAAAGTGAATACAAATGATACAATACAGAATTAATATGAAAAGATGAAACAGAGTGAACAATAGACTTCCATTAATATATTAGTGAGCATATTAATGACAAAATTGCTAAAAGATATGATGGAAAGTCTCTACTAAGGAAAAAGAAGGAGCATTTCCCAGAATATAAATGCTTTCCTAAATGAGACAATTTAAAGGTTGATTTGATATTTTTTCCTGCAAGCATGTATCAGATTTACTCATTTGTCAAGAGCACTAGTTTACATAAATAATAAAACAGATAAATGGTTATGGTAATAAACTGTTCCAAATGCTACTTTAAAAGGATCATGCAGACTACTTTCATCTGGGCTTGTGAGTCATTCAGGGAATAATATAAACTTATCCCCATGGACTGAAATCTAAACCAGAGAATCACAGCTGGAGGTTGCTAGAGCACGTGTGTACTTTCAAAGAAAGCTTATGAGGAATCCTCTTGATGAGACACCTCTGTTGATCATGGTAGGTCATGTAAAAACACTCATGGACATGGAGAACAGAGTATTTCCATTCCCAACTTCCTTTCCGAACAAGTGAGCTATTAGCTACTCTCTAATGAATGGGCAAATGTTTTGCTAGGGTTTTATTGAAAATTTTTGAGACTCAGAGTGTCTCAAAAATGGCATTGTCTACCTGCATTAGTTACATTGTGCTATTAGGACTATTACTATACTAACAACAGCTTTCTGATCCTTTTTGCAAAAGAAAATAGGAAAACCATGGAGTATACCAGCCTTTATAACTAATGACGTGTTTCTTCATATTCCCTGTCTCTAGCTATCCTCAAAATACTTCTGTTTGGGTCTGAATCCTTATAGTCTTTAAAGACTTTGTAACAACATCGTCAATGTGACAGATGTTCTTGTGTATAGTTTTAACTCAAAATAAAAACAGTAAATTGCTGATAAGATATATTTAGATATAACAGAAAACTCACATATGGTCAACCATAAGGATAATACTAATTCCTACATATTCTGTATCCTGAAATGTAAACTTCTAGTCTTAAATAATTGGCAAAATTCTCACTTTTCTGCACAAGCGAACTAATATTGAGCATTCTAAACTCATATCTGGCTTTGTGGTGGTACAAACTGGTGGGGCAAATAACAAAATTTAGCCATAAAAAATGGTTTGCTTCTATGTGCTATCTCAGAGAGAAGAGTAGATAAAATGGATTTATTCTGATAATGTGAGGCTGCTTTGTGTATCAGAACTCACAGTGTTGTTAACAACACTTGAGTTAATGTTTTCAACATTGCCAAATGGCACATCATGCAACTTCTGATTTTCTTTAATAAAATTTAAATCTTTGGTAACAATTTAGGTTAACTGCTTGAGAGTTTTAAAATCTATACTCACATTAATTTACAATGGCTGAGATATGTGAATTTTAATTCTTCATATAGAAGTCTATGTAGGCCTAAATATAGGGACAACCTCTACAGGAATAAAGTCAACAGGAAGATCAGAAAGAGGTTTTTAGGGAAGTTTTTAAGCACAAATAAACTGCCTCACCCAAGATAATTAATTGCTGTCTGGGGTTTATTTGAGTATCCAAAGCTCAGGACTGAGAAGGACAGGAAAACTGCTTGAAATTTTTTAAAAGCAAGCAACAGCTGTGAGAGGGAGCAGAGACTCATATCTGGAGCTGTGGTACACAGCCAGTGCTGTGCTTTCCTGTGTATCACCAGATACTTAAAAGAGAAAAGAAATGAAGTCTGGAGATGTCTCAATAAAAAGGAAGGCCTGATATCTTTCTCTTTGTAATACAAATACTTTGTAATGCAGCTCAACTTCACCCAGATCTTTGGAGATAGGGATTTACAAATACAGCCTGGAATGTCTCAGAATATCTGATTCTTCCCTTTGAAAAAATAGTGTTCTTGGTTGCAAATCGGTGTTGATGCGGAAACTGAAAAGTAGGATTACTGAGCTGTGTTTACAGGCCACCAGTATAAACAAGAAAAACCTGAAATGTTCATTTTTTAATAAAGAAAAGTTATTTTATTATTAGGTTATTTACAAAAATTGTACAGGACTGTATTTGGAGTGCTTGTGCTATAGAGAGAAGATTGCTCATAAAAGCGGGTAGTACAGGGTTTTGATTTCTCAGGTGGGACAGAATGATATAGATCTGGGCAACATATGTTCATAAAGATTTGAAACTCTAAAATGTGTAGTTCCTGAAGAGAGGAAGTAATAAAACCTGATTTCATATGGATTTGTTCCCTAATTCTTTAAATACACACTGCCAACTTCATAATCACTCTTCTTTCCCCCATGGTACCCTCCCCTGAGCAACTGACTTTTTCTGGTGGTTCTGGTGTTGCAAGTATGCTCCTGGTCCAGTCCATTCCCTGCTATTATGTGGGTCATTCTGTCTGTCCTTGGGTGGGGACAATAATCCTGGACTCTCCTACACCTGATTTTTGACTTTTCCTCACAATTCACATTCCTCCAGATTCCAATCTGATAGATTGCAAAGGGATGAGGAGGGGGGACAGAGGGGTGGGGTGGAGACAACAGACAAGCATGATCTTTGCTTAGAAAGCCAGGCCAAAAAAACCAGAAGTAGCTAGTGAGAGGTAAAAAAGTAATGTAAAATGGAAAAATAAAAAAAAATGATTTCCATATACACTACTGAGCAAAGAATTAAGGCATAATGTTACCTAGGAATGCAGTACTAGTCATGTACAAATGAACCAGAGATGGAACAGCATTTAATCGAACATGGAAAAACAAGTAAACCAGGCCAAGGTAAATCAGCACTGTCTGACCTTCGTGAGCAAAGGTAGTATGAGAAAGACAAGACAAGATGCAGCGCAAGGAAGTATAAAAAAACCCACAACAATAAAGCCACTGATCTGAAGGAATTGTTCTGAGCTCTTCACTGCTTTACTGAAGTGATACTGTTTTTTAAATCCCGTGTGCTTGGGTCAGCCTCTCAGCTGTAACAAATAGAATTGGTGGCCTAGATTCTGCTAGTTTTTACACTTTGTCATGGATAAGTAAGTTCCCTGAAGTCATGGAGTTATTTGGATTTTCAGGGTAAATGAGAATATGGTCTAGGGACTTCTTACACCAGTGTCTATGCTTGATCCTTGATGTAAAGTTAGTGGCTGGCATTTTACTGTGCTTTCTTAAACCAGAAAGATGACAGGAAATAGGTAAACATTAGAAGTCTATCAACAATATAATTGACTAAATAATGCAAAAATAATATGAAATCAGAGCCTTTGCTTTATTCTGAATCTCTTATGCAACTTGAAGTATTTTTCTATTGTCATGTTTTAAAAAGAAGCAATCTTCAGTGAAGGCAGAAAACCTTTAAAGTTCCAGCTATTGTAAAGCTGATTACTCCTGCTGTATACTTTTTGCAGTTTTGAAGGTGTAACTGTATAAAAGTATGTAAAGACACATGCAGAATTCAGGAAAAAAACCTTACTCTTTTTCACTAGCTGTAATTCTAGGTGTGGTGTATAGAAAAAAAATATATATATTTAAAATGGAAATGTTTTACTCAAAATAGTGTTGAGTTGAGCAGTTGCTGCTATTTTAGTGGAAGAAGATAGGCAGCATTTCCAGTTTCCACGCCTCTGTTTTCTACATTTTAGAATAATTTCTTGAGACAGTTCCTTTCATTGAATATATTTTCCAATGTCTTGTGCTTTTTCATGGCCTCTAGTTGCTATTAAGCTACTTCAAAGTAGCATTTTGCTGGAAGTGCAGAGTCTGGGGATTTTCTTAACTCAAATGAACATCGACTGTGCTCTGATCATGTACATATCTGATAGCACATTTGAAACTCGAGTGGTAAATCTGAAAAGTACTCAGGTTGTAAGACAAACTCTCAAATTGCAATGAGTTGTTTGTCATGTTGCTACTAATCCAGTGGTGCCCACGACAATGCACTAGCTAAGTGGTATTTCTAGACTGCTCATTGTGTCTTGTTCTTTGTTGATTTTTCTCATTCTGTGTATTTGAACTACTTTAGCTGGAAGTACTTAGCTGAGAGATTCACAGAAAGAACACATAGCATGTGGTGGGTGACCTATGAAGTCAGACATGAAAGATTCCTGTTTGGCTATTTTTCAATGCTGTTTCAGTTGAATCTGAGGCATTACTAGCTGTGACATTGCACAGCAGTCATTTTGTTTCCTCATAGTAGGTAGACAGATTTATCAATTTCTTTTTCCTTGTTCTTTATGCCTTTTTTCTGTTGTTGTTCTAAAAGGAAAGAGAAAAGAAAATGCAATATTGGAATCTGGAAGACAAATTCATTACCAAATTCCTTTTGCAATTGGTGCTCTGGGAGGAGGGTCATTCCACAGAAATATTTGGGGTTGGGTAGAATATCTATTTAATGAGTTCTTTGGCAAGTGAAAAGCATTTGTTGCTAGCAAAACTGGTTTCTTTTCTTTTCTTTTTCCAAGCAAAAGCTGTGTAACAGAGTGGAACTGAAGGTCAAAGTTTAAATACAGTTTGCTGTGCCACCTGGTTTTGATCTAGAGCTCAAGCGTGTGACTGGCAACACTCACTGTCACAGCAGGAAGACCTGGTAAGGGGGGACAGAGCAACATTTTTCTCTTTATTTCTCAAATTGTGAAAGGTGTGAGATTGACAGCCTTGGAAAAACAAGTCTCCTGTTTTATTCACAAAGAAAAAAGGATGGCAGAACAATCATAATACAATCTTCTCCCACAGTGCTTTGCCCGTTTGTTTCAGGCCAGCTTCAGCTGAACTGGCTGGAGGGGGTGAGGAGATCACTTTTTCTTTCAACTGATTCAGTCTTTGTCCCAATGCTATGACTCCCCACCAGGGTGCCAATTGTGGTTGTCCTCTTTTCTTGGGTAGTTGCCACCTGTCCATTAGAAACTGGCCAGGGACCAGGAATTCACTTCACATTGGCCGCAGAATAGATGTCATAGGCTCAAATTAACATTCTAGACACTGGGTCCGGATTTGAAACAGCAATTTAGACATGAAAGGCAATGTATCTCTTCTTCCTCGATTACTTATTTATGGAGCTACTGTGTATTTGAGCTACATCCACATCCACTTGACAAGTCCCTGTCTATTTTAAGCTTTCTCTACTGAATTAATTTTTTGTTTCTAAAGAACTGTTAAAAGTTTGAAGCAGATTAGGACCCCTTTTGCTACAAGCTGTACAAAACTTGGTTTGTCTTCCTCAACTGACAGAAGAAATTTGCCTCTGAGTCCTGGCTTACAGGTCTCTTGGACTGTACAGGTCTCAAAGCACAGCCTGACCCAATGAGTTAAAAGACCCTGAAATACCACTCTAAGTAATCAATGAGAAAACATTATTATTTCATTGAGGTATCATGACTGTGGGAGAAAGATTACGTGAAAAGCAAAAGACATTGTATTAGAGATAAGAACAAGCATAAAGATGAGCCAGGACATGAAACCAAAGTGAACAGGTAGGTGACCAATAAATATGGAGTCTAGGTATCTTTTTTTTTCATGAGTTGTCCAATTGATTATAAAGAAACTTTTTAGGAGATGAAATATTTGTCACTGTGTATCAGAAGCTAGTTTATGATTTAGGGACTTGTCAAAACTGCACAGCTGTATCCATAAGGTCTATGGTCATAGCGGTGATTTGTCTATAAGACTGTGGCACTAAAGGAGCTGTGATATATAAGGGTGTTGGTAATGTACTGTACTGTGGACATCTAGAACAAGATATAGATGTACTAAATCTACCACTGTTCTGTCACTGGGAATAGCTATCATAATAATATACAAAGCAATAAGCCAGGAGATAACATTAAAAAAACTACCAAAATAAGCAGTCCTGCCATATTTGAACAAAACCAGGCACACTCCTTCCAGTTTTAGTCAGTAAACGGAAATGAACATGAAGTGAGAGATAAAATAGCAGTGTTGGCAAAAATGTATTTTCACATTATGGAAGATAGAGATGGGAACACTCCTTTTTTTTTTAACCTTTCTCAAAAACCAGGTATTTACAATGATTTATACTTAAATGAGTAAATGTTTGGAAGGACACAATGCTTTGAAATAGTTTTCTTTGAGATACCTTTCTGACTAGTACAAACCTTAGGTGTTGTTTCCTGCAGAGAGTGTCTAGAATGCTATATTCTGAAAGCGTATTCCTTTGTGTGACTCTGTGAAGATGACTCAGAAATGTCTTACCTTACAAATGATGTCATTTTCATTATGTATTTCAATGCTTATGTCATAATGATATTCTTGAGTGTTGTATAATGGACAGTGGTAGTCCAGTGAGTGGGAACTTCTTGTGTTTTCTCATTTGAAAAATGGATGTCTCAAGCTGTCTATCTACCTTAAAGGTTATAGTCAAGTTTTCAGTTACATTTTGATCTTCCCCATTTTTTCTTGTTTTATTTTGTACCCCACTTAATTACCACAAAGTTGTACTAATCAAGAATGAACAATTCATTTTCTTACCCTGTAAGTGTCCACCCAGCCTGCCCACTAGTGAAGGTCTCAGGACTGATATCTATTCCATGTCTAATGAAATAAAGGACTCCACTGAATTCTTCCCCAGGGAAAGAGATATCCACAGTAACCACTCTTAACTTGAACTGAACAAAAATGCTTTATTTTTCTTTCATTCAGACTATGCATTACTCATGTTTTTTGTTGGAAATCTGATCCCTGTAATTTAAAAAAGAAAATTCTCACTGCAGTAATAGCAACTGGTTAGTTCAGAAAGAAGCAATGTTTAAGGCACTGTCATTTCAATGAGATGCTGTATCAGCTTTACAAACTACATAGTTCCTTAGTGCACTCATCACACATGATCAAATGTAATGTTTTGTCAGTTTTTAGACACTTTGCTATTAGAGTTACATCTTTTACTTCATCAAGCTAAGACTCTGTTGAAGGACAGGTTGTACAAATAAACATCAGTTGGAATGTTTTTAAAAAGCAATTGTTTACTGATTGAAATACAAAAACTGTTGCTCATACTTGGAGATCAAATTACATGCTTAAGAGAAAGCAAGCTACATAATTCATTGACTCATGACTCATAAGAAGCATCAGGATGTATCTTTGATGTGAAGAGTTGCAGAATCTCTTGCCTTTCTTAGATGGAGCAGTACATGACAGGTTTTTCTTAAAAAAATGTCACTATATAGTGATCTCGTAGCCATTAAACTGTAATCCCTTTGTGAAGGTGGCCTGTGGAGAGGATGATCTGTAACATTCAGGTTAAAGGAGTCTTTTGTTTTGAGATGAAATATTATACTGATGTTAAACTCCACTTGAAATCCCTAAGGGAATTTTTTGCCGCACCTCGTGTCCTGCATTGGGTCATTTGGAACTGGACATGGAGCAGCCATGCAAAAGTAGGGGGAGAATTTAGTAGATCCCTTCCCATATATACTGTGAATCGAGACTTCCAAAAATGAAAGTGCAGAAGGAAGGACTTTAGGATGTATCTGAAGGGTTTGCAGGGAGTGAGAGGCAGAACAGAGAGATCAGCTTATATCAAAGGTCAGCTTGGCCCAAACTCCCATCTCATGGCAGCTAATAGGAGAAGACTTCAACAAGGGGGATCACACACTAATATTTGCCTCCAGATTACCTCTGCCATACTGTGGTTTGTGACTCAGGACCTTGAAGTCATGTCTGGTGTTCTTGTCCTTTATAGCCTTTAGTGACCAATACCACAGCATTATTGAATTGCCAGCATCCCTTGGAAACAACCAAGACATTAAGAGATGAGGTGGTGTCCTCTCACAGGAATGCACACATGTTGATGTTGGCTTCTGTTAATGCCTTTCAGAGAGGTCCAATTTGCGAGCACAGAGGAAGGACTGGAGTTTCAGTTGAGGCTGTTAATGGAAATGCACTGAGGATTTGCTCAGAGTATTTTTCCTTTCCATGTCTGTGGATATATTTCTTAGTCTGAGGAAGAACTTGACCAATTAAAAATAATTTTCTTGAGATCGATCTACCTGGTCACACATAACGGAAATTGGCAGTAGTAGACAATGAAGTAGCATTTCGTGTGCTCTTTCCTTACTCTCATACTGTAAGAGGATTCTCTGAAAATCTCAGGTATTGGAATCGTATGACTCCAAGAAGATCTGAAATGAAAAAAATAAATATATCTATTTTTCAAGACAGTAGAAGAAAAACCTGATCTCATATTTTTCAAGATTCATAAAATGCAGATAGTGAACTCCAGACATGTAACTATCTGCCTTTAAGATGATGCATTATTTTCTATGCAGTGGGAAGAAGGATGTGGATTTCAATTAAAGAATTTTAGTCTCTGTGATTCATGATTCAGTAACATGCTCTGACCTCATAGTTGACCTTGTTTTGAGCAGAAGGTTTGACTGGAGAGCTGAATTATGCTGTGATTCTTTAATTCTGCATCTCTGTAGCAGCAGAACAGTGTGTAGTCCTCTTGGGAGATGGTATTGACTGAACGAAAGCCCAAGACTCCATACAACTCTGTTGTTATCAAGCTTAGAAGATATGGTCAGAGGTTTGAAATGCTCAGGAGAGATTGCTGACTCCTTTTAATAAATTTATGTTTGTATTTGGGAACAAATTGGTATTAAGTTTTGAGGTTTATTTTCTGGTTCATTCACCATAGCCAGAAAAAATTACAGGGGGAATGGGATTAATGTGATCAAATACAGATATATATTGTAGAGTTGTCTACTGCCATGCTAGTCAGATTACCTTAACAGTAATATAGAGAAATGGGTGCTTTTGGGTATACTAATGGTTTAACCTAGTTTAGGTATCTCATTTAAGATAAGATTAATTGCTTGCTCAAAGTTCTGTTTCTTCCTTCTGACAAAAAGATCTAACTAGCTCAAAAGTTGAACACCATCCTTGCTGACCTAGTGATGTTATTACACCCTAAATACTCTGGATAAGGTACAGAATTAAAAAGGAGCTGATGCCTCCATTCTCATGCTGAGAACTATGGGAATGGGCCTGTTGATGTATAGCAAATGAATTGCAGAAGCCTTTTGAGTGTTCCAACTAAAAGAAGGGAGCCGAGTCCCTATGTTCAGAGTCCCACGTCAGTGTATTTCTTGCACAGCTGCATTGTCTTAATTTACTCTGCTGTAGCAGGCAAAGCATTTAGGCCTCTGTGCAGATCTTCCCACTTACCAAGCAGAGCTGCATCCATTCCAGTGGAGCCACAGTTGCTGGAGGGTAACATCTGCTTGCAAGCTCAGGATGTGGACAAGAGAAGGGGAGAAGAAAATTATTCATACGAAGAGCAATACAACAACATGTAGAAAGAAGGTATTTAATTTTTAGTGTACTAATCAAAAACAAAACTCTCATATCTTTTGTGCATACAATCCACAGGTCATTTGTTAAAAGAAGCTCCTCCATGTTTTACTAGTTGTGTTGTTGATGATGGGTGAGGGGTAATATGTGTATAGATTTGTCCTGGCAAAACCTCTCCTCCTTTTGCATCACTCTGACTCCCCAAAACATGTTTCCTTTCCTTAAAGAGTTTTTTTCCCCTGCCACCCCCACCTGTCCCAGGCTCTAATTCCCCTTTGCTTCTGACTTTATGAAATTATCAAAGGTTTATTTTCAAGTGAAATCAAATATGATTCTAAAGAAATCAACCCACACCAAGAGCAAAAAGCAAAGGAGTAAATAACTTCTACAGAAATAATTGGAAAAGGAACTGAAAAATCCATATGTCTGTATTTCCCTTCCCATTGTCACCATCCTTTTCATATTTTCTCTTAAGCAGTTTTTCAGTTTCTCTGTCAGGATGCCCTGCTTGACTTAGGGATACTGAAAAGTATTAGAACACATGATTTACAGATATTAAGATTTAGTCCTGGACATTGCAGCATTGCAGTGGTATCTGGGATCAGCTGGACAAGATGCAATTCCTATATTTATGGCTAGTGGCACAGTCATGAAAGCATCTGTGCTTCTTTCTACACTTCTGAACAAGACCATGAAGTTCAGAGGGATGTTAGTGTGCATGACACAGCAACTGATAAATTCGGCAGAACAGAGATTTGTAAGTTTCTATATCTGTAAAATGTTTACTACAGTCTTCTGACACTCCAGGGGAAATGACTAGACAACCATGCAACCTACAGAGAGGTATCTGAGTGTGCTATAGGGCAAACAGTACTAATAGTCTGTGAGATGAATTCCCACTTGAGGTTTAAAAAAATGCCACTGCGAGTCCAGAGATAATGGTTCTACCATGTAGATAAACTTGTTGAGCAATTTCTTTCCTTTAGAACATCTTCACTAAGAATTCTACGACGAATTACAGAATTACCATAAAATCTATAAGGTTTCTTTTATTAACCTATTATGAATAAAACCCTGCAGGATAGATTATAGGCCCTGAAGGAGTACTGTTCACTAACATAACATAAGTATACACATAAAACTCTGGTAGCTGTAAAATCAGTGTCATGTATAAATACAAGTGTTTATGAATTTATCAACCAGCCTATTGCCAGCAGTTCAGGTACATATCTGCTTATGCTGTTGCAAAGCTCAAATGCCCCACATCCTTCCTCATTCTCAAAACCATAGTCCTTTTTAAACAAATCTGCCTTAATTCCTAGTTTTAATCTAAATTTCTATTTCTCATTTAAAACTTCATTTTATCTTTATCCCTACAGATACCATTACAACAGTGGCTCATTTAAACAGAGTAGGCCTGACTTTGGGATGACCTCCTGAAAGAGTGGGAGACACCTCATCAAGGTACTTATTCCTGGCTTAATTTTTCTAACTTGGAGGCAATTGTTTCTGAAATTATTTTTCCCTCTTGCAAAAGCAGTCTAAACATCTAAGAATTCAACTCCAGTCAATATCTGACTAGTTGGGTGGTTGCAACCTGATCTACCACTAAATTTTGTCATCTCATTTGCTATCATACCCAGCTTCAAGATTTGTTCATGAAAGCTATTGCCAGACTGAACCATAGTGTTAGTGATGGCTAAAAGCCATTTTGGTCCTGTGGATAAACAAAACATCCTTCCCATTCCAGCAATTTCTCATTAGCTGCAGGCTGCCCTTATGCTTGCTGACAGATAACTCAGCATGGAAACCATAAGCCTGTGGGAGTCGTGGTATCTTAAAGAACTGGAGCAGACTTAAACACAGAGGGCTGGGTTAAGACCCATAATGGGGAAATGTTGCTTGAAAGAAAGGTAAATTCATTCAATTATCCAGGTCTTGTTGAGCACAGAAAAACACTTTATGTTTTATAGCCCGCCTTAGTAGCTATGGCTACTGAGTTTATACACAGTTATGCCATTGCCAGTAGTCCTTTTGGTTTTTCACAATGTGATGGTTTGAGCCCTGGCCAAAGGCCAGACGCCCACCAAAATCAGTCTGTTACTCCCCTTCTTAGTTGGACAGGGGAGGAAAAAAAAACATAATTGGGCGGCTCAAGAGACAAACTCGTTAATGACGCGGGCAAAACAGACTCAACATAGAGAGCAGAAGAGAAAAGTTATCTAATTTATTACACCACGCTAAAGAGAAAACAGTGAAAAAGAACCAGAGTCAGGAGTGCAACCAACAATCTTGAAACAAATGCAAACCAGGCAAACACTTTTCCCCCCACCACTCCCTCCTTAGCAGGCTTTAGTTAGAAGTTTGCTCCCTTCTTCCCTCCTGGTCGCAGCCCAGGAGGGGCAGGGACTGGGGAAAATGGGGGTCTCGGTAACACCTTCCCCCCACCCCTCCATTCTAAAGCAGACTTCCCTTTCAGCCATGATTTTGCTCCCTTCTTCCCCTCTCCTGCTCGCAGCACAGGACAGGGGGGCAGGGACTAGGAGATGGGGGCTTCGGTCAGTCCCTTGCAAGATGGTTTCCTTCTCGGCCGGGATGGGGGCATCCATCCCACACACCCTCCCCCTGCTGCACCGTAGGATCTCACCCATAAGAGCCAGTCGTCCACGAACTTTCAACAAGGCAAATCTCTTCCCACCGGGCTTCATCTCTGCTATGGCTGGCAGCAACAACTCACAGAGTCTCTCAGTCTCAGTCCTCCACGGGGCTATGACGCCTCCTCCAGCACACCTGTTTGGCTCATCTCTGTAGGTCGCTTGTGCTGGCAGGGGCTCATCCCAAAGTAAGTCACGGCATCTTCTCTATGTCTCCACCGGCTCCATCCAGCGTGGAGCCGAGCCTCTCCACCGGGCAGGTCGGGTCTCTGCCTCCTCCATGGGTCCTTTCCTCCGGCTACTCCACGTGCTTCTCCTCCGGCTGCAGGGGCATCTCTCGCCTGGGTACCTGGGCGCGCCTACTCCTCCCCCAGCATTCCCGGCCTTTTGTGTCTGTCAACTGCTTACATTCACAAGCAAATATACATCACAATGCCCTTAATGGGCCAAACTTCGCGGTCTTTCCTGGCACTCCAAGTTCTGGTTGGAGTCTTTGTCTCCTATATGTGATTCCCAGAGGCGCTATAAGCAGGCTTGCAGAAGATTCCAGCAGCCATTTTCTCCCGGACCTGGCCCTCTCTCAGTAGAACTGCAACACACAATTATTAATTATTTTAGACAAAATTGCAAATATTTTTAGGAGGGAATTGTTATGAATAAAGAGCTCCTCTCTTGTCCCACTTCATTGATCTCACCCTTATTTGCAATGTGATTAGACGATATGTCCTAAGTTCTTTTTTGCAAGTTTGAGTGTGGCTCTGGCTTTATTGCTGTTGACTATGAAAACAACTACGAACTTTATCCAGAGCAGAAAAGGGACAAGGAAGTGCATTTTAAACTTTGGGAGTATAAGCAGCTTGATGTGCTTAAAAAAAGGTGTGGGACTTGGAAAATGACACAACATGGAGCAGTGTCAGAGATGGGCAGGACCAGCAGACTGCAAAGAAAACCAGTGAATTATCTGAGATTGCCTCATATTTGTTGGTGTTGTGGAGGATTGCATGCCATCTGTGCTAGGATGTGCATGAGAACCTTGTGACAATGGCCATCTTGCATGGCCTGAGGCAAGGAGGGACTGAAATGTACCTAGACCACAGATCAGTGTTGGATGAGGATCAAAGATACTGCACATCCCAGGTGTTCTTCAAGATTCAGTTAAAATGGGTCTGTATAAAACAATGTCACTTAAGGTATCAGATTAAAGCATAGTGGCTCCTGAAATAAAGTTGTTATTTGCATGACTGTACTTGCACTCTTTCCCCTTCCCAGTGCTTGACAGCAGGGAGCAAATAAAAGCGTCTTTGGATCTTGCCAATTTACAAGAACAACTTGCATGGGCAATCAAAAGCAAAAAAGAAGAAAAAAAGGAAGATAATATTATTAGCAACCCCCAAATATTCCCAAATGCATGCTTTTGGCAGTGCAACCAGCTGGAATTTCTAGCAACATAAACCAATACATTACTGAAAATCATGCCTAAGCATTCACATAAAATACATGGACAATTTAAAATTATCCTTGCAAGCTATCCAGTAACCAGTTATTTGGCTGCAGGGTTTTTATGAATAACATTGCAAAGCAAACCTACAATGTAAATATCCAATCCAAAATGCCCTAGCTTTCCAGCCATAGAGTCCAAAACAAATTATTTGCATGCTGTGTCTGAATTCTGAGGTGGACAGAGAGCTAGATTGCTGCTGGGTCAGAAGGTGAAGCTTTGAATTGGCTCACAAAATGAGAGCAGCCTGGCCATCCTTCCCTATTTGCAGAGCTTTGGATTTTTCTTGGCTCAAGAATCCTTTTGTTTCCCAGCATAACCTTGAAAATATTTTCAAGCAGTTTCAACAATGCTTGTATATTCTTGGGGACACATCTACATGGGACGTGCACAGGCAGACCTCTGCTGTGAGAGGGAAGGATGGAAACCTGATCCAGCATGTGTCTGTGTTAATGTCAATTAGAGGTAGTAGGTACTGAACAAAGAGCCCCTCTATCCTGGTAATACAGCTTCTGGTACAGAAGTCTGGCTGCCTGGCAATGTGGGCAGAGACTGCTCTGGATGGTCTGCATCCATGTGGATGTGCTGTCTGTAGATGGCCCTTTTTCTGAAGATTGGTAGGATAGCTTTTTGTGACCTTGTCCTGTCAGAGAGTAGCATTCCTACATCTTTAGCAATTTCAGTTCGCAGCTTTCTTTGATTCTTTATCATCTTAAGTAAAGACACATCAGCTGGGATGGGTCTTTTCCAGAATATTCTTGGAAATATTAATTCCTATTACATTCTATTTACTTTACACCTAATTCTTGGGATAACCCACAAAGTCCCATCATCATCTGAACCGGAAAAAATTACTCCTTCACCAGCTTGCTGACTCTAAATCATGATTAGAAAAGCCACCATGATACTTGTTTCAGTTCATTATTTTTGTGAAGATTTTTACAGAAAATTTTAAGGTTTTTTTTCTTTTATTTGATAAATCTTAACCTATTTTCACCACTGGCCTAATTTGAGATACCTGTAAGAGGCATCCTCTCTACAATGGATGAAAGACCAATTTTATGTTGGAAGAAGAAGAAAAGAAGAAGGAGGGAGGTGTCTATCAAATGTGTAAGAGTGTTATGAGCCTGTGACCCTTGATACATGTGAGGGAATGAATGAAAGGGACCAAAGGAAATCTAAGAAATTGCTTCAAGACAGCATGTAGCTCCTGTTCCAGAAAAAGCAGATGGCATAAAGGATGATATAGAAAAAAAGATGCAAAGTTTTGTATCCCAGAAGCCAATGGACGATATGAATAATGGTGCACAGGTCCTTTGCTATCCCCAACTTAGTTTCAGGTGGAACATAACAAGAAGGCATTTCTGTTCAGCCTCAGAGGAAAAAAACCCAAACACAGGTAAAATACCTACAGATGTTACAGTCAGCAGGAGCTGTTGGAACATACCATTTTAAATGGTATTCTTCTGAGGTATTTTTACTGCTTGTTTTTCAATTCTTTTCAGAAGTTAATACTTTTCTTTTCTTCCCAGAATACTTACTGATTCTTCCCAGAAGGACATTTCTCTAATGAAGTCATTCCATATCTTAGCAATCACTGAAAATCAAAGCTAAAACCTGACAAAACAGAACTGTCAATATACTCTTAAGGCTGTCCTCAATGAACTCATATCATGATGTGATTTTGCAACTGCCTTTGTAGCTAACTGCTCAAAATTAACAGGCATGCCTTCTATGTCTCCTTCACTTCTAATAAATTAGTTCTTTTTTCACAGGTGTTCACAAACTTCAGCAATAACAACAAGGGCACTTGAAATGCTGAGATCTAGACATGTCCTGAATACCTTCAGTCTAACAAATTGTGTTTTCAAAAAGCAGGCCATGTCTGCTCTGAGATTGCAGACTTTCTTCATATTGCCTCTTTTACAGCTTTGTGGGCAAGGGTATCTCAGAGGATGCTGATATTCACTGGTGGCATTGTAACTGTACTCCCACCCTGTTTACATTCCTTCCACTGCAGACAGCATCACTGCCTTTTGACCACATACATTAATTTCTGGGAGACTTCTGTGGTGATGAACGTACTTAGAGGCAAAGGAAAATCTGAGGACTAAGTAATGGTATTAAAATATGGGCAGCCTGTTAAATAATTCTCCTGTTCAGAAGAGGATTGAAAGGGTACTGTTTTGCAGGACCCATTTAATGGCTTTACATAAGACAGGAAATAGCATGTGCAGCTTAAAAATTAACTAGGATAGCTCTTACTTTTATGGACCCCACAGATAAAACTCTCTGAGTTCTTCTGCTTCAAAGTAGTTCTGATTTTAGTGTTGCACTGTTAAGGGGATGTGGCAAGCTTATTATGCAATACCAAAAATGTGGTCTTCCCTGTCTGAAGTCAGTAAGTCATCCCAGCTTTGCATCGTAATTCAGATTTAATTGTTATTTCCTCAGCCCAGAATGACCATTCTCCCATACACAGATGGTCAGTGAATGCCCTCAACACCCATCATTTTCTATTTACTGTCTGTCATCCTAACACTCTCATTTTTCTCTGCTATGATGATATTCAAGTTCCTGACAACTAAATGTGCTATCACTTCACCAGATACAAACCATGCCAGCAACCTCATATCTGAGAGGGAGGGAGAAGCTAGCCCTGAAGACAGGGTGAAGGACTGAATTATTGACTGAAACAAGAACAATTCACTCTCAAATTCTCATCATCTCTTGGAAGTCACAATGGTATCTCACAGTTCACAGCAGAAACGGTCTCCAGTGGCAGCAAGAAAACAGGAATGCCAATCCTACACACAGTGCCTCTTCTCTTCACACAGTGACTCACTATGAGGCCAGCCTGAATGGAAAAACGATATTACTTCTTAGTGCAGACATAGGAAAAACGAAGAGTTGGGAATTTCACTTTCTCCTTTTCTGGGGTGGATTCTGCTTCCTGATGGCAACCTGACAGAAGATTTGTCTGGGACTGCTCTCTGAAGCCAACTTGAAAGGAGCAGCCCATATCCAAACTAACCTGCTCTCCTGGACCCCCCCAAAGAGGATGCCTACCTGTTCTGACTCTCTAATAATGCCTAGGTTGTGAAAGAAAACTAATCAAGAGAGAGGTTCAATAAAAAAGAAAAAAAGAAAACTGATCAAGAGAGAGGTTTGATAACATCTTATCAGTGTCAGTGTTAAAATTTTAGCAAACTACCCCAGTGCTTTGGAACATTCCTTTGGGTTATTTAACTTAATAGTGTATTTGTGCTCACTGACTCTGAGGATTATGACAGTAACTGTTCCCTACACATGGTTTCTTGGCTTTGCCTTTTCCCAAATTTTCTAAGAACTTTCTTTTTTTAATCAGTTTGTTGCAACTTGACCTTATTATAAATGAAGACAATATATAAAGTTGCTGATATTCATCAGCAGAAAATGATGCTTCTCTTTAAGGGGTTTATGTCACATTTATTTCATTGCTTCTATAAAAAACCTAAGTAGAAAGCATTGGAGTGACTATGATTTTTTAATTAAACTTCTAGTATATCAATTTTTATTATTTAATTAGGGGTTTTATTTCTATAGACAAGGCTAAGTGCCATCAACTTTCATGTTAATTTACAGGCTGAATTAATACTAAATCTACCTATGTCATATCTAGAGCTTGTCCAACGAATGCCTGGTTTTTGCTGTAGTCAAATCTTTGTGTTAGGGTGCTTAGAAAGATGAGGACCTGTCTATATTATCACCCTCCATTTGTCTTTTAATTTCTCCCATTACTCTTTCATTTCTCTGAACAGCAATTCTTTGGACTTTTAACAATCTGGACCTCCTTTACAGCAACAGAAATGGCATTGACAGGGGTGTTGATGTCACTGGATATATGATTTGACCTGGTTTCTTGCTGCTGCTTCTCCCACTTGTGCCTGCACGCATGCAGTGATACATACCTTGTGCATACCTTGTGCACACAAAGTGGGAGAAGATAGAGCAGGAATAGACCCAGTGGCATCAGGGGAGCATGAAGAGTGGTTGCAGAGAGCTGATGATGACCTAATGTTATTGTCATCTGACAACTGCTCAGTGACTGACATGAAGTAAGTGTAGGTCTCAGCCTGAATCCTTGTGGACAAGTGACTGCATCACAATAACTACTGTTGTATCTGGCACTAACTGGAATAACTGGAAGTCTCCACTGGCTGCCCAGGCACTGAACAGGCCGCTAGATTTGATCGTATCCACTGAGCAGGCTGAGATTGTGCCTATGTACTTTCCCTAGACAAGGCTGTGCTCTTTTGTTGAAAAATTCAGTTATTACACATTGTCATTGGCACTTTAAAAAAAAAAAAAGTTCTAATATTTAGTGGTGCAAATTTATAGATAATGTAAAACATCTGGTCCTTGATGACCATCTCTGTTCTGCCTCCCACTTGGTTGCTAGGAGTAGATAGATACAATTTTTCTGAAGAACCATTAGAGTTCCACTAGAATTTATTTAATTAATATTTAGTCCTAAGAATTGTATTTGGTTGTAGAGCAACAGGCACATTTATTTCCCTGCTCACATTTTAACTGTTGTTTCCTGTCTATTGATTCTCTTGGCATTGGTTACTGATCATATAACTCCCAAATGGTGTAATCCAAGCTGTTCATATTATTTGGCTCAAACTTTATTTTGAAAATCTGTAGTAATCTAAGTTAAATAAACATAACACTAGAAAATACACTCTAGGGAATAAATCTGCATTGACAGGGAGATGGGTAAAACAGATCTTTTCCATCTCTGCATATGACTTTCTGATTAAAGAAGGCAATAGCAAAAGATGGATGACTGCCTAATTGGATATTAGTAGGGAAAGAGTGACACGTTATAGGATACTGCTAGAGGATGACTCTGAGGGTTGCAAAGTGAAGTATTTAGGACAAATGAGCCTGTCACATTAGATAAAGTAAAAGAGACAGTCGGGATTCCAAGAGCTTTTCTGACTCACAATTAAGAAGATGTCTCCACAGGAGTCTGTGTTAAGCATATCAAAGATAACAGATGCAATATGTTGAGGGCATCTAGCCACCTGTATGGAGGAAGCTGCCTTTCAAAGGTGACCAGAAAATGGGAGGAACTGAGCTTGTTCTTGCCCCTTTTGAGGTTTCTTTTTCATGACATATATCTGAAACTGTGTCTGAAAAAATTTTTGGATAATTATGTTTATTTTTAATATAAGGATGCAACTTTCCTGTGTTAATGTCTGTTATTACATTGAGAAGTAAGACCTTGCTTGTGGTGAGAAAAAAAATAAGAACTAGTGAAAGGAACATCTGAAAAGAACTGAGGAACTGAGGAACTGTGATGGAAGGGATTTCTAGTGAGGAATTGCTGTCTCTTTGCATTCGTTTCTTTCCACTTAATACTTAAAATATGGAATTGGCAGAAAAAACAATGCTTCTGAAAACATTTTCCCTCTTCTTTCTTTCTCTCTTTCCCCTCAATGTGATTTTTAATTTGTTTTCAAATAAATATATAGTTTGTTTGACATAATGAAATAAAACTCAACTTTCACATTTTCTCAGGTTTGAAGCCTGGAGTGAGATAGGCATTTTGTGTGGAATTTATAGGTTCCTGTTCATTTCAGTGAGTGTTCCACAGCCTTTGTTATATACAGTCTCCAAACACAAGACCAACAAAAGGCTAGGTTTTTTTTTTTTCAATCCTACTAAAATAATCTCCTGTATTTAAGTAGCTAGAGACTCTGCAGACTCAACTTTTTAAACTCATTGCTGAAACACGGGTGATCATTCAAATACTGTCGAGACTTCAGACAGGGCAGTTCAAGGAACTGATCTCTTGGTTTCTCAAAGCTAGCGCCCTGACCAGTTCTCAAACAGCCTCCTATGTATTGACTTTATTCTCATTTGTTATAAGACAGATCTCCAAAATACTACAATCACCCTGGAAAGGCCAGAGTCAGTACTCTTCACTCAGAGTGGTATCCTAGCACAATCTGGAGATCATCTGAAATTCAGTGTATTTGCAGACATTCCATACTGCCACTAAGCACTCTTTGCTCTGGAAATCAGTAGATGTTTACTTCTGTTGGGCTATTACTTGCACTAAAACCTCTGACCACTCTTGATGCCTTGAGTCTTGCAGCTGATCCTAATGTGTCCCATAGTGTTAGATAATTCAAAGAACTGATGAGCCCAATTCTACCAAGATGTTAAATGAAGTACCATTTGAAACGTAGGTCACTTGAAATTGATGTCCGTAATTTTAGAATAATCTAATACTATACTACTTGTATTAGTAAAACAGAAGAATCTAGAGATATGTAAGAATGAAATACCTTTTTAGTAGAAGATTAGCAGCCAGACTATGATGAATTAGAAAACCTTGTACAGGATACTTTATTCCCCCAGTGTCCTACGCAATCAGTACAATCCCCTAGTTTATAAATAATATGTAATATGTCTGTATTTAAAAAAAAATACTTATTTTTGTCAAGTAACATTTTCATATACATGACACATAAAGGTTAAATTGCATAAAATATATGGAGCACACGATATTGAGTTAATCATCACATATATCTATTAATCCACACATAGTTGCTTTTTTGTATTTCAAACACATTAAATATTTTAACTTACATTTCCTGTGTTTTCAACCTCTATAATTAAAGTCAATAAAGAAAAACATACAAAGAGAAACAAAAGCCTTTTCAAATTGCAATTGAATTGAAGTCACTTATGTGACATGGAACTTTATCTGATATTCTCATTTATCTGTTCAAATGAGAGGTTGACACAGCATTCCAAAATATACAGAATTTAGTGAGAATTGTTAAAAAAAAAGCCAGAGGTCAAGAAACAGAACTAAGTTTTCTGATACAGCATCTACAGTGTTGAGAGGAAGGGGCATGAGCCATAAGTCACTTTTGATCTGTAAAATGAAAATGTAACTGTATGATAGGTAGAAATTCTAGAAAGCCTTCTTGTTGGGCACGAGTGTGGTTTTAATTTAAAATATATTATTGTATGGCTGATATATATCTGAGATGAAACTTCTTATCCTTGCAGTGATGTTATCTTGGAGCCTTATGCTTATACTGTGAAAGTAACAACAAAACCCATAATAGTTGAAAGTAATGTTTTTAATTTTAACTGCCGTGTCAAGCATCACTAGGATGCCTGACTCTCAAAGGCTGCTGCAGATTGAAAATGAAGTGCTGCATTTTCAATTTTCCTCTTTTAGTGATTGTTGACTCCCCCCACCCCCTGAAATGCAAATATTCCATTTTTTTCCCCAGATACTTATGGCATTAAGCAAATATTTTTTTCCTTTTGCATTGCTGGAAAATGCAACTGTAAAAAATGTGAAACAATTTTTTGGCTTGTAAGTATTAAGGAAAATAGAGTTGTGATGTAAAATTGTTGCAGTATGTGTAGTGAGTGATGTCAGAATATTTAGGGCTTTTTTATTATGAAAACAAAACAATTGTGTGGGATCTCATAGTTAAATGCATATCACTGAAGTGAAAAATGCAGCATTTTTAATCCATTAAACGAAGAAAAAACTGAAGATAACGAATGGTATAAGAAATAAAATTTGGCAACAAGCAAAATATTTCCATGTGAAAAAGTTATTCCACTGATCATTCCACATATATCATATATCTGCACAGTCAAAACATTAGGCCCTATGGAGTATTCCCTGGTAGTGTGTCACATAACTTCCTGGCAAGCATGCATGGAAAACAGAGGTGGGAGAGAACTTTTTTTTGTTTCAGTTGAGCTGATTTAGGATCTGCTGTCTTTAGATGCTCCCTAAAGGGTGTATTCTGAATTCTTAGTACCATTAGGTGAGTAGATCTCTAGTGAATAAAACCATATCAGAAAAAAAAAAAAATTGCATTGCTATCCATTTTACTGTTTGAATGATTTTTACATACCATACATTTTTTCCTGTGCACGTATATTATTATACTGTAGGGCATTATTTCTTTGCAAGTTATTGCATTTTGTATATGTGCCTTGGGACATGTTAGGGCACATTTTCTAAAACAGTCAATACATAAATGAGGCTATTCAACCATTACTGGTGGAACATTGTGGTAGGTGTTACATAAGGAGATTATTATCACTTGTGTGGACAATGCTGATTTGCACTCCTGAGTATTAAATATTCTTAATTCTGGCAGTTGATTTGATGTACTAATTAGTTAACAAACTGGGAGCTCAGGTATTTGCTATCTGAATAAGTTCATGGTTAAATACATCATGAGTTCGCTGCAAGATTTAATCAATTTTAAAAGCAGTAAGGCAGTTTTTTTTCTAGGAGTAGGAACTAGTATTTGATGCTGCTCTTTATGAATACCAGGAAGAAAAAAATAAGTGAACTTAAGTATGATTGGAAACCAAATACTTTCATTAAACAAAACGTTTAAAAAACCTTTTCCTAAGGTCATCTCTGTGTATCCCCTTAGTGTTCATTTAAATGTTGAGTCACTTTGTTTTCTCTTATATTTTAGCTATGAAGCAGCTTAATATACTAAAAATTGCATACCTTTTAATATGTTGTTCTTACTGTGTTGCTTTTAGAAATAATATTATAATATTATGTACTACAATCAAGCTGCATAGATCTGTCCCTTGACATTTAACTTTCTTATGTAGGTCATTTTCATAATGTTTAATTACTGTAGATATTTAATAAATAAAACTTAAAACACATAAATATTTTTTAAAAAGAGATAATGATAATTGTGTATATGCACAAGTCCACAGTGTCAGTTGTTGTTTAATGTCTGTCGTTTAAATTTAAATCTCATGTGAAATTCTCCTGTTAATTTATCTATAATTTCCATTGAAAAATTTAAATGAATAGTATTTAATTTAATTTAAATTTATTATTTTATTTCATTTGTGTATAAGCTGATCACTAAAACCATGTTAACTGTGGTTTAAAGATCCTTTGTCTAGCTAATGCGCGGCTCTGACTTAACACAAGACATAAGATTGTGTTTAAGCCTGTAACAAAGCACTTTGGATCAAGATTTCATTCCAAATATTCATTAAAGACAAAGACAAAACTCCCTCTCATTTCAAGGAGTCAGGATTTTAGTTTCTAGAGAACTCTACCTGTATATTTGGTTTATATTTAAGTTAGAATATTCTGTGTGTCTATACCCAAAAGCTGCACTGCCCATGTAGAGTTTCAGTCATGAACTCTGAGCAAATCAGACCACCCCCTTAATCAGTGACGGTTATGCTAACACAGTGGAAGCATTCATAGTATGGCTGTTATCTGATCTAAAGTCACTGAAGATATATGGTGCCATGTAAGGATGATACATGTAAGGACACACTGAGACAAACACACATACTCATGCTTTGACAGCACATCTGGTCACACCAAAGAGGAGGTAAACATGCTTCAGGACATGGCCTGTGCACCATGGTCCAGGACAGGACTATTTACATATGGTGTCTTGACACTGACTGTTTTGCCAGGTGACATCCAACATCATCTCACTCTGGAGTGGCTGTGAATATGTGTCAAGGAAAGGGAGCAATTAAGAGCAACTCATTAGACCTCCTAATTTCTGAGAGATTTTCTTGGAAGAATGGTGGTAGGGAAAAGACCAGGCAACTTGTTCTGGTGAGCCATCAGGGTTTTTTTTGGTTTTTTTTTAATATGTGGTGGACCTCTCCCAACACCTCAGCAAAGAGTGTATGGCATTCAGTAGCATTTCAAGAAAGTGTTAGTGTACTCTCCCTTTTTTAATTCCTGCCACATAATAAACAAAACAGATGCCTCCCTAGTCTATGCCCCTGGATCTTACAAATCTGTAGGAAGTGAGAAATGCTTAGGTGTCACTCCTAAACAAACGCAACATCTTGTTCCAGACGGGCTGAAAACACAAATAAGTATAAATGCCCTTCTGAGCAGTAAGTAAGCATATTAAAGAAGAGTAATTTTCAAAGGTGTCCACGTGACTTGAAGACTTGATGCCCTGCATTTGAGAGACATTTGGACATTACAAAATCTTGAGTGAGCTTTATAAAGCCTGATTCTGACTTGCAGAATTTTTAATGTGTAACACAATCTAAACTTAAAGCATTGCCAGATAAAATATGCAGAGCATTATGGAGCTGTTAACGCATGTAATACAGTAGATGAAGTATGGGATGTGGAACTTAACGAAGCTTGTTCAGCAGACAAGTGTATAACACATGTAGCTGTGCAAGACACCAACTGAGGAAGCAAGCCAACTTTTGGAAGCTAGTTAAAATGTTTATACAAATTTCTTCCCACCTCAGAATCTACAGCAATTACATTAAGCTAGAGGGTTTCTAAAGCAAAACAGAAGTCCCATTATCCACTGGTTTGGTGAGTGAAACTCATTAGCCACTTATAATCTAATCTAAAGACCACCTTTAACTACTGAACAGCTACTCTGCCATTGTTGACCTTATAACAGCTTGTTTGGAAGTGCAAATCTTAATAAAATTTTGTAATAGAGGAGGAATAGAGAACTCCAGGAAGTTTGGGAGAGAACAAAATGTTGAAATATGAAAATGTTTCATTCTGGGGAAGTGATATTATTCCCTGATGAAAACTTGCTCTGCTGATCCAAACTGATTAAAAGCATAAACCGGTTTAACTCCATGTTGTCATGGACCCTTCTGAGTTGAGTATAAAACTGACTCCATGCTATGTTCTCTTTGATTAATTTGACAGAAATGTGATCTTGTCTGTTTCAGACTAAAAATATCGCTGGGTGATCTGTCAGGACAATCGATAGAGAGAAAAAGTATCTTCTGTTTTGTCTGCTGAAGGGACTTCTAACTGTTGATTAATCCTATCTACTTTGTTTCTATAAGGAGGCTGGCTGGCTAGGATTGCTGCCTATAGCTGGACTCTATATGATGATGACTAATAGTACACATGAAACTTTAAATTAAAGCTACATTGTCTCAGAAGGAGAAGCATGTGATACACACCAAGAAATTTTTTTCAGAAGTTGTGTTAGAAATATTAAAGCAAATGTAGCATGAATACATTAAAGCATCAGACAAATTAATTTTTTTTCAATTATATATATCTTTACAGGAAAGAAAGTTTACCAGAGTAAATCCATTACATGGTAGATTAGGAATTTGTCAGGTTTGATGTAATTCTAAATACTATAAACCTCATAGAATTGATCTTTCTTCATCCATTACAATAATGAGCAACAATCAAGTGGGAACTCTGAAAGATAAAACATACATAAAGGGACCAGCACTAATTCATGTCACATCTCTGAAACCAATAGAACTGCTACCTTTACTCTCTGATGTAAGTAAGGGGTTCCTAAGCCAGATAAACTTCTGTGCTATTTTTCTAGTATACTAAATGATGGAAAGGTTTCACAGATATTCTCTTTTTATCATTTGGTTATACACTTCTTTCATGTTCCCTTGTTTCTTTCAAAGTTTAGATTATCCTTTTCCCCCTGTTCCCTCAAGTCTCTCATTCTACAGGCAAATTCAAGTTTCTCTTAGCAGTCTGAACCCTTCCCATGGTTATATTTTTATGCATCTTATGTTTGTCTAAAATCTGTTTAATGCATTTTTCATTAATCTTCTGCTTCCAGAGTCCTATTTTTTTTTCCATAAGTAACTTCATGGCTCTTTAACCACAGAAACATAACCATTAGCCTGGATTTAGTCCTTGTATTGAATAAAATAAATTTGAGCATGATACCAATTTTAATTTTTTTTTTTTGGCATTGGTGTTGAGAGCAAGCCTTCTGCTATAAGGGATTTTTAATGATCAATCACAGACAAACGTTAATTGGTGCAAGACGTTGACTGCTAGGAGAATCTCAAAGTTGAATCAGAGATGGTGTTTGCCCACTGCTCTGACATTGTGGCATTGCCACTAATACAGAGAGAAATGGAAAGAAAAAGGTAGTGAACAAAAGCCAATCTGCCAAGTCAGCACTCAGAGTAGTCTTCTCATCACTGCTCTAGGGGAGCTTTTTGCAGATAGGGAGCAGCCCAACAAGGAAAGGAGTTGTATGTGGTTGAGCAAAGAGTTTGAGAAAGCGATGAGAACTGAGCCAGGCCAAACCGGCTAAAGAACAAAGTCAACAAAAGTTGCCTTTTAAGTACAGGTAGTAGGTCCCTAATCAGCTCTCTGGTGATTGTGCAGCATATAGGTAGTACACAGATCCCAGCAGCTTTGCAGTTTTAGTAAAATGTTGAAGTATGATTTAAATCAGTGAAATTAACTTTGTACAGTTGTGTCAATAAATGTTTTTCTACTTCCTAGAGATGCCTCATTCTGTCCCTACCCTTTCTTTCAGCTGATAAGAAATACTCATGTTATTATTACTCCTGGGATGACAGAGGTCCATTAGTATGTATGAGAAGGAGAAGTGAATGTAGTGAAATCCGGACACAAACATTTCTTTCCACCTTTGCAAATTTCTTCATCCTACATTTTAAATATTCAACTTAGCAAGAAGATAGCTTGCACATTCAAACTGCTCACAATTTTGTCTCCAGGGTGAACTTCCCAGCTGTCCTAGGCATAGATAGACCTTTTCATTAGCCTTTGATCATAAACCTGGCCAGTTTGCCTTGAGACATCATTCTGGATTTGATAGCCATAGTTTCAATTTCTGACAAACAGCTGGAGGAGGAAGAAGCTGAACTGACTGAGCAGCAAGTAAAGATCTTTGTGACAAGAGTTTCCTATGCTATGAAGACTATTTAATATCTGGGTAGCAGACTTGCAAATTCATCTGTCAGCTCTGCTTTTGACTGCTTTTTTTAGACAGATAGCACTAGTGACACCTTAATGTCTTTATCAGTCTTGGCTCAGTAAGGGGAAAGCCGAACTGTAACATCATGTTCCCTTCCTTATTTTTCTGCTAGGATCAAACTGAAACAGGAGGCATCCCTTGGCTTTAAAAATATATTAGAATTTTCATTATAAAAACTTCATATTACCATTGAGTTTGCTCTGACCATAGACGAAATATTTGCATTCCAAACGACTCATGTAATGACACCAAAGCAGAAGATGACGTTTCTGGCATCTGAGGAATGACTGAGAACCTTCAGGCAGAAATCAAACTGTTGTTAGCTTCTGAAGTACTTGTTGCCGCATTGACTTCTATGTGATCTTTGCCACAGTCCCATACGCAAGGCATGTTTCCTTCTGAAATACTGATGCCAGAGAGATTCAGTGTTTGCATCTCTTCAATGATGACAGCACTCAGTTCTGAGGTCATGCCTGGGCAGTAATTGCCTGCTGGGAGCTGTTTCTGAGCTGGAACATTTCACTTAAGAATAGTAGAAATGATTGACAACAAGGAAAAAAAAAAAAGGAAAAAAGCCAAAGAAACCTAGCAGTAGTAATAAACTTACTGCTCGCAAAAAACTTGTTGAGGAAGCAGGTGGGAATCGGCTGGGGGTAAACTCTATGTTTCCAAGCTGATAAGTTAATGAAGTGTTAAAGCAAGAAAATAAAAACAAGAAGGTTTTGAGGGGTTTTTTTTTTCTTTTCTTTTTCTTTTTTTTTTCCCCTTAGCACCATGCATAGGACAAATGCAAATCTTCACAGTGAGGTGTGGTAAAATTAAGAATGAATGAAGGCAGCAATCTTAAAAATGGATTGTTTCTCAAATGCTGCAAACAGTAAAGTTCCTTTGAAACAGGGTGGATGACAGATGCACTAAGTTTCCATTTTTTGCATCAACCTGAGTTTTACCAATGTGTAGTCTAAATAGACTTCTCTTTGGTACCTTCCTGCCACTTTTAACGACAGAGCTACTTTTTAACATCCTCACCATCTGCACTTCAGGCTGCACTTTCAGTTTGAAGATTATTTCCCTCCTCCTTGAACTCCCTCACCCCAAACTGACAGTTTAATAGACATAGTTTGCCAAGTAGACTATGATAAAGAATTACGGCAATGGAAACTGATGGTGAGTAAACAAGCGCTAAAAGATATGGAAGGTACAGCTGGGATTATGAGTAGAAAGAGAATCAAACAAACTTGTGTGAAGATGTACTTGAAATGCAAAAGCCTTTTTTCTGCAGCCAGACAGAGAAGGTAGCATGAGGCTTCCTAAAGCAGGGACCAAAAAATCGCTGTGAAAGCGAATAAAAAGGTGGGTAATCTGTGGGTAACATGAGAGGCATACCCACATCTTTGTGTGGGGAATCATACTGTTTCACAGAAGCTTGTATGGGGTTAAGTTTTGTGATAGCAACCTCTGCTTTTAACTGTCACAGAGCAGTGCTTACACAGCCTCAAGGCCTTCTCTGTTTCTCATGGTTGCTCTCCCAGCAAGTGTGGACTGGGGTTCACAAGGAGTTGGATGAGGACACAGCCGGGACAGCTGACTCCAGCTGACTAGAGTGACATTGTGCATAGCTATAAAAGCTGTGGAAAGAAGGGGAAAGGGAGATATTCAGAGTTATGGTGTTTGTCTTCCCAAGTAACTGTTCCTTGTAATGGAGTCTTGCTTTACTGGGGATGCAGAACACCTGCCTGCCGGGGAGTGGAACGAATTCCAAGGTTTGCTTTGCTTGTGCGCATAAATCTTACACACTTAAAGATATTTTGGAAGATTAAAGTAATGTCTCCTTCACCCTTGAACTTGAGCAAAAAGGGAAGCTGTAGAGCTGTATCAGCCTAATGAAAGGGCATCCCAACTTCTCGTGGGAGAGGGTAGATCTTTTTCTCTAGCACCTGCTCTGGGAGTGAACAGCGGGCTCCATCCTATATCCCTTTCCCATCCTGACAAATCATGTTCCTTTTGGTTAGATGCTTCCACAGTTTGCAGACCTTTTGGCCTTTCCTGGGGGACCTGAGCAGAATAGGTCTCTGTTCAAGCCTAAATCTGGCTCCACACAGGGCCAGCCAAGTCAGAGCATGTGACTGAGCGCATCATCCAGATGTTTCTTGAACTCAGCCAAGCTTGGTGCTGTGAGCACTTCCCTGGGGAGCCTGTTCCAGTGCCCAACCACCCTCTCATTAAAGAACCTCTTCCTAATATCCAGCCTAAACCTCCCCTGACGCAGCTTCATGCCATTCCTTCAAGTTCTGTGACTGGTCACCAAAGAGAGGAAATTGGCACTTGCTCCTTCACTCCCTCTCATCAGGAAGCCATAGACCACGAAGATTGACTGATCTCTGCTTAGCATGCAAGTGCAGATAATATGGGAGGGGAGGTGCCAAAATAATTTATAATTTAAAAAATAACCCTCCTAATAGTCCTAATAATCCTTTCAGTTTATGTGAAAGCCCAATGAGAAATAATATTAATGATTGACTGGTAAACTATTTCTTAATAAATAGCGAAGTTAAATGAAAATCAATTTGTTTCAAATCCTTAGGAATGAACTCAAACTTGACTTGAAAATACTGTATGAAAATAATTTTCATTTTTCAACCAGCTGTAATCCTAAGCAATTAAAATCTTTAATAACAACTAGTTTAAATAGCAAGTAGTTAATTTTAGTCAATATCTTTTGTTGACCTGAAAGCCAGTTATGGCCTGATTTTCAGAAGTGCTAGCAGCTGTAGGTATTCAGAAATTCTGAACGCTGGGCCATGCTTTTCATATCTAATATTTATATCCAAGTTGAAAAGTGTTAATCTTCATGATTGTGTCCCTTTTTTTGCTTTCTCGTCTGAAAAATGAATAATAACCATTTTAAAAATATTTTGAGATTCTTTGATAAAAAGCACTGTATGAATGCAAATTACAACACTTTTAGCAAGATGGCTTTCAGTTTATTCTTCTCTGTGTGGGAGTTATCAAATCTGATTTTATTTTAGAAAGTAATAATTTTATTAATACAATAAAAATGAACTAAATGGAAGGAATGTTCAAGATGTGATGGAGTTGTATGACAGCAAGGACATTTTCACAATGAGGAATTCCGTACTTAATTACTACCTTAAATATCTCTGCATTTTTTTTTTGCCTTCATGCTGAAGATCTGTGAACTGCTGTTGGAGATCCACAAAACATCATTCTTGGTGTCAGTAATTGTGTCTTTATTGATTATTTATCCTGGGTATGAGGCAAAGTCTGGTGACTGTCCCTGAGCTCACTGCTCATCGACTTTAAGTACAAAACCTGTCTAATGTTTGTGGATCTGTCATTATTCCTTCCTCTGTCATTTTCCAGAATGGTCAAGGGGACAAGCTGGGAGGGACCTCTGATCTTCATGCTGTGTGAACAGACTATGAAAAATGAGTTTACAAAATTGTTAGTTGTTGATCTACCTCTAAAAATTGTTCCGCCCATGTGAGAAATTCTGTTGATCTGTTTCAGTTCAAACAAAGGAGGGAAGATCATGTAGGATTTTTTGTCTTAGGGTGAAAATACAAAGATTGTTCTTACATCTAGTGTCCACTAAAGCTATCCATGGAGACATATATTCTATGTCTTGATTTGGATAAAATGTTGGGTTCAGTATATGGCTGGGACAAAGCCGAGGGTAAGGTATGGGATGATAGAAGCAGAGCAAATAGATCTCTTAACTATAACTGTCTATATGGTTTTGAGACATCTTCATTCAAACAGATTCATTTTTATGAGATATCTACAACAAAGAATCACTCTTTAATGCTTCCTCTGCTACTTTTGTATTTTTTCCTTCTGTTATGTTTTCTTTCTTCATTCTCACTTTTACTGAAGTGTCTTGGGTGGATTTCTGTGTCTCCAGAATTTGTTTGCTTATCTACTTATTTTTCTGTTCTTCTCTCTTTCCTTTTATCTTTCTTCTTGGCTTCTGACACCATTTCTATTACTGGGGGGAGGGGGCAGAGAAAGGCAAATCCCACGTACACCATAGTATTTTTGCACCTTACTCTTAAACATAACCAGATAGCATGACTGTCGCCACACTGTGCCTGGATCTGGCTTCAAGTGACTTAACCCAAGTTAGGCAGTAGGGTTGTGGCAGGATGTAGGATTTGCCTAAGATGAGTGCTAGCGCTGAGAAAGATAAGCAGCTCAAGAGACCCGTAATGGGATATAAACACTGATGTGCTGCCAATCTTTGCACAATGGGCACCAACAAAAATTTTTCCCACTGGCTTGTGACAGAATTCATATCAGGTGCATACACTTGCAGAGGAGTGTCAAGGGACTGGCAAATGTATTCCTTTGCTTTTGCAAGCAAATGAAAATGCTCTTTAACAACCAAAGAAAGAGGCAGAACCTCTTGAAAAACTCCTAGCAAGTGTGCTTCTATTTTGCATTGTATTCCATTTGTATCACTTGATTGAAAAAGAGGTTAAAGATATTTCAGGAAACAACTAATTATAAAATCTGCTGCTTTTCAGAGCCAAGAAGATGATTTACATGAGCTCCATGAATAAAAATCAGCCTGGCAATTCTGATTTAGCAATAACTAGAAGGGCAGTGAAATATAGAAAAAGTGGAAAAAGTAACCCCTGCTCTCCTTTTAATTTTGACACTGGTGTCCAAAATGCATTCTTAAGTGTGTAGAAACCTTCGTATCTATGTAATGACTCTAAATTTTTGAAGCAGTGACAAAGTGCTGGTGGGATCAGCTGGGTCACTGAATCCAGTTTCCTTTCCACAGCAATAGATAGACATATAATGAATGTTTTAGAGGGACCCACTAAGAAGTTTATCCTTTCCCCTCTGTGTCACACTCTTCAAATTGTCTTTTGTCTCCAAACACTCTGTCATAAACCAAAGGCTGTAGGCAAAATTCTGCAAACACAGAAAGATCAATATTTAGGAGAGAACAGAACTGTTCCTGTCTTATCACATTTTGAAGTATTTTCTATCAACAGTGCAATGGACTTAGTGTTTTGGTAATTTGTATGAAATGATGTTATTCATGTGCCCTTGTTCATTTCTTTCTGCACATTGACTCCCTACTATTTTGCCATGCACTGCTAGAACAGAACAAAAATACCCTGTTATATTTAAATTCAAAATTTAAGATGTGATATGAAACTTGGATCTCCACAATGAGGGCTGAAATGCGAGTGATCAGTATAATAAGCAGTGTGCACAATGTCCCAGCTGCTTAGTTAACCAAGTTCATTGCAGGGATCAGGGGACACATTAGAAGGAAAGGTTTGTGAAGAGAACAGTTCTTTTAACATTTTTTCTGGAGAACCTAGTCACTGACAAGCATCCTGTCCTTTTAAAGGAGAATAAATGGTCCTGTGACAGAACTCATCCTATCTTGACAGTCACTTACAGCTGGCATTTAAGGGCCAGGACTGATAGACAATAGCATATTGGGGGCACTTTGCTGTTGCTTGTCCAGATGGTACTTGTCTTAATCATCCGTCAAAATCTCCAGTGATGCCAATCTAAGGCTTTTCAATAGCAACTTTCTGTTTTAAGGCTATAGCCCTATTCTTAGACTTTTTTCCTATGGTTAACAGCTCCTGAATGGTGCTGACAAGGAAATTTTTCTTGCGAAACTCCAGAGATATTTTGACTGTTGTTATGAATTTTTGGGAAAGCTGATTGCTCCTCGCAACCCCAACACTACATTAAAAAATATACAGCTGAACAAGTATTCAGTAAAGAATGTAAAAATGTACTTAACTAGACAAGAATGTAGCTGGCCTGACTTTTGCATTACATTATACATCATAGTTCAGGCATTTTGTTTGCCTTACAAGGTATTACAGGAAACACTGTAAATGCAGATCAGAGCTGCAGTAGCAGAACAGAACATAGCTAAACAGCTGATTTAATGAGGTAGGAATTTAACACAATGCTTTATTCACAGAATTTGAGTGTTGAAGGCCAGATGGTATCAGCAGTATTTCTCTCTGACTCTACATCCAGAATTGAAAGAAATTTCTGTATTATCTTAACATTTTCAGCTGAAATCTCACCTTCTGCTTCCAGGTAACACTTTTCTGGATTCATTTTTCCCTTTGCATTTTTACTGTACTTGAGTAGTGCACGAGTCACAAAAATATTGTGTGCTTTGTATGTACACCAAAGATCAACATAGTCAAGGGACTGTCATATTTGGGGCTTGGACAGCACAATATGTTAAGTGAAGTTGATATTTCCTTCCTCCTGATGAATCATTCATGGATAGACAGAGTTCAGAGCCTTCTTTCCTTATATAAGCAGTCAGAAAGGCAGAAAAAATATTTCACAAAATGTTTTTTATTGTAGAGAACTGCAGAACAAACCCAGAGACTCCGAAGAACTAGCTTTTCACCATTTTGACTGTGAAATAAAGAACAATCACTGCAAGCAGGTCAAAGTTCCTCACAGTCTGCTGAAGACAAAAGACTTGCATTTACTAGATTTGATTTCAACCAGAAACTGGATGACTCACTACTCACTGGAAATTTAACAATCTTATTGCAGCAACACAAGAAGTCGGAGTGGATTTCTCCTTATCCTGTATTGACTACCTCTGACAAATCACTGCTGTGGTCAATTCTTTGTGGGCAGGAAAAATTGTGTGATCTGCTCTCCTCACATACTATGGTCCTAGTTCGTATCAGTAAATGTGCTAGTTCATCTGACTTGTGGAAGATGGATGTAAAAGTCTGATTCTGATAACATTTCTGGGTTGCAAATAATTCCTTCAAAATAATTCCCAGTGACTGAGGTCTATTCTGGTAACTGAACCACTTTTTGTCCCAGAAAGCAAAATGGAGTCTGGAAATTCCCTCAAGACAGGCTTTATCTTTGCAAAAATCTCCATCTTAGAGGAGAGGCCTTAGAGGCCTCAGAGGCCTCAGTGGAGAAGCTACAATTATCTTCTCACCTTTAGTCTTAGCCTGTCTCTTCTTGTTCCCTTACACACAGTATTTTTGTACTTTAAAACATTTGCCTAGCACTTTGATTCAGCAGTTGGGCATTCACTGTTTGCCGTCACAGAATAAGCAGTCCAACCTGGACCATAACCCAAAAGTTCAAGGACTAGACAGCACTGCTTCTCTAATGGACTTGTATAGAGATATATTAGGATGGAGAGGAGCACTGGCCAGATGTTTTCTAGGGAGTTTCTTTTTGACTGAATCAGATCACCTTTCCCACCACCCACCACCCCTCCCCCTCCCCCTTATAGTTGTTTCCATGTTCCAGCAGGGATAAGCAGTAAATATAATCGTGTCCCGAAGAGAAGTGAGTGGGTTTGCAAGTGGCTGGAGTGAAATTGCTTTCGTTGCCAAGAACAGAACAAAATATGGGGGTTTAGGGATGTGATCATCTCCTGCAAGGCCAGAAGAGTAACAGTTTGCCAGCGCACCTCCTAAAAGCATTACAAATGGGTGAGTAAGTGTGAAGAGGCTGAGGGAATGATAAATAACACTTTAAAATTATCTCAGTGTGCAAATCAGAAGAGTTGGGACACACTGAAGAAGTTGCTTTTAGTCTTACAAGCTTTAAGTACTGAACTACTTTATATTTGGATATATAAATACTAGAATCCTTAACAATTATATCAGCACTACCAATTTTTGATAACTGTGATTTACCAACTTATCTCACAATTACAGAATAAGCTAGGATGGAAAACTCCTCAAAAGATTGTCTGGTCTCAGCTCTTGTGAGCTTAGATGAGTTTACCTAGCACCTTGTACGACTGCATTTTGAAAACATTCAGCCATGTGAACTCTACCACAACCCTGGTGATGTTATTCCAGTAAATGGTTCTTACTGCAAAAAAAATATTTCTTCAAGATAAAACCACTTCAATGCACTCACTTGCTTCTCTATGTAGTTTCGTGCGAAAAGAGAGCCTTTGTGTGTACTGTGCTCTTTGGTGATTCTGACCCACATGCAGGACTTTGCTCTTTGTCAAATTTCATACTGTTCTTGGTAGCTACTCTTTCAGTCTGTCCAGTTCTCCCTGTAAGATGGTTCGCTCTTCTGATGCGTTCACCTTACCACCCAGTTTGTTGTCATCAGCAGGATGTCTGAACAGACAGTTCAGATTTTTGCACCATAGCTCTCCATCTGTAAAAAGGAGTGATGATCTTCAGCTTTTACCTAATCTTCTCTAACTATCTTAATTACAAATCCTATTGGTCTGCAACTGTCATTACAGGCAGTGCCAGAATTTAGGGCTCTGAGCAGTGCTGAGATTTCTAAAATAGATCACATCATGACTCAGTTTGGAGAATGTCTTTCAACAAATGGATGTGTCCAAACAGCGTTATTCATACTCAGATCATTCTCTTGTTTTCAGCCTATTCTTGCTAAGGTTGCCTCCCACTGTTCCACTATTCAGAAAGCAAGTAATAATACATAAGCTGGGATGCAAAAAAAAGTTCCTGAGGAGATTGGAAACAGCACTTTAAACACAGTCAATCTCCTCCTTGGAAACTGGCTCCTGTAAAAAAAAAAAAGAATTAAGTAGGTTGGGATTCTGTCCCTGCTAAGTCAAGGGCAGAATTCCCATTGATCTCAATGGAGCGAGGATTTTACACTTCGTGAATGACTTTGTGAAATGGAAAAAAGAGCTGAGACTAGGATTTTCAAAGGTGCCTAAGGAGATTAGGTACTTCTGGGATGCCTTGAAAATCCCAGCCTAAACCAGTTTCATTTTCTCCAACAAATGACTCAACCACCCATATTTGATGCTGGCTTTCCATCTCTAGTAAACCAGATGGATTCAAACCGGTATCCTAAGGAGGAAGGACCCAGCCTCCATTTAGCCATCATTTGAGTCATCTAGACTTACAATATAGAGCATAATTGTTCCTGTAATCCTTTTGTAATATCTGGAAATTAGTTATCCTGAAATTATATATTTTAATTTATTTTCAAAACATAAAATATTAAAAGTGCTAGCACATGACCTCTAGATGTAATTAATATAAGAAATGATAAACCAGGCATATAATTAAATATCCTTTCCAAAAATAGACTACTGAGGGAAACAGTCATTAAGTAAGATTATATTACCAAAAGGGAAAACATTAGTACAGTCAGTCATCATTGTGAGCAGCAGCACAACAAGGTTCCTTCCTATGCCTGTGGATATCTATTTATAGTATAATGACATGAGCTGAAATGGCCACATGACATCTCTTCCAGTAGCTGAACTTGTGGATAACTATATCTGGAGAAAGAACACAGCAGGCAATATTTACATTCCCTGCTCTTACTCAACTGAAAATATGTGAAAAAATAAAAAACCTCAGAGAACAAGAGTGCAGTTTTTATTTACTGCTTTGTTTAAAGGAGTGTATTTTTAACTGATTCACCTGTTATCAAAACACTTTTTCTTCCACAAGAGAAATAGCTCTCTCTCATTAGAAGGCATGGAGAAAATACAGACTATGACAGCATGATCTAGCACAAAATAACCAACTCTGTCAGGAATTTGAATTTAAAGTTGTCTAGTTTAAATTCATAACTTTCAAAGAGGATAGCTGTTGTTTTAATGCAAATTGGTTTAATAAGAATTGTATCATTAAAATCTCTCACTATTCTGACAAGCTAGGAAAATAACTAATCATGTGGTGAAGAGGGGCAGGTTATATATCCTGTTTCTTAAATTCCATCCTCTTTCAACCATTCTTGCAATCTAGAGACGGTGCTGGAGAGAGAAAAAAGAGACTGGACTAAATATGAATTTGGGTAAAATGAAGAAGACTGAACCCTTTGGAAACAAGCATGAAAGCTGGCTTGGTTTCAGCTTGGCTACATATGGGAGGTGGAGGGATAAGAAGGTGAGGAAAAAAGAACGACAGAAACTGCCAGATACAACTAGTAAGCAAGAAAATATCCTATCCTGTATTGTTTAGGGATAAACATACATGTATGGTGCAAAGAAACTGAAAACCCCACTTCAGACTATCTGCCATAAAAGGGCTGTGAGAAATTACTGCAAGGGGCAAGATGTCTAATTTGTTTTCGTCCTGAATTACTCTGAAGCTTCTGGATCAGGCTGCTTTGTGTGTTAGTGGAAGTGGGCTCTGGGAGGCCCACTTCTGAAGAGAGATGCTGTTTACTGTTTCCCTGTTGGGGAAAGGATGCATAATGTAATATATATTTATATGGTGCCATTTTTTTCTGACATTTGCTGTCTCTTTATTCTGTTGATAGGCTGATTTGTCTTCTGGGGATTTCTTGTCTCTAGAAAATGAGCTAATAAAATTCACAAGTACATTTCTTTCTGTTTGTTAGTTACCTCTCAGCATAGTCCTCAGCATTTTAATCCTGTCCAGCTGAAAATACACTGTTTCTTTGTTAATTTTATTGACTTTTCAAATTAGCATCTGAGTAAGCTATGGCACAAGACAAGCATATCTCACCTGATTTAGTACCAACACAATGACATCCATAACTGACACCACAGCAAATGATTCTTCAGCTGATCATCAGGATGCATGGCCCAAAAAGTGCAAACTCACTCCATGAAGGTCAGCAGCATTTATTGGTAGTATCATGTTGTTCCTTTCATTTGGGATCATTAAAGAACTTCCCTCCCTCCTTCCCTTCTTTCTGAGATTCTGTGTGCATTTCCAGACTTCACACAGCTGCTTTAGTTCCTTTCTTATTTCCATACTTATGTGGATGTGCATTTTCTCCCCACTACAAGAGTGGGGAGCAGTTTCACAGTTCCTTAGGGACTAAAGTTGGAAATCCATCACTCCCCACACATGTGCAGCTACCACTTGCATTACCCATGTGCAGTACAACTGAAATGCAATTGCTTGCAATGTACATATTCAGACCTGTCAAATTTTTCAGCCTTCTGAACTGGCACAATGAGCACTGCTATCTTCTGTTTAATGGAGATATGTATTATTCCTTGTAACCATTTTGGAATATACACCATTACTTACGCATGCCTATTTATCTTACTTTTGCTTTAAATGTAAATATCCTCCTATACCAAATATTTATCTCTATTTGAACTAAAAAAGGAATGTAAATTCTGTAAGCTGTGTGTAAACTTACACTTCTATAAGGGTAAGCTGTTCTTCCACTCAGGCTGGTGATGTGTCTTCCTCTAATATTGGCAGGTAAACAATACAGATATTTCTTCTGAAATGACAAAGGCTCAAAACCACACAGCAATCATACACATGATTCTTCCTGGTAGTAGCTTAGTTTTAGTCAAGGCATTCCGATCTTCCAGCCTTAGTAGAGATGAAAGAGTAGATTTTTTTAAATTAAAGACCTTTTTTCAATAAATTCTAGGAGATTATAGACTTGCCTAAGAGCGTTACCTTCCTTACATAAGGCAAAGAATTAAACTGAGAAAGCCTAATAATGAAAGTTCACTATCTATAAAAGATTTATTCTAATGATAGATCTGAATGCTTCTGGAAAGGACTCTATTCCTGATCCAATCTTCTCTGGTTTTCATGCTCAAATATGTTCACATAGAAATAAATCTGAGCCAAAGCACAGATGTGTACCACCTGTACAGCTTATGTAGGATTTCCTGGCAGACTTTATGCTCTTGTTTGGGTTTCCTTTATTTTTACTTTGACTTTTTAAAAATAATTATTCTTTTATGGCTTACTGTCCTTTCTATTTCAATATTTCTTCAAGACTTTTGTAGCTAAGTGAAATTTGGAATTGCAGACTACTTCTCTTCCTTTGATCAAATGATGTAAATAAATCTTATTAAAACTCTTAATTAGAGAAAGATGACTTAAGTCTTGAATGAATGACAGATTTTATAAAATGAGATAATTAGGTTAGGGCCACTGTCCTAATCTCCTAGGGTACATGAGCCCCAAAAGTTGAAGGACATAAAAATAATAATTACTTGAAATTTTCTGTTGCTCAGCAAAAAATCATAAAGACTTATCTTGGGAATACATCTCTTAAAATAGTAAGCAACTGCAGACTGTCTTTGGAATATATTAAACATGGCATTTTGATCTTCATATTTTCCACCTGTTCCAGGAAATCTGTGAATGTGAGATGCCAAAAAGACATTCTTTCTTTTCCTTTTCTTTACTCTAGTTAAATATTACAAAAAATAAATTACTTGTATCAGAAATATATTATTAATCTTGTTTAGCAACTATTAAATTTATTTTAAGAAGCTGTTGTCAAAAATACTCTCCCCTCAGACAAAAGAATAAAAATGCACAATTCTTCATGTGTCTGTTCTCAAATACGCCCCCTCAACAAACTTATCCTTGTCTGTTGGGTATGATATGTCTGTTCTGGAAAACATCCCCACACTGACAGCACTATTAGATACTAGTCATACATCACCCCAATAAGAAGTCCTCACCTTCACACTTGAATTTGTATAATGAAAAATATGCCCATATATTCAGAGTGTCTTTACAAAGGTTTTAAAAAATTTCAGACACTTTAAATCTTTAAAAATTTTATATGAAAAAATTAATTATTAAGTCTGCTCTTTGTCATCTTCCCAAAGACACATTACAGAAAAGACTAAGAGCTATTTTTGTGTTTCTGGAAGAAAGTTAGCAGCAACTGACTTAAAATATTTTTATTATCTTGTCTGACAATATTCTGCTTGGATTCACCAGGAGTTCATTATCAGTCTGGAAGTCTGGACTGTCTGAGGATCTGGATGACACACATATATGAGGTTGCAAAAGCTGTATTTTCTTCTTTGTAGCTGAGAAAAATAGGACAGGTTCCTCATCTTTCTTGCCTGCAGCTAAACCTGATTTTGAGGGATTCTGCCACCTGAATATGCTTTAGGCATCGCTGGTTTGTCTCCTCAGTCATCAGGTCTCTGGCACCTGTGTGCTCTTACTGCTGTTGTATAATGAATATTAATTCAAATCCTGCAGATTTCTTCAGTAATTTTTGTTCATCTTTAGCAAGGCTGGATGAAATATAACAGCTGCATTCTTCCCTCCCCAGATTAGCAAGATTTTATATTTCTTTTAATTCCTATGCTAAGTTAATTTGAGGTATTCATTTTTCAAACTATTGCCCCCCCCCAAAAAAAAATCCCAGATTCTACCGATCTGATTAGATTCATCTGGATCTAAGTGACTATCTGTGAAGCTAAATAATGGAAAGATGACACCTGTTTTTATTTTTTGTTGTGTATTTGAACTAGTGACCTAAGGTTCTCTTTACAGTCACTGGGAGAGCTGTAAGAATCTGGTCTGTTTTCAATGTCTGATTTAAAGTGGGATGAACTATGCTTGTGTTTTCATACTTGAAAGGTGCCTATGTGGACTTCTATTTTCATCCATAGTCTGATAATTTCTTTATACAGATGCAATACCTTTAGCTGTAGTGCTTGTAAAATAAGGGGTTTATATCATATCAGCTAGACACTTGCTTGGGAACTGCAAAACCTAGAATTACATTCATGCATTAAGTCAGTCATATTTGAAATAAGGGCACTCAAACACAGGTGAATGCTTTATGCTATGTCATCTTAAGCAGAATTTTTTAAAATGGCATTTTTGAGAGCATTGTGTTCATATATTCCTAATCAATTTGGTCATTGTTAGTTCCTGTCACTTTAGAATAAAGTCTCTGCCCTCACAACTGGTTTGCAAATATGTCTAATTCTATATTACTTCCTGAAAATTTATTTTGAGGTCCTGTCATCTTATTAAAACCAATCACCTTCAGCGATCATACAGTCATTATAAAAGCAAGCTAGGCTGGGCAGTGTAAGGTGTGAATTACTGATTAACAAAACCAAGGCAAGTCTGATTAGTTATTTCCACTTGATCTTTTGTACTTCAGGAGGGAAAATGCCAGTATTTTCTCTTTATGAATAAACATAAAATGGACAACTAAGCCTTCAGCAAAGCTTTTTACTTTCTGTCACATGTGGTTCTGAGACATGGAATATATTTTAAGCACAGAAAGTAATACAAGGTTGAAGGTGAGCAAATTTATTATTTTTAGAGAAGATAAGACAGAACACCAAACAGTTTCTCCTGTGTAACCTAGTTTCTAATTTTCTCTGGAGAACAGTGGGTACCAGAATAAAGATGTCATTTAGGCTATGGAAATTATGCTTAACTCTGTTTTGAGCATCCCCAAAGAGAGATCTGCTGCTCATTTTTCTTTTCTAAAATATCACGGTACTGTAGAACCCTAGAGCCTTTGTGTTCCAGGAGGAATAAAGGGATGACATCAGGAATGGTTCTGTACATCTTTAATTACCACCTTGCTTTGTTGCAAGGGACAAAGTCTTGTAGCCATTCTCAGTGCATCCCAGAGTACTGAAAGATTTGGGAATTTGTAATGTGGCTCCTACAATATCCAACACAGCTCCAGGGAGCTGGTGAATAATATTGTCATACAAAGCTTATTAGCTTTTTTTTTTTTTTAGATTGTCCTTACTGGTGGTTCTTCCCTCCCTAAACTTCTTCAGCTCCTAAGAAGTGGTGCAGAGCCAAGGGAAACCATCTCTGCCCTATCCTGTTGAGTCTGGCAGAGGGACGCTTGGGAATGCAGTATAGACTTGTCAGCAAAGCCACAAGAACTTGAAGCACAAAGAAATTGATTTAAATTCATTCAATTCATACAGTAAGATTTGCTTTAAGCTGTTAAAAAAAAAAAAAAAAGTTTATGTATGTTTCTGTCTTTCCCTTCCTGCAAGCATAAGAGGGGCACTGTGTCTACAAGGTGCACACTTAACCTAACCCTTTCTTTAGTCATGCTCCCTACATGTTCCTCAAGTTAGATACAATCAAATAATTCTCCTGATGACAATTCGAGTTTGGATTTTAAACTAGCTGAAATGTTTTTAGCATCACCTGAATGGCTTGTTTGCCCTTTTCAGTTCCTTTTATGTGTAAGAAATGTTTGGTTTTTGCCTGCCATTGTGGAGCCAAGTCCCTCTTTGCCTCAGTTAGATTAAGAATCAATGAATGCAAGAACTGGATACTCTGTAAGTCTCTTCTCTCAGTCATTCTCAGCATCTTCTTTTGCTATGTCCATGTTTTCTGTATTTGAACATTTTCCCCTTCTTGTACCTAGCAACAAAGTACCCTCAAGACTTTCTTAAACTTCCCAGAGTGGGATGGGGAGAACGTCAGAAGTGTAAACCGCACGTGTCAAGATAAGAACAGTTAAAAAAGTGAAGAAGCCCTGAATACACAAGCAAACCAAAAGAAGACATTTGATCACTACTTTCCATTTTAAAACAAGTTCCAGCTATTTACAGCAAAGCAGCGACTCAGCATACCTAACTGTTGCTAGGGAAGACAGACTCAATAACTTCCCCCCACCCCCAGCTCCCAACCCTGATCTCCTCTCACCTTTTCCTGAGCTTTTATTGCTGACACAATGTCACGTGGAATGGGATATCCCCTTGATCAGCTGGGGTCAGCTGAGAGCCCTGCTAACCTCTTGTGCAACCCCAGCCTATTTGCTGGAGGGGCCAGAGTGGATGAAAGGAAAATCCTTGGTGTTGTTCAAGCACTGTTCAACAACACCCAAACCAGTGGTGTCTTATTAACACCTTTTTACTCACAAATCCACCATAAAAGCTGCTATGAAGAAAATTAGCTCCATCCCAGCTAGACCCAGTACACTTCCTCATAAGTGGACATGAATTCCAATGAAGTCTCTCCTTTTTAGTTAGCTGTCCACCATTTTTAGTGGATAGATTCGACCACTGAGATTTCTTCTCCGCTTCTGTGAGGATGATAACTTTTACTCATTTGGTATACTGTTTGAATTTCTATTTGATGGCCTAGCTTATATGAAACTACTATCGTTGGGGAAATTAATTATTTCTGAACAGATTCTGGTGGAGTTATATTTTAAAATATTTTCAGGCACTAAACTAGCACAGGATTCAGCATTCTTTGCCAGTACATCCACGTGTTAGAAAGTAGTAGCTGTAGACTTTGTAGTAAGAAAGGTAAAACTGTATGTATTCACCAGAATGTGCTTTCAGCAGCCAAATGTGATTGCTGAGGTGAGATTACATGCTGATGGAATTCTAGTCTAAGTTCAAAGATGTTACAAAGAGACCACAGAAGAATTTTTCAAGCCGATGGAATTTTTTTCCTAGCATTGTTCACAAGTTAAAATACACCCAATACTAGCATTTGTCATAAACCATCCCTCCTATATTTATGCTGTAGCTCTCTCTTAAGTAAGTGTTTTAAGTTCTAATTAAATACCTTTGCTAAATCAAAGCCACTGTCTGCAAGCACCTACTATTATGAGCTGCTATTACAGTAAGTCACAGTTGCTTGCATAGTTCCTTATTGCTACCCAGTTGTTATGATGTTGTACCTGTCCACTCAATTCTGGATTACAGTATCAGTACTGATTATTGGCTGAACAACAGCTATGGATTGGAGCACTCTTTCAATCAATAAAATGTGCTTTAGTTGAATTTCTGATAAGAATTGGTCTTTCTGTGTCAGGGTCAGGGGGAGCTGAAGTTCACTGTGCCTCTGATAATCCTTTCTCTGTAGGAACAGTCAGTAAAGTTGTCCTCTTTTCCCTCCCAGAAATTTCAACACAAGTTAAAAGTGAAGAGAAAAAATTTGAATGAGTGATGGTCAGGGGAAAGTTTGACTTTACCATGTTGATGTTTAGCAGTGCAAATGCATAACTGTCATTCTGTGTTTGCTAATTTTAGTGTTTTTACCAAATTTTGTATGTTAGTTGTCAGTGGAGATCTGTAGAAGATTTAGTTAAAAAAGACAGGTTAAAAACATTCAGATTCCACTTAAGCAGCTCTAGGAACCTTGTTACTAAGAGAGTTCATGAAGTTATAGAGCTTAAGAGAGACCAGTTAATTAGGCAAGTACAGCCATATCACTAATTGCTCTAGCAAAGAGTTTACTGCACAGAGTCACAGAATGTTAGGAGTTGGAAGGGACCTTAAAAGATCATCTAGTCCAACCCCCCTGCCTGAGCAGGATCACCCAGACTAAATCACACAGGAACACATCCAAGTGGGTTTTGAATGTCCCCAGAGAAGGAAACTCCACAACCTCTCTGGGCAGCCTGTCACAGTGCTCTGTCACCCTCACAGTGAAAAAGTTCCTCCTTACATTCACATGGAATCTCCTATGGTCCAGCTTGCACTCCTTGCCCCTTGTCCTATTACTGGCCATCACGGAGAAGAGCCTGGGTCCATCCTCCTGACTCTTGCCTTTTACATATTTATAAACATTAATAGGGTCACCCCTCAGTCTCCTCTTCTCCAAGTTAATGAAGGAACTTGGAGGAGACTCTTCTCAGCTCCTCAGCCTTTCCTCATAAGGAGGGTGTTCCACTCCCTTAATCATCTTGGTAGCCCTGCACTGACTTTTTCAGGGAGTTCTATGTTCTTCATCTGACAATCAATAACTGGATGGTTGAGGAAACATCTGAAGATCATGAGACAGGCCTATGTGGTACCTCATTTATAGCATAGGTGTGTTGAAGCCAGTGAAATTTTGCTGTTGGAAATCTGCAGGTTAGGTAACACCTATTTTGGCATTTACCACAGCATAGTTATTCTCAATTGCCCTGCTTAAATAAGGACAGTTTGAAAGTTTGATTTTCCTATAAGTGGCCTAACTACTTTTCCAGCTGTAATCTCTAGTGTCAGTGTCAAGGCAAAAGTGATTGAAATACTTTTTCCTTATTATTGCCATACTACACACATGGCTTAATCTTTAAAGTGAAAGCCAGCAGATGGGACCATGGGAAAATCCTGTTTGACAGCAACTAGGGCACAACTTCTTGACTTTCTTACCTGTCATATATCAGCATAGTTTCCCAGGTATAATGGAAGAATGCTTATGAACCTCCTGCTGAGGATTTGTCTGACCACTAGTTTATAATCAATGATCCATTGTGAGGGAAGACAACTAAACGGTTCAGAAAACTAATAATGGGTAATGGAGCCTTTGATATTGCTTTAAATATGGCCTCCTTCTGCCATGACAAGATCTAATTGAACAGTAGGAAAGAGTTGATGAGCTTGCACTGTGGTTCTCATCAGAAAGCTTTCAGAGTTTCCTTAGCCTCAAAATACAAAGAAAGGACTGAATAGGCTTAGACACTTCCCTATCCCTGTTACAGGTTCTAACAAAGCTAACAAAGCACCTGGGATCCGCAACAGAAGAGGCAGCAGTTGTTCTGTTCATGTTTTGTGGTTAAAAAGCGGGTGCCAGTCTATTCCTTTATTACTAGCACTCATTAAAAAAGCTATGGCATGAAGCACCTTGCTCCATGTCAGTATCCCTCTCTTTTACCCCCTGTCATTTTAACCCAAGATGTGGCACACAGGTAACAACAGCCAGACTTGGAGCAATTGTTTTCAACTTGTTTTTAGACTTGTAAATTGCTTCTTCAGTCTTTGTCAGACCCGAGGGAAGCATTGTGTGCTTGAAAGTCTCCCTGTTTTGCAGCAACATCACCGGGCATAGTAAAAAAATACTCTTCCACAATAATAGATTCTGAAGTCTGACCTATTGCATATCATGGGTCATTAAATTCCCCCAGATACCCTGTAGCTGAGAACAACAACCTGTGTTTCAGCTGAAGCACACTGTGTTTGGCTAAAGCAGAACTTCCTGAGAGACATCTGATGTTGTTCTTGAGACAGTAGGAGCTCAAGAATCTATTGATGCCTTTGGAACTTGTTCCAGTGATCTGGTTCCTTGTAGTTAAGAAAAGGTGTGCTTTATTTCTCACTTAATTTGCTTGACTTTGGTTTTCAGCTTCCAGCTTTTGTTATGCCTCTGTTAGATTAGAGAGCCCTTGTATTTTCTCCCTGTGAAGGTATTTACATGCTGTAATCAAGTCACCTCTCAATCTTTTTTGATAAGCTACGCAGATTGAGCTCTTTAAGTCACTTACAGCAAGGGTCGAGAGTGCTGCTGCTAGCTCAAGTATTCAAGCCTGTTGCGGTCAAAGATTACTAATTAATTTCATTAGAAATGGACAATTCTTTGTGAGTGAGTGAGCCTCACAAACAACTCTCAGCTGATGAGTTTAATAATGTGGACTGAAATACCTGTAAGTCGGTTATCTATAATTATGCATATACTCATGAAGACAGCAGATGCCACTTCTTCCTTTTAAAGTGTGCTGTGTAAGGGAAGGGTATTTAGTGAAAAGAATGAGAATTAAAGCTCTACAGTGTCGTTACTCCTTTTTTTTTTTTATTTAAATGCTTGCTTCTGTCCTCACATTTCCTCTTCTCTTCTTTAAATGCTGCTTTCTGATAAGACCAAACTGATGGTATAATTACTAGGTAGAAATTGTAGGTATCAAGTACCTTCTTGAAATCACCTCCTCTCAGTTTTCCTGCAAGTTCGACTAACCATGAATATATTTAAGATTGACAGATTGTTCAGCTTTTCATGTTTCTGCACCTCTGCAAAAAAGTTTGGTGGCAAAATATCCAAGGCCATATTTGTATAGGAATAAATATGCTTGTTTCACTGCTCCAATAGCAATGTGCTGTGTCTGATTTTATTTCTACAGTAATTAGCAAACTACCCTTAAGGTATCATTCATCATGAGGAAATCCTAGAGGAATTTATTGCTCTTTGCAGTCTGAAAGCAAGGCTGAGTTATTATTTCCCTAAGTTATGGCTTTGTGGCTACCTGTAAAGCAGAAACTAACCCATCTATGGTCAATCTGGCAAACTCTTAATGATCAACGCCTTGTGGAAATACAGAGTGTCAGTCTTGAGCCTGAACGTGCGGCTTGGTTCTCTCCTCTATGTTATATATATTCATGCAGAGTCTGTTATATGGGAACAACTGCTCACACCAAGGCTTTTTATTCCCTCATTCTAATCACTTGGGTTCCCAGAGCCAAAACATGTAATGTTAGCAGGCTCCTATCCAGAAGATTTCTCTTTCCCCTCTAGTCCATTGTTGTCACCTGTCAGCACCGACCTCTTCATTGTTAGCCTTGTCAAGCCTGACAGCACCTGAAGCAGAAGTGGACAGAACAGAATTTGAATAAAATGTCTTCACATTCACTTTTAGCTATGTCACTTCCTCACCACACTCGCTATTTCAGGCTTGCTTTGCCATTAATATCGGAAATACAAGCAAAGCAGAAACTTCTGAATGATTGGGCTGCTTCAGAGCAGTTCTACAATGTGCAGAACATGATCTGTGTGGGTATGTTCTACACAGCTTTATTCTGCCTGCATCTGTGGCAATGGCATGAAGCAAAATGCTGGGCAGGATTACGGTATCAGACTGTGGTGATGATGTTAGCTTGCTTTTTGTCTGACTGCCCTGCAAGGTTGTAGTAGGAGGGAGAAAATACTTTCTGGTTTATAGATAAGATAAAATTCAAACCAAAATTAGGGTCAATAATGAGCTTTAGATTGTGGTGATTAATGGTAAGCAAGAGTGTGTCATGTGTATGCTGTTGGGTGTCTCTGCTGAGACAGCTTCTCACCCTCTCAGTTAGAGAGGAGGATGTAGGGTGAAGCCACGGTGTTCCCCTGGACCTGGAATGAGTGTGGTGGTGGGAGGGTGCTGTTCTATGCAGGCAAAGCCTCTCTCATTGGGCCAGCTCTGCATCTATCCCTCTCACATGCAAACAATGTGGTAGCTTATTTGTTATGCTCTTTTTATAACATCCTAAGTGCTTGGTACTTTCAACAGTTTTATTTTGATATCTCAATTAAAATTTCAGCTGATGGAATCCTGTGATTAAACAAACAACTTTATTTTTCCCATTTTTCTTCTGTTTTTCCAAGTATGCAAGTATAACACTGTGACTGCATCATCAATAAACCGTTTCTGTTTTTCATTTCAGTCTGCAGAGAAGTATGATTATGTGAACAGAGTGTACCCTAAAGATATAAAAGCCACACAAATAAAAAAGGAATAAAATACATTATCATTAAAAAAAATTTCCATGACTAGTCGAAGTATCATTATTCTTTTGTAACTGGTTCTATGATTTCTGAACATTTGGGATTGCCATAGTTGGTGCTATAATAATTTCTATTTGAACCAAATGTCTGGTCTTTTATGAGGCATGAAACTTCTTGTTTCCATTCTTTGTTGCAGTCTTTTCAATCTCCTTGGTGTTTCTCTAATAGTGTGAGGAATATTTTCAGGGCCAAATCATTCAGTAAGAGACTAAAGTAATTAATATTTTTTTCCTCAAAAATCTATTAATTATGCTTTCTTGACATTTTGAGACTTCTTCTTTTGTCTATCACGTTGATATTCTGTATGCAGCTTGGAACAGTCTGGGGAGTCTTTATGTTTTCAAATCACTATTGAAAATGATGATGCTATATATTATGTTCTTAAAGTAGCATTTAGTGTATGTGTACATACTCTATGAATAACATTGAGACATGACACATATGTTTAGTTTTTTTTTCTTGGAGAAAAATATTCTAGGACGGTCAAGAAGCTAGAGTATTTGGGGAAAAATAAAAAGAAAAGAAAAAAGAAAAGAAAAAAAAGAAAGAAAAAAAGGATGAAGAGTTTTTTGTGAGAAATGGTTTAGCTTTGTTCTAGAAAGTATGATGCTGGATTTATTGATGGAGTAGAACAATGTTTTACTTGCATACTTGGAAATGGGAGAGGGAGCAGGTTAACAGAACAAGATGGGAGGGTCACGTCTGTTTGCTTTCATGTCTGTTTGGAGGGTAATAGTCCAAAAAGACATAGTGTTTGATCTGGAGAAGTACTTTTCTCAAGCACCAGATAAATAGTTCCTGACATGAATGAGTTCTCAGGACACAATGCAGACATGAGTCCCCCAGAGAAAGGAAGTATATTTAATATTTTCCTTCAGTTTTAAGGTAGGAAGAATGATGCTGCTGAGCATTTACCCACTAGAAGTTTCTAATGGGTAAGAGGGGTGCATAAGGGGATGAGAACCCAAGGGTTGTGAGTAGCAATGGCAGAAGAAGCCCTGAAGTGCTGTGTTGCAAACAGATTTTAAGCAGACAGGGACAGAAGGTGAAAAATTGAGTTGAGCAAAAACCTCAGACTTTAATATAGGTGGACATGTCTACCAACAAACTGTGATCTCTTCTTGTATGGTGATGAGTTACTCCCAAGAAAAGGTGGGATCTGTAGTATTTAATCGCTCTCCAGAGGACTCTGGGCCAAAAAGGGTTAACTGCTAAGGCAGAGAAGTCCAGTTAACAATCTTCTTCATTAGATTTTCCCAAAAGATTGATGTTGTAGACATTTCTTGCATTTGTTCTCAGATTTCTGCAATATTTGTACCTTCTATACAATGTCAGCCTCAGTTAAACAAGATCTGCTTTTTCTCTCACCTTGTCTGGATTCTGTGCACAACTTGACAATAGGATTTGTAGGTTGCAAATGAGAATTTAAGAATCTTCAAGATTTGTCCTCTTGGTACCACTTAGGTAGAGTGGTTCATCCACATTTGAATTTGATTCAGATTATACAGGAAATTTATAATTTTATCCACTATTTTCCAGGCCTAATCACGGGATTGTTCATAGCAAGAAACTTCACCTACTGCAACAGACCTCTTACTAACCTGTGACAGACAGGTCTCTGCCTTTTGCTCACTGAGCTGGCCTGTGCTTTTGTAATCTCCTAGCCATGGGGCTGCATCTTTGCTTCTCTTTAGGTGAATGGTCTGGGAAACCGATTCAGGAGACGGAGTGGGGATGGCGAAATCTGAACTGGAGACAAAAGTTTTCTCAGGTGCCCTGCCAAATAGGTCTAGGAACTGTGGATGGGTCCGTTTTGGGAAGGAAGCGAGCTGCCCTCTATTGGCAAGATGAGGAAATTTGGCCCTTTTCCTTTCTCGCGAATTGTAGGCAAGGGATTAAATGTTTGAACCTGACATTGTCTCTGTCAGGAAAAGCAGATATGCCTTCTTATAGGCTGCTAGATTAAGAAGTGGTATGAAATTGGGCAGAAGATAAATAAATATGAGGATGCCACTTTCACACTGTTTAAAATATTTCCCTGATTTTTTAGCCTTGTTGTAAGAGTGACAAAGAAACACAGGAATCTGAATTTTCATCAAGGAGGATTTTCTGTTGCATGTGCTTCTGTATTAATTTTATCAGTGAGAACAGAAATCTGGGAACATGAGCAAAACTTAGAGAGTGAGCACTGGTTTGGTCCAGTAAATGTATACAAATGCATGAGCTCTGATGGCAGCAATTACATAGAGCATGATGGCAAATCTGAGCCCAAAACAAATCTGTGGACATCAAGAACTGGACCTTTTCATGCTCTGAACTGTATGTTAGTAATTTACTGTACTTGTTCCTTCAGATCGCCTCCTTTTGGGTAGAACTTCCTGATAAGTTCAGACTTTATGTGACAGCATTAGGTAACATCCCCTGTGAATACCACAGCAGCTGCTATCTGGGGAAGTGCTGTGTGAAATCTTCACATTTATTGATCTTTGTAGAGGAAGCTACAATTTTCAGGAGTTTACAGAGCCTTGCTAAGCAAGCAGAAGTACTACACTCAAGTGTTTGTTTGTGTGATGATTTCCAAGTCCAGTAAATATTACTGTTTGATTCAGCTCTCTGCTTCCTATAACACACAGAGTTTTCTTCAAATCTTAATGCATTATACTGGTGGAAAACCCAGGCACTGAAGTAAGTAAATAAATGGCTCACATTGTCATGTACAAAGGCATAATAAGCCTACATTATCTCATTATGCTCCATGTTTCTGTCGTGATTTCAGGTAATCTTTAACATTGCGAAAAGGTCAGTTTGAATATGCTTCTATCTGTACCTGCCTGTCCTTCTTTTCTGGATGGTAGACAGTACTCCACTCTCCTGGGCTGTCCAAGAGAATTTTGGGATCTAAATCTGCTGCTTTGGCAGCTTGAGAAATGTCTTTAGGACTCTGAAGAGATGAAACATATTACAAGGCAAAAGGATCCCTGAAGAAAGAAGAAATGCTCCATTTGCTTTGGTTTTGCTTAAAATGGTCCCTCTATATTGATACCAATGCTTGCCTGTCAGTAACTGCCTAGGATGCTTTTACGGCTGCTAAATGTCTTAGCATTTTGTTTTGTTTATATTTTCTGTTAGGGTGGTTTTTACTCCTAAAATTTGCTTTCAAACTGATGCTGCCTAGAAAAGTGTAGTGAGGGGGAATTGTAATTAGAGGCAGGCTCAGAGTTTATTGACAAATGCTATGCTTCAAGTGTATAACATGCAGTTCTCACTAAAATGTTGTTGTCTTATGCACCTAAATTACTTGCAAGTATTGCACAGTTGGAAATAGTTGTTGCTATAGAAGCACTGGAGCTGCTGACAGTGCTGGCAGCAGAAACAGTAGCAACAGCAGAAGGTACATGATTATCTTATGGGTTTGAGAACGAGAATTTGCATTTTATATCCTATTGGTCCTCATTGCATTGGGAAAACAATGGAGAGGAGAGGAGAGAAGAGGACAGGAGAAGACAAAATGTCTTATTTTTGTTTATTATTTTTGGATTTACATATTTGGCTTGAACTCAGGTGGATCAAGTTAGCTGAATTTGCAAAACGAGGACAGGGTGATGTTCACGGAGTTTTGGTTTTCTCAGAACTCTTTACAAACAGCTGCCAAATACCACTGCAAAAGACGAAAATCCAAGTCTCAACAGGAACTGTAGAAGGCAGAGGCTATGGTGGGGCTGCAGGGAAAACAGAAAGAACAAAGCGTCTACAGTAGTAACAAGAACTGCCTTATGTCATAAAGCACACCAGATGGACCTGTGTATAAAAATGTTGCGTGGAAAATCAAACTTTAGTATGCAGATCCATGCTATGACAACCTCAAAAATTGTATCTCTTACGTGGGAGAAATCACTGCTCAACAGCTGTAAATGTTCCTCAAGAAAGCTATACCTGCATGTCAGCAGAGATGGGTGGGAACAGTATTCTACAGGAGTAGATGCCAGCCTGTGTTTCCTCTCTTGAATTCAAGAAACAGATCCAGTAAATCACTCTCTGCTCCCTCACTGCAAGCAAAGCAGGAAGGTGGTCTCCTTCTCCAAAATTTCTTATGGTCTTTACTTTCTGGCTGTTGGTCACTCCTCTTCTGTACCTCTGTATCCAGACAACCACCTCTCCGCTCCACCTCCCTGGAACATTTCTTGATGACAGAGCTTCTGCCCAGACTGCTGAGCTAAACGGTTATCCCTTTGTGGCTCAACTCTCACTTCTTTTCTGAGCCAGAGAGGACATTGGGAATAACTCTTTTGTCCTCTGATGTCCAGATTTGAAGGACTTTTCCTTCCCTCTCTCCAGTATAGCTGGGGAATACCCCCAGCCTGAGGGCAGTCTGTGGGCACACGCAGTTTTGGGGAAGGAGAGAGCAATGAGCATTTACTTCTGATGAATTCACACTTCCACAGATTAGAATCTGTTCCTAATTTCTGATTTAACAATAATATGTGAGAGGATCCAAAATGCTGCACATTTGCTCTTCATTAGTTTCAAACAGTGAAGCATTAGTGTCAGTCAGAATTTCATGCTTTTTTTTTTTTTTTGTTAGTAACCATAATGTGAGAACAGAGATACTGTGAATACTGAATCTGAATAAAAGTCCATCCAGAGCAAGAACCTCAATGTAAGCTCAGGGTAAGCAGATACTGATCCTTCTGTTGTATTTTCTCCTAGCCTCAGGCCATCTGGCCCAGGAAATTTTTAAGCAAGAGGTGATCATTTTGTATTTAGTAGTGCCAGACTGAGTATTCTTCTATGAAGTTCTCCAGATATTTTTAAAATCATTGTAAATGTTTGAATCCACAATGCTGCAAGCCGGTGCCAGGCTGCAGTATGTCCCATGGGACAAAATGGTGCCTCCTGTTTGTCTGAGCCTGTTGACAGCAGGGAGGCATTCATTTCATGCCTTCGAGTTTTTGTGGCAGAAGAGACAAGAATATCATGATGTGTCATGTCTGTGGTGAACTTTAAAGCAAAGAGTAAGCAAAAGGTAATGATCTGATAACTTTGTGTGGTGGAAGAGGATTTGATACTTGTATATATCTTAACTGTGTGCATCTATGTATATCAAAACTGTATAGATCCAAAGTGTGATGGCCTTTGCCATTACAAGATAACCTTGAAGGTGGCTCCAAATAAATCTAACCTCTGTCTTTCAGAACACCTTAATCTTACATCCTGTCAAATATTGCCACACATATTTTTGTATAGATAAGATGGGAACTAAAGGCTACCAAAGTTTACCAAATCTTTATCCATCCAGGAAATTCTAAATAAATTTAGTATAGAAAGTGCTTTAAGGTATCTTAGTTTCATTTTGTGAGTGGCTTGCAAGGTTCAGATGATGCTTTCTACCTTTTGAAAATACTTTTTATTAGAGAAAAAGATACCTAAGATGAATTTTTACTCCCCTTGCTTATTTTCTTCCTCACTTGAACCTGCCTAAACAATGATTCATTATTGGTAAAGGGATTTTTGTTTTCTTTAGCGTCACTAAATAAACTCTACTTGGATAGCAACAACCATAACAAAAAATGGAGCCAGAAGGGAAAATCCTGTTCTAGTGGAGGATATCACTAATGTAAATAGTCTGCTTGAAAACATTATATATGTTTTCTAACTGTTAGAAACATTGTAAGCATTTCAGATATTATTCCATGCGGTTAACAAAATGCCTAGGAAAAGAATGAATTTGTTTAAAAAAGGCGCTTGCTAAAGCAGGGGGAGAAAAACAAACAAAAAAACTCCTTATACATAATAATAAAAATGAAGCTTCTAAGTGAATAGTACACAGCTCATTAGAAAGAATAAACTCTCAGGGTCCCTGAAGGTAAAATACAATAGAATGTAGCCTATTTAAAACTCCATTCAATGAATATGACTTTTGCATTCTAAAGCAAATCATATTTCATAACACAATGAATTATTTTAAATGACTAATTTTTTACTATTTAATGTTCCTATTATATAAGCTGCATTTTCCACTGAACTGTCTTTAAGAAATCATATCTTAGTGGTTTACTAAGGAATACATTTTAAAAAAAGAATCATCAGGCAGCAGTGAGACTTCTCTATTGTTTATTGAACATATAAATATTTTTTGATGTATTTAAGGTTAAAAGACACGTTAAAAGATAAGTATTTCAAAGTTATGTACAGAAGTCACTGGGAAACACTTGGCCACGTTGAAAAATACCAACTTACCAATATACCAATACTTAAGCGATTTTCTAACAATTTACAAGGTATTGCCTTTTTAACATTTATCCTAGACGATTTTCTTCAGCTTTGCTTTCAAGCCACCAATATGTTCAGAAGACTTAGAAGAGGAGATGACTCAAAGTCAAAGAATAGTATTTTCATTTGAAGTCAGGTAAAACAATAGATGAATTGTGTAATTGGTCTAGAGCAATGGAAGAAGAGTCTCTTCCTGTCCATCATGTCCATAAAAAGTTGGCCCTTCCTGAAACTGAAGAGCTTGGTTAATCATTATTTGCCCCCAGTTTGGAATTCTTATTTCTATAGTATTGTTGACAACATAACAGCAAAACAGCCAAGGATTTTCTTTAATACTGCTGGCCAGAAGTGATTAAAGGTGACTAAAGGCACAGCCCCTGCTGACAGGAGGGTGACCAGTGTGAGGTAGGAGAGTAAGGCGGAGGCCCTTAGTTTGAAAAGTCTCCTCCAGCTGATGTAAAGTAGCCAGTACTGACTGTGCCAGATGAAGTCGGTATTTGCCGCTCATTTGGTTTGCAGTTCAGACTAGTCTACATGACACATGCCATGAGCAAGAGACTGTTCTATGTAAGCAACAACTGTGTGCTGGGTGGCCAAACTTTGAGGTCAGTTCTGTTGTTCTGCTTGATGATGTAACTACCATTCTCAATCCAGCTGCAGCTGAGATACATAGAAAAGAAGATCTAATATTTTGTGAATATATTGTGGCATTTGATTCCTGTATTTCTATCTCTGACTTCTTTTGCTTTTCTCTGAACAGTTGAGACTTACACGAAGAGGCTTTGGATTAAGAAACACACATTCTGTGACCTAGCTTGGTTAATAATGAGATACAACTGTAATTCAATGTGAAGACATACCATTTATTAGCTTGGTTGATAGTCTGGGATTCTTACCGAGTGTCCAGATGTGCTGACTGGGCAGAAGTGTTCTTCAATAATTCTGACAAGTTTTCCCTGGTAAGAAACCTGTGACCTTTCCCTTTTTACATTATTGAAGTCTAAGTCATTTGCAGGTGAAATCACTTCAAAAAGCTCTAGACTTTGTTATGACCTTAAACAAAGAATCCTTTTCATCTAGCCTAGGAGTGGCCGTACACTTCAGCAAAGGTCACAGATGGGTGTGTGATGTGTCAATGAATGGAGGATTTTCAGTTAACCAATTCTTAGGTAGTATTAAAGGTGTTTTATCTTCAAAGTCCTAGCTTATATAGTTATGGCTTCCTCAAACTCCTTTTCTTTCTTTCTTTCTACTGCAGAATACAGACATCTTTGGAGGGGAATCTGACTGGAGGCCTGTGACTAGCGGTGTTCCCCAGGGCTCAGTGTTGGGTCCAGTCCTGTTTAACATCTTCATTGAAGACCTTGATGAGGGAATAGCATCGACCCTCAGCAAGTACGCCGATGATACAAAGCTGGGAGGAGTGGCTGACATGCAGGAACACTGCACTGCCATCCAGCAAGACCTGGACAGGCTGGAGAGCTGGGCAGGGAGAAACCAGATGAGGTTCAACAAAAGCAAGTGTAAAGTCTTGCACCTGGGAAGGAACAACCGTTTCTATCAGTACAGGCTGGGGGATGACCTGCTGGAGAAGAGCTCAGTGGAGAAGGACCTGGGGGTCCTGGTGGATGACAGGTTGGCCATGAGCCAGCAGTGTGCTTTGGCGGCTAAGAGAGCCAATGGGATCCTGGGGTGCATCCAGAGGAGTGTGGCCAGCAGGTCAAGGGAGGTGATCCTCCCCCTCTACTCTGCCCTGGTCAGGCCCCACCTGGAGTATTGTGTCCAGTTCTGGGCTCCCTGGTATAAAAAGGACAGGGATCTCCTTGAGAGAGTACAAAGAAGGGCTACGAAGATGATTAAGGGCCTGTAGCATCTCCCTATGAGGAAAGGCTGAGAAAATTGGGACTATTCAGCCTTGAGAAGAGAAGACTAAGGGGGGACCTAATTAATGTTTATAATTATCTTAAGCAGGGGATGCAGGGGGAATCAGCCAGCCCCTTTTCAGTGGTCTGTGGAGACAGGACAAGGGGCAATGGCTGCAAGTTGGAGCACAGGAAGTTCCGCACCAACATGCGGAAAAACTTCTTCCCAGTGAGGGTGACAGAGCCCTGGGACAGGCTGCCTGGAGTGGTGGTGGTGGAGTCTCCTTCTCTGGAGATATTCAAGACCCGTCTGGATGCCTATCTGAGTGAAATGTCCTAGGGAGCTGCTTTGGCAGGGGGTTGGACCCGATGATCTCTCGAGGTCCCTTCCAACCCCTACAATTCTATGATTCTATGATTCTATGATCTTGAGATGAAAATGGAGGAAAATTGCGGTTATGGTGGGTCCTTGGCTTTCCTATGGGGATTGGAACTCTTTGATCCTTGGGGTCCCTTCCAACACAGACCATTCTATAGTTCAGTAGTTTTGGCCTATCAGAGCTTACGGTCAGTAATTTCCACATTTTCTGTCCCAGTCCACTTTATATGCCACTGTAGGTAGGAAGTTTAAGAGAAGAGTACAATACAAGAATGAACTATGAGGCGTTATGGTTTGAATGTGCAGGTTTTACATGTGTATTAAAATAGAACCTGTGCATTTTAATGCACAATATGATTCCATGCTGGCATGTACCCAGAACTCAATAGCAGATGCTTGAAAGGCTTTGACTTAAGTGAAATTTCTTGAAAACTATTTTTTTTCCTACCCCAATAACAATAGTGACAATGGTGTTTTTTCTTTTCTTTTTCTACTTTTTTTTCCAAAAGAGGCACCTTTTTATGTTCTTTGCTGCTCCTTCCTTCACAGCCGACACTGAACACTCTCAGGTGTCAGCACACTGTTCTAGCATAGAGCTTGGACATTTCTTCTCATGATACCTGAAACAATGTTCATCTTGTAATAATAATGACAAGATAGAGAAGAAAATGCCTTTTCACTAGACTTTGGACTAAGTCCCACTTAATTTCATGGGTCACACTGACCATAATATTGTTGGCTGCAACCCAGTCACTAGTATATCCTTCCCACTGGGGATGTAAAACTAGTACACAACATTTATTTGTTCCTGGAAAAGTGGCAGGGGGTCCCAGCATTTTAAAATTTGAATTCTTAATAGTTTCACTTGAAGCATGATTGTAGGAATACTAGTATTTTTAAATCAATCTATTTCAGGAGAATTAAAAAAAAAAAAAGAGGAAATACTGGAGGTATGTTTTGTTGTTAATTTTTATTCCCAAAATTTCACTTAGAATGGGAAGAGATTGTATTCCCCTCAGTTTATTATCAGAAAAGTGGAAATATTCAAACATAGGCAAAGATTGAAATAATGTCTTAAAGAAGGTGTGAGAAAAAACTGTCATGGAAATTACGTGGTTTTGGTAACATTTATTCTTTGTAACTACCATTTATATGCTAAACACAGTCCTAGGTAATTACTATCCTTATCTGGTAAGCTTGTGGTCTATGCAATAAGTGTTATTTATTAGGAATCATTCATATCTTTAATAGTCCAAATCTCTGTTCACTGTCAAGGAGCTGCTGCTCTTTGATCTGGTTTTTTGAGTTATTTCATTTCACTGGAAAATAAGTGTGAACAGTGTCCCATGAACAATCTGTATGAGATATGGCTAAAAATCAACTAAAATTCACAGCCATTTATTACTAACTCTTGTAACTTTTATGTTTAATGCTGGATGTTCTCAGTTCATTCCCCTATCCAAAAGCTAGTCACATGTAAGATGACGTGCCTAGCTGAGTTGAAGGGAAAGCATATGTGCTTGGGTGTAATATTGTGTGTCTATCCTTTGAGTATAAAACATTTAACTGCAGTTTCTTTACAAGAGAGTTTCTACTTGATGTGCACATTTATGCAACATGACAAAGTAGCTGATGGCTAGCAGCGCTATGGGATGTCAGGCTATTCCCTGTGATGCAGCTAGGACAGCAGCATAAGCATGGTACTCTGCCCAAGTTAATAAGCCTTGTGCTGGGTTAGAGGTCCGGCATAACTCATTTGTGACTCCTTGTGCGTGACTAATGCAGCCATTATTTTCACACCACATTGCCTATTACTGAACTTCTAATATATAAATGTGGAACACCTCTAACTGGCACATATATATATATATATATATATTCAGAAGCTTACTTACAGAAATTGCACAGAGAGGGGGAGGGTAGAGCTGTTGAAGGTGTCTGCTCCAGTTTGATATATCAGGGTGCAGCATGGATTTTAGGAATTGAACATATTGAGGTGGGTAGGAAGTAATCCCAGAATGCAGATGTGCCACTGTTCCAGGGACTGAGTACTTGGGATAAAATAGTTTGAATTGATGAGCTGTAGTCAGCTCCTTGGAGCTGCCTGTCCCTGCTAAAGCTTGTGAATAAAAGGGATTTGGGAACAGAATGTTTAGTAAATATTTAATTAACTGAAATGTTATTAGAGCGCAATGAATAATTGCAACTTAACTTTTAGCTTCTACTCCTGTCACTCCCTCTGCAGTGTGGGAGATGCAAATTTGGATAAGGAGCCATGCAAGTTTTGTCAGTGAGACTAGCTGTGACTTTTAAATATATTGTCTAACACCCTAAGGGGAGCCTATAAAAACTTGAATGTGAAATCATTACACTGTTTTGTCATGCCCAAATGACAATAACAACCATGAAAACTTTTCTGTAAAATGTCTTTACATAGGCTAACTCGATTTGCAATGATTTAAATACTGAAACAAATTCCCTCTATTTCCATCTTGCATTTAAACAAAATGACAGTATACTGGCACCATCACTGCCTCGTCTTACTATAAATCAGCAGAAATGAACAATCTGTCAAGTTCCTTATCTGTGCTCTTTTTAGTCTTGTACAGTATGTGCATCTCCAGAAGAAAGAAAAAATCATAAATACCTCTGTGCTGCAGTAGAAACCTGGAAAAGCTTCTTGGGTACATGAGTGGCCTTACTGGTGAAGAAAAAAATGGAAAGTTAAAGCAGTAACAGTTGTGCTCATCTGGCAGTGTTGGTAATGACTAGGTATCGCGTATTTGACTGGAGATATTTCCTAGAAGTAAAGGTGTTATAAAACTCAGTTCACACCACTACAGGACACAAAACAATTCTTCTGTGGGGTGACTGTTGTTCAGGCTTGCAAAGAAAGAAGACGACTCTTCTCTCTTAATATTCCTGTTGTTTAGCAATGGATATGCAGGAAGCAGTGAACTAATGCATTGTGCCAAGTATCTGGCCACGTGAGAATATACAATTCAGTCAAAAAAGCTCATTTACAAATTGAATTTAAATTTAGATTTACCTAGGTTATTTAGATTTGCTAAATTGGCTGTTTTAGATACAGATGAGTCAAAGACAACTTGCACAGCATTTAGTAGCATATAAACTGTAAGTATTGATGGATTGCTTCTATTAATAAACGGATGCAGGTTTTTGTTTTCCATGTTGATATTTGCATATGATACAGGGCTTTAAATAGAAAAGGTGTAGTACTGAATTATGCATATAAATATATATATAATCTCTATGTAAAATTAACAGAGAAATCTTACATGAAGAAGTCTATCACATCTACAGTAATAATGTCTTCTATTGCCTTTGTTGAGATATTCACAATGTGACTCTAAGGTGACTGTTCAGATAATCATGAGGATGAAGCCTTGTGCTTTCCAGGTAGTAAAAAGTATGCTGTCTATTTTTTTTTTTTTTAATATTTTATTTTTTTTTAAGTCCAGTGGAGTTGAGCACCAACATGCATAAAGTATTCAAGGTCGTTATTATGCCTGAATTCAAATGGGAAGTATAAGACAGATATAGACTGTGTCTGTACCAGTGTGAAAGTGGCAGAATAGAGGTAAGCATGTTATGGGAAGATAGAGGACAAAGGAGAAAACAAGAGAGATTTTGCCATTGATTATAGCATTTCTTCCCAATAGGTGGCCATTCAGAATATATTTGAAGTAATTACATCATAATGTCTGAATCTTTGACTTTCCTGCCTGTTATTTATTCTCTGATAATTGGAGAGTATGGTTCTTAACATAATACTTTTACCTGGCTTATACGTTGCACACTTCCCACTGTCCCCTTTCACTGCCTGCAAAGCCTATGAAGTAGCACAGTTTAAATAAGTGGTGAACCTGATGAAATGGGGCAAGAACTCACTAGTGTAAATAACACTTCATGAGAATCAGGACTTCATCCAATTACACACTGCACTAATATGCAATGGTTATTGCTGCTAAGGGCTTAAGAACTGCCTAAAAGCAAAGTCTAACCGAGGGAAGTACTCAATGTACAGAAGGAAGAAAAAAAAACCAAACCAACATGGAACTACACACCCTGTAAAAAAGAACATTTAAAGAAAGAAGTTACAAAACCTATCTCTACAATATTATCCACAATGGACTGTGTTCTGCTAACATTACTGACTGCTATTACCTACTTGAGCCTTTTTTTTTTCTACTTCCCATCCCTGTCTTTGTCCCTGCCCCTCTCCCTCCCCTTTGCCTCTCCTTCTTTTCCTCTTCCCTTACTCCGCTCTTCCCTTTTCACCTCAGCCACTCCCCTTCCCCTTCCACTTCTCCACTTCTATTTTTTTTTGGAGATACTGGAAGACCTCTTTTCTCCATTTTTCTTTGGAATAAGTATGTTGGTTTTCTGCTTTACATCAAAATGTTGTTTGGTATTTTCCTTTTCTCATGTATAGAAGTGACTTTGCATTACATTAAACTTTCAGTAGTGTGGTAGGTTCTCACAAGCCTTGAAAGTAACATACACAAAATAGGTTGGTGACCAGTATCAGTGTCATGTCTTACCAAATAGCTCCACTACTCATGCCTTATGCAATTCATAGTGGAAAAGCTACAAGGATACTTACTGTAGTGTCAAGTATAATATGCAATATACAAAAGCTGTAAGAGGAGAAAGTGAAGCAGAAAAGTAGAAAGTGACAAAGCATTAAGCTAATCCTACAAAGATCCTGACTGTCATACAGTACACTTTCCAAATACTTGGGAGGCACAGTGAAAGGCTTATTAATGGTTCATCATCCTGCCAACACTGCCTACGTTTCTTATATGCAAACATTACTGTTTTGGGAGGGAGTGGGTGGGATTTTCCATGCATCAGATTGTAGCCATGTAAATGACAGTATTTTTCCAGAGTAATTGAAGCATTACCAAGCAAGACAATGATTGATAGTGTCTTTAACAGTCTAAGAACACTGCCTGCTTTTCTTACAAATATGATGCATGTATATGAAGAAGAAAAAGAGGGTAGGAAAAGACCTACAACACTCCAAAATGCTGCTCACAGTATTCAGTTTATTTTATTCATTATCATTTTCACAAACCACTTGTTTGATTTCCCTTTTTATTTTCAAATCATTATACCATTGACAGAAAGCAAAATTACTGCTTTGTAATATATGGGATGTAACTTACTGGGTACATTAGAGTTTGTGACAGAGGCATTTCTTAAATTTTCAAGCATTCTGAGAGTTACGAAGTACTTGCTAAATCTGGCAACAACAAACTGATTTTCTGTTAATAAAATAATAAGGAGATTGCCTATGCTTCCAGTGTCTGATCAGCTCCAGACAGCAGACATGCATGTAGGATAATGAATGGCTGAGGACTATGCAAACTGTGATGTGTTATTATAACTAACATATATTCTTGAAATTAGAAACAAGTTAGGGGATAAAAGGTACGTGCCTTTTGTGCTTTCTTCAGGACAGGGTTAAATTTACTTGGCAGAAAGGAGAATCTTAGTGGGGAGAGAGTAAATATGGGATAGATTAAATTATTTTCTCAGACCAAGTAATTCCATATTACTTGGAAAATTAATATTTTAAAAGAGAAAATGTATATGTCTCATAGTAAACGTTACATTAATTCTTTCTGAGGTGTGTGACTAGGAAATCAAGGCCAAAAGATAGGGTCTTTCAAGGAATATTTTTAAAATGTGTGAACTGAGTGCATACATATTTCCTGTCCAAGTTGCAAAAATATTTTAGTGAGACACCGCTGAGATTGTATCTAGGATCACAGAATCACAGAATGGTTGAAGCTGAAAGGGATCTCTGGAAGTCATCTGGTCTAAACCCCCTGGTCAAGTAGGATCACCTAGAGCTGGTTGCTCAGGATTATATTCAGATGTCTTTTGCATACGTCCAAGGAGGGAGGTTCCACAACCTCTTGGCAACCTGTGCCAGTGCTTGGTCACTCTCACAGTGAAAAAAATGTTTTCTGATGTTTTGAGAGGATCTTCTGTCTTTCAGTTTGGAACCATTGTTTCCCCTCCTGTTACTGAAAAGAGCCTGGCTCTATCTTCTTTACAGTGTCCCTTCAGATATTTATATTTGAGTCTTTTCCAGGCTCAATAGTCCCAAATCTCTCATCCATGCCTTCTATGAGAGCATACAGTCCATTAATGATCTTTGTGGCCCTTCACTGTAGTGTCCCCAGTATGTCTATGTCCCTCTTGTTCTGAGGAGCTCACAACTGAACACAGTACTCCAGATGTGGCCTTACCAGTGCTGATTAGAGAGGAGGGATTGTTTTCCTCAACCAGTTGAAGCACTTCTGATGCGCCCCAGGAATCCATTAGCCATCTTTGCCACAAGGACACACTGCCAGCTCATGTTCAACTTGGTGTCCACTGGGACACCCAGTTCCTTTTCAGCCAAGCTACTTTACAGATGGTTGACCCTCAGCATATGGTGGTTCATGGGGCTGTATTTTCCCAAGGTGCAGACTTTTCACTTCCCCTTGTTGAGATTCATAAGCCCATTTCTCCAACCTGTTAAGATTCATAAGCCCATTTCTCCAACCTGTTAAGGTACCTCTGGGTGGCAGCACCAACCTCTGGTGTATCAGCCGCTCTTCCCAGTTTTACATAATCACCAGACTTGCTGAGGGTATTTTCTGCCTCATCAATCAGATCATTAATGAAGGTGTAAAACAGGATTGGATCTGGTATTGACCCCTAGTTACTGGTCTCCAACTAGACTTCACGCCATTGATCACTATCCTCTGGGCCCAGCCATTCAGTCAGTATTCTATCCACCTCACTGTTTCTACCAGCCCATATAGCTTCCCTGTGACGATCTTATGGGAGATAATGTTGAAAGTCTTAGTGAAGTACAAGGTAGATGTTCAGCTGCATCTTGGAAAGGATGACCTTGATTAGTTGCAGCTTAAGAGGTGAGGTTTCAGCTATGCTATTGACGGAGAGGAGCTGTGCCGCCACATACCCCTTTTCAGTACAGTGGAGAGTGACAGTCACCTGGGCAATGCCAGCCAAGGGCAGCTGTGGGGATGCAGGGAGTGCCTGGTTAATCTATCCCAGAAAAATATCTCTGTCTGCTGCTCAGGACTTTAACTTGGGAGCTGTTGATTGTATGTCTTCTTGGCAGCCAGCATAGTGGTGCCTGAGCAATGTTAGTGCTGATTTACAAGGACCATAAAAGCAGAATAAAAGTAATCCCCAAGATGGCAATAATGAAGAGACAGCTCCTAAAACCAAATTCTTCTTCTCACCTCCTGCACTTAATCATCCTTTTAAAAAAATTACAAATCAACAACATTTCTGTTTCCTTTCCTTCTTTTCATTCCCGCTTCTTCAAGCTGTCCTTCTCCATATTATACATTTATTAACATTTCCTCTTTTTACTTCTCCATCAGTCAGTTGTTTCCGGGGTCTCCTAGACCATAAATTTGCCCATATTCCATTTAACCTTTACATAGAGCTCACCACTTTATTAAGGCACAATTTTTTTCAGCACCTGTACCACTGTAAATCATAAGTCATTCCTTTGTCAGTGGAGCAACACTACTGTAAAACAGATTCATATGGGAGAATCAGAGATCCTAACATTTTGCCACATTGGACCTATGGTAAAAATTTAGCTTTTGAGTATTGATTCATAGAGGTTATTAAGGTTTACAGGATTAAGGCACTAGATCTGTCAAAGTGATCTTAGGATAATTCATTTAAAAAGAAAAGAGCAGGCAGTTAAAAAACACAAAAGCAATAAACAATTTTTTTAATAAAAATGGATATTCTAAAAAGCCTCATTTTCCTAATCTTGGTGTTTGTTCCCTCGATTTCATTTGCCAGGAAAAAGGGAAATTCTTTCAGATGTAAGGAATCACTATGCTGAGGTTGCCAGGATAAATAGATCCGTGCCTTTCCCAACTGCAACAATATGGTTTAGTGTGTACTGGAAGTGTCATTTTATTATTTTGTGCCTTTCTACTTTGTGTTTAAGACTACAAATAAGCCCTCAAGTTGATTGCAGCTAGAATAACATGAAGAACAGTGTTTCTGTTGATCAAAGAGATGGGGTAAATCCTTACATTGCCACATTATTTTCTTCTAGCCCACTTAAAAATATATCTGGTTTAGTACTGTGGTTGCTGGACTATCCTTGCTTTTGTGTTCAAAGGTACACATATTTTGAACTGGAAAAAATGTGTTAAAGAAAAAAAAAACTGACTATGTTTTCGTCAAGACTAAGACAGGTTTTGGAAGATGATTTCTCTTTGAGGAACCAGAGACTCGGAGTTAATGATGACAACCAGGACTAAAAGCACTTTCCTCACAGAAGTGTTTCTGGTGCTTTTAGGAAGGCACTTCATTCATGCAGACACCTCTTATGGCACACAAATAATTTCACCTAAGACTTTTAAGCAAACTTAGGATATATTCATCAGAATGAGGCTGTTGTCCATACTGAGGTTTATGCTGACTCCCTAATCTCAATAGAAAATAAATAATAAATAAACAAACCCATAAAATAATGGGTTAAACTGCGTGTCCTTTGTCTTTTCTTTCACATAACTAAATTGAAATTAGCCTGTTTTAGTTTATTCCTGGAAGAAAAGCTGAAAATACAGTTGCAGAAAGAAAGGAATATGGTTAGAGAAACACATACACAGACAAAGCTAAGAAATTATCTTTAGTTGGCTTTGTGTCAGCCATCTTAACTACATGCTTTATGCTACAGGCCCAACTTTTCTACTAGTCCACTGCACAGGTGGAAATATGTATTTGTGGGACACTGAAGAGTAAATTTCCCCAATGCATCACAATTATAGAAACATCTGTGCAAAACAGCTTTGATCCAGTTCACTGTGAAAATATACATCATTCATGATGGTCTAGTGACTGCAGATTTCCCTGCACTGTAAAGCCAGAAACAATGGGAAATTGGTTCAAGACACTCCAATAAAAAGTTGTCCTTCTGGCACCTGTACATCTCAGCTGTTGTTCCTTGCTTCTACTATAAGGGTATATAATTCCATTTAATGTTAGAAGGGAGACAAATACATTTTACATGCATTAATGAAATCACACAGACAGCATGTAAACATAGTCAGGAAATACATCTGAAAGGTCACTTGAATAAAAGTAAGTTGGATACATTGAGCCAGTTCTGGTAAAATAAAAATCAATTCATGCTTCTACTCGGATCTTGAGCCAACCCTCGATTGGACCTTGTTTGAAAAGTTTCTGATAATTTACCATTCCTCCCCTGCTTTGTACAAATTGATTCAGGCTGGGTACAGAAACAGAATGCCAGCATTTAATGAAAAACTTTATTTTAGCAGAAGAAAACTTTGATTTTGTTTTGCGATTCCTACCTGTCTCTATCCCTGGAAACTTTTGTATTTGCAATTTCAGCCAAATCTGCCAGTTTCAACTAAAATTGACAAATGCTCTATAGGATCTTATCGTCAATGATATCTCTCACTTTCACTGAAATATGTGATTTAATAGACACAATAGGACCTGCTGATGTCCCTTCTAAGGGAAATGCTACCACATGAATGAGTCCTTTCTTAGATACCATGGAACCTGCAACTGCAAGAGTCTCAATAAATACCTCATCTGTGGAAAATCTTATTGGAGCATCAGTTACCTGTTAGAAAACCAAGTCACAAAATTAGTAAGAAACCAGATTTCATTAATTTTCCAAACTTGGAATTCTTTATTATGAAATATCAGGGTTAGATTCATAAAGATAAACTTTTGTATTACACTAAGATCCATGTCTGAAGACATGTCAGCTGAACACATAATCAGTTTAATTTTCTATTGCAAGTAAAGAAAACACAGCAGCTGTAGACTCTGGGCATTTCTTTCCTTCAAGATTTATTTGTAAATTACATAAACACAGGGGCAGGTAAAAACAAAATGATGGCCCTGAAGGATGATTTTGATATATTGTTCCAAGGATCAACATGTTTATTAATAGCATTACCCTGGAAGATAAGGAATAGGTGTTGACAGTCACTAAAAGTATGAAATTGCTTTTCTGTCTATCTATTAATCTCTCACTCTGTCAAAGTTAATAGAAGACTAAATGGCCTTCACATCAGTCAGGGTTTTTCATGTTCTAGATTTCTCTGTTAAAGATTTCTCCCCTTTCATCCCTTCCTCTTCCAAGAGTAGCATTGCTGCCTACAAGACAAAACTTGGTTATTTTTGCACAGACGTGCTGCAGCCTGATGATGTACATGAGGAGAGAGGCAAAGCTGACATGGTCAGTTGTCATTAGATGTTATTTACAGGAAAGGGTGAAGATCAACCAGTGGGTTCTCAAAATGCAATAGGCAAGATGACCCTGCAGAATTTCTCACACTGGAAGTGATCTACAAGTATATATGTTACTGCTTAATTCATTCACTTTCTTATAAGGAAACACACCATTTTAAATTGCCCCCCTCCCCCCAATTTCTGAAAACTGCAGCATGAGAGAGGTGGGTGATTATATTCCTAATTAAAACACAAATACAGTAATTACAGTTTATATGCCATTATCCTGAATCTACACAGGATGACTTTAAACAGCAAAACAGCCATTAATTTTACTGTTCAAAGAAATGCTCATAATCTTTTAGAAATGTCATATAAAATATTCATTTTGAAATGCCCTACAGTGGTTTCTGAATTTATTTAAAGTGGGCTGTTGATAGCTCTTTTATAAATAAGCAATTACAGTACACTAAATATATCATGGCCCATCACATTATACATTCTATAATTTCATGGATGAAAAGCCTACAGCTGATCTGCATAAATGTGGTGCGTCTCACAGCAGGTGAAGAGTTTGATTACACAGGATAATCAGTGTTATTATTTATAGTAACCATTTATACCTGTTATTTATTAAAACGCAGCAAATCAGATATTGGTTTATTTAAGGAAGTGGGTGTACTGTAGGCTGAACTAGGCATGTGGCTATTAAACACATGTAAAATGCATGGTTACCTTAGTAGTTTGAAATCAGCCAAGGTCATCCAGGAATGAGAGTTGTTAATACTTGGTGGCAGTGGAGAAAGATGCATTGAGTGAGTGGCTGGGATCTGTTCAGATCCCCCTGGACAAATATCATCATTAAAATACCATTGCCCCACTGGCATTATCAGATATCCTTACTAGCGCATCAGATGAAGAAGCCAATGGCTGATTAACTGCAGAAAGGCTGAAACAGCTCTGATACATTTGGGTGATTTTTCTAGACCTGGGATGAAGGATTTTCATGAGGGTTGCTCTTCACAGATTACAATGCTACTACTTCATATTCCTCAATTATTCAATAGAACCAAACATTTCTTATAAAACAATGTAAATCAAAGGATAGTGGGTTTGATTATTTGAGTGTAGTCATAGGACCTGGAAGACTAAATGCAGCCTGCTGGCAACATGCGTATGTTTGTCACCTTGTCTGAGCAGTGTTATGCTTTCTGCCTCTTGTGCAGTGACTGCATGGAGGAGACAGAAAAGGTCATCAGTGCAGGCACAGCAAAAGCAGCAAGGTACCCACAGTGAATGGATCCTTTTAGCGTTTCCTTTCTGGCTCTGTGCAGGTGGAGAGCAAAGGGCATACTTTCCCAGCTTGAAGCCATCATCCCAGAGGAAAAGTCAGTGCTGTAGATGCATTTCAGTGAGTTAGCTAGATTTCAGCTTTTGGTCCTTGAGGACGTTGTTTGACATCTCTTTGAGACTACTTAAGCAGAGCTTCAGAGATCTGGGAACTGCCTGTTCTTTAAAGAAAGGAACAATATCTCCAGAGAAAATTCAGACTGGTAACTGACAACAGGTAGGGTGACAACAAACAGTTATTTTAGAAAAACAGAAGAAAACTATCAAGAGGACAGCCCACCTGGAAAGTCACCTACCTGTACAGTGCTAACATGTTGGTGAGTGTAGCATGGCAGATCATCCTATGTATGCTTCTTAATACTCCCAGCGTGTACTTCTTAACTAAGCATTTTGAGTTTATAGTAATTAAAATTACCTCAACATAGAATCACAGAATCACAGAATTGTTGGGGTTGGAAGGGACCTCAAGAGATCATTGGGTACAACTCCCCTGCCAAAGCAGGCTCCCTAGGACAGGTCACACAGGGAGGCGTCCAGACAGGTCTGGAATATCTTCAGAGAAGGAGACTCCACAACCCCCTTGGGCAGCCTGTCCAGGGCTCTGTCACCCTCACTGTGAAAAAGTTTTTCCGCATGTTGGTGCGGAACTTCCTGTGCTCCAACTTGCAGCCATTGCCCCTTGTCCTGTCTGCACAGACCACTGAAAAGGGGCTGGCCATTTCCCCCTGTGCCCCAAACATACCAATCGGTTCCATTTCTGTTGAAATATAAATTTTTAAAATTATGTCAACTCTGTGCTGAAACTACTGACTACACATGTTCAGAAAGAGGTGCACTTCCACTCCAAGTCTTCTCTTTGAAAAAAAAGCAGAACAAGTAAAAGCATAGTTCTACAGCACAAGAATGGCTTAGAAAGAAAAATAAATTTCTTGTTTTCCTTGTAGTTTCATTATTACAAGTATTAACCACGTTGCCCCTCAGTCTTCTCCAAGCTAAACAGACCCAGCCTTTCCTCATACAAGAGATGCTCCAGTCCCACCATCATTCTCATAGCCCTCCACTGGACTCTCTCCAGTAGTTCTTTGTCTTTCTTGAACTGAGGAGCACAGAACTGGGCACAATACTCCAGATGTGGCCTCTCTGGGCAGAGTAGAGGGGCAGGATAACTGCCCTCGACCTGCTGATCACTCTCTTCTTAATGTACTTTTCTATGGAAAAATTTTAGATAGCTGTTTTAGAAACAAAGTTCTCAGTTCTGACTTATAAATCTTTTCAGTTACATATAATTACATGTAACAAGGCCAAGGAGACCAATAGATAATGTATTCTCATTTGTATTTTCTAGACTGTACAACATTACATTTAACTGATACCTTTTGCAGAGTGGCATCCAGTTTTAATAGGCAGGTATCAGCAGAGAAACAACCCCTTGGCAGTTTATGTTCATAGCTAATCATGTTCACCAGTAGCAATTTGTGACACATTTAGATTTGGATCTGTGAAGCTTTAGCTTCCAGCTGTTAGAATTTCTTTCTTTATTTTTTTCTTTTTCTTTTTTTTTTTTTTTATCTCCCTCTACTATATTTAGGGGTAGAACAATAGAAAAAGTAAATTTTTAAGTAAGCAATAGCTGATGCTGAAAAGGAAAAAAACCCAAACAAACAAAACAATCCCACAAAAAAATCCCCACAAATCAAAGATTAGAAATGTCAGGAAAGGATTTATTTCCTGTCTAAAGAAACATTGCACTTAAAACTTTAGTATTTCCTTTCTGGAAAGTTGTAAGAAAAGGCAATGAAAGTTATGGGTTTTGTTCATAAATAAGTCATAGTATTGCCCCACAGTCCAGTGACTGAGTCATTCACTAAGGTTACAGGGCATTTGGTTCAGTTTGTACCTTTGCCTGGAAGGGAAATGAACACTCATTAAAAAAGGGTGTAAAGATGAGAGATCTTCTTTTCCATGTTCTTAACTGAAGACAGGAGCAACTACACCTAAATCAAATAAATACTTCCTATAAAAGAGCTAAATCACTATATTTTCAGTTACTCTAGGAGAAAGATCTAATTTTTATCTGTTGATGTTCTACTTTAAAAAACTCAAATATCCATTAAACAAGGGTTAAAGGAATATTTATATATTGAAAGTAAAGATTGAGGAGGAGGAACTTGCCTTTCACAATACCTAGTAGGCTGAAAGTTAAGGCATATTTTCTGAGGAGCTATTGGTGCAAATTGCCTGAATCTAAGACTCACTGGGTTCATGTAACTGCACTACTTTTGTATTGAGAAAACCAGAAAGAAAACTTATTAAAGCACTAACAAACTCATAAAAAGATATTAAGGATGAGTTAAATACATTGTGGGGCAAATTTGTCACTCATCTTTAATAAAAAGTTAGTTGCCAACCTAGGTTTTCCTGTAAGGAGAGGATTTATGTACATTATAAAATCACTTCTCGAGTTGCTTTTTTAGGTACTGTGTACATTGGTTTGATTTTCTCTATGTAGTTTTGGGGGTTTTTTTGGTAATCACAGTTCTAAATACTAGTTTTTGCCATCTTCATACTATGCAAAGAGGTCTTATCTGTTCCAATTTTGTTGAAAGTATATTTGTATGCATGTCTTCCATTCAAACATTTTTTTCACGTTAATATATGGATGTGAAATCTTGAAATCCAGCAATGATGTAGATAGGCATCTAAAGGGCTTTGAAAGTGAATACTTCAGGAAAATTCAAGGTGTTCAATGGAATGAAGTTATAACGAATGTCAAAATTAATCAGGGATTTTAGCAAGATATTATCTCCAAAGATATCCAGAAAAGAAAATGAAATATATCTGGGCTTTATTGAAAATATCTGGCATTTGTTGAAGGAAAACAGAATATCTGCCTTGGCTAGCATGGAATTGAGCAAGTACATGTAACAAGGGCCAAAGAGAAGAATCATTCCATAAAAAGGAAGTGACAGAAGGGATACTTAACATTGGTAAAATAGAAAGTAATAGCTGGGGAACACAAAGATGAGAAAAACCTGTCTGTGCCAATGTCTGTGATGAAGAATAATTCAGATTCAAGTGAGAGCACTGCTTTTGACTGAAAATTGATTTAAAGAAAAATAAATCCAAGATATTTTGCCTTTTTGCTGTGATTTTTCCCTGTCTAGAAATCAAGTGGTGTTGAGGAAAAGTCTGCACATAGATAATAAAAAAGACAACATTGATTTAAGATAACACATTAACAAAGAAGATGACTATGCATATGAAATTAAATGACCATATCTGTGCTGAAAATAATGGATATTGCTCATTTGGCCAACTTTGCTGTTTGCTAGTTTGAAGATTTAGAGATATCAAGAGAAATGTAGAGCAGGAAACACAACTGTTAAGATGAAAACGGTTTAGAGAGATATATAGTGGAGAACTCATGGCAATCCTGAAAGTTATGGGAGGACCATGTAATAGTAAGAAGAAAAAGAAGCATGAGAATCATCCCAAGGGTGAGATACCTGGTATGACACAATATTGAAGGCTACTTTTTAAAGAGAATGTGAGGAGACAGGAAATGTGATCCAGAAAATATTAATGAACTCAGTGTTTCAGATAAATATTTTTTCTACTGTAGATGACATAAAAATATATTTTAATTCTTTGTCTTTAATTTTTTTCTTAGCAAGAATGTTGTGTGTCACAGCTAGTAAATATTACAAGGAGCAGATCAGAAATCAAATAAGGGAAAGATTCCTACTGTTTCTTGCAGGGCAGTAATTGTACAAAATACAACAAATTATAGGGTATGGAAAGCACCTTGGTGTAAGAATTTTCTTTTTAAACTCCTGAATTAATCTGGTAAAGATGTTTAAATAAAATGTCAACTTTAAGTCAGTACACTGAAAAAAAGAGCCATAAACAAGTAAAGCATTTTCATGTGGAGGTGCAAAAGAGAAAAAAAAAAATCACTGGTGTATCAAGATTATTTTTCCAGAGAAGTGTTTAGAAAAATAAATCAGGTCTTTTTCTGGGAATTTTTTAAGCCCTCATTATCATGGAGATTATGGGGATGGCTTTCTAAGGGGCAAAAGTGTTTTAGTACAAAGAAATTCTGGTTTTCATTACTACCTGGCACTTTACGGACGGCAAAGAGAAAAGTTTGGAGCACAGGTGGGAGATTATTTATCAAGAGGATTTTTGTAATAGACAAAAGGTAAGAGCTAGGTGAAAGGGGAATAATAACCAAATGGGAGATTGAATGCTTTCCGCCAAAAATAGTGATAAGTGGAAGCTGAAGGCATAGAAAATGGAAAATAAATGTTGAAGACTGATGATAGCAATAAAAATGAGATTTAGGTGTTCATTCTAGATTTTTACATATGATTAATTTGTTAAAATATGCAGTTTCTAAAAAATTGATAGCTTTCTTAGAAAAAACTTGAAATTAATTTTATATGTATAACATCCATGGAAAAAGTTTGGCTTTCTTTTGGCAAGCAATAGAGAAAGGTTTCTGTATGAATTCTATTTGATTTAGAACGATTTTTTTTTTGTTGGACAATCACAATATATTTAGTAATTTAGAAAGAAAGAAAACCCCACATCAAAATCAACAATAATTTGTACAACCTTTTTAACATATTGTCTTATGGATATAATTCAGAAAACTTGTCATAATATTTACTGCACTGAACAACCTCTGTGGAGTTTCATGATGTGGAAAGCACTGTAGGAAATATTGTATAGCTGAGAATGCTCATATTGCCATTCAAGCTGAGAGACCAGGCACCTTCCTGAATATAAAAGACGCACAAACCAAAGCACTAAAGAAATAAAACGGTAGCCTTCTACAAGATAAAATAATAGAAGGCTGGAAATAGTGATTTTATGGGCTGAAGTTATCATGGGATGAATATAACTTAAGAAGGAAGTCAGACCTGGAAACATTGTAAGGGTGGTAGAACATTCCAATGCTCTTAAAAAAAAAATCAAATTGTAGAGGTGGATATTTGTGACAAGCTGGTGGTCACAGATAGGATTAATTACAAGTAGATAAAATCTAACCTCAGCATCACACAGGGATCACCTTTGAGGTTTTTTCCTTGGAAGATAAAAATTTACACAATATATGTTTAAAAATAACAAATCTATTTTCTCTATAGGAGTTTCCCAAGTTATGAGATATTATGTAATACTGCATAAATTTAGTCACTTGTATTTTTGTCTCCTTTATTTTATAGGAGAAAATTTCAAATCCTCAAAAACTTTGTGCTGCAAAAGGAAAAATGTTCTATTCACTGAGTCTTTTTCCCCTCTACTAGTTATAATAATCAGTCATGTTGTATAATGTATTAATTTCTGTGCCCTGTTGTATAACATCAGTTGTGTCTTAAATCTCTGTATCTCTTGTGCGCTAGCTCTTGATCTGCAGCTGTCAGACTCCACCTTGTCAGAATCCAAGTTAAAATATGCAGCAGAAGCAGCAAGGTGACAAACTTTATCTACATTATGGTTCAGACTTTTCCAGGTTCCTCTTAGGGGATGTAAATCAGTCAATAGATTAAGCCTTAACTTTTGGCTCAGATGATCTTCAGATCCATAGTGAAAAGTAGGTTTCAGCTATAAACTGATGCAGGTAAATAAGACTAAAATTACTAGCAATTTCATAAGTGAGAGACTGGGTGTGCCTAGTTCAGAATTGACCTTTGTATCAAAATTTTCAAATCTGTGATTTTGTTGTACGATCATTTCATTTGGAGTTTTTACATCAAAGCAAAGAACATAGAGGAGATCATTTGAAGTGAAGCTAAGAATCTACTTTGGTAGATGAGAATTATTTTAACATCATAAAGAAAATTGTTCTTCCCATATTGACAGTTTACATCATCCTTGTCAAATAAGTAGATTTTTTGAAGAGTGGATGTTGGAGATACTTAACAGCAAGAATTCAGGGAATTTCCCTGATGGATGTATACCATAACACTAACTTTATTTGTCACATTTAAGTTGACAGTCAGAGACTGATGATGTAAACTATACTTTGGTGGATGTAGAAATGTGAGATAAAGAGACAATATTGACAGGCAGAGGTCACTCAAGTAGTCTGGCAAGGTTATTTTATGATTATCTCTTCATTATCTGTCTATGAATGATTGAGAATTATCATACATTAACTATGTACCATTTTTGCAGAGTTTTTTTGGTATTTCTTTAGCTTTTGAACTAGACAAGGTCAGACAAATATTTGAACAGGCTTTTCAATATCTTTATTCCAAAAAGGACAGATTACATAAGATATGGGCTATTTTTATATTTTCAATATCAACTCTAGTATGTGGCTGGGTTTTTCAGGTCATGACATATATACAGTTACATGTATGCATGTGTGAGAAACCATGAGAGTAGAAAGAGTAGAATGCTATTTGATCTGCCATAACAGCAGTAATGATGACAATGGGTTTAAAAGACTGTAGTCTTCTTTTTGGGTCTAGCTGGGACTACTAGACAAAAAAAAAGAAGGGGGTTTCACTTAGCCTAAATATTTGTACTGGATTTCTGTCTGAGAAGAAGGCAGACTTAGCTATCTGAGTTAGGAGAATATTTTGGTTATTTTCTCTCTCCCTGTCCCTTACTCTACCATTACTGCACATCACCCTGATGAAAAAAAAATAACATAGTACCATAACTAGAAAAAAATAGTTATGCTGTGGTGCTGGGCAGAAACGATGAGCTAGTGGTTGAAAAACTATTTAAAGGCAGGATGTACCTTCATAAAAAAGATATTTCTCCAGTTGGTCTCATATGAAAAGAAGAAATAGTACAGAAAATACTCTTAGAAGTTTGAGGAGATGTTCTCCAGAGCTCAGTGCTGGGACAAGTCCTCTTTAACATCTTTATTAATGATCTGGACAAGGGGATTGAGTGCACCCCCAGTAAGTTTGCAGATGACACCAAATTGTGTGGGAGTGTTGATCTGCTGGAAAGCACGAAGGTTCTGCAGAGGGACCTGGACAGGCTGGATCAATGGGCAGAGGCCATCTTTATGGGGTTCAACAAGGCCAAATGCTGGGTCCTGCACTTTGGTCACAATAACCCCAGGCAATGCTACAGACTTGGGGCAGAATGGCTGGAGAGCTCCCTGGAAAGAAAAAAACCCATAAGGTATGGAACAAAATCTCAAGACATTTAGAAAGTAAATACAGTGTCCTGGTCTTGGCTAGGATAGAACTAGCAGTGGATTGAATGCCATATTTGGGAGTTAGGATGAGAGCAGTGCACAACATACAGTAATCGTGTTGCTTTCCTTCCACACATTTCTGGCTGGTGAACTGGAAATGAATTGGGAAGTTATAATGCTAACTGGACAGTTGAAGTTATTAATTTCACTGAGTTTAATTAATGCCTTCACTTTTAATAAACTATTAGGATTTAATTCTGAATTCAGTTACCCATGAGTAAACATCTACATTGATTTTCAGCTTTGTTTAGATTATATATTTATTTAGCAAAGATATATGACAAACATGACATTTCCCATGCAAATATTGGTAATTGTGTAAAGACAAGGTGTAAGTGTAAAAGTAGCAAGAACACATTACTGTCTTGGAACAGTTTCTTCATGTCTTTTCCCTGTGTCTTCTAGGATTTTCAGATTATTCAATCTTCTTATACGTTGCAATATTTTGTGCTCTTTTTTAGCATATTTTGATATATTTTTCTCTCCAAGATGATACTCAAATACCGCAAAGCAATAGGGAAAATTTAAGATTTCCTTAATATTTTCTTACATTTCCTTATAGCTTGTAGTTTATAGAATAATTGTCTTTCAGGACAGAAGTTCACAAGGGCAAATGAGACTGGTCCCGTGCCATCGACCTCTTCTACAGAAAGAGCTCCACAAGATGTACTACTGGGAAGTCAAATTCTCTATAGTGCTCAAATTTCTCTGACAAACCAAAGATATTCTAATGTAAATGTTTAAGGTGAATTTCTGGAGCTCAGTCGCCACTGTCACTCTTTTAAGTTCCAAATTAAAAACAGTGCTGAAAGGTGTTTGTGCTATCCTAGAGTGTAGGACACTCCAGGTGCAAGGTGCAATGCCACTGCAAATTTCTGGAGCCTTTTATAACCTTCCAGGGACTTTCCTCACTTATATTACATCATGGCCTGAAATGTTATCCTCTAGAGCAGGGTACACATGGAAGTGCTAAAATAAGTGTCATGGAAAAGCAATGAATAAAATATTAACAAGTACAAATCTATACGAAATATAAACTGTAAACTTTCAGGGCTGTGGACAGCTATCTAGCAATACAGGAAGTTGGAACAGAAAAGAGAGCATAATGAAATAAAGGAAAATCAGTATTGGGTAAGCGAGGAGCCCTAGGCCAAAATTTTTATCTAGTATTAAGGCTTTTATTCTAATGAAAGCACACAGTCATAAGCTATCAAGAATATAATTTTTAAGGCACCAATATGGGAACATTCTGAAAAGAAATATGAAGAAATTAGAAGTTTAGTTATAAAAATAGTCTTTAGATTAAAAAAAGGAGAGAAAACTTAGGTCATTGTTTTTTTCAGAATGATGTGAAAACTGCTATTTTTTATCCACTGAATTTCCTATTGCAGAGGAACTGACTCCTGCTGATGCTGAGGTGACAGTTTCTAAACATAAATGTTCTACATTGTACTTTGTTTCTCTCTCCGTCTCTGTCCCAGTGGAGGAATATGGTTAAGCTGCTCTGTGACTCATTTTTATTAAGTAGGCCTCAGATACATAGTGCTTAAATAGATGCCTTTTTTTTCCTCTTTACCCAAACTGCTGTCCTCGTTTATCTGCCATTTAAGCATGCAGTAGTGCTGTTGACTTAAGTGACCCCCATTGGCTTCAGCGGGAATACTTACACACTTAAAACTATTATTTTTTAAAACTGTTTTAAAAGACTGGCACTATGGAGATACACTATTTGTGCATCTTCTTCCAGGAATAAGGACTAGAAAATTGAGATCAGCTGTTTGGGTTTTTTTTTGGCATACATGTGGCACCACTTTGTAGTTTATTATCGCTGTGCAAGGTGTTGATAGTTAGTCACAAGAATATATCTTTTCTTAATTGGAAGTAGTAAAGCAGCTGGCCTCAGGGTTGGTGTCAGGGAAGCTGATCCCGAAAAGCATGACACAGTGTTAAGATCCCAGGTTAGATTAATAACTCATCTCTCAGCAAAAATTTGGGTATTCCAGCTACCTTTATAAGTAATGAATGTTTTGACGACAGTTTTTAGGAGAAAGTATGAAAGCTCTGAAACTGCTAACAGATGTAGATCTGACACCAATAAAAGTTATAACCAAAAAATTGCATAGTAAAGGGACAGCAATTTGTTAACATAGATTTCAATTCACAATCTTTAATGTTTAAATTTTAGTAGCACAGGAAGTCCAGATGTAGCAGTGAAGGTAAAGTTTCTGCCTCTGTTTCAGTAATAAAAACACAAAATAAAATACATTATGAAGAAGCCACTGTTTTGGAAGAGAACTCCTGAAACAGATAATTGTTGACGCCTTACAACATTTTCCAGGCTTCATCACAATTAAACTATTGATGTAATGCTGTTACAAGCTATTTGTATTGGTTTACTTTTCATTGTCAAACTGATACCTGTTGCTTTGGTTTGTTTGGGTTTTTTTTGGGTTTTTTTGGGTTTTTTTTTGGTTTGGTGTTGGTTTTTTTTCCCCTACAAAATCTCACAGGTATAATTTGTTTTCTACGCAGTGATAATTTGTTTGCTTTAAACCTAATCTGGAAGTCAAACCTTACTGAATTGTAGCACACTATCTTGTGATAGACTTGAATGTTTAATTGTCACTATAAAATATTAGATAATAATGATCATAGCATAATTACCTAATAAGATTACGTTATTATTATAATCTATTTTTATTCTAATGTACTAATACAAGGTATTAAAACTCAGAGAATTAATATACCAGTAAACTGAAATGTGAGACTGATCTTGACAAACTATGTGATTAAGATCTCACTAAGTTAATTGGGAGAAGAAAAATACTCACTGACATTAAGTGTATTAGGTGTTTGAAGGTGTTAAAATGCAGCCGGTAAAATTTTTCAGATGTGCTAAATTCAATTTCTGACCTAAGCACCATGAAGTTTTCACTTTAACTAATACTGGAGGAAAAGCTTTACCTCTTAAGAAGCTCTACTATGTCATTAGTACAAAAGGTGAAACAAAATCGTTGCGAATAGCTGCATTAGAAGGAGAACAGACTGTACTTTTTTATTTATGATTATTCTATTGCATATAGTACTTTCAAGGGAAGATTCTGAATAAGTAATTAGGCGTAAACTTCACTTATTGCATTTAGAGATTTAAATTCCTGTAAATCATTGCAAAGGTCACTTTGTATGGATTTTCAATGAGGTCTGAATGTCACAATGTATTTGTTATCTCCATACAAATAGTTTCAGGCAACATTTTTAATATTTTATGCACCGACATATTGTTAAATTTTATCTCATCAAAATTACAGTAAGAATAAATGAATTTATAAACTAAAAATAAAGTGAACCTTATGTAAGTAGTTCTACTCATGAAATACTAGGTATATTTAACTATGTTTTCATATTTTGTTACTGTGTGACTCTTTTGGAACTGACAGCAATGCAGGGAAAAAGCTGCCTTTAATTTTTAAAAGAAGCAGAATTACCTGATGAAATTTTACTTCTGAAGGGTTCTGCAACACAGAAGTGTTTCAATAGTCTGCAAATCACATCTGCTCAGTTTACAAGTAGCGTGTTATCAGTTTGTATGGTGTTGCATTTCTGCATCTTTCTGAGATTTGAAAAAGTAAGCTGTGCTGTGATCTGCATCAACATTAGTGGTGACTCAACTATATTAAACACAGACAACCCAACTTATCTTGTCTATGCCTAATAATGAAACTTAGTGATTGTCCACATGCAAAATGTTGCTGGGTTGATGGACAGATCCCAAGTGACTCTGCCATTAGAAAAACATTTTAAACTACTCCTTATTAATTAAAAGACTAGGAAAATAATTTCTTTTCTAGCCTTTTGCAGTCTCCCAGAACTCTTAGATGCCATTTCTAGTCACAATAATAATTAATTTCAAAAGATCAGCTAATTAATTGTTTTTAGAAACTACATTTCTTTAGTAAAGGCTGATAACAGGTTCTTGTCCCAGTAGAATTTAAAGGTAAGGAAAATGCCACTAATTGAAAGTGATACTTCTTAGTCTCACTGATTATTTATTTACTGGGTCTTAGGGACAACTTTGAAAGGTCAAATTCTGTGAAATTCCAGTAGACGATATTTTGTTCACTTACTCAGAAATGGAAAAAAGTATTTATATGTTGCAATTGCATTACTTCAAAACATGTGTGTGTTTATACACAAGAATACTGTCATGGTTAACACCAGCAGGTAACTAAAGCACCAAGCAGTCACTTGTTCACCCCTCAACCACAAAGGAATGTTCAGGAGAATGGAAAAACAACATCTTGTAGATTGAGAAAAAGACAGTTTAATAAGATAACAAAGGAAGGGAATAATATGAATAGTAATAGCAATAATACTAACGGTAATGCAATTGATGCACAAAAGCAATTGCTCACCACATGTGAAAAGAAAATAAAACACCCTTATGCCCAGTCTGTTTCCAAGCAGCAATCCCAGCTCACTCCCCCAGTTCTTTTGGGAGCATAATGTTCTGTGGCAGGGAATAATATTCCTTTGGTCAGTCCAGGCCAGCTGTCCTGGCTGGGATCTCCCAGCTTCTTCTGCACCTGACAGACATAAGGAGCTGAAAAGTCCTTGGTTGAGTGTAAGCACTAGCTAGGAACAACACATCAGTGTATCAGTGTTATACTAAATCCAAACCACATCACTATAGTGGTAACTGGAAAGAAAAATTACCTCCATCTCAGCTCAAACCAGGAGAAATACACATTTATATGTGTTTTGATAATTGATGCATAGGAAAAGAAAACCCAGTATAAATAGTCACATATTCAAGTTGCATACTGATATTCTGAACATAGGATAGTTAATACAGTCATATGAATCAGGGTAAATGTAATCATCCCAAATTAACAGAAAATGGAAACAGAAAAATAATTGAGTCACAGAGGATGCTAATATGCAGTTATTGTGTGTATTCTGAAGTTCATTTGTGAAGAAGATGGAAAAAAATAGGTAAGTTTTCTCACATAGGGAGATTTAGGGTACAATGATAGACTGGCTGAAACCCACTGGAGTTTGGCTAGTGAAACCACTTAGTGCCAGGGTTTTGCCTTCAAAAGGAGATTTTCACTTTGCTCCCAGTGAGACAGAAGCAAATTTTGCTGTTGCCTTCATGTGGTAGAAAGCAACTATCAATTTTTCATAAACACTGTAAAAGTTCCACCTAAAACGTGTACCTTTTATTAAGCTTTATTCTCATTTTTGAATAACAGTAGTGTTGGCACCATTTATGGACTGATCATTCAAAAACCAGAGGTTTCTCAGGCTTATAATAATTTTGGCAATGGCAGAACTGGTCATTCATACATTGTCCAGCTGTTTTGTATTGTGGGCAAGAGGCTTGGGAAGTCTCTCTGCTCTTGATATTGTCAGCAGGAGTGCTTGTTTTGATGTGAACACCTGTGCCAGACTAAGAAACACCAGCCTAAATCTGCTGAGTGGCCATCAGATGGTAAAAATGGCTTTTAGCCACTTCTGACCTTATCAAGATCAGACTCTGCCAAGTGAAAGCTTTTACAGCTTTCCTCCAGTGTTTCACAGAGTCTACTCTCTAATTCATTCATAAAGGTTATCTATAATTTTTTAATTTACCATGCTCTCAGAGAGACTTTATTCCAGGTCATTAATTTATTCTTTTTCCTGAGTAATAGCAACGCTCTTCCCTCCATACTCTCCAGTTCTTCTGAAATATTGTGTAGAGTCTGTAAAGGATTTAAGAACACACAAGATGAAACTTCCACCCTGAGAAGAGTAATCCCTTCAAAATTTGAGCAACTTTAAGCCCTTCAGTCTGACAGTGGTAAAAGCAGCAGTAGGCATGTTAACTACAACTTTGAAAATAGAGCTATTTCTTTCCAAAATTTATAGCTTGAAATTTTGAAATATATTACCATTTTCCTCCCAGAAGCTTCACTGTCAGTTACTAAGTAAAACTGTCATTAATCACAAGTAGCTATACTCATGTGCTGATTGTAATTTGGTCACACTGAGCAAAAGACGAATGATATAGAATACTATTAGCAATGATGGTTTTAATGTAGACATTTATCATTGATTCAGGTTCACTTGATAAGACTTTGGGATAAAAATAGGGAAAAATTGCCTCACTGTTGAAATTTTTATTGCTATTAAATCATAATTTTGGCAAAGATGTGCAAATAAGACTGGCAGAGCTTTCCTTTCCCATTTTTCCTCTCCAAAAAGACACAATTACAGAGAACTCAGAAGAACCCAGATGCAGTGCAATTAGAAAAGTGAATGCTGATTAGTTGTCATCTATCTAATAGCTAATAATAGAAGCAGTTTTTGGCAAGCCATCTATTTATAGGAGTCATTCAGCTTACCCAGCTCATCAGAATAGGTAAGATCCTATAGGAGAAGGGTAGATCTACATGCACTTTCTGCAATGTTCCCCCCTCCCCCAAACTCTCTCAAACAGCCCTGTATAACTGTGCCGATGTCACTGAGACTGATGACACACTTAATAAAATCTTCATTATCTAACTTTATTCCAAGGTATCAGCTGGAAATACAAGAAAATTTTAAGTTTGTTTGACAGAGAAAAACCAAAATGATTATCTGTTTTTCTTGTAGGAAATACAGTACGCTGTATGTATGTGCTAAGCGCCATTTCTCTTCTCTTTGGGAACCTTACAGTTATAAAACCGACAGGAACAATGCAGCATCAAAATGCATCTATAATTCAAAATTATCATTAAGCCTTCAATGTGAGCTGATTTCCCAAATATACATGGACTTGGAATTGAGTCCTAATTCTCCATCAAGAAAGAAATATACCAGTTTATATGTAAAAAGACATAAATTCAAACGTGCCATTCTTGTTTTGGCTTCAACTCTGAGGATGGAATCCAGAAGGTCCATCTGTGGCTGCAGAATGGCCAAAAAGCAATGGCCCTGACTCAATTCAGGCAGGCAAGTGCAGGGTGGGAAGAATCACAGAATCACGAAAAGAGGTTACTGTACAACATAAACCTGAAGTACATGATGGGACTCTCCAGGGAATCGTCAAAGGGAGATTTAAAACAGATTGGTGTGTGGGGAGGGAGGGGGAGCCAGAAAGAGAGGAAGGCTTAGTTAATGAGTTTATTAATGTCACAGATATGCAGGACACAAATACAATATTGATTCAAAGAACTGCTTGCAACTAATACAGCCTGTGATTTTTCCTTTTCCACAATTTTGTGGGTTTTTTTTTTCTGTATTGTTTTATGCAATGAGAGAGTCGCATAGCTGGATTTTGTCTGCAAATGCTGTGACCTGTGTTTAGAGCTCTGTGGAGACCACATCTATGGGCCAGCCTGTGTGAAAAAATCTTGTGATCGTACTTAACCGGTAGAAAAAACCTCACTGTTAAGTGGCAAAGTAGGAATCACTCTGCAGTCTTTTTGGATAACTGTGCTTCGAGATTGTAACTCGTTTGCATGTTTTTACAGGAATTTCTTTTCTTTACCCAATATTATTAATTATTTTCTATTAAATAGAAATTTGAAAATAAAGCTTTATTTGTTAGTAGCCTGGATAGATTCTTGAGAACATTTTCTTAAGGCTGTGATCAGATAGCACTGTCAAGTTTAAACAACAGCACTGCTCTGCCTTTCTGTTTGGTGTCTTAAAGTGGTTGCACAGTATCTGAATACTGAAGATCAACTTACCAAATAGCCTAATCAAAACTTATCAGTCTGGGTTTAGATGATAGGTTTTCCCCATTTCAATATACACAGCACATATTTTTTGTTTTATTTATCAACCCATTTGGGATGCACTTCTACATTTTACAAAGAAAACTGCTTTGTTGCACCTTACTCATGGGCATGTTTTTAGCTTTGAAATCTGCTGTATGGTGTGTAACATAGAATAGTCTTTAAGATTCCTGCTTGCTGGCACTGAAATGAATCTTCAAATTCACTGTTTCCAATTTCCTGAAGGACTCCCTGAAGATTACATGGAAAACAATTCTGTCTTGATGTCTTATGCTGTTCATATAAAAACTCCAACCCATAGTGACATTGGTGAACTCCAACAGTATAGTACACTAGGTAATGTTGTATGTAGTGTTTATTAATGATGTTTGAAGAATTTAGTCCTTTGCATAAACCTTTGAAGGATGTCAAGCTACCTCACAGGGTGGGCAAAGACTGCTAGCCAGTGAATGATGGCATAAGGCAGCATACATTTTGGAGATAGCATGTCTCTTGTGAGAAAATGGGGTGTGGTCTGCTTTATTACACCTTAGAAAGTTGTAGAAAGTGTCCTGTAAGTCCAACCTGACCATACACTTATATGCCAAGTTTCATTCAGAACCCTTAGCATTTCCAAAGCAACAAAAACTGACTTCTACTACTTATGCTGTGAGAGGTAGGGCTATAAGTGGGCAGCAATCCCATTTCTGTTTTTGTGTCTCATATATAAAACAAACACGGATCTCAAAAAATAAACTCCTCAGGTTATTTAAAATTATAATTTTTGAAATTCGTGTTGTTCTTACTGTATATTCCACAAGTGCTGTTCTGAACTTTGAGGGGTTTTTTTTGAGATTGAGGTTTGTTTTGGGGTTTTGTGATGGAGTGTTATTGTTTGGGTTTTTTTTTTGGAGGGGTTTGTGCATGTTCAAAAATAGGAAAAGCACCATCATATTTCCTGTATTATTAGATGATCTGTGTGAGTTTGTTAGAGTAAGACTGGAGTTGCTGTTCAGGAATAGTTCTCTGATTGCCATGTAGCTGAAAGTGCAGTTAGAAGTTTTTGCACTCAAAAAAATCTGTACTTTCTTATAATTTCTGTGGCTGAAGTACAGAAGGAGACCTTTGGATTTCCAGAGATCCAGCTAGAGAATCATACTGAATTTGGCATCTCCTTTGGTGACAAATCCTTCCCTTGAAAACACAAATATATGTGTATCAGCCCAAGTAGAACCTTCCTGGAGGCCAGATGCTCACCAAAGCCACTCTATCCCTCCCCTTTTCAGCTGGACAGGGGAGAAAATATACATTGAGAGGCTTAGGAGTCAAGATAAGGACAGGAAGAGATCATTCTGCAATTAGCATCACAGGCAAAACAAACTCAATATGGAATTTAAAAAAAACCCATCTAATTTATTAAACACATACACTCAGTGAAAACAGTGTAAGATAATGAGAAGTAGAACCATATCTTAAAACATGTCCTTCCACCCCTCCTTTCTTTGTGGACTCAAATTTATTCATGATTTCTCTCCCTTCTCCCCCTCCTCCCAGGTGGCACAAGCAGGTAAAATGGGGAACAAGAGTTTCAGTCAGTTGTTCACAAGTTGTTTTCCTTCTTAGCGGGGGTGGGGGGACAGGGGCATTCCTTACACTCTTCCCCTGCTCCAGCATGGAATGCCACCCATGGGAGACAGTCCTCCACAAACTTCTCCAACGTGAGCCCTTTCCCACGGGGTTTCAGCTCTTCACCAACTGCCCCAGCGTGGGTCACTTCTGTGGGGTGCAGTAATAGAATCATAGCATATCTTAGTCTCTTAGGTCCAGACTGCTCCAGCCTCATGCCCCATGAAGTCACAAACTCCTTGCCCCCAGGCAACCTGCTCCATTGTGGGTCTCTGTTTCTCTTTTTGTGTCTCTATCTCTCTCCATGAGCTGCAGTGTCTGCCAGGAGCTTTCTCCAAGGTGGGCTTCCCATGGGGTCACAGTATCCTGTATCTGTCTTCACCTGCTCTGGTGTGGGGTCCTCCACAGCCTGCAGATAGGCTCTCTGCTCCCCGTCATCATCCATGGGCTGCAGGGGGAAACCTGCTCCACCATGGTCTTTTCCATGGGCTGCAGGGGAATCTCTCTTTTACCTGGAGCACCTCCCCCTGCCCTGCCCCCTTTCTCACTGACCTTGGTGTCTGCAAAGTTTCTTACATCTTCTTACTCCTTTCTCTGGTGGCAAAAAGCAGCTGCTTGCATTTTTTTTTTCTCCTAAATGTGATTCCCAGAGGTGCTGTGACCACCACTAATGGTCTCGGACTCAGTCAGTGGTGGGGCCAGCCTTGAGCCCGGCTGGTATTTACTCTGTCAGGTCTAGGGGAAGCTTCTGGCTGCTTCTTGCAGAAGCCACCCCTGCAGCCCCCCATCCTCCACCAGAACCCTGCCCTGGAAAACTGAATTTGCCCTGTGCTCTTTATCTGACTACAGAAGAATCGGCAGCCATCAACAGCACTGAGCTAAAATCCCCAAGCAACTTCAAGGCTCTGATGATTTACTAAAACCTTTAACAATACAGTTTATACTTTATATTTTTCCTGTCACTGCTGCAGCTGTGATTTATATAAGGAGTGCCTGTGCCTGCTTTGGAAATACAGACTATGTTGTGCAATCACTTCTGAACTGTTCTGCTCACTGTGTACTTTGATGAATAATATTCACTTTGCACAGAGAGACATTCCCAGCAAGCTTGGAATTCGCGAGGGAGAGGAAAAACCCAACCCTGTCTACTTCTAAAATTGTTTCTGTTGTCTGGTGAAGGTAACCACCAATTTGTGTGTGGTGGCTTGCTTCCATTGCACACTTCAGAATGGTCTCGATGGCTGCAGGCTGTTGTGCTCTTGCCTTTTCCTAAGCCCACAACAAAAGGGCGCGTTGCCGCATCTCTGTCTATAATATGAGAGATTCTATTTAGATGCTAGATTAAAATAGCCCTGGGGATAACATGTGTCTTAAGTGTATTTAAATTCCCTGGAATGTGTTAAATGAAAGCAGTTTGCAATATGATTGACAATCATTACTAATAGGCTTAACCTATGCCAAAATTCTGTTTGAACAGGAACATTGCCTGTACTAAAGTGTCAGCTTGAAAGCCATGGAAAACTTCGATTAGTGTCCTACAGATATTTGATCAGGACCCATTGAGGCTAAGTATCCTTACACTTGGGGCTTTACGGAAACTTTTTTTCCTTCTTTATTATCTTTGCAAGTTCCTTGTAAATATACAGCCTGAATAAAATAATCCTGGCAAATATGCAATTTAATCCTCGTAATCTCTAGATTCCTCTAACTTTCACATATAATATTAAAGTGTTGTTACTCTTAATTTAAAAATGCTACTCATGTCTTCAACAGTTTCATACTCTTACTTTACATTGAATTAATCTGTTCCCTAAAATTTTAGGATTTATGGTTCCTTCCTCTCATCATATCCGGATTAGTCATGGTGGCTGATAGTAATTAGAAATGGTGGATTATTATTAATTATTATTATTATTATTATTATTGTTGTTACAATTTAAATAAAACCTTTTCTTGTGATTTTAATCTTTTATATAAAATCTAAATCTTAGACCAAGAGCAAAGAGTCTTTATTTTCCTGGTCATTAAGGGTTCTTTCATATTGGTTGTCATAAGCAAATTAGCTATTAAGCTATCACTACTGAATTATATATAAGACACAAGAGATCTTTCCTAATGGAGGAGTTGAGATAAGATATGACATCAGATACTACTGTGTGTGGTATTTAAGGATGTCCAGAAAAAAAAATAAATCAATTGTCAAGTCATATAAAGATTCTGGGCTTTGTTTTGTCCCACACTAGCATTTCAAAGCCAGTGGAATGAGAAGGTGAAACTGCGTTTCCTGAATACCTGTGCTGTGAGCACCAGCCTGGGCAGTCTGCCTCCTAAAATGTTAGGTTGACAATGTCCCATCTCATTTAAGAATTGACTGGTGATTAATTTCTCCTGGGAGGAGAGATGTCACCACACTCCAGTAGTCATCAAAGCACATACTTGGGGAGTGAAACTTCCTGCTTCAATTTTTCTGTAGAGTCAATGGAGAAGTGACAAAATATTTGATTCTTCAGCATCCTAGGTGAGTGTTCTCATGACATCTTTGTTTCCCACAAACCCCCTTACTCTGGAAGAACTGCAAACTAGTTTTGTTTTAACTACTGGTAAAAATTATTTTCAGTAAAGGCAGCAAAGAATCTGCATGATGGCAGTCAGCATAGAGTGTTTTTTCACCAGGATAGATGGAAGTATGGACATATTGTATTTTCTATGGACAATGTGTGCTTTCTATCATGTTAAGAATAACTTCTGTTCCTCCCCCTTGGCTCCCGTCTACCCTTCCAACATGTGGGTTTGCCTTGTGGAAAATTTCCTTGGGATTTTGTGGAAAAGAGCTTAGTGAGGTATAAGTGATTCTGTTATATAATTACCTTTTCAGCAGATGACAAGCTATAGCACCAAGACCAACTTAGAATATTAAGTCCTAATCATGCTCTGAACAGAATCCCTATTTATTGATCCTCAGAGTAAGAGCTGTATGTACACAAAATGATGTGAAACACAAAAGGCAAAAAGTATCTTCCACACTGAAACTACAGCTTTCTGAAAGCCACTGTGATTTTGTGTGGGTGATAAAGTTTACACAGAGCTTTCTGAAAACAAATCCTCTGAGGGAGTCTGTGGCTGTGACTAAAAAATACATTAAACAATTTTTAAAAACCTTGAATTCTAAGGATGTTATTGAATCAAATAGAGTTATATTTAGTTATGGCAATACCAATTTTTTGTGCTATCTTCTTTTAAGAAAAGACCTTTTGATTTATCTCATGCTGGATAAATGACTTTTATTAACCAGAAATTTCTTGTTTTGGGACATTCTGGAAGTGATAGAGCTGCTGCAATAACATTAAATGCCATTGCATACTACAAGCCCACAAAGCCTACTGAAAGGAAAGAGATCTCAGAATCACAGAATCACAGAATGTTTGGGGTTGGAAGGGACCTCAAAAGATCATGTAGTCCAACCCCCCCATCAGAGTAGAATCACCTAGATTAGGTCACCCAAGAACATGTCCAGGTGGGTTTTGAATGTCTCCAGAGATCATCAATTAATAACAAGGAGGAAATATCCAGTGAATTTGCTGTGTAATAATTATCAATCATGTGTCTTCTTTTTATACCTCACATGATAGGAAAATGGATCGACTATTGGCTGTTAAATTCTTCCATTTTCTCAATACCTAAGAATATGTAAAGAGCTACTTTGCTCACCAATTCCGGATTTGTGAGTTATGAAAAAGCTAGAAGAGAGGCATTTTCCCTAGAGGCCCCTGGATTAAGCACTGCTCAGTCTAAATATTCTTTGGCTTTTTGCCATTCACTGGCTTTATCAATCATTTGCACTTATATAGCATTTTGCAAACACTATTAAAGTTATGTCTTGCCTCATGCCTCTGTGAAAGGTAAATATCATGCCATATTCATTAGAAAATGCAGATACTAAGGGGAGTACAGTTAACCAGTAAGTATTCTTATAAATATTTGTCTGTTTTTCCCTCATTTTGTACTTTTGCAGAGAATAGGATTGTCATCATTTAACAGATGTGCTTATGCTTACAGATTGAACCTATTTTAAATTCATAGGAATTAACATACATATATATATATATATATATATTTACAGCATGATGACTCTTGATTTATTTTGGTGTAACCCCTTTGAAATTATAATGCCACAATAGCTCAGGTCCTCAACTTCTGCCTGGGACATAGCTGGCACTCCTGCAGCAACTTTCTAGGCTATGGTAATCACTGAAGCATATTGAAGTAGTGATATTGCCCATTGAAAAATGAAACACGGGTGCTAGGACAGGCGTAAGACCTGGACTGGAACCTGTTATTTTCTTGCTCCTACTGGCTGTTTATGGGGAATGTCAGAACTGCACAATGTTAATGTATTTTAAATATATACTAGTCTTTTTCAGCTGTAAGTAGACAGAGAGAGTAGAAAAGAACATGCTGTAGATGGGTAAATATATATGTGTGCATATAATGGAACATATGCAGTACATTCAACTTTAGGTTTGTCTTTGTATATGCTAGAAGACATTTTTACTCAGACACTTCATTCTGCAATCGGTGTGTTACAAAAAGTAAGATTTCTTTATTCGTGTTTATTCCTAACAAATTACAACCATCACTGAAGAACTCTTCTCCCTCCTCCCCATCTCAGTGATGCTATTTTCTGGGTTATATTGAAAGTGGTATGATACAAACTTCCTAGCTGAAGGAGGTGTCGAAAGGGAGACATGGGAACACATAATCAATCTGGTGGCACATTACATCATTGCAGCCCATGCTGATCCCTGCCAACACACTGGAGCAGGCTTTTCCCTCCTGCCCCTGGCAGCCTCACACTTGTTTCCCAGCAGCTCCACTGATTGTAGGCTGGCCCAGGTGCTTCCACTGAAAAAAGATGGGAGGCACAGCCTTGGTATTGGGATAGCTGAGGCACTTACTTTGAGGTACACGATGCAAAAAGGCTTTAGATCTCCTGGTTGTTTGCTTTGCTACACCTTTATCCCCTTTGGAAAGGCTGCAGAGGCTCAGCCAACAGCAGACACCTTCTGTAGGCCTTGGATTTTCGTGTTGCTGTGGATTTCTATCATATTCCGAGCATGTTTGCTGGACTACCTCTATAATCAAGAATTTAAAAGAATAAGTAAGGAAATAAGAGAAGAGAAAACATCTGATGCCAGACCAAAATGTTTTGGTAACAGTTCTGACTGCTATGTTTGACCTGGTAAATCAAATACTAAAATGGGGCCAGGTAGGTCAGAAGTCCTGTTTTGCACTTCTGGTTTCTGATTTAGAAGAAATAATGGTAACACTCTCAGTCAAATTCAGAATAGCAATGCCATTCAGCAAAGGATCAAGACCCTTTCTCTTTAACCCGCTAGCAATTTGTCTTGGAATAAGTAGTAATTACTATCCAAGATTTGAAAAACATTGCTTATGATTTGCACAACCCACCTGCCTCACAGCATTTAAAAGTGGGGTTTTTTTCAATCTTTTCTGAAGCAAGCTGTTCTGTAGTATATATATATATTATTTTTATTAGTACACATTCAATAACACTACTGCCTGCCTATGGGTTTTTTTTTGATGTATGTCAGTGCAGATAACAGTTATCTCAATTGCAATCTACAACATAATTAATAGTTAGACAGAATTAAAAGAGAGGCCTATCTAGACTTAACATCATTTAAGCTAAATGCTATGATTGAGTTTTAGTACTTGATTTATAAAAAATTAAGATGAAATGATTATTAATTTCACCAGGAATGAAATATCTCTTTTCATAAGGAAAAGCAAAATGTTTTATTTTTGAGTTGAGCATTTTGTTTTTCAGTTCTGCCAGCAAACGCCAAAACAGTTATTCATTGAGCTCTTATAGTCAGTATCCTGATCTTGCATCAGAATCTGATTTTCTTGCATATTTCTTGTGATATAATAAACTCCATTCTTCTTAACCAATAAGCTCTCTTTGCCACTGCCAGCTGCAAAGAAGATATTTATGATTCAGGCTATTGTTGTTCATGCCCTATATATATATAAAGTTGAAAAAGTGTTTTTTGCTGTTCTTTTTTTTTTTTTTTTTTTTTAAACAGCCACCCACTCCACAGTGACTTTATAGAACAGACAATAGACATTCCGCACTCTATTTATTTTCTGGGAGTTCCTTTCTCCTGTTCAAACACAAGACTAGGAAACTCATACAGCAGTAAAATATGACCTTTATGGTCTTTTTTTGGAAAACTGTTTCAGAGACAATATTCCCCGCCTGTAATTTTGCAGTGTTTCAGGGAACATTTTGATCTTTTTGGAAAGGAAACAGTGCCAGTGAGGTCGTCATGTGTCTGTGCTACAAAGGATGGGTAGAGGAGACAGGCATGAAGTAAAGCTCCATAAGAGGAAAATGCAAGCTGAGCATAACACTTAACTGCTCCAGGGGAAAGGAATCACTTGGCCCGCTGTTATATGCATCATGATGATTAGCATTTGCCAATCGATCCTCGCACATCTCTGGGTGGCTATCATAGGGCTCATGAGATGAAGCTGCTATCGAAAGGGGAGGCTCAAAATTATGTGTGATGTGCGTGACAAGGAAGTGAAAGTCTTATGGAAGGGTACAAGAAGTGCAGCTGGGGAGGCAGGAGACAGGGTCAGCATCTTTACCTAGTGTTGCTGTGGGAAGGGCAGGAGGCACAGAAATGCAGACTACATAAGTTTGGGTGACTTCTGGATCCAGCTAGCAAAAGTCTTTCATTCCAGATGTTAGAATCTGTGGTTAAATACACTGGTATCTCCATCAGTAACTATGTTAGATATGAAAATAATGTGTAGCTAAATGGATTTTGCATTGATTTAATGTATAGGTTGTACATATGAAAGTGAGTAAGTACAGGAGGGAATCATTCTAAAAGAGAACACAGCAAAGCAGGGGAGGTTGCAGGTGTGTATGGGGTCAGTTACCGCCAGGAATTGGATTAAATATACTTTTAGCATTTTGTAGCTTCTCTTTGCATACCTTCTTGGCTACTCTGTTCTTATACACTAGGCACACCACTTTCTTATGCATCCCTGTTATTTTATTGCCATGTACAATGCACACTCATGCTTTGTCACCAATTAGTGACAGCACTCCAACAGGACTGGTAGCTGTTAGTCTATGAGTAAGTTTGGCCCACACCATTCACTCAGCTGAACATGGATAAATTAGGATTGAATATATTTTGTATAGGTATGATACAGTACATTTGATCTTAAAACTAGCTATGAATTAAAAAAAAAAACAACCCCCCCAAAAAAACCCTCCCCAAATCCCCTTGGGGAGTACGTTTTCAAAGATGTCTGGGTGGAGTACCACAAAGAAATCTTATTATAGTTAACAGGATTTGTGTATTTATCGCCCCAAACAGCATTTAAAATCTCTCAATAAGAATTAAAAAAAGGACCACTAATGTAATAACATGTGTAAAGAGCAAGTGTGCAAAATTTATTCTCCTCTGCTTTCAGATTTAGGCTAACAGAGAGCAAGTCATTTGTGGTATCTTCCATATTCAGGTAATGTACTGTCATATGTTTATTCCATAACTGTTGATAACTTTTAACTTGCTATGTAACTTTGGGGGCAGATCTGCTCCCAATAACAGAATAGGCTTAATTCCCATGACATCACTTAGTCCTTGATCACACAGATGGACTCCCGTATCCAGACCAAGCCCACATATGCCAAAGAGGCTCCACACAATGAAAGCATCAGCTCATGGAAATCCAATTGCAAGATCAAGACCTTAATTCCCTTTAGTTTTGTCTCTTTCTAATGAGAACTGTCAATTACTTATAGTAATTAGATGGGCAAAGGATGTTAATGGGACAAGATTTTAAATATGGTGCTTTGAAATTATATGAATAAATCATACAAATTTATTTGCCTTTTACCATATGTCCTTCAAATCCATATCATTTGCTTTACATCTGTTAAAAAAGGTACATGATGTGCAGGTACTGCAGTTGACTTTGAAGGACATTAAACGTGCTGTGCCATCTTTTCAATAAGTGTCACAAAAAAGATAATTCAGCTAACAATGGAATTGTTGGATCTGAAAAGAAAGTTATGATTTGCTAGTAAAGATGCTCCATTTTGGTTTTGGTTTATATATTGCCATTACACACTTGTGAAACAAAACTTTCTACACTAAACTGGTCTTAATTTTTGCATCAGAGGGAATGAGAATGTAATGTTTATTTTGGTTGTAATTTGTTTATTTGGTTCAGCCCTCCATTCCTTACAATTAAGGTTGGTGTCATATATTAACACCAGTAGAAATCTGATGGGGTATCTACCATTTCCTCAAAAAGGCACATACCAATAACTGGCTTTAAAATGTAAATTTTAATCCATTTTCCTGAGTTTAATGTAATCTTAGGCAAACAGCACATTGTAATATGCATCTTAGTGTGCCAGTCACTGGATGTCTCCTGTGGAGAAAGCAAGCTTAAGTTAAGCAGATATGCCCTCACACTGCGGAGTGCTCAGTTGCCGGGTCAGGTCAGTGTCAGACACTTACAGGTTCCGTTTTTTTAAATGGAGCCTTTGCAGAGAGCACCATTAAATAACTGCACAGATCTATTCATTTTTCCAAGCAGAGGCAATAACTGGTAACTGTTGGCATTACGTACATTGTGTTCCTCCAAGAATAGCCCAGTGTGATTAGCTCTCAGTAGATTGGCTGTTCTTTTACGAACTCTCTCGAGTGGCTTTTCGTCTATACACATTTACAGATAAAGCCACTGTAACTGAGCACAGCTGATGAGTCATCTCACTGAGTTCTGTACATCTGTTCCAAAACAGTTCATTGTTTTCTTGAAAAAAAGAACAAACTTCTATTTTTAAGAAAGTCTGGGTTCACAACATTGTTATTAAGAAAAAACTCAGGCAGACATCTTATAATCTTAGCCTGTGACACGAAGAACACTCCTGCTTCGGTCTAGCAGTAATGCTTAGTCTAAAAATGCCTTTTTGACGTTGTTTTTCTATCTGTTGACTTTTCTCTCTCTTACCTAAATGCAGAATTCAAACTGTGTTTTCCTCCTTAAATCACATTTTAGTTCCAGGAATTAAGGATGATTTAAAAGTAATTGAAAGCAGAATGCAGCTGGAGTGCTCATCTAGTTCATGTATAATAAGGACTCTTACCACTTCTGCCCATTCCTGGTCTTTTGAAATGCAATATTTCAGCAGGCTATTTGGTTCACACTTCTTCAAATAGCCATGGATACACACAGCTAAAAGGCCAAGAGTTTAACCTTTTACTTAAAAATAGACAACTGTGTATCTCTATACTATTGAGAAATCTGGAAGGATAATAAAAATATATACCTGAGCTAGATCATGCACCATGTCTTCAAAATTATTGATTACAATGGATAAATTTAGATCTATGGCCACTGGTATGCTATAACAGAATACTTTAACTTGCAGCTCTGGTGGGTAGGACTTAAATGTTTCCAGCTTGTTTAATATTGATTTAGCAATCATCAGAAGAGCTTTAATGCTTACAAATGAAATCACTTGTTTAAATATTTGTTTAACTCTTAGACACTAATGTCAACTTGATGCTTGCTAACTCAGTAGTTGAACAGGATCAAAATTTGGGAATTGAGGATATAAAGCTCATCAGTTGTAGCAAAACTGGAGTATAATTGATTCTGCCTTTGAACTGGGAAATAGACTTCTTGACTTCACAAAGTTCCTTATACTGCTCTGCAAAGATCAGACTCTCAAACACCGAACTATAACACTTTTGCAAGCAGTAAGATTTTAATTTTCACAGTGAATGTATTATTAGTTTGCTGAGGCTTTTAGGACCATAACTGGAGCATACTTGTTTGGTAAAATGACAAAAGTGAGCATGCAGACAGAACTGTTGGTAGTTAGTAGCATTCTTCAGAATAATAACTTAAACCAACCACAGCTGCAGATGTTTTCTGGAAGATCAAACCAGATGACAGGGAAATTATAATGGTAGAAGGGAGAACTGGTCTGAAGAGTTGGATAGAGTTTTAGAGTTAAGGCAGTGCGAGGAGAGGATTTTTTTCTTCCTCTTTGAAGCTTAAAATAGAAAATAATATTTTGTTTACATCAATACTGCAAGAATCAGATATTCTCTCTTTCTGAAAAAGTCCCGTGGATTTTCAGTTATGTCTCTGGCTTGCTGCATTTAGATCCCAGTAATTAAAGAGTCCATAAGATTTCACAGGTAGGTAAGGCTGGTGAACACCACCTACATATTCACATGCAGCCTCTTTCCAGGAAAGAACATCATAAAGTTGAATAAGCAGGTCAATTGCCTGATCAAAATCTGACCTTTTAAAAAACACTGGCCATACAGGGCAGCCATTGAGAATCTTGGTGTTCTTACAGCTGGAAATCAGGAAGCTTAATTTTATTCATGGTCAAATATCCTTGTGTTAATGCTGTCCTTTAGCTCAAATAGCTGTTTATTGTAATGCAGTTATATGTTGTAGCCATGACCATGCTTAGTGTTTGGTTCATTAGGCTAGAGAACTAAAGATTATTTTTTTCTTTTTAGTTTCATCTTTCTTCTGATAGAGTTCATCTTCCTTCCTCTTTCTTCTGAGATTGGAGCACGCTACTCCAGCTTTCACCTTTGCAACACCTCTCACACAGCATTCATTGATTTTCCAGGTCTCTTGGACACAGAAAATGGTGAATGTGATGTTCATGTTGCTACTGTTAGAAATGAGAATGGGGGGTTATTTGTTTCAGAAAGCATTTCCAGGTTTTGTTTTTGCATTATAAAACCTTCAGCAGTTAGGTACTGTTTTGAGATATAACACCTTGGCCAGCCTGACATCCCCAAAGCTTTGCACAGCTAGGGAAACTAGACTCAGTAAAAATGAGATGTAACTGGTGCCCTTGTGTCTGCAAAGGAGCCTTAAACCTCGGAATTTATTCTCTTCCTGGATCATCTTTTGCCCTTTACACTCTAGATTTCTTAACCTTGAATGCTGCTGCAAAGTTTGTATTTCTAATCTGTCTGGTCTTACAGAAAAACACTTGTTGATAGGTACAGAAAATATCAAACCTAGCTGGCCAAATATAATTTATTTTATACCCTGGTTTTATAGGAAAAAAAGGCTTACATGGTTCTGGTGCATGTGTGGCTACAGGTAACTGCATACTCATAGCTGTCTGTCCATTTGTCCCCCACACCTACAGAATAATTTTTTAATTAGTTTCCTGATTCCGACCAAGTTTGACTGAAGGGTAAAGTTTACACAGATTATTAAAATCCTGTAGGATTTTGTGAAAGTAGGTGGGAGGGTAAAAGGTGGGTATCAATTCCTTTCCAACTGTGAGGAAAACTGCACTGGGAATTCAGCCATTATGAGACACCAAAGACCCCATGCTCAGGAGAAATTCTTTATGAATGCTCAACTTTGGAAAAGTTTCAAGAGTAGGTTATATCTTCTTAGATTCTGACATCCATAAGAAGTTGCCCTTGTGTTGGAGCTTGGGGAACCACCTTGTAAACTGTGTTAGAATTAAGCAAAACTGTATATGTTGAATATTTGACAAGGTATTCTGCTCTCACATCATGTAAGTATGCCTCTCTTGACTTCTCCTGAACTCTTGCTTTTTGTTAGTCTGAGTAATCAATCACAATGTATCTAATGCTTATACAAAATCACAAGTTCCACATCTGGCTGCATGCCTGTGCACCTGATGATTTCTCTGGAGAAATGGTATAAATTAAAGACAGAAAAGTAAAGAGTCTTGTAGAAGTAAGAGCGTCACAAATATACTTAAAATGCTTACAGTTCAGAGGAAAAAAATGTATGGTCTTTATACTTGGGTTTTAGCTGAGGATTTATTTAAGGAGCCAAAAGAGAGCTGACAATAGTGTAAAAGGTACAGTGAAAAAAGAATCACGATTGAACAGTACAAACAGAGAAGTAAGAATGAATAAAACCATCTGTCAAACTCATTCTTTTGTGCCTCTGGAGAATGCTGTGGCCATGCCCCTTCCCCCTGGCTTGGTCATTAGCAAACTTTTTACTTGTGAAAGCACTAAGAGGCTGTGTAGGGGCTGTGGTGTAGTGAAGCCACTGAGCGAGGAAAGACTTTTAGATCAGCTAGAAAGCATGCATGTTGCTCTGTGTGCTAGTGTTTTTTAAATGTCTGAACTGTCATTACTGAAAACTTTTTCCTGTCAGAGAATTTCTGTATCTCTGACTTCTCCCACCACATTGTGTGCTTTTGTTAGAGAAAGGAAACAAAGTTCAAATAAACAAACAGCTCTATCTCTGATGCTTTAGTTGCACTGGTGTTAATTGGGCAGGGATTGGGGGTTTTGCTCACAGGTTGTAACTTTCAGCATCTCATGTGTTTTTGTTTTTCTTATTAAGCTTTCATTTTTATGGGAACCCAGACACTGGATATGCTGAACTGTCTCTTACGTCTCTTAGACAATGAACTGAGGACTGAACTTTTAATGCTTCCTGTAGAAACTTAAAAAATGTCATAGAAGTATATTTTTATATGTATATATATTTCTAGGACAGGTACTAATCCTTTAGAAGCCTTCCTCTGCTAACATATCCAGTCTTTCTCTTCCCTGCCTCTGTACCACCCCTATTCCAGAGGCATATTTTGTTCAGTTAAGCTCTCCAGTAAATGTCAAAAAAACCTGGAATCAGAAGATGAAAACCAAGAAACTTAATGGATGCTTTTCACAGCATATAGTTTATTTATTTAGAGAGCAATTGTCCTTGTCTTACCTTCCCAGGAATGCTTTTTGGTCCCAAAAGGAGATTGCAACAAAATGTCACCTGCAGCCACTTGCCTAATTTATTTTCACTACCTGCTATGCTGCTGGTGCAATACCTTCAACAGTATTTTTTTTCTCCCAGCTGCAGAAATGAAGCAGAGAGAGAAGTTTCCTTTTTTACATGGTCTTGTTCTCATGTGGAAAAGAGGCATTTATCCCTATAGAGCTCTGCCCCCTCGAAAAATAGCTGGGACTGGGAATTAAAAGTAAGCTTTGCTTCCTGCATAGGCCACTGCATGGCCCATATTTATTTATTTAACAGTCTTCTTTTACCTGATTAGCGTCTGTTCTTCACTTTTTTCCACAGTAATGTTATTTTGATTTATGAATTAAATCACCAGATGTCAGTTTAAGATGAGAGAAAATTGGCTTTTAGAGAAAATGCTCTTTCCCTCTCAGTTTTGAAGAACTTGTCTTCAAAACTAAGCCTTACCTGTCATATTCAGGATAACACTATTGTGTCCTTTGTCTGAGATTCTCATGCAAAAAGCATCTGTTGCCTGCTTGAAGACAAAGGCAGAACTCTTCTACAGCCCCTATGGTGTCCTGGTATTTATTTTTGTGAAGTCCTTGGTTTGTATGTGAAACTCAGCTTGTGATGAGCTATGACTAGACCTGTGCTGCTTCTCACAGCCTGTGCCAGACCCATAAGAACATGATATTGGACTCCAGTGCAATACCAAGACTCCATAACTTGAATACACTTCTGTTTCTCTTCCAACTCTGTTTCAGTCCTATCAGTAGTTATTAATGTTTGGATTGTGAAAATATCAGTTGTTTCAAGTGATGTCTGATATTGACAATAGCTTTCTGTTCAAATTCGAAAATTTATAAGTTCTCCTAGGTAGTTAGAAGCACACTACTGTTCCAGTTTAATGGATAGATATAAGAGTTTTAATAGATATAAGTTTAATAGATATAAGAGTTTTACAACTCTTCTTTCTAGTGAGGTGCTGACAGGGAACTTGAGCTTTTTGGGAGATAACAATGTTGGGATTTTTTCAGCTTCCAAAAGAAGAGGGTCTGTTTGCAGACAGGATTCATTCCAGAGAGGCCTGCACAAACAGCAGCCCTGTTTAGAAATCTGTCAATGGGCAGGCATTTGTAGCAATGCCTTGTTTCCTTTACAGATCACGGCTGGAGTGGAACAGAGTAAGTAATCCATCAATTCAGTTTGAATTTTGGCATTGGGCACTTTTGTCAGGCTCCACTATATCTTCAATTATGGAACAAAATGCATCATCTTAATATCTCAGGCATGGAAAGCATAGTGACAATCTGAGGTTTGAACAAAGTTATTTTCCTTCAGAAAGCTGAAAGTCTTGCAATGAATAGGAGACACTGTGGGAACACTCCCGCATTTACCAAATCCTGGTGTGATTACTGAATGCGCAGACATACACACACAGATGCACAGAGCTTGTGGCCAATGGTTACCCTACTCTTTGATAGATCAAGACTTCTGCACTACCAGCTAGCCTGGACCTGGTGTCTGGCTGGTGGTTTGGCATTGTGGAGAAAAACATTTGATGCATCAGATTAGAAGCTCACTGTAGATTGTAAAGTCAATTTCAACTATTCCTTCTAAAAGAAATTACTTCACAACTCCTTTTGAAAGCTAAAATGCTGTGGGAAAAAATAATCTGACCCTGAGACTACTTGTCAAAGATGCCTTGAAAGTTTTGTTGTCACTGAAAGTACACAGTATTTATGCTTTTATAACTCAGTATTTCTAAGTATCTAAATGACCTGGAAGACTGTGTTTCATTTTAGGAAGAAAAAATTAAACCCCAGATTGTCCAGTTTGCTCCCAGATTAAAAGATTGAGATGCTTTAGAAAGATTTCAGATGCTTTATAAATGGTCCCTGACTTTAACTGTGGCTTATTTAAACTTTCTCTGATAATTCATGTAGCTATGATTAGTAACAAAAAAAGGTATTAGTCGTTCCATATGTCCTATTTTGTCATAACTCAGGATGCTTCACATGCCACAGATGCTCACTCCTCACCCAGCAGTGATTAGTGCCCACATCTGCTGAGGTGTCCCTTGTTCCCTGTCCTGTGTCCCCTTCAGCCCCTGTCCCAGGCCCTTCCCATCAGTGCCATTTCCACATCCTGTCTGTCCCACCAGCAGCTTTGCCACTCCTGAGTGTGGGTTTTTTTCTTTCTCAGAGATAGGTGAAGGACGTGCATGATGAAAGGGCAGCCTGCCCATGGTGGCCTCTTATTTTCACTGTGAGAGAAGCAGATGCCAGTGAAACAGTGAGGGAGAAGATCTGACTTTGCCTTGGAGCAAACTCTCAATCCATGGAGATGGGGCTTTTCGTCTGGCTTGCCAGAGCTGCTTTCTCTCCAAAAGACAAGGTTTAACTTCCATCAAACTTTTGTCATATTCCCCTGTGTCTCCTAAAAAGATTACACTTGTCAGTCTTTTAAGGGAAGGATATAGGTTTTAGTAAATGTTATGATAGTACTTTCCAGATGAAGTAAGGAATTATTTGTGTTTAATGTTTCCTCTTTTGTAAGACTTTGGAAAGTTTTTGAATTGACAGCCTTTTACTAATCTAATAATGCCATACCCAGAGATGTACAGTTTAATTTGACAACTCAAATCCTGCAGACAGGTGATGGGTAGGATCACCCTGGAATCCAAAAGCAGCTCAGGACATGTCTGGTCCTGGCAAGGGGATCCACACAGAGAGCACGTTCAAGGAGGCACTTCTCCAGCCTTCACTGCTCTGCATTCACACCTTGCTTTAACACTGGTGAGGTCCAGCGCTTCATTAAAACAAACAAGTTTGGCCAGACTATTTTATTTGACAATGTATGTAAACTCAGCAATAGCATTAATGCTGATATTGAGATTTAAATAGTTAGCCTTACAACAATCAAACACGGATTAAGGATACTTAGCTCAGCAGGAACATTTAGATCTTTAGATCAAAATGAGATACTTCAGAATAAATCTGTTGTAACTTCTATTTTGATCCAAGAAAGATCTCAAAATTAATGGAAAGCTTATTCTTTTTTCTGAGTACTACACAGTAATCGATTTCTCTATGGGTGATAATCAACATGGTGTTAGCAGTAGTCTCAAAGGTCAGGGACCAATAGTAATATAATTTTAATATCTTGAAGAAAATCATGCTGGTATTCTAATGACTTTATTTCCTTTGACTTTAAAGGATATATTTAGTAGTATATGATGTTCCTTAACATTTAGCAAGTACATGTTTTGATTCCATTTATTCAGGTTTACAGTTTAACATATGCATTTACACATACTGCTTTAAACGCAGCAGGGGGGAAACACTTTTCATTTTATCCGTCTTAAGTTTTTGCGTTTATTTTCATCTCTTCCCACTGTGCTAAGATCCTCAGAAACATTAACATTTTTGATCCTGTAATATTAATGAATCACATCAGCATCATGTTTAAGTCAGGATTTCTCTCCCCCAACTCCACAGTACCTTGGCTGCCTCCCCACCCAATCAGCTCAACTCACACCCTCAGAGTTGCATTGATTTTATCAGCAGCATTTAAATATGCTACTGTTATGGAGGGGTTAAGCAGGTAGGATGATTGCACTAATAAAAATTGATAAGTAGTCAGGTTATCCTTCCTAATTTATTGCCATGGCAACAGACAGCACATGTGGCTTGTTGCTGAAGAACAGAATACTAATAATCAAATGTGTCTTACCCAAATGAATATATAACACAGCTTAGTAATACAGTGCCTTGACATTGTATACATTACTGAACAGCAGCACGCATTAATTCTGCATCTAAGTTACTTGATGCATATGCTCTGGAGAACAGGAAAAATGGAAAAGCATGTCTGATACGTCAAAGCTGTTCATTAAGGTAATGTATTTTAAATAGTATATACAGTGAAAGATCCAATTCTCCAACACTTATCTTGTTTATTTCAGTAGGTAGTTGGTACACTAGGAAAATGCAGTAATGCATAGTCACTGTGAGATGGCATAAAAATAACCAACACAGCACAAGAGTTCAATTAAGCAATAATCTCTGGGAAAAAAATTGTCATTACTAGCAGTTAATGGTTGGTTTGTTAGTTAATGGCCCAAGGCAAAGCTGAAAGTGGTTAAGCCTCTAACAAACTGGTTGTGAATTATGGTAGCAATGGTTTTACTGGGGATTTCCCCCTCTCCCCATTAATATTACATATGATAGTTGTTTATGATGGAAATAGTGTATTTTTAAAGACAGCAGTTATTACACAAGATGTTATTGGAAATGTCAGGTGTTTCAAGGAAATGATTGCTTTTCTATCAACAAGCAAGAAAAAGATGTAATGTATATATTATACATGTGAATTGTACATGTCTTTCATAGTAAATATAAAGGACACACTATGCATATTATATATTAGAGACTATATATAACATATGAGATGACGTGTCTGGAAATTTTGATATTGCTGAAAGTCTGCAGAGTATATATGTGTATACGTACTCATATATATTTATATCAACATATATACAAAGGTGTATATAGGTATGGAGGTATATGTAATTTACACACACACACACACACACACACACACACACACACACACAACTAGAGGCCTTGGCCCAAGTCCCCTGAACCTATGTCAGATGAAAAGACACAGGAAAAATATTTCAAAGTCAGCAAATCAGCTCATTCCAGTACTTTACAAACATAATGCCTCTGCTTCACCCAAAATCATGAATACCATCCTTAAATTTCTTAATTTGAGATATTGTATCACAATTTTTTGTTTTTCACCATAATGTCAGGATTAATTCATTCTGTTAAAGGCTGAAGGTTTTACTATAACCAGAAGAAGCTTTGGACCCAAACATATGAGGCTTGAAACAGTTGTGCTGGGAAATGTAAGGTGGCGTCTGTTTTAACTCAAAGTTTTTGTCCTGATTTTGGCTGAGACAGTTAATTTTCTTTCCAGTAGCTGGTGTAGTGCTGTGTTTTGGGTTTAGGATGAGAATAATGTTGATAACACAGTGATGTTTTAGTTGTTGCTAAGCAGTGCTTACACTAAGTCAAGGACTTTCCATACTTCTCATCCTGCCCTTCCAGCAGGAAGACTTGGTGTGCACAAGAAGCTGAGAGGGCACAGCTGACCCAAACTGGCCAAAGGGATATTCTGTATGAATGACATCATGCTGAGCAAAAAAAATGGGGGAAGTGGACTGGGGGTGATGGCTGCTGCCGGGGGACTCACTGGGCATCTGTCAGCAGGTGGTGAACAAATGCATTGTGCATCACTTCTTTTGTATATTCTTTTACGCTTCTTTGTTGTTGTCATCATCATTGTTGTCATTATCATAATCATGACTATTTTCTTTTACCTATTTCTTTCTGGGTTTCTCCCTTATGCCACTGGGGGAGAGTGAGCTAACAGCTGTGTGGTGTTTATCCACCTGCCAGGTTAAACTACAACACTTGGTTACACTGAAAATGATATTTTGCTCATGGAAATTGTTGGGATGCAAGTGCAGTCTACTTCCAGAAAGCAAAAGGGTGATGGGGTTTTAATCAACTTCCTGGAGACTTAAAAGTATCTTGATGAACTGAAATGGTTGGTGAAAATTGCCATGATGTTATAGTAAAAGAGCTTCACAATGAGTCTGAGGTGAGGCAATTTCAGATAAGACAGGGAGCCATAAAACTGTCATGAACATAAAGCAAACTATATTTACAGTATGAGTACCATATTTTCATTCTGAAAATTTTCATGAGTACAGTCAAGTGTTAGATCATTTATTTAGATGCCAGGGTAGGTAGTTTGCTAATTCTAGGAATGGTGAATTTGGAATAGATTGAGTTCTGGTGTTAGCTATATTTGTACTTGTAAAATAATTTTGTTAGATATGAAAAAGTCCTTCTTCCAAGAATTTGCCAGGAGTGAACGTTTCCCATAATATCTTCAAAGGACTGGAATTTGTACATGAAGAACTTCACAACTAATTTTTACTTTTGAATTTTTTTTTAAATAAACATATAAATATCTTTATCCATGCTTATATATGCATTCACACACATAAACACACAGCACTACGTAAGAAACAACAATGCAAACATGTTGAACTTTGACCAAATTCAAGAAATTAATGGGCAGCCTTCAAACATGTATATGTACAGTCTCAGCTTTGCCTTCTTTTTCAATTTTTTTCACAGGACTCCTAGCACCATGCAACAAAATGAAGAACCATGGCACTGCACATCTTCTTTATTGTCTAGGCTCATTTCTGAAAACGCAATATTCTGTTCTTCCTGTGACAAGTTGTTCAGCAGTGTTCAACTTGAGTTTTATGATACTTTTCTCCCTTTCTTAGAAGGTGCTTGAGCCTCAGCAGTGAGAACTGGAGGACTTATTGGTTCTGCAAAGGAAGTTGCTGTTGCAACAGATCTCGTGCAAATCTGAAAAACAGAGTTATTAACTATGAGACCATGGGGAAAATAAAAAAAGAAAGGCTTTTTTTTTTTTTTTTTTTAAGCTACTGAATACCCATATAAAGACTCGTAGCAAGGAAAGAATTCACAGTTCTTAAGAGATATCAGACCGTTCCTGTAGATCAAGTTCAACCTGAGATACCTTGAAAGAAAAGGCAGGACCATTGGGCTGAGTCACAAAGATGTGCCGGCACACTTAGAGGGTACGGTTGAGGAGAGACTACTTCTAGTATTTCTGATAAGAATATGGTGTACCACTACATGTTCATGCTACATGAGGCTTTACACATGTCTCAAAATGTCAGAAACGACAACTCTTCAACTACTTCCAAACATTAGAGGAAATACTACCTGCAAGACCAGAAAGCCTCTTATCTTTGTCAAATATCTGTACCACAAGAGGTCCTCACCCAAAAGTAGGGTAGTTTTAAATTTGTTTTAAATCATTATGGTTAGGTGCAGCCCACTGACAATCTTTCCATCTTATTTTTTACATGCTCATGACCAATAGTCATGCTATTGATATGGGTGACCAAATAATCATTTAATGCAGGTTTGGTTTTAGCTATCTATTGGTTAAAAGGACAGAATACATTTAGTCTTAGTAAAATGGTTGACAACACATGCAGAAGGGTCTGGAATAAATAACCTACTAGAGCAGGGCCTTCCACAGTAGAGTTTCCTAGAGAAGACCTCCGTGATTCTTCCCAATCTTTACAGTGTATAAAATTGATAATGTGAAATATACAGATTTAGAGGACTTCACTCAAGCTTTCCTGACAGAGGATTTCCACAGTGTCACAGTCAAGGCCTGCCATTAGACCGGTCAGATTGAAATGTTTTATGAGCTGTTAGCAATCTTTATGAGACACTGATTCATCTATCTTAAAACCCTTTCCTCTGAAATGCTAAAGTGAATACAGCCCTTTTTCAGATAATTGATGTTGAATAAATGAAATTTAGATTGTATGGACTGAACTGCACCAAGTGAACTTTGGAGTTAACAGGCCACTTCATTAAAGTGGTTTTTGGAGTTAGGAACTTTGAGTAGTTAATGTTTTCTGTTCACAGCGCTGCTCAGACAAGAGCTAAAAGCATTAGAGATGTAGGCATTACAAGGACAGGTGCTTAAAATGAGATGGCTCTGAAGCTTCTCCAGAAGGTATAGGAAGAGTTCAGCATTTAAGAAGGGAATACAGAAAGCAAATGAAATAAGGTGAGACCTGCTGCAGCCAGTCAGTGGGAGATAATAAGGAGAACTCAGGGCACTACATGCAGTCCTTATACCAGACTGCAAATGGGAAAAGGAGCCTCTGTCTGTAAATGAGTGTGTGAAACCTCTCTTGATAGAACAAAAGCAGACAGAACAGTCTTTTTTTTTTTTTTTTTTTAAATAGCATACAAGAAAATCTTATCCAGTTAGGAGAGTTCTTGTAAGATGTTAAAAGACACAAGTTTACCATTTTTGAATTGACTTCTTTACCTGTGTGGCTAAAATGGTCATATTAAAGCTCTCATTACACTCTGCTAGGTATCAAACCTCAGGGATCAAACCTGAACAAGTGAGATCTTTAACAATCCAGATGAGTACTCTAACCATCAAATTATTGCCTAAAACCAGTCTGTGGGTTTCATGTGTCTTAGTTCTTCCCTGTGTAAAGGCTAAAAAACAAAGTTATGATTTTGCTGTAAAAATGAAGTGGAAGAAATCTAGGTAACAGCATCCCCAGAAACTTAGATTTCAACAAACTTTATGGACTTGGACACCTAATGTAGCAGTTTGAGAGCTGAGCCCTTTTCTGTATACAGCCCCAGGGTCTTGCTGTCCAAACATAACATTAAAAGGCAGTTCTACACCCTGGCTTCATACATGTGGTGCTCTTTATAGTTCTGCTTTTCTGTATATAAAATGATAGCTAGAGAGGGTTTTTGGGGCAATATTAAAGCACTAATTAGATGGATTCTCATTTTCAGAAGAATTGAGCAATCACCAAAAAAAGCTGAAGTCGCTGAGCAATGAGTGCACAGGACCTCTGAAAAATCACTCCCTTAGTGTTAGTCAAGCCCTTTCATGGCTAAAGCTGCTGTATAAATGTTCAGTATTATTAGTGCTATGTGTACATTATGTTGCCTCAGTTGATTCAGATCATGTCTAATCAGGATTTTTCAAATAATTCCCCTCTGTGTCTGGAAAGGAAATTAAATCAGAAAGTCTTCTGTACATCTGAAAGTATTTTGTATTAGAGTTTGAAAGAAGGTAGAGTCAGACATGAGGATGGGGTGGAGAGGGGGAGTTGTATTTGTCAGGAGACAGCAGCCTTAGGCAGTGAACTGTTTGTTCAAACAGCAGCAAGAATAGGAGCAGAGAGTGAGAGCCATATGTACCGAAAGTATCAAAACAGGGGCAAGAGACAGAAACAGAGACAGAAACATGATTCTGTAAATGGGCAGTGATGGGTAAGAAAGAGGAAGATGAGGAAACAGAATAGCAGAAGCTGGGAGGAGAAATACAGCCTTTCCATGGGGAGCAGGGCAGATGCTGAGGAGAAATTAAGCAATCAGAAATCATTACAGAACTGCCTGCATGACCTTAATTTTGCCCTCTTGTGCATGCACATTATGAGCCTATCTTTCGTTATGTAATCCCATGCTATTTTTTCCCCAGGACAGGCCGTGTCCTGGGGAGGACTCAGAGCTGTGTGGCAGTGGAGGCAGCTGCCACATGCCATGGGGCTGAAGGGAAAGCCACTGTTCTGGGAGTGAGGCTGAAGGGAGACCTCTTCCCGAACTGCCAAAGCCTCTCTTAACTGAAATGATCCTTGGGGTCCCTTCCAACCCAGACCATTCTATGATTCTATGATTTTCAACATAATTCTGACAGTCTCAGTGACAAGAATGACTACCTACCATGTATGCATTCTTTCTTGTCCCACATTTCTGGGATGTAAGAGCTAGGGGGAAAGACCTCGGGCTACTTAATAGAGGAAAAGCATTTTAATCCCAGGCCATTCTGAAATTCACAGGAGGGAAATTCAGGGATCAATACTTAGAACTGGGTTTCAGTAGACTTCCAAGTGCAACAACATGACACTAAATGTGGAGAGGATGAGTATTGAATACAGAGGATATGAGTATCATAGAATCATAGAATGGCATGGGTTGGAAGGGACCCCAAGAATTATAGAGCTTCAACCCCTCTGTCAAAGGCAGGGTCACCAACCTTGGGCCTGGATTTACACAAGGTTGCCCAGGCCCCCATCCAACCTGGCCTTGAACACTTCCAGGGACGGGGCATCCACCACCTCTCTGGGCAGCCTGTTCCAGCACCTCACCACTCTCTCTGTAAAAAACTTCCCCCTAATATCTAATCTAAACCTTCCTTCCTTTAGTTTTAATCCATTCCCCCTTGTCCTGTCATTGTCATATTGACTATAGAAATGAAAAATTAAATAGCTGTCCATTCTGTATCTATACTCTGCACATACCATAAAAATATGTTGTCAAATCTATTTTAAGTACTTTAGGAAACATGAGAGGAAGCAGTGGTTCTGGGTGTATGTTTGGTGGAAGGTGTGCCTTGAGAAAGGCAATAGTACTTTTCCCTCATCATATAGAGATGCTTTGTATCAGATGGTGATAAAGGGAGTCTACGCTCCCTAGGTCTTCTGCTAAAGTTAGTCTCTGAAAAAGATGGATGAAGAACTGTGAGGGGAAAAAATGGCTGCACAGGCTAAGGGTTAGGAACTGGTGTGATGAAAGCCAGAAGATGGAAAGGGGAAAGAGATCTAACTAGACAAATCATTTAATATGAAATATGTGTGGAAATACACAACCTTAAAGAGCTACAGTTTCTGAGTTGTGAACTCTCCATCCTGCTCTTTAGTCTTTCTTCAGTAACTGATGTCTGCTCTGCACAGACCAAGATGTGCATGTTACAGGAATAACTTATCAAGGTTCAGTGATGATTTCAGTAACAACCCTCCTTCTTGCATCCTTCACCTCTCTGTCTCTGGGATCTAGTGATCCCAGTCCTTCTTATCCCCAAACCTTTTTCTTGCCTTGTTTTCTGTAATCATCCTCATTTCCTTTTCTCAGTTCACATGGCTTTCTGCCTTATTCAGATCTAAATTTTCTAAATTATAGGAGAGAATTTCCCACTATCCTCCCTCTGCCCAGGAGTGGCAGGTACACTGTTGTACTACCAGCACAAAAGACACATTTTCTCAATCCTTCTGTTCAAGGAAATGGCAGATCTTGAGTTTTGGGCAGCCAGAATTGAAAGGGAAGCCTTGCTTCCCCCAACACTCTAGATTGCAAGGGACATAGTTGGGGTGGAATTGTCAGATAATTTATCTGCCAGAATTGAAGCAATCTCTGCTTGCTCTTTGAGTTAAGTAAGACTTAAATACAGTAGTTCGTGGATTTCAGAAAAAAATTTAAAAGCATGGAAAATAATACATCACCAATAGAAAGATCTCTCCTTATGGATTTTCACTTCCCTGCTCCAAAGTTCATATTTGGTAGAGCTTGTGTGTGTGTGTCTGTCTGTGTGCATGTGTGCACACACATAGTTCCACACAGTAGTTGAAATAATAATCTGAGGAAAAAATGTAGCCTCTTGAAGGCACCTCCAATCGCTAAAATTTAACAAAGTTTTAACCAGTATCTTATAGTTGGAAGATGGTGGAATGTATGACACCTGTAATTACACAGTTACATAGCAATGAGTCAATGCAAGCACACTGATAAACATGGTATAAGTATCTACATGTATGGGAAGATAGACACACAGAGCTAGTTAACAGCTAGTTTCTCCCCAAAAATTACCTGAGATTATTATCCAAGATATTTGAGAAATTTTGTGAGAGGTTTTGTTGGTCTTTCACGGGGTATAACTTTTAAAGAGGAAAAAATCTGATTCACCTTTTGTAGTTGTAGTATATTTAAGTCTAAGCTGTAATTAATACATACATTGTTTTTTTTAGTAGGAGTTGAATACATCAAAACCAGAACTGTGAAATGGGACGGGGAAAATGCGGGACTTAGCAGGAGAATGAAAATAGCTATGGTAAGTATTAAATTTAGAGACAACACTGATAGATAAGGGGAGAGAAAAAAATAGTGATGCAGCTTGGAGAACACCTGGCACCAGCTGGCATTTGCTGGGCAAATTTTGACACAAGGAGACTGAGACTGGAAAACAGGAGAGAAAAGAAAATGACTGGTGGAGGGAGCCCTGAAGAACAGGAGGCCAGGGTTGGAAGGTGTGAGGCAGATGGGCTTCTCTGCTAAGAGGAACTCCTTTAAAATACCATTAAATTAGTGAAGTCACACAATGAAAAGCTAGAAGATACAGAGACAGAAGTAACCTTCAGTAAACACAATTTCTTGTGGAATGAACTCCCTGGGAGCTCTGTTGAGTGCTGAAAGCCTTCAGGACTGTGAGTGGGAGCTCTGGGAAAATCACAGTCTTTGAGAGTGGGTCTTCTAAGTATCTTGTCCTCCCTTTAGTTGGAGTACCTTTCTTTGAGTGAAGTCCAATCTTTTGCCCAGGCCACGAGGTTATACCAGTTTCTCATACACAAGAGAAAGCAATCAGAGAAACCCTTGTTTGCCCATCATTGGATGATGTGTGTTAGTCTCACTGCTTAAATTATTACCATCTCAATTCTCTGGTGCTGTGATGCTACACCTGCAGCTGTGGTCTGTCTTTGTAAGGAAAATCCCTTTTTAATTATCAGCCTCTACTGAAATAGTTCAGATGATGTCAATAGAGATGTAAGAACACAGCTGGGTGAGAATTTTTTAGTAGATGCTGAAAAATGTAGAAGCAACTAACAGTGATCTAAATAAGAGGTTTCATTGTGTTCAGCTTTTATTCTGTAATATAGATAAACAGCTTTGTCTGAGTTTGGGCAGGGAAGAGGGTCCAAAGCCTATATATACAGCTAGTGTACAACAGGTCTTGCTTCAGCTGAAGAAGTAGGCATTTGTGTGTAACACACTTAAATCATTGCTTTACAGAAATTAGTTTTAACATGGAAGAAATTACTGTTATGTTTGACAGAGAAAAGTGAGAATGGCCTTGCAACACAACATGATGAGAAGGTGGGCTTCAAAGTAAATTGGAACGGGGAAAAATCTGAAGAGACAAAGTAATCTAAAGGACAGTTATTCATGAGAAGAGGACTGTTGTTTTCACCTTCTGGTTTCATGAATTATTAAATCTCTTGTTATAGGTAAGATTCCATAAATAAAAATGAAAAAATAACCCATTCCACAAGCTAAGTCCTCCTTAGTCCCTAAAATAATAATAATAACAATAATAATAACAACGGTAGTGATGATGATGAAGAAAAAAGTAAAGCCTCTGAGGAGAAGAAATGCAGTCTTGTACAAAGGTGTGCTCAGCAACTCTGTTGTTTTTTCTTTTGATTTATCTGAGGGGAAATTCATCTTCTGGAATGCAAGTAAATCTTCAAAAGGGGATTTTTCCTTTGGAATGCAAATTATTATAGTGATGCTTCCAACACCACTGAGGGAATGTAGTAATGATACCGTGCCCTGATCCAGGTTTTTCTATTTACAGCTATCAAATAGTCATAGATTTGTGTTCACAACCCCCTGTGTAGCAGATAAAGATTGCAATTGGAGTTTTACAACTGGGGAAACTGAGTCCAGACTTACTATCCATGATCGTACAGTCACTGATGAATGTGTACAGCTTCTGAGCAAACTTACTCTAGGAAAGGTAGACAACTGCTTGCATTTGAGTGATCAGTAAGTACATGAACTACAGGTATGGGCATGCTTGTGTCAGCATAAGATTATTCTGAAGATCTAATCTGCAACTCTCCACACTGCTGACCACTGCATCTGCTTCTGTGGGCTGCTTGGCATCAATATTCCCTACAGAGCACTCTGGAGAAACAGAAACCTGACATGCTTTTAGCACATCTCTAGACTCATATTTGGGAATTAGGAATAGCCTCTCTTGTCTACCTGAAGGTATACTGATGTCAGCATTTCCTAAAACCAGTGTTTTGTGGGATTATTTGTTTTGGCTCCACTCACCCCAGCACCAGAACAGGGAACCCAAGTTCACCAAGCTCAGGGATGGGCTTGAGCTCACTCACTGTTTATCAGTAAAAACATAGTCTTGCAGTGTTAAATCTTGTAGTCTTAAATCTCCCCATCTTCTGACTGCCAGTAGTTCGCCTTTGCTATATAAATTTATGCCCTTCTTTCTGTTGAACTTTTGGAGGGACCGGAGACCATTCCTCTGGGGACACCTTTTCTCTGTGAGTTTTATTTGTCTATGCTAAGATTTGAGGCACTGCTTCCAATGATAAATATCTCCATTTCAAAGTGAGAAGTTGCAGGAACATCTACTGAGACATACGTAGCTGTTGTGTGAAATTAATGCTATGGAACCACTGTTTCATATATCATGTTTGTGCCTGTAGTTTAAATTGGGGAGTGTGCCAGTTTAGCCAGAGCTTGTCTTTTTTTTTTTTTTTTTTTTGTGTAGTGAGAGGAAATCAGACTTTGTGAGAGAAGTTCATTAGTCAGTAGATGTGCCAATATTCTGGCACTTAAATCTTCTCATTTATAAGCAAAAATTAACTGTTGGAGCTTTCTCAAGCTAGAAACCATTCTGACCTTAGAAACAGCAATGAAACAATATTGGCTGCGAGCTTAATTATTGAAATAACTGTTTTGTTAAACCTGAAAGTGGAAGAAAAGTTCATGTTTTATTGATCTGTTGTTCATTCTATTTTGAATTTAGTGGTTTGGTTCCAACCCTTTATGCAGAAATTGATTATTTAGTAGGACAAGGAGCAAAAAAATTGCAGAGACGGGGAGGGTGTGTCACAGGCAGGGCTGTTTAAAGAAGTTAAAATACCCACTGAGAAAGTCTGAGATGCCCTATTCAGTGGAAAGACCGAGGCATATTTACTTGGAAATGCCTATGATTGATTTGATACATTAATGTTGTATGAATGAGAATTCATTAGAAAGGAAAGACCTAATTGCCGTAAAGATATAAACTGGAAGCTGAAATCTCTTTCAGTCTAAAAGACACAAAAAAGTATGCTAAATATTTTAAAATGTTAATTACTATTTAAAGGGAGCCAATAACTAAAGATCATTTGACAATGTTTTTTCCCATCTTTTCATCTGTCTTGTCTTTAATTGTGCTGTCCTGAAAAGGAGCCAAGTCAATGAGTTTTCAGGGCTAATCCTCAGATTTTCATAATGCCTTTACAAGAGGAGAAGTATTGATTTCCTTATTTATTGTCTGATTTTATTAAAAAGTAGAGTAAGTCAACATAGAATGAATCTATACAATTCACTGCCACAGGATGCCACCCAGGCTCAGTGGGATTCAAAGAGTGATTATCTATTTAAATAGATAATGAGAACATCCCCAGTTCCAATAGCTCATTAGAATGATCATATGATCACACTTTCTTTTCCTTAAAAGATGAAGCATGACCCTTAAGCTTCAGAGCAGAGTCCTCGTTTGCATTATGAAGAGATTTTTTTTTCTATAGGGAGAATAAGTCTTCTCTTGATTTCTCATATTTTTCTTTGAAAGATCACAGATTAAATACTGGATTTGATATATCACCAGTGTGATATGGCTATGAAAATTCTGGTATAGCTATTGTATTACTGTGCTGAATCTTTTTTGGACATCAGTTTGGATTTCTTTGTTTTGTCTTTGCTCTTGCTGGTACTGCTTCTGACAAGATTTCATAATGGCTTGTATTGAATCTTAACACTCTCAGTGCAATCCTGCAACTCCAAACCCAATATTCTAGACTATGGTCATTGGTAGAGTTGAATCATTCACACTGATCTTTTACAGGTTACATTATAGTACTTAATGAAAAATAAAAGGGTACATATACTTTGGCATCAGGGAAGAACACTCAGTATGGAGAACCAGTGGCAAATTCCAAGATTCCCCATTTTTTGGAGGGTTTGATTTTCCCTTCCACTTAGTTTGGATAGATGAATATTGACATGTTGGACATAAGACATGACATTTGAACTCAGATTATTCATACTCTGTAAAACCTTATTTGGAGAAGGATAATACAGATGGCTGAACTTTATGGAATATTGTAGTACATACACCAAAAAAGACTTTAGAAGGAAAGGTCTTTTGTCTGTGTAGAAGTAAATCTTTTTGCATGTGTGTGTGTGGTTTTTTCTTTTTTGTTTTTCTCTGTTGATAGAGTTTATAGGCCACACTATTTGCTGCTTTCCTCTATGCAGTTGGGTGTGCAATCAAATGATTGCTATCATTCCTTTATTTGATGGCACAAACATCCTCTAGAGAAGTCCAATTTCCCAGCTGTACATTTTTCTCTTTGACTAACACATCTCCATCCTGTTTCATTACTTAATATGTGTAGAGGCTTCCTTAGTGTCATCACAAATGCGGCTGTTTTGTATGTTTTCTTTTGTCTGTTATTCCCAGAACAGAAACTCCTCCCTATAATATCCCTACAGCTATTATGAAATCACCCAGAAAAAAAAAGTTAGTATGATGTCCTGGATGATTGTTATTACTATAGGCACAGGTGAGCTGCATTATGCCAGGGAAGGGTGCTGTAAAGAACTATTGGTGGAGGACATCCCTCCCAAAATTCCCATGTTGGGGTACATCATGCAGCTGGTCTGCCTCATTCTTTGCAGCTGGTCCACACCATTCTTTCTGCTTTGCACTTGTGAGAGTGGCCTGTGGAAGAATGGGACTATATCATTCAAAGTCCTTTCATCTTCTCTCCTCCTGCCTACTTAGGGAGCAAGCTGTTCCTATGAATTGACTCACTGGCATGTTCCTGGCTACCTAGAACAGACAAGCTCCTTACGGTCATATGCTGATGAGGAAGGAATGGTTATAAAGCTGATGCTGAATTATCAACAAATTCCAGTCATTGAAAATCAATATTTTTCTCAAGCTGCCATCTGCAGGTGTTTAGCCGCAGACCACTGATGCACTAGCTGAGTCTTATGCATGAGATGCTGAGACACTGCTGGGAATTAATTGGTGAATGAATTAGAATAAAAAATGAGCAAACAGAATGAGGTTCTAGAAACAGGTCTGTTTGTGTGTATATTTTCACCATAGGAGTCTCCCTTCACCCTGCTGGGCTCATAGTGTCAATCTCTAACCCCAGGGTAAGAAAGTTCAGAACAGACAGTCCTCTGAAATAGCTGCCAGCACTTTATGTAAACACAGAAGACTGGCATAACCTAATCTTTTACTTGTATGGCATGATTCACATTCATGCATTCTGAATAAACTTAATGGACACTTACACAAAGAATATAGATTGTTCTATAAATCATGAACACCTACAAATTCAGTTGTTAAATTCCCTTGGAGCTGGTTTAAATTTCCTTGTAGGAGACAAAAGCAAAAATGTATATATCATGTTGCCAGTTACTTCTGAGATCTATAGCATTACAACTGTGGGTGTGCAAATGCCGAATAGATCTTTTTCAGGCTAGGTAAAGTAACAGCAATAGTGTGATATTTGTAAATATTTATTGCAGCTAAATTTAGTGCTATTTATCTACCAAGGTAGTCATTCAGACTAACAGGCATTTTAAGAGTTGGTGGAAAAAAGGGCTGCTTCTTTTCCATTTGATGTCTTTCACATAGTTTGTCTTTTTCACTTCCTTTTCCAGCATCTGTTTTTCACCTTCACTTGCTGGTCCCTGGGCTACACTTCTGACTGCTCTCTGCAGGATTCAATAAGACTCTCATGCAGCCTTCAGACCTCTTTTAGGATGTCCTCGTATCCTATAAGCAGGGACAAATCAACATGGTGAGGTAAAGTTGGCACTAAGGTTCTGCTTGGAATAGGTGGAAAAGGTTTGCAATGTAGTTGAAATATCTTGAGCTTCTAATACCACATGAGCAACAGACAAAGAAGTCTTTGGAGCTACTTTAAAGACTAACCAAATATATGAAAGATGCACGTTGTGAACAGAAGCCAAATAAGGTGGGACTCCCACAGCACCATAGCAATAAGTACATAATAATGCAGCTTGGTGCAGAAGTGTCCAAGAAGGTTTTAGAAAGACTGGAAAAGTTGAGTAGAAAAAGTGATTATATAAAATATTATTTTGCAAAATGAAGAAAATTTCCAGCAATATTTCAAAGATCGCTTTGCCCTCATCCCTGAAAAGGCAAACCTTCCTAGCTTCCCTAACTGCCATCTGAACTACAGAAAAACTTTCCTTGGAGAGCAGACTCTGGTTACCTCACATCCAAAAACATAAAAGAGAAGAGTTGCTATATAAGATGAAGGAAAAATAAACTAACCCAGAAAATTATTTCCAGACAAAGAGTGCCCTCAAGCACATAGATCCTCCAGTCTTCCTTAGCTGTATTATTACCACACAGTACTTCTGGAGACTGCCACTTCTACAGGCCCCGGGAGAGTGATCAGACATGGCAAGAAGACCCGGTGTAGGCTAGTGTCTTGGAAATGAGGCATTTTACCAGCTTTCTAAATTGATTCACAAAAGCATTAGGCACATAAGTCTAAAATTAGAGCCTGAAAATCCTGTTTGGCTCAGTGTTGGCTATTTGTCCTACTCTGACAGAGTCTGAGTCCCAACTAACTATTGTGGCCTCCAGATAACTATATTATATATACATCATGTATGTACTTAAGTATAGTAGCCTCTGTGACCAGCATGCGATGTATTCAGTCAGCAGCTGTTGCCTCTGGTTCAGCTGCAAGCATTGCTTAGCAGGATCAGGGCTTGGGACATTTAACATCCAGTTTGTTTACAGTGCATCCTGATCAGTGAAGCAAGGCCTTGTAAATAACCACTGGAATTCTGGGGCAATGTGGAAAAGAGAAAAGATCTGAAGTTTTGCTTAACTGATAGCACAGAAACACCCCATCAAGACTGGTGCCGTTCTTCCCATAAATCATAGTCCAAAACAAGTTGATTGTCCCCCCAACACATCAAGTAATTCTTGTGCCCTTTATGTGGCTTGCCTGTGTTTGACAGATTCTTTACATTAGACTTTTTCTCTATGTAATGCAGATGTAATTTTTGGAATTTTTGGAAGCTCACTGACAAAAAAATTCACTGCTAACCCAACAAACTCCTAAGACTCTCTCGCTGCTAGACTCTAAATTGCTACTTACAGCTGTCATACTGTAGTCGTCTTGAAGCTGACAACAGTTAACAACTAATAACTTTTAAGAAAGACCATTTTCTGGTTTAGGATTATAACTTGGTGTCGTTTGCTTAAGAATTCACCTTCTTCCTCACTGTACCTTTAAAATTTCCGCACTGGATTCCTTCATAACACAATAGTTTTTGTATTACTGGTATTGTGGTCAATGCAGCAGAGATTACTTTGTCTGAACTATTTTCTGGTCTGGGCTGTGCAAGCAATGCCCCATTAAACAGCCTCCTCAATATGTGCCAGTAACAATATGAGAATGTTCTTTTTGGCTTCCATTTGACCTACCTTCACATGTTTCAAGAGAGCTTTCCCTATCCAGTGACAAGATAGGCATTGACATAAATAAACTTCAAACACAGAACTGGAAATAACAATTTAAGTGTTATTCCTATAATGCATATCATATTTGAATCAATAGCCACTTTTGATTTCTGATGCGTAAATATTTCATTTCCAAACACACCACAGAGATGAAATTTTGCTAGTTATTATTCTATCTCTTTATCCTTTGCCAACTTTAGTATAAAAATAAGTGATATCATCAGCCCTTTCCCTTGACCCTTCTTCTCATCAGTCATTGAAATCATGCTACATTTTGGATTTTTTTTTCTTTTTTTTTTTTTTTTAATCAAATGGGTGACGAGATAGAAGCAATTTCAGAGGAAGCTGTTTCAGTGAGACTGGGAAGTGGGATGTGATGTCCCAAACCAAGTGAAACGCATGAAAACTCCAGCAATGCCACAACAATTGCCAGGGGTTGTTTGCAAAAGAAACTCAGAAAAAGCAGCCAAAGCTTAAGATCAAATTAATTGCAGTGTTAAGTCTGCTTCTCTAAATTTCCAATCTAGTAACCCAGTTTATTTAACCGTCTGTCTGTAAAACAGATTTTCACAATGTTCTAAGTGACAAAAAACAACCTGGCAAAACCTGAGCCTGCTAGTTGTACCCTATGAAATGATTAAATATAAATGACATTATAAGGTTCTATATCCATTTTCCTACTGATTTCCAGATCAAATTTGTTCTGCTTGTCAGCTGAAGAAAAATAGAAAACTGGTATTTCCCCTCACCTCACCTCCCCAGCCCGCCTGCCCAGTAACCAGCCCTATGAGCACCCTCTAGATCTGGGAATTAAGCCAAGATTTTGTTTTGGTTTAGATATTGCATTCAACATTATTAGTAATGCAGAGGCTGCTGGCCAGATTAGGTCTATCGGGACACCTGTACAGTCAGTCCCTCTTATTTTTTTATGCTCTTAGTAACACCTCTGCAAATACATAAGTCCTTGTGGTTTTGCCATGTAGGGAGGGTATAATTGGGTCAGTGATTTCATGCAGTCAGCTCTGTTCAGATGTTGTAAAACATATGATAAAATGAACCAACCCTGACCACTAGATTCAGGGTTTGTTTGTAAAGGAAAAAGAAATAGAAATCTGTTTACCTTGAAATGGAAACCTATCAGAGCCAAAATTAAAGAAACCTTGCCTTTCTTTTTATCACCTGCATTCGTCAGGTAGAAATACAGTTTGAATGTTAAGAGGTTATTTCTTGGGATCAATATTTCCTGTATACAGGGGTTTTTTTTATTCTACAGAAAACTAATAATTGCATTATTTTTTATTTCTAGCTGTTAACTTTACAGTTTTCTTAGAATCACCTTCAGACTACAAGATATTTTAATAATTTCTAATTTTCTGATTAGAAATGCTCAATATTTTAACAAATTTTGAAAGTTTACCCTGAGCCACACCAGTTACATTTGTTTGTGGCTATGATCAGGTTTCTATAGGTCTAGTCTCTGGCTGGTTACTTAAAACATGTAAAGATATAGTCATATGTTATGCACACATGGGATGTGAATACCCAGTGTTAATATTTCATTGGGTGTAACAAGGTTTCTTCCATGAATAAAGTTATATCTTAAATGCTGACAGCATAGAGCACATTAGTCAAACAGGAAAGTCTTGTAGCTGATGGTTCTGCTATATTGTGTTGATCATACATGTACAATATTTTGTGTAAGGACTAAAGACTTCAGTCATTCAAAGCAGTAATACCCTTTTGTTCGCCACTTGACTTGTCAAACCAAAATTTCTGCAAAACTTTCTTCTTGATTATTCAAAGGATTCTGCTTAAGATCAGTGAGCCAAGACATTGTCTTAAATGGCCATGTGTTGTCAACAGTTAAACTGAGACATTTCTGAGTTTTAATTTCCTCAAGTGCAGAAGACACTAGCCAGTATCTCTGAATATTTTCTGAATAAGAGACTCTCAATTCAAAAGACTGTTGACAGAACTGACATGAGTAGATCACATCAAACACAATGTGTCGTTCCTTTTTTGGAACTGTACATATTGTTTTTCTTCCTCTCTGGATGTTTATTTGAAGGATGAATAGGTCACTTAGCAGGAGAGCTCATCACATGAGTGCCAGCTACAGAAGACAGATGAGTCAGTTCCACACAGACTACAAATTATGCATGCAGGATAAAACTACATTCATATTTGCATTTGACCTAAACTTCAACTTTCAAAAATAGGTTTAAGAGAAATTATTCTGAAATTCAGAAATTGTTTTGTAGAAAGAAGCAGTTTAAGCAACACAGCTGAAGAACAAAGAAGTCTCTGCTGGTAGGAAAAGAACACACTGAGAATGAAATACTGTATGTCAGTGTGTATGAGCTCAAGCCTGTATTTAATATACACTTTGAAATGTGTTTATCTGATGCATGATTGATTGATACTGCTGCAATGTTCAGATCTCAGCCACTGTCCAGTCATTGCTTGTCATTGTAAAATATGGCTGGGTGTAGAAAAAACCCACTCTTTTTGTGTTGAATGCAGTACAAAACCTCTTTCTTCAGAGTGTCTTCTCTTTCTTGCATATGGTCAAAAGATTTAAATTTTTCTTTCATGATTTCTTCAATTTCTTTCTTTCATTTATTTTTTTCCTCCCCAGACCTGTGCAATTTGGATACAGGACTGCCTGCTTTTTGCAATGTGCACAAATGAACATGAGGTGGGAAAGTCACACAGCTCCTTACAGGAACTGCAGCAAAGTCTAAAAAAGAAAGCTGCAGTGAACAAGAGCACAATGCTGAATACGACAGTCATATTTGTATTCTCTCTTTTCACTGCTTTAAGAAATGGGAGCTACTGGACATGTGACCCAAAATGTCGCTGTCCAGGGCTGCTGCTTTGCCATAATAGAGCCATTATATTATTTGCAACATGCGTAACGGGTGATGAATAGCATAGCAAATAAAGATCGGGAAAATAGGCGAGGCATATTTGCAGTGGAGTTGCAGGGTGATAGGGATTGTAATGTGCACATGTTAACCAATTAAAACGGAGCCACATGTACTAACAATCTCAGGAGAAAGGCTAGCGATCTTGCAAATAGCCTCATGAAATAAAAATGTGTACTTGAATGTTGAATGGGGGTAGGGGGAGTCCAGGGAAGTGAGGAAAGATGAGAAAGTATTAGACAGCCTACTAGGTCATCTAATTATACCCATTCTTATCCCATTCAGATGTAATTGGGAATGGGAATGTGGGTTCCCTAAATGACCTACATTAGCAGCAGATCTCTGTATTCCTCCTGGGCAGTGAGCATTTTAATAACTGCAGAAGTCCAGACAGTGCTGTGACTTCATTTGGTCCAGAGCTGTGATGGGAGATGTCTTTAACAAAATTGCAGTGGCCACAACCTCATGTAAACACACAAGGATCCATTTTTGTGGCCCTCTTGCCTAGTATGAGTCTGAGTGCTTCACCAGTATGACATATACATGCTACTGGCTCACCATGCAGGCTTCTAATGGCTCAGAATATTAGGGAGCTGGCCTCATTTTCTGATCGGTGATAACTAGGTGCAGCTTGGAGATGCTAGCACCTTCAGGAGAGAAGATTTAGACCAATAATCATTGATTTGGATTTTGCTTTTTTTTTTTTTTTACTTGCAAATAAAGCAAATTCCACCCTTTAAATGCATAAGTTTGATTTTATGAAGCATGTGTAATCTTTGTCCAGAGCAGAATGAGAATAGCAGCTGTCAATTATAATTGTGGTACTTGGGAAAAAAATAATCCCTGGCCATTTTTGCAGGGAGTAGTAGAGTTAGCTACCATTCCAGAATACAATTTATAAAACAGAGAAACATTCCCAGTGGCAGCTTTAGAAGAGAGGATGCAGCTGAGGAAAGACAAGTGGGGAAAAGAATGGATCTAGAATGATTGCTCTTGAAGTGATGGTGCTGTAAGAGGAAAAAAATTCTTGCTGAATCCCATCGCCCATTACTCCTGTTTATAAAAAAAATAGAAAAAATTAAGATTATGCCTTCCCAGAAGATTATAAATGACTTCTTCAGCAGGTAATGTTAAGTCATTGTGCAAACCAGAGTTTGGGTGCCCCTTCTGCATTTAGGTCACCAGTCTCTGCAATGTACTCTGACTTGTACTTTAGTGAATTACTCTACTATAGTACTTTCAGAATAAGTCCTCTCAATCAAGGGAATAGAAAAACAATCATAGAATCGTAGAATGGCCTGGGTTGGAAGGGATCCCAAGGATCACAGAGTTCCACCCCCCCTGCCACCAACCACCAGGCATGATCTAGATAAGGTTGCCCAGAATCCATCCAACCTGGCCTTGAACACCTCCAGTGACAGGGCATCCACCACCTCTCTGGGCAGCCTGTTCCAGCACCTCACCGCTCTCTCTGTAAAGAACTTCCCCTTAATATCTAACCTAAACCTTCCCTCCTTTAGCTTTAATCCATTCCCCCTTCTCCTGCCATTGTCTACCCTTTTAAAAAGTTGATTCCCCTCCTTCATTCACACTCACATCCATAGAGTGGTATCACCCCTGTATACATAATTTGATAATTTGGTTGGAAATGGCGACCATCTCCATACTGCCAGACAGTGTCCCCAGGGGGTGTTCACCACCGTCAAGGTTGCTTTGATGGCTGTATCACTTAAAAGGAAAATTGAACAAACAAGTGGAAGGTTCTTTTCTGCCTTTCCTTTGTTTCATACTTTTTCTCAACTGAGTAACTTACACTCCATTTTGTGTTCTAATTTTAAGCACATATGGGCACGACAGCTTTTTAATGAAAATTTCAGTGCCTGAATACCTGTTTCTGACACTTTCATACAACATCCCATAGAGAAGAAATAGACCTTAACATATGTTAAAAGCTGTGTAAGCCAAAGAGTAAGTGTGAATACATCCTAAGTGATACAGCTCTCTCTTCAACAGCCTTAAACAAGTTGTGTGTAACTAAAGTAAAATACTTCTACCTCCTGCTCGTTCTTTGCTGCAATAGTGGTAATACTGCAGGACAGGACTGGTCACTGCAAAGTAGATTTCTTTTCCAATAACCTGTTTCCAGAATTTTTAAGAAAAAAGAAGAACAAAAAAGAATGATGCAAAGTTTTTTTGGCCTTATAATGAGTAAGAATGTATATAAGTCTCCTAGTCTGTTCAGTTTCTGTGCGTGTACAAATCTTTATATACTTTAAGCTCTCTCTGGTGTCTGACTCTAAACATTAACTCTTTCTGCTGTTATATGTAGGATTGCCTGCTTTTGCGGTCCTTGATAAGTCATTCTTTTAAGTATCTTTTTGCAAGAAATACGAAACATCTGCTGAACTTGAATGTCTGGTTGGATATGTTTAGTAGCAGAGACATTTAAAATGAATAATCCACAGGAATGTTCAGTATCCATGCTTGCAGGTCGCTTCTGACACATAGTCCCTTATTAAGCCAGGCTACAGAACCATTTAGTGCACAGCTATGATTACTTTCCCAGTCTTAAAATTCTTTTATTTTGAAGAAATTACTCTAAGCACCTTTTACAACATAGAGAAGTCAGTAAGGCAGAAGGATAACATGCCTCTTGCTTCCCTTTTCTTCTTACCCTGGGTTACAGTAGTGCTATGAGGCACAGAGAGAAGCAACACTCACATAGTTATTGAGGATGTCTATGATGGAACCAGGAACAATTTCTGCACTTGTGAGGAAGGCGCAGTGTGCATTGCTTACAATGGGGCCACTTATGTGTATGATTGATAACTACTTAAATGGCTAAAACCTGTTGTTTCAAGGGCTTTTGATCCCATACAGCCTTCCATGATTTGTCCAGGATCTCTGCACAGTTCTCTCCATTTCCCCTCTTGTGCAAATCTGGTGTGAAAATAGTTTATAAGGCCATTTAAGGAAATCCTACACAGTGGCATGGAGGTAGCTATCCCTCAGCTTCTTGTAACACAAAGCTAGATCCTATGTTGGGTTTTATTAATGCATTTCCAGGATCTTTGGAATCTCATCTGTTTTATAACACAAAGGCACTCCCTCTATTTGTCACCACTGGGCATCATCTGTAACACCTCTGTGAGGCTAACCTGGTAGAAACAAACATGTATTGATGAGGATTCAATTCAACCACACGAAACACTTGGAATAAGCCTCTATCATGATTTTATGCCTAGACTCACATTAAAGTAGGAACAAAGCTTAAACCATTAGCTAGATAATGGATCTGCAGTAAGCAAGTCATTCAAAGTGTTAAAGCTGACGGCTGTTTGCTCAATAGCCTGGTTTATTTTGTTAGGTTCATGACGGTTAGTGAGCCAAAAGCAAGCAAGCAAACAAAACATTATTCCCTAAACTAATAGTGAACTCTCATACACTGCTGTTGGCTGAATTGTTCACTGTATAAAGTAACATCGGTTATGAGATCAATGAACTCAGTAGCACTTGCAGTGCAGTCCCAATTTTTAAGGCTCTATATCAAGTTTTTCAATTTCCTAGGCTTCGGGACATCTAGAAACACCACCGTTTTATTTCAGGCCTCCTGAGGTGAATTTGCATTGAAATGCAGCATCATGGTGTGATGATGTGCATCAGAATGTGACTACAGGATGCAAAAATGCAATGTCATCACCTGATGAGACGCTATGAGGCATATATACAAATGTTATGATGCAGCAGTGAAGAGATACAGTGCTTTCCCCTCTCCCCATAAGATAAAACCAAAAGGTATCACTCATGTTTCATGCTGAGCACATTGCCCAGAGGATGATCTTGTGACAGTGACAGACAACAGAGTGGTGAAAAGAGCAGAGGACCCATCACAGGTGGCTGATGTGTGTACAAATGTGTGTTGAAATGACTCGGAATGACTGCTGCATGTTAAAGAACATATTTGAAGTAGTCAAGGTAGCATATAAAAAAATGCTGAAATAACTACGCCCCTTTTCCAACATGTGCTTAATCCAAGTGCACCTAGGTTGCAGTTGCTGCTGCCAGTGAATTATACTTGTGCAGCTAAGGTGCATAGCAGATATTTGTAAGTATTATCTACCCAGAGCCTTCTCTCCATTGCTAGCCAGAGAGCAGCAACCAAGCTGTGTTAAAGCTAGTTCAGATATAGTGAACATAAGGGAATATTACTACTTCTCTGTAGGTGTAAAGTACATAGACTTGTTTATAGTATCAGTCATCTGGGCAAATAGGACTACAGTTAGTTGTAAAGTGTTTCTGTAAAATGTTTCCTAAAATCAGTATTTGTAATGCTGTTGTGTGAACAGACCTGTGCACTCATCAGATTGGATAAAATAATTCTGATGGAAATGTTTTGTATAAATGTTAATGCCTGCTCTGAAAGTTAAGAAAAGAAAATTAAATTCTGTGAAATAATGTTTATACATTTTTGAAGGCTAATATTGATAAAAGAAAATCTTTAAGGATATGCTCATTGCAAGAGTGAGTTCTCAAATAAGTTTATTTCTTGGTATTACAACTGCAGTCAACTTGGAGAATATTTTCTTTCTTTCTTTAAAAGAAATCTGCCTACTCAGTTGAGTTTTTCCCAGGTCACTAGTTCTAATTAACATGCACTTTTCATAGTTGGTTGATATAACTGTGAATCATTAAAGCCTAAAAATGTGTAATATCATCCTTGGTAACTCTTGCCTTTTCATATACTTCAAGAATATCTCTTTCCCTTCCCCCTGCTGGAAAAAAAGTAGGTAAAAACATGGTGGTAAGGCAAGCGGATACCTGTAGGTATATTTTTTTCTCTTTCACCTTTGCTCCTGACAGCTGTTGTATGTGACTGGTTTTTTTTTCATTTGAAATTAATGTTCTGCTAATTTCATCTTCCAACTAAGCTTATGGCATATCAAGCACTGCCCAAGTTCACAAAAGGAAATCACAGATATTACCTCTAAAAGGATGCAATTGGTTAAGGATGTTACCTATTCACATTCAGTAAAGCCCATAACTTAAAGAGATAAATCAATTGGAACAAGTTTATACTTGATCATATTTTTCCTGTGTCAGCTGTGGTTGTAAGGATTTAGACTGCCTCGACCAGCTAGTTAACTGGTTTATGCTTTGTCTTGTTCTTTTGTTATTTTCTTGATCTTTTTTCTTTTTCTTTTCTTCTTCTTTTTTTTTCTTCTTTTTTTTTTTTCCCCCAGAGGAAAACATCAGTTTAAATGAGTTACAGTAAGCACTGTAAAGAATATAAATTTCTTACTGATTGGGAATAGTGCGTCATATGTACTCAGGTAGAGGAAAGGTATTTTCAATTTTCAGGCATAATGTTGGTCAAGAGTGCCTGCTGATTCACTCTGAGGAGGGTGAGTCAGAAGAGCTAAATTAGGTTTCTGCTCTGAATCATCCTCTATAGGAAACTATCTTACTCAACTGACTATAGACAGAGCCTAAAGAGATTAGCTATACCAAGCTAAAATTGCACTTCGTCAATACCCATTTCCTAACTGTCCTTTCTTGAAGTACATTCTACTCTGAACCCTGAGAGCTAATGGATGAGAATAAGTTAGCTGATGCTTGACATTTTTTGGTTGTTCTTGAAGAGGGAATAAATGTGAAATTTATATAACTCTGAAAGTATCCTTATTTTTGGTATAATAATAAGACTACTTTATCAGGAGAATCACTAACACCACCATCTTGAAGTAGTTGCATGGTTAGGCAAAAAAAAGTATAGAAATACCTGATTCAGAAAGTGCGTATGTGTTTTGCAACCCACAAAGAGTTCTTCAAAGTTGCAATTATATTTGTAACTTCTCATGTTTATTTTCTAAAATTTCTAGTTCACTAGATAGATTTTTTAAGTGGAGTAAAATAAACAACAGTGCCTTAAAAATACAAATGCAGAATTCTTAACAAAATGGGCAAACATTCCCAAATTCAAGGCAGGACATGCTTTGATAGTCATGGCAATTTTCTTTGGTTATTTTGTTTGTTGTGTAGTCTGGATGCTGATAAATGACCAAAGCTGTTAGCGTTGGGTGTGGACTACAGGTGTCCATTAGTAAACAGAACAAGTATATGTACTTTTTTGGGGTAAAATATGAGATGTCTCACCTTTTCCACATAATTCATTTCTAGTTTTCTCAGCCCAGCTTGGAGTTTTAGAGTTGTTGGCAAAACCCTTTTTATTTCTCCTTAATGCATTTTTAAGCAGTACCTTTTTACCCTAGTCTAGGGAAGCCCACTGAGTTCCTTTGTCCTATTCTCAAAGAGAGAAGCACAAGAACAAAGCAGATTTATACAAAAGGGGCACAAAGAAATAACCTTCACTAGCCCTGACTCTATGGAGCATGTTCAGAATTGTGCGTACCAGCTGTGCCACCCCACAGCCTCCCTTCTCCCTATTGACATTGCAGTTTCATCAAGCTTTGACAGGTTCTGTGCATTACCAGGGTGTTGACGTGTGGCACCATTTTTGTGAATTCTTTCTGTTTGCTTTGATCTCATGGCTCTTATCCTCCAGAGAGTTCGGTTGCTAGTGAAAAACCGGGGCAAACATTTTTCATGCGGTTGATACAGAACATATACTTGTAACCTGCCTTTGCAGGAGTATATTGTGTGTATTAAAGACAGCAAACAAAAAATGCCTTCCACTGCAAAACATGAAGGAGGGCTTATGAAGGTTGGTCTGTGTCTGTTATAGTTGAGATTAGTATTTGGAGAAGCTTGATTTGTGTCACTGACAATAACTCTTCATTTTAATCTGGCTAATGCGTTCAAACTTCACAACGATGCAGCAGTACAAATGCAGCAGAAAGAACTGCTGCATTAAGCTTTATTCAAGTTGCAAAGTCAATAATGTAAATGTACTGGAATCCAGGGGGCCTATGCATCATTAATTTTGTCCTTCTTGGCCTGGATGGGTCTAGTAACCCCCATACAATTTGCAGGGAGATGAGGCTTGTGTCCAGAGATGAGCAGAACTCATGTCAACTGAACTTCACCAGGAAAAGATCTCAAAAGTGTTACATTCTTATAAATTTCATGAAAACAGCATGTTTGATGAAATCGTGGAAAGAGTAATGCCCAATGTGGATCACATGGATCACAGAGTAATAAAAAAAACATGTTTTTTATCCATCTCATAACTTTTATCTACAAAAGTTGCTATGTCATTGCATGGGACAGATCTTCCTGGGGGATGCACATGAGTTCTTGTTTTGGTATCCTACTTCCTTTGCTCTCACCCAGCTTGGCTAACCTTTCCTGCTTGGGTCTGATTCCTTGTGTGAGTTTGATGTCCTGTGCCAACCAGAGCCTCCTGCTGCTGTGTGCCAGCTTTGGTTCTGTAAAGCCTTTGGGGGGCAATTTTCTTTTCCTGCTCTATGATTCCTCCTATGTTTTCTGGTTTGGGTACTACTAGAGAAAAAAATCTAGCTTAGAGGAAAAAAAGACTCTCAGCTCTCTCCTGGCTGCTGAACTCACACCAGCCCTGTGCAGCTGAGAGCAGTTATTGCAGACAATACCTGCTTGAACACAAACAGACCCTTGCTTCAGGAAGTCTGGCTGATTGCTCTGTGAGTGTAAGGCATATGCAATCTCAACACTACCTGCTTTAAAAGGTTAAGGGAGAATAACTTCCTCAGATGCACAGTGTGAAAAATTTAACTACAATTATATAAGCAAAATTAAAAGAATCAATGTTATGGCACTGGCAGTTTTGTGAAATTTATCAGGCTGGATCAGTTACATTGCATATACGAATGACAGAACTTCATCTCCAGAAACTGAATATTATAAATAATGCCTTCAGATACTATTTTAAAGGTGCCTGCTAGTATATAGATGCATTAATTTTATATTATGGTCTATCTACTGAAGACAGATGTGATTACTCCTGTTTTACAGCAGTGTAATTGGTAAAAAAGAAAGTAAGACTTCTGGAATGGAGTAGTCTAAAAATAGTCAGATGAATATTACACATTTTCTGTATTATCTTTTATTTATAAATGTATGTTTTCCATTTATTGCATGGAGTAACTGTAGGTAAAGGTAATGACCTTGCCTCAAGTGTGCTAAAAATTAGGCATCTTACAAACACAAAAATGAAAAATTAATTTGGAATAACACAAGAATCAGAAATATTTACCATATATTTTTAATCTCTTTTTTATTGTTGTTAGCTTTTAAAAATCTAATTGTTTTGCTTACTTAAAGAAAAGAATTAGTGTTAATAAGCTCATCTTCTGCTGAGACCCAGATCTCAATGCCTGCAAGATAAAAAGTGTAGAAAAAGACTCTTAGCTCTTCTTAAAAAAAGCATTGCCATCAGTGTTTCTTACTGGGAAAGTGACAGGATGAAAATACATGAGGAAATTGTGGGGCTATGCTGGTCTTTTCCCTCCCACTGCAAAGCCATAAAAATGATAGTTTCAAGAAATGCAGCCTATGTAAACAGAATATTTAATTGCACTTAATTGTAACTGTTTAGTGGTGGAACATTTAAATCTAAAAGAGAGCCTGTAATTGTTTCAGTTGCATTGACTGACTTTAATTAACATTGAGTTATACTGTAAATGTACAAAACTATCAATGAAAATGAGTGGAGCTTTTTAAGGTGAAATGCACTGCACATAACCACAGTAGCTGAAAAGCTTTAATGCTGTGAAAAGTCAGAAAAAAACCCCACAACTTCACCCCTTTTCTAGGTTAATTTAAGCAGTTGGGATGTAAGCTTTCCTTGCATACTTTTTTATTTACTTTCCCATAAGAGAGATGAATGAAATTTTAAAGGATGTATGCTGCTGAGTTTAACTTTTATATGCAATGGCTGAAAGAAAGTCTTTTAATTCAGAAACACATTCAAACTACTTGTGCTTTCTTATTTATCTGCATTTAGACTCAGATTTGAAATCCACTAAGTCAACTGAAAAATCTCACACTGAGTTTAATGGACAGGGACTCAGGCCCTTACCGCGTGGTCATTACTAGAGTCTCTGATTCTGCTACTGACTCCATGTGGGAGTCAATTGAAGTCAATGAGGCTTCAAGAGGGCAGCTGAATCTGTCTATGCAAAGTCAATTGCAGGACTTATGCCTTTGTAACTAAGCATTGTGTTTGCATCAAAAATGCATTGATCTGCTTTGTGAAGAAGATAATAGGGACCTCTCTCAGGGTAGTATTTCTCTTCTCCTGCCATGTTTCATCTTGATTTTTCCTAATTCATATGTATACATGCTCCAGGGATTTTTTTTTTTAAATGTTTTAAATATGATATGAATGACTACATTCATTTTTGTTGGGACTTTGAAGATGATGTGCCTGTTAACTGAGCTTTTAAATAAGAAAATAACAATGAAAAAGAGATCAGGAAATATATTACTACTCTAAGCAACATGAATATAACAAAAATCTGTGTCAAAATGTTTATTATGTATACTAATAGTTTAAAAGGTAAATTGTCTGAGTTTTACTTGATGGTTTGATGTCACTAAAATGCAAAGGAACTTTGGGGAAGTTTTTGTCCTACTTTTTCTGCCTTCTGAGCAAGAGGAAAGTGTTGGTTATTTCTTCAACTTCATAACAGAGCTGTTGCTAATGACTTCTGATTGCCAGATGCAAACAGTTGGCACAGATGCAAGGCCCATTTTTAATGGCCACTTTTCAGGCAGGCAGAGATACTGCTTACCCTGATGAAAACCACCCTTACAGGCTGTCCTGGCTGAAAAATAGATGGTTAGGGAGAAAACAGTCTTTGGGTGATTGGTGAAGCCTGCTGAAACTTTATAAAGGGATAACACAGAAGTAAAGCTTCTCCCAAATCTTGCCACAGAATCTATGGGGAACATACAGAGGAGGAATGAGATGGCACAACTGGCATTACTAGCAAAGAGAAAGGAATGTGAAAGAGAATGTTTCCAAACATTGCTTTGTAGGCATTCAACAAACCTGTATTTATGGTTTGAATGTGCCCTATCCGAATACACGTATTAATCAGTATTTTCATGTTAAAAATGTCTGGGTACTAACTCTTTCAGCTTGTGCACAGCTTTAGGCACCCATTTGTGTTTACTCAAATGTGCAACTGTGACCAGATGAAATTCTGCAGTACTTTTTAAAAAGCTTGTAGGTTTTATTAAAAATCATAAGACTATATCTTGAAGTGGTTGCCTGTAATTAGGAAAACTAAATTAACAACTTAGTAATTGTAGATCTCCTACATTATGATGCAAATTTTTCATTCATTTTTAACAATTTATAGCTAGAGATTATAAAAAAAATCAGTGAGGAATATAAGAGGACTATTTATTTTCTGGTAATGTTGTCACAAACTCCTTCAAATTTTAAGGTTAATTTCCAGATGAAATAGAACTTTTGTTGTTTGTTACAGGCGACTAACAGAATCTTTTCCTCTATTGTTCCTGTGAAATCTTTTGAAAACCAGACCATAAAATTCCCTCTGTAGGGAACCTGCTACAATGTGGGTACTCCCGAGTACCATGCTGGGGGTGGAATTTTTGTAGATTTCTATTTTGATTTGTCCTTAACAAGTCTTTTGACGTTATCCACTTAGCATTAGATCTTCATGAATTCAAAGTGAAGATGACAACTTCGCAAATTTTTTTCTGAATTCCCAAAACAAATTATCAAATTTTATATTTGTACAAGACCTTAAAATAAAATAAAAATATTAATAAAAGATCTCAGCGAAGTAAATAAAGACAACCACACCTCATTTACTTAGGGATGTCATGTAATAGTTAGATTACATTGTTGAAAAAGTACCTAACCCCTCTGGGAGTACAACAGGTGCTGGAGACTGTCTTTCCAAGGAACTTGAATATTGTAGGAAGCATTTCAACTTATTTAATACTACCGGCCTTAACCAGTACCGATGGGAATAGAGTGGCAATATTTACCCATTTTTATATTTGACTAGTATATCTCCGAATGTTTCTCAGACCCCTGTTTGCACATAGGCACATAATTTTCACAACTTTTCCTCCTGGATTTTCTCTCTGTGTGGACCTGCTGGTGATAAACACGCTGTCTTCAGCCACATGGCCCAGCTTTTCCTTGCTGTTGGAATCAGTCTGGAGTGTTAATCTGCAGTCTTCCTTCTGGCCCCATTAATCATGTTTATTTTTTTTTTCCTTGAAAGTGCTTGTTTATAAAATATTTACTATGATTTTAGGGCAGTTTCGCCTATATCCCAGTGCTTTTTCCTTCTTTTAAAAGCACCTACTAAATGGTTTCTTCCTTCCTTTGTACCAGATGCTGTTTTCTGTGCTGCATTCATGATGTCCTAAGGTTCCTATGCAAACTCCATCATTGCTTCCAGATGGAGTTCTTGTTTCCTCACGCTGTTCTCCACCATGAACTCTACTAGACAGTACTTTACACAAAAATGCATTCTGTTGTGTACCTGCCCTGTACCTGCCCTAGTGCACGGATACATGCAGCTGCTGCAGCAATGGGTTTTTCAGTGAGAGAGGAAAAGAGAAAATGGGACTCGCTCTCCTTGCATCATCTCCTGCCTCGGCAGTTGCCAGGAGCTGCAAGAGTGGGAAGCTGGAGGCCCTAGGGGATGTCAGGAACATCTGGGAAAGTGTTTCAGGGCAGGTTTGTGTGTCCTGATCTAAGCCTGAATGGAGCACCCAGGTTCATGGGCTGAGAAGGTCTTCTTGGGAGTCCTGATGGAGCCAGTCAGGACAAGGTACCCATGGGTGCACTCAGGCTCCTGACAGTAGTCATGGGTGTTATCTTTGCTGAGGACTGTGTTTTAAAAGGGGACAAAAAAGATTACCTTTCTGCTAAAATCTGCTGGCAAGGGTTGCTTGAATGTTGTCATCTCTCCCTTGTTGTCCCTCATCCATTTAATTTTGCCTCAGTAGTTGACTGTCCATCACTAAGCCATCATTCTCTTTCCTTCTGCTTAATTGTCACTTACATTGCAACCTTCAAGAAAGCTGTCACAACTGCAATAGCAGCCAGCAAAGAACTAAACAACATCCTTATTCAAGTCTTTCAGCTGAGCAAGGATTGATTCCTTCTTTAAGACAGGTGCCTCACAAACCTTGCTTCACTGCCATATTTTGTAAGGTTATTTGTGTGCTAATAAAGACAGTTTCTTCTGAGGAATGTTGGAAATGCTTTACTGATGTCTTTCATGAAGGGTTAACATTGACAAATACTGCAAGAAGTAGAAGTGTGTAATGATTGTCCATGTTGTTCATTTCACTTTTAATCCACTCACTAGTGTGACACTACCCTTTCTGCATTTGAGAAAATTTGGCTTTGGATATTTCAGTAGATATCTGCAGTTTTCTTCATATGCAACTGACAGCTGTCTCTGGGCTTACTGCTTTTACATATTGCTTTTTCTGGAAGGGTATTTTCCCAAATTCACATTGGTGAAATTACAGGTCATACATCAAAATACAGTTGAACTTGGATGAATGGATTCTTTAAATGATCTGGGTAACCTATGACTAACAGCAAAAGCATTGGGATACTAAGACACTGGGTGTGCTCAAACAGGAGAACTGAATACTTCTGGGTTCATTTCTTTGATTTTGGCTTTGAGGACAGCCACAAGATGGTTTAGAAAGCCGTATTGTCTTATCTACTGAGATCCAAAACATTATTCCCTTTATCCCCTCCTGGCTAGGGTAAATACGAAAGACAAATTGTCTAAAGCATCAGGGACTGTTCTATGGGGGTGCTTGCATCCGGTGCATTCACTGAAGAGCAACCAGCACTACCCCATACCTCCCCCTCCAACACCACCATAATCTAATGACTTCAGCAGTGAATTTGGGTCCACAAATAATATTTCTTTTAACAGGCAGCACTTAACCTGCAACATGAGACTGATTCACTCCCTGTAAAATTCTGGTCTTGCGTCTCAGTTTGTCACTGTGAAATATGCCTGCACAGAAATGTGGATGCACTTGTCAGTACATCTATGCTACAGACACCCTCTTCTTGGGCCATGACTTACTCCCTTCTCTCCCTTCTTTTCCAGCATGTAAATGCTGTTTTCTTTTTTTTTAGTACTTGTTTTTTTTCTTATTGTTAATAATACCTATTTTACTTTTCATGACAGTTAAAAGGAGAGCTCAAGTTGCTAACTGGTAGAGAACAAAACCTCTGCTTATTTACAGACTCAAATAATCAGATTTGTTTTGTTGTATAAGCACATCCTTTTTTAAAGTACGTTACTAGACTACACTGTTACCCCTTTTTTTATCATTGATTGAATTGGTTATTTAGTGACAAATATCATAATGATTCTACTGATGTTCATGGAGCTGCAAAGGAGTATTCAATGTTTTCACTGCCTTAGAAAAAAGAAGTGTTTTGTTTTAGTTTTGCTCTCTGCACACTTTTCTTAGTAAACTGAACAAGAAAGAGAGAAAACGGTGGGAAATCATTAGTTGGTACTGGCAGGTCAATGCAGTGAGATTATTTCTACAGACTCTAGACTTGCTGTGTGTTTAAAGATAAAAGGTAACATAATTGCATGGGGGTTTTTTTATGGTCTTACTGCCCAAAGATAATGTATTTTTGTAAATAGGGTATTTTTTTTCTGAATGGGACTTCAAGTGTTCTCAGAAATTGAAGCTGTAGTAATATTTAGGTACTGGCATAAGTTTTTGTACGGGTTTTCCAAAATTTGGGAATCATCCCACCATTCTGCCACTAAAGTGAGTATAGCTATCTCGATATATTTTCATTTCATCCCAGTTTTCAGATCATTGATGTATCTGCCAACAAGATACCTCTTTCCAGCAGGTGGAAAATTATTCCCTGAATGAAGCAACATCATGCTGTGCCTCCCATGGAATCCTTTGACAGTGAGAGAAAACTATCATTGTCAATATTAATGTTCCCACAATTCAGCAGTGCATTTATCAGTTTCCATTTAATTTTCTAAAACTTTAGTCTTACTGAAAATTACATTTGAATTGCCAAGAGGTGCCAGATATCAAAAGACATGCCATCGTGGTTGTGTTCAGGTGCAGTTATCAGTTTTATTTTTTGGAACAGTCATCTTTGAAAAATTTCAGTGTTTGTCAATGAAAACATGCATTTTCTTGCTTCCTTGAGTCTCATAAAATACTTAAAAAAAAACCCCAACCAAACAAGTAAGCTTTAGTAGAGACCAGTTTGGGTTTGGGCCTGTATTTGTGAATGTCCTGTGTGTTTGTAGATGATAAACTTTTTTTTTTGACCTATTGTTTGGTTGCAGATTGTCCTATGATAAAACACTGCAGAAAAATTTCGCTATTGGAAACAGTGATGTTGTAACATTTCTTCTAAACAGAAGCATGTTTAATGGTCAATAAAATGAGCTCTTGGCAGTCATTCAATTTGATGATTAAAGAATTTCTGCCTTTACAATAACAATGTTATAGTAGAAAATAGCATTAGGAAACTGACTGCACTGATTGGTTTGCAATGAGTCATAGCTATGCAATTATGGCTCTGTAATTGCCCAGGCATGACATCATAAAACAAACTGTCACAATACAGACGTAAAAATTATTTTAAAAAAATTAAAGTTGGTTACTTTAACTCATATGAATATCCTGTGTATTGCATGTTTTTTGTCTGGTTAGATGTATCTATTGGCAAGTGAGGTTTCTGCTGTAAGAATTTGAGGGTCATTTTGCTGAAATTACTTTTACTGAAGAGAAAAAATAAAATAAAATAAAATAAAACAAATTAAAAAAATCAACGGATGGGAGACCTGTGTGGTCTTCTTTGTGGACAGACTTTTTTGTGTGGGTGTCAGCAACTTTTTCAGTGCTAAAAAATGAAAATTTAAAGGTAAAATGAAAAAAAAATGAAAATCTAAATTTCCAGCCTCCCAGATGACCTCTTTTAGGTTTGATCAGACAAGCACTGGTTTTTTCACTCTTCCTGGATCCAAAAAAATCTGAGGTAAAATGTTGCTCTGGACTTTTTGTGATGAAAGAGTAAGACAGTAAAAGGAATCAGTTGGTTTTGCTCCATTTTCTTTGCTGGAAAAGGAACAAGAAAGAGCTCCACAAACAGGATGCAAAGCAGGCTCCCTGCTGGTATTGAGAAGACCAAATATGAAATGATGGGACCAATGAACACACATCTTTTCAAGCAGTGTCTCTGTCAGGGATGGGTGAGAAAAGGCAGTGATGGGAGGAAAGCATTATATCATACTAAGTGAGGTAGATTTCACAGGGCTGCTGAGCCTCGGAGCCCTGAATCTCTCTTTCAGTCCTAATTAGCAGTCCAAGCTTCTGACTTCTGGCATGTATCCTTAGAAATTGTAGTTCTGATACTAAATTCCTTACCTCAGGCTTCACAGATGTGTCAAAAGGCTGCAGTCAAATACCTGCTTATCTACAGGTAAAGAGGTATCTGTATGTGCTTACACTGTTGAGATTACCATGTATTTTCTGGTTGGAACAGCGTATCATCACAGAGCTTTGTCAGTACATTTTTCCTTCCTACTTTTTGTGGTTAGTGAGATGCCTGCTCTGGAGCATGAAAGTTCATCCCTGATCTACCTGGATGATATTTTTATCACAGCCCTCCAAGTAACCTATCCCTTTTTTTATGCTTTAGCCTTTGCTCATTAACTTTTCACCTGGGGAATGTAGTAAACAGAGAAAAATCAATTCTGACTCAATCCAGCTCTCTAAACTTTCTGGAGTTCTTGTTCAACACTGAAACCATGACCCTGGAGACTTCTCTTTCATAGAGAATATATATTAACTTTGTCAGTCAGTCTGATTAAATCTCTCTCTCTCTCTCTCTCTCTCCCTCTTCTCTCTCTCCCTCTCTCCCTCTCTCCCTCTCCCTCTTACCTCCTTCCCCCTCTCTCTCTCTCTCTCTCTCTCTCTCTCTCTCTCTCTCTCTCTCTCTCTCTCTCGCACATCTTCTGGGCTCTTTTCAGCCCCTTTTAATGCCAGTCCTTACTGAAATGAGATATAATAGAACTACTCCAGTTTACCCTTAGGAGACAGTTGCAGATATTACTTGATTGATGGCTAGATATTTTCCTTCTGAATTTGTTTTTATTCCCATCACCATCTCTTCTTTCCCCAAAACTGTGACAATACCCAAGTAAGAAAAGGGGGAAATTAAAAATTCACATTGTGCTCCTATGCAGCAGTAAAAACTAAAGTATCTCTTATTCTGAAGTATAAAGAAGTACCTGGGGCACCGACTGCTATGGTTTCAAGGGAAGTCTGAGTAAGACAATACATAAGACCTTCAAGACCAGAGGTAATTAAAGCTTCTCCCAGATACAGCATATCAGAATGGAATTTCTAAAACCCTTAGAGCAGAGCAATAACCTCTTCTCACATTGCTTTATAACCTACTCCACATAAAAAAGACACAAGACAAAAAACCTCTCAAAACCAAGAAAGCAATGATAGCAAAACTTCCTCAAGAAACATTTAAAACTGCTTAAAACTGTAGGAAAGTAAAAAAAAAAAAAGTATTGAAATAATAATTTCATGTAGAGAATGAAGTTATCTTTGAAATGGCAATAGCCTATCTAAGGAATGCTGCTTTACATTGTGTCAAAATACATTTTTATTACTCTTCTAGGACACAATCACAATCACAGTCTTAGATCATAGGCAAGATTCAAACATGCTAGTTTGCATATAAATATAACATGCGCTAGGTTAATTAGCCCTTGCAGAGCTGCATCATAATAGTCCTTTATCTCTTCTAGAACCTTAGCTGGCTCAGAGGTTTTTACACAGCAGTGTATTGCACTATTCAGACATACCCCTAAGATACAGATGCTAGTTATTTACTTCTGGGAGTTCCATACTGATCTAAACAGCATTGCTTTTTGACCTCATATAGTAATGGCCAAACTTTGCAAGGTGTTTCTGAATCCTCGATATTATAAGTTCAATTTCTGGGTAAATAGACATTCTGAACCACAGCTTAAGTGTTAGAAAATCCTTTGTGAATGTGAACACAGACAAGCTGCAGAATGAATGTCTTTGGCTTTTTCTTGTAAGAGTTCTGTGCTCCAAATATTGATCGTAATCTGAATGCAATACAGTATTTTGGGATCTCTTCTATAAACTGGTTTATTTATATAAGACATCTGTGTCCTATGAACTCCACTATCCCATCACTGTTAACTTTTATGCTTAGCCTACTAATTTTTACAAATGTAAAAAAATGGGAAACACAAAGTTGGAGAGCCACAGCCTTTAAGCATATCTAGCAGCAATTGCAGGTCTGTAAGCACAATGTGTGATGAGACAACTTCTGTTGCATTTTCTCCAAACTGGTAGAAATAACATTTGAAATGCACAAGAGAAAAGCTTGGTCCATGGGTCCTACACCATTAGCAAAACTGCAGTAGAGGGCAGGGTGATGGCCTTTTTGCTAGGGGTGATACTTTTGCATCCCAGAACTCATTCTGTAAGTAGATGTATACAGCAACTGCTACAGCAGAAGCAGTGAATTGGCCCATCCAGCTGACTTCATCTTTACCAGAGAGCAAGGCTAAAAGATTTGGAGGAGGTAATAAAATCTACGTTATGTACCTAATTTTTCAATAATATACTGTAGGGATAAATTTCTTCCAGATTCCAGCTGGTGATCAGTTTATGTGCAGAAACTATGTCTGTGAATATACTTAATAATTTTTTGTTGTTCTTAGAAAATAAACACATCCAGTAACATTAAAAGCACCTCTGAAACACTATAGAGCTTGTGTTGGAAAATTGGGTAGGGTTTTTTAAAAATATATTTTAATAATGTTACAGGTGGCTCTAGTGCAGAATTTTCACAACTTAGAGGCTGTTTTAATAAACATCAACTGTCAAAGTCAGCATTGGAAAGAGCAGGTGTGTCTTTTCATTTGCTAGTTCTATATCTTAATCATGATCCTCAGCCAGAGATAGGAGCCACTGTGTATAATACTGTAAAGGACACTCTGAGTTAAAGTTTATAAATTTGTATTTACAGTATAATACAAATTATTTATTCTCCTCTCACAGGATGGAAATGTTAATATTGTGAAATGCTTTATAGAATTTATGTTTCCTAATGGAGGCATTATTGTTATGTATTAGGAGTGTGGTATATCACGAGTCCTCAGTAAATAAGTTATGCCACCACTGTATTCATTAGTCTCATTACCTAGCACTTCATTCTATTGTAACTTAGCTTTAATTGTTCCCTAAGTGACCAAAAAATATGTCAGTTCACAGAATGATCCATTAAGCAAAAGATGAACCATATAATCTGGAAATTTGGAGACACTTTGAGATTGGTACTAACTCCTGGAAGCAATAACAGGTGCATATTTTATTGAGACAGTTATTTCCAGAATTCTTGTTTTTCTTCCATTTTTCACACTACTCACACATTCTGTACACCTTGTCCTAAAGGAATTGGTATGTGTTTATGTAGGACATTATGAGATGACATACAGAATAAATTTTTTCCAGTATTTTTAGGTTTTTTTTAAAAATCAGCTTCCCAGAGAAGATCTTCACAGCTGACAGAACTTGGAAAAAATCATTATAGATTACATGTTTGGAAGAAGAACCAATGAATCAGTCTGTATGCTCAGAACTGGAAAGGCAGTGACAGCTGCAACGCTTATGTTGATGAGTTTACACTTTCTACAACTATTCTACTTCCTGGAGTCTTTTCATATTATTTACTTAGCATATTAAATAAAATCTGGTGCTAATGGACAGTCTGGTGAGACTAACAACAGAAAACAGAATTCTTAACAGGGTATTGTGACTGGATGTTGAAGTAGTGCAAGTGGATTCTTGTTAGGATTTAGTTTCTAAGCTTGTGTAAGTATTTCAGACCTCAAAGTGAACTGTAAGCCTGAAAAAATGGAAGCAGAGTTTTCATTTTATCTTGTAAGTGGTCAGTGAAGGTTAGGACAGTTAACACCACCAGAATCTCTGTAACAACTGATCAATCTATTTTGATTACATTGTTTTAGAGCAGGAAGAACACATTTTTTAATTACTAACCAATATGATTTTAAGATGAGAAATCGAAGACAAAACAATTGTTTATGATACTGAACTGAGTAATCTACCACTAAACTATAACCTGGCTATGTGGCACAATACTCCTTTTCAGCTTCAGAAATATAACCAGAGGGATGTTTTAACTACAGAAATTGATTTAGCCACAGGAAAATGCTTCCAGTTAGCAAGAACAGAGAACCTGTTCTGACTTGAGGACAAAAGTCTACCCTAGGAAGTCAGAATGAAAGTTACTCACAGTAACTTGAACTAGAAAATGGCATAATCTTCTGTGATAATGCTGTAGTTGCCTTACGTTTGCACATGAAGTTTTTATGTCTGCTTTGGAAAAAAAAAATCTTTCATAAGCTGAACAGATAGACTCTGGATATACTTGTACTTAAGAGGCTGACAGCTTTTAATTAGTCATGTTTAGAACTCTGCAATAGTTTCATATGTATAGTTGAAATATTTTATTTAAGATGGATTGTGGAGAAAACTGTAATGCAATTGTAACAGCACTAATAACCCTTTTAGTCTTGAAAAGTATTTAACAAATTTTGATGTTTTACAATAGAAATCTGAGACTAGATAATGGCAACAATACAGACTGTCAAGAGATATTTAAAATGCAAAAGATTGTCTTTAGAGTGTATAGTACAACAATTAGGAGAAAAATATAAATCTCTGGCAAATAATGCACAACAGAAGGAAAACATGAAATGCAGGCCTCATACTTTGTTGTAACCAAGTAGGGTCTTGCAACAGGGAGACAGTCTGATGTTAAATTAGCACTCCCATCCATTTGTTCTTGAATAGCATATGCAAAGAAAAAAAAATCCTCTAGTAGATCACATAAAACCCACCTTTTGAAATCAGCACACCTTAGAAAGGACGAGAAAAGCTTTCAGCTGACATGAGAGTTTGTGTAAGTTAGAATGTAGGATTCAAGCTACTAGCCATGGGGAAGACTGGCACTGAAACACAAGCTGTAAAAGCATTAACAGAATACAACTACCTACCTAACTTTATGGAGTGTAAACCTTTATTTCTTCTGTAGTAGACTAAGGTCAAAGAAAAGTGTTCAGGACCAAGAATGCATAGATGGTAGATTGTGACAATTCTTAGATGAATATTTGGGGCTGGATCATGAGATGGAATACAGACAAACTGAAGTTGTCAAAAGTGAAAGTCCCTTATGCCAGATGTTTACTGACTAAATCTATTCTCAAATAAACAAAGTCTTTAAAGATTTGCCCACATCAAAGAAAATTGTGGGAGTGCATTAATGTTTAATGACAGTTAGTTGTCATGCCAGATTCAGATCTATCAAAGGTCTATGAATAGGAATGTTCATAAATTGTTCCTCCAAAAACTTTTTGTTTGTTTGTTTTTATTGGAAAGTTCCAGTTCACCGCAGTCCACAGTTTCCTTGGAAACAGAAACTTTACAAGCCTGCCAAGGTCTCCTGTCTCTTATACTATGATACAGGCCCTCGCTGATGAGCTTGAACCTCAATTTTGTTAGAAAACCAAACTAATCCCTAGGCTTTTGTTGATTGTGGGATTAGCCTACCTATTTATCAAAAACTATGGAAGTCAGCAAAGCTGTGCTAAAATAAAGAAGGTCTCTTGTAGGGATATGACTCTAATGAAAAAGTAGATATGTCTTTTACTCAGCCTTAACTAAACCTTGTGACAGTTAACACACAAGATGTGTCAGGGGACTGGTTATGAATTCAGGAGCTGCCTTTTGAAGGAGTAAAGAATAAGGAGTACCTCCAGGCAATAGAGGAGCTACAACCATACTGTAATGCCCCAGAAAAAAAACCCTAGAAAGTGTAATGTTGTAAATCCAGCATCTCATTGGGTATATAGTCTTAACAGAAGTGGAAATTATATAAATTTAGCTAGAAAAGGTGTCAGCTTTAATCTGGGAATGGAACAGTCTGACAATGCAACCTGCACCTTTGGGTACAAGATGTATACAAAGTTCAACAACTACTAAGAACTTGTTGAAAGAAGTATTGTTGGAAGAGGCCATTCTTGTGTTTATCTCCAAAACTCCAAAATATACCAACAGCCTAATGTCGTGATGTGAAAAAGTGAAAAAAATTTCTGATAAGCTGCTGTTGAAAGCAGGTACACAAAACACACCTTTCAGACTACATCAGTATTTTCTAAAAATTAGGAAAAAAGTCTATCAGCATGCTACGGGTTCAATACAGTCCACAACACATGGGACATGGGGCAGGACTTGGTGGCTCTCTTCCAAGAGGCATCTGATGTTTGGTGCTAAGTCACGTTGCAAGAAATAAGTACTTAAAGTACTATTAGAGGACTGTGGCTCTATGAGTAAGAGTTAAGTGTGTAAATAACATGATGAACTTATAACAGAGAGTGATCCAGGTCTGTTTATTTTAATAACAGGATAGTCACAATCAGTTGCTACGTTATTTCTGGGAAGACAATTTGGCAACGAACGTGATCAGGATATTGAAAGTGTTCTATCTTCAGGCAATGAGGCATAGTATGCTTCAGGAGAATTGAGACAATTGCCAAATAACAGGAGAACAAAGACATAGTTTAAGAAAAAAGACTGATAGAAAAGGAGAAACAAGTGAGAATCATATTACCTGGCCATGTTTAACCATTGCAAGTCTCCTTTCCATGTTCATAGGGGCACGGAAATTTAGAGCAAATGTTGATGAGATGGACACCTAAATTATGCTTCCTATATAGGCTGTCTTATAAAGATTTGCTTCTGTTCAGCACAGAACCTGGAGAGGAAATACTTTTCAACAGACTATCTGTGCTGTAGAATAGCTAGGTGTCCATGTCTAGGGCTTACAAATCACCAGGTTTTTTTGAGTTAATGTTTTTAACTCAAAAACATTACTTGTAAGTTTTGAGTTTTTGAGGTAAAAACAACTGCAAAAGCAATTTCAAAAGGTAAGACTACATGCCACATGGACCACTAACTACAGAAGATCTCTATAGGACATCAGAGCGCAGAACAGTTCTGAAAAATGTTCTGGGCAGTCATATAGAAGCTAGAGATATACAGTGAACCCACATCAACAGGAAAACAACCTATGACCTGCATATATTGTCTCAGGTATGATGACTTGTCCAAGATAAGAGAATGTGGAACTATGTGGAACATACGCTGGCCATCATGCAAGGCTGGAGTGCCACAAAAGCAGGAGAAAGTCCCTTCCCAGTAACATCGAACAGAAAGTGGCATTCTGGTTTTGTAACTATTATACCTGAGGGGAATGAATCCCAGTAGACTTCAAAGGAGTTAGGGTAGAAATTGGAGCTTGGGTTTGAATACTGTTTTAGCTGCTACAGTACTGCTTAATTGAAAGAATGACTGTTTCATGTCCATTGAAATTTAATGTGAGTTTCCAGTGAATTTCATTTTCATATTCCTACTTGTAAGCAAGAACTGAATACTTCAGTGTTTAGGTTACCAGACCTTACTTCCTATGTCAGCTATGTACTAAATCCCCTTTAAAAATCTGTAACATCTTCCTGGAAGTAACCAGGGTGCCACTGAATTTGGAAAATGTTTGTACAAAATATGTAACAAAAGCAAAAATTCCTGTAAGTGAAAAGTGAAAAAACACCTACTTCTAGATAGTCTCCAGGGTATCTCTGCACTGCTGGCAGATGTGACACCAAACTCAGAGGTGACCTGCAACTACCTAATGCCACAGATGGAGAGACAACACAAACCCAAACCAGACTGAGAACACAGCCATGATTCTGATTATTGGTTAAGGCAGGGGAACTGTTTACAAGGCCATGTAGTGATTGGATGAAGGGTTAATGTATTTAAACTGAAGGAGGGTAGATTTACATTAGATATTAGGCAGAAATTCTTCCCTGTGAGGGTGGCGAGGCCCTGGCACAGGCTGCCCAGAGAACCTGTGGCTGTCCCCTCCCTGGCAGTGTTCAAGGCCAGGCTGAATGGGTCTTTGGGCAACCTGGTCTAGTGGAGGTTGTCCCTGCCCATAGCAGGGGGTTGGGACTAGATGATCTTTGAGGTCCCTTTCAACTCAAAACATTAAAAAACCCCCTATGGTTAATAATCATTGTTCTTCTGAAAATGTACAGTCTTAGGAGTTAAAATGCATGTACTATATTTAGTATTGTGGAAAAGCATATGATAATATAGGCAGTGGATTGTTGTTACTGCATTTCTTTCTTTTGCAATGATATGTGCCTTTACAACATTTCTATTTTTATTGCTTTTGTTTCCTGTTCAATACGTAGACATTTATAGATTTTGTTTCTCAGTGCAAAAGGAAGATTCATGTGACTATTGCCCGAGTTGCCAAGTATTTGTTCATTAAATTGTTTTCCACTTTAAAGATGTGTAAGTAGCACAGTAGCAGATGCATTCCTCCACTGCTGACTAATTGACCAATTACAATAGCAAAAATATTGTCAGAACTCCTTTTCCTTTAAAACAGAAGGCATTTATAGCATTTGTTATTGCCATTAGCCAGTAATATGAAGGAAGAATCTATGTGGTCTTATTGTAGGAGTGCTTAGTCTTTGGATTTTGTGGAAGCAGCAACTAGTAAAAGAGCTGTTCTGCATTTCATGGCTGTGCTAAGACAATTGGGAGCTGTAAGCAGAATACTATGTGAGTATCCCTACGGTTCCATGGCTGGAGAGCTGCCCTTCCTTTTTTTTTTCACCTAAGGGAGCCATCAGTTTATCTCTGAAATACCTTAGCATCTGGGATATGTGTGCATGGCTGGATAGTGCATGCTGACTGTCTCTCTTTGCAATGCAAAGGAAGGTCCATTTTGGGTAGATGCCAGCAGAAGTCCAGAGGCTAGATGCCAGCAAAAGTCCAAAATCTTGCAGTGTCCTTTGAGATGCGTGGGGCAACTCACATATTCTTCAAACAGAAGTTCAGCAGAAATCTGGTACGTTTCACTGGTAGGAAACATCCCATGCATACAAACACCTACAAGATAATTATTTTTTAATTTAAAAATGTTCATTAAAAGTTAAAATATTTATTTCAGAACCTTTCCCCACCCTCTGTTCATCCCAAGTTTTAAATCAAACATATTTTAATCCTATTCTCTTCTATGGGTGGGGTGTTCTGCCTGCATTACACATCTCATGAATTACTCTGTTAATCCTTATTTGCTAAAGCTATGTTGTTGAAGTTGAAAAAATAATCTATTTTTTGTAGTTGCTGTATGTAGTATGCCTAGTTTATGGTTTCAGTTGGGTTTTGCTTTTAAAATATATTTATTTTTCTTATTCCAGGCCTTTTCACTCTTTATGAATGATTAAAAAATGCTTTCCTAAATGAAAACTTAAACTGTTAACATACACATTTTTATCAAATTGAGCTTGAGATGTGGGGTCTTTGAACAAATAAATAATGGGTTTCCTTTTCGACAGATTTTTTCAAAGGTTGAATATCTTTTGGTCTTAAACCATAGGAAAAATAATTTTAACTTCTGAAGTGACCCATTCTGACTGTCTTTGAGCAAATTTAGGTTTTGTGACAGAGTTCATGTCTGATTAGAGAAGAAAGCAGACGTTAGTTGGCTGTATTGTATAATATAAAACTTGGTATTTTTTTAACTGATGCTGGCCAGTGGTCAAAGTGGAATTCATGTTAGTACTGAAGTGGACACATTGAAAAAATGTCTTGTGCAACTCACTTTTGACTGACCTTAGCTCTTTTTCCTTTAAAAAAAAGAACATTTGTCTGAACTAAGGTTGCCAGCCTTTTCATACCCTTAACCCTGGCAGAAAAATGCTCAGTAGCAGATGCATCATCCTTTTCTTCCACTGACAGTGAAATGAACCCCATTCAAAAATGTTGTCTAGCAGCAGCAAGATGTGGCTGCTACTGTTGTTGCTTTATTGACTGTTAAGACACCTTTGAGTATGGTTGAGAGAGTGGGGAAAAAATAGAAACATTATTGTGTAATCAATTTAGTGTGTTGCAAGGTGATAATAGAATTGTAACTTACAGCAGCATTTTGTTCTCATAAATCACAAATGTTTCTTAAAGGAACAAACAGCCCACAGATGCTTTCATGATTTGAAATACTACTTTTAAATTCCTTGCTGCTTCATTTTAAGCATGTTTACTTTACTGTTAGCTCTGAGCAGCTGCCAGATCTAACTATGTTAATTGCTTGTCCTCGGTTTATACTCCTTCTTGGGGCTAACACCATTCCAGATACAACCTGTCATCTTTTGGGTTAGATCGACTTGGGATATGGATCTCCTGTTGTCTTATCTCTACCTATCAGATAATTAATTAACTTCTCTGGTAAGCTTTGTATTCTTCTCTGTCTTTGATGGATCTTATAGTTTACCAGAATTGCAATTCATTAATATTGCAGATCATTTGTTTAAGGCTGTGTCTTCAGGGCTCCAAGGTTTTTCTTGCATAGTGCATACAGGAAAAGAAATGATCCTGTTTTCAAATCGGCAAGTAGTGAATCAATGTTCTTGTCCTTTCTTGCATGCTTACTCCCTAATTTCCTTTTCTCTTTACTACAGATATTGATGCTTATAACTTTGTTATGCTTGCCTATTTTTTTCCTACTGTTCTGTTTAGTTTGACTGTCCTGTAGAAAATGTTCCTAGAACATTGTCTGGTTTTATGTAATTTTGTTAAATTTTTCTTAGAGTTTCGTATCCTCTGCATAGGGGTTTTAGACCTGAACTGCTGTGGTGTTTTGGATTGATGCTTGTAGTCTGGAATGTATGTGCACTGAGAAGACTGACAACTTGAATGAATTTTCCAGCAGAAATTAGTGACCTAAAAGCTTTGGCATTGTAATTGAATGGTTTTAAGACAGTAGGACTATGATTCTTTGTCTTGCAAGCCTGTTCTGCCAGATCCTTTCTCACCTGAATTTCTGTTTACATAGTGATAGGAAGAGAGTTAATGTGAGACCCTCTTGTCTGAAAAACCAGAGCATAGTGTCTACCAGTCTGGAAAAATAAGGCCCTGATTGCTACTCACTTGAAAGAGGCCTACATTTTTGTTGATGTAAAAATGATGGTGTTTTCCACTATTTGCATATTTGTTACTTCAGCTTTTAACAAGAGAGTTGTCAACTGCTGGAATTTTCTATCTCAACTGAAACTAGAAATATCTTCAAGTGGTATCAATGACCTTCTGTCCGGGCTGAACTTGGTGACTGAATGAATTGCACTGATTCTTAGTGGGGCTAACATTTTCACTGAAGCAAAGTCAGATGGTCCATGCTCAACTCTGACCACTGTTTCAGGTGCAGTGACTCCAGATTTCTCTGGTCATATCTGTAAGTCTTTCAAGAAAAGTAAGAATCTTTTTCTTGAGCTACAGGAGAGGCAGCGGAAACTCTGCTAAAAGGTTGAAAAACTTCTTTCTTCTTAACATGTGTGCGTTTTAGCAGATGTCAAATCCTTGATTCACACAATTTAATTTAACAGCTGGGCAGAGTTTCCAAAACATCTACTGGTATGCAGTGATATCAGTAGATGGTCAGGAATTTCAATAACCATGAATATCTACAATTGCAGCCCACTTAATATTCTCTGTATTCTTATGAGGAATGTAATGTTCCCAATTAAGTTTAGCACTTATACACACTGCGTAATATGGCCTACTATTCACATCCAGAATTCTTTAGAAGTAATAAACCTGGACTGTACATTAAAATGTGATATGACTCCCAGCTGTACGCTTGCCTATTTTTCTGGCATTTGGCACCATGCATTATTTTCCACTGGTTCAGATGACAGGCAGAACCCATCTGAGGCAAAATGAAACAATTTCCAACTGGTGGGCTTGATAGTGCAGGTGACATTAAATAATTAACAAGTTCTCTTTCAGAACCATGCCTCCTGCTTTAATTAATATCACTTCTTAAAATAAGAAGTTGTTTACCATTGCTGCTTCTGCAAGTTGATTGCTGCTTGCAAAAAACATCTGAGACATGACTATGCCCAGGGGATTGCTTTCACTTCATTGTTTATAATAACTACAAACAAAGAGCTGCAAAAGCTCATCTCGCCATGAGGCGTCCTGACAATCTGCCAGTTTAGTCACCAATAATAATGAGACTGGCACAAGCAATAAGCTCAGCACTAATCTAATGAGGGCCTGTTTCTGTCTCCCATTGATATTACAGCAGCTGCTAAGCACCCGATGTTTAGGACATACAAACAAGAGGTATGCCTCCAACCAGTTGAAGGGTAATTACCCCCTCGATATGGCTTTAGTCCTCCCCAGAAGCTATGTCATCTTCTCTTTTTAATTTCCATCCCCCATCTTAGAGAACTGATCTGGGCCAAACTTGCTCAGGCAATGGGTGTAAATCAGATTGGCTCCCAGGGCCATGAAGAATGATGGAGAAGTGACTTAGCTGGAGCAAACGCCCATAAGGAGCTGAAGGTGTCTGTGATTTACTGAGCCGCCTGTGCCAAGCCCGGGTGATGTCACTTCCGTCACTTAGTTCCTGTGGTGAATGCAATTATGAACAGATGGGCAAATGACATGATTCCACTGCTAATGAACTTCCCTACTGGGGAAGAGGACAGTGCATTACCCTTTTGTACTTCAGACTCTTAATTATCATTCTTAGGGTTTCGTGCAGTTTTTTTGTGATTTGGGGTTTTTTTTGTGTTTGTTTGGTTTGTGGGGTTTTTTTCCCAAGTATAATGATCACACATCTTTGAGCTTATGTTCTTTTGGAGATGGTTAACTAGTTCCTGCCTAGTCAAGACGGTTCTGAGGAAGTGACAGAAGAAAAGGGTTTTCTTTCTAAATGGAAACAATAATATTTAAATGCACAGCTCAAGGGAACAAGAAATCTGTGCTAGCTTGAGTTCTTAAATGCCATTTTCTTCTTTCCTCAGTTCCTACTGCCTTCCTTTCCAACAAGTTTTCTCAAAGCAGCCTTAGCAGATGAAGAACTCTAGTGTGGTTCATACATCAGTTTAGCCACTTCTGGAGAAATAAGTAGGAAGCAACAGATTTAGAAAGGATTAAATAGCCAGAGCACAAGCAAAATGAAAGCCAGAAAAGGTTTATGTTCAGGTTCTAAATTCTATATTTCACAGAACTACAGTGATAGAAATGCATTCTGTAGCCATGTGAAAAATATATATATATACACACATATATATTTTTATATATATATATATAGGTATATCAGCATCAACATATCTTGAAAGGAGTGCTGCTAAGTGTCTAATTATAGATCACTTTTCCATCGTCTTCAGAAATAGTGATGACGGGGAAGATGGGACATCTTACACTTCTGAGAAAAAAATGTCAATAGTTCTACCATCCTAGTTTGCATTTGTTCTTCATTTTGAAAAAGCGCTGTCGTCTTTTGGGTAAGCAAAGCGTATCTGCAGTCCGGTGTGTGATAATATGCTAATACAAATCTGAAAAGAGAATATTAGCTTCAGATATTCAGACAGCAGGCTGTTGTTTGTCTACATTGTTGTCAGAATTGTAAAGTATATAATTGGATTTCTAAATTTCCCACTATTGACATGGAAGCATAAATATATAAATCTCTTCTATGTCATCTTTTAATCTAATACTGTTACTATGCAGCCAGTGACTTGGCCTAATTTTAATCACTTCTATGAGGCATCTAAGTAAAAAAGTTGAGGTCTCCAGATTATTCCCTTTTAGTCACAGCAAGAGGGTGACCCAATCTTCCACACAGCATTTCAGAGCACTTAAGTTAGACATCTTAAAGGTAAACACTATCACTGACTTCATAAGGAAGAAATAAAAAGGTCTGTTATGTCATAATAGAGAATGTAAATGAGTCTTTAATAGTGAGAAGCAATTGGAAGACTTAATGTCCTAATACACTATGCAACTGCAATGAATTTTAAAAGGTTTAAAAACCAGGAGTGGGGGCCAGAAATAACCCTTGAGCTGTAGCTGCTAACATTGACTCACTCTTGTGAAACCATTGAGTTTTGGTGCTGTAACTTTCCAGGAGCACAAAGAGGTTTACATATTCAAAGTACCACAAACTGTTAATGGTTTTCACTGAAACAGATGGCAACATTATGATCATTTTTGCAATTAATGCTGACTGCAGATTGTTCTTGAGGCTGCAGTCATAGTTCTTCATCTCCTGTGTTACCACAGTATTATTCAGTAACATAATTTATTTTATAAATTCCTGATAACCCCTTATTTCCCAAGGTATTGAAAATGCTTAATGTATTTGGGATGATATGTATTACTTTCTGTTACTTGCATGCCGATGGTCTTGCAATTTAAGACATGTCTTTATTCTGTGACCCTGAAATTTACAGTAAGATGTGATCTCCTTTTTATCCTGAACAATAAAATTGGTGATTAGAAAGCAAAGCATATCTTAAAGATACTCTCTGGAACAAAAAATAAGGCTGGGTTTCTTTTCTTTTCTTTTCTTTTCTTTTCTTTTCTTTTCTTTTCTTTTCTTTTCTTTTCTTTTCTTTTCTTTTCTTTTCTTTTCTTTTCTTTTCTTTTCTTTTCTTTTCTTTTCTTTTCTTTTCTTTTCTTTTCTTTTCTTTTCTTTTCTTTTCTTTTCTTTTCTTTTCTTTTCTTTTCTTTTCTTTTCTTTTCTTTTCTTATAACCAATTATTCCTGGTGCTCAATGATCAAGGCAACTCAGTACTAAGCAGTATCAATAAAATGTCACTGAATCTTGCTTCCAACTCTGGATCCTTCTCTATGATGAGATGACAGACATGTTAGACTCCTGAAAGGACACAGAAAAGCAGAAATTCAATTCCTATTTTCATAGGACAAGGGACAATGGATTTGAAGTGAAGGATGGTAGATTTAAATTAGATATTAGGAAGAAATTATTCTCTATGAGGGTGGTGAGGCCCTGGCACAGGCTGCCCAGAGAAGCTGTGGCTGTCCCCTCCCTGTAAGAGTTCAAGGTCAGGTTGGATGGGGCTTTGGGCAACCTGGTCTAGTGGAGGTTGTCCCTGCCCATAGCAGAGGGTGTTGGACCTAGTTGGGCTTTGAGGTCCTTTCCAACCCAAAGCAGCCTGTTATTCTGTGATTACCATATCCCCTGCTACAGCAAACATGTGAATGCCCACAGAAGGTAGTGGGGGAAGATGCAGCTCTCTCTCAGAAGCAGCTCAGGTGTCAAAGAACTGTTGATATCAGCAGGAGTTGCAGCCAGAAACCCTCCAAAGGGTAGCATGTAAACATAGAGCCTGATACCTGGTTCTGTTCCCTGAGCATTGTGTGGTCCATCCCATGCCAGGGGAGTCGCATGGTTGGTCTACCCTGAGTTTAGCAATCAGAGGAACATAACATTGATCTAGGATCTGTTACCTTATCAGATGATAGATTTTGTCACGGTCAAGACTTGCAGTGTTTCCCAGCTGAATATTTAGTGGGAACTTGAACCTAAGAGCCAGGCATTGCAGAGAAAGAAAATAGAGCTGATGATCTGAAACTTGCCACTGTGAGAAGCAATTGCTCCTCCAACAGTGTGCTGTGTTTTGGAAGTCATGTCTTCCAAATGCAGCATGGAAAATAGCAGAGTGGAAAACCTGGCAGAAATCTGAGATGCCTCATTAAAAAGTAAAGTTTTGTGAAATCCCGTTCCTTAGAAAATCTGAGTTTGGGGACTGATTTCTACTTTCAGATCTTATGAAGGTGAACAGTTTAAAGCGACAGGTTAGCAGAGTTCAGATGTTTGTTTTTCCAAGAGTAGCATTGTACAGATGTAATTGGAACTAGGAATCTTTCATGGAGGCATATCAAAATAATAAGCTGATAATTGTACAACTTTTCTTGATATATAACTTCTTGTAGTGGGAAAATAGTCAGTTTTGTTTTTTTTTTTCCCCCAGCATTACTGTAAATTGTTGAATTACTTAGCTGTGTAGATGAAGTCTTTGTTTCCTGAGAATTGTTTTAATAAAATAGATAATTTATAGCAATGCTACAAAAAGATTTTACCATTCACGAGCCACAGTAAGAGGTAATCATGATGCATGTTTGTGAGCAATGGACATTTTAATAATAGGAATGTAGTTTAAAGAGGTTTTTATTTTTCCTGCAAGAGAAAAAACCTGAGATTTAATCTACAGTAGTGAGTATCAAAAGCTGTACATTTCAGAGTGAAAAAAGGTCATAGATAAACTCTTTCCAACTGAGCATCACTGTAATGATAAAAGATGCAATGCATTGAACTCTAGCTTATATCTTGGAGATATCTGTTTAAAGATTTTATTGATGTTTCAAAGTTAAAAGTTTCTGGTTTTCAGGAAACATTCATCTGAGGCTAAAAATTATATCTTGTTTCGTTTTATTTTTCCTAAATAAAAAAGTTAGCTAAAATAAAGTCAATAAAATCACTTCACAGCCAGAAATCTCATACAGGTCATGAAGACCTATTGTGAAAATTGTATAAAATGCCAGTAAAGGTTTATCTTAGTATCTAACTTCAGAATTCTAAGTGTAAACCAAACTTTAGATCATCGAGTTGCAATTTAAGTGAGACAAATAAAGTATTTGGAAAGATATATCAAAATGTACAGAGGAAATTTGTTTAGCTTAATGCATTCATAAATATTTAAACTCTCATATGGATTATGGAAAGAAGTTTGGAGATGCACAACAAATCTCATTAATATCTGCCTTTTTTTCTTGTAGGAGGCACTGACTAAAGAGCCTTTTGTTTAGTCTGCGTGTGATCTGATCACTGATACTGGACTTAGGAACCATGTGTACTGTATACAACATACTTGGAATCATATATATTTATTCAGTATATACGCTAATAGGGCTTTCAATTTAAATAAAATCAACAAAATAAATCTTGAGTTGACGTATGAGAAGGGCAAACACAAATGAAAAAGAGGAAAAGTGTCCCTAGAGAAATATAGTGTAATCACTTTGCATTAAGTTCATTCATCTGTGCAATAGGTGAATTTGTAACACTGTGATGCTCTTTTTAGTAATATTTGTAAAAAGCGGTGACATTTTTTAATTAGAGGTATGCAAGTACCTGGTAGTATTATTTGTCCATCAACTACTGATGTTCATAAGTACTCAATTTTCCCTTACCTCCTTGGAACGTAGGGAAAGAGGAGAGTTGAATGCCAGGAAGTCACTTAGCTTACTTCTCCAGGTAAGGGAGAGATTTTTCCATGTCCAAGACAAATGTTTGCCTAACTTATTATTATAGGTACTATACTGTCTCCAGCAAATCTACTACTGTGATTGTCTAGCCTTACCAGTAGAATCTGATTAATATTTGAGCATTCATTGCTGCAAAAAGAGTTCTTCCTTCCTCTTTCTCACACTTTTTCTAAGCTCTTCAGCCCTTTTCTCCCCCGTTTTCCCTTGTAGACCTCTAATCATTCTGATTGCTGTCTGTTGGAGTCTACCCATTTGCTCGGCATCTTTCTTGAAGTCTCCAAAATTGGAGGTGAAATTTTAGTACAGGTTTTATTACGCAAGTGAAAGCAATAAGAGTGCTTCGTGTATAGACTTGCTGCCTATCTTCTGTATGTCCTTGATGTGATTGCTTGGGATGACTCATATTCAGCTCATAATTAACCCTAAGGCCCAGAGTCTTTTGCAGGACTTCTACCCTGTCAGTTGTTACACATGCAATATTTGCAGCTGATCATTCCTGTATGACTGTAGTATCCTGCATTCTAACCTCAATATTTCTTAATAAGAAAGCATCGCAAGGCAGAAAATCTCAGATCTGAGAAAAGGTCAGATACCCCTTTTATTGTATAATAATAGGTTTTTCTGTCAGTTAGCACATAGTGCTTGCTTTCATTACTTTTGCCAATGGAATCATTATTTCATACATTCATTAACCCTAAAAAGAGTTTGATAAATAAAAATATTGAGTAGTAAGGTCATTATTCAAACACTGATTAGCTTGAGACTACTCAAAGAAGAAAGCTTGGCCAAAATGGAGCAGTACAGACAGATGCATTTGTATGCTCTTGTATTTAATGTGTTCTTAAGTAAACAAATTACTCTTTATGAACCATTTTCCACTTCTTTTGACTTCAAATCAGATGGACTCAGTTTTGTACACTTCCAATTTGAAGTGCTACTTATCTTTCCTTGAGACTGAAGTAACTAACTACATTGTAAAATTATAGAAATGAGCTAATTGTAACACAGTCTTTAAAACATCAGTTCTTGTACAATACATTGTAATTTTATTTATTGTTTGTGGACAGTAGGAGACTAATAGTGTTAGAAAAAAACCCAGATATATAGTGTTTAAAGGATGTTTTTAATGCTTTGGCTTCATCTTTGGTTATCTGGCAAAAACACAGACATATAACACTGGTTAGCTATTTTTACATGGAAAATGCATCCATTAAGCCTACCATGTGAGACGCTGATGTAACCAGAGTAGTCAATCAAAGATGAAATGGAGCTGTACAATGAAAGAATTAATTCAGACACTAATAGACGAGAGGAAAAAAGCTTACATCCTGAAGTAGGAGATTACTAACCATAGCAACATAAACAAACAATTCTTGATACGTTTATTTTCCAGTTATATCAGATTATTTACCAAACACTGAAACAGATGAGGATGTAGATTACTTTGTATTTGGCTTATTTTAGAATCACTTTTTTTGTGGCTGTTTTAGATTTCTTTCTCAAATGGCACTCTTTGCTAAAAGAAATGGTCCACAATTCAGTCATCATATAGGTGCATGCAGTGAGCAGACTCTTCACTGCTGGTCTTTTGTTCTGTTATAGATATAGTGCTTTTGAATAAACTGGACTGAGGAAATGAAACCTAATACAACGCTTTTGCTCTGAAGGGTACTCTCAATATCTTGAAAAAATTCCTTTTTGCATTCTTTACTTTTTTCAAATGTCTGTCTCCTGCAGGAACTCTGTTCTTAAATTTCTCACAGTGATGAAGAGATGAAGCAGCAAACTTGTGTGTGCTTGTCAGATCTATTAATATGTTTTGCCAATTTTAAAAAATGAGATTTAATTTTCTAAAGGCTGTTCCCTAGTGAATGGAAATAATCCATGTTCATTAAGAAGCAGCCAAAAGAACCTTAGTTTTTGAGGAGAGATGGTCCTTTCTAAAGTAACCAAGAAACATGACTGTGCTGTCTTTGGCTGGTCTACAGAGGAATGGACATATCACTAGACTAGGAAGAATTCTGGAGAAGTGATATCTACTGGAATGTGGTGGCAATTGATGTCTCAGGAAATGCATTCAGAACAGTAAATATTTGAGATGATTACACAATCTTCTCACTTTTTATTTGCAAGCCACATATATTTGACTATTTATGAAAAACAAGCTGGCCCTTCAATACTTAAGTAAAGACTTGGTCTTGAACTGTTTTTTTTAAGTGACCATAGCCTTGTTTCTGTCAGCCTACCCTTCTAAAACAAACAGAAACATAATTATCAGCCATAGCTGGTGTACTGCCAAATGAATTTAGGGCTCAGATTTTAAATAAAAATACTTCAGGTTAACACAATGTTATGCAAAATTGTTAACCTATTCATTTGTGCTGTTTGTTTGGGTTTTTTATATTAAAGAAACAGTAACTCTCTTGGAATACGTGACAGTAAGTAATTTTTGTTCTCTGAGCTCAATTAGGCAAAACACTAAGTACATGCATGATTTAATTTCCAGGGTAGTTCCATTCTACTGACTTGCTCACTCAGGATTTTTATTACTTAATTGCTCAAAAACTCCACTTGTCATCTCAGGAGCTAGATTTTCCATTACATGTGGCAGGATTTCATAGCCATCACAATATGTAGTCTTTCCTCTTTTTCAACTAATCCAATATCCCTTAATTTCTGTTTTTCTGTAAACCAAATAGAATTATGGATTTTTAAGTTGGAAAGCTGTGATATTAGGAATCCAGTGCTTTAATTTGTCTAATATAACTGGAGAATATAGGCTTATTTGCCCTAGTTTGGAATTTGCAACAAACTCTTTCCCATTCTATATGTATTAATGGTAGCCCAGTTAGAGAGATTGAGAACTCATTTGTAGCTAGTTTGTAGTGCAGACATAACACAAGGCATCAATAGAACTAGTATCCTTGGAAATGTGGATCTCAAATCAGTTCAAAATGTTTGCTTTTCTGCATGGTCAAGTTTGCTATTTTTAAATTTTCAGCGTAAGCTGCCTATATATATATATTTATACACTAAATACCTATACATACACTTTACAATACTATATATACACACACATTAAGCATATACACACATTTAGACCCTTTATATATATTTAGTGTGTATATATATATATATAAATCCTATACCTATGGTCAGGCTTGCTTTTCATTCAGTTACATCTTTTTAATCTTTGTTGGTAACATATTCATTGCCAGCAGTCAGCATATCATAGTATACTAGAACAAATCGTTGAGCATTTCATTACTTTTTAACATCAAGGAATACACTGTATTAAGTAAAACTTCAGACAGATCTAGAGCTAACATTCCATATCATCTCTTCATGGCAGATCACTAGCACATTTCTCGCAGCTCTCTGAAGAGATTACGTGAAAAACACCAAGTTCCTGGTAATCTGAGCAGGAAGTTTATGGTGTTGCTTTGGGCGAGGCAAGCAAATGTGGTCAGTTTTCCTGTTTCTGGGATAAATGCACTTTTCCTTCTTGCAGTCTCCAGTTCTGGTTTCCTCTGTGACTGGGGTAGAAGCTGTCCCTTTCCTCAGACCACTCACACAATGCACAGCAGCAGCCATGCAGCTGTGGGGTGTCAGAGGCTGAGGAGGAATCCTTGGATGAGGTTGCCATGGCAAGAGGCTGTCCCTGCCCTGCACTGTTTACACTGCATTGCAAATGCCACGCGCGAGCTCCACTTTTTATCTTCATTTGTGTAATCAGTGATTAATTTACTGTGACTTAATTCTCAACAATGTATTTAGACTTTGCACACTCCATTTAAAGGCTACACCTTTATTATCTTCAAACCCAAGTAAAAATATCTGCAGGGAAATGGAAAATTTAAAGGCATCTTTCTCAGTAGTGACAGAAGCATAGAAGGATAGGAAGAGGGGCTATGTTTGTTGAGTTTTTCTTCCTCTGGGCATTAAATCTCTCTCTGAGCAGAGTATTTTCTAAACATTTGCACTATAAAATATACTATAAAATACTATACAGAAAAATTTAACTGTGTGATTAGGAGTCAAAGGCAACTGTAGCTACACCAAGTCCTGTCAGACTGAAGTTTCATACCAACAGATCTGTGGACTGATGGAGAACCTGGCTGTACCCCAAGGTGACACAATATCCATAAGGAAAGAGGAGAATGGAATTGACTGCATCGCTAAGCAAAAGGGCTTGTCTTTCAGCTGATGAGGCAGGACTGACAACCCTACAGGGATCTGTTTGCTACTTTTATACATGAAGGTGAGGTACCAGGAGGGTTGTTGATGACAGGAATGGGGTAGAGGGTTTTTTTTTCTTGTAGGTAAGACTAGTTGCAGAGACTAAGCTTGATTTCTAGAGAGAGTTAGTTAGCAGAGCTAACAGCTCAATGCAGCTGACATCATTGCAGACAGCAAAAATAAACCAACCCCACAAAACCAAAAATAACAGTTTTAGGTTTTATACTGAATGATTTGAGAAGTGGTAAACTCTAAGAATTAAGCAGTTTGTTTAAAATCAGTAAAATGAAAAAAAAACCCAACAAACAAACCACCACCCGACAATTTTATTAGCTCATCTGCATGGTATTTCACTTCTACAATTTCTGGGCCATGCAGTACTCTTTACAATAGGTGAAGCAAAGGGCCTATAGGGGTTTGGGGCGTGCCTTCCAGCAACAGGAGAGCTTCTAACATGATTTCAGCTGCAAGGAGGGAATTTACTGATAGCTTGCCTCCATCCCCCCTTGAGTCAGATGACACCAGCAAGCATTGCATACTAGAATAAGTCTTCTAGCTCTTCTGCAGTATTTTGCTAACTGACAGTTTTATGTTAGGATCTTTATCAAATGATAGCGCTTTAAAGTCTTATTGAATTAAAAGGGACTTAGGGTGTTTGACACATGAAATGGTATAGTTACCAGTAAAATGAACATTTCTTTTGGTGAGATTTTACTGTATATGTTATAGATGGTCACATCTCTCTAAACTTACAAAGGGAGTAGCTTTCTGCTGTACTGTCCTATATAAAATGAGGAAATACATAATTGGATTTGCCACGGTGACTATAGGAAGAAGGTGATGAAATTATTCAGACCAGAAACTGTGTGCAGTCTTCAGCAGTAGAGAAAGAGACAGTTTTGCTGGTATCAAAACAACAAAAGAAAACCGAATATCTTAACGTAGACATCTAATACATACAGTTAGCGTATTTCTTTACCCACTTTTCTGAACCTGAATTTCTTATGGAACGGAAAAAAGCCACATCTGCAAATGCAAATACTGGATAAAGAAAAAGGAAACATGAATTCTGTTGGTTCTATTTCCTGCCTATTTCTCCCTTCTTGTCCATTTTCATCAATAAAAATGGTACTGCTGTAATTCTTAGTTTTTCAACACTGATTTACTGGTTTAAGCAGATCTTTTTAATAATATCTATTTGGTAAGCAGTATAAATTTCTACAATCAATTAACTTTTGTTAGTCTGACTAACAGGAGATGAGAACGGCCATATTGAGTCACCTTACATATCCTGTCTGTCTCTTTTTTTTATGCAAAAGGATAGACTAGCTGGTTCTGGTAGAATGATCCCTCACTTGTGGTCTTCAAGCGTGTGGTAGTCAGTAGTTCCCTGACTTTGAAATCAAAACCACTGTGTTTAATAGTTACCTCTCAATCTTAACCTTTTTCTTGCCAGTAAGAGTCCTCATTAGCAGAGCAATTATGTATATTGAGATACCACTTTCCTAGACCAAGAATAAGGCAGTTAATCAATTAATTTGGCAGAAATAACGTCAAGACAAAGAATTTCCTTGCCCAGACTATGTAAAATGACAGGTAAACTAAGTAGATCAAAGCAGCCATAGAGGAGGTGGCTGTGGCATCAGCCAAGACTGTGCTGGAAGCCTTATCCAGCTCTGCACTAGCCCCTACTCTCTGAGAGTTAACAGCCTTTAAACACAGCTGTGCAATGAATTTTAATGTGGATACAGTCTGTAAAATAACAACTGAGATCTGCCTAGGTAGTTCAAATTAAAAATTTTAGTTCAGGGTCCATGTCTAGTTAACACCATTTGTTAGCAGACCTTGGAAGTTAGTGAATGTTAAACAGTATTTTGCATTTCTGTGCTCTCCCACATTTAGGCAGTTTCAGCAGTGCACAGCTGTCAAGTAAAAAGCATTTTAGCCTGCTGAACAGTCAAAAGAGAAAATCTATTCTTTATAATAAATGACCAGTCCCTGTTATGACATTTATCGTGTCTTCACTTATGAGGAGATATTGGATAGTGCATGTGTGTCATAACAGAAGGATTATCCATCACATATACTCCTCCATATATAGCTGTGAAATATTTAACTGTGTATTTGCATATCAACATCTGTATAAAGGCAGATAAAATACTTGGCTCATAAGACACTTCTCAGAGCAACAAGTCCATTCCCTACAACACAGCAAGACTGTACATTAGCCCTAAACTTTGCTGACTTGATGTTATCTATTTAACCTTGAAGACCTCCAGTGAAGCTGATAGAACAACCTCCCCATGTGACTTGTTCCCTAAAGCTTAGACTGTTCTGACAACGATTGTGTGTTTATCTAAAGAATACTTTCCTTCTTGTAGCCTCCCAGTAAACCTACTAGTTGACAGTCAGTGTAGACTAAGCAAGAATAATTACTCCCTGTCCCTTTTGGTATATCCCTTAGCATGTTTTGTAAGTTATCATGTTCCCCTTCAGTCTTTTTTTTTTCCCAGATGGTATCTTGTGGGACCTGTTTTCTAAATGCTTAATCATTTTTAAAATTTTCTCTCAATTGATTTGCTAGTCATTTTTCAAATGTACTGCTTAAAAGTGAATGTAGGACTCCAGCTGATGCACCAAGTAGAACAGGGTAATTAACTCATATGGCTTTAGATTTATTACTCTTAATACAGCTTAACACACTGTAGCATTTTCTTCCTTTCCACTTTTTTTTTTTTAAAATATGCTTGTTTGATACTTAAGTACTTTGTCATCCACCATGAATACCCGTCCTTCTGGTGCATTTATCTCATTACTCACATTGCCTTCTATGTTTGAACACATGATTATTTCCACAAGGAGACAGGACAGGTGAGCAAAGCTGGCCAGGGGGATATTCCATATCTTGTGACATCATGCTCACCACAAAGAGGGGCTAGTTGGGGAGGGGTCGCTTAGCATGGCCACAAGCCAGTTTGCGTGTGGGCTGAACAACTGATTGGTCATTGGGTCACTAAATTACCTTGTATCATCACCCATTTCTGTATATGCTATTACAAGTCCTGTTGTTATTTCCTTCTCCTTTTGCTGTCCAGTAAACTGTTCTTATCACAAGCCATAGGGTTTTTTTGCCTTCCCATTCTCCTCCCCATCCCACCAAGGGAGGGGTAAATGAGTGGTGTGTGGTGCTCAGCTGCTGTCTGGGGCTACAACACACCTTTACATCACAGTTACATGTTGTCCCTACTGGAGAGGATTTTTTTGTTAACTCTAGTTATTAGGTCATTAAGATTTTATTATTCCTCTTATAACCTATCGATATGCCTCTGTATGTATCTTCCAAAGAATTTATTGTCTTCCAGCTTCAAATCAGTCATGAACTAGTTTAGCATGTGTTCTGCCATATCTCACACAGGGTCCAATCAAAATATTGAATGGTCTGGGACAGACTCCATACAGAGACTCGCTTGACATTTCTGCCAGTATAACACCATATGGGTTAATAATTACTTTGAGTATTTGACTTGCTTTGACCAACATTTCATTCCTTCAATCCTCCCATTGACTTCAACTGAACTACATGCAGAATATAGTATGATTAGCATTAGCAACTCATAATTTTCTTCTTTTCTCTTGGTATGAAAATGGTTTTGCCTTAAGCTGGGCTATTTTATTGAAGCATCCCACTATTGCTAGCAGGTAGTTTTCACACTGACATCTAAGCAAAATAAAAAATTCAGGGAACTCTCTGGCTTGTCAAAGCAAGGCACAAGATGGGATTTCTTGTTCTTTTGTGTATATGTGACAGGGAGAAAGAGTGGCTGGGGGAAGTTGAAACTGGGAGGAATGCACAAAAAACGTACATAATGGCAAGTTTTCAACTGCCTGTGTGTTCAAAGATGGCAGGTGTGTTGCTCGGGAATTTCCATGTGGCCCAAAGGTAAAAATTAGATTGATTTCACTCCTTTGTGCTCACTTTCTTTTTATTAGAGTGCTTAAAAACTTTAATCCTTGTGAGGAGCGATAGGCTATTCATTCCTTTGACAGGCTTTTTTATTTCTCTTGCAGGAATATTAGGACTGTGGTTTTTTTCTCTCAGGCAGACAAAAAAATAAGTAATATTCTACTATAGTTAGTAAATATTTTAAAATCCCCAAAAAGAAGAAGCAAATACATTACAGGCACTTTCAGAATTCATTTAGTCTTCAGCTGCATCTGCAGTCTCTGTGCTGTGATATCCAAAATTTTATGGGTATTATAAAGGAGTTACAGTCAAACCTTTGGCATTCCAACATTCAATTCTGTGACTGTAAGTTCTATCAGATAAATATCTTAAAGAGCACAGAAAATATAGGCATGGAAAAGATCCTAAGGAAATTTATCCCATTTCTCTGACATACTTTTACATTAGATTATGTCAACTGATCAAAGCTATGGAAACAACATCATAGTTACAAATGGTAAAATCCTAACTGCTTAGAGCAGCCATAGAAGAATGCAACAATATTTTTTATTTGTTCATATAAATATGAATTAAAATTCATGGTTTTAAATGTAAAAAAAAAAATTACCCTCAGCATCTTTGATGAAAGAATTGTGAGAGAATTAGGTAAATTTAATATTTCATCCTTTCAGGACAATAATTTGATTAATCTGGAGACAAATAAAGCATGATGCCATTCTTTCAGGTGTGAATATATACTTACCAATTTACTACTGCTAGTCTGCATAGTGTTCACCTTCTGTACAAGTCTGTCACAGTAAACAAACAATAAAACTTTCTTACAAAGCAGATGGACTATACACCGCCTTCTGTTTAGGAAAAAGACAAAAAAACTCAAAAGAATATTTTTCATCTTATTTTTCAGTGGGGTTGTTCTCAAGAAATGGTATTTTAAGAGGAAGCAAGCTTATGCACACTTAAGGGGTACTTAGAAAATCATCCAATGTACCCTAAATCTTACAGGGTTTTTGTATTGTAGAGTGTTTTTTTTTTTAAATAGACACTACAGGAAGTCTAAGAAGAGAAATGTTTAATTGTTCCTTGTCTTTCTAGTCTGGCTGGTGTCATACTGGCTGCATATTTCAGTCTTGTTTGCATACAGTATTTCATCCCCTGTCACACTAAGCTGAAGTATCGTTGTACTAGAAAGAAGCACAAGGGAGAGGGTACTTCTATTGAAATTTAATACCAGTTTCAAATTAGGGTCTAGTGGGTAGAAAGCTTCAGGAAGTGAAGTTGAAGAAAAGCAGACACTTAACCAACCACGAGGATTTGGTCTTTGTTTCCTAAAACTCAGTGGAGATGATACTATAAATCCAAGCTACCTCTCTTATGCCTATTTAACAGTAAGCTCTGGCACTCAACCTGTAAAGCATCACGTAACACTGTGAGGTTGTCTTCTTTTGATGCTGGCCTTTCAATCTCCTACAATAATTTAAACAGCCACAGTATTTTCTGATTTTAAAGTGTTAAAAAAAAAGAATTCTTTAGTGCCACTATGTCCTAGGGTAGGGTTGGGTTTGTTGGGTTTTGGTATTTTTTTTAGTAGCTAGTGTAGTGCCATGTTTGTGAGTTGGATGAGAGCAGTGCTGATAACACACGGATGCTTATAGTTGTTGCCGAGCAGTCAAGGACTTTTCAGCTTCTTATGCTGTCCTGCAAACGAGAAGGTAGCTGGGAGCAAACACAGCCTGGACAGGTGACCTAAACAAACCAAAGAGAGTATTCCACACCAATTACATCATGCTCAGCATAAAGTGGGGCTGGTGGGGAAGGAGCACACAGCTCCAGGATGTGTGGTTTGGGGACAGTCCGGCCCTGAGCTGTACTGAGTTGTGCAGTTCAGTGAGAAACTGCATTGTGTATTACCAGTTTTGTATATTTTGCTATGAAGTCCTGTTATTGTTATTTCTCCCTCCCTTTGCTGTCCCAGTAAACTGTCCTTACCCCAACCCCTGTGGTTTGCCTTTTTTTTTTTTCTTTCACCCCCATGTGAGGGGAAGTAAGCAAGCAACTGTGTGGCGCTCAGCTACCAGCTGGGCTGAAAACACAACACTTTCCTCTAGTAATTTTTCTTTTGTGTTACAAAATTTCTGTCCACAAAAATTGAGATGGGTGTCTCGTTCCTCCAAGTTAACTCGAACTTCCAAACCAGAAGTTTTGTCAATTTCAGTGAATTCTAATGACTTGTCAAAGATATCAATCACCTGTTTTCCTCATGCTGAGAAGAATTATATTATGACTTATATAATGTTATTTGTTTTTATGAGTGTCAATACCATGACAAAAGTGTTTTGAATTAGCTTATCAAGAAAGGTCCAAAACAGCCTTTAGAGAACAAAGGACTGGTGCTCATTGTAAAAAAACAACCATAAAATCGTAGAATCACAGACTGGTTTGGGTTGGAAGGGACCTCAAAGCGTATCCATTTCTAACCCACTGCCATGGGCAGGGACATCCTCCAATAGACCAGGTTGCTCAAAGCCCCATACAACCTGGCCTTGAAAACTGCCAGGGAGGGGGCAGCCACAGGTCCTCTCTCTTCACAGGAGATGTGCTCCAGCTCTCTGATCCTCTCTGTGTCCCTTCTGTGGACGCACTTCAACATGCAAAGACAGGTGTTGTCTTCTCCAATAAGACTATAACCAGAACATCCCTGTTTTACGAACATGAACATGGGTCAGTGTTACCAGGTTCACTTAAACTACAAAAAATCTCAGGAGACATTTTGTTACCATTTAAGAAATTGAAAGTGGAATTTTGGCTTCTAGAGCAAATAAAAAATAAATTTTTGAAAACATTATTCCTAGTTCTTAAACTGTTGAATGCAGCCGTATTGTCAGTTGTATATTAGATGTTTTCAAAAAGAAATGGTTTATTATGTGAATGTAAACTGGAATTCTATTGATGAGCCAGGACATTGACTTAAATACACTTTAACACAAATGCTTTAACTCAAGTGAGCTTCCACTTCCTAACCAATTGTTTTATTAAAATACATATATGTATATAAAACATGTAGTTTGTGTTCTATATTTGTGTTTCTAGCAAACAGTAAAGAACCCCACCAAAATCTTTACATGCAGATATTTGCTAATTCCTGAATATGATTATGTCACTTTTTATAAAGCTGAAAAAGATGTATAGTCTAGTTTCTGAGGCTTGTTGAAGCTTGCAGAAGCCTTCAAAGAATGAAGTATCATTAAAAAGAAGCCAAGTACAAAAGTATCTGAAAGTTTTTTCTCTCAATAAAAAAAAAATAAATTTCAAAATGTCATTTCTTGCTGTGAAGATCAACTTTTCTGTGAGCAATGGTTTCAAATTATTTACTAGTTTATCTATAATTGATGTAAAACACTGCCAAGCAATCGTTTCTTCAGTTTCTTCTTGATATTCCCAGGCAGAGTTTGCTGTGACCAAGAGGCCTTGTTCCTGTCTTAAAAAGCCATTTCTTAAAATGTTATCAGTCAAATTAAAAGAATGTTGATTTTTAATTATATTTTTTTTACAAAAATGAAAGCTTTCCAAGGCCTTCTTTTCAGAACTTTTCTAGTAAGCTGTCATGTTATTTTTGCTGATATGATAGCTATATTCAGTGCTGAACATCACTATTGTCAAATGTACCGATAATTCCTCTGATGTCAGTGACAGAAAGATTGTGTCTTGTCGGTAAGGAAAGCAGATGCCTTGGGCATGTTGAAACTGAGAAATTAGATTCCCCTAGGAAAGCAACCATGTGAGAACTCTGAGCAGTTACCTCCCAAGTAGGAATTGCTGAACTGATTTATAAAAAATGAGAACTGACATCTTTGCTTAAAACTAGAGTCAAGCGTGCAGAACAGTTTGCAGAAGTGTATGTGCAGTTTTTTCTTCAGTTGTGCTGTTTTGTTTATGTTCTTCTGTTTTTCTCTAGACAAGTTTAGCATGGACATGTATCAAGGAAGAAGGTCTTAGCATGCAGCTTCAGTTATACATAGATTAAAGGTATAAGTGACCTTAAATTCACTCCTGTGTTTTTGTACCAAGAAATTTTGTTAAATATGCTAGTATGTACTGCTTTTCTAATCCAGGAAGTTTCTTAGATTCCTTTCAAACATTCTCCAATGTTTGAAAGGAAACTAGTGTTTCGGGATTTCTTTGAAGATGCTGGATATTCTGGTTCTGATCCAGCAAATTCCAGGAGGCAGATGTAGCTTTCAGCTTCCCCCTGGGATGATTTGCAAACCAGAGCTGAGTGTGTGCTGAGAAGCTTTGTTGAAACAGATGCTGGAGCGTTTGGTAGAATTAGACTGCCAGGGTCATTGCTCCATTTGTGCAAGAGGGAAAGAGGTTGTACATCATCTTCACCTATTGTTCGGTCAACAATCAGATTAAAGACAGATTCTTCCTCTGGTACTTACCACGTGGAGTTGCACTTTTCCAGTTATCTATTTCCAGCACTGCACAGATCTATCTGAATAGAATTAATTTAATTGAAGCTTATTGACATGTCTTATTTACATTGTATGTTTAGGAAATAACGTAAAGTATAGAAATATGTCTTTTCTGGTGGTGAATATTTTAAATGTTCTTGGTAAATATAGTTTCTTTTGTTCTGTTCCTCAGATTTTGAAAACGAACATAAGAATAGTTTTCCATATCTTGATGTGTTTCTACATACCTGCACAGTACTTGATCCAAAGAAGATCTGTTTTATCAGCTGTACAGCAGGATTGCATGTTCTTGTGAAAAATGTGGCTTCAGACATAGCTTCATAAGTAACTTCTGAATTCAACTACAAAAAGTGTTCTTGTCATGGTTTAATCCTGTGATCAGCTTAGCCTCACTCTGTTGTTAACTCAGTACCCTTCAGTGGGATGGGGAAGAGAATCAGAAGGGTAAAAGTGAGAGAACATTGATTTTTTGAGATAAAGGCAGTTTAATAGGGAAAGCAAAAGCTGCACACACAAGCAAAGCAAAACTGGAAATTCATTCACCACTTTTCATTGACGGGCAGGGTCAGCTATTGCCACAAAAGCAGGTCTCCATCACACCTAACAGTCACTTTGGAAGAGAAAAAACATAACTCTGAATGTTTCCCCCCTTCCTCCTTCTTCCTTCAGTTTTATATGGTGAGCATGATGCCATATGGCATGGAATATCCCTTTGGTGAGTTGGGGTCAGCTGTCCTGGATGTTGTCTCTTCCAGCTTCTTTGTGCTCCTCAGGCTACTTGCTGGTGGTCAGTGAGAAGCAGAAAAGCAACGTGTAAGCATTGCTCAGCAATAATTAAAACTTCCCTTCATCTTCAACACTGTTTTCATCACAAATCCAAAACAGTCCTATGCAAGCTTTTAGAACTCAGTGGAAAAGAACAGTTTGGGTGAGGAACCATAACTCAACAATAAAAGGGTGTTTAGTTTCAGATATGAATAAAAATGATGATGAAAGAATCCCAAGCACTGAGCTTGGAAAAAGAAGGAATTAAAAGATTAGTAGAGTATGAATCTCTTTTTCCGTCCTGGCAAGTCTGTGATTACTTCGCATATCGTTGGGTACACTCTGTGAGAGAAAGTGTAATGCAAAGCGAAATGCCATGTGCAATAAGGTCTAACAAATATGGAAAAAAATTAGAATTATGACCATATCAGTAACTCATAGAAATAGATGGGATTATTTTCTTGATCTGCAAAGGATACAGGATTTAGTCCTGTGTCTACAAAGGGCAATGTTTTTAAATGTACCCTGGGAAGTTATAACTGGGAACATACAAGCAGACTGGATCTTATCTCAGGAAGTAGAAACTGAGTTTAGAAAAAAACCCGCTTTGTAACCATAAGATTTTAATCTTCATAAATATAGTTCTGTTTTGATAAAATTGCTGGAAAAAATGTTTCACTGCTTGTACAGAATTTAGCTTCATATCTCCATAGCTTAACTTCTTCACATTCTTTCCTTTCATTGCTTTACTTTTCAGAGCAGCTATTTTTCTACATCTTGCATTCTTTTACTACTCTAAACTGTGACTAAAAATGATGCTATCTAGTCAGAGGCTTATTTAAGAGTGTTATTTAGCATGTTTATTCCTTCTTTTAGTGTTTGAAAATATATATAAAAATGAAGATTGATACAAAGAAGGAAATATGAAGATGTGATTTATGGATCTGGGAGGAAATTTGAAATAATACAGTTGAATTCTGAATGTGACTGTTCATGTTTTGGTCACTCAAGATCTTCCTTTTTCTTAGATGTAATTAATATCATAATAAGGTGAAACAGTACTTCAGGGATATTTTAATTTTGACATCAGAAAGGTCACTTTTCTATTAGAGATTTGCATTTGTCACTGTTGGTGTTTGTGAAAGCTGAGAAAATATGTCACAGTACACTACTGTGGGTGTGTGTGGAAGTTTGTCATTCTCTTCCTCGGTTGTCCCTGAAATCCAGAAGAATGCATGATGCCTGATAAATAGTGTATGGTTTAATGTTTGGTATAACACAGGACTCTGGTTCGTAAAAGGACATGGCTGATCTTGGGACAGCAGCAATGGTTCTTGCCCCTATTTAGGGTATTCATTATACTAGAAGGCTGTGCTGCAATTCAGTGAGATCTTGAAAGACTAGAGAATTGGATGGAGACAAACCAAAGCAAGTTCAACAAAGGTAAGTGTAGGGTCCTGCACGTACACAAGAATAATCCCAAACACCAGTACAGGTTAGAGGTTCACCTGCTGAGAAGCAGCACTGTGGAGAAGGACCTGGTGGTCCTGGTGGACAACAAGTTTTCCATGAACCAGCAGTGTGTCCTTGTGGCCAAGAAGGCCAATGGTATCCTTCATGGGCAGCCCCAAGAAGAGCATGGCCAGCTGGTCAAGTGAGGTTATCCTCCCTTCTATTCTGCCTTAGTGAGACCACATCTGGAGTACTGTGCCCAGTTCTGAGCTCCCCAGTTCAGGAAAGACAGGGAACTACTGGAAAGAGTCCAGAAGAGGGCTGAAAACTTGATAAGGGGACTGGAGCATTTCTCGTACGAAGAAAGGCTGAGAGAGATGGATCTCTTTAGCTTAGAGAAGATTAAGAAGGTGTCTGATCAATACTTATAAATATCTAAAGGGCAGATGTCAAGAGGATGGGGCCAGACTCTTTTCAGTGGTGCCCAGCGACAGGACAAGGGGCAATGGGCACACACTGGAACACAGAAAGTTCCGTATGAATATGAGGAAGAACTTGTTCACTCTGAGGGTGTCAGGGCACTGGGACAGTCTACCCAGAGAGGTTGTGGAGTGTCCTTCTCTGGAGACATTCAAAACCTTCCTTGATACAATTCTGTGCGACTTGATTTAGGAGATCATGCTCTTGCAGGGGGTTGGGTTAGTTGATCCCCAAAGGCCCAACCTCTATCATTCTACAGTTCTGGGACTCAAACTTTGGAGGTTCCCAATCCCAGCATAAGCATGGCTCAGCTGCTGTATTTGTGCAGGAGTTACTGGAGACCAGCAGTATTTAGTTACATTTATGAAGCCAAAACAGGGACCAATTTAATCTTTTGTCACTACACCAGACTGTAGACCCCTGAGGTTAAAAAATTGCAGCATACTTAGATAAAGAACAGACATATCTGAGACAGGAATGGGGCAGGTTAAACAGCTGCAGCAGAATCCACAACAAGCATGTGTGACTCAAGAATCTTTTTTTCTCACTGTGAAGTGTATAGTCTTACAATAAATTAAAGGTTTTCTCTCTGCTGTTTTATGGTACTTTTTCCTTCTTTTTTTTTTTTTTTTTTTAAAATGAGTGACTAGAGGAGCACAAAAACAGATTCTTTAGATATGCCAAGTGAGAGGGGAAGGCAGAAGAAAGTGCTGTCTGTACAATGCATTTTAAGGATTTTAAGAATTGGCTTCATCTTGCCTCATCTTTTAATGAAAACAAGAATATGCATTTTCATATCTATGATACCCACAAAACTTGAGAGCTCTGAAGCGTCTAAAGCTCTTTTGCCAATGCTAATACCTGTTGCTAAATTTGTTTTATTAAAAAAGAAAAATAGTGTTGAGAAGTACACCCTGATGGTGAGTTAGATGTACATTTGGAGCAAATGAAGGCAGATCTTGTTCCATGTTTGTGTGTTATCTAAAACAACACATGACTGATTCTTTTGCATCATTTATCTGAGATAACTAAGGTTCTGTAAGGAGTAGCTGGAAGCAGGCAATTAAGCAATCTGTTGGAAAGTTCATAATAAACCATAAAAACTTCAGATCAACAATGAGAGTGATGAGAGTGCTATGTTGAAAATGTATCAATGCTTGACAAAATTCTGCTTTTCTGGTGGGTATTTCATTTGTACTTTGTCTCTCAACAGATATAGGAGATGGAAAAGGAGTCACTACTAATTCCATTAGGACCTCACAAGATCTCTGGTGTATTTGTACAATGAAGCATTGATAAAGCCAGTACATAGTTCCTGATTTTTCATCTTGCTTTCTTTGTCCCAACTTCCTGCATAGATCTATGGAAAAGCATAAGGTGCCTCAACTACTATGTCCCTCTTCATCTCTTTTTTTATGTAGAATATATATTTTCATGGTGGTTCTTTTGTTCAGTTTTCCCGTTCAGTAGAGTCTCTGGGGAAAAAGTCTGAATTTTTCAGCTTCTTGAAAATTGAAATATGTAATGGAATGATGTAAAAAGTAGTTTAATATTATCTGTAAAAAGTTGTCACAAGACAAATGGCTGATGTTCTTGACCGCTGCAGTATGAAAGTTTATTACTCAGGTAGAACAATTTCCGCCTGGGTTACCGAAAGAAATGAATCCCCCTAAATTAATCACGGTTCCTGTGATCAGGCCCAACAGGTTTTTTTCCTCTGAATCTAAGCTATTTCGAACTGTCTGAAGCTAGGAACTAATTTTCTGCAGCTCATTGCATTACTGAGTCCTGCCAGCCTAGGTTGTGATTGACAACAACCAAATTCCAGTTGTGGTTGCAACTATGCACGAGAAGGAAAAAATGCACCATTGCCGCCTTCTTTCATCAATCCCTGTTAGCTGAGAGTTGCATGAGTCATGGCTGAACCTCCTTTGCCAACACCTCTGCAATTCATCTCTTCCCTAATATCTGACCCATCCTCAAGACCATCCCCTCTGTTGGCCCTTGTAACTGAGGTTATAAAAACTTTATCTGCTATGAAGCAGAGGCTGCTTTATTTTACTTCACAGTCCCAATTGCCCCCACCGAAGGTGGACATGTTTCACTTCTCTGTTAGATGCTGTTAATGGGCATCTAATGGTCAGAGCTACTCTCACTGGGAAAATCCTTTAGGCAGAGCCACAGCCTGTCTCATTCAGGAAGTAACTTGCCACTTTTGCTGTTATTCACCACAAATGCCTCAGTCTGTTGTTACAGCCTGTTGGTGTGTGACAACCTGTTCCAGGAACAATATTGCTATGTGGAAACATTATTATTAGCCCTGGAAATACCAGATGACTTCTCCAAATGTAGAGAGGCAGATATGCACAGAAGCAAACTGAAAGGGCAGAGAGTTAAAGAAGAATCTATCTTTCCTACTGGAGTAGGAGAGATGATTCTTTTGGAAGCTCCTATTAGAGACAGTTCATACTACCCCTTTCTCTTATTTAAAAAAAAAAAAAAAAAATCCACATCAAGTTGCTAAACTAGAGACACAGATGACTAAAATGATCTAGCCATATTTTTCTCCAAAGCAGCAGCTGAAATATTTGTGTTTCATGAAAATTTTAAGGGATCTGTTTTGTACTGAAGATATGAACCATTGCTTAGTAATGAATGCAATCAATAATGCATGTATTGACAGAACATATGAAAGTGGATGTACCTGCAGTTAAATTTGGAATGGATGTTTACAGCTGGAGAGCTATCCTTTCAAATGCTTCCTGAGGTCCTCTTCATAATAAATCAGGGCATGTGGATTTCTTATTCAGTTTAAGTCTGAGAACAAAATATGTGAATTTTGTTACTTGGTTTTTTGGGTTTTTTAGTTTTGTTTTGAAGTGCAGGTAATCACACGTGGGGAGCCTCTTAGCCATATACAGTCTCACAGATTTCACCACTGGCTCAGTACAGCAATATTAAACTTTGCCAAATCACAAACGGCCTAAGTATGACAGAATAAGGCAGCAGAGTATTGATTTGCCTTAGGCATTTTGTTTAAACTCCTACAGTAGGCAGTACTTAGAGCATTTGAGGATTTCAAATGTTGTCATTTAAAATATAGTGTATTTTGACTTTATCATGAAAAAGGATTCTTTTTTACGGATCTTTTTATGCTGGGGAAGGGAAGGAGAATAGAGGTTTGTATGCTGTAGGGTTTTTTCAGAATTAACTTTAGAAGGAAATCTTATTATGGGTATAGTTTCTGCTTAATAACCATAAACTCTCTGATTCATTGGTCACAATTATTTCTCTGTTATTTAATATTGAGATCTTCTTTCCTTTTTTTTTTTTCTGGTTTAGCAGACTAAAACTGGGAGCATTTTGTTCTAATTACAGAAAACTATGAATCTCATAAAAAGTGTTTTGATTTGAGGATTGCTTCTATAATCACTGCTCTCAAAAACAACTACCTCATAAACCATTTTGACACAATATTTCCTAGGCTACTTCATTTATTAGTGTTCAACAATGCTTTTGAATTTGTTATTATTTGTTGATCCTCTAAGTGTTCCTGAGTTAAATTTAGTAAGAACTTTGAAGTTTAAAGATATTTGTCTTAAAATTCAACATACTTGTCTGTATAGTTTAGGATATTTTAAAATAAACATTTAAAAGTTAATTGAAATTTTAGTAAAAGGGGAATCCTAGATTTTTTTTTAGGATAGAGAAAGGCAGTATTAAGCAATTTCAGAATTTTGATTGCATCTTGAAATTATTAGCCTCCCAGACCTATAATACCAAAATCATGTTCATACATGTTAGTTTCTCTGCCAAGGCTTACCTTTCAGTTTCAAAGGCTTATTATTTACTCTGTTTGATGCACTGCATGTTTTTAAAGATGAGACCGTGGTCATTGACTTTTCAAGAAAATATCAAGGCATAGAAAATATGTATTCAAAGAGTCTTCCTGTCAATGAAGAAATGTGCAGTATATATCTTCACTGCATGTTGTAGCTGAAGGTACTAAAATAAAGCTTTAACTGGGTCAAATCTTATGCTCTGTATTCAGGCAGAAATTCTGAGCCAGAATTTAAGCATCTAGAATTGTCATTTCTCAAGGCACTGTCTTTTTTGTAACTGCTGTTGCTTTTTTAGTCAGTAATTTCAGACTATTGCCTTTTTTGCTTTTGTGTGAAGCAAAAGAGAAAAGAAAAAAGCAGATCAGTACAAAGATCAGAACAAGGTGGAGGACTTCAGAGAATAGATTTAGACTTCAAATAAGTAACAGCATGATGCCATGAAGTGATGAACAGGCATGCTGAACCAAATTCCAGGGTGAACAGTTAGAACTTATGTATCAGAATCCTTTCCCTAAGGTAAATATTTTTCCTTCCAGGAAAGTCAGGCACACCATTTTTTGCTGTTATTGTGCTACAGCCAAAATATAATCCAATTTAAAAGCATCCATTTTTAAATATTTTTAATACCATTTATTGGCTATTTCCATTGTACCAAGTATCAAACTTTTGGTTATTGAGTAACTTGCAAAGATTTGCTTGTAAACACACTGGTGAGTACTGCCAGTGGTTCCACTGGAATGAATTCCAATGAAATAGAAAAAAAAAAAAAAGAAGTGAAGAACAACTCATATGGAAGTAGTAGAAATCTAAAATTCCTAAGACTATTCACAGGAGTAAATATTTTGTTTGGTCGTAAATGCAGGATCAAGCAGAAAAATATTGGTCTTGTTTTTGTCTCTCTGAAAATACTTACTTTAAACAAGCACTTAACTTCCCTGTGAAAATAAAATGTTATAGACACAATACTGAGATGTTTCTTAAAGACATGCTACATTAGACACGGCAAAATAAGTTTATTTCTCTTAAGAAAATGTAAGGGTTTATCCCTTTAAGAGAAGTGGCTTCTTTCTATAGAAAACATGTTTCAGTTTAGACTATACTAAGAGTATCTGAACTGGCCTTCAGGCACTTTAGACTTCAGCAGTGTCACAAAGGATTGTCTAATTTAACAAACATGTTAACTATAATTCACCACTGTTTCTGATAATAAAGTGGAATTTTCTGTTTACACTGGTTTAAGGTCTACCTACCTTAGATGGCATACAGGGAAAAAGGGGAGGAGGAAAGGATAAAAATACCCAATTCTTCCCTGTAATACTGTTTCTTTGTCCTGCAGAATGCAAGTACAAGTAGTGATTGCATCCTGGAAAGTGAGCTTCTGTATGTGTCCCAACCTGAACGATGCTATAATGCACTATATATATGCTATGTATATGCTATGCTATAATACTAATCCCTGCACTCAGGAATTAGAAGTGGGCTGGAAGTGCAGTGAGAGCAATGTGGGTGAATATGTATCCTTATATTATTTCCAAACCACTGGTTAAGCTATACCTTATATCTACTGTTGCAAGTAGGTGTGGTGGCGATTATTATCTGTATAAAGATACGTATTGGTATATTTGCACTTAGTTCTTGCACAGGTCCATGATGGTAGCTCAGGCTGCAATGATCTTTCATGCTTCTATAACCTTCCTCCTGCTACCAACTAGAATCACAGAATCACAGAATGGTCTGGGTTGGAATAAGGAACCCCAAGGATCATAGAGTTCCAACACCCTGCCACAGGCAGAGCCACCAACCTCCAGGCCTGGATCTACACAAGGTTGCACAGGGCCCCATCCAACCTGGCCTTGAACACCTCCAGGGACAGAGCATCTGCCACCTCTCTGGACAGCCTGTTCCAGCACCTAGCCACTCTCTCTGTAAAGAACTTCCCCTTAATATCTAACCTAAACCTTCCCTCCTTTAGCTTTAGTCCATTCCCTTCTCCTGCCATTGTCTACCCTTTTAAAAAGTTGATTCCCCTTCTGTTTATATGCTCCCTTCACGTACTGGAAGGCTACAACAAGGTTCTCCTGCAGCCTTCTCTTCTCTAGGCTGAACAAGCCCGGCTCCCTCAGCCTCTCTTCATAGGGGAGGTGCTCTAGCCCTCTAATCATCTTTTTGCCAAAGAAATACGACACCAGTGCTTTCTGACTCCTAATACCTATTTCTAGATTATTTAAAACTGGAAATACTGGGCTTTTTTAATGTATGATACAGATGGGGAGGGAGAGAGGGAGAGAGAGAGAGCAAGCCAGCCACAGCAGTTCTGGGAAGGATCTCCAATAAATGATGGATTTAGTGTTAACATGTCATGCAGAGTAGATTAGAAGGGGAAGTGGCCATTAGAAGTGTGCTGAAATACGTGGAACAAACAAGTGTACACAGTAGAAGATTACATATTGAAACGCTGCTGACACAGGAAAGGGAAAAAGGGAATGGGGATTAGGTGGGAATTACATTAATAAGATTCCGTAACAGCTAATTGAGATGACACAGGAACAATAACTGAGAAGAAGCCAAGACAGTAGCACCACAGTGCATATTAACGTATGGGGGACAATTTACCTGAGCTATTAAGTTCTACTTGTAGTAAATTTCAAGGGCAGTGAATCCTCAGTTAATTTTTCCATAAAGTCTTAGAGGTGCTTCAGGCCTTGTCCAGATCATTAGGATTGCTTTACAGGCCCATAACAAAAAGATGATGAAGACGACAATTTTCCAAGTAATCCAAGAAAAATTCAGTGCCAGATCAGGCAAGAGCTGAATATTAATTGCTCCTAAGTACCAAAATAAATTATTTTCCTCCTTTCTCCTCAGAAGCAGAAACAAACTGTTTTGCTTTTCTGACCATGAAAAAGTAACCATGTTCAAGTATGAACACTTGAAGGGGCAGCAATAATCATGCATGTTTTAGTAGAAACAAAGGGGATTTTCCATCTGTCCATGGATGTCCTCTTTTTAGTTATAAATAGTATCCATCTTGATCTCTCTCTTGATGTTATCTTTATGTTTTACAAGGCTATGTATTTTGAATGTATTTTCCCTTCCTTAGCTCTCAGACAGGATTTAGTGAAGTCTGTATTTTCTTGCGAAGATAATGGAATTAAACTTTGGTGTCAGAATAGTAAGGGTTTGTATCGTAATCCTTTAACACAAGGAAACATGTTTAAGTACAGGAAAGCTTCACAAATCTGAACTGCTCATGGTATTTTTACAAATGTCTACAACCTGCAATGTGCAAGCAGCCTACACCTAACTCCTGGTCGAGAAGGCTGCTGAAATTTATAATAATCTTCCTCAGCCCCGCTTCTCCACTCCTTGTTCATTAGAGTTCCCTCATGTTTCAAACAGCAAATCGGAGAAAAAAATGTACATAACATTTTAACAGATAGTGTTTTAATGAGTAACATTGCTGCTTGCCTTTTTTTTTTTGGTACAAAGGAGTAAGGCTGCATGTGCTTTCTATCTACAACAAAAGTAAAGCAGCCTTCACAGAGCTACTGTTCTCCTCATTGTGCATTGGATGGCAAGGTAGACAAGGCCTTCTATTCTTGACTTCTCTGCTTTGGTGCTTCTGGAGAAACACGGTCCACAAGAAGGGGGAAGGATACAGTGAGCAAAGCCTTTGATTTCCAGCATTCCAGCCACTATTCACTTCCCTTATATTTGCCGAAGGCTCATAGTACGGTTACAACTGCAGTCTGACTTGGGAACATCTTCCGTATCTCAGTCAGCAGCTAAAAGTTAAAGCTGGAGTGGAAAAGCATATCATCAGCAGATGAAACTTTAGAATTTCCCAAGAAAACAGATTTTCAGTTTTGAAAAGTTGTAAGCTGATATAAAATGATCAGCTCCTTGCAATTTGTGGAGTTAAGTTTCCAGTATCATATTCCAGTTGTATCTCACAGGTCAGTTTCCATATGGTATAATTATCTATAAACATCTCTTTAGATGAATAGCACTGTCAACAAATATTACTGTTGAATATTCAAGGAAAACAAACAGAAACTATGAGAAGACAAAATAACAAAAAAATTACATCCATGCATATGACTAATCATGGAAGTTACAGTGGGATTTTCACTCATATTTATCAAACTCTTCATAAATATGCTCCCTGTCATGGCAATATTTTTTTACCAGCTAAATCTGCGTAAGGCTCAGTGAAGTGCTGGAGAAAATAGAATATTTATTCTTAAGCTGTTTAAGTTTACAAACACTGGTTGAATTTCTAGATATTAATTTTTGTTCTGAAATATAAGGGTTTTTTTGAAACTTAGCAAAATTTCAGAAAAAGCTGCTATTGTTTTTCTCCCCAGTTAAAACCAAAAAGCAGAGTACTTTTGAAGTTGAAGCATATTATGTTATTATATTGTAAACTGTTTCTTGTGTGAAAGAAATCAGTGAAATACATAATGTGTTTTAATACATTTAACTGTTTTTACCAATAATAAAAATTATATTTATGTTTCTAATTGTAGTGTATCTAAATCAAGTGTAATCTGTCTTTTTCTTCTTCAGTGTACCTCTTAAAAAACCGCAATTTTGAGCTTCAAACTGTTTAATATAACCAAATGTAAGCATATAGAGAATGAATTAATGAAAACATTGTTTTCATTTTATGCATTAATATCATGAATATAATCTTTTAGTACACTTTTGTGCTCTACATCAAGCCAGAATCATAGTTATCTTCTTCTTGATAGCTATGAAGCATGCATGTTATCACATTAATTTCTAAAGCAATTCAGTCCTGGTTTTAGGTCCTGTTATCCTTATTTGTATCCATGGGATGAAACTTTTATGTGTAATCTTATAGACTACATGGTTATAAATTCTGTGGAGAAAGCCTCATGAGCTGGCAAGAAAGACATTCCTCTCTACAGTTCAGCTGCCATTGCTGCAGTCAAATCCTGTGACTGCAATAAAAAATAGGCATTTACACTCTGTAGATGTGATTTTCCAGTCATGATATTGTTCTAATATTGTACCTATATGTCTCCGGGCTAGATCACAAAACTAGAGGCCTCTTAAGCTTTGAAAGTGGGACAGATTTTGACCAAAACCTCTCAGTAAGAAAGGTCAACATTTTGAGTGGAAAATAGGATGAAGTACTTTTGTCTTACTGTTGCAAAATAAATTCATGTAACCATATCTTCTAGATATTCCCTACAGAAGGGAAATATTGAATTATCAGCAAGTTGTGACTTGTTCTGAGTCTTTGTAAGTAGCAGAGGTTACAAACTCATGAAAGCAGTGTTAAGGAAAATAGAAATCCAAATTAGAGTCAGGCACTTAAACTGTAAGTTTTATGTGTGGTCCCTTATGGGTAGAGCATTTTTTTTACACATATCAACATATGTTGTCTTTGCCTGCTTTTATTTATGTATATGTATTCATATATAAACATACATACATACATACATACATACATCTGTAGTAATCAGTGAGCTGACCCACAAAATGGTATAAACAATACCAGAAATTTGTTAGACATGGACTACTGAAACTTTTACATCTCCATTTTGACCACACAGCTGAAGAATACAGAGAGACTCCATGTGATCTTAAGTAATATTATTTATTATAACCACAAGACAAGTTTATATATGACATTACAATACACTGTGGGTTGTTAAATAGTTGGTGGGCATTTTCAAGGAAAAAAAAAAAGATTAATGAGCAGCAAATACTAAATAAATGAAGCTGTACTTTGATTCCAAATCTTAGTTTACACTTAGGATATTCTGTAATAGTCTAAACTTGTCATGCAGCCATGAAAGTGCTAAAAGCTTTTGAAAATAAACATATCCAGATGACGGAAGCCACTTTATCCTCAGGGTAATGGATCTCTGTATTAAATACAGTAACATATTTATAATAAAACACATGGAATATGATATTTGCTGAACCATTTACAGAGCATTATGTACAGGTGTGCAAGGAAGATATAAATACCTCTGTCTTGATAGATGAACTCTTACAGAATCAGGGCGGCAGTTATTGCCTCTGCTGTGTGTCTGTTTGTAAGTGTAAACACACTGGGGAAGGAGGATATTCACATATGAACTAATTGTAAGCTTGCCAAAAAGGTTCTTTGGGAATTTGGATTTAATTGCTTTCTTGAACTCTTGTATAAGGAGTTGTTCTCACCTTGTTCCCTGTGTATTGTAGCTGTTAACTATTAATGGGAGTCCTGTACCTAGAGTGCAGGGAGATCATCACTTTTCCTGTCTTTGAGCACCTTCTGCTCCTGCTGAAAGCACTGTTCTTTTGGATACAGATTCTTGGCTTGTTCTGTATATGTGCTTTCTTCTTACCCAAGCAAAGCCCTGCTCAGAGAGTTCTGGTGGTTTTAATTGTTGACTCTTCACATGGCTATGACTGCGTCATATTTATATTTGAACTGCTGTACTTGTGTGAAAAGTGGCTATGTAAAAATAGTACTGCCTAACTCAGCTCTGCTCCCTCCATGTATTTGGAGCTGCTGACCAACATAAAGGTATTTTTAGTTTCACTCCTTTTAGCCCTGCAGAATCAACACAGGTATGAGAGAATGTATCTGTTCCATAGACCCACTGAAAAAGTTTCAGATTTTTTTCACCTAAGGCATTTCTTTCACAACTGAAAACAAATCAAGTCATTCTTCTTTGATCAAGAATGTAGTATGTAACTATTCTGAACAAGCGTACATTAGTATACTGTACCAATGCTAAAATTGCACTTAGCTACTCCCTGCTCCTTACTGTGTGATTGCTTACAGCTCAGATAACTTTTTGTTATAGAATCATAGAATGGTTATGGTTGGAAAAGACCTTCAAGATCATTGAGTCCAACCATCTATCCAGCCCCACCAGTTTCAACACTAGACCATGTCACCATGGGTATATTGCTCTTTGGGGTTAGATCCTTGTTTTTGCTTTCTGCAAACCAAAAGACCCACCAAAAAAAAAAAAGTGTTTTCTAAATCTGCCAGTTAATTCTGTCTGAATTGCAAATTAGTGCCATTGTCAATCATTTGGTTTGGAAAGTGTTCCCCTTGACCAACTGAACACTCTGTTTTGCTATGTGATTTGTACTTTAGTCAAGGTACCAATATACCTCAGTCATGTCATCAATTATGGTAATTTGAGAATGTAGTCTTGATTTCAGAGAAGAATCTGACCCAGAAACACCTCACTTTTATACAATTGTCATCATGTAACTCAGGTAATAATAAATAATGTCTGGATGTCATTGGAGAGAAGCAACCTGCTCAGAGAATAAAGTTGCAACTATTTAACCTGGTCAAATTCAAGGGAAACTTCAGAAGTACTTGGTATTTAATATTAAGCTTCCAGTGCCAGAATCCACATTTCTTCAGTTCATTTTAACTCTCACTGACCTTGGCAGTGCTACAGGGGCTATATTTTTCTGTGTATGAGCTATTTTTGAATAAGCATTCTAGTGCATTGAGCACATGATTTTTAATAGCAGACTTACTGCTATACCTGCCATTTCTTTTTCTGCAAAGTAGTCTTTAAACAAACAACCACAGTTATTGTGGAAAATAGTATATGTAGCAGCCAGCACACTCTTTTTTCCTGCCCTTACTTTGTGAGTAAATAAAATACATTTCAATATTTCCTAATCTGTTGGAGCTCTGTGGGGTCATAGGTCATGGAATCTGCAGCCATGGCCAGGCATCAAATACCATGAGCAAGCTCAGCTAATGATTTCCTGTGCATGTGAGTAAGACTCTTTTTGCTCTGCCATAATTAAGACAAAGACACTTGTTTGGGAAAGTAATGAAAAAATAATTCCATCCCCACAGACCTGAATGAGGATCTTTTTCCTCTGTACTGCTGTGGGTAGATGATTCACAGAACTACCTTTTAAGAGATACATTGAAAATCTTGCTGCACTGAAAGCCTTAAAAGTGTCAATGTGTTTCTAAGCAAGTGCAGAATGTATGCCAAGAAAATCCACTGCAAATGCAGTGATTAGAAATATATTTACAGATTGGGATGAATTTTTAATGAATATTTTAGCACTTCCGTCAGATGCCTTATAGGATCCTCTCTGGAAATTCTTACTATTCAAGAAGACTGAGTACCTTGAGTTTTGAAGAGGAAGTGCACACAAAATCATATGTCTGACATCTCCTTGCACCCTAACGTTACAGAAAATAACTCAAGTTTTGGCAATCACAGCTGAAGATACAGTAGAGCAGAAAAAAAAAAGAAGATACACAGTATGGAAAAAGAGAGAATTCGAGGAGCTAGAACAACCAGACTCAAGCTTTGAGGAAAGCCGAAGAGTGGAAAAAAAGTGAAAGAGATAAATTTAGAAACCTGACAGGCCATCAACACAACAGTATGGAAAAGAAGAGTGAAAAATGACACTTTGAAGATATGACCGCAACAGCCATAATAAAATGCACAAATGGGCATTCTTCCCGTACAGTCTTTCTCCCTCCTACACTCTAGCTCTATATGTCAAGGCCATGTAATTATGGTAGTTTAAAAAAAAACAAAGAAGAAAGCCTAGTTAAACTAAAGCCTACTCAAGTATATGATATATCTCTCTCAAACGGAGAATTGCACTGTGTAGCAATTTCATCTGAGTGAGTGAGAGTCAAAAGGGAAAAAATGAAACAAGAAGGAAATGAAGCTAAGTAATTGGAGGAAAAAGAGATGTCATGAATTGGAAATGAGTTTTGCTTTGAGGTGCTGACTCAGATGCATAGCTTTCCATAAAAGCTACAGTAAGAATAAAAATAGACCAGAATTTTAGTTATGAATAATAATAAAAAGGACTTTTATTTGCTTCATGTGCTTCAGAAATACTCAATTTTTCTGCTTATGAATAGGAAAATAGAAAAATCTGTGCTATCCTTCTTTCAGACTTTGAGCCTTAGTCTCAAATCTGAAATCTGTAAAGAGAAAATGAAACATACAATATCAAGCTTGTTTTATTTCCTTTTTATTTACAATCATTTAGATGGGTAGGAAAAGAAATGAAATTTAGATGGAAAAAGGCACATCACCTATAGGCATTTTTATACAGATGATCAAATAGATAAGCTCTAGATCCCTTTCTTCAGGCTTCATTTAATAAATTTGTCAAAAAAGACAAGTGCACATGGATAGTAAAAAAATAATCAAATACATTTTTAAGGGAATGTGTTGGGCATTAGTACTTGATACTTTTTGGTGTTGCAATCACAATACCAAGATTTGTACTACTGCCTTTACCTCTGGAATATGTTTTCAGACTTTAGTTTCTTTGTTTCTGGTTTCTGAATCTTCATTATTATTCTTCTATTGTCTGATATTCTGTCTCCAGCTTTTACTACATTACTCTTCAAAATTCTCTGTAGTATTGTTCACCTACCAAATTATACCTCTTTGCCACTTTTACTATCCTAGCCTTAGGTCCTATTGCACAAAGGATGTTGGCATAGATTCACCTGCACAGAGATGCATTAGCAGGGCTCTTAGCTGATGGCACACATGCCTTGTTAATGGTGAAAGTTACAAAGATGAGAGAGATAGAGGGGAAAATAAAAGAGTTACAGATGGAGGGGATGAGGAAGGAATAGAGGAAAAGTACTCAAAAGGGAGAAAAAGAAAAGTGATGATGGCTAAGGAAGTAGGTTACCTATGGATCTGTGTAACAGTCATTTGTCATTCTTAACAAAATATTTAAACCATTTCTTCTCAGAGGCTTTGGTGTTCCTCACAACTGCTCAGCCAAAGACGTAATTGCTTCTAAGGAGATACTCATTCTTCCTTGTGGTTATCAGGCAGGCTTCGCTTCAGAAGGCTCCAAGGTTCTATAACAGTCATAGCATACACTGAGCTGGAAGGGACCCATAAGGATCATTGAGTCCAATTCCTGGCTCCACACAGGGCCAGACAAGTCAGAGCATGTGGCTGAGTGCATTGTCCAGACGCTTCTTGAACTCAGTCAAGCTTGGTGCTGTGACCACTTCCCTGGGGAGCCTGTTCCAGTACCCAACCACCCTCTCACTAAATAATACTATCCAGCCTAAACATCCCCTGTCTCAGTTTCATGCCGTTCCCTTGAGTTATATCACTGGTCACCAAAGAGACCAAAAGTCTGACTGATGAAGACCATTAAGGTCTAGTAAAGACCTTAAGTAGTAAGGTCCTCTTCCAGATATTGTTGTCATTCCGCAATTTCTGATGTTTTTAGTCTGAATGTTTCAAAACTGCTTTTTTCTTTCAGTTCCCATAGCATGTTTTCATTGCCCCAGAGATGACAGAATGAGATCCACTGTACAAAATATCTCTGTTGTACTAGATGCACCACAAACATAAGTCCAGATAATTTCCTTGAGTAGTGTGGAAACATTAGTCAAACTGCCAAAAAAGACATGCTTTGGGAGTTTTGTTAAAGCTGTACTCTTCAAACACTATTTCAGAACTTGTCTGCAGATAGTTCTGGAATAATCTCTTACTTTGAAATGGAATCAATGTTAGATGCAATCATGAGAACTTTTCTTCCTGGTAATTCTCTAAAACATCGGGGAAAAAAAAAAGTAGAAAAAGAAAATCAGAGTACTAATTGACTAGATGAGAAATGGTTTAGTTTTCTCAAGTTCTGATGTTGTCTGGTAAGTGGAGGTAGCTTCTTCATTGTCTGATGTCCTTTTCTTTCAATATCTGGGTTTTATAATAGATATCCAGTATAGCCGGGTATTACGTTGCCAACAAATCAGTCATTCACCAGGAAACACAGCTCAGAGACAAACCTACCAAAATTTTTATTGCCCCAAATAATAGTGACAGAACATTCTGAAATGTGCAGACAGCTTATAAGCCTTTGCCATAAAACAGTTAGTCAAAGTCGCTTTTTCCCCTAAGTGAGGCTCTGGAACACTGCAAAGCTGCAGTTCTATTTTTGTCTGACTAAGAGCAGGGATTTGAATTAATGTATCTTGCCCAGAAGAACACCTGAGAAAGCAGGCCACATAGTAATTTTTATGCTTTCCTCTTGCCCAATGAATATTTAAATAGCCTGTGCAGAGTATCGTGGGTCTGACAGAAAAACTGAGGAAGAGCTACCCCTACCAAAATATTTGAGACAGCTTTAGTAACCTCTATGTGGTGTAAATGGTCACATCCCTACATCAAGAAAGGTCTTGATCCTCTGCATTTCATACCTTTACATGAATCCCCTGAGTGCTAGGTTATTGGATAAAAATGTAAAATCAGGATATATTTCGCTTATCTAAAATGTGGCTTCTCTTGCCTTTTATTTCAAGTATGCCAAAATAAAATATTCTGTTTTAGACTGAACAAAATGTTTTTCATGAACACCAAGTGACTGGGTTTTCTTTTCAATAAAAAGGAGAAAGAACTATACGTTCCAGAGTGAAAAAAAATGACCCAAAATGAAATATTTATATTTCAATCCAGCCTTCAGATAGAAGGATACATCTCTTGAACAGCTCTAATACATAGGTCTGATTTGAAGAGCTACTGAATATCTCCTCTCTAACTGACTTTAACCCAGGTGCAGTGGTAAAAGATGAGATAGATACACTGCAGATCTGAGAATCACCTCTGAAACATTAAAAAGCTGGAGGCGCAAATGTCAGCAAGTTTAAGTAAACAAAGAGAAAGTTATGCTAATTTAGACTAGATAGAGCTCAGCATAGTGTTGCCAGGCTAAGGAAGGTGTTGCAAGGTTTTGTTACCTCTTGTTTTCATTTTATTCAGTAAGGGAACAAGGTTAATAATACCCAAGTTAGCCCATGGCTGGTAATCATGTGGTAAAAGTGAATGAGAAAAAGTTACTGTGGTTTTTGCAATTCTAAAGTAATTACTCATTATTAATAATCCCAGAAGTACCTGAGACAGGTGCATCGTACAGAAAAAAAATGTGCCATAGCTATCACAGAGGAATTTGAATGTTAAAACCGATATAGTTGTGGGATAAACTCTGCCTTCAGTTATACCTAGGTCAAAGTTTGAACCTACTGCTTTGAATCTATACTTGTACAGAAATAGAAATATATTACTGTGACTGTGTCAATGCAGTTTATTGCCAATTAGTATGTCTGATTAGAGGGAGAAAAGTATCTACCCAAGCCTAATTCACCACACCTCCTAAAATCACAACAGAGGTATACATGGCAGTGAAGAGTATGACACAAATTAGAAAAATGTGAAAAAATTAATCTAATGTGAAAATTACTGACACAAGAGCTGTTGCAATAGGATGAGGGAGTCATCATAAGTGCTAGGCATGATTTTAATGTTTAGGCTATAAAAGTGGATATTTAACCTTATATACAGGCTTATATACTTTACTGATAGGATGTGTGTCTCTCTTAAGGAAATTTTACTTGTCCATGCTATACAGAGGTAGTTACTTTCTTACATTTTAATGTGAAGAAGGAACTGAAGGGAACAGAGGATATTGGCTAGAATTTAGTCCTGAAAGCACTAATCTACCTGTTCATCTAATGAAAAGTTGCTCATCTGTGGAGAACACTAGGAGGTACAGGTGCTGCTCAAAAAAATGTTGGGATTCAGTAACACAAGAGAATTGATGTTAATGAAGATGACAGCTTGAGTGTCTGGCTGTTGCATAAAGCAGAGAACAACTGCCTAAATGTCCCAGGTTAAAGCCTTCTCTTATAAACTGCTTTGGACAAATATGAGACAGACTCTGCATGTGATGTGATGTTAGCATCTCCAGAAAAAAAGTTTGAATAATTGAATCTAAAAGATCAGAAGAGAGCTACTTTAAAGCACTCACGGCTTTGTGGATGACTTTGAAATGCAATCTGTTAGGACACAAAGTTGCATAAATACTTCTAATCAAATAGAGTCTGTGTATCTCTTCCTTGATTTTTCTTAATTAACAAAGGAAAATTGAATGAGGACTTTAATAAACCCCAGACTGTCTCAGCTCTTTCCTTTGTCCTAAAAAGGCAATCAAGGGTAGACGGAGAAAGTCAAGACCTTCTCAGTTCCTTTGCTTTCCAACATTATTCTCTTCATCAGATCTTACTTCATACCAAATGTTTGAGTATGGATATTTTTCTGGTTCTCCATGTTATAGTTTTCATTCTTTCCATCCTGCCACTTATCTTCTTATTATGATTTTTCCTTTTTAAAAATTTCTCTTACCTTTTCCACTACAGAGATGCTTGTAGGCATTCCTGAACACAGAAGCTACTTATTTGCTAGCTGCAGTTTAAGGTAGAGGTACCAGTTAAGTTTGTCAGAAGAATTTCACTTTAGCAGACTAGCAGCAGAGGTACTAGGCACTACTTTAGGCATTACTGGTCCTCAGACTGTGAAACATGCTAAGAAAACATGGCCTGAATTCTGAGACTATCAAATGACTTTTTGAATGGAGGGGCCACTGGGAAGACTGTGACTGAGCATGGTTTTATGTATTTGCCTCTCTGTTAGGAACAAAATTCTAGTTCCTGTCAGATCCCCCTTGAAGTACTCATTACCAGGCAAAGATAATGATGAAAATTATGTAGTTATTCTAGAAAAATAAAAGATGATGCTCTTGATTCCAAAATGGTCAACTTGGTTTGAAAAAAACCCTGTATCTAATCTTAAACACCCCCACACACACAATCTTGGATAATGCTTCCGGGGAGATAGTATCTTCTGTAAGGTCTGTCTTCTCCTCTTTTTCAAGGGTAGGTTGGCATTAGTTAATTGAAATTTTGTTTCACAGAATTGTAGAGGTTGGAAGGGACCTCCAGAGATCACCAAGTTCAACACCCCAGCCAAAGAAAGTTCCCCAGGACAGGTCGCACAGGTAGGACTAATTAATTTTTACTTTCTTCTCTCTTCTCTTGTCCACATATGTACAATTGAAACTGGAGAGTCTTCTAACTCCATCTGTTTTTATTAAAGCTGCACCCCCTTGGGGTCCTCTCCTTCTGGATTGAGGTGCAATTGGAGTACCTTCTAGTTTCTCTCATGTTTTTTCATCAGACCTCCTATTCCCATCTCTCTCTCCCTCTCCCCCGCTCCCCCTTTCTTATGCTAGAAATTTCATTTTAGATTTTAGACTAAGCATAGCTATCATAATTCTTCTTTTCTCCCTTTATTTGGAGTAGCTGGATTACCAATTCCAATTCCTGAGGGGTTTATTTGGTTTTTTTTCTCTTTTCTTCCATAAAGGAAATGAAGGAAGAAAAGAAATCTCTGGACCACAAATTACTGCAACTGTTTTTAATTATCACCTTTTTTGTAGTTCCATATATGATTGCTATCTAAATATTTTCAAGACACCAGAAAAATTAATGAATCCCCTATTCTTTGGGAGTATTCGTTTTAAAGATATGTTCGTGTCTCCTGGAAATTCTGCATTTCTATATACTTCTGAAGACTAACTAAGCTCTGGAACTTGGAAATTTTTTTCAAAGATTAGACAAGTCTTGGAAATCTCTTTCTGATCCTAGTTCACATCTCACATACCTGTTGATTACATTTAAGAATGATATGCCTAGTTATACCAGCCCAATCTTTTTTCCTTTTCCTGTCCTAGTGTAGTTTCCTCTGCAACCCAGGTTATCTCTGTATGGATCCTTTGCTTGATGTCCTGGCTGGAAGACTGGGACACTGAGAACATTTAGGCACAAACAGAGAAACCACATTTGATTTATTTATAACAAAGATAACAATGTTACTGCTTTCTGTGCTTTTCCTAGAATTCCTGGCCTTATTGCACCTTTGGAGGTCTATACAAAATGGTCACTCTAGTTCAGTTATTCTCGCCCATTGCCACTATCCTTTCTCGTCTAAGCTCTCTGAAACAAACTGATTTTTGACATTAAAATCATTACACTGGTTTGTAAGAAACAAGTTTTCAGTTTCATCTGCCAAACAGGCATAACACTACTGTTGAGTACGTTGCTATTGCAGCACTGTTTATTTTGGATTTGTGGTTGTTTCGTCACTGAAAACTTCGAAAGGTCAGCTTTGTCCCAGTGAAAAATAGTGAAACTTTTGAAATCGCAGTCTGGAAAAACTTTTTCTTGCCTATTTCTATTTTTATATAAAATTTCTTCCTCTCTTAAGGTTTTGGGGGCAACTAGTCTGAGGTCAAGGGCTCAAATAACCCACTGACAGAACTCTTGCCAGCTGCCTCTTCTGCTAAGCCTACCAGATGTGAAGCTGAAACCACATGACTCAATTTCCAAATGAATCTTTAGACCCTCAGTAAATATTAGAAAACAAAAAGTCCCCTTGACAATCCTGGGTTATGCACTGTTCACCTTGGCTTCTTCTTCCTCAGAGGTGATGTGATTAGTCACAATAATTCAAGGAGACCACCACAATGAGTGGAAATGCCCACAGTCTTTTATGATCTCAGAAGACAAAAGTTGTACTTGAACAGCTATAAGAAGTCAATGACAAAGTGCATTAGAGATACACATGGCAAATATTTTGCTATGTCAATTTATGTAAAACAAAACCAGTATGATTTTATGTAGATACAGGTTTAAATAACTTACATTGCATGTGAAATGTTTCTATGTAATACCAAAAGTGAAATTCAAAAGAGCACTAACAAGGACATTTCTGTTAGGGTGGGTACTTGACCTATTTTACACAAGTTCAGCAATGAAACTTTAAGAAAAATTCCGACATCTTTAGGTGGGAAGCCGTGTCTCATCTTAATCCAGGTATGACTATGATTTTTATGATTTTTTTTCAGAATCTGAAAAAGAGAAAAAATATATTGGCTACTTGGACAAATCATTCTAAATTTTTGCCCTTAGAAGACCCTGACTCATGATTTTTGCATTACCTAATTAAAGCTAATATATCAAAGAGGCTTTATAATAGTGACTCATACAATAAGCTGTTCCTTATATTAATTATGTATTCTATTTTAATTCCTAACCTTTATTAGCTTATAGTAAGTACAATACCTAGGCATACTTAAAGAGTATTACCACTGACCAAGAAAAGCAAAGATAGTCAGTCATAAAAAATGTGTATCTGGACAGCTGAGATATTAATTCACTGGAGAATTAACTTTGCCATAATTTCAGAGAAGAACACCAGCCATTTCACTTAGGGTGAAGAAAAGATGGTCAGATGCAAATTAATAGTAGAAATCTGTAACCTATCTAGGTTCCATGGAAGTATTTCATATTCATACTAAAAGAACATGAAAAAGAGTGAATACCGTCACTCACCTCAGTCTTTACTGGTAAAACTTGCCTTCAGCAGTTCCAGGCTCCTGAGACCACTGAGGAAGCCTGTTGCAAGGAAGACAGCCTCAGTGAAGGAGTATCTCATCAGGGAGCACAAACTGGGCACACATGAGCCTATGGGACCTAGTGGGATGCACCCATGAAAACTAAGGATGCTGGCCATGGCCATACACTTTCATCTTTGAAAGGTCTGAAGAACTAAAGGCTGGTCAGCATTATCTCAGTCCCTGGGAAGGTGGTAGAGAAAATCTTTCTTGAAGCCATTTACAAACATATGAAGGAAAAAAAGGAAACTGGAATTAGTCATCATGGATGTATGAATTTATATGCTTTGCCAACACAATAGCCTTCTATGAAGAAGTGACTAGCTCTGTGGACAATGGGAAAGTAGTTGATGTTGTTTATCTTTTATCTTAATTTCAGCAATGCTTTCAACATTGTTTCCCATAACTTTCTCACAAACTGATGAAGTACAGACTAGATAAGTGGACAGAGATGAACTGAAAGTTGCCTGAATCAGACAAGAAAAATAAACCCAGTAATCAGAGTATATATAAGACAATAAGGTAGTTAGATGAGATAAACCAGGCCTTTAAACAAAGAAGCTATCACTAAACTGTCAGGCTTTCAATCAGGGTCACAAAGTCCAGTTGGAGGGCGGTCACAAGAGGTGTACCCCAGTGGCCCATAATGGTGAAATGCTCTTTGCCCAAATTGTCTGGAAGAAACAGACAGAAAGAAACTTCATGAAGTCTGCAAAGGGAAGTGCAAAGTCCTGCACCTGAAGAATAATGCCGTGCAACACTACTAGTTTGATGCCATCTGACTGGAAATCATCTTTGCAGAAGAAGACCAGGGGTCTAAATGGACTCTAAGTTGACCAAGACCCAGCAGTGTGCCCTTGCAGCAAAGAAGGTCAGTAGCTTCCTGGGCTTCCTTAAGAGGAGTCTTGCCAACAAGTTGAGGAAAACTATCATTCTCCTCTGTTAGCCCTGGTGAGACATATCTGGAGCCCTGGGTCAAGTTCTGAGCTCTGCAGTTCAAGACAGACATGAATAAACTGGAGTGAGTCCAGCAAAGGGCCGCAGAAATTTAAGGTATTGGAGCATTTGTCACATAAAGGAAAAGTGAGCTGGCAGTGTTCAGCCTGAATAAAAGGCTCAGGGGGATCATGTCAATGTGTATAAATACCTGACTGGAGGAAGTAAATGAGACAGAGCCAGACTCTTCTCAGTGGTGCCCAGTGACAAGATGAGAGGCAATTTTCCATTAAACATTAGAAAAAATGTTTACTGAGATTCAAATTAGGAAATGCTTACTGAGTAAAATGCAGGTTTCCCATAGAGGTTTTAGAATCTCCATCCTTAGACATAGTAAAAACACAATTAGACATGGCCCTGAGGAAGCTTTGAGAAGGGGACTGGACTAGATGGTGTCCAAAGGTTTCTTCCTGTCTCAACTATTCTGTGATTTTGTGATACAACAAAGATGTCAGTTTTAAACAGGACCCTGACTCTCAATAGGACTTGTACAGACACATGTATGAGGCTTTGATTCTAGCTATAAAAACAGTCACAATCTAAACCTTATTCAGTCTGAATTTGAAAACCAAGCTTTTCTCAGGAGGCTTTTAGAATGCATTACAAGTAGTTTGTACATTCCAGGAATGGATTAGCAAAATTATGCAGGAATTTCAGTGAAACAATGGAACAGATAGTGTTCTATGATATTTCTATTTCCTAATTTGGTGTTAGACACTGCCTAAGGACTGTTAGATATATGTTAGGAGACCTTCATCATCTTCTGTCTTCTTTTAGCCAACAATATTAATTTTCAAAACTGCTAAAGCTGTCTTGAAACTGTTAAAGTCTGTCTTGATTTCCTAGAGCGTCCTGCATTTCCCAGGACTTAGGAAACTTTACCTAAGTTCCACTTAATAGAAAGGTTTTACTGCTCATGTATATGCCATATACACCCCCTCCCCCTCCCCCATTTTCTCTTTTTACCTTTGCTGTATGAATATATTTCCTTTGTATATAAAGCACAATATATAATCTAGTCTATTCCCCCTTTCCTCCCCTCCACACACAAAACATAGCTTTGCTTCCTTTTTTGTGTTTGAAAGCCAAAAAGTAATGTATTCATCTGAACAGCTGGGTAACTTTCATGCTACAAGCAAATCAGTTTAAAAAGTAACAAACCTCAGGAAAGTGTGACAAAAACCTGAAACAGCTCAAATTGTAGATCTGATACAAATCTCTCACTGTTTAGAAAATTATGTTCATTGTCTTTTATTTTTAGAAATTAATTACAAGAACTTAAAAAGGAGATGTATTCTTTTGCATTGTGGCATATTCAGGAATTCCATTTTTATCCTGTAACACTATTCATTTGGGAACATGCAGTGAACCAGCAGGACAAGGTTCATTTCGGAAACTTGGCAAAGTAGGACAGTGTCCTACCAATGACAAAGAGGAAAATAAAAATAAAGAATGTTAAAAAGGCATGATTCCAGTTTGCTATTTACTTCTGTTCTTGTTTTTATAATACTTGTAAAAAGATGTAAATTTGATACAAATGCTGGCATACAAATACTGCATTTTAATGCACAAAGCTTATTTTGCATGTGGAAATATACATGAAGTATAGACTTTCTCCTTGTGGGAAAACAAATGATAGGACATGAAAAGTTTGGAATGGTGGATTTGAATTTGTTGTCATTATCACATTGAAAAGGATGCAATTTCCCTGAGTTAATTCCAGGGAATTAACGTGTAATTTGAATACGGCTTAAAATCCTGACAGGTCAAAGAACTGAAGCTGATCTGCCAGATTGTCATTTCTACTAAGTAAAGACTTTATTGGACACATAAAACAATTGGTTACTCTTGAAAATCTTTGTATTCCTTTCTAAAAAAAAAAATCCAGACACTATAAAAATGCTAACCTTTCTGTTTATGTTTCAAGAGAGTTTAATTAGTTAGTTTGCCTCCTCCTCTTCTCTCAGATGGTAGCATGAAGAATTCTGAGTGAGAAATCAAGATAATCCAGTCTAAGAGTTCAGTGTCCAAACATATACCCTGGAGTGTAAATTACATGGTAAGCTTCTTTTGTCATGTCTAATCATCCAAAGGACTAACCCTGGTAAATGTGACACTGCTCATAAATATAGCTCTGTTTTCTATCTAGCCTTTAAAAACATGTATTTCTGTTGCTTTTATTGTGACTAGTAAATAGCGGTGGTAGGAATGAGGAATTGAACGTCTTCAGTTCTTTTGAAAGATGATTAGTGCTATTTTAAAGAGATGTGTAGGTTTCAGATAAGAAATAACTTTATCAATATCATTACATTTCTGCAGGGAGTAATTCTGTAGGAGTATAGGAATGAAACAAGAAGTTTCCATTTAATTTAGCTTGTTAAAATGATCAGCTATAACTTTTTCAGGACTACAATCTTACAAAATTCTCAAACATTACCTGGTGATCCAGCCAAAATAAAGGGGCAGAGTAGAACCGGGGCATTGATACGAACTTGCTTATTAAAACCAAAATAATTATTTTAAAAGTAACTTAAACATTATCATTTTTACTGAGTGCTGTGTTTCATCCAATAAAAATAGATGAAGAAAAATGCACTGTGCAGGCTATGTCTCAGAGCTTTATATGAGAATAATGCACCCTCTAGGTTGCAAAATTGCAGAACCATGTGGGGGTTTTTCTATCAGAAGTCACAGGGACTTCTGAGTTATGTTACGCTTCTGCAAAATGTTTTTACTCAAATTTAGTTTTATTAATAGGCTGAATTAAATGGAAAACATGTTATTTAGTTTTAATAGATGGGTTAGAAGTATTTTCAAGATTTATACTGGCGGTTGATTGCTCTTTTCATTGCTTTACGGTTTTACAATCACATTTCCTGTAACCTCAGTGTGTCTGAAATGCTTTTGATTACATACTACCTCTCTGTGAGACTGTCAATCTGACTTTCACAGCTGCCAAATACAGGTACAGGTTCTAACTCCATCAGCCTTATTCTCAAGCAGATAGGCTTACCATTGACCTCATCAGCACTGATATCAACACATCACATGTGCAGGGTCACAGCTCCCATGCATTTAGGAAGTTACCCTGACTTAACATTGCTGATGACAGTTAAGAGTTTTTGTTAGAGGTCAGGTCCCAAACTGAGAGCTGTCATACATTCACATCCTCCATGGAGCTGGCACAAGTTCCATAACATGTACACAAACTTAGCCTAGCAATGGGCTTTTAAAAAATAAAATCCAAGGAAATGTCAGAAACTAGGTTCAGTTTTAATGAGTTTCACTGTAGTTTGGTGCCAGCATCATTTTTTAAAGACTTGTTTTATGGAAGTCTTGTTTAACTACCCTACTACCTTACATACTTTGGTAGCTGGGTTTGTTTCTCTAGTCCGATTCCCGAGGTGGATGCTTAGCTTGGACCCACTCCATTAAAGTTCCAAAATTTCACTAAACCTAGTCAGGAACTGACACACCCTCCCCAGCTTTTTGCCTCTTCCACCTTCTTCAGCAGGCCATGAAAAGACATGAAATTTCTAGATAGCGATTTGAGTGTCCAGAGGCATTATTTTATTACCTTAAGTTAGGCTGGAAAAGATCAGACCTTGTTGAGTAAGCTACAGGAGAGGTTCCTCTGTAAATGGTGAGCAACTATGTACTTCTATAGCATATAATAGCAACTACATAATATTTCAGAAGCAGAAACATGATACAGTTTTATAAAAAATTTTGGGTTGGTGAGGAATAATATTTTGACAAGAATCCCCTTAAGGTCAATGTATTCCGCTCCACTGTAATTATACATTTGCAGTGATATTGCCTAAGCTCACGCCTCAGGACTTTTTAAGTAGTTGTGCATGTTCAGTGGCAGAAGAATTCATCTCACTGTTGAAAAATAAATACTCAGTGTTTTCAATATTCATTCTCCACAGACTATGGAGAGACGTTTAAAGATGACAAGGAATCTCACCCATCTTAATCATCTCTATCTTCTATGAGACTGACTGCCATTTGGAAATACAAGTTTCTCTGCAAGAAAGGAAGAATTTGCTGAAGACAACTGGCTTAGATGCAGACTAACAACTCTTAGATGTCTATAGGAAGTGAGATGCATCCAACAATAGCTTTTTGTACCCTAAGAGCTCATAACCTCAGGGAGATTTAAAAGCATTTAAAAGTAAGAATTGGGCTCCTGATATCTTATTCCCACAAGTTCATAGCTTCTATTCATCATTGTAGTTTGTGAATACCTTCTAGCAGTTGTGAAATGAATCACATCGGTCATGTGCTGACTGATCTTTTCCAAATTGTGGATTTTATTTTACAATATTATTAAACTTCCCCTGTTTGCATTTGTGTAGTGCATCTCTGGAGTTTGTCATTGAAGTTTGATACTTTAATGTTGGTGGCCCTTTTTTACAGGTGAATAAGTATCCATGATATATGCAGACATAAAATATTGGGATATAATTGATATTCTAATAAACAGTTTATGAAGATCAGTGCTGTCCTCAAAATACATGTCTTCAAATTTTTACTAAGGGGTTGGAAATGAAATTAAGATAATCCAGTCAAAAAAATACCAGAAGGGTTTTAAAAAAAAAAAGATTTTGTTTTTTTGTTGGTTGGTTCCCTCCCCACCCTAGTTTATTTTTCATTAAGATACCATGAAAAATTCAAAAGAATACTTTAGGTTTATAGTCTATGTTTCTGTACTTTCCACTTCAAAGATCTATTTAACAGAATAGAACTGTAACAAGTTTATTAAAACTAATTCTGCCACGGACCCTTCACCATGGAGCAGGTTCTAGCTAATAATTTACTGTTGATGTGGATTTTGTTTGTATGCATTTTTAAGTGTCTGTCACATTTCTGTATACCTAAATCTTTCACAGTTCGTCTTAGAGAGAAAAGAGGAGGAAAAGTGCAGTCAAATTCCCTCTGCAAGCTTCTGAGAGGGAGCTGCTAAGAGAATGAACCTGTTGCTGTGGAGCAGAAACAGCAGCCTGTGGCTGAGATGAAGTTTAAAGGTCTATATGATGGGGAGCGTTTGGATGCCATGATAACAGAGTGAAATCCTCATTCTGATGAAAAAAACCCAACAACACAAATGCAATTTATTTGGGGTTAAATTACTCCTTGGGAATGTGTGTTCATAAGCAGAAAAGTCTTCTCGCTCAATTAATGTTTTTTTGACTGCATTTGTTTACCAAAGGAATTTGTTGACTCAGATTCACTGTGTCTTGAGACCTTTCAGACCAATACTTATTTTGTTTCACATTTTGAACATAAAATAGACCAGGTGCATGCAACAATCTGCTTCATAACAGCAGAAACTAAAGCCCTCCTGGGTTTTCTGATTCCAAACTAATGTGGGAAATTGGAAACAAATAAAAGGAAAAAAATGTGGTGGGTTTGATTTTTTTTTTCCCAAGAAACAGAACCAATACTCTCAAAAATAGGAAAAAATGAAACCACCCTTAAACAATGGAACATTGTCCATACATCAGAAGCTTCATTATGAATGAAAAATGAAGTGGCTTGTCAATAAATATTAGCAACATACTGATGGGAGTGATAATGAATTAATGTAGTATTTAATTAATATGGAATTTGAATTAGCAGCTACAGATGAGTGCTGAAGATCAGTAAACCCATTAATTGATTTTAATAAATGTCCAGGAGTCTCATAAAAGTTCAGGAAGCTGGTAGAGACTTTGACTATCTGCTTGGCTATGGCATAATAATAAACAAACATAGGATCTTTCTGTTTCAAATCTGAAAAGAAGAAATTCACATAATGCTGGCAGTGGCTCCTGCTGATTCTTTTGACACTACAGCATTTAGAGTTAAGCCAACCTCCCTGCTGCTTTGCAATGCAAACTGAATGGGAAAATTAAGGGTAAATTACCACCAGCACGCATGATATTGTAGGCAGTCTCAAAATCTGCTCCTGGATGCAAGATCAAAGCATTTTACTTTCAGCAGATGTAACAGGAGGCCATTATGAACACTTGTCTAATGAACCATGTCCAGCTCCATGAACCATATCCAATTGTGCAGGTTTTGAAAACACTGTGCAGAAGAGTCTGCTGCAAAGATACATTCAAGATGGGATTTTTCTCCCACTAATATTCCTTTTTATTTCTGGAATCCTCACCAGCCTAAACCATGCTGAATTACCCCAACAAACCATGCAAAGTGCCAGATCTGAGTGTGGGAATACACTGTGACACATGCACAGCTACTCTTGTGGATGTCTTTATCTGAAACCCTGTACTTTTGCTTCCCACTACTCCCCAGGGAACAGCACCTCCAACTTATCAAAACCACGGTGGGAAAGTTGGAGCCACTGGCTCATCCCTAGATTGTCTTTTGCTGAACACTTTTAGTGTAATAATATGAAACTACCTCCTTGCAGTGATCTGTTTCTACAGCAGGCACTTGTTAAAACTTCCCTTCTCTACAAAGCAGATGAAGTACTTTTTGAGAGGCACAGCTGTGCTTTCTCAGGAAGCCTTTCCACAGAGAACACATGCACAACTGTACAGTGTGGACTGTGCTGCTCTCTGAGGCTGTATCAGGCATTTTTTGGTTTTTTACCCCAGCAGGTGGGGACTGTTAATCAGTTTTTCTTCCCTAAGAAATATGATCAAAGTTCAGAGTTAATTTCTCCAAACAGTTGAATGGGTGAGGCTTGTTGTTCTGAAAGAGGCCCACATTTGCTCTCCTTGTACCAATTTCAGGTTCACTGCACACTGACAGGCCCAAATCTGCATGAGAATGTGGCCTTGGCAGCTTGCCCCAGCCCATCAGGGCTGTGCCGCCACGGCATCCTCTCTGCTCTGCAACTGGGGCATTGTTCTGGGCTGGAAAATCCCTCCCTCCCACTGAGGAGCGGCTCCACGACAGCCCATGAATATTGTTCCACCAGCCAAGTTCCCTCTGCAAATGACATCCTGCACCACTTCACTCACGAAAGGGCTGCCATCCCTGGGATGTGCATTTGCCTACCCGTGGCAACTGCTTCAGGCTAAGGGTTGCTCTTGGCAAGGCATCCAAGTGTCCCTGTATCCAAATTGCCTGCTGTCAAATGCTGGTTCCACTACAGGTGAAACTGTTACCAAAATTTCCCATTTCTCCACTGTAATGCCACAGTCAAGAGAGGCTTTCAGAAAGCAGAGGCTGGTGAGCGGAGCTGTGCAATTCATCATCTTCTCCTCTACAAAAATAAAACTTAGTTTTCAGTCAAGTAAGTGTTCACTTCTTGCAGGGAAATCTGAGGACCCATAACTGCAGCCTGCGGAACTCTTGGCAGATTTGAGTGTAGGAAGAAAGAAGAACAATTTAATCACACAGACTGATTTCGAGATAACACTACCATTTTTTATACGTTTGTCATGTGACAGAAGTGAATGAATAAAATGGAGAGGATTATTTCACTATTCTATTACAGTTCCTATGTTAGCTTCACTCTAAGCCTCTGATCTGTAGTTCAGATATAGACTTTCATTAGGTCCTGCAAAGAGAACAGTGTTTCTGCAAAGGGAGCCTGTTTCTTGAGTAGGAAAATGTAAGAGCCCTATGCACCCTACAAGAAATGCAGAAAAAGGCCTTTATGAATTCTGAAGTCAAACAAAGTTTCTGGTGGGGTGTTTTGGGTTTGTTTGTTTGTTTGTTTGTTTGCTTGGGTTTTTTTAAGTGTTACCTAAGATTTGGGAAATTCTGATAAATATAGATGCATTACGTGAATGTACAGTACATTCTGTTATGGTCCTTGTTCCCATGATACAAGTGTAGTTTTTTGCTTGGTGATTTTTCTGATGAATTAAACTATTTATAAACAACCACAAAAACAAACAAACAAACAAAAAACCTGGAAGGGGATGTTTAATTTTATTTTAACTTTCATTTATTTCAATGTTAAAAGGAAGACAAATGCCCAGATATCGAATGTCCTTGAATAAAACTATGTGGGGAATTTGCTATTGATCAAGGATCACTTGCAGAAATAACAGGCTTTCATTTTGAAAAGTAATAAAATGCATTTCTTTCTTACAAGGTGAAGATTGAGCAGGACATATTGTTCACTCCAAACTTTCTCTAAAAAGAAAAAGAGACATGACCCCTTAGTAATAGGTATTTTCTTTTCCATATTTCCATTTAGAGTTTGCAACAGAGAACTGACTTTTTACTAATTCCCAAGACACAGTTTTTTAAAAAATGAAATTCCTAATCATTTGCATGGGAGAGATGGTTTTAGAGAATGTATGAAGAGTTGAATATTTTAGAAAATCATAGCTTTATAATGTCTTAGGTGCCATCCAGATTTTTTTTACTGTTAGCATTTTAAATTAAACAGCACTCTATTAAACTTAAGATAAGCTTGTGCCAGAAATTTTAGCTTGAATGTCCTTCACATTTGTAGCTTCAGGAGGATGAATTTTAATTTCCATATCCAAACGTGCTATGACACAATGAATCTGTCTGTGCAGAACTTTTGATTTCTGCTTGATATTGAGATGCTCCATAAGGCTGTTTGTTAGGACTGTAAAATAATTTTTGTATGTGGGATTAGTGTCTTTATCATATTTTCACTTCCTTTTTAGGAGTGTTCTCCATGCTGCAATTTCAGAAGAGGGTGATCCAAGGTGACATCAGAGGGTTGTTAAATCTTGATGATCCTCTTTTCAGGTGGAAGCCCCTTTGGACAAAATGTAGACTTCTGTTCAGGACAAAGCAGTTTGTCAAGTAATAACTCCAGGGAGTTGGTAACTAAGCAACAGATCAACTGTTGCAAAACTTTGATCTCTTAATGATGCTCATTTGAGAGCCTTCTGACAAGGAATTCTCTGCGGGTTGGTGAATCTAAATGGAAGAATCTAGCATCAGAATTTTTAAAATAAAGTCTGCAGGAGATACAAGGAGAGAGGAGGGTTTCTGAAGGTGTTTTGTTTTGTGGGTTGTTTTATTTTTATTTGGGGGTATTTTTTGTTTGTTTGAATTTTTTGTTTGTTTGGTTTTGGTTTTATTTTATATAAAGGCAACCTTTTCAATTGTATGAACAGTTACAGAACACATAACACTTTGGAGACATTGTAGATAGCCCCCCTCACCTTTCAAAGAAGCCCATTTGTAAGGTTCATGTATCTCTGGAGAAGTTTGGCCTATGTGTTATAGTTAAAATTCTTGAAGATTTGGAAGAAACAGAGATATTGAGTGCATTTCTTGTTTGTCTTTCCTCCCGATCAGCTCAAATTCATCTGCCTCAATACAGACAGTGCCATATGGTGGTTTATGAGAGACATCTACATGGGACTGACATGTATGACACAGGATCTAAAGGGCACCATCGTGCTTCTCATTTTCTGGAACAACTGTACGTCTCACAGGCTGTGCAAGGATGTTTCAAATGGTACCAAACACTTAGTTAGACAATTGAATCTTGCCCTAAATTTCACGGTCTTGTTCAGATGAGGTAAGTTTTAGCTGCATAAAACTTGTGAATCTATCTGCTTCTACTACTGTACAAAGTATTCTATCTCCTTGAGGAAATCACCTGTGTAACAGTGTTCCTCAAAGGGATGGATATCAGTGGAAGTTCATGTTTACATTTTTTATTCTGACTGAGGACAGCAGGGTACCAGGGACTCGGGTCCCACTTCCACAAAAAGAGAAAAGAACCCCAGCAGTGTACCAAATAATCCATTAATGAAACTTAGAGCTATGAAGTACAGCTATGACACACAGGTCTAACTCAGTCTCACTACAATGTCTTTTTAAACCCTGTTCAAGAATATATGTATCAGTTTATTGAGTTATTAAGCCTATTTTTCTTTTGTGTTGAATTATATGTTAAATACATAAATATTCTACAGTTTGGGGGATCAAGGTAAATCTTTACATATATATTTTTTATTTACAATAATGATTGTCCAAACTACATTTTCAGTCTTTATTTATTTTATATGTATAAAATAAATATATTTATATTTATTATTTATTAGATTTATTTTTATATATATAACTCACTCTATTGCTTGACTGTAAGCAGTGAACAAATTAATCACAAGATTTTAGCTATGCCATTGAAAATTATTTCAGACTTTTACATACCTCTTTACTAGGGATGAGGTATACCTCAAGAATGGAATGAAAAATTTTACAAAGTTTGAAAGAGGACAATATGGGAGATGGGAATGGATCCACCTAAACAAAAATGTATTCCCAAAAACCATCTTTCAAAGAATATTAATTAATACAAGTTTCCATATAGAACAGAAATATGTAAAATATGAGTGTTAAAAATTCAGAGTAATAATGTTTGTCCCCAGATTTTACCTCTTTTTTTCCCCAGAAAAGTCAGTCAACTAATGGACATACTGATTCCCTGGACATAGTAAATCTCTGGACAAACTTCTTCTTGCTTGTATCCTTAAACTGTCACATCTGTAACAGCTGTACTATATTAATCTTTTAAATTGATGTTATAGTAATAATTTCAGTATATTATGAAGAGCTATGAAATCTAGAAAGAGAAATTGTGGTAATGCAGGACTAAAGGATGCTTTATGACTGCAAGAAAAATGAATTTCTAAGACCTAAATAGTGTTGAAAGATCAGGAGAGTTCTCATTCACTGAATATTTAGGAAACCATGCTTTAAAATACATGTGGCATACACTTTAAGGAACACTATATACACATATGTGTGTAAGGTAATTCAAATCAGCTTTTTGGTATCATTTGGTATAGGATGAAATGAAGAATTATTTATACTTACATGTATAGATAAGAAGGCCTGAAAAGTCTATTAGGGAAATGAACCTCATTTTTAGTACAATACCAGCTGGAGAACTTTACTGAATAAATTTTGAGCTATGTCTGTAACTTGAAAATAGAATATTTATATCAAGTTATGAAGTCCTGATTTAAAATGATAGGGACTCCATCACATCTTTTTGATAGGTTGTGCCAGAATTTTATTATCTTCCTAGTGGAAAAATACATCTCTTTCCACTCTGTCTGATTTTGTGCAGGTCTGAAAATCTGATCTCATTGTGACTTTTTATTTCACATGAGAGAACCCTCTCTTACTGTAAAACCCCTTGAGAGGCAAATCCTTTCGAGGGGCAAATAGACTGATTAGTTTTCACCCTTGAAGTCATGTTTTATTTGAGTTCTATATTTTTTGGTTTTTTTTTTCTTTTGAGATTTTTGTCATATTTATTCATAATTTCTGCTATTTTTTCTAATTTCTTTGTTTTCAAACTGATCTTCTCAGCTGTGTAAATGTTTCTAATAATAGTCTCACTATTTTCATTTACCAAAGAAAATGAAAGAAGCCCGCTGCCTAACTATGGGAGGCCACATTTGCTTTGTAGCTACAGCTTTGGTTTGAAAGTCTCTTGTCTAGAGGCAATGGATACCCTCTAAAGTAGGATTTCCTTTTCTGCTTTTAGATATATGACACTGGCTGCACAAGAGCCTATTGTTCACAAACCCAAAGGAATTCAGTTTGGTCTATCAAAATGATCCAAATTCATCGTTACTAATCACTCCTTCTCTTCTCGCACATGTTGAGCAACAATATAGCCTATTATTCGTTACGAGAGAGTAATGTGCAATTTGACAAGAGAAGGATAGCTGAAAAGTCACTTCAGGAAGCGATCTTTCCGAGACATTCCTACTGAACTCATAGAATATAAATATCTTTGGTAGATGATCAAATGATCAGAAGGTGTACCTTAAGTATGGAAAGATGGATTGTATTTTTTCTTAAATGTGTACAGTTCAAGGAGACCATATGACATTGTTCTCTTTGCTCCTGGAGGAGCAGAGACATCATGTAGGAAGTCTTGGCCCCATTGCATTATGTATTAATAAATGTCTTTGGGAGAAACAGAATAACTGGCAGTGAACAAAGGCTGCTCATCTTTGTACAACTGAGTTGCTCCAGGAAATATTTCTGTGTCTCAGCCCAGTCTCAGACAGCTCTAGCTGGTACAGTGTAATCTTCCTAATTTATTAGCTTTTCTGTTCAGAATTGACTAAAGTGTAAAATACAGTAAACCATCCAAATCTCAACTGTGGCATTCTGCTCTAATATCGATGTTTGCTTGATGAAATAATACAAGTGTAAAAAAAGGGGAGCATCCTGTTCCAGAAAATACAAGAATACAAGTCAGGAAGAAAAAAGAGAAGATGACATATTTTTCAAGAAAAGGGAATACAAAGTTTAGTCTGCAGAGATACCCAAGCTATTCTATTGCATGATCTTTGAGACCTCATCCTGGAAGTCCTGCCTGAATCTGTTGTTGTCTTGAAAGGTCTGCAAACTATATGTGAAAGAGGAGCTATCATGGAAAACAAAGGCCAGAAAGTGGTCTTCCACAAGGAAAGTAGTTTTACAAGTTTCCTTTTTCTGTGGCTTTTAAAGATAGATGGGGTCTCTTTGTGAGTATAAATTCCAAACAGACACACTAATTCTCTTTGTTGATAGTAGCACTGTGAAGTGGTTGCCCGGCAAAAGAGAGGAGGTCATGAGCAGGAGACAAATTTAGGTGACTGAACAGTAATAAAGCCATATCTGAACCCCAAAGTGCTTCAGAGTGCAGCTTTGTATCTCTGATGTACTAATATCATCAGTGTAGTCTCAATTGCTGGTCCAACACCAGTTTCCTAGTCAGAAACAGAAAAGGAAGAACACCCAGGACCAAAAGCAGTCCTGCAAATACACATTAATCCCTTCATCAAGGCAGCCTGATGCATCCTTGGATTTCCAGCTGTGACACAAGAGGAATATGACCAAATGTCTGTTGTACAGCTGTTTCACTCTTTCACCGTGAGTATCCTATCTCACATTTACTTGGATGTCTTGCAATGCTGCCCTGTAGGTTTTTTAATGGTTTGTTTCCCAGTAGTTCTCCAGCTGTGATGGAGACTACTAACTGAATATTGCACAGGTCCAGAGTATGCTTGAAATACCTTTTTTTTTCCTGCTGGTAAGAAGAAAAGAAAACAAAAAAAAAGAGAGAAAGAAAAAAGAAAGAAAACAAAATTTCTCCTTGAATATAGAGTTCCATCATATTTTCAGCTACATTTTGGTAACAGAAGATGCTTTAACTTTCTAGGCCTTGCTGAATCTGAACTAAATACTGCTTACATCTTCAGCAGCATGCTGCTTTTCCACTGTTCTCTTTGTTTACTTTACTGTTGTATTTGCTTGTTTTGTTGAAGAACTGCTCTGCAATGCTGTGGTATACTGTAACTCTTCTCTGCTTTATTGCTAACCCCAGCACTATCCATAAAGGACTACTGCACAATGAATAATTAATCTGACAAATTTAGCCTCTTCAGATAGATTTCCGTTAATGCCTTTTTTCAATAAAGTATTTTTTTGGAATGGGACTGAATTGTCCTCTGTATTAATCATGAACCTATGTGACTATTTGCTATTTGTAATCAGAACACGTTGATTACTTGTGAGAGCTTAGCTAAGTTACATGTTATTGTTTCTCTTCTGCATTTGGCTGTACGTACAAAAACTGGCAGCCAACTGCTTGTGTGTGCGTGTGTAGAGCCAAATTTCTGTGCTGGCAATGTTCCATGGTTGCACCACCAGAGAATTAGGCCCTTCACATTCAGTTTCTGTGACTCTTTATATGGAATTTAACATTTACTCTCCATTAATGTTTATGCCAGAGCAGCAGGAGTGGAAAGAGATACAAGCAGAGCCAAATACATTTGTCTAAAAATTTGGTTAAGTAGTCATGGACAATTGCTTGAAATAATAAGCCTGTGTACCATTTGTCATAGTTAGTGATTGTTAGTAGTATTAATATTAGAATTGTTACTCTTTCTTGTGTCCAGGATTTATTATGTAGTGAGGCCTCTTAACTCTTAATGAAATGCTAATGTGTAAAATGGGGTTTAAAAACTGTACTTTTCCCTTTAAAGCTGGCATTCTCTTAAAGATAATGACTGACTGTGGACACATACTTGAGTTCAACAATAAGTATTAAAGCTTTCAGAGAGCTCTAGAGCTGTAACTGATTTTCTTTTAATAATGACACATACCATTTTATATTGGGTTTTTTTCATATTCAGCTGTCCTTTCAAACACTAATTGCTCCACAAAAAACAGCCTTGCCAGGTGGACTAATCATTATCCCTACTTTTGAGGTAAGAATAGAAAGAAATCTTCAGGTGAAGGTTTTCATTTTGGCTGCCTCAATTTGGAGCTTGTGTCATAAAACCTGTGTGTCTTTATAGGGTGTTGAACCATTTGTCCATTCCCAAATGGAAGGTCTACGTACATACATACAAGGTCTTCTGTGTTTTGCAGCTCTGAAGTGATGGATGTGAGTCAGTTGGAAAAGGTGATTTGGGGCACCTGCCCTTTAGGATTGTCAAAGGAGAGCAGTACTTAGCTGTTTGTAATTCCCACTTCTGGGCTCAGCTTTAGTTATAATGTGGCTGTCGTATAATGTGATCTGTTAATTTATTTTGCACTGATTGTTCTGTTGAGTATACAACAGAATTACATAAGATATATGTATATATCAATGAAATTTGAAACATTGTACACTGTTTCCAGATTTACACACGACCACAGGTGGTTACTCTGTCCATTGGATTGTTCTGTTTTAAGCACTTGCTTTGCAATATCAGAGACTATTTTTGTTTAAATATCTCATCAATGACAAGCAGCGTATCAGCTAATAAGTATAGAAAGCACAAAAAGATTCAACAAGATTTAAAAAAGTGACTAGTGCGTTCAGATGTGTAGTTAGAGGAGCTTGGTTCTTATTGGATGAAAGCTTAGCATTTTGTAAAGACCTAATGAAATTTTTTAACTGAATTCCAAAAAGAAAACCATCTCTCTTTCCCAAAACATCTTGCCATTTTATAAAACTATGGTATTATGTTTTTAATCTGTTATATCTATACACCCGACTGGGATCTTCAGATTCTGTCCCAGTCACCTTAGTCTGATAGACTGCTCTTACACAGCCACAGTAAGATTTTCTTGGCCTACCAACATGAGGAGTTGTAAATACATATTTAATAATCTGTAATTTCATTGGGGTTTATGTTGTGTGCATTGCCTCATATATAATGCTGTGTTCGAGGCAAGACACATGCAGTTTGAAGCATTTGGGAAGCTCAAGGGCAGTATTGGCTGAAGTGGCCATTAATTGGTGGAGTTCAAGACCCTTAGGGCATTGAGGAGGGCAATCAACAAGCTCGCTACCCTGGACTTTGGGAGGGCAGACTTTGGCCTCCTCATGGATCTGCTTGGTAGAGTACCATCGGGGAAAGACCTGGAGAGAAGATGGGCCTGGGAAAGCTAGTTAGTATTCAAGGATCACCTCCTTCCAGCTCAGGAGCAATGCACCCCAACAAAGAGTAAGTCAGGCATAAAAGTTGAGGGGCCTGTATGGATGAAAAAGGAGCTCCACAACAAACTAAGCACAAAAAGGAAGCCTGCAGAGGGTGTAAACAAGAAGAGGTAGCCTGGGAAGACAACAGAGAAACTGTCTGAGTAGCCAGGATCAGGTTATGAAAGCTAAAGCCCTGGTAGAATTAAATTTTGGCCAGGGATGTCAAGGGCAACAGGAACAGCTCCTGTAGATACTACAGAAGTAGTATCTATAAAGGGAAAACTAGGGAAAATGTGTCCCCGCTCCACAATTATATGAGAGACCTGGTTACCTGGGATATGGAGAAGGCTGAGGCATGCAACGAATTTTTTTGCCTCCTTTACCAGCAAGGGCTCTAGCCACAACACCCAAGACACAGAAGGCAAAGGCAGGGATAAGGAGAACCTCTCACTGTAGAACCTCTCACTGTAGAAGAACAGATTTGAGACCATCTAAGAAACCTGAAGGTGCACAAGTCCATGGGACCTAATGAGATGCTTCTGCAGGTCCTGAGGGAATTGATGGATTTCGTTGTTAAGACACTCTTCATCACATTTGAGAATTTATTGCAGTCTGGTGAATTTCCCTCTGTCTGGAAAAGAAGAAACATACCCCTCAATTTTAAAAAGAAAAAAGAGAAAAAGGAAACTGAAGGAACTGCAGCCAGTCAATCTCACCTCTGTGCACGGCAAAATCATGGAACAGATTCTCCTTCAATGTTTTATACCAAAAAATAAATAATTTTAGTTGGACAACTGAGTATGTACTCACAAATATTTGTCTCTGCTTACTGCAGGGAGGTTGGACTGAATACCCTTTAAAGGTCCCTTCCACCCTAACACATTCTATGATTCTATGATTCTATGAGTCTATGATTCTACTGCAATCCTAGCACATTTTAAACAGTTCATGTGGTATTTACCCTATTTTATGGGAAAACTTGCACTTTAAATAAAAACATTTTTCCCTAAGTGATATGGTCTTATAGATAAAGTTTTGCTTGTTATTTTTTTGTTTATTTATTTAATTTGGAAGTTATGTTAAAAAACTATGTATGCCTCCATTTCAGTATATCTGGTAACTGAATTAGGTGTTTATATTGAGATGTCTTGTCCATTCAGTCAGCCTTTCCTCCCAAGCCCTGTCTTCAGTTTCTATAGTAAAAATACTCCACTTAAAGGTGTTTTAGAAGTGGCCAGTAACTTCTTTTGGAACACATGTGTTTGAAGACAAGATATTTGTTCACGCCCAGCTATCAGGTTCTTTTGGTGGTACAGCAACATCCAGATCAAAAATTTGACCTAAATTGCCCTCAAGGCATTCACTATTCCTGTCTAAACAGGTAAAGCATGAGCGCTGTAACAAAACAGGAAGATGCTCTTATATCTTGTGGTTGCATTCTCTTGTATCTGAGATGCAATCTCCATATGAAGCTTCTGTGCAGCTGGGATTTTCATAGCATCTCTCTCCTTTATGGAATCTTTGAGAAGCTATATTTATAATTTTTGCTTTCCCCCTCTGTTGGTGTATTAATCATGTCTTTCTCTTCTTTGATAGCCTAGGAACACAATAGCTTTGAGAACATACATGGCTGGGTGTTTGTGGCTTTTTTTTTCAGTCAGGCAGTTGAAGACCTTCACAGACATAAACACATACATACCATTAGGATACCAATCTACAAAGTACCTTACCCTAGGAATTAAAAAAGATCTTAATTTGTTTGGATAATTAGGGACATTAAGAAACACTCTACTGAAACATAAATCTTCAAAACATGATCAGAAGTGAAAATCATCAGTGCTTTTTCCTACGTGACACAAGAAGTAATGCTTTCTGAGGGTTTTACTCTCAACTCACATGATCTACAGAAAATTTGTATGTGTATTTCTGTTTTATTTAGCATCCTTTCTATTGACAGAAGACACAGATAGTAAGTCAAATAATACCAGTAATCACAGTAATTCAACAGTTCAGTGGTCTGACTGATCAGTCTGTAGGTGACTTGAGATGGTGCTAAGGTTTTACTGCAAGGCATTAGTTCATTAAGCTGTTTGCACTGCTTTATACTTACTGTAGATAAATATGAATTTATCTTTATGGAGGATGATGTAGGTATTCCACACAAGTCTCAAAAGGAAATGGATATCTTTTTTCCTAACTTTTTATGCCAAAAAATAAATTATTTATATGCATTAAAGGTCCAAGTATTTGGGAGTACATGTTCAGTTGTCCAATCAAAATTATTTATTTCTTGGTATAAAACATTGAAATTCTATTTGGACCAATTTAAAGACACACAAGCTTCTTATCAAAAAGGACCTATTATTTGTAGGAACCTGCAATGCCCCATATATTACTAAAACCTCTTAGGGAAGTCTGGGACTTCATATATGATGACTGCAGATTGGCTCTGGTTTTCCTGTTCTCATTAGAAAAAGTTCGTTAGAAACATGGCTTTTTAAAACAGTAACAATGCCAATGTTTAATTACTTATTACCTCAGTTTCTTCACAGTCCAAAAAAATGTCCTTTCTGCAAATTAACTTATCCTTTTTCATTTTTAAGGTTTGCTATGCTGGAGCTGGTCTATGAATTCTGTTGTATGTATTATAATATGAAATTATAGATGTTGTTCTATTTAAAGTATCCCCTAGCAACTTGGGGAAAAAAAAAAAGAAATCGACATTAAAAAAAATACACTAGGAAGAAAATGGGAGGTTTTCCTCATGAACAATGTGCTGGTACTCAAAGAAGTGGTTAGAATCTTGTTCTTCATTTTTGTTTCTCTCATAGAAGTACATCAATACCTTGAAGCTGATAATTTCAAGGTCTTTTTGGAGTTTGGTCATACAAATGTTCCACCTCTGAAAGCGTATACAACTGTCAATCAAAGCATCCTGAAAGCCTAGAGACTTCAGAAATGTTGCCAAGGATTTGTCATATCAAATGTAGCACAAACTGCAACACTGTGAACTGCAGCAGGCACTGCAAGGAAGCCTTCTCAGAACTTTATAAATGGAGGTATTGATTTGTTTATTTTAATTGCTGGTTTTGCTGGTTACCAGAATACTGCAAACCTGTGTATAAGAAGAACAGGACAGAGCGTGACACCATCAGTTTTTATTTCCTCCTCCTTTGGATGCTTTTACTACTTACCATTCCCACAGTTGTAAGAGGAGAGAAGAGAAGATCAAGTATTTTGTTCATCCTGCATGTCTGCTTAATGTTTTTTTCTGCTTCTAAGAAGGGGCAGCAGTATGCTGCATTCTACCCCCACCCCCTGCCCCAATTTAGAATTCTTTGGTTTCTATGGAAACAGTGCATTCTATTGTAGTTTTTAATTGGGGGATGGTAGCACTCCAGCATTTCATAAAAAATCAGTAGCACAAGTTCTCTGTGACTATGGGGAAAAGCTGGCTCGCTCCACATTGCTTCTATTTAGAAGTGTGATCTGAACTTTAATCAGAAGTCATCTGCTTCCCTTGGTATTCAACATCAAGTTACATATTTTATTCAAGTTACTATTATCTCTCTCAAGATTATCTAACATATGAAGTCTTCAGACACATATTTGCTGTATTTACACCTGTGAGCATTTAGTGAGCCAAAAATGTATGTCCATGATTCCTCAAACCCAGTGACCTGTATTTGTAAGTTGCATTATTTGTACAGTATATAATTGCTCTGCAGAAGGGTAATTGACGTTTCTCAACGATTTTTGGATTTCTGGACTGGATTTTTAGACATTCATAAAAACCGGAGACTAATATTAAAGATAAGCATTTTAAAAAAAAATAATGTGAATTTCAGTAAACAAATGTATTAAAAACTAAATCCTTTTAAAGTGTAATTATAAACCAAAACCCATAATAAAGTGATTGCATTTTAATAGCTCCCACAGGGAATGATTCAAGATCCTGAGCTCTAACTTTATATGGAGAAAGTAGGAAAAGTTCATGAAGAACTGTAGTCTCTGGGAAAGAATCATGTTGGAGAAATTCATGGAGGACTACCTCCCTTGAGAGGGACCCCATGCTGGAGGGGTGTGGGGAAGGGGAAGAGTATGAGGAATCCTCCCCTTTAGGAGGAAGAAGTGGCAGAGACAACATGTGATCACCTGACCACATTCCCCATTCCCCATCCCTCTGTGATCCTGGAAGATAGAAGTAGAGAAATCAGGAGTAAAGTTGAGCCCAGGAAGAAGGGAGAGGTTGGGGAAGTTTTTTAAGATTTGCTTTTATTATTCATTATCCTTCTCTGACTTGCTTGGTAATAAATGAGATTAAATTTTTCTAAGTTGAGTCTGTTTTGTCTTTGACAGTTGCTGCTTACTCATGTCTCCATGCCTTTATCTTGACCAGTGAGCCTTTTATTATATTTTCTCTCCCATCAACTTGAGAAGGGGTAGTGATAGAATGACTTTGGTGGGCGCCTGGCATCCAACCAGGGTCAACCCACCACAGTTATTAATATTAAAATCAACCCACACATTTTATTAATATATAAGGTTTTCTATGTAGCAACAAAAGATGAAGTCCATGGTTCTTCACAAACAATTTATTCTGGAAAAAATATACTGAAAAGGTGACGAGTGCCATAATGGGACCAAAAAGACTAATACAATCCTGATTTATGTAAAGATGAGAGTAGGGGAAGAAAGATACTATAGAATCATAGAATCATGGAATGATCTGGGTTGGAAGTGACCCCAAGGGTCATAGAGTTACAAACCCCTGCCACAAGCAGGGCCAGGATATCTAATCTAAACCTTCCCTCCTTTACCTTCCTTCTTATCTTGATAACGAAAGAAATATAACTGGAATTCTGTGATCTTTCTTTATATTGATTTGGAAACTGTCTGTATTGAAATAATGGATAGAATTTAGAATAGCACTGTGAAATGTACTTAAGTAGCAAGCCTGTTTTTTTCTTTTTAATAACTTCATGGACTACCTTGATGAGGGAATAGCATCCACCCTCCACAAGTACACCGACGATACAAAGCTGGGAGGAGTGTCTGACACGCAGGAACACTGCGCTGCCATCCAGCAAGACCTGGACAGGCTGGAGAGCTGGGCAGGGAGAAACCAGATGAGCTTCAACAAAAGCAAGTGTAAAGTCTTGCACCTGGGAAGGAACAACAGTTCGTTTCAGTACAGGCTGGGGGATGACCTGCTGGAGAAGAGCTCAGTGGAGAAGGACCTGGGGGTCCTGGTGGATGACAGGTTGGCCATGAGCCAGCAGTGTGCCTCGGTGGCTAAGAGAGCCAATGGGATCCTGGGGTGCATCAGGAGGAGTGTGGCCAGCAGGTCAAAGAAGGTGATCCTCCCCCTCTACTCTGCCCTGGTCAGGCCCCACCTGGAGTATTGTGTCCAGTTCTGGGCTCCTTGGTATAAAAAAGGGATCTCCTGGAGAGAGTCCAAAGAAGGGCTACGAAGATAATTAAGGGCCTGGAACATCTCCCCTATGAGGACAGGCTGAATAAGCTGGGGCTGTTCAGCCTTGAGAAGAGAAGACTAAGTGGGGACCTAATTGATGTTTATAATTATCTTAAGCATGGGATACAGGGGGAATCAGCCAGCCCCTTTTCAGTGGTCTGTGGAGACAGGACAAGGGGCAATGGCTGCAAGTTGGAGCACAGGAAGTTCCGCACCAACATGCAGAAGAACTTCTTCACGGTGAGGGTGACAGAGCCCTGGGACAGGCTGCCCAGGGAGGTTGTGGAGTCTCCTTCTCTGGAGATATTCAAGACCAGTCTGGATGCCTATCTGTGCAATATGAGCTAGGGAGCTGCTTTGGCAGGGGGTTGGACCCAATGATCTCTTGAGGTCCCTTCCAACCCCTACAATTCTATGATTCTAAGCCAGAAAACCTAGTGTGTAAAAAAATTATATTATAAAGAGAAAAATGTCAATTTTGGCAAACTAACAAAGAATAATTCTGGTTTATATATATTTATAAGGAAAAAAAAAAACCCAAGATCCACTGAGCTGGAAACTGAAGCTAGATATGTTCAGTAGCAAGAAGCAAAGCAAACATTTTCTGCAGCAAAAATAATTAACCACTAGAAAAACTTGTCATGGCCTGAGACAGATTATCCCCACCACTGAAAAAGTTTATATGAAGGCTGAGAGGTTTATGATTATCTCTTAAATACTGCCTGTACTTCAATTTAAAAAAGAAATTAATTCAGGAAACTCCTTTTTGAGGAACAAAATAGTCATAAATAGCCTCAACGGTCTCTTTTCAGGTTTTAAATCAATGAACCTTGATTGTTCTCAAATTCATTGCTTCATGCATTCTTTTCACTCACAGTGTTATCAATGAGTGTTTGAATATGTGTATATGTCTATGTCTATGTTCATGAGTGCAGGTTTTGCAGTTGGTCCTCTCCACTGGCTTCTTATAAGTGGGCATTTTCTGTTTGAAGATGAATATTTTTAATCCTCATCTTCTGAAGGAAGTCCCTGGAGAAGATGAAGGGGAAGGGAATATCCAAAATATTCAACAAATATACAAAATATTCAACAGATAAACAGAAACTTTCCTCTAAAAAGCCCTGACAGGAAAAGTGTGGTAGCAGGCGGACAGGGCCAGAAGAGTGAAGGCATTTATAGTAGATGGATACCCACTTCCTTAATTAGGTTCTGATAAAATATTTGTACCTTAATCAGATAGAAACACCAGTGCACCCATGATTATGTCCAATCCCACAAGCACAGGTGAAAGCCTTGAACTGTCAGAAACCCAAGCAGTAGAGTACCATGCTGTTCTACACAATAATAATGTTACTCTTACTCATGGTTATCCAGTGGGCCTGTGTGCAAGTATTTTGTCTATTTGGGGAAATCAGCCTCTTGGTAACATAAACTGTCATTCTTTAGGAAGTTTTAACTAGATGTATGCAAGTCTGTTTTAGTGATCCTTTATTTCCTTCTCTTTCCTCTTAATAAAAATGGCAACTTCTATTCAGAATTCTGTATTTATTTATAAATGTTATAAATTCTTCTGTGCTTTATAGTCTGCCTTCAGAGTATTTTATTGAGGTTACCCTCTGGGTTCATCATTTCACTAGATACTGCAAATAATCTATGGGGTTACTGTTACTGCCATGTTTCTGTATTATCTCAAAATCTAATCTTCTTGTCTCAATCCTAACCCTTCTATTTTTGCTGTCTTTTCTTCTTAATGTTTTTAAATAACAAAATCAAAACTTCATGGTGTGTAACTACTCAGAAATAGGTTCCATTAAGTGAAATTTAAAGGAGTTCTCATTTTCCAAGCTGGTGCTTTTATCTCTCCAATAGCTGTCGTTTACTAACAGTCCAAAGCAGGTTTTTCAAAACCATTCCTATAACACTGGTCAAAATTATCTTTAAGCTTTTGACAGATGAGCTGAATTCCAGATATATTCTTCTGATTTCCTTCTGCAGGAAATTTATATGTCATGGTTATCAGAAGACTTGTGTATTACAGGAACCATTTTTATTGGATATGATTGAATGCTAACTTAAAATTTTAGCAGAGTCATTAAAAGTGGCATTTTTGGAATGGATTTTTGTTATAATTTTTTCTTTTCTTTTTTTTTTTTTTTTAAAGAGGACATCTAAATAAATCTTGGTACTTCGAACAATAATCTGAATAGTTTGAATACCAAGACCATCCTGAGATCCCTTCCTGGGATTTAATTTTTTTTAAAATGTGTTACAGCTAGCAGTACGAGTTACCATTTATCAATCCATTAGAAATATTCTCAATATCAGTAATACATTATGGGGCAATCACATCATGCAAGACACGTTTTAATATCTTCATAAACATTAATGCTTACTATATTCTGAGGGAAAAAGGTTTACTTATTCCTTAATGTCACCAATGTGTAAATGAGAACTGAGGAAAGAATGTGTGGAGGAGCACACACTATTCTTTAATCTTTTGTCTGCATCTCACATCGCTAAGTACCAAGAACAGGTATCTAATGTTAGGTTAACACTTAGCCTAATCTGAGTGCAAGACATGCAGTTTGTCCCCTGAGTTGTTATTAAAAACACTTTTCAGCTCGGCCTTAATATTTTGTGGTATGAAAGGAAAGGAGAAATAAGAGCTTTTTTACTAAATATTTAATTGCAGCTACATTGTTTTTCTCATATACTTTCCATGTCTGTAGTGTTCTAGACTTCTCTGTTAGAACTTGACTTGATGAAGGAAAGAATGTACTGAAACAAGCTGAAAATATGCATCAGCACTCCAAATCACATAATAAAACTGCCATTGCTCTTTTCCTTACAGTGCAGACTATTCAAAGCAAAGAAGGACCCTATGGAGGACCCTTACTAAGAATTATCTTCAGCAACTGAATCTTGCTGTGTTGATGTGTCCTTTTCTTGGGAACAGCAAGGATGGAAGATACTTCTGAAATGGCCTCCTGTTTATAGTGTTATGGAAGACATTCACCTCTCCTGTCAGGTGATTTCTCAGATTTCTGTTGAACCCAGTCCTATAAGTCACTTTCTTAGTTAACCAACCAACAAATGCAGTTTTCTTCTTGTTTACTTTTTCTTTTAGCTTTCTGAGTATAAGTACCCCACATTCTTCCTCTTAATAGTTTCAGGTATTGATGCATAACTTTTCTGCTTCTGTATGTTCAGCCATTAGAGATGGTATGTTCTGCTGTGCTCTGTCCATAAAATATATATGAACTGGGCTCTGCCCTAAACACTTTATTGGCCTCATGGAAGCTGAGAGGAAGTCTTCAAGTACAAACATATGTCATTTTAGTATTTAATGGTAATCAGTTATCTTAAACTAATTGATTCATCTTCCTTTGTTCTCTAAAAAAATTCTGATAGTACGAAATCGTCATGTGTTCTACCTTAATATACTTTAACCAAGAAACCCAAGTCATCTCCCCAAAACTGTAATGTCTTTGAAACAGCCTTTGCTTTCTATTAATCTGATATAATTAATTTTGCTTTTTGTTATATTCTGGTAGAGCTGCTTTAATGTCATCTAGAGGAAAAGTAGCTGTGTAGGACAGGAATAGATCTTGGAACACTAGCTGAAGACAAATGGAACAAGCTAATCTCAGCCTGGAACAGATGAACTGACTATGTTTGTTTATTTCAGCTAAAATAAAACTCTGTGTTGTGGGTATTTAGAGAAAAATGCATCCTATAAACGACAGATTCACCACTTCTACCAAATCTTTATTAGTTACAAGATTTTGTGGAAAACCCTCTTAAGATTTGTTCAATCACCAATTGCTTAGAATTTAAGGTCAAGGTAAGGTACATACATATCTGCTGATTTTCAAATTTATAATGCATACAATAACTTTTAAGGATCACTATTTTATCTTGATTTGCCTATTGACTGAATTGGAAATAACAGCCAATGAAAAACTACAGACAATAAAAAAACTATAAACCAAAATACCTATAAACAATAAAACCTGCTTCTATGTATAGAAATTCTGCTGTAAATTCAGAATGTATTTGTTTGCTTAAAGTATTTGTATGTATAAAGTTTATATGTACGTATAAAATGTCCGTACTTCAATCTGAAACAAATGAAAAGAATGCTGGAGGAACATGTTAACTTGCTGCATAATTCTGTTTCATTCTTAATAAAAAAAAGGATTGGCTTTTAGAGCAAAAATATACAAAAATGCATATCTCTTTATGACATCATGGAAGAAAAATATAGCTTTCACAGATACTTTCTGCAGTACAAAATAATTAAAATTCAACTTCAAAAAATTCAGAAAAATATTCAAAAGAATCATACAGCTGTACTCACCATGTCACAGCATTCTCCATTGTAAAATGTTACTTTATAGCACACAGTCCTGTCCTATTTCATTCACACAGAGCTTAGGCCTCCAGTCCTGCAAAGATTAATGGATGTGTACACTCTTTGTACACTCTGAGGAGTTTCATTGATGCCAGTGGAGCTGCTTGCAGTGCAGAAAGTTAAGACAGCATTACTCTTTTCAGGATCAACCTCTAAGCCTATTATATCAGGGCACAAAATTAGGTTAGATTCCACTTTTAGTAAGGTTAGTGAAGCCCTGTTGCCTGAACCATTGTGGTGTAGCTGAAAAGAATAGTAGAAATTGACACAATGGATAAAATACTTTAAGGGAAAAGTGTGCTAAGAAGGCTTACAGTGTTATTATGTAGGATAATGCAGGTTAGGCAATTAAATCATCTCCTTTTTGGTGAAAGTCATTATTCTTTTGAGTGATCATGTGCCAGAACCAAATCTTAATAGTTTTTACTGTATACTTGAAAATGGTCTGACTCATTTTAGCCAAGAACATTCTGTTTATTTTGTTAGTTCTAACATTATCTGATACTGAAAAAATGACCTTTAAGTGGTCCCCAGTGCTCTCATAGTCTTTGTTCTAGGAATACAAGGAATCTTGAGCATTGTCAGCTGAAACAGTTTTTTTATATACTTTATTTTTAGCAACACCTAAAGTTCATCCTTCTCTGACTGAGAGTATCAAGATTGTAGGAAGATCAAAAGCTGAGGCAGAGAAGACTCCAGGAGTGAATCAAAATTTGAAATCTAGCATTGTATATAAATTAAGCTGCCATTCAAGCTGCACTTATTTATACGGCAGTTTGTAGAAGTGATTATTATGGAAAGAATAATGCATTTAATTTTCTTGCAAATTATTTTGTAGTACATCTTATCTCTGTGAAGTCTGAATAATCAGAGAGGGTATCAGTTATTCTTAAAAAAAGTAATCACAGTCTCCTACGGAGTTGAGAAGAGGAAAGTTTTCCCTAAAATGTACTATTTAAAGTAAAACAAGGAATACACTTGCCAGAATTAGTTTCTCTACAAACTCTCATCTGGCTTCTTCTCCAAAACTGTCAGTGTTGACCAGTGACTAAGACGGTCCAAGCTGCTGTGAGTCTGGCTGTGTCCCTGGGCTTTGCAGCTGTCTTGGGTAGATTGTTAAAGGATCAGTTTTCCCAGAGAAAATGGAGACTGTTTTTTTAAATGTTTGAAATCAATTAGATGATATTATACACTTCATGTCTCACCTGAGGTCTTTGTAACACACCTAAGAATTGTCTTATTTCATAAAAAGGGAGCTGGTTCAGCCAATTCATCCATTTCATTTTAGACATGTACCTCAGGTTCAGACAGACCTGGGAGACTTTTTCTTTTAATTGACTCCAAAGGGAGTGTAGATAACCAACCTGGAAACACCTACAACATCTATCAGTAGACTGTCTACCATCTACTGGTAGACGGTATCTGTGCTGTTTTTCAAACTGGGAGTAGCAAATGTGCACAACCAGAGTACATCTGGGAAAAAAAAACCCAACCCACAACAGTAGCAGCAGTTTACTTGTCACCACAAGGGACACTAAAGGAGATAAAGAATGAAGCTTTTCAGGTGTTTCTTATCACTCACAAAACCATCCTTCATCTTCAATTCCTTTCCATTTGGTTACAAAATAAAACCTCATGTGTTGTTTTTTTGGTTTTTTTTCCCCTAAAACAGATTCCCTTTTTCTCTGCTTAAAGAAAGATTTGCCCCCTCACATGGGAAGTCCAGTCAGATCAGACACCACACCATTGCTCCAGGCCATACGCTTTCACTGTTGTTTTCAAGACTTGAATTTACAGGGAAGTTCACAAGATTTTAACTTCCACCAAGAAAATCCTCTAAATCAGCTATTAGCCTTGTAGAGGTATCTTGGGGCTGATCAACTGCTGCCTAAAAGGTAGCTACTAGGTAGCAAAGATCTGATTAAATCCCCTTTAATCCTGATAGGCTGGTTTAAATATAATAAAATTGTTTTATGTTAACTGAATCTAACCTTTCAGCTCAATATAACTCAATGCCAGCTTTCTCCTTGTATATTCCATGAGGGTTTTTTTTTCTAGTAACAGTGGAGAAACTACTAAATACTACTTACAATGGTTCTCCACTTATGAGCTGAAAAGGACTGATCTGGGTTTATCTTTTATTTTACAATCTTGCCCTAACTGTATAATTTTAAGATTTCAGTAAATTAGATTTTTGTGTTATGGATGGTAGAATAAGATGAAGAGCCATGGTTAATAGCCAATTGTTCTTTAATTCCGTGCATATCCATCTCTTTTCACCAAAATAAGTTTTCATGTAACTAAAATGTAAAATATTATTAAAAATACTGTAAAAGCAAATATATTGAGTATTTTAATCTTAATACCTGATTGTTAGTAGAGATTTCATTGAACATTACATTAAAGCCTTACGTATTTGTTGGTATGCTGCCCATCTACCCATTATCAGATACCTGAAGAATAATTTATTATACTCTGAAGAGCATTCACTTCAAGTAAAGAGGCTAATAATGTTGTTAAGGTGGTAGAAGGTGTCAAAATGTCATGAATTAAAAGGTACAATGAACATTTGGAGTGTATTGGACAGATGCTGACAGGTTTTTATCATAATTTAAAGTATTTCAGATACACACACAAAAAATCTGTTTCTTAACCTAAATTCTAAAGTGGATGCATTGTAATTCATGTAATAGATTAATAAATACCAGTGTATGTATAAGAATTTTGTATTGTCAAAGTTGAAATCTTTCAATACATAATTTACGAAGTATGTGTAGTGTGATAAAACTACTTATGTTGATTCTGTATAAGGAAAGTACTTCTGGTCAACATCTGGCAAAATTTTAAAGCATCTGTAATTATTTTAATCTGTAATCAATCTCCAAAATTATGAAATCAATGTTTTGTTGCTGATTTTATCAATAAAGAAGAGTTAGTAGATTCCTATCTTCAGAAAGACATCCACAATCTTAAAATCAAGTCAATATCTAATTGCATACAGCATAACAGTGTACATTTTATTCAGTAACAACTACAGTAAGCACTGTCAGTTTCTGCTGACTGTCACTCATCTATTGTTGGAGATACTTGGATCTTCTTCCATGCACATTCCACTTCCATGGAATCTATCAAGTTCTTTCTCATCTTTAAATTCTGAAAAAAATGCAAGAAACATGAATGTCAGAAGCCCAGATGACAGGTTGTTATTTGAGAGGAGGCCAGCTGCTAGAGAGAAAAATCTATGAAGATATTTAACCTATAGCAATAGCAAATGTATGCAGAACCCTCACAAATGCTGTGGAAGATGCTCTTTTTAAAGTGTAGTCACTGTAGGATAAACTGAAGGTGCAACAGTTCACAGTAATGGTGTATGGCTGGAGCAGTCAACAAATCTAAATGGAATGAAACCCACAACTCACTCCACAGGTGAGTACATCAGTAACTGAGTCAGCTTTTAAGTGTTGATGCAGTATTTAGAACTTGGAGGCCGGTTATTCAGCTTCAGACTTGATTTGGTTTGGTGGATTTTTATATTTGAATGGTAAAACAACCATCATATGCAAATGTATGTCAGATGTACATACAATAGATCAAGATCTGGCCTGCCAGGATTGATTTTTACCTGTAAAGTGATGGAGATTCCAGAGTTAAAAAGCAACATTTTCCTATTTGTTTTTAGTTGTTTAATGAATTGGATGCATTCAGCGCTATGGCAATAATAAAAAATAACTCAAGTGAATTTCCTATAAGTGATTTTAATCTTAAAATACAATGTACACAATGTCAAGAAAGACATTTCATATTGAGACATAGTGAGGAAAGCGTTTTTTTCCTAATATTGCTTATTCTAAATCCCACAGTGCTGTAAATGGATATAAATGCTTGTAGTTGGCACACTTTGAGAATGACAGCAAAGTTATTCTCAACTGATTTCACATCTGTAAAACAAGTTAACTTACATAAAAAATAATCTTTTAAGTTTATTATAATTATTATTAGTAGAGACTTTATTGAGAGATGCTGATGGAAATAATGACATTTAAATTATTGCTAGACATATTTCTAAATACAGATATTAAAATGATTTGATAAATTGTGATTATTTCTGACCCCACCAGAGGCCATGAAAAAAAATCCTGAATTAATTTTCAAAAGTAAGTATTTCTCCTAGTGTCATATAAGTGCTTGTTGGAATATTTAAATCTTATAAAAGGTATATTAATTATTTGTATTCTTTTAATGCCTATTATGTCAACTTTTCTAATTTTGTATACACTTACAGAAACACATAAAGCGATCTGTTAATTAATACATATCCTAGTGTTATTGTTTTATTAAGTTTAAATGAACTGCATTGCTGAAATGCATAATTAGTTTAAAAGATATCCAATTTATTTTCCATGTTATCTAAACTGTATATACTTTGGAAATAAGAAATCTTACTCTGTGGCTAAGTGTAATTGTGTTTATCTATTCTGTAATCACAGTTTATGTATGCAAGAAGTATAACCAGAGTGCACTAATTTAATACAAAGTACAATAAAAGCACTGCGGTTTCAAAGTTGCTTCATGCTTACTGAGCCAAAGGGAAACCTGCTATGTTCATTAAGCTTGAAGCTTAGTTTCTGATATGACTGAAAATAATTGATCTATTACATAGACCAAACCTTCCTTTTACTTCTCCCCATGGTTGTATTTTTGTGTTTTTCCCTTCATGTAATGCCAGTTCCAACGCTGACAGGATCATCTCTATTCATCATTGTTTTAAGACTAATCCTTGCTCTTCAGTTGTTACAAATGTAAGTAGATGTCGTTTGTTTGTGCTTTTGCATGTATATAGGCACAGGTGGAATAATAACTATTCATCATTCTTAAGCAGGAAGAAAGTAAAAAAGGACAACCCCCCCCAAAAAAACCCATCAAAATTCATATAATTCAGTTCTTAAACCTTCCCTTCTGGTTTTCAAGTCAATTTCCTATATATAGGTTTCATTGAAACAGAACAGTTCCTTGCAGTCAGCATTCATTTCCTTTACTAATAATTGCCATTCATTTGAAATCTCATAGGTTAAAACACAGTGAAAATTGATTTGTGACTGAAATACAGTGGGCTTAATCCTATTCTAAAAAGAATGTCATATTGCTTCACTACCTGATGGCAGAAAGAAAAAAGTTCATTTTTTTGGAAATTATGTCACTGAGTGTTTGTATTTGTCATTCCAGACCCTCTAGTTATGCTGTTTCTACTCTTCTAAACAAGCTAAATCTTATATCCTACATACTCAGAATCACAGTGTAAGTATTAATGAATGGTAGTTGAATAACTGGCTGTACAGATAATTCACTGATTAAAAAAAATTTGGAAGTGTTCTAGGAATTAATTTTTTAGATTTTCTATAGAATTTTCATTAAATGTCTTCTGTCTTTAAATTCTGGCAGCTTCCATAACAATTTCTAAATAAGTCTTTTAGCTTCTATAATAGCTCTGTCCCTGTTATGTCATTTAGCTCTACAAGGTCTTCAAGAACATCATCTTACACGATCACAATACTGCAGAAGTAAACATGTACCGAAACAGATGTTTCCCATATGACTTTTAATTAGGGAAATATTTGAACAATTTTATGACCTCTTCAATGTCAAAAAGGAAAACTTTGCCTGAGGGTTAATTAACATCCTAGAGCTTTTATGACATTACAGCTATTAATTTTACATTGTTGGAATCCTGCTAACAGAAACAAATATTTCATATTTAGGTTTATATTCAGTTTTTTATTATTATTTTTTTTAAATTCTCATACACTATCTCTTACTCAGATAATACATGCACTATCATAGAAAGCACAAAAATAGGTCAAAGTTAGATTTATTAAATGACTTTCATTCTATGTTTCGTAAACTCACAGTAGTCAGGTATTTTTTTGTTCCCAAAAGTAAACATCTGAGCTTGGTGTATGTATGTTCTTTTACATTTAAAGTTAAGAGGTTTTTATTCTGGTATTCTCAATTACATGTTTATGCATTATTTCTCATACAACATTTTCTAAAAGCAATTTTGTAGAACACCGTGTTATTATGCCTATGCCAGGAAAATAAAGTCTTGTATCATTCAAATAAAATTATTTATATATGGATAAATAATAGCAAGCAGTATGCATACGAGAGAAGAGAAATACTTGCAGAAATAGAAATACTTTTAGTAAAATTGTTTGAATGTATGTATTTATTTAAGTAGTTTAAAAGCTGTTTAATAATAATCCAGACAGAGGTTTCTTTTTATTTTCTCTTGAGTGATGGATAACTGATCATCTTCAGTAAAATAATAGGTACAATTTGGTGCAATGTTCTAAAATCTTGTTTCTTTTTGAACTTCATGCTTCTTTAAATATGTGTATTATTCATTCAACACTAAATAATATACATGTAGAAACACACATCAAATCAGGTGTATTAGCTCCTCTAAAGTTTTATAATATCATGTAACTTAAACATTTGATAATTTATTGTCATGGTTTATCCTCAGTCGGCAACCAAACACCACGGAGCCACTCGCTTTCCCCTAGTGGGATGCGGCAGAGAATCAGAAGAGTCAGAGTGAGAAAATCTTTGGGTTGAGATAAAATAGTTTTATAGGACAAATGAAAAAAAAGAGGAAGATTATGATAATAATAAATAAACAAACAAACAAACAAACAAATAAATAAAGTTATGAACAGCACAATTTCTCACCACCCAAAGTCAATGTTGCACAAGACCCCCAGGTTCTCAGCCTCTCAACAAAACATGACATCATATGTTATGGAATATCTCTGGTCAGCTCTTCTGGCTGTGTCTGCTCCCATCTTCTTGGGTGACCCCCACCTCATTGCCAGATCATTGTAAGAAGCTGAAAAGTCCTTGACTTGGCAAAATCTAAAACATCACTGTGTTATCATATTATTCTCAGCCTAAATTCAAAACACAGCACTACACCAGCTGCCAGAAAGAAAATTAACTCTGTCCCTGCTGAAACCAGGACAGTTATTTTCCATTTAAAATCCTTGTTCCCTACTCTTTAGACTGCTGTTGTATCAAGATGGTTTGCACATGTGCTTAGGTAAAGGAGGAACGACAGATATTTTGATATCTAATTTGGGATTCAGATACAATCAAAAAAATTAAAGATAAGTGACTACCTGTATTCTTAAGTATGCATATACAGGTAGGTGCCTATGCATGGATTTTTCAAGTCTTAGAGGCAATGGAGAGCTCAAAAGTTTTGAATACAGGCAGTGATCCAGTCAATCCTGAACTAAATGAATAGCCAGGATGCCTAATTTGCAGGCAGACAGCTACACTGAGATGTCCTGATCTCAAATCAAGTCTTACTTTAGTTGCTTGAGCATAGGATTCAGTTTCATTTTAGAAGCCCTAGGTTAGGCCACGAAGCCTCCACCTGCTGCTTCAGAAGATATGAATCCTCCTCCAGAAGATATGAATACATGTACAGGTATTGAGGCTGAGAGGGGAATAAGTTCAAATGAGTCAAGAGAGGTTCCAGGTTTTCATATGAAATGATCACTTTTATAACTATTCATAAAAAACAAACAAACAAACAAACAAAGGTATGTGAACACACTCACCACAGAAAATATTTGCAATTTCCCTGACCCTCAAGTCAGAATCTTTGCTGCCTGTGGGACAGGAAACAGGTCAGCATTTCATGCCATCATTTGCCCTTAATATTGAGGCTGATGTGAAACTGAAAAGTGCCTGGCATTCACTATCAATGTTTATCATGGTATCAATGCTCACTAATGAAAAAGGGATATAAGGTCAATTTATTTTATGCAGACCAGAACACAGGTACTAAGGATAACTACTTTTGATCATGTACTCCAGATTTTATAGCTACCTACCTCCTAGCAATCAATGATTCTGTATTCATGGCTCATAAAAAATAACATCATCCCTAATGTAATTGGAGAGGTCAGGTAAACTGTACTTAAGAATGTTTCTCACATATATCTTCAAGAATGCTAATCACTCAACACTGATTAAAATCAGAGAAGCTGCCCACTTTGGAAACCTAATATATCCTGAGAATCTTTAAGTATGCATGCAAAATAGTCGCACAAAGATGAACCACTGTTAACTGGAGGTGAGACAAAACCATTGTCTGCATACTTTTCACTACTTGGCATGCTTGTCTTATAGAAATCTCATGTGAATGAATTTATAAATCTTTCATGTTGCATGACTCAGCATTCAAAAATTACAAAAGGCCAAAGCAAAAGACTCAAATTATGCCTTCATTTAGGCATTTATTACCTGATTGTACATTACATTTTTTGATAATGATTTGCATTTGTACATAAGGACATCACTTTTATTCAGTGGCGCCTGCTCTCCTAGTGTGGGATGGTGTTCTGTAAATGTTCTTCACCCTCAAACTTTGTACATACTGCTCTGCAGGGCTGATTTCTCTCTGAATGACACCATATAGTATATTATAGGATGGCCCTGTGCCAGGGCCCTGAGGGTGCTAACAGGTCTGAATGCCCCTTGCCAACCCCACCTGGTATCCTCCAACCTTGGGTCCAGAAGCTCAGCCCAGGGCCTCTAATTCCTGCCTGAACTATACTGAAAGTGTCTCTAGCTATCTCTCCAGCTCCTGGATGGATCCCTGGAACATAGGCTGCAGTCTTGTCTCCAACCCTGTCTCCTGCTGCTCCTTACCAGTTTGCCTGGCCCCGGTTCATGGCTTACTGTTGCTGGACCCTGCTACCAGCTCTGCCTGCCATCAGACCTTGCAGGATGGTAAGGGTGCAATCTGCGCTGAGGTCACCCTTGGCTCCCCAGGCCTCACTGCTCCCTGACACCCAGGTATCTACAAATAAAAAGGAAAGTGCTTGTATTTCAAAAGTAGCATGTACCAGTGTCATGAAGACTAGCAGAAATTAGGTTATGTTGCTAACTCTTTCCTTTACATCTGAAGAGTTTTCCTACTTTCCTACTTTCTCACTCTGAATTCCTCCTGTGGCATTTTTTGCCATCAAAATATCCCCAAAATTATGCAGAAAAAATTTTCTGGTTTAGTTAATTAAAGGCTATAAAATAATTGCAATTTTAACAAGTTTGAAGAATAAAAATGAACATTCATTGTTAAATGAATATTTAAGCCTTCTCCAAGGACACCTCTTCTTTGGCTTATACACTTTCAAGTAAAATATTTCCTAGATTAACTTTTTACCTTGGAAGGCATTACTTTTGAAATGACTTAGGACCTTGGTCCTATGTATTTTATGAAAGGTTTAGCAAAACCTTTCCTGAAGATGAAGACATTTGTTTTATGCTTGTATTTTAGTGGGTATTTTTTTATCCCTAGATATAAGAGGGCTGCAAGTAATTACTTGATCATATGCAATAATAATCAAATCAGGGTACAGGAACAGAAAACACACAGAGTTTTCTAAATAAAAGGGATAAAGCATCCAGGAGTCTTCCAAATGTACAGTATTTTCAGGTGTAAACTTGGGTTGGATTTTATCAGCCCTCCTTACAAAGACCTCCAAAAGGAAGAGTCTAACCCTTTAAATTACATTAGCATTTGCTCTACTTTAAAGTACTACTAGGTCAAAAGTTTGCCTAATGTTTTGTTTTCCTTTTGGTTTCATTTCAACTAAGATGAACTAGAAAGCAGCAGACTTGCTGAGATCAGTTTTCTTGCTGCTCAACAGTTCCGACAAGCAGATATGAAAATGGAAGTGTTTCATGATTTACAAAGCCAGCCTCTGGCTTGCCCAGTCACAACTTTGCCTTAGCAATGTGAACAGGGTGCCTGCCTCACTGCTGCATCCTTTTCCTGCATGTCCAGTGTCTCTATACTCAGCTGTTTAAACGCAGTGCACAAAGAAGTTTCACCCTGCTACACCCTGCAGTACAAGATCTCCCTCCATCACCTACACACGAAACTCAAGAGCCAGCAAAACATAATTTGAAAGTGGAATTAAAGGCTTGGATTTCCTCTTCTTAGAGATAAATGTTACCCAGTATGGGTTTTATATCCTTTCAAAAGTCAAGCTGAAATTCAGCTGCTGCAACTGTATTCATCCCTTTGCCATCTCAGCAAGTTTGTCCTGTGTAAATAGTGTGATCTTAATAAATAAATACTGAAGCACAGCTGGTGTTGGCAAGATATCACGGTTAGGTTGCTGCAGCCCTGCTGTCACCAGTGGGTGTTGCTAATTATTCTCAGAACTGGGAAATATAAGGGAAAGGAATGCAGAGGAGCGTCAACAGAGGTTGGAACAAAAATATAAGGACGTTTGCATCAGTCCACAGCAAAAACATCTCAGCACCACAAAGGCAGGCATTTTACCAAGCTTGGTTCTGAATTGTTTCCTTATCAAAACAAGATTTAACAGCCATAGTGGTATAAAGCTGTAGGTACATATTTGCTGCTTAAAATTCACACCATTTGTTTGAGAGGGAAAGCAATAGAAGTTGGAATACTTAAGAAACTTAAAAAAAAAATTTATATAATTAAGCCTACAAAAGCCTTGAATGAATGAGTCAGCTGGAAGATATAAAGTTTTTCTTTTCATCCTCTGTTTTGCTGGCAGTATGTTAATAATCTACCTTTGGACATACAAGTGGTAAATTTTGGTAAATTTCCCCATCAAGGGGAAGCAGATAGTTTTCAAATTTATACAAAGTCATGTAGCAGACCAGCAGTGTGTGAGATGACACTTTTTTAGCTTAAAAAATATTTTTATGTCTTCATTTTTTTAAATAGATGACAGCTGAAGAGAGTGGCCATTACACCTTGTGCAGATTGTTCTTGCATTTGCTTTTCAGACTGTTGCTGCCTGTCAGTACGGATGCTGCTTTGGCTTGCAGGTGTGTTAGCACCTAACTGAGCTGAATGCCAAGTAGCTAAGACAGTGTACAGCCCAAGTTTCCTTGTCTAATTTTGAATAAAAATTTGTTCCAAAATTAGGGGTAAAATTACTCAAATATTAAAGCTATTGAGTGTATTAAGCAGACATGATCTTAGCTGTGTGACTGACAATTTTAGAAAGGGAAAATTAAAACTGTATACGTGATGGCAGTCTCAAACACAACTTACATGTCAAAGTAACTTTAGCTCCAGCTACTATAGAGACAAAACCACAACAAATTTTCTGGTTAGTTTCTTATGATTAAAAATTCATTTGAAACCAAAAAGATGCTGAGCTTGGAGTTTCAAATTAACTTTCCTAGCCATTCATAGTCTACTAACTTATAGAGTGTTCAGAACACAAATTCTAGAGATTGTGAGAAAAATATGGAGTAATACTGAGAATATTAAATAAAAAATAAAAAAGAGGTTCCAATAAAAATAGACGAAAGGTTAAAGTCAAGGGGTTCAAATATGAAAGGACTAGAAAGAACAAATGTTAACTGAAGAGACAGGAAAATCTTGCACTACTGTATTTATATGAAGGCTCTTAGTCTGGGAATAGTAGAAAGTAATGCAGTAAAGAGAGAAGTACCACTGAACTTCAATTGCAGAAGGGAAATGTTGAAGAGGAATGTGAGGGAAGCATTAAAAATATGAGAGTATGTATGTCATCCAAACCTCCCTCAGATAACTTCGATATTATTATGTTACATTTAATACAGATCATTGTAATTTGTGTAGTTGAGGAAATCTTAGAGGTCTTGTGACCTTTGGTTATGTATGTATGGAAAACCTATAGGGAGGTTGGTCCATCATAAAGAAAATTCAAAAAACTTTTTTTTTAATTAAAGAACTTAGTTTAATGTGTATATCAAGTAGAATACTATTGTAAGACATTATATAGAAGTGTGACTTCAGGTGTTACTTAATTCCCTTCCTAGCAGGCACAGAGCTCCTGGTTTGAATACTCTTGTGGCTGTTATAAATAAAAAGTTTTGACTAACTGCCTCTCCACCACTGAGACTTGGAAGATTCCCTTAGGCTCTTAATGTGTTTGGAATAGTTAATTAGTGAATGCTACTCAAGAATTAATCCCAAATCAGTGTTATTTCCTGTTTTCCCACTATCATTTTTTTTTAAATGGCATCTGAAGTGATAGGACTGCAGTTTCAGATCTCATTTGGTAATTGAACATTTTTATTTACTGGTAGGCTGTCGCTTCAAATGAGAACACAAACTGGCTAGGGAGTTACCTAGCCAACATAATGTGCATAGCAGAAAACAATAAAAATAGTTTAAAATAGGTCCAATGAGGAAAGGCTTCATTATGATACCAGAACAGCCATTAATCAGAGGGGACAGTTCTCATGAGACAAGGAGAAAGCTCAGGCGTTTAATTTTTCTCAGCTCTAGGTATGGATTAGAGCTTAAAAAGCAGTTCTCTCAGACCACGTTTAGTAAGGTTTTCTGAAAGTTTGTAGTGTAAACAGTGTTCTGAAGTTTGCTGCATTCAGAGTGGGATTTCAAAGTATATTTTAAATGTTACATGTTCTCTTTAAATACACTTTTGTGTCACTGTGATACTACGTTATCTATTTGGTTTAGATTTGTGATGCTTTGCCCTTTGCAGCTACAAACCATGAGCATAGCTTGTTCTAAGGCATGGTCTCAGTTGTGGAGGCAGTGAGTTATGCCTTGGTAAATCAAGTTTCCGACGATGACCACGAAACCATAGCTTTCTAGAACTTCTGGCTTACTCCTAATAATATATCAAGAGAGATGTCAGTATCAGATTACAAGGGAAGTTAGAGAGGAAAGAAAGAGTTGATCTTTAATGTACAAGAAGCTAGAGTTTCTTGATGATTACAACAGAAAACAAGAGAAACACTTTGAAATATAGGTCTGGCTCAACTACTGTGACAGAGAGAAAGTCATTTAACTTTCCATTGTGTGTTACTTTTCTTGAGTACTGAACTTGGAAATAACAGTTAACGCAAGAAACAGATCTTGGACTGACAATTGTCCAAAATAACTTTCTTGGCATGCAGTGCTGGCAAAAAAAAAAAAAAAAAAAAAAAAAAAGGAAAAGAACACTCACCAGAATTTAGCATAATCAGGAAGGCTACAGATACAGAGGACAGAACAGAGATACAGTTTGCCACCCAAGACAATGGTATGCTTACATCTTGAGCATGATGGGCTGTTTTGCATCTCAAGAAGGACACAGTGGAGAAGGCAAAGGGACAATTAAAATGATGGAGGTGATGGAACAGCTGGCTTATGAGAAGAGATTAAAATGTCAGGATCTTTCCAGCTAGGATCAAGGTGTGAGCAAAATTTACAAAATCATTAAGATGCAATGAAAGAAGAAAGAATCTCAGTACAAGAGCCTGCAGTAATAAAACTAGATGGCACTTCTGGAAAATTGTAGGGGTTTAATTTAAAACAGGCAAAAGAATATAATTCTGCTTGCTGATAATGAGCTTCTGGAATCTTTTGCAACAGGAATTTGTGGTTCTATATTATAGACACCTGCAAAAAGGAAATAGATAAATTATTTGACAACATATCCATGAACATATATTGAAGAGGCATGGATTTATCCTCCAGCATCCTTACTGCAACAATTATGGATAGTGGTGGAGAAAGTAGGGCAGGAAATGGCCAGGCTTGTATGCTTTCTTCAAACAGCTTCTCTTGCATCCATAATCTTCATTAGATTCAATTTAGACAACAGTCCAACAAAATCTTCAAGCCTTCTCAGGTAAGGGTTACTAATAAATAAGAGGAAGGAATCAGCTGACTAGATGTGCCAAGAAATGGAAAAGGGGAAGTAATGTGAGATTCAAAGTATCAAAAATGTTTAAAAGGGAAGTGTGAGTGGAGGGACACCAACAAGCAATTTCATTTTCATAAATGCATCCAAGGAGCCAGCTGAGCTTCCCTTAGAGATGCAAGAAAACAAGGAAATGGAAACAGACCCTTCAGCCACCGACATACTCCCTTTCAGACCTCCACTACCTGGTGCTGGGAGCAGTCAGCCTTACCAGGGCCAGCACTTATGCAGATGTGAGATAGGGTAGGATTAGATAATTCTGGATGCAGAGCAAGATGAGGCTATTTTTTCAGGAGTTTGTATTTTAAGAAATGGTTTGTGGGATAAATATGTGGTTTAAAATTATACTATGCACATATAATATTACCCCAGCTTGATTTATAACCTAAAAAAATGTATAAATGTGCCTGAATTGCAAGGATTTCCTGTTTTTGAGGGATTGTTTTGATGACCTAGATAATTACATGGAAGCCTGAAATGTGTCCTGATTTCAATATAATTATCCAGCTACTCCTTCAATGCTTTTCCTTCATACACAATAGCTATGGGGCTCAGCTGCTTCAGACTATCTGCCACCGAGTTTAATTAAAATCCTCACTAGCAAAATGTGCATCAAGATATTCAAAACCATGGAGCATCCTGCCTTGTACAAATTCCTCTGGACGAGCTATAAGGCTGGCAGCTTCCATCTCCAAATCTCCTTTTAAATATGTGGCTGTCCAGTGGAGGGCATAAGAAAAAAATATTAGTGGCCAGGAAGTGAAGATTTCAGTGGTTCCAGGCAGGAAAGAATCTGGTAAGTTTTCACTGTGTAGCATACGTTCTTCTCTCCATAATTTGTGTTGCCTTCTTTCAAGGTAATAACTATGCCAGTGCCTATACTAAAATCTGACACTTAAGAGGTAACGTCAACGCTTAAGCTTTCCCAAAGATTCTGAGAAAGATGATGAGTAATATGATAGATATGATATCTAGCAGTCCTTAGACTTCTTTCCCTGCAGTCAGTTTTAGATGCAGAAGTGGTGAAGTTTGTGGATTCCACTTCTTCAGGTCTTGCTGATGGTAATTTTTGGTAGAGTTCAGAGACCACTGATGTGGGCCATTGCTGGCACAGGCAGCAACGCATTCCCAAATGTCCCCACTCTCCCAAGAAGCCTCCAGTTATCAGAATGGAAAATTTCCTCCTCTTTAGCATTGCAAAATTCTGTACAACTGCCAATAAAATAGACATGGATGCTGGTGATAAAGACAGATGAGGAGAGGGCCTATAATTTAGCCAGTGGCAAACTAACAGAAACCAGCTGTTTTTTCTGAGTAAAAAATCATGCAAGAGAAAGCCTTTGGAAATCATTACATTAGATTTAAAGAGAAATCATGGAAATAAAATCACTTAGGTAGAGTAGTTCAACAGATAAATGGAAATGAATAGTGTGGGACACAATTTCTTAAACTACCCTGTAGGTTACAAAGCATTTACTTAGAATGTAAGGTGATTTAACTTAATCTGACATTACAGTTTCAGAGAGGAATAAGCATAGAATTGGGTTAAAGTGTATGAGAACACAGCAAGTCTATGTAGTTTTACAAGAATTCAATTAATTTAGAGAAAGATATATGAGCATATGTGTTGGGCAGTGGTCTAAAAGTAGATGTGGTTCACAGTATATCTTTATGTGGTAAAGGAATAACCTTGGCTAATATCTATGAAAACCAGTTTTGTTCAAGTTCTGAGCAGCAGTGGTAAACGCAACAGAAGTTTTCTTTTCTTTATAAATGATTACAGGCAGAAAGAAAGAAAGGTGCAGTAATAAATGAATTGAAGCTGTAATGGATACTGACAGTTTGGAATAAAAGCTAGAAAGGTGGCGGTGTGCAGTAACTAAGGTGTGATTTCATGTCCTGTAGATTTTATACTAGTGCTAGTGTGACTTCTGATATCTATAAAATCTATCCTTACTATATCTTCTTTTTTTTTCTTTTCTGGTTAATCTAGCTATTTTCTTTATGCTGATTGACAGACATTAACTATTAAGAAAAAAAGGAAGCTATTGAGCGAAGGAAGAGAGAACTAGAAATTCTTCAGGAAGGTTTTGGAGCAGTTTCCAGTGCTGATCTTTTTAGTTAGAAATGTACCCATGCCTGGAGGGCCACAGGAATGAGGTGGAGATTGTTACAATGAGCTATAGCATTGGGGGGAGAGGACAAACTGTATTCTGGGTTTCTTTGCTCTTTTCTAATGTTCTGAAAAAATGGGGGAAAAAAACCAGTGAAATATTTATGTTATATAATTTATACATACATACACACATACATATATATTATATGTATATTTAATTTATGGTACTTGTAAATTAATAAGAAGTAATTAAATTGCATTTGAGGTTGGATACACCTCCCATTTGATGCAAAGCTTAGTTAAAATTGAAGTGAGTTTCAAAATAACATATCATATAGTAAAGTCACTGACAAAAAATGCCAAATGTTTTATTTCATCTGTTCCTGAAATAGTTTAATAATTCAGAATATTTTTTAAAACTTGTTCACCTGAAGTTTTCTGGTGGTTTGTTATGATCATCTATGGAGGTGCAAGAAGAGTGAGGCAGTGAAGACTGGAAGAGATAACATGAAAAAAGCTTCCTGATTTCCAGTATTGACTGCTAATAAGACTGCTCATTCATAGGTGTCGAAGAAGATAACATTGTGTTTTGCTTTGAGATAGTGTTGAACATGCATGTTGTAATGTCTGTCAAATATATCTATTGATTCGTATGGTTGTGGATTGTCTGTAAAAAGTTCAATAGTTCCTTAACCATATCAGGAACTTCTAAACAGACAGCTGTTAAAAGACAAATGAAGAAACAAACCAAAACATTTTAGATCTTTATTTGTTCCAGTTTACAACGTGACAGTTGAATTGCATTACTTAACTTTCAAGCATGCTATGAGGTAAAGTGATACAGTCTCTTTATCGTGATTTGATGGACTCTTTTAAAATTTCTAGATTGCTAGAACTCAGAAAACCTATCTGAGTTTGGGATATTTGAAGTCATAAGCTGAAAATTAATGTTTTTCTTGGTAAATCTGCTAATTAAATCCAAGTGAGTGAATAGCTATAAAAGACATGGTTGAAAATAATTCATTCAAATAGTCAAGAGAACATCGTACAGAAAACATTTGTATGTTCATTATTTCTCTAGTTCAGAGTTAGCATTTTATTTAATTAAAGTTTATTATAAGTTAAATACTGTTTTTTACACAGCTTTTACATAACGTAAAATATTCTCTCCTGCAAAGAAAAGTGGTTTGTGTTATGAATTATGTCTTTGGCTTTTTGTAGGCATCAAATCATTATCTATGAAATAGTCCACTCCATTTGTATATGTCAGAAACATGTGCATGCAAAATCAATCATGATTCCTATCACACTGCCCTGAATCATATCTTTATTAGATTACTTCAGAGCTGGATGAGTCACAGGGCAAGACAAGCACTGCAGGGTGGGAGAGCTGCACCTCATGACATTGGCTGGACGCCCTGTTTAGAGATCTTCTCACTTCTGCTTTCTCCAGTCGTTGGTACTGGCTACTCTCTTCTAGACAGAGCAGCAAACCTACTGAAGGATTTTCAATTTGGTAAAACATTCTCTTTGGTTATCTTTTTACATATTATGGGCCCTCTTAAAGAGATAACTGCCCACAGGCATTGATTTCTTCATTTTGAGTGACTTCTAGAAGTGTTTAAAAGCTTTGTATTTCATAACTCGATAAGCTTGTATTTTAAAAGTTAGAAACTGTGCCCTGTACAAAATGTATTGGAGGATCTAATTATGAGAAAACTCACAAACTGAGCTGTGCCACAAATAAAAATCTGGCTGAAAGAAAATGCAGCCATTTAATTAGGTGGAGATAAAATTTTAGCTGCATCGTATGAAATGAGTATACATTTTTTTACATGTTAGGATAAGTGGAATCAAGCCTTCCCATAGACAGTATTTACCCTATTAGATATTCTTTATGCAGTACTTTTTGAAAACAATGATCAGTGTTGTGTCTACTGTTAAAGTATCTACAATTGGAAAGTCTCATGTTTAGAGCATGCTATCCTTTTAAGTTATAAACCAACAAACTAAAGTATTTTAATTATGCTTTAAAGATTACTGGCCTTGTTCCCAGATTTCGCTATGGTAAGTGAGCTACTGATCTTTCACAGTCATCAGATACATGTCATAAAACATTTCTGTCAGTGCTGGAGACTTTTCATGTTCTTATTGTACAAAAGTGAGGATGTCTGGTGCATTTATCTTAAAACCTTGTTTGCATAACATGAATTTACATGCCTTCTATTTGCATCTATTTTGCCTCACCCCTCATAACTGCTTTATTTTATTTTTTTTTACTTCAGGAACACATTTTTAGGGCTTGAGATTCTGTCTCTAGTTAAATCAGAGCTTGCTATAGATAAATAGGATTTACTTTTCCTTTCAAACTTAATTACTTTTCAGAATCATGATCAATTTCCCGCCTTTCTTGCTTGAGGGGAGTGACACTGTAGGAGACCCTTACACATTTGCTTTGTAATAAGCCTTTATTCATACACTTCGGGCAATGCAATCAGCTCCTCTGCACCAGAGTGTGTGCCTGTGTGTGTGGCTGCAGCCGGAGGCCTGCAGAGTGGAATGCTGATGACAAGGAGCAAAAGTGCTAAGGAATGAATCTGTGTTCAAGGAAAGCAATAATCTTGCTGTGAGTGTCCATAGCTCTGATTATATTAAATTAAGCTATCTTTTATGCCCCACCCTTTTGTTTGTTTCTTTTTTTTTTCAAATGGAGATTTCTGACATATTATCCTACTTGGGAGAGTTTTGCTCTAGTGTTTTAAAAATGTGCAGCAGGAAAGTATACATTTTTCCTTTAATAAAAAGACATACTAATTTGAGATATTAATAGTTAAAGTAGGGTGTTTTCTTGTTGGAATGATTCTTCATGTTTCTCCTTCTGGCTTACCATCTTTTGGTTTAAATAAAATAAATTTTGAAGCATAAATTTAGATCCTAGGGAATAAAAGTTTATGGAAAGATACAAATATTATCTATAGCTTTGTTATGACAGTAATAAGTCACATGGTCAAGGAACTAGTTATATTTATATTAGTACAAAAGCCCTTTTTTTTCAGGAGAAACTTGAAGATCTACAGAGGGGAAAAAATAAACATTAAAGATATTGAAATCCCACTGGAAAACAATTTAGTTTGCACATTATTGCTTCGTAAAAGTTAGTTTCTTGTCCATTTTACTGGGTACCCAGAATCATTTTCATGGTTGGATGTTTTTTTAATGGGCCATAACATAGCCATTTAATAAAAGGAATAATCTTTGCATTTTCACCTAAGTGTCAGTTAAAGGAAATGGCTACAACAGAGAGGCCCATATGTAAAGGTCTCAAACATAGGAAAAGTTCTGGTCCTTATCCAAACGTGGTACCTTGTAGGCATCTTGATTTAAATGTTAAAGTGAAAATAAACTTTGGTAAATAGATAGAGCAATTGGTCCTTCAGTGCCTCTTCCAACCCTATTTTGAAACTACTTTCTAGAATTTTTGCTGTTTCTCTTCACAGCAGGACAGTAGGAAAATATATTGTGTTTCCCTTATTACAACCTCAGACACAGAAAAATAATATTCACCAAATTCTAGCAATGTGCAAACCAAATTTTAAAAACAAAATTAAATTAAATTTCCATATCAATAACTGTACTTACTCTCTTAACTGATATATCACAGGTTGCCAAAAGGCTTGGTTTTGAATCTTTTCTGTAATTTGTCTTGAATCTCCTGTAATCAATTACAAAAGTATTCAATGAAGGGCTTCAGATAATCTATACATGGAAAGAGAGAATTTCTAAATTACAATATTTTTTTCCTACCAAGCCATTTACTCATCATTTACTCATCAAATGTTTTGAAGTTGTATTTTTTATCTATTTAACGAGTCCTCTATCACTTCTCTTCAACCAACAAAGTGCACTGAGACAGGAAGCTTTTCCTGTTGACTTGATCTAAATTTAAAATACCATGTGCTTTCAACCATGGGGTGTGCTGTCCCAAAAGATCTGACATTTCAGTCCAGAAATAGGGTGGCACCTCTGTGAAACTGAATGAGCTGTTTTGTTCTCCAGAGAAGGGTGAGAGTAGTATAACAACTTTACTAATTGTCCCTTGAAAAGCATACCAACTTCAAAGAAGCAGATATTTTTGTGGGAGGATTATACAGAAATAGACATTAAAGATCAAATTGACTTACTGATACAATTTGTTTTGTCAGCTTCTTTACAGTGCCTATTAATCTTCACATAGTTTTAAGGATAAGGTAGGTCCATAATAGTATCTTTTGGTAACTCAAATATAGTAGCTTCTCCATTATTTTCCAACAACATAGAATCATAGAATGGCATGGGTTGGAAGGGACCCCAAGGATCATAGAGCTCCAACCCCCCTGCCACAGGTAGGGCCACCAACCTCAGGCCTGGATCTACACAAGGATGCCCAGGGCCCCATCCAACCTGGCTTTGAACACCTCCAGGGATTGTTATGTTTACGACTGATCTTACAGTTTTTAACCTATTAGTCTTTCTTTCATTATAGTTGTGATTGTGAGATCTGGTCTCTGCTGAAAACACTTCTTCTAAAACAAAGAAGGAATCTGGTCCTTTGCACAAAAACCCAAATTAATTCTAGTCCAACAGACACATGTTGCTTGTTTGGATTGTAATTATTTTATTTATTTAATGTAGAACCTAGTAATGATACTCATGTTTTGGTTAAGACTAAGTAGTTCTTATTTACTTTAAGACAAACCTAATTCTTTGGCTTGCAACAAATTAGTATAAAATGGACTCGGGGATTTTTTCATGGATGTCCTTAAAAGTTTTTCTCCTGGATATTCATGTCTTCTTGACATTTCAAAGAGCTAGAGTTCCCAGAGCTCTTACTTTCCACATTTCAGTCATTTAAATTACTTTCTTGGGACAACAGATCTTGCTATATTTTGAAAAAAAGTTAATGGAACTTGCATCATTGAAATTTCCTGACTCTCTAATGGTGCCTCAAACTTCATATGGCAGGAAATTTAGATCATGAGAACTGCATGTAAATTTCTAAATCTGTAATTCTAAATTTGATATCTTTTATTATTGTCAATATACAGAGATATTAGAAAAAAACTTATATATAAACTGAACCCCTAGTATTTCCATTAAGCAATAATTTCTTACTTATTTTTGTTTGCAGAGCAGAAGTTTTTATGTGCCACTGGTGATTTAATCTTCCCTTCTGTGACTTAGTGGGGCCAAGTAGAAAGACTAGAGGAAAGAAATCATTTTATGGATTCAGCCTCATCCCTGCAGTGTGGGAATTCATCAAATTCCCATTTCCACTCGTATGGATATTGTCTGTTTAACGTTACTGCTCACATTATAATTACATAAAGATCCTTTTATAATTATGACTGAAGTAGGGGATCGCTTTCTCTGTGGTATGTAACAGGAGGCTAAAGTGAGGTCCTCAATAAGAGCTTTGTCTCTGGGGTCTGTCAGTGGGTCCAGGATTCTGTGCAACAAATTTGCTTAGAGAGGATGACAGGAGAAAGTGTAGACATCATTATTTTCACAAAGATGTTGGAAGAATTGTCTAACTGAATGATCATACATAAGGATTTTTCATGTACTTTAGCTTTTGAGTCTTGATGTTTTTGGCAAATGTGTTTTTATTAAATGTTATAATGGTGAACTAATCTTTTCTTTGTTGAACATTCCTAATGCATTTACTTTTATAACATAATACGACTGTAAATAGCTGATTTTTCTTGTATGGGTTTCAATATGCATCTGAATTCTCAACCATAGTATTAGGAAAGTCCATAGATCTTCTCTCGTCAGCATTTCTGTCATTCAGCATATATGATACATAGAAAACTTCTCCATTTACAACTTTTTTAGTTGTGAGTCAAATTGCCTCTGTTTATGCTGAAAAGCTCAGGCTTATATTTGGGGACTGAGTGTGGAGAAAAAAATACCCCAACCCAAATCACAATGTATGCTCTAGCTGGATTTCATCCAGGTGAATTCAAACTTTCAAAGGTTCTTAAATGTTTAAATCTCAGCTAATCATCAGAGTTAATGGAAAGAAACAGGAACCTTTTCAACTGAATCATTTGTTCAATTTTTATACCTATTTTAGGATGAGATTAATCATTCTTCTGAAGTTCACACATTTCTGCACAGTGAATATAAAGGCTGTGTCAGATGGCTAATACTAAGACATCTAACTTTTGGACAACTGAAAATTGGGCATGATGAACTGCATCTATAATTGGTTAGAGTGGGAATTGTTTGGAACTTCGGAGCCAAAATGTGTTCAATTTTCAGTTTCCCTATAGGCCACTGTGGGAAAGAATGGCAAAATCTGTCCTTCCAGTAAATTGATCAGACTGCTAAAGAATGTTAAATTTAGTGTTCACAGATATAACAAAAAAGAAACATGAAGGAGTGAGACGATGACTTCTCCAAACTGTTTAAATGGACTTCAGTCGAGTGCAGCTTGCAATCAGTGTAGTATACACCAACAGAAATCTGCATGAGAGAAATTCTCCATCCCTAGTCATATGCTACTTAAACCAGGAAAATATGTCTGATGGTGTACCAGAGAAGCATCACCTCCTACACAGTGGAGGCACCTAGTACATTTCTACTCAGGACTTGAACCCAAAGATTGATCAGATTTGTGTGTGTGTGTGCACACCTTTATAGCTATACCTATACATATACATACTGTGCATATATATATATATACATATATATACACACACATAAAACTATAGTGCCTCTGGGATTTTGGAAAATACTTAGAGATTAATACATTACTTTACACTGGGTTGAATTACTGATGGCATAACTTGGCCAGTATACTGAAGGTAAAATTTGCTGTTTATGTACAAAGATTTAGTCTTGCTGAAAGAATAACATACCACTGAAAATAAGGAAACATGTCTGTACAATGTTCAGCCAAGTTAGCATTTTTGCACAATGCTGCAGACTGTTGTTCCATGTGGAGAGGCATATCAGAACCCAAAGATATGACTTAGTGTTAAGTGGGCTTTGACACTTTGTGTAGTGAGGTTGAAGTATTCAAAATGAAAAGTTTTCATCAACTTGTTGAATGCCACTTCAGTCTAAGCCCAAAATAAAACTGTGAGTTTGTCAGTTATGGCAAATTATAAGTTGCTTTTTTCTTACCCTATTTTACCATTCAAATACTTTGTATAATTATTCTTCTGTTTGAAAAAAAAAAAGTCCCATTTCATGAGAAGTTCTGAGATCTCACATACTCCAGCTGCTAAAAGAGAACAGCCAAAACTGACCTTTGGAAAAAACAAGATAAAATTTGTTGTAAATTTAAACTCTTAAGTGTGAGAAGGCAAAGGATTACGGAAAATGACTCAGAAGAGAGGAAGACCCTGGCCTCTGCCAATGGACAGGAAGGACAAGGCACAGTCCTTTTTGGAGGCCAGAACATGGGCAGGGCACCAACCAACACTATGTGGGAAATGTCCTAACTTTAAAAGCCTTCTGTTTCTATGTCTGTGTAAACAACCAGTTATGGTACAGGGCAAAGTAACAACATAATCCACATCATTTTTGACTGCTAGTTCTTCTTTGGTTTTTGTCTCTGTGCTGTGCCCTAAACCCCTGTATGCTGTATGGCATGCAGTTTTCTGTGTAAGAAAGGACAGACAACAGACATATGGGTTGTCAGTAATAAAATATTTTGTGGAGAGGATACAGCTGCTTGTGGTTTTATATCTGCCAGCTGAAAGCATCTGTATCACCCAGAAAACGCAGAAGAGAGAAAGGTTATCTCTGGGAAGTATAGCAACACTGTTTCTAGCAAATAATTTGTAAATGTAGACATTCACTATAAAACTGACAAACCTCCTTTACTTATTGTACTGAACAAACTACTTATTCTATGTCAATCTATTCCAGCAGTCTAACCACATGATTTCATCTTTTATAACTAAACTTAGAAGACTGACCCAAGAAATCAGAGAGATGCCTAAAGTACTCATCTGAAATATATATACTTTTGTAAAATCTAATTCTAACTCTTGTGATATTTTCCACCCTTATGTCCTTCTCTTGAAGGGACTTACACTGTGCTTCAGATCTGGGATCTTCCCCTCAGTAACTGATATATTATAAAGGACATCTGTCGTTCTCTTGATCCTAACCACTGCTAGTGGCTGCTAGCCAAACAGACATCAAAACCAGTAATTTATCATTACCTCGTTGTCCTCTCTGAATGCTGAAGAAGTCCTGCTCAAAGGCACGTATTTAGAAGATGTGAACCAAACCATAAACGGAGAATTTTACATTACAGAATATTTTACAACTACCACATTTTCAGACATTACCATTGTCTGGGGTTGGGTAGGGCTGTGTCAGTAAAGGTCTTATACTCCTAAAATTAGCAGAGACCTACCCTCGGGTGAGGACTGCAGAACAGTCTATAAGAATTTTCAGCTGTATAGGAAGAGTCAGGTGCCTCAGGGTGAAATGGAAGGAGTCGCAATGCTGATTTCAGACATAGCCTAGAATTCAGCAATGCAGAGGCTCTGGTTAAAATCCCACCCAAAACTGCAACCTTAGTACTTCATTCACGGATTAGGGGCAATGTTTCTATCAACTCATTTTTTAGATGTTACAACAATCTCCCAGGATGCCAAAGACCTATTTTATAAGGCCTGCTTAGCCATGGAGAGCACAAACAAATCTCCCTCCTGTTACAGGAAAGCACTTCATGTCTCTCTTCCAGAATGAACAAGTGGATTATGGGCCATTACATATGGGATAAGGATGGGTAGAGTTAGGGTGATTCTAGACTTAAAGGCACAAAACCTTGAGTGTCTTCCTCAGCTCAATCACATTCTAATGGGGCTTCCCTGTACCTGGTAGCCATGTGCACAAACTTGTTACTTGTCTGATGGCTGTAGAAGTTAAATATTGTCATTTACCTGTGAAACTCAGTATTATAAAATGGAATTATAACCCCAGGTTTCGGTGGGCTGACTGACCCTACACTCCACTGCATGATGCCTCCTGACAGGTCAGGGAGCAAAATTTGCATGGCTCCAAAATAGGAGATGGTTGTGTCTCCCAGGGAGCTCTGTCCTGTCAAGTGTCAAGAATATTCTGGGAATGCCTAAGTGTTTCAACTGTGGCAAATACCTGAAAAGCAAAGTAGGAGCCTCTGAGCAGGGTTTTTCTGAGATAAGAGGCCTTATCATGTCAATGCATCTTCAGACTTGAGCTCTAAGATTTTCCATTAGTGGCTTAAATATCTTTATAAGCCAACTTCTTTGATTTGAAGGGTGCTATAATTTAAAAACTATTTAAAATAAGTGTTATTACCTTTCCTGACCATCTGCCATATTTTGCTTGGCATTTTAGAATAAATTTTTTTTAAACTTTCTTTCTGTGCCTTCTCCTGTTTTTCCACCTTTGCATAGTTTCCTTAACAGAATTTTTATTTTTATGGCACACGAAATCAGCAAATAGATGCATTCTTATCAAACTGGTCTCACTGAGAAATTAGTTGGCAGTGCTGCTGATAAAATCAATATACTTCCTGCCCCCCTTAACATAATCACAGAGTCTTGCTATAAAAATGCTCAGACTGATACAGTTGATCGGAGTTCACTGCAGTGACATCAGCTATATTTGTGTCAAACTGCACCTACGCAGATGCACAACTCTTACAGTAAAAAAAAATTCACAGGAGATGCTGATATAGTTAGGCTGGTAAATGCTATAAATAGACGACATCCAGTTTGTATTCAGCCCTCAGTGAAGAGAGGAAAGCTTGTACAAGACTCGAAGGCAGTAAGATTCAATATCTCTATGTTTCTTTGAATTTACCTCCCTCTGATAACTGCCAATTTTGAAAATTAACAAAGAAAATGCTTTGGGCTTACATGTTTAACTCTGAAAGTCTGTATATTTTATATTGACTTGGCGAGAATAATATTAATGAGAAAATTAACTCAATTTTCTCTGCTGAAGCTAAAAGGTACTAGAAACATATATAGCACCAGTGACCTGAATATTCAATATAAGGACTATAGATTTTCTTTGTCAAAGATAATATATTAATTTTAATTCTAATGGGGCTTGCTGAAATACAGCTAACAATATTTAATTATTTGAGCTGTGACAAATGGGCAACAAACTCCTTCTCTTCTTGCATTGCCAGTCAAGCATTGTGTTCCCATAAGGCTTTCGTGGATCAAGAGGCATTTAAGTCGAGTACTACATTGTTTGGTCTGACCTCGTAGTTTGACTACAGTTTGAATTTGGACGAACTCACAGTTGGCAGCTTTTGTTGACTTTGGCCAATCTCTTTTGTTCCCATGCTGGAGATTATTTCTCCCTCTGCTGGCCCCACACAGCTGCTGTCAGGGCACAGGTAGGAAACAGGGACACTGATATTATTTTCTCTCTTTTTTCTAGTCTGCAAAATTTTGGTGATGAAGAATGTAGTCCAGCAGCTTTTTATATTGGACATGGCAGCAAGCTTTAACACAGGGATTGTGAAAAACTGTTGATGGATGAAAGATAAGAGGAATACAGGAGGGGAGATGAAGGAAGTTTTCTTCTATACATTCAGATGGTGTACTGTGGAATTGGTAAATGTATTGCAATGAAGAGGTTTGTTTGGGTTTGAGGGGTTTTTTTCAGATTAAAAAAATTCAGATCTGGACTCCTTTCCTTGTCTCCTTGGTTTTGATCATATTGAAACATTTCATTTTGGTTTTGACTTTTGCTTCAAATTTGATCAACTTTGCTTAGTCTAATATAAATCATTATTTGTGTTCAGTATTGACTAAAGACTTATCTGTATTGATGTATGCTAGCATTATTAAACAATATGCTCTGCAGTTTCTTGGATGATTGGTTTTGCTTCAGAATGTCAATTCTTCCTTATAGTCTAATGTTGAATCTTTGGATTTTAATCATAATACATAATAAATATACATTTTGAAATGTATATCTTAATTTTCATCTGAAAAGAAATTTTTCTTTTCTACTGAGCAGTAGATAAATTACCAAATGAAAAAGGACAGGAAAATAACACCACATCCCACAAGGCTTTGAGATTACACTGCTCTGTGGCAAGACTTTCATGGGAACAAATTAGTACAATGTCATACAGTTAAAGATAATTTTGTAGTTTGAATGCACTCACTGAAACTATACTCATGGAGGCCAGTAAATTTGGATAGTTCCTGGAATCCTTTAGCACTTTGATGTTGCAGTTAGAGTTATCTTGTTAGATAGGACTATCTCATTTTACATGAGTTTTGGAATATAATGAATAGCTTAGAAAAGAATTTCATAAATCTGCTAATTAAGAGGAAATTAAAAACAGCATTCACAGAAACAAAGAAACTTCCCTTCTTCTCATCTGACATTATCTCCAAATTTCACTTTCATTCTCCAAAGTATAGGTACAAGGTTTTACTTTAAAATATAATTGCTTGTATATTGGCAACAAGATTCTTCCCCTAATCTAATTTTCAGAAACATCTGTGTCATATTAACAGGAAATATTTTAAAAGTCTGTCAGAAGCAGGAATCCAAGTATTTCTAAGAGTTAGAAGTAGAACTGCGTAATTGTACAAAGTTCACATGAGTATTTGCTGCTTTTCTCCTTTCTGCCTTATTACTTTATATTGCCACTAGAGACACACATTTTTGCACCATGAGCATATTTTTTTGGGAAAAAAAGTGTTATTCATTCCATTGTGTTCCCATTGCACACACTGATGATAATATTTCTAGACGTCATTCCTCAAAATATTATATTAAATTACTCTAGTGTGGGATCTGTCTAATTATTTGTCATCCATCAAAACACCTAGAAATTGCTGTGATTAACTCCTGATCAAGCCTGTGCTTGTAGAGGTGAGTGACGTTTTTAAGGTCTGCCCATGATTCCTCATTCCCACTCCATACCATCCTTGGGTTTAATTTGAATTTTCTCCAAATGTCTTTTACAGCAAAGGAATGAGGAAGTTGGGAAGAACACCTAATTTTAGGTTTTCCGATGGGTCACCGAACAACAGGTTTCCAAAAATGCTGTCAAAAGGTAGATACCATATATTCCCTATTTCATATCCTAAAAAAAAAAAATCAATAAAATTTGGACCCCTTAATGCCTTAGTCTCTTGGTGGAAAAAAAAAATCTGTCTCTGGAAGTTTTTAAAGCATCCAAGTTTTCCAAAGAGAAGTGGAAAAGGATTGCTCACGGAGTAAATCATTGTATGCTAGGAAGGTTGCATACTAAATGTATTGTAAATTGATTAAAAACCAGATTGATCAATATAAACATCCACTGATACTTTGAAAATTAAATATGCTTGACCATTGATCTGCCAACATCTTAAATATTCTGTCAGAAATTGCATGATTTAATTTGTATGATTTGTTTTGTGTATTCTTATTTACTTACACATTCTAGCAATTTATCACAGGAAAGCCATATGGCAGCCATAAACTCAAACAGATTATGTTCAAGAATTTTCAACTCCAAACAGAAGTAAAGTAAGTTTGTATTTCATGCAGATGTATTCTCCAAGTTGTTAGATTGCTTTCTAGGAAATGCCGCCTTGTATTTTTCCATATAATGTAGGTTTTGTCCTCTAGTCAGATGTATTGGCAAACTAAACTGACATCACATTATGCTGCCACTCAAGAATCTTTTTTCACTGCTCCCTAAAGTTCTATTAATACATGAGATAAAGGTATCACCTCAGTGCTTCTCAAACAATGTATTGCTTTTTAAACTATCTACTTTGAGTATGCTGGTTCTCCTGAGCAAAAGCATGCTAACAGCTGCTGAAAAAATTAGACCTATAGAGGAGTAAAAATATCTTTTTCCTTGTTCTTCTGTATTCTTATTAATGTAGATAATGTTGATTTTGTACTAGTATGCCTTCTGTTGTCACCTTTGCAGAACAACTATGTAGATACTCTGCAAACTGTTCCCACAGGGTTTAAGAATCATTCAGTTTATCTTCTAGCTATAAAGTAACCTTTTTCATATGAGGCTGTCCTTACAAGGTCTGCCAAAAATTCTTGCCACAGATAAATCTTTTATATTTTTCCAATGCCTGAGTATCATCCTTTTAGCAATCATTAAGCTTCTCTATAACCATTTTGATAATGCTTTAGGGATGCCTTTAATTCCCAAAATGTCAGACAAAATGCAAACAGAAGGTTCTGAGCATCTTTGCTTTCAATTATTTGACATTATGGACTAAAATAATTTACTTTTTCATTCTGAAAAGATAGTTATGGCCTCTATTAGAAGTTAAGTGTGCAGTGAGTTAGCTTTTTGATTTTTCTCTAGAATACATACTTTCTTTTCCATTTTGAAAACTAAATTCCAGAGCAACTTCCAAATTTTGATAGAGAGAATAGAAACAGTATCAGCAGAACAATAGCATGAACATTATGCTAGATTATACACATGAATGACATTTGGTTTGGATGGACAGATTAAGTAAACATTTAGAAATGGAGTGGAAAGTGCATTTAATTTTTATTTTATTTTTCCTACAGTTTTCTAACAAAGCAAAGAAATACCTTCCCTCATAGAACTTTTAATGCTCAAAGAGAAAAAATGCAAGGTATAATTCCTTTTCTATAGAGATGACATTAGGTATAATATGCCTCCTCCTGTGAAAAAGCACATAGTATTTTTAACAAGCACATATAATGTATTTCATAAAGGATTGTAAACTCAGTACAGTATACCACATACAAAACAGTATTTGACAAAGGGTGTAGCTGATACTTGTGAATACTCTGTATTTGTGGATATATCTTTGATGCATATATCAGTACTGCTCCAATTTATGAAAACTAGGCTGATGTAGGACAGTGCATACACTTGCATAGGATTCATCTGACTAAAGGTGGATTTTCATCTGAAGTAGTCACCCTTGTCTTCCATATCTTCCATGGAGATTTAGCCAATATGTTTAAGGGGTCACTGCAGTAAACTCTCACCAATGTGTGTATCTAGGCCAGATCATTCAATCAATCAGACGCACGCTGATGGTGACTGTATCTCTTCACCAAATAAAAAGAGATTCTAATGAGTAAACAGATGTTTTAGGTTAGCTGAACCCTACCTTTTTTCACTGTAGCTGTAACTTACAGTAACTTCATCTGTCCTCTGACTTCCAAGAAAAAAAATACCTATTAGGGAGAGCTGTGAAAACCACAAACATGAAAAAAACCCAATGTCTGGGCAAAACTTCCCATTCTAGAAGCTGTGAAAGACAATGAACAATGGAATAGCATAAATCATGTTGTGTAAAGCTTCTATTAGACAAAATCCTAAGCTATTGCTGAAAAATTCTAGACTGACTTGGAAGTGTACTCTTTATTTATCTCTAACTGCTACGTACCTGAATAAGAAAGAGTAACAGTGGGTTGTCAAGAATTTAACAGAGGGAAACTCTTACAGCTCAGTAGAATCAGCAACGCTCAAAATTTAGTTTCTTTTTTGTCAGGTAATTTCTGGATAAGTGAAATTAAGTTAAAGGCTGAGAAAGCATCTTTGTCTTCCTTACATACACTAAAAAGATTACTGACCAGAAGCTAACATGGATAAACTTCCTCTTCCAGTCCAGGCTACCTAAACATTTTACTGATAAAATGAGACCCTGAGTTCTTCATTGAAACAAGAAATTCCTTTTACACCCAACTTAAAAAACAGAGAAATGAGGCAAGTTTTGTATGGTGGTTGGAGAAGAATTTTCTAAGAAAAGCATGCAAATGAACATTATGACTACACGTCATGGAAATCTGCTGTGTGCTCTAAGAGAGTTTCTTGGAAAGGTTTGTAAATATCCGAATGTCTGTTTAATCATAAGTGATAAATTGAGAGGGATGTTAGAACTGCTTCATTTCATAAGCCGGTATCTCTGAGTGTTCTTGACTTGCGACAAATAGATATTGCAAGTGTCGCAGCACAAAAGGAGTAGGGGGCTGAACATTTTCTCATGAAAACAAGTGGCAATATTTTGTGAGAGTGGAGAACAGAAAGTCTGTAGGACTGCAGAGTGTGTTGACACACAATTTAAAAATAAAGTGCCTTTTTTCTGGCCTAATTACAAGATGTACCCTTCAGATGGAATGAAAGTCAGAAATTTGTAGAGAACAGTAAAAAGGTTAATGTATAGGAAATGCAGATGTGGGGTTTGAGGTACAAAGGTAGAATAGCACCTTCACATAAATCACTCTGCTGCAACGTAAGCAATTTTTCAGCTGGCAATGTGGGGGTTCTTGGACTCATAGGTTTCAGTGCTGGGGAGAGAAAAAAAAGAGGCTGACAGATGGGATATTTTACATCTGTAAGGTGATGTATCATTATGTCTGAGTTAATTAAAAGTTCTTCTGTTGGAAGAAAGATGTGCTTTGAAAGATCTTGGCATTTAATATGATGATGTGTTTTTTCACTGACAAAAGGAATGTAGCTTTGTATGATATACTGTGCTCAAAAATTTATTTCAGGGCAAAATAAAACATGAAATTAAATTTGTTTTTTAAATTATTCACTCAAGCAAATGAAGATGCTAAATTATGTAGGAGCATGTGTGTCTTTTTCTCTTGGCAATAAATGTATGGGATTTGTAAACAGAAAAAAAGTGCTTAGCTGTGAAAATGGAAGGTCCGATTCAAAAAACCTTTTATATTATTTGTGCAAGTGTACTTAGTCTGCTGAGAAAGTGATTGTGGTCACAGTCCTGCTGCTGCTGCTGTACTGATTTTTAGGGCTCAGTTCAAATATGTAGACATGATTTTGTTGTTTATTACTTCTAGTGCCAGACAAAATTTAATAGAATACCCTACTTGCTTTAGAAAAGTACAGATCTCTGCTCACTTCAGTGTCATCTGTTTCCCTTGCTAAATGTCTCAGTCACACTAAAGTTGTCTGAAAAGCAGTCTCTGGGCAACTGAATCAAGTTTTGTTTTGCTGCTGCTCTTGCAGGGACTGAGATTAAGTCCTGTGTAATGGACTCTTCCAGAGGTTAAACTGTCTGTAGGTCCTCAGATCCAGATGTGGGTGGTACACAAGATTAATCTCTCGGTGCAGGAAAGCAGTTTTGGGTTTTCTTGACTGGGATTTCTGATTCATAACAAAACTTGCAGACTTCATGGATTTCAGCTAAATGCGTATTTCCAAATGCACATATACATTGTACCACTCTGGTTTAGACACGTTGAATCTTCAAGTGACTCCCATTTCTGAGTCAGCATGGCTAGAAGGACCTGCAATCCCTGTCTACGCAGTTTGTGACATATAATTCATAACTGACAAACTTGTTTCTAAATACAAACAATGAACGATCAATTGCTATCCAATGAGAGGTGACTGGTAGCCTTATAATTGTATTCTGATTAGTAAACTGGAAGATGAAATTTTTAATCTAAGTGTAAATCTTGCCTTGTCTTGGATGTAAGTATTTTATACTATTTTGCACCTGTTCTAGGAGAATGCAAGCTTAGCCTTTTGTTCTGTCTTGGTAGAAACTTTGTGACCACATGATGTTTGCTTGAATCATCAATGACACAGGGAAGTAGCAGATCAGGTAGTTGATTCTGGTCAACATTTGATTGGTCAGTTGGTTGGTTGAGGTTGAGGGTTTTTTGGGGGGTAAGGTTTGAGGGAGGAGGTACTTTTTGGGGTGGGGGTAGTATTTTGTTTGTTTGTCTTTTGGTTTGGGGGTTTGGATTTTCTTTCCCCCCTTAATAATAAATCTGAACCTCAGTCATACAAAATGGGTATTTCTATACTAGTCAACCAGGAACTGAAACTTGGGTATTTACAGTATCAAACTGTTAGGAAAGTCCTCAATTTTTTTTTAGTCTGCAACAACCAGAACTCTGAAATAATTATTATGCATGGTTTGAAATTTAGCAGAGAATATTCAAAAGAAATATTAGAGGCTGTTCTTTTATGGTATCTCCGAAACTTTGATAGAGAAGGACATAAGTGCTTGGCAGTTTTTCCTGGTTCTGGCCAGGCCAGAATTAACTTCCCCAAGCAGCCAGTCCAGGTGAGCTGAGTCAGCCCGGGCTGTTTTCCACTAGACATCACTTACCCATAAAAGGGGCTGGCTGGGGACGAGTGCTCTGTGGTGCCTCCAGGGCAGTCCAGTGTGGCTGGTGCATCAGGTTGGTCCTTGTGTGCAGTATGCTGCATTATTGTTGGGTCAATAACCTATTCTGTGTCATCACCCGGTATAAGTGAAACTTCCAGCCTGCTGTTATTGTTCCCTTTTCACAGTGATTTTGTCAGTAAACTGTTCTTATCCCAACCCACAGAAGCTCTGTCTGTTTCTCCTCTGGGAGTGAGCAAGCAGTGTGGTACTCAACCACTGGTTAGGGCTGAACCACCACGCAGGTCCTGGCCTCAATGACAGTGAGTGCTCTCAAGAAATTTGCTAGTACAGAAATTGGAAAAAATAGCTAAAAGTCCAATGTAATTATTCTTTAGCTACTGATCATTCATGTATTTTGGCACTTTTAGATTCATTGCCTTTTAAAATTTATCTTACTGCATGCAAATGTTGTGACAATCATGAGGCCTGTTATTTTGTTTGCATGTTTCTGTGTTTGCAGACATTTTCTGGGCAATTTTAAAGCTGACTGATCAAAACTGACCATAAATACCAAGACAGGGACCCATTACCTCCTTAGATAATAGCATAACAGTATTTCAAATACTGATTTATATAATTTTTTTTATATTTGAAAATATTTACTTTTAAGAGCCACTAGGTCTTTCAAATTCATGCTTTCATGTCAGCAGCTTATTAAGCATTACACTTTTCCTCAAGACTAACTGCTGCTCCAGCTAGCATCTTTGGTCCAGACTGTTTTCCAGAAGGCCTTTCAGAAGTCCAAGTAAATTACATTTAACAATTCTTTATGCGTTATTGTTTCAATTCTTTTGACTAAAATGGGGCTTAAGCAGTACAATTTCCTTTTACAGAAGCTCTGCTGATTTCTGTTGTAATATGCTCATTTGTGTGTTTTATGTCTTTCTAAATGTGTTTGCAGCTAATTTACCTAATACTAAAGTCATGTTCACTGGTTTATAATTTTCAGACTCACCCCTAACACATCATTTAAAGATGGCTACAATACTGGCTAACCTCCAGTCTACTAGCACAATAGTGGAAATTAATGAGAAATTTTCCATTTTTTGTTTGCAATTCAGTTACTTTGATAGGGATTTTCAAAGGTCGCTAATGAAGTTAGGTAACCAAATCCCATTAACATTTAGTGAAAAATGTGCATTGTCCTCCCAGAGCTTCTCTGGAAAGTTCCTAATTTTCAGTCATAAGTGGTCCTTAGTGAATATTGTTTCTCTCTAGTTACATGATGATATGAATTCACAGTTTGGCATAGCACCTTTCTTTTTAATACTTTTTAATATACCATCACTTTGGCTACATCAGCAGTGAAGTGTAATGCAGAAATCACAAATTTCTTTTTGTCTGAAGCATAAAGTGGTAATAATAGTGTGGTCAGTTCAACCTGCCATGTACTCAAACCCTTCCATTTCTTGTTAATTACTGGGTTCCATTCAACATACCTGTAAACGTCAAGAACTTTGTTAATCTTTCATATATTCCTCTTTGCTACCTATCAAGGGCTTCCATCCTTTGCAATCTGTTACTCCCTGTTCAGTTGTTACCATATGATGCCAATATTACCTGCACATACCACAGAATTCTAACCTGTTGCCTTCCACTGACTGCTTTTAATATAATGCTTCTTTATGTTGTCTTAAATAAATACTGAAGTTTTAGACTAGACCTAGAAATGTGAAGTTTCCATTCTACTGAAGGCTTTTAAATGCTTATTGATAGCTGTCTGAGTTCACTTACATACATCTTTACTACAGAAGCTGAGATACTTGGATATTATGAGGGATTTTATAAGTCTGTATTGAATAAAGTACAGCAATAAAATATAAACTTGGGGGCAACATTTAAAGTAGCTTTTACAGTCCAGAGTGAACAAAAATAAAAAAATAAATAAACTTTTAAGCAAAGAGCATCTTGCTTCTTCAGAGTTGTTCAAGATCATTTGGAGAAATTCTGACACACAAAATTTTATGTGACCTCTAAGACTATAAGACACAGAAAACACTGATCAACACGTAATGGTATTGAAGTTAACATCAGCATTCCTAAGGCCATATGAGAAAAAACTGCATAGGTTTGTGTCTGACAATCAACACATCTAGCCATTAGGAAGAACTAACTTCATTGTAGCTAGCATGATGCACAGCAGGAAATGCTTAAAACAGAAGCTGATGCTCTTAGAGTATAACTATTTGCTATCTACATAGCAACAATATAGAATGACTATTTTCTGTAAATGAATTTTCAGTTACTTCTACTCCAGCAATCTGAGTGGTTATGTGTTTGATAAATTATCATTTTGCATCTAGATAGTGTAGTGTATTTCTTTCTCTTATTTACATCCTGTTCGTTTCAGTGGAAGAAGGAGGAGCAAGGCTTCTGACTTTTGATCAGGAATAAAGAACAAGTTCTCCTGACTGATAAGGAAGATATTACTTTTCTGACTATTCTCAGCAAGAGTTGACTGAATTAAAAAAAAATTCTGGTCACAGAATAATTAACATAGAATGTTTTAAAAAGATTTCTCAGAGGCTTCAGAGTGTCTGTAAATGTATGTTCTTGACAAAAAATTATATTCTTAATATTTTTATGATCTTGTTTCATAATGCAGTCAGAAGTATCCCTGCAGCTAATTTTCTGGTTTCGGTACAAAGAGGGGGAAAAAGTTAAGACAACAACTTCTTGGTTCCTATTATAAAATGACTGGAAGGAAATGCAGCTCCTGTATGTGCAGGTGTTTCACAGAATATTTCTGGCCCACTTTTATTTATATTATGTCTTAAAAAACTAAAATCCACTGATGTCAGGATGAGGGTGTTTTGCTGTGGAGTTTAATAGCAATTGAATATTATCAAGCCAGAGAACATGAAAGAGTGAAAATATGTCCTCTTGAAGCCTAAAGGTTTTACCAAGAGCGATTATTATTTATATTTGCCCCTTTGTGAGACTCAACAACTTTTACATATGTTAAAGTTGGATGTAGAACCCAGAGAGACAATAGTTGTCAATTTGAAGTGATTTGAAATTGAATCTGTAAAATATTTGCCCATCTTCATTAGTTTTGTGAATCTATCAAAAAAAATCCATGATTTAGACTATAGGCATTGTGTACGGTATTGTAATACCAACTTTTTTATGAGATCCTTGTGATTTCTCATATTTGAAGATCTAAATTTTTACAGAATGCTTTTTATTAAAGTAAATGAGGCTTCAAATGAAATGTTATGGTTTAGAGATGTGAGAGGCCAAAGAACTCTTAGTTTCCTAATTTTTTAATTTATATTTGTTCTGCTCCAACAGGAACACATTTTAATTCTGTGCAAAAGAAAGGAGACACTAAGAAAACCCCACACCTATGTGCATTAATTGCTACTGAAATGAAGGCTTAAATAGGGACAAAGCAGTAAAATGTTATTATCTGCATCAGCTTCCCAGTTTCTATTTTAAAAATTGGTTGCAGAAGCCAAAGCAAATACATATCTGCTTTGCATTGCAAACTGACTTGACACATTGAACAGAGTATTTAATCTGCTTTGGACACACAGAATGCCTATCACAATAATACCTAGGCGCTGTAGTAATGCCTAGGAGTATTGAAGATTTGTACTATAATGTATAAGCTACTGTGTATTGAATTTATGTTGTGATGTTATTCCAATGAGTACTAGATTATATTATATATAAAAGCTTCAGAACTGTGATTACTATATCCAGTACCTACACAGCTCTTCAAGTATGCAAATCCTTCCTTCCTTCCTTCCTTCCTTCCTTCCTTCCTTCCTTCCTTCCTTCCTTCCTTCCTTCCTTCCTTCCTTCCTTCCTTCCTTCCTTCCTTCCTTCCTTTTCAAACTCATTGGTTAGATACACTTATGCATTTAGAATCTGCAGAAATCTACCAAACAAATCCTCTTCTACAAAAAAGGAAAAATAAAAATCTATGATTAGGAATTATTCAGTGTCTCAATATCTGGGTTGTCAACAAACTTTTCTTGCAGGCACTTGTATTGGATGAAAATGTTGATTTTCTGACTTTGAAAATCAGAGCTTTAAGGGTTGTTTCAAGTTAGTCACTCAAAGTGAAGATATTAAATCATTAGTTGCTTTGTTCTATAATTCAGCTCAATTTCCTAAACAGTACACAAGAAAGAAAATAAAATGGATTAAATCACTCTATTGGTCTTAGCTATGTTCTCTTTAAAGTGTAAACAAGATTAAAAAAGAATTGACTATATAATTGTAACTAGCATAAAAAGTTACAATGATGGTTCTGAATGCAGATATGGAATTAATTTATTGAGGAAGCCATACTACCGACCTTTTTGTAGTCTCTACGGTGGAATTGAACTTGGACTAGAACTGAAGTCACAAATGAATTTATGCCTTACAACTCAATTTTTTAGTGCAATGCAAAGAACCATTTCAGGGTCTTAGTCACCAGCAGAGAGTAAATTTGTAAACTGGTGGTATCATTTGATCTATACAGATATCAGTCTTACTTAGATCAGCTTTTCAGAGGTAATGAAGAAGATCATTAAAATTGTCTGATCTTCTCCATAAGCTTTTTATGGCTCTGATTAAGTGACTTGGGAGCATTATGCTATGCTTGAGGGGATAAATTGACTCTTTGTTGCAATATTCTTATTAATTAAACCTGCTAGAAAATTTGGAGTCTTACTGTATCCAGATTGTTTGTAAATACTTTATTTGAATGTGTATATGTTTTCAATGTAAACTTTGTTTCTTTTCCCCATGGCCTTTAATCCTAAAATAGGCTTTGCTTCAAGGAAATAAAAAGCAAAAACAGAAAGCCCATATTTCTGGTCCAATAAATTGTTTGGATAAGTTTATGCAAACTACTCTTCTTCAGTCTGTTGAATTTGGAATACTAATTTGAAACTTCTTGGAGGAAAACTCTGGATATTTCCTGTTTATGGAGAGTAAGATTTAGAAATCTGTAAGTTTACATATTTAAAGTATTTTTTGACATCTTTGATACATATCCACCTACAAATTGTCATCTAGAACATTATGTGGCAACTAACGATGGAGAGTCTCCACTGCATTGTATTTCATTATTTTTGGTCCAAAATTCTACTTAAACTGAAAGCTTTTAGGAAGTAGACTAACTTCAGCATGTATTAAACTTCTCTTTTAACAAAACTGTTAAAAGCCTAGAAGTCTTTCAGCATAGGATATATGAGTCAAATCTCTGATTCTGCATGGAAATGTAAATTGTAGTACTGATTACTTATTCCTGATTTGACTGCAAAGAGGTAAACCATTCTGAGTATTTTGCATTTGAATTTTTTGTATGTGTAACTAGGTAGTTGTTATGGCAGGATCTATACTGAATCACACTGTTACAGATCATCATGCTTTTGAGCAATGAACAATTTTCTTGCTGATGGGGGCAATGCTTTGGGTTTTATTGAGTGTGTGTAAGATTTTTTCTTATTCTGAGACTATTCATGGAATGGAAAAACTATATTCTCTTCAACTCTAATGACAATATCTTAATCTTCATAATAAAACAGAATACTATCCTGTTGGCAATTTTGTCTTAAAATTACCTTTCTCTGTGTCAAATTAGGACCTATTTGAAGAAAAGTGAGTTAAATCCATTCCTGGAAAATTCCACTTTAAAATAATGATGAATATCCCATACAAAATAAAGATAATAGAAAAAATGCGCAAGACTGGATAAGAATAAGGGCAGCATAATTTTCAAAAATATCTTTACATGAAGTATAAATAATAGTGTAAGTAGCGGATAAACTATTAAAGAAAAGTTACTGTGATTCCATTCCCACAGGATGTTAAACTTGTGCACTTTAAGCCTCCTGTATACGACTAACATGATATAAAATGCCATACAGCAAATGTTAAGCAGGTGTCTTGAGTAGCCTGTAACTAAAACCCTAAGCTTCTAATAGTATTTTCCATATTTTTTTTTCTTTTCTTTCAAAGAAGAAATTCACATTAACAACCCTATTTTTAACTTCACATAAAGTGGAAAAAGACATGGTCCTCTCAGGGAATTACCAAATCAAAAATTAAACCTTGTAAAAAGGAGGAATGAATCAGGCATTTTCCCTGACATCTGGTACTGGTCAAAGATCTTTGCACCACTTCAGAGCTGACTTGTAGCACAGTCAGTGTATTGCATTCTGGTAAAGAAGACACCTCAGGAGTTACTTATATCGAGTTTTGTGTATAATTACAGCCTCAAACATTGGTTTGAGTTTTTTGTTAATTTGTTTACTACTATAAATATAAAGTATTTCAAGAGAATTTTTAGCTAAATTGGGAACTTGATGTCTTAGAAGTTCTTTACACAAACGGTGAGCTAGTTATGATGTCACGGAAGTGATAAACCTAGATGAGAGGAATAGTCAAGTGGACTGCTGACAGACTTTCTGCTTTACATGACCTTCTCCTGGGATCCACTGCTTCAGGAACTGAGTTTCATCTCCAGTTTGGTGAGAATGCAGAGCCTTGCTTAGTCCTCAGAAACTGGAGTTCTTGCCAATCAGGCAGCCTGTTTTGGAATTTTTGTTGGCAAAGGTCTGCTGTGTTGACCGTAGAAAGCCCTTTTCCTCTTAGCTCGCTGCTTAACAGTACAGAAAGATGTTAACTTCACATATCTACTACTTGGGAATGATTGCTTGCTCACAAAGTACCAGTTTACAAATGTGAAAGTAATCTTCTCTGGCTTTATCAACTTAATTCCAATGATTATGGTTCTCCAATCTTTACCCATTCTTTTAGATCACGCATGGTTCTCTATGCTCCTTGCAGGAATCCAAATAAAAGAATAAAAAAGGTTTCATCTAAAATGTCCTGGGAGTTGAATTGCTACAGAACTTATACGTCATCAGAAAAATGGCTGGACAACTGTCCTTTCTCTTTCTTCTCTGTCTTTTGTTCAGCTGCTGCCAGTCACTCTTTCTTCCCTGTTGCTCTCCCATACTTTCCTATGGAAAGTCTGGCTGCCCCAATGACCACAGACTGTTAATGAAGGTGCTTCCAACATGATAATCACGGCCAAAGACGGAAAATGGGGGGGAAAGGACAGAGAATAAGGTCTCTTACCACTTTACCAGTACGTTACCTTTCAACAGAGATATCCTTGGGTCCTGGAGGTAAAACGTTCTTGAATTAAGATGAATTTCTGCCTATGGCTGGAATATTAAAAGTGAGTTGTTGTCTGCTTCTTACCCATATGTTCTATACAGCATTACCTATTAATTAGATATCAGAGAAAATTATTTTTGTATATACTGAGTCTTATTAGAAGTGTTGCTGTTTTTTCATTTAACTTTGCCTGTAGTATTTACCAATTGCTGTTGTTAATTTATACATTCTAGATATGGTATTTTCTACTAGATAAAATGCAGCATCTATTATTTACTGTATAATTCCCCTTAGTTAGAAAGTAAGTTCAGAAGACAATCTATGTTTAAATGCTTGTGTAAGGCATTCTTTAATGTAGTTCAGTTCAAACATTCTTCAAATATAGATAGTTCTTTAACTATGGTACATAAGATACAAGGTGTTGTTTGCTGCTCCCAGCCAGCCCTGATCCCTCATTGGGGTCTGATGTCCAAAAGTGGTGTAATGGTTTCTAGCCAGCAGGTCCCAAACCTGCTGCCCCCTAAGAGGGCTTTTCCACTCCTCTCTTGAATACTTGTAAAATCAAAGTACTTTTTGAGAGTAAAACCTTACCTATTCAAACACAGGAAATCAATTTACATGCTATATGCAGATTTCAATTTAAAAGAAAACAAAAATCTGCAGCCCACACAGTATGTTTGTCTTCATTTAAAACAGAATTCTGTGAAGAGAGACATGGAGTTTATTTTTCACTGAGCAGCTTTGTTTCAGTGAGGTCAGAGCTGATGCATTGCTTGCATCTTGCCTCACAATGACACACACTTCAGTAACAGTCTCAGTCATTTGGAGAGCCAGTCATATGAAAAAAATTCTCATTTTCTTATGGGAGCGAACACGTTCACATCTCCTGGAGTGCTGTTTAAATGAATTGCTGTACTCATTTAATCATGTTGAAATAAATTGTAGGAGACTTTTTTCCTTCCCCAAATCTAATGCTCATTCTATATGCAAAAAAGATCTCTACTAATTCCTTTTTTTTTTCACATTGTTAAGAAATACCTAGAATATAATGCACTGAACAAAATGTTGGCTGTAATATGTAGAGTCCATAACTAAAACAATGAAAGTAATCGATCTGTTTACAATGTTCCTTAGGCACTGAAAAAAAACCCAAACTAAACCCCAGAACATAAATTGTAATTTCAACAAAATAGACAAACTTTAAACAACATGATATATGTATTGTATATTAGGGTTAAAAGGAAGCTAATGTTTGCTCTCTGTCAAATTTTGCTTCATCCCTGAACGGGGGCGGGAGGTGTTTGTCATTTTGGCTTTTGTGACCATCCTTCACCCATAAGTGAGATTCATTAATCTTGCAGTGAATTTTAAATCCCCAACACTGACATCTATTAAGTCTTCTTATTTGAGAAATGAGCTGGCAGTTGGAAGTGTAATAACAAAAAAAATAAATGAGTCTTACTCTGAGGAGTACAACATATCTTCAGAAAGACTCCTGTTTTCAATAGAGGATTACATCTACAAAACCTCAAATCCTTTCCATTTGTGACGTCACTGATGTTTCATCAACAATTACCCTGTATTCTAGTCTGGTAAGATAAAGACTCTCACTGAATTTGGTTAATGTCAGAAATGTTTATGAATGAATTTTTTATTAGAGAGAGTCTTAGGAGTTGAAGGAAAGTTGGAGAAAGTATCCCCTAAAATGTAGGCATCTGTCCAGCCATTGCAGTAAACTTTCTAGAAGCATAAAAGAGATGGCAGGTTTGTTGTGGAAGACATGACAAACCTGTATGTCACACAGTAAAATCACTTTATCAAAAGGAATGAGCAAGTAGGGAAATCATTGTGAATTTTTTGTGAATAGATGATGATTTTCCTGAATAAACACCACCTAAGAGAATACTGGCATGCAATGCAAGTTGATTCATAAAATCATGTTGCTGACAGCTTTTTCAGCAGGTTGACTTCAGAACTAATGAGCAGTCTCTCTAAAAGAGTAAATCAGTTCAATTGTTATACAGTGCTAGGCAATACAGTGGGTACATTAAAAGCTATATTATTCTCCCTTTATTATACCACAAAGCCAGAACGTTGTAATAATATTTTTATTGTCATTTAAGTAGTTTTATTGTAGATTGAAAATTTCACTCACTGAATAAAAGAAACTTTCTTAAAAGTAGGATTTCTTAAAAAAAGGAAAGAAAATTAGACAGCAGTTTGAATTTATGCACCGTTTTATAAAGCTTGAATATTTTATAGTGAAACAAGATGTACTGAACTGACAATTTGTAAATGATCATTCAGTTGTGTGAATGTAGCAGGTGTTTTTTCTTACAGATGTATTCAGAGAGGTAATATCTTGCTTTTTTTTTTACCTTTCTATGGTGGTGAAGTATCTGTATTTCTTTTATTTTTTTTTTCATGATAACCTTTTAACATCAGAGAGAGCAGCTTTCTGCATTATGTCAATAAACAATCTCCAGCAAACAGTACTGACTCAAAGAGCTCAGTCATACATGAATCTGTGTGGAAAGCTAAGTTCAAAATAAGTATACTGAGTTCATTGCCTTTAGCTAGAGAGAAATCCTGAGCTTTTGGGGCTTTGCTAGACTAGAGGACGTCCCCTGGATATGGTTTCTACTAGTATTAGCATTTTCATTTCCCCTGATGACCTGCACATATACACTATGTGGTTTATGAGTAGCCAACTGGTTTCTATCATATAATTAAAGCTAGCAGAGATTGTTTACTTACTATATTTTATACACTGTCAGGAAAATCCTTTTCTTAATCTTGTTATAATTTACAGGATTCCAAGTAAGTTTCATGTATTGAATAAAGAAAAAAAAGATCAAAATACTCTGGTCAGGTAAATCAATATATTTTATTTAAAACATTCCTTTTTATTTTGTTATTTTTAAAATTATAAATAAAATTTCTACATGAAAAAATAATTTTCTAATTAATTATGAACTTTTAAAAAGATTCCAAGTAGTACCCTTCAAACTTCAGAACACATTTTTTCTTACACTATTAAAAATACAGTATTTGTCAAAACCATTCCTTTCTTGCAATATATGCATAATAATATATATTAAAAGTTGGCATTGTCAGAGTACAGCAGGTCAGGGAAGATTATCTTCCCTGGTGACGCACACCTGGAGTGGTTTGTTTAGTTCTAGGCTTCTCAGAGCAAGCTGGACATATTGGTGCAAGTCAACTGATAAGCCACAAAAACTATCATGTTATGGAGCATCTGTCATACAAAAGGGGGCTGAGGGACCGGATTCAACCTGGAGAAAAGTCTCAGAGACATTTTACCAGTGTATAAAAATACCTGATGGGTTATTTTGACCTCAGCAACTCAGGTTCTGTGATCTGATGACTATTTCATGAATCAGTAGGGAAATATTCTGCCAACATAAGTGTTAAAAATAAATGCTTTCTAAGGCAAAATACAATGTTATTCTTTGGTGAAGAGTTTGACTAACAAAAGGTCTTCGTTTCATATTTGGCCAAACATACAGGTTTGCATAATCAAAAGAAATACAGAAATATTTTTTTCTTAATTTTCCCTTTACTTTTTTGTAAGCAAGGGTAAGTTTCAAACTAGGTTGTTAGCTTCTTATCTTGGATCAAAACCCATACATATTTTCCTGACTAGTCATTAAGGTTATTAATGTTATTCATGTTATTAAATGCTTATTATTTACTAGTCACAGTATTTTCATCTCATCTGTGAGACATCTTAAACTTTCTTCTAGAAATGAAAGCAAAACACGCTTTATAAGATCTACAATAATATATGGTTATGGCATCCCTGCAATGTAATGATCAGCTGTCTTCATCTTGAGGCCTTATGCACATAATTAAACATATGAGATGTAGAAGAGATCTCCCAGAAACATTACTTTATCTGGGAGTATAAATGATGGAGAGAAGTGGGTATCTCCAGACAGCAATTCATTCCACCTAAGAATTATTATTTTAGTATAGAATATATCACCCCTTGGAGATTTCCATCTCTCTCCACTTGCAATTAAGACTATATTCTTTACTGATTATATCAGTTTAGAAAAATTGTCTAATCTTACTAGATAAATTTTATGAAGATATGTGAAGTCCATGTTATATTTAAATGTCAAGAGTCTGTCAAGGAGACTGAGAATTTTGTACACAGAAGCCACTGGGTTTACAATATGCATCTCAATAGTTCTTAATTCTGCCCTGTGGCCACCTTTGTCAACAGAGTTTCTGGAAAAGTCATTAGCAGTCAGTTAACACTGGCAACAGACCAATGCAGGTACAGTCTTCTTCAAGTACAGTAAGCACAATTTACATCTAATTTCTTCTTGAATCAAATCATGACCCTGCAGAAGCTTCTTTTCTCCTCACCTATTCTTTGTTTCTAGGTCAGGAGCATTCATACAGAGTTCTTCAAAGAGCTTTTGTCCTCTTCAGTTTCCAGGAGCTACACGGTATGTCTGAATGTGTTCAGAAGTAGAAATCTGTAGTTCAAATCCAGCTTCAGATTTCGTATGAAAAGTCTTCTGGTATTTATACTGATATATTACTCTCAATGTAATTTTTTTTAATGTTAGGCACATTATTTTAGTAAGGGATGTCACTGGAACCTGCATGCGTTAGAGTTTATTGAACAGGCATTCATTATGTCTGTGAAGTAGTGAATCATTCTGCATTTGACCCTTATTTGCTTTTGAATGACATTAAAAACTGAACAGGAATTCAGACTGTAAGCTGTGCTTATTCATATACTGCTTGTCAGCAAAAAGACATTATACTATTTTCACTAATTTTATGACTGTAATATTTCAAAGAGAAGATTAAAGAACAAATCCATTATGTCTTTCTAGTAAATACATTGGCCTCAGAATGAGTTCATATGGTACTCGGAAGCTTCTTGTGTTGTGAATGCTTTCAAGAGTTCTCAGAAAACATTCATTTGATCTTACAAATCTCACAACATATTGGACTGGGAGCTTTTATTTGGGGACAAAAAAAATCACAAATAGTGTTTTCTTCATTCTCTGATATAGCCAGTACTGAAGCTGTTGACATTTACTCTCAGGATTAGAAGCTCGCTATCTTTGGTACTTCCAACATAGTTTGAGATCCTTGGCTTGAAACACTCAGTCTCTTGATTTGTTTGTTTGCTGAAAATAGATTTGGCCTAGTGACGAGTGTCCATTTGTTTTGGTTAGGAGTCTCAAGACAAAAGCTCCTTCCCTACTAGTGTCCCAGCAGTAAAGTCCCACACAGCTGCACATGAGCTATAAACAAACTGGTTTTGCATGTGACCAATTCCCTATAGAAATTAGTGTTCCTTCATCAAGATATCCCAGTAGGACATGCTAACTGAACATGTCACATATCACATACATGTAAATACTTTGTGCCAAAATGCCACTCTTTTTGTTGTAACTGCAGTTAAATCTTTCTTAAGCATTTACCCAGGAGAAGAGCAAAAATTGATTGCGTAGTAGCAATGATCTTTAACTAAAGGTTGAACAAGAATACATTGAAAACCTCAGGGATGATGAAAGGGATGGGAAGAGTGTTGCATATTAGATTCTGTCCTTACTGCAGATGCCATTGTATTAATAGAAGCTATAATTCAGTGGGGAAAAAAATAAAAGGCTTTCATCTTGCAGCGACTTCCTGGCAGGTTTGGAAATATATCCTTGATTTTTCTTTGTGTTTCTTACAAAAGTACAACAGACCAAGACAGTGGTGTTCTTATTGATTTTTTTACTGTTTGACAGAACTGCTGAGTTTCAGTGGCTTTTTGCATACACCTTCAATTAATCATTCTAGTAGGTGATGTCCAGCTGAATGTAACCTTACACCACTACATTTGTTCACTGTTTCCTGCCATGTGACAGCATTTATCTGATTTGCAGTAAAAACAGGTACAGACCTCAGTGACAATATAGAGAAAAGGATTAACTGCTGTATACACAGTAGTGTTAAATGACATAACAAGCACCCAGCTCTATTTCATTAACATTTCTATTCAAATCATATTTATTAGATATTTCTCTTAGCTACAGTCTCCAGAAAAATTGCTATGTGTTGTACCACCTCGTTGCTTTTTACAGAAGTCTCCTTATAGCATTTGGCATAGAAAAGGCAAAGTTTGCAACACAGATCTAACACCAATTAGATGTAAAAGTGCTCATCTTTCTCATCAATGCCAAGGACCGTGGAACCAATTTGACCTGACAGGAAACAGTTTTGACATGTATGAATAGAGTGGAAGGCCATGACATGGCCTGTGGTGGATGAAGAAATCCTTTAAGCCATCTTTTCTGTCACAATCTCTAGAGTCCTTCCAGCTCACAATCAAGGTGACAGTGGACACAAAGCTTTACATGTTGCCAATAAAACTTGTCAGCTCCTTCATGGTGGCAAGAATTTGCGCCAGACTGTTCAGGAGGATAGCATTTTAAAAAGTCCATATATCTAGAAACATCAGACTGCATTTGCTGATGGATGTCTTGACACTCTGAATCCTAAAATGGTGTTCTGAATTCCTGTTCATATAATGTAACTCTTCCTCTGATGAATACCTTTGGCTTTGGGCCTTCTACCAACCCATGCAGAGCAATTGTTAGTTGTTTAATACCCTTAATAGATAGGTATGTTTGCTAATACCTAAGACTAATGTGTTACTACACCAATCTCTAGCATGCAGGTGGTTGAGAGCCCTGCTGCTCAGGCAGCCTTCAGGCAGGGGTAGCAGTGTCAGCCTTTGAACAAGGCTCTCGCCGAGTTCTATCTTCGAATTCTCTACTTTTTTTCTCAATATTTGATATTATTTCACATTGCTATTTTTCCCTCTTTATTCCCTGAGCTGATATCTATATTGTCTCAACAATTTCTACTCTGTCTTTATTTTTTCTTTTCTTATAATACACTTCTTCAGCATAGGAACTCTCCCACAGCTCAGCAGCAATTTTTACAGTAAAACCAAGCCAAGGTCATATAGGTGTATGTCAGAGAGCTGAGCCTTGGAATGCAGATAGCTTGAGCCCTGGATTGAGGGTTACAACAGGTAGACATTTATATGTTTGAGGTCTGATTATGGGGAGTGAAGGATACTCAAAACCACTTTATTTGTCTTTTAGTCGGACCAGACAGAAATTAGAGTCTTAATTTATTTCTTTTCCACATCTAGCTCCTTTAACCTGCCACTCAGGCTTTTCAGCTTTGGCAAATCAAAATAAATAAATAAAAACATTAAAAAAAATAATCCCAAGAACACAAGGCTGGAGGGAGTCTTAGACATTTTGAATATATTTGCTCATCTTTTAGAAAACTCATTCATTAATAATCTCTGTCTTCAAAACTAATATTTGGGGAAATTTTTTGCACTAACTTTAACTATTGGAGGGCTCTGTTCCAGAACCTGACTGCTCTAAGAGTGGGGATGTTTCTTCTAATTTCCCGCTAAATTTATTTCAAGCTGTTCACATCCATTTGTTCCTGTGACAACAGTGGCGTTTCACTTAAATGGTTCTTTTCTCTCCTGATGTTTACCCTGTTGATGTATTTATAGACTTGCTTCTATTCCTTCTCAGGCTTTGTTCCACTACACTAAACAGAGTTTTTCTAATCTCCTGTTAAATAGGCAACTAACCTTCATATCATCACAATATTGCTTCTCTATCTAAAGTCTTTACATCCATACCAAAAGAGAGCCCAAATCTGGAGACAACTTTCAGAGAGTAAAAATAAAATTAATCTCTAAATTTTTTGGAATTAGTGTAATAGAAAGTAAAAAAGTACTTACAGTAAAAAAGTAATATTTCAGGTGGTAGTAAGATATGGAAGAAAACATGCTGGTCCCATGCAGAAGCTAATTTTAGACTGAACCATGCTTCATCAGCTTTTTTGCTTCTTTCAAGCATTTTTAAAAAAAATGCAGAGAGAATAGCTTAGGGGTAAAAAATAATTTCTGATGATAGTGTCCAAGGTGACTTTGGAATGCTTACCCTCTGTCTTTTAAAATGGTGGTCAGTTCAACATTTATCTATGTAGCAACTACTATTAAAAAAGGTTAACATATCTCAGCAGTTATCAGGGTTGTCTCTCAGCCTGCATGTGGGAGAAGAGTAGTTAATTTGGTGGCTGTGTGAGGGTGGATGTGTGTACGGGCAAGAGTGAAAGTGTGAGGAAGTAAAATGTGTAGGAGGTAACTGGTATCTCAGGCACTTTTGCTGACAAACACTTATTTCTTTCAAGAGAAGCAGTATATAAAGTTTTAAACAAAGCTGGGCATGGGAAAAAGTTTTTCTAAAAGCATATTCTGTGTAGTCAATGCTCAGGTTCTGTTGCTGCAAATACTTTTTGCTGCGTCTACTTTTAAGAGTATAGCTTCTGAAGGTCAGTAAAATGAAAAGGGAATTTGTTTTTAAATTTCTATTTCTGTCTAAACATTGTTGTGTGCTGAGAGGACAGAACAATCTTTATGGCCCAAGCATGCCTTGCTGCAAGTGTGGGAAATTGCTTTGAGTTTTTTCAATGGGAGAAGCAAGTTGACTCCCAGGATCCACAGCAGAACAAAGACCCTGATTGTACTTGCAGACAGAGGTGCATGTAGCCACAGGATTTCACTGGGAATAATATCTTACTTTGTCTTGTGAGACCCCCATCATATTCTCTCAGCCCTGTCATATGATCACCAGACAGCTGAATGGGATAAGCATGTCATTTTGCTTTTGGTTTTGACCAATTACTTGCTCTCCAAAGAGGAGAGCAGATAGACAGCTGATACATAAGTGGAGCCTCAGCCACACAATAAACAGAACATATCCTTAGTTAGGGGAACAGAGGCTCTTGTTAAGTGAAGAAGGCCAGTGGTGAATGGTGAGGCTCAGAAGAAAAATATCTAAACGAACGGCCATGTTTGACTCTGCAGTGTTTTCTGCAGCCTTCATTGTATCCTTCTCTCTCTGTAGCCAAGTGACCTCTAAACCTTGCAAACAGCACACAGGGCTTCTTTTCTTCCTTTTCTATGTCGACTATTATCCTTTCATCTTGAAAGGTCATTGGGTATCAGCTGAAGAAATATACCACTTAGCTTTGAGTGTTCTCCCTGTTTGAAGTGATTTGCCTGTTTGTTTTATAAATGGGAGTCTGTCCACAAACAAATTGAAAATTAGTTAATCGCCTTTTCCAGTCGACATACAGTAGGTGTTGTGCCGTAAGAAGAACAGGTTAATCCTGAAGCAGATTGAAATACTTCATCAGCCACATGCAGTGGTCTGTAGTGGTGACTAGGCAGTTAGAGGTTCAGTGCAAGTAGTTCCCACAGGACAGGGGAGAATAAACAGTCTAGAGAAACTGTGCTATTTAAGGGTTAGAAATGCTTACTAAAATCAGTTAGAGGGGGATTTTTTGCCTGAAAGATCACGTGCAGATTGTCTACATACTTCAAGTATCATACTGTTAAATCTAGACAAGCTTGAAAAAGTCATTACATTTATCACTCATACAGGACAAGACATGACCGGGGAATCTGAAGTATTGCCTGTCACGTTCCAGGCCTGAAGTGGAATCCTTTTCAAGTATTTTTAACAAATCTGCAATTACTTTATTTACATGCAGGTGGTAAAACATAATGAAGCTGTACAAAAAGGATCAGTCTCTTATCAGTCCACATTTATTGTGTCCAAGAATTTTTAAATGAAAACCTGGATTTCATGGAATTTTCAGGGAGTGGTGGGGAGTTCCTGGCAATTCTTTGCAGGATAAAGCTGTTCCCATGTTTAATTAACTTGTCATTTCAGTGAATTCAAAGAGTGGGGAAAAAAAGAAAAAGAAAAAGAAAGAAAAAGAAGAAAAAGAAGAAAAGCTAAAAGCTAGATAATTGATGGTCATACTTTAGACTAACAAAAGCATGCATCTGATTTCAGTAACTGCTCTTTGATTGTTCAGATTGAGCCTGTATCTTAAGAAGGAGGAGTGGAGCAAAAGCAACAACTTTTTCTGCTTTGGTGTGAATCAGAATAGTCATCTTGCTCCTTTTCTTATGTTGTTACACAAACATATTTATTATAATTTCATCTTACTTATTTCATCTGTAACAGAGCAAAACAGGAAATTGTAATGTACAGAAGAGGACTGTGAGAAGGAATCAGCTGTGAAAAAGAAGACATTGATATACTGATTCTGGAGAAAACCACCACATTTGACTGGAGAGGTGTGGGCATTGGTAGTGGCTGAAACAGGAGAATTTATCTTTGTTTTCGATCTATCAGACAGCTTTACTGAAGTAATTAAAACAACAAACAAACAAACACACATTGCTAGGAAGTCTTGGGATTCACCACTGTCTGTTGGGAAGACCTTTTTTTCCAGAACACCATCACCACCAGAAGTATTAGTTGCCAGTTTCCTGCAGCCAGGGAGTGCATGCCTAAGGCAGACAAAAGGACCTCTTGGCTTTAGAAGTTGTACTTGCCATTTGGAGAGGTGACTTGATGGAAGGATATGAGTCACGCTCAAGCTGGCTCTCTGAGATCTCTATGCTTTACGGCTAAGTACAGTTTGTCAGTCTCCTGAGATGTCAGGCTTTGCACCTTTCAAAGCTCCAGGATCATTATGTTTTGCAAAGAATTGGAACCTATACTTTGTGTGCAAGTTTACTGTGAAGCAACTAATCCTTGGATTGATGACAAGCACTTAAGTGATTTTGAAGACATATTGATGTTCCAGCTTGCCATGCTGCACATTGCAGAAAGCTAAAAAATACTGTTTACTGGAAAGCTGCTGTGTTTATTAATCCATGTTTCATACTGCAGCTCAGAGATCATGAAAGAAAAAAATGAATCATCGGCACTGCTTTTGCGTTTTAGTTATTACTCTTCTTTTCAGGGCACTGGAAATTAACCATATTTAAGTGTAGGTATAACATCCTTTACTATTACATAGGTTTAAAAAAACCTCCAAACCTTAAAATGGAGAAGAGTGGTTTTTTGTATTCCTGGTTTTAGGTTATGCTGTTCAGAGAGCCAGAGAATAAAAGACTTTGGATCAATTGAAGTATTCGTTTGACTCAAGGCTGCAAAGTAAAATGATGTATTTCACCATAGACAAAGTTATCCTCTAGAATGTTAGATAAATGTGCGCTGTTTGCTGTGGCAGCCTGTTTATAGCCAAGAAAAGTAATGATATCTCCATTGAGGAAAAAAATTTCCCTATACCTAACAGTTTTTAAATAAAAAAGACTAATGACAGCTGAGTTGAACTACTGCTATTACTTATTTTGATAAAGTTTTATCTGTGATTTCCAGAACTGCTTTTCAAATAGCTAAATTTTGTAATTTTTTTCTGTTTTTCTTTCCCTGAAATAATAGTCATAATTAATATTTTTTAATAGCAAACAGGCTACTAACATATGAGGAAGTAGAAAAGTATGACTTGCATGGGCCCAAGTAATCATGTGCTCACACAGACAGATAAGGTTGGAATCAAGGAACTGTAATTGCTTGAGTTTTACCAAGAAGAAAGGAATCGTGGATGAAAATCTTAATTCATTTGCACAGACTAGCCAAGGCCATGATACACTGGAAGGAAGATACTGAAACAATACATAAAACATGGTTCTCCAAGGACTGTTTATTATTGTGAGTTACCCAGGATAGCAGAAGTAGGGAGTGGTACTTATCTTCCAAATATCAGTGTAGCATAAAGAAGGCCAAGGGATCTCCAGCAGTACATAAACTCTTATATTGGGAAAGTACAATTTATTGAAACTGAGACTGTAACTGAGAAAAGGTCATTTCTGACAAATGTATTTTGCATAAAGAAATCATGACTTCTTACAGTTATTGAAGTGCCCATTTGACATTTTTCAAAAGGTAATATTTCATTTTCTGTTGTATTGTTTGAAAAATTGTATTTGGAAATTAAGCTGATTTACTGCAAAATGCTTTAAGGATTGAAATTCAAATAAATAAAACATTTTCTAGCTATTGGAAAGGAACTCCATTTCACTCATAAATTGAAAAAGATTTAACTTCCAGTTTTCTGAAGTTTGTAGGCTCCTTTTGCATAGGAACAAACACTGAGGGATTTATCCACCAGTTTATATGACCTATAAAATATTGCACCAGTACTCAAATCTGCCGCTGTGACTAGTTAAATCAATTAACAACAACAAAAAAAAAAAAACACCTTTTTTTTTTTGCTTGTAAATCACAGTATCTAAACTAAGTGTTTTATTCTGCTTTTAATAATTCCAACCTTTTTTTCTCTCTTTGGTTTTCATTAATGGAAATAGGTTCTAGCAGGCATCAAAATGGAAGAACTAAAATATAATGACAGGTTCTTCCCTAAAAGTATTTTTAGTCCTTATGGAAGCAGGAAGGACCATCCCAAAAGATTTTTTTTTCTTTTTCTAAAGTTTCTGACTCAGACAGGAGTCTCAATCATTTGTCATATTTTAAAGCTGCAATTCTATTTTTGGACACAAATTCACATCTTACCTAAACTCACATAAACATGATTGAAATTAGTGATAGTGATTTGATTTTTAGCATTTTACTGTACTGGGGGAGAGGGGGAAGTAACAATTACATTCCAGCCTTCAACTTAAAAGGCATGTGGGTTTGACTTCAATTAAAGTGTATAGTCAGGAGAATGTCACTTAGTGTTAAAGAGTCCTTCTAGACATGTCAGGATTAAGAGAGATTTCAGTAGTCATCTACTGTAAAAGGAAATTGTATCTGAACAAGTGCAATAGAGGGATTGGCAGAACAATCCTCTTGGCATCCTTAGACAATCAGAGTGCCTCCTGATTACTGTGCAAGGCAGACTGAGAAATGCACAGTTGCAGATTTTTTGTCACCATTACAGTTAAGACAATATAATTTTTCAGTGGAAAAATCTGATTTTCAGAAAAAGTCATTTTCATCAGAAAACCATTCTAATGGAACTTTCCTGTCATGGCTCTACCTCCAGGTTATTTATCCAGACATTTCTAGTAAGGACTGGAGACTATTAGTGCCATTGTTCAGAGATTGCACATAACCAACAGGTATGAGTTTGCTCTGCTACATCCAGTGACTCAGCAGCACAGCTGTTGACATCAGGTCCTTACGCAAAAGGACCTTACGCAACTGCATGGCTTTCCATGAGTCCTATGAGGAGCAGCTGAGGGAATGGGGTTTTTTAGTCTTAAGGAGGCTGAGGGGAGACCTTATAACTCTCTACAACTACCTGCAAGGTGGTTACATCTATAGAGGTGAGGGTCAGTCTCCTCTCAGGTAACAAGTGATAGGATGAGAGGAAATGGTTACAAATTGCACCAGGGGAGATTTAGGTTAGATATCAGGAGGAATTTCTTTACTGAAAGGGTAGCCAAGTATTGGAACAGGCTGCCCAGGGAAGTAGTGGAGTCACCATCCCTGGAGATATTTAAAAGGCATGTAGATGTTGTGCTTGGGGACATGGTCTAGAGGTGGCTTAAGCAGAGTTAGGCTGCGGTTGGACTAGGTGATCTTAAAGGTCTCTTCCAACTTCAGTGATTCTATGATTCTATGTATTTTCCAGACAATATATAGTATGTTTGTGGACAGGAAAATGGAAACTTCTACTACAAGGATTAAAAGAGTTAGGAAGTTAAGGTAAATGACTCAAGGCTAGAAAAGCTGTGCAACATTATTACTCCACAAGAACACAGGTATGTAGATCGTCAGTGGGTATATTTGGTCTGAATATTAGAGGCTTTCAGAGGACTGAGGTTTTACAACAGTCTTCCTGCAGGACCTTACAGAAACCTAATTATGTTTAAGATCAAGTACTGCAGATTTTGTTCCATACCATAGTTAAGGGAATGAGCACTTGCTCAGGAATTTCCTGGCAGCCCTGAAGCACATTTTCAGTGGAGGTCTTAGGATCAGAAGCCACATGGGTGGGAATCGACATACAAGTAAGGTTAAAAAATATTTTAGGGTGCTCATCTGATAGCATTTTCCTGAATATACTAAATTCTGGCCATGAAAATATGAAGAAAGAATAAAGTTACTGGACAAAGCATAAACAATTACTAGTTGGTTTAGTGAAAGCCAGATTCACCACACCTCAGTTGTAGACAAACTAGAACTCAATTGAACCCGTACAGGTCCATGCACACTAAGGAAGATGTAATTAATATTTTCTTGCTTTGAATCCAAAAAAAAATCAAAATTAAAATTGTATGACTGCCAAAATGTCCAAGCATTCTGTAACATTATAACATGACTAATGACATTTTGTAAGACATATAAGCTTAAATATTATAGTAATAACCACTGCCCTCAAAGGGCAAACAAAGGTTTCCAGTATAGTTGCACAAGCAGGAAGGAGGAAAACATGTGCAAGCAGTAAATTCTGCCAGAGAGCTAAGGCTGTAAAACAGGAAGGAAGGGTGTCTGTTAAAGCAGAATTCTGCAAAATAAGCTGACAGCCTTAGTCCTAATCCCAAAAATAGTGTTTCAAGAGTAGATGACATCACCTCTTTTCTTTTAGGGGAGAGCACAGAAAGCATGAGATGCCAGCTGAGAGAAGAAAGATGGTAAAGAAAGAAGACCACAACCTGCATTTGTCTTCCCTAGGGAATATCTTTGACAGATCTTGACCTTGGTGATGGAGCACAGCCCACAGTGCCAACTAAAACTGCCTCAGTTCCTGAGTACTGCACGCTCCAATATGTTTTAGGTTAAGCTTGTAAGGACTAGTTGATTTGCATATGCAGTGATAATGATTGCCAGTGAATAAGAAACACTCATTGACAACACAATGTGCATTGCTAAGAAGTATCAATCCAGTACAGAGTTGTCTTGAAGTCTGAAACTGGTCTGATTTATCAGTCCTTTAAATACTCCCATCGATACATACAGGTTTCCTGAAAGTTAGTTGCAACACAGGTAAAAATGTTTTTCGTTGTTAACATTTGTGTTGAATTTTGTACTTAAAAACAAATCAGCTAACCTAATGAAGTATATTTCTGTTAAAGAGGTTTTTTCACTTTTAATATCAGGGCAAATTGAATTGACAAAAGTTAAATATGCATAAGTCATCAATCCCTCTTCTGGTGGTTTTCTGAAACATTCGAATATGTGCTGATGAAAGACAGTTATAGCTGTGCTATAAAATAATTATTTCCTTGGGAAATATGAAAACCACTAATCAAAGCTATTTTAAACCTTTTTTATGAACCTGATTCTCAGTTCATGTACTTTGCTAACTCTGTTAAATTGAGAGAGCTACGTAATCTGTATTTCTGACCCTACAAGCTTAAAAATCCATTTTTGTATGGAGCAGCTAACATTTTCTATCTAAGAGAAGTCATTAACCAAAGCTAGTGTGTCAGATTGATATTTCATGATGCATTTTGGGCTGCAGGACTGTTTCTCAATAAAAAATGGCAAGGAAAGTGCTTGTACAGAATTTATAAAATGAAACAATACAGGCAGATGGTTCCTGAAATATTTAGTGTGTTATATATTTGTAAACAAATTATGTAAATTCAAAAGAAAATCTATAAATTGGTCTTCTAGACATCTGTTAAAAAACCTGAATTTATTAAACTTACTAGAAAATAAGAAAATACACAACAGGATTCTCAGTTCTCACTGTCTTTTTTCTCTTAATTCTCATATGCCAGGAAATAAATGAGGCCACAGTTAAACTAAGCTGCTGTGATGTATGATCCCAGTACTAAAATGTGACCCATCAATGTCAGTAAAGGTATTTTATTATTTTATATTTTATGTTTATTTTATAACATCACCAACAGTCTGTGATGAAGATCAGAATTAACTGCTCCAGTTTACAGACATAGGAAAAATTATTATGTCTTCTCCTTTGCAACAAATTGAAAGAAATAGTAGCCTATACAAAATAAATGAAATGTAAAAGGTGGAATAAGACATCAAATATTCAGAATTTTTTTTGTTTACTTTTGGTATGATGCTTTAGACAGGCAGTAAGGAAAGATGATAATGTGACTGCATATCAGGAAGGGAATAGAGGTATGAATTTTGGAGAGCCGAGGTGGTTATCAACAGGAGTCTGGCAAGTGTAAGACATAAACCTTTAGGGCTATGGGAAAGAAAAAAATCATAATGGCTGAAGAAAGAACAATAACAGAGAAGTTAGAAAGTAGCTGTTCAGTAAATTTTATTCTCATTGTCAAAACTGTAGCCTTAGGATTTATGTTGTGCACACTTATTCTGAAGACAGGATGATTAATTTTCTCATGCACTTCTCTATGATACCCAAAGAGAAATATCAGAGAGCTTCAAAAAAATTATTTATTCTTCATAACACTCTAGTGATAGGAATAGATGGTGTCATTCCCTGCTTTATAGGTACTAGAGAGAGACAAAGAGGTCAAGTGCACTCATGGATATTTAGAGTCCAAGATTAGGGCATAGAATCTGATTCTTCAGCATGCACCACAGGGCATTTTAAAGGTTCAAAGCACTTTTGTCAGATCCATGAAAGCTAAACACTTCTGCAGAACAGGGCCTGTGATCCCAGGTCAAGCCAGAGTATGATGACTACTCATGAGAGGTTCCTTAAATTCATGCAGGAATTTTTTATCAAATATATGAATAATTTTTCAGGATTATATTCAATCCCATTAACCATGGAGCTATCCCTTTAGTACCTTTTCCTCAACCAATCCTCCACTCCAATCTCATCTTCCTCAGAAATCAGACCTATACCAAACAAACTTCCTCCTAAACAATCTGATCTATATTTAATGGTGAACAAGCTTTGCATCCTGTGCAAAGTATCTTAAACATATATAAACTTCCTCTAGTATACAAAACTAGCCTGCCATGAATCCTCTCTAATCCTAAAAGTGCAAAACCTTGGAATAGGTTTAGTTGAGTTATATGGAAATAGTATAAACAAATCATTTCAGTGTTATTATTTCAGAGAATCACAGACTGTTTAGGTTGGAAAAGACCTTTGAGATGATCAAGTCCAACCATTAACCTAGAACTGCCAAGTCCACCACTAAACCATGTCCCTCAGCACCACATTTACACACCTTTTAAATGCCTCCAGGGATGGTAACTACACAACTTCCCTGGTAAGCTTATTCCAATGATTAACAACCCTTTTGGAGAAGAAATTTTTGCTAATATCCACTCTAAACTTCCCCTGGAACAACTTAAGCCCATTTCCTCTTGTCCTATAATTTTGAGTTGGGAGAAGAAACTGACACCCAAGTGACTACAACCTCCTTTCAAGTTGTAGAGTGTGATCAGGTCTCCATTGAGCCTCCAAACTAAACAATCCATAAGACTTATGCTCTAAACCTTTTTCCATCCTTGTTGCCCTTCTTTGGATGTGCTGCAGTACCTCAGTATCTTTCTTGTATTGAGAGGACCACAATTGACAACAGTACTTGAGGTGCTGTCTCATCAATTCCAAGTACAGGAGGAGAATCATTTTCTGAGTCCTGGTGGACCACTATTCCTGATACAAATCAGGATGCTGCTGGCCTTCTTGGCCACCTGGGCACAATGTTGGCTCTTATTCAACTAGGTCTCAACCAACAACCCCAAATCCTTTTCTGCCTGGCAGCTGTGCAGCCACTCTTCCCCAATCCTGTAGCATTACATGGGATTTTTGTGACCCAAGTGTTGTGACTTTGCACTTGACCTTGTCAGCCCTCATACAGTTGCCCTCAGCCCATAAATACATCCTGTTCAGATCCCTCTGTAAAGCCTTCCTACCCTCATGCAGATGAACATTCCCATACATTTTGGTGTCATCTGCAAACTTACTGAGGGTGCACTTGATCCCTTCATCCAGATCATATTGCTTTGATCTATATAAGATACTAAAATGTTAATTGCTGAATTACAGGCTACCTAATAGAAAAACATCTACCAATATTTAATATGGTATTCATGGTTCATTTTTATAATGGTTCTTGTAGTAGAACCAATTCTTTCATAATACTACAGTGAAACTGTTTTATCTTTTAAGTGGCTTTCATGTTTTCAAATCACTGTTTTTGGAGACTGTCTTCAGTAAAAGCCTGTGTCTTTTTGTGCATGTTGGAAAAAAACAGATCTAAATATTTCAACATTTTCTGCAGAATACAGTCCCCTAGATTTTCCAAACCTAAGTCATGCTTTGTTGAATGGCCCCCACCTTGTCAGACAGAGAGCTCTCACTGCTTATTATTGCATTTTGTACAAAACTTTGTTTATAAGTCTATCTTCTTTGATTTGTCTCATTACTGACATATCAGAAACATCTTAAAACTTGAGTGGTGCTTCCTAGAGTCTCTGCTACCTGTTTTTTTGTTACTAGTGTGTTGTGCCTCTTAGCTATTGGATTAATTCACTGGCATACCTATTCAGCTCCCAAATGTTTGAAGGACTATCTGTACAACAACAGTACAGATGGATTATTCAAAGAAAAAGTGGCGCAATTATAGGCAATTATTGACTCATATAGCCCCTTCTGCTTTCCAGCAGCTATTTGTAGTGGGTGAAAGTATCTAGTACACAGTTATGACTGGTGGTACTCAATAGATGTAGACTGATTAAAAAATGCAGCAGAAGTTTTCTTTTCCTGTGTTCCCAGTCATTATAGACTAATTAATGACATATTGCAGGAACATTTTTAAAATTCTAGAAAGAAATTTGTCTTCCAAGGAGGTGTTTTACAACACATGTAAATGTGACCCAGCTTTTCTGGTGTTGACTAGCTTTTAAGATCAAGACAATTCTCAGCACCTGATCTGCTGTACACTAAGCATGGCTTATGCATTATTTAGTAATGGTCTGCCCCACTTTATTAATCTATCACAATAGTAATCTAAAATATTACTGTGTGGGAACTACAAGCAATAGCTGATTTTCTGAAAGAAATTAACTGAGAAGTTTCTTTTAGCAGCTTGAACTATTAGGGGCATTTGGAATGAGATGACTCAGAGAACTCCATGCGGCATCTTCCAAGTGAACATGGCTTTCTTGATGTAATATTTCATATTTTATTTGAGAGGAACCCTGTCAAAAGCATTGCTACAATCTATTTTTCGTTTTATTGAAACTGAGAAAAGCATCCACAAATTCTGCGTTCTTAAAAAATTACTTCAAATAGTACATTTACCCAGTCAGTCACTTCACAAAACAGCATTTTCATGCAAGAACCTTCCCAGACATGGGTAAGAGCAAAACTGATCTCTTCCTTATGAAAGCAAGTGGAATAAAAGGGTCTTTGCTGTATATCCAGGATATTTTGGAACATGGAATTTCAGAGCCCTCATTTTTACCAGGGCCTTTTACTTGTCTGTCATGCCATACAGTGAAAGCTTATATTTTAGTGAATACAACATCAATCTGCTTTCATGCATCTTCCCATTCAATAGTGGGGTATGGCAGGTTTCTGCAAATCTATGTAGTGTTGAGCTTCCATATGCATGCCATTACTGCTGTGGGAAATCATGTTGTTGCCAGAATGTATAATATCATACAGCACTGAATGGATGAAGACAAGCATTTACTTAATGTGATAGCATTGTTTGGTACAAAATTTTGTGGAGAAAAAGTCCACCTATGTGAAGAACTTGCTAGTGTAGACTAAAACCCTGAAAATACTGAAAACAGCTTTGACAATTATTATGTGCAGTAATATATATAAAGCTCAGCATGGGAATAAATGCAGAAGTCTGTGACTGTAACTGAAAAATTACAGTGGATGATATGACAACTGTATTTGTCAGTGCAGTTAAAAGTAAGATTGCAAAATAACTAACAATACATTGCCTGGTGGAAAAAGCCTTGAGCTGGTTGTCAGGCAAGTCAGGTTTTTCACTGGCTGACGGTTTTTTAATTCTCTCTTTACCTTGCATAACTGTGGGGTGGGGGAAGGGGTGGGGGGAAGAAAAAAAAAAAGAGAAAGAAAAAGAAAAAGAAAAAAAAGTTCTTTTAGGTCCACTAATGGAAAACATACCTACAAATGAGGTATCCTTCTAAAGTATATTAGTTCAATTCATAGCAATCTTCTTTCATTTACAAGGTGAAGTTAAAATGATTTCACATTCTTCATGTTAGTTCTTACAGGCATTGGGTTTTTGTACCACTCTATAGGTACTTTGGGCCCACCCCCAAAGGTATTGCATCCATATCTTTCTCCAAAAATTTTTGCACTTGCTAAAAATATTGCATTAAATGGTGAGCAATTGTAATAAAAAGCATTTAAAATTACTCATTAAAATTCAGCATTAAGTCAGCTGAAATACTTTAACTGAGTCTTCTTTCAAAGATAAGAAAACCAAATAAGAAAACCAAATATTGTGACCTTCTGTTTGCCTTCAACCAGCCCAATGGAACATAATATAACACTTAATAACAACTGACATGATTTCTTACAAAGCAGATTCAGGCTGTTTATTCATTCATTCCCTTTTCCTTCCTTGCCTTTGGCTAAGAGGAAGAAGTGAAGATATGTAGAAAAGAGAGTGTGTAAAATTACTTTTAAATGGTTTAAGTTTCGCAATTTCAGCCTGTATTTTTAAAATTTGCAAACAAAAAAATTCTTTTTGCAATTGCTATTTCTGCTTGTTTTGACTGGATTCTGAGACAAACTGTTCTTGCCTTCTCTCACATTCTGGTAATAAAGGTCTGCAGGACAAACACTACCCTCAATTATAGATGTGCAAAAATTCCAACTTAATTTGAAAACTGTGAGGTCACACATATTGTAATCACTGAATATTTTTGCACTGCTGAATCTTTATCACTATATTAATATAGACAAAGGAAATAACCAAGTTCTAAGGATTACAAAGACAACATTGTGCATAAAGTGGATGGATTTCTCAGTTTCCTGATGGAACCAGAAAAAAACACTTGAAAAAACATAAGCTGCATTAACCTTAAAAAAAATCATCAGGGGAAGAAAATCTGCATTCTTTTGGTTGTCACATCATTTGTTTTAGAAAAACATAAAATTTGAAGGCATAGAATCCTTATAAAATAGATGTTGACTGTTCTGAGTTAGAAAAGAAATATTGGTTGCATAGGAAGTATGTAGCATAAAATGATAACATTTTGAATTTTTTTCTAGATGCCTTAAAAAAACCCCTCCTATTGGCTGAAGTTGCATTAAATTAATGGATGAGATTTAGGCATTCCTGAAGCTGCTGTGGATTATTTAGAAAAATAAAGTAAGATTATAAGATAAAATAAGATAAAAAATCTCATATTTTCTTCACTAGGTAGTCACCAGATGACCTATCTCTACCTTAAACTGAAGTCCTAGATACACAATGGATGAACAAAAGAATGAATTAAAAAATGATACAAAGGTGATGTTTATAAATCTCTGCATTTGGAAACACTGCCAACTTTGACTTGATGTATCTTGAAGTAAATTTGCGATTTTTATAGATGTGACACCTCCCTCTTAAGGGCTGTATCACAGACAAACAGATTTTCTACACTGCTACTTTTTGACCAGTCCAAGACTTGATATGATGTTTTGTTTCTAGGACTTCATAAATATTTCATTAGTTATCAGGGAAAGAATGAGTGAATTCTGTAAACTGAATATAAGAATATGAAGAAAAACAGGAAATAAAGCAATTCCTACAAAATACTAAAGAAGCAAACTGTAGCATAGAAGGTTGAATGAACTACTTGAAGATAAGAATGAAGAAGTTGGAATAGACAAACTTTAGAGGTCCCTTCCAACCTAACACATTCCATGATTCTATGTTACCAAAGATTAATTGTCCTAAACATATTTATTTATTTAACCACAAAGAGGCAGAAGAGCAGTGTTCTAGTACTTTTGTAGTAGACACTGAAAGCTTTTTATTTCTGGAATCTGGTCCTCTGTCCTGTTTGGCACTATCTAAGTGTAAGCAATTTGGAAATCTGTCATCTATTCCACTGCCATAGATACACCTCAGCTACATCAAATCACAGACAAAAATCAAAGAAATAAGCCCTTGTGACTTGCTCTGCAAAACCATTACAGAGTTTCTGGAATCTCTGAACTCCTCCCAGATTTCAAGGAGAGTGTGTAATGCACACAGTATGCTGTTTGCTATTTCCTGCACTGAGACACTTGAAGAAGAAATGTCTTTCACTTTTCAGCTGTCATTAGTCTGGTGTGCTTTTCTGTGTAAGCATTTATCTTTAATCCATATTACATGGAAATTCCTAGAAGAAAAGGAACTGATTGATTCCAGGCCTTTTTTAATAATACAGTACTGCCTAATATGAAAACAAGACTTCCTAAGTTGCATTTGACTGTTGTGTACTAAGCATTAAGAGCAAACCTCTCTTTGTATTGCAGGTGGCTGGAATAGTCAATAAAATGCTGACTCAGCAACAGAGATAAGTGGAATGTAATAACAATCAATTTAGCAGACAATCTGGAAATATCTTTAAATGAGGAAGGGATATATTTAACTGCTTTTTTTCCCCAATGAGGAGATAAGAAGTAAGTGGGTATGCACTTTCAGGATTTATAAAATAAACTGTTGGCTCTGATACAATTCATTTTAGATGTAGCTTTTCTCTGGGACTGGCTTACAGCAGAAGCTATCTCCTTTGATAATACTCAAACTGGTCTGTTTTCCATTTTTGAATGCAAGAGGGAGCTTAGTGCTTGTATATGATTCCTAATTTAAATGCAAGCTATGAAGGGTATCCATCAGCTATTATATGGGAATAAGGAAAGTAACTGTTTTTAAGGATGACATTCTGATTTCAAGTTCACCATTGAAAAGACCATTTACCTTAACAACATTCAAGTAAGTGGGATTAGACTTGTTTATTAAATGACTTTAGGTCACTCCATTTGCATAACTTTTGTGAGATCTCAGAAGAAAAAATTAGCATGGCAAGAAAACTAATGGAAATAAGTAATTAAAGAATATAAAACTTGTCCCCAAGTAGATTTAATATGTGCAATCTAGAATTTTGCATTTCATCAAAATTCCCGTTACATAGAGTTTGCTTTCTTTATGTTCCATAGTTCTCACTCTGCTTTATATACACTGAGCCCACTTAACATAAAACTCACATATTATTGAGCTTACTTAATGGTATTTCTGTAACTTTTTAGTCATACATATAGGTATTGTTCCATTAGAGTATATAAGAATTTGACAGACTGGCATTAGCATTGCATAAAATATAGTGAAATATCCTAGAAAGAAAGGAAGTGAAGCTGTATTATCGCCTTCACTCTGTTAAGTGTATCTGCCACTAATGGCCATGGACAAAAATCATTTGTTCTCCGTATCTCATCTGCTGCTTAATTGAAAAAAAAAACCCCTAAAATATAACAATTTTTACAGTGCTATAGGATCATCTAAGATATTTTCACTTATATTCCTTTTGGTAATGGATTGCCCATTTGACAGGTCTCCATTCCATCCATCACATTTGCAATGGCTTAGACTATTAAAACAATAGATTTAATCAACTCACATAAGACTGAGTTATCTGTGTCTGTAGACTGCATTATTAACTCCAGCAATAACCCTACTAGCACTAAAAAGTAGTTAAATGCTGCTTTGCTCTTCAGAAATAGCTCTCCTCTTTTTTATAAACACATATGTGTTTATTTTATCTGGTAAGTGGACAAAACAATTATCGAGTAAGAAGTTATTTGTCTTGAGTAACCTGTTTCAGAAGGTTGTTTTTCTATTAAAAATAGTGTATTTCAATATACAAAAACATGAACCAGGGGAAGTGTACTGCATCAACACTCAGATGTTCAAATTAATTTCTGCTTTGCCATCCTCTGGAAGGTTATTGTATCTCTGCAAACCACTTTTGACATCACAAAATGGGATACATATTAATCATGCCAATTGATTCAGCCAGATAGCCAAAATTTAGTCATGTGGATGGATTTAATTAGATGGAATAGGTAACGGTGGAGCCAGGTATGTCTTTATTGTTATTTTTTGCTTAACCCCCCCAAGCAACCCAGTATCCTATTTCTCTTTAAGAAATTTATGTTAAAGCTCCTTCTTTTGTGGAAAAAATTATCTTCCAATCCATAAACCTAGATCACTGTTTTGAGCCTTTTTTTTTTTTTACATGATCAAACTCCCCAGGTTTCTGTGAAGTTTTAGCTTTTGGTTTTTTTTCTATTTTTGCAAGCATTACTTGTACTTGGTGTTCCCTTGGAGCATTATGCATAATACCACTCTGTTAGGAGCATGGTGATTCTCAGATATCCAGCTCTGTCTTTGTCATCCAGGTGCTTGGTAAAGAGGTTTATTATGTTAATTGAAGTGTCTCACACAGTCTGAAACTTACATTACTTGCCTCTGGTTGCTTGAAACTCCCAATGAATTGCTTGATAAAACGTTACAGTACCTGCATTAAGCTTGAGCAGAAATTATCATAACAGTTTTCAAGCCACTCCTTTATAATGTTTGTGCCTAAATGAGCGGTGTTTTTATGGGATACAAGGCTACTTAGGCACAATTTTAGCATTAGAAAAATTTAAGGGTGAAATAACAAATAGCCATCTGTAAACTTGGGGAAATTAAGTTCTTAGTTAAGACTGTCTTTTATCTTTAATCCTTAACCGCTCGTGAATCTTATTTTATGAGAGTGACTATTTAGCCTCTATAATTTAACGTAAGACACTGATCATCTGAAGAGTTCTTTGAGCCGCTACTTTCCTGCATTTTTTTAAAGGAGGCCTACTAGAGCAGCCAACATGGGCAAGACTCACAGTAGTACAAAACGGAAACAACTTTTCTATACATGTGACAGAGCACTCACACGGCAGTACTGATGGACATACATGTGCTCCTAGGAAAGATGAGGAAGCTTAATGAAAATTAACAAGAAGTTAATTTTCTAAATAAATTGACATTTGTATAAATGCTCCATATTTGTAAAAATCCTACATTTTTCAAGTATTATAACTTGACAATAGTGGCAGAACCTTACAAATAATAAATACATTAAAATGCATCAAGGTTAACCTGCTGCAAGCTCAACACTGGATCTATGGTTGAGTTATGAGCAGAACAAAACAAAAATTGATGTATGACATACCAGGACAGCAAAATCTCTTTCCACGCATATTTTTCAGTTGAGCCAATAGGACGGTGAGTCATAAATACCATTTGTAAAACTAGTCTTTTCCTTTTATTCAGTAAAATAGTATTTAAAATCTGATTTGGTTTTGATTTCTGGTAGTGAGAAATCCAGATTTCTGGAGAGATCTTGTCATTTGAATACTGGGAAGGGGTGTTAGATCTACTTGAGTGACTTTGAACATAAAGCTGTAGCTCTGAAGAAGAGACCTTGAGTTATGTAGCAGCAAATCACCTTGTTTGTCTTTTTTTTTTTTTTAATCCTGGTACAATATTAGTTTATATCACTTTGCTGTCACATGTTTGGAATAGTTACGACCTCCCATACAAAGCAGTGTATATCCATATTAGGAGGTATATGAAGTATTTTAAACAGTCTGATCAGATTAGATTGCTATGAACCGAGACAGGGTAATGTCAGCCAGTTTTCAGTAAAATCACAAATTTCCAGAGATTCGGGAATAGAGTATAACAGGTATAGACATCCTTTTCAGAAGACATTGATTTTTCATTTTGTCTGAGAACTTCTTTTAGCATGGAGCTCTGTGATTAGTGCATATAGTTCCTCAGAAATAGCAGAAAATTGTGAATAATATATAAAATACAAAATAATATAAAATAATATATATAGTATAAAATAATATTAAATAATATATTTCTAATCCAGCTTATAAGTCCCAACTGAAAATCACAAGCCAGCAAATTTTCCTCTGAAAGAACTTTTAAATATCAAACAGAGAACTCCTCACCAGTTTGAGAAGAGGTTTAGTTACAGTGAAGATCTATACAACCTTTGTGACTCCATGTGAGTAATCCTTGCAGTTAAATAAACTGAAATTGGCTCTTTTTCTCCTAACATGTTTTCCAGTCTTGTATGAATGCATATTGAAAGCTTCAACAATGAACTGCTGTATTTTTTAATGACTCGGTTTTATTCTCAAGGACTTGCAGAACTTCTTTGTTTTCTTTTTAAACTTTCAACTATGTATTTTGCAAGAAAGACCAGTCTAGATCTCTCATTCAAAAATGTTTAGCTCTGGCCTGAACTCATGGTCAAAATTAGTCACCATTTGCTTCTACATTTTTCAGAAAATAAGTAATTTTTGTCTTCTAGATTCCATCTTTTTAAAAAATGATTAACACTACAAAGATTAAATTTGCTCATCTAACAAATATTCTATAAAAATATAATCACACTTTAAAATAAAATTAAATAATTACTGAGTGGCGTTTTGTTGGTATTTAAATAGTTAAAATCCATTTCTTCTTCTTCATGTTAGAATAAAGTCAATAGGAAACCAGTGACATGGACTGTAGCTGCTAAAGCTAAACTTCCAAGTAATCCTAAAAGGAAGGAGGAAAATTGTTCCTGACAAGATGAAATTACATTATAAAATCTCCCATATTTTGAAGAGCCATGAGTCGTCCTATGCATGAAGCTTATTTCAGTGTTTAACAAAACCTATTTATAAAGAAAATATCTTCCCCAATATCAGTTTTCCGAAAGCATGCCCCTTAACCCCTGCTTTTTTGTTTCTATTCGTTGTCGGCATGGAGACAAAGAGGCACTCCACTAGATTGATCAATGCATGGTAACATCAACATAACATTTGCAGTCAAGTTCCCAGGAGCCTTCCTCCTGAATCTGTCATTTTGATTCAGATAACTAAATCAGGCTAAGCACTGCAATGATAACGGATGACTTGCCTCATTAGCTGTCTCCTGCTGCTTTACTCTGTCAGGAAGCACCATAGTGACTGTCTGGGTTCCTGTGAGAGAGAAATGGTTTTCTTTCTATTATTTTCATATACATATATATATATGCTTTTCTCATTTCTATCTGTTCTCTTCTCTGCATTTGTGTACGGAGAGACAAATGCAAGACGTGTTTAATGAATATTTCATTAAGATGAAATAGAGTTGAAATAATCTTTATCAAGATCCAAAATATAATAATTTAAATAAAGATATTTCACAGCATCTCAATAATAAGCTTATATTCTCTTGTGTTCTGTCTCAAACTTTCTGTTTCCTTTAAACGGGATCCTTTTTAGTTAAGGCACTTTGCTTATCTGAACATTCAATGAATCAATTACCTTAATTACACCAATACACAATCCTGAGAATCATTCCTAGATGAGTAGTTTGAATTTCATATATGCCATTGCATAAATAAACTGCATTAAAATAAGACCTGTGAATGATAGGACAAACAGATTTTCAGCTGTAGCTATTAAACACACCACAGGTGTATGAAAGTACAGGTTAAAAAAAAGGAATCCAAGTGCATATTTAATCAAGTTATCAATGCACACCTGAAGATAGTAGTAGGTCTGTGTGTAACCATTTTTTTGGCTAGGTGCTTAAATACAGAAAAAAAAAATTAAAGACTACATGTGTTAATTAAGCTACTCATAAACAGTGGCCTTCTAACTTGTAGTATCACTTCTATCTTCCTCATATATTTGTGCCATATACAGAGCATAAAGTAATTGAAATTAGTGAAATGAGAATATACTAAAATCACAGTGTCTGTCTAAAATCCCCTTGGAAACAGACAGCTTGCTCTGAATTCCAGAGGCAGAGATTTGTTGCTAACTGAGAACGAGCCTTCCCCCTGGCATTGAAATCAGCCAAGGCATCTCATCCACCTTGAGCTGGCAAGGTGGTATACAAAGAATGAGAAAAGGATGGAATTTGCCATTTAACTCCCTTCACTAGCACTGCAGCTTTTAACCTCAACCAGAGAAGTGCAACAGAGTATTTTAAGATGGGCTGGAGAAGCTTTCCTTTATTATCAAGACGCCTGCATTAGATTCCCTAGTTAGACTCAAAAGGCTTCACTGCAATATTTGGAGGACCCTGGTCTTGATTGCCAAAGAACTCACCAAAAAATCTCACTTATCTAAGTAGAAGTCAGAAATGGGTAAGGAAGTACTAGCATTTATGTTCCATTGCTGCCTAGTTCTTGATGTCACCTGGTAGCCTGACATATTTACTCAAAATCCATTGGGATTCGTAAAGTGCATATTCTCTGGCTAACTCACTTATAAAGCATAATAAAGCTTTTATGGAGTATACTTAACATTTAGGGGAAAAAGAAAGAAAACTCTTGACTTTTTTTTTTCCCCTCTGTAAAAACACCCTGCCAGAGTTTGAAGAATGTAACTTGATTATCTCTTCTGAAATTGGTTTGAAGAGTTAGGGTATAGATGTGTACCTGTTCTCTTGAGGCTGTTCCCCTTTGGACACATATATATTCAGTTGTGTAAAGTCAGTTCTGCCCATTTCCCCAAGGGGAAGACTTCTAACTGTGAGCTCTCTTTAGCCCAAAGGTTTTTCCCATGCACACGTTCCAGGAAGAAGTTCCACCTTTAGAAAGATATTACTTCTTTATTTTATTGCAAATAAGAAAAAACCAATACAGACTATATGCACAATTCCTGAAAATGGCTTGCAATAAGGTCCCTTACTTGATTTACAAGTGCATTCCTTAATCTTTATATATTACGTAACTAACTGAAGGTGAGCATCATACATCGAGGAGGTAAGCTTCATTCACCAATAGCAATCAGTCTGTGTGTACTCCTAAGAGACGTTTATCATATCTGAATCATGGTACACCAGTCCTTTCTCACTTCTCTCTACCACTCCATGCATATGAATGTCTAGAACCACGTGGTTCAAAAAAATCTGAAGATTAAAAGGAAAACCTATTTCGTATCAAAGGAGAAGACATCTTCCAACTCAAATGAATGAAAATCCATCTAAAATTCAGAAGTTTTTTCCTAAGCAGTTTCTTCTTCACTAAGCAGTTTTCCCTTCTGTAATGTCTCTAAAAGTTACAAATTATTCTCGGGATTATTGCATATAGAAAGAAGTGATTTAGCCTAAAGTAATTTCTTATGGCATAATAAATAGAATTTGTAACCACTAAGTATAACTCTCTTTCTAGTTTTTGATCATTAAATGCCCATAATTTAAATCTAGACAAAAAGAAATCATTTGCCAAAAACCACTTGTCACACCTGTTAGGGGAAGACAGTCACACAGAATGACAGAATGGCATGGGTTGGAAGGGACCCCAAGGATCATAGAGCTCCAACCCCCCTGCCACAGGCAGGGACACCAACCTCAGGCCGGATCTACACAAGGTTGCCCTGGGCCCCATCCAACCTGGCCTTGAACACTTCCAGGGACGGGGCATCCACCACCTCTCTGGGCAGCCTGTTCCAGCACCTCACTACTCTCGCTGCGAAAATCTTCCCCCTAATATATAATCTGAACCTTCCTTCTTTTAGCTTTAGTCCATTCCCCCTTTTCCTGCCATTGCCTACCCTTTTAAAAAGTTGAATCCCCTCCTGTTTGTATGCTCCCTTCAGGTACTGGAAGGCTGCAATCAGGTCCCCCCGCAGCCTTCTCTTCTCTAGGCTGAACAAGCCCAGCTCCCTCAGCCTCTCCTCGTAGGGGAGGTGCTCCAGCCCTCTAATCATCTTTGTGGCCCTCCTCTGAACCCTCTCCAACAGTTCTACATCCTTCTTGTATTGGGGCCCCCAGATCTGGACACAGCACTCCAGATGGGGCCTCATGAGGGCAGAATAGAGAGGGACAATCACCTCCCTGTCCCTGCTGGCCACCCCTCTCCTGATGGAGCCCAGGATACCATTGGCATTCTGAGCTGCAAGAGCACACTGCTGGCTCATGTTAAGTTTCTTATCTACCAGAATCCACAAGTCCTTCTCAGCAGGGCTACTCTCAATGAGCTCTTCTCCCAGTCTGTATCTATGTCTGGGATTCCTCTGGCCCAAGTGCAACACCTTACTCTTGGCAGTGTTGAACCTCATTAGAGTCAAGACATGCTTTATTTTTTCTTTAATTGTTTACTGGATGAGAACAAATTAGTTTAATTATCTAATACATGAGTCACATTTTAAAATATTTGAACATTTAAAATCTACCTTGCAGAATCAGTGTGGTAAATTATATATGGCTAGTGATGAAAGATATGACTATGAATATCCTGGACTTTGAAATGTCTGTGAATAGTATACCAATTCCCCTCTAGTTACTAATATAGAGAAGTATATGAGAACAGAAATGAATCCTCTTGCCACTATTTTGCTTTAGGATACAGAAAACATGGAACACGTTAATGTCACATATGTTGGGGTTTTACTCATCAGTTATCATATCGTGTATACCAATCATTATTGAAGCATACTATTTCAAACATTAACACATTTTTTAGAGTTTTAAAAAAAAAAAAAAAGGGATCTTTTGGACCACATCTATGGCATGTTGTATATTTGTTGGAAAAATGATTTTTTGACAGACCAAAGTTATTAATATTCTTAGCAAATTTTCTGGGTTTTCTTTATGATGTTAAATATTTTCCTTTTTCCTTTCTTCTCTTTGCAAATTTCCATCTGAATGGATGCTTGCTGCCTGCATCACTTTCCCCCTTGGTCTATTTGATAGTAGGCGTACACCTTGGAAGAGCAAAACCTAGGCTTGATCTCTGCTGGGCATTCAACACACCTTTACATTTTGCTGAAGCTTCTAACTTCTCTCTGCGTGGTTCATCAACATTCTCTAATCTGCATTCTCTAATCAAAAGTAGGCCACAGTAAGGCCTAGATGTGGAATATTATTGCTTCTCCCCATACCAACAGTTCCCTTTAGTAAGAAGAATGAACTTTGTTTAACATAATACTATTTTTAACTGTTGCAGCAGAAGGAGATTAGAGCTGAAAGCTACATAAATCACATTTTTTCTCCAGTCTACCTGTGCTGACAAGATGTTTTATGATGACTTAAAGTCTGCATGTTTAGATGGACATGTCCTAAAGTAGTTCCTTCTAGGATTTCTTGGCATAATAAAACCCTGTTTCACCTGCACTGACTTCAGTTTTCTGCCATGATATTTAATGGCCCATTTCTTCCCTTGCCTGATGTTTGAAATCTGATTCTCAGGCCCCTTTGAAAAAGAACTATTAGATGGCACAGAAGTCATTTGCTGGATCATGTGTGTTGGGAGAGAAATTGCCATCTTCCCTATTCCCAATACAGAGAAATATTTCCTTGTCCCAGTAAAATGGTCCCCATTTCACTGTCTCAGTCTGATCTACATTTTAACATGCTGAAACATCTTCCTGACTTCCTGTAAACTTATCATGGGTGGAAGCGTACAGTGTTACCAGTTCCTAACTCTGCCAAACCCTGAGTCGGGACTTCTTGAATCCAGGAGCTGATTTTTAAATTAATGAGGTTTGAAATAGCAAATGCTAAACTTCCATTCTTACTTTTGAACTGGAACATTTTTGTGGCTTCCCTTGCAAGTAGGAGAGATTAATGCATGCTAATTTTAAAGTGAAAGCCGAGGTATTTCTCTAATCTCTTGATTTCAGCAGCCAGGGCTTTAAGAGATACTCCTTCTGTCATGAAGCTAGTCATGTAAAAGAACCGAGTTCATATTTTCAGAGTGAATCTTTCTCTTTGTGGTTAGGGCATTTTCCTAGAAGAGAAAACTGCTTTCCATCTAAAAAAAAAAAAAAAATCCCTGAGCTGTCATCCTCCTACCACTGGATTTACCAGCATAAAGGATTTCTTGCACAATTTTCTGAGCAATTCCTGGAACTGATATTTTGCAATTGCTTTAACCTCTCTACAAAGTGACTTCTTAATGCATATTTTCCCCACACATTCATATAAGATTAGCATTCTCTTTTAGCTAAAGAAAGATTAAGATGATCACTGTCTTAAAGTCTTTGATTCCCTCTTTTCAGCTGTAGTTCCTCCTACAGTAAATAATACTTAGTGAAGTGAATAAAGTCACATTATTCTTTGTTGAGATACCATAGTAAATTGAGCCACAGTGATTTTCTTGACTCAAAACACCTGTTACTTCTATCCTTTGCAATTTAGGAAATACCTACAGTCAGAAACATGTTATCCTTGAAGTAGGAAGTGTTAGAATTCTGGTGTCTCCTTCCAAATTTTATCAGAGTGAAAAAAAAAGAAAATGAAAACTCTTTAAAAAGCCTTTTGGTGGGCAGGTTTTACAAAACCTTCTGACCTTTGTCTAACACACATTTAGAGTAGAATAAAATGCAGTGGAATAGCATGGAATTGAAGGAATAGAATAGAATAGAATAGAATAGAATAGAATAGAATAGAATAGAATAGAATAGAATATTGCCATTTCCATGATGATTTTAAGTTCAACGGCTCGAACAGTTTGTCATTTAAGGTGTTTTTCTTTAAACAAAATCTCGATCTCTACAGAGCAGCATAGGTCTGCTAGTTTAAAGATACCTACTATTTCCCAAACTACTTAGTATAAAGCCACATCTGATTATTCATTATCTGTGACAAACTACCAATATAAGTGTGTATGCTTCAAAGTAATCTACTGACTGCTGGCATTATAGTGCTGGCTTTATCTTGTCTTCCCAAATAATTGACACTCATCTCTAAAATTATTCTGTATGGTAAATGACTCATATTCCTGTAACTCGCATGCTATTTGACTCAAATATTTGTAGTGTGAAAATGTATGTGTATGCAGTGTAACACAAAGAGTACATTTTTGTATTGAAAGAATGCTAGAGAGGCCTCTAAACATATACTCCCGTGTTTTTACTTTGTATACAGGTTCCCATTCTAAATCCACTTCTGTTTTTTTCTTCAGTCTTAAAGTTCCCAAGTTTTGTCTCTGCCCACAAGGAAGCTGTTCTAGAAATCTTGAGAAGAAAAAGGGATATACAGTCGCTATGAAAATAATTTTTGTAACTAATCCTTTCACAAGACGGGTGCTGACCTAGCTAATTGTAAAAGCCTGAGAGCATGAGGGCAAAAAACCTGTCACTAAAATAATGTGATATTGGATTAAAATTGCTTTTCAATCCAGCTGGATTGTGAGATCTGCTGTTCTGAGTGAGGTCTGCAGGAGATACATTGTGTACTGTACACAGTTTGGAGGTGTGCTTTAAACCAAGATTACCAGAGTTCAACATTCAAGAACTACAGCACAGTATACAACATTTGCACAGACCACGACAAGAAGCATTCTTTACCTATTGAGTTTGTGTACTTTGTATGTTGTATACTAAAAGAAAGATTTTTTGAGAATTCAAGAACCATGATAGTGGGTTTTCTGAAAGTTAATGTGTGTCACAACTCAAACAGTTCTTCAGGGATAGAAGCAAGCTTGATTCTCAGTCCAGTGATGGAATGAAGAAAGGTGTTGAACTCATACAGGATAAAAATGAATACTGCAAATTATGTTCCCTCTTAAACACTTACTGTTATAGCCTTTGTTTTAATCTTCAACTTCTTTTCAGAAAGGGTAGAAAAACATGAAATGTACAAACATTTCAATGTCTTTATTCACATAAAACACAAGAGAAAATGATTGATTTATTTCTTCCTTTATTCAAAATTGTTTTGCCCAACCTTTATACTAACTAAAACAGCAAAATATCTGTTCGGACTAAGCAAAAAACCAGTTATTAAGAATATGTATGCCATCTGTCTATATATTCCTCTCCTGAATGCTGAAATAATGTATCAAACTAAAATGCACAAAAATGTTACATGCTAAGTTTTGTAGTCATATATTAAACAAATTCAGTACAGAAAATAAACACTGAACATGTGATAATGGGTGAAAGTGGGACCCAGCGCTTTCCATTCTCACATAAACAGGATCATATATGAAGCTCACATTTCCCATCTCAAACTCATTTCACTACCCAGAGAAAACAGTGCAGTTAAGATGTATGTTTCTGAAACAGTATCACATCAAGACTAGACTGGGATTGTTCCAGCCAAGCTGGGAGAAATCCTTCCAAGTGTAATTGCCTGAATTTGTAGCCACAGAGCTCCAAGGATAAAAGTCATCATAACTTTCCTTTTTTCTGTTTTGTCCATATTAATTTTTTTGTTGTCGTTTTATTGAGAAGAGGAACATACATAGCAGGCATAAAGAGAGAAGATGGCAATGTGATGAAACGCAACAATAAGTGTAGATTTACCAATTCACTAACATTGCGGATTTTCTCCTGTAGAAACACTCTGCTAATGTGAACTAGAAGTGAGAAAAAGTATTTAAAAGATGTTCCTTATAAAACTGCTATTTATTTTTCATATTCCTCAAAATATGCTTAATTCCTTTATACACAATGCATCAAGAACAATATAGGAAAATGCACAAGACTCAAGCATGCTGTCTTGAGAAAATAAAAAATACGCTGTGCCTAGTTTAGTAACTTTATAGTTTCTCACAAGCTGTATGAACAGTAATTTTAAAGGGAAGACATTGAAGATGATTTCCCTTTAGAGATTTTCAGGTATCTGTATTTGTCTGTAAACTTAATCAATAACCAACAGAATAGTAAAGAGAAAAAAGTATTAGAATTTGCATTTTAGCATAAAATCGCAAACCTATGCAAAGCAAATTGTAGTAGCAATAAAACTTATAGAGATTTTTAGAGTTGTACTAGTTTTATAATACATTATCTGCAAAAGACCTCATTTACCAAAGATTTAGAGGCTAGGCACAAATACCAGAACAACAGAAAATCTGAGCTGTGGGTACCATGATCTAAACATTAATTTATCTTCTTTTGTTCTTTCAAACACTGTAGTTATTATGGGGGAATGCATGTGTGTATATACATACATATAATTTTTTACAGTAAAAAATTTTGGAGGATTTGGTCTATGTGGGTGTGGGATACTTGTTACCCAAACCTTGATTTAAGCCCTTGTCTCAGATGACATTTTACTTGAACAAAAGGATTTTGACTATCTACCCAAGTTTGAAAATAGAGGCTTGTATTTTCTAACATATATGCTAAATATTAGTAGACATTCTGAACTGTAGGTTGGCAAATATACAGTGCATGAAATCTTCTATTTGACAGCTGATCATGATAAACAAACATCCCAATAAAATGTGATATTTATTGCACAGTAAAATGAATACCATTTTGGTTGTTTGGTTTTAAGATACTACTATGATATCCAAAACCAAAATTTTATCATTGTGGGAACATTCTTGGAAAAAAAAAAGTCAGAAAGCCAACAATGTTTCTTTTAATATCCCAAGTGTTTTATCATTTGGCATGTAGAGGCTAAAATGGAGAGAAGTATGAAATTCTTTATTTGACCTGTAGCTACTTAAGGTTCTTCTTGCTCATAATTAGGAAACTATTTCCATGGAGCTCTCAGAAGTTTCTATCTGCTGGATCCACATCACATGTAATTCTTCTTGTCTTATACTCTAAGCTATAGAATGTTTCATAATGTTTCAGTCACTCACTCTTGTAAACTTGTTAATCATTTGCCCTTCTCTCCTTACAGGTATAAAAGATTTTTTCCTTTTGTGTGTAGCCTTATGTGTGTGAATATTTTCCCATTTCAAAGCTTAAAAACAGTGTGATTATACTTTTTTTTTTTTTTTTTTTTTGGTGCAAGCATATGTGGGTTTTGTTTTGAGAAACTTCTCTGTCCTAGGTGATATTATCTCTAGCAGTAACTACAGGGACATCTCTTTTTTTTAGGACAGAAGCACACTATCTTGTCAATTGTCTTAGTTCTGGTATCTCTTGGGGGTATTTTGGACCATATTGACATTTATTTCAGGTGTTGATTCTGATCATCTTTAACAGGGCCATATATAACTGAGTTATTCAACCATCTTTCTCCTGTGCCAATTGCATTCTCTGCAGACAGTTTTCTTTCGGATAAATGCTTTGCCCTTTCTTTTTAATATTGTTGCCTTTGCTCTCTTGTATCAAGCTGGATTGTATAAATTTCTGACAAAATTGAACTGTTCTCTGTTCTCCCGTATTTCTCCCTAATTATACTTTTATTAAACACATTGGAAATGTACATATAATAGACGAAAACTAGCTACATAAGCCCCCTGTGCTGAAAGATATTTTTCTGTAAGGGTCTTTATTATTTCATGGTAATTGGATTCTAACATTCAAAAATTCAAATGTTAGATATTAAAAGGATGTTATTTAACACAGTGAATAATTACAATTTCCATTTCTTTCTGTATGGACATTTGAGATCAGATAGTACTGCTGGTACATTTCACTTTTCTCTGCATTACTCTGCGGCGATTATGGCATGAAAACAAATGAATAGGCAAGTGAGTGAGGTGTAAAGCCACATGACAGTGGTCAAAACTTGTTCAACAAAGACGGAAGTGAAAATAAGGCTATCCATTACTTTTCCTCAGAAAATATTGAAGTATTAGATAGTACTTTCCTTCAAAAGCTCTACTGTGCTTTAAAATGCCATCAGCCTTTTCAGTACTGCTGTAAAATATCTTTGGTATGTATATGAATCCTTCCTTTTTGGCAAGACACAGAATATTTTTGCAAAAGTACCAATTATATTTTAAATAATTCAATCTTCCTCTTATTTAGCAGTATTCTTCCAAACTGGGACCTCAAAATTCCCAAGGTCTGAATTTATTTATTTCTGCTCATCTTTGGATGGCCAGCAGTGGTGGTCTCAATGTAGTGGGAATGTAAGAGGAGGGCAGGCAATCAATAGAGAGTGCTGGGCTCTGCAAAGAGGAAGACATTGTCCCACCAAACCTACCCAGTACATCCATGCTTGTCACTCCTGCACCCGGACTTAGCCCCTCATGGAACAGCTGGTGACTATAGTTACCCAAATATCTTTCCCAAGGTCCCCACAACACCCCATGCAGTTAAACTGACTTCAGTCACCCTGCTTAATTAAGACATACTTCCTATGTATCCCAGCTCCAAATATTACTAGAAGCTTGGGAAAATAACTTTCATATTGAAGTTCCAAGGCAACTCCTTGCAAAAAGAAAATACTAGTAGATCAGAATTCTTGCATGTTGCAGTCGTGGTACAACTTTTCCATGCTTTCCTTTTTACCCTAATTCCATATTTATAACATTTACATCTCGGTATTTTTTTATATTTTGCTGAATTGAGTAGCGTATTGTAACTTTCATGAACTGTCCTCAGCAACTCAAAACAGGATTCAAAGCAAGGATGAAAACAAAGAATCACTAGCTGGAATTGAAGTTACCTAGTTGTTATAAATATTATGTTTAGCATTTGGTGAAATCAGCATCTGGAATCTTCTCCAGAAGTTCAGTTTAAGTGCCTTGGGATAAATTTATTTTTGTCAAGCTATTTATGAGGTAGGAATTGTTTATTGTTTGTCATCAAAGCTAGGCTTGAACTCCACACTTCTTCATTTCTATGTACTCAACCTAAATTTGCATGACTTCTAGGAATACTAGTCATTTCAAAATTTGTGCATCAAAAAAAGAACACCCCCCAAAAAATTAACCCAAACAACCCCTCCAAAAAACCCTAAAAAATTCCCCCCCAAAACCCCTGCAGATATAATAACGATTTCATATATTGTATAAAAAATAACAATTCCCAATAGAGCAGCTCATTATTTGCAAGTCTCTTCAAGTAAATTAATTTTCAGACTTTTTTTTGTTTTTCTGAACTGTAAGCTTCATCCTTGATTACCTGATGAATATATACAATGCACTCAGCCTGAGTTATTGAGACCTGAAGTTACATTTTCCTTAGCCACATAATTCTGCTTTATGTAACAGAAACTGTGCAAAGGGCATGATATCTAGCTGTCAAATCATACCTTGAATGAAGGGAGTACAATGATTTGACAAATAAATATTGTTACTTTTCTCTTGTTCTTTCTTTTCATCTTTTCACCTGAGATATTATCAGGTTTTGAAAATAACAAAAGCTTATAACTTATAATCTTTTGATTAGAGAAGGCCAAACAATCTATTGTGACACCATATTGAATTTATTGCAGCTTTCAAAATGACTTTGAAAACCTAATTTAGTTATCTGTTTCACTAGCTGTATATACAAATAAACATAACAAGCATAGCTCATTGAACCATGATTTAAAAACAAATCATAAATAACACTCCATAAAGATATTTCAGTTGCATTCTAAATAAGTAAGAAAAGTGGTGACTAATTTTTCTATTAAACAAGGGCAAGAATTTAATTCAATATTGGTAAAAACATAGGCTGTGTCATAGTCAGTAAAACCCTAAACTTCTCTGTTATTAACTTCTAACAAGAAAAACAAAACACCCTCCATTATAACACTTTTCAAATGCAAGCTCTGAATATAGGACGTATAATATAGATCTAGCTACCCAAGAAAAGATCAAGAAATGGCTGATGCACATAATCCCATAGCAAAACAACAAAAAACCCTTCTTTGTATTTCTTCTGTGAAGGTGTTCCCCTAGACTCTTTGCAAACACTTATATATTACTATTAATCTAAAGAAAAAAGTTACTCTGAGACAGTCTCAGAAGAGTTTCAAGAGATGACAAGTATTTTTGACAGGTGATGACCTACCTCTTGAAAATACGAATTGATTGATGTCTCATCATCTCTATCTGTGGAAAGTTTTCATGGAATTTTTGAGTTTGGCATGAAAGATTAGTTATGGTGATTTTGAAATACCACTACAGTTACAGCACATGCTTCAGTATTTTGTTTTAAAGTTTTTTAGTATTTTGAACAATTATATTTTAAGGATACATATAAAATATATAAGCCAATAAATAAATATATTTATTTATATATACACGTAAAATAACTTTATTGAAGTTCTCCAATGAAAAAAATCATTTTATGCTATGCAGTATTTTTTCTTCAGAGGAAGATATATCAGTTTTAGTGAAAAAATGAGTGTTTGCTGTTTTTATGGTGATTTTGAAGATGTGCTTCCAAATCTGTTTCTTCATTTTCACACTTAATTTGCCTCAGTCTGCTCATAGTCTGAATGCAATATTGATAGTATACATATTCCTCAACACACAAAGACAGTCATATATATTGACAAGGATTTGTTAGTTTTTAATTGTTTTTATAAGACACTAAGCAGATGTTACTGACTATGAAAAAAAGCTACAGTGATGAATTTTGAAGACATTCGAAATGGCAATTTTCAAAACCCCCCCAAAAAAAACCCCCAAAGTGGTTTTCAGTACTCCCTTGGGCTCCAAAATAATTTAAATTTTAAGGTATTTGTAGACTTGAAAGAGAATTGTCACCTCCTTATCAAAGCAATGACAGTTGTCACCTCAAATGAGTACATATGACACATTCGCATTTCTCTGCATACAGTACAGAATGTAGCCAGATATTTTGGAATATATGAGCATAAAGTCACCCAACAGACAATTTCCATGAATTTGTCCATCGTCACAAGTATGTGTTGGAGTGTGTTCTTCAGTGAAATCCTGTACACACTACGAGTATGCCAGAGAGGTTTGCAATTTAAATCACAAACTCCAATACCCACATATACTGAAGGAATGACAGGATTCGTGGTTACAACAGATAACCTGCTAGATTAAGGGCTGAAATCTGAGAAGCATATGCAGTTCATTATACACGGAACAGTTGAGAAATGATCACCATCAGTGAGAGCAAACACAATAGTGCCTTGAAGCTACGTTAGAAAGATAGCAGTGCTGTTAATAATTAATTCTCTCTGTTGTGTCTGGCATCCTGCCTAAGATAGCAAAAAATCCAATAGGATATTGCCATATCCCCCAGCTTGTACAAATCCACCAGGGGTGCAGTAAGGCTGATATGTTGTTGCCCAACAGTACAAAATTAAATCAAGAAGTGCTGTCAGGAACACCCTCCCTCATCTCATAGAAAGCAATCGAATGTGGGAGATGGGAGAGTGTTGAAAGCCCTGGACTAAAGGTGGAAAAATCTATCTATTGCAGCAAGCCTGCTAGGGGTTGTTCAATCATTCCAGATAGCAACATAGCTATGCCTTGGCCTCGAACTTTCATCCTTTACTATTTTGGTTTTGTTTGTTTGTTTTTTTTAAATTTCAATCAAATTTAGCCCAAGCCCTTTTCAAATGGAGGGTCAGGGTGTAAGACATTCCTTCTAAAACAATCATATATCCAGAACCAGATAATTTTTATCTGTTTACATAGCTTTCATCCTTTGATCTTTTCTTATTAAAGTTCTCATGAAGTGCCATTACAATAGAAATACTGTATAAAGTATATGACATGGCCTCACTGTCCATGAAGATGAGTTCTTCCTGATCTTTATAGTGTTTAAACCTATGTTTATTCCAGGTAAATGCTGTTACACAGATTTTCAGAAGCACATTAGAGAAGAAATCACAGAAATAATTGATGATAGCAAAAATATTTCACAGAATCGTAGACTCATGGAATGGCCTGTGTTGGAAAGGACCTTAAAGATCATCTAGTTCCAACCCTCCTGCCATGGTCAGGGACACCCCCCACTTGACCTGATTGCCCTAAGTCCCATTCAACCTGGATGTGAACACTGCCAGGAAGGGGGCAGGGGGACTGTCACAGCTTCTTTGGGCAACCTGTTCCAGTTCCTCACCACCCTCACAGTAAAGAATTTTTTCCTCATGGCTAATCTAAATCTGCCATCCTTCAGCTTAAAGCCATTACCCTTTTTCCTAACACTACATGCCCTTATAAACAGTGCCTCTCCAGTTTTTGGGGGAGCCTCCTTTAGGTACTGGAAGGCTGCTACAAGAGCCAGAGCCTTGCCTTCTCCAGGCTGAAGAACCACAACTCACATTATAGAACCACAGAATGGTTTACATCAGAAAGGACCTTCAAAGCTCATCTAGTCCAACCCTCCTGCTGTGGGCAGGGATACCTTTCCCTAGATGAGAATGCTCAAAAGCACTGGCCAACCTGACTTTGAACAGTTGCATTGATGGTGTATCCACAGCTTCTCTGGGCAACATGTTCCAATGTCTCACCATGTTTATCACAAAAATTGTCTGACTTATGTCCAATCTCAATCTACCTTCTTTCCATTTATAGACATTGCTCCTTGTCCTGTCACTACAGGAGATTTTTTACATTCTGTCTTCAGGAAAGAGACTTAAAAATCTTGGTTGCATAGATTATACATTAAAGACCCTGAAGTATTTATTCTTTTAGTGTACACATCTTTCAAGTTTATACCCATTTCAAGTTTATACTCATTTCAAGTTTGGCTGACATATTTAGTCTACTAGAGGACTCATACTCAATGTCTTAGGCTCGTGTAGGTAAGGGTGTTTTAAATCATTCACTAAAATTTCCAGAACTGAAAAATGTCATAAATTGCTGGTATCAAAAATGTCAGTTATTCTCCATATGTGGTTTACTTTCAAATTAATCATGAATCTCCTAATCCATAATCTACCATAGCCCAAATTCAAAGAATCATTTCAGGGTTTTAACATTATCCAAAAGGCATTGTCCCCCTATGTAGTGAATAAATTTATTATTATGTCTTTACATTCTACAACTATCTGGTTGTAGAATCCTTCTTTTTCTTTAAGTACATTTTTAGAAAACACAGTTTATTAATTAATAGACGCTAATAAACTATCCTATGCCTATGATCAATACCCAGTGATTTCTATTTTCTTCCTGGGAAACAGACTTATGCTTTCTATTGCTTTCTTGTTTTCTGAAAAGTTTCTACTCCATAGAACCTGTATTTTTTAATATCGAAGCCTTATACTTGTAGAATGCAATAGATTAGACAAATTTTGAAAAAAAATCACTATAAAAACATGGCACAACTAAGTGACAGATGACTCCATGAGATATTTTTAACTTGTGAAATCTCTTTTATCATAGTAGTTCCAAATTAGAAACAAGAATTCTGTGCACTTCAATTCCCGGGTGGAGATTTTTCACATCTTTACCTTTGAATGGGCACTCTGTTTATTTTATGTAAACTCATTAAAATGGCCCAGTATCAGTTGCCGTTTGTTTGCTTTCACTATAGTGCTTGCAAATTCTTTAAAAGTGTGTGCAATACTAAAATAGTTTAAAAATTATTTAAGGAAGAAATGCTGCATACAGTTCTGGCACTCTGTGTGGGTGGCACATGCAATCAGTCCTATTCTATACAGCATTATTAGGGACAAATTTCTAATATATAAAAATGTGGATGTTTTGCTACAACTATTTTGAAATTCACAGACATTTTGGATGACTTCTTGCTGTTTACGGAGAAGAGAGTTGCAACATTCTTCATGATAATTTTCATAACACAACTTTTGTCTGCCGGTATTTTTTCCTTTGAACAAAAAAATCACTCCCTTGTCAGATTTAATCTTAAAATCTTATTGTACTGCATGGACTAGTATGTACATTGAGCACTCAAAAGGTTGCCAGATACAGCATGGAAGAGTGAGTGAAACTGCTGTGCCTATTCAGGTAGATTCAAGTTGATATTGCAGCATGCTACGCTCTGGTAGTCTTCGGTGGTCATTGTTAAATGAAGGAAATCAAGCTACTCATCTGTGTAGTGAGCACAAGCACAGTGTATTAACTGTGTATACCAGTTTTTGACTATGTGTATAGATATCTAAATGTTTAATATATATATTTTCATTTTAAGATGAAAAGTTGATGTTTGCCTTCAATTCCATGGAAAATCCAGGGTTGGTAGTAGCCCTCCATACTGTTCAGAATCTTGCAGGATTATCCCCTAATTTTCAAGGTGAAAGGTCCAATTAACACCTTTGTTGATACGAAAGAGACATGAGATCAGTCAAGTTCTTTCTCTTGGAACTAAGGGACACCTGCTTCTGTTTTTTGTGGCAATAAACTCAAATTTCATTAGTTATTTCTCTGGGATTTCCAGAAGACTAAACAGGTGACAGTTTCCAAAGTATCAGTGTTGCTTTATCTAGTTAACTTTTTAGATTCAGGTTTAATAAGTACAGTATCATGTGTGTAGCACAGCATCATGTGTGTAGCACAGCAGTTAGAAGAATCAGTAAATTATTCAAAGTGCAGCACTTTGGCATATAAAGATATTTAGTGGTGTGTTAGACTATGACAGTAAAGTTTCTTTAGTTGTCTTTGAAGAATTTGCCCTAGTTTTTGTTTATCAAGCCTTTTAATCCTTACTAAATACTTATGCTTTGCAAAAATAATCCTATTGAACTAATATATTTAAAACTCATTTTAAGATGTCTGCAGTAGACTTAGCTGGAATTAGCTTTCATATATCTGCTGTCTGAATATTTTCATTTTTTAACCACAACATTTTCTCCACTAATAGTACATGTCTTGTCTGACTATTTTTGGAAATTTCTCCACAAAATGTTTTCTTAGCCATATTAAATAAACAAACTCACCTGAAACCCTGAAACTTACTTTTTACTTAAAAATGACATGACATTCTTATTTCAAATGAAATTTTATGTCATTGCTGGTTGAAAACTATTTTTAAAATTAAAACATTATATTTTTCATTATTTCACTATAAGTTGCTTGTTTTCCTGAAACTCATCCTCAGTGAAAACATAGGAGATTTTGTGACAGAATATCTACAGTAATTTAAATTGGTCACTATTTCGCAACCTCTGTGGCGCTGCCACATATGCAAGAAACTATCCTGTAAAAATATTGCTAAATTCTACAATGCAATGTTTTTTATTGTGTTTTGGTGTTTTTTTACTAGGATCTTGCTTTGGAAAGTTCCTCCTTCTGAAATAAAAGATTGCATGCAGTCAAGATTTAGGAAATAAAGTACTTTCTGCCAGAGCCATGTCTAGTTCATTACTAAGCAGAGTTCTTTTTTTTTTCAGTTTTTCAATTTCCTCTTTCCAATCACTGTGTATATTATCTCTTTGTTTAATTAATTTCACTGTTGATTTTAACTGTCATCCTACGTCTCATTCATTGTTGTTTTGGGAAGAACAACACTGCCCGTTTGCAATTACAAGTGTGTGAAAAATCTTATTATTGTATGAGTCTTAGAATATTTCTCTCTAGTCCTTTTCTAAGAAATTCTGATCTAGTCTAATTGTTAGACTGTAAACTACCTCTGGCATCTAGTTCTGCAGCAGTTAGGATTCTTTCTCCATATGCTTTATGTACAGTCATTTTATGGTGAATTGTCAGTCGTATCAGAATTTATCAAGAGCCTAATGTGTTATCAGAATGGGAAGCTCCTTCTCCATCCACTTTTTCCAGAGGGCTCAATACCTGGATGTGACGGGCTGAAAACTGGTCTTTGACAAGCCAAAGGCCTAGAAAACTCGACACAGTAATTCAGCTTGGGAAGTTCTTCATGACAGCTGCTGTAGTGAAAAGCATCACTTGCTTTCTCTGGATATCTCTCTATCGCAGAGGTATTACAGGGGTCTGGTGTGTGAAATCCCCTGAGTAGATGAAACACATTTAATAATATTATCATTCTTTTTCTTGATGGTATATAATGATAAGAATTAACTATATCTGTATCTTCTCAAATTTACAATTTTTAAGTTTCTCTTTGTGGATCCCCAATGTGATCTATTAACAGTACAAATGACAGGCATCAAGGGCCTGCTTGAACAAAATGAACTTAGTAACGTAAAGTTAGGTTTAGGGATTCAGATGGTCACAGTAGCCTGGAGAATTGCTACTCTAAAACACTTGTGTGCAATGACAATAAAATTGTAAGTATATATTAACTTTATTTTCAGTGGACACAGAGAGAGTGGTTCATTTCCTTCAAGCATTTGCCCACATCCAAATGCCAGTGCTCCTGGAATAAATAGAACCTTTTCTTCTTAAACCCTTGCAAAGTAAAAGACCACATAGATACACAGTTTCTGAAATGAAGGGGTTTCTATACAGAAAAAATGCAAGTGGGGAAACCTTGAAACATTACTACCTGCCTCAGGAAATGTATCAATTAGCATATTTACACAGGCTTAGTTACAGATACAAGCAGTGAAGTCCACTCATGTTTGGGCATACAGGTGCTCAGACATTTGGGAAGGTTCCAGCACAAAGGAGATTCCCAGACTTCAGAACTGTAAACTGAAATCCCCAGCATTACTTCCCTTCTAGGAAACCCGCCTTTGCTTCCTTTGATAAGGTCATAAAGAATTCATTTACCTAATAATCAAGACTTTCTTGCCATATCCAGTGTATAAAAATTGGACTTCCTTTGTATTTTTTGGATTTAATTTATAGTCAAGCAAATTTAAGTTTAATTTTCTAGCTGCTGGTATCCTTAGGAAGCCTTCTATTGTGCAGGTTTTTCTTCTATATAATGTAACATTGGCAGCTAATAGCCACAGCCACCACACTTTTCATCTGGTGGTGAATTATATCCCATTTGAGTTGTTGTTATTGTTAAGTGACAACCTTATTATTGACAGGTGAACAATCTCTGCTAAAAAACTGTGACTGAATTCATGGGGTAGGCAGGAAAAAGCTAAAAATTATCAAGCAAACTAAGAATAATACAGACAGCATGTGAGAAGTGTATTTTAGGAGGCCCTTGAACAGAGTTCACAGAGCTAAAAGCTTGCCCAGGTGTTATCTAAATGGTACATAACATTTTGGCCATGTATAGAGTGATCTTTCAAAAAGCTCCTTCTCTAATCTAGGAAGTTACTTGCAGAGCAGGTGTCTGAGTCTGACAGAGGAAAAGGCAACGCTATCTACAGAAGTTTAGACATCAAAGTTAGTTCTGTGAGTGTGCCCACCATATATACAGAACTTTTAAAGTGAGTTAGAACCTTTCCTGTCTTTGTAATGCCCAAAGGATTTGCATATGTTCAAGCTTCTATAAAAATACCAAACTACCTATTCCTAGTTAACTGGGTGGAATTTACACAACCTTAGAAGTAAATGCCAATGCATTCATTTACTTTCAGAAGAAAAAAAGACAAGAAAAATAAATCAACAAAAAGAACACTGTATCACAACCATAGTAAAGGTTATGTAAAGCCTGAAATAAGAGAGAAAATATCTACTGTTTAATGCAGATCTTGTGTTTTACATATTTAGGTAAGGACTGTTTTGACTTCTATTGAATCAGTCTGCCTTTTTAAACTCACTGTGCCATTTTTCACTTGCACTGCAGCACACTTTCTTTGTTCCTCACATATATTCTCTCATTGCAAAACTTCCTATATAGCTTGTAAGCCATAATAATGGACTTTTTGCTGTGGTCTGACATAAAACTCCAAAGTTGTCAGAAGACTGTAAAGTACACGGTCAAGAAAATGGTCAGTTCCTCAGTGTACAGAGTACATCAAAGGTAACACAGGCAAAAGTTGCCTTCTCTTTGCAGGCAGAATGTACTTTTGTCACTTTCTTGTATGGAGCCACTTTATTACAGCTATTAAGAAACATTGCATGAGATCCTGAAGTTGTAAAGAAGATGAAATGAGATGGCACTGCAGAAGCCAGATGTACTTGTAGAGACATTCCAAGTCCTAAATATCAATCTTCTGAATTGTGGAGGCCGTTTATATGTGTATATGGTTCAAAGAAGAGATATTTGCAACACAAAAATACTGGTAATTCAGTAGTATGTACCCAGTTCATGTGAGGCAATGAAATAATTTTATGCTCTTACTTTTGCTTTAGATACTAAAATTCTCATCAGGGTCTAGACAAACATTGTTTGGCTGCCTGCTTCTGATTCAGGGACAATTGTAGACAGATTGCACTGTGACAATGTAGCTCCAAGGCCTGGGAAGAACATTTGATGTTGAGTCCAATACATACCACTCTAAATACATCACCGTTTGTCTTCGGTTTATACTGAATTTGAAAGGTTTGCAGTGTTAGGAATGGAAATAATTTCAGAGGTTTGCTGGGTTTTGTTCCAGATAATAGCAAAGAATTCTTCTTGTCTAAGGGTTCTTGATGTTCAACATCGGGGCAAAAAAAATAGCATAGACTTCTTAGATGTTTCCTCCTCCAAAAGCAATTGTAAAATGTCTTCTATATAGTAATTTTGGCTATGTACACGAGATGCTTTCTGTATACTATAATATCACTTTTATTTCAAACAAAAATAGCTGTTTATTTTTTTAGTACATTTAGCCATACGATATTATGGCAAAAAAACCCAAACTTTTGTAGGTGGAAATCCACCAGTAAAATATTAGAACTAAGAAAATAATTTCTGTTATGCTGCAAATACTTTAACACATTGTGTTTTACATTGAACCCTTCAGTTGCCTATATGTACACATGAATATTTTATTTTATTCTGATAAATTTTTGGTATTAATGCCTTTGGAGCAGATTTCTGCTGTCTGACTGACTGAATGCCTCTCATATTTTAAGGCCAAACCTTAACAATTAGTAAATTTTAAATTATCTGTTCCTAGTCTGTAGTGGGTATTTAGACTGCCCATGCTTTGTATGATTCCTGAATCTTCCAAATTTAGATGAGGAATTTATTTGTTGCTTCATAACCCCTTGCAGATGCTATGCTCCATCAAAATTCCCATACACTCTGAAGTGTAAATATAGCCTTAATTCCAGTGCTCCTTGAAAACAAGGCAAATGGGATTTTTTTGGATGTCTTATTCATGTATGATAAATTCCTCTGCAGCTTCTGTGAGAATACAGCTTCCACTGTGCAATTGTATGTATGTGCCACTACAGAGATGATACAAATGTATTGGACATCTGTTTCGTGAACAATGTCTTGTGCTTGACAGAATGCAATATTATGGACATACTCCTTCAGATAGCTTCAAAGTAAATATAAAATTCAGCAAGGAATGAAGACTGTCTTTAGTTCCTTAATCTTCTGCCTCTATGCCCTTGTGGATTAATCTTGAGCTGTGAGCTTGGATAAATATGCCTGGCAAAAAAATGCTCTCACTCTCTCTTTCTTGCTTTCGTTTCTTTCCCTTTATTTTTTATTTTTTTTAAAAAACTTTTAAGCTCTCCAGACTCTACAGCCTAAACTGCACAGCCTAGAGTGCACATAATTATTTTCAATGAAGAACTCTCCAGTGGGATCTATAAGTTCCACATGCAATTAGATATGCTAGTGGTTCTATCACTCATGCATTTGCACTGTATATCTACTTATAACTTACAAGTCAAACCTGCAAACCTGATTTGAAAGTTCATTCAAAGGCAAGTTTTGTTTTGCAAGTTTTCAGGGAAGTGGGGGAGATGGTTTGATTAGTTAAGGGATTGGTGCTCAGTCTTGAGCAAAACAGGAAATTTAATTTGCTCTTCATTTGCTTTATTTTTCTCTAAGCTGATTGCTTGACTATAGTAAGTACTCTAAATTCTGAAGTGGATACTTTGTGGTGTATATTGCATCATTACTATCTTCCAAAATAATTTTCCACACAAGCATGGTCACTTACAAAGGAGTGATATATAACCTACCAAAGTCAGAGCAAACACTTCTGTTGTTCATCTCACTTTCCCTGACGGAAGACTTCCTTGCCCACCAGGTAAAAATAGAGTACCTGACTATTCTTGGTAATGTCTACAGCTGGACAGAAAATTAAAAGGTAGTTAACATTGATTAATCACGTTTATCTTCTCTGAGTATGTCATAGACAGGCATCTTTATTCACCTTCAAGGAAAGCAGTATTTACTTAGGGAGGTCTACCATAAATGATGCTTCTAAATTTAAATACATGCATTTTCTGACCTGCTGTTGACATTGCCCATGAAATAAGACTTTGTTTCATGTAATTTAATTTATGGTGTTCGAGTGTGGAAGAAATAATGACGATTGTTTATACAACAAAATGAAAAAAATTGAAAATTATGCATCTCTTCCTACCTTTTCTGAATGAATTAGAATTCTTCAACTTTGCAGAGCTCCTGATTAATGAACCAGTTATTCCATTAGGCAGAAAATCATAATATATTTTAAGGAACTTTGGGGATATTTCTAAACATTTATTTGCAGAGAAATAAGGTGGATATTTTGTACATAGTGGACTTTATTTCTCTGATGGTTTTCTGGTTTGTCCAGAACACCTTTACATGTAATAATCGGCTTCAGGATTTTTTTCTTCAACTTCACAAAGCTGCTTGTATATTCAACAAATTTATGACAGAATGCATCAGATCGCTATTTCATCCTGAAATTGTGATTTATTCTTTTTTTCAAATGATAAAAAGTTATGGTAATTCAGTGAGAAAACATATTCTCAAATGCTCATTTAATATCCAAATTCAGGTAGTGAATATTTGCAGTAAAATACTCAGAAACTCACAAAGTTTAAACCAGAAAGCTTCTCTGCATTCTACAATGAAATGGAATAAGGGATGTGTTTTTATCTGTTTGTGGACATTTCACAAAGAGGAAAATGAGGTTGAAATCATGGAATAATTTATTCACTCCTAATTATACACTGCTCTAGCATCAATGGAAAAATCAACCACAAATGTACTGCAATAAGTGTACTGGGAAGTGTAGCTGTTCTCTGATGCACATGAATACAAGATGCTAAATTGTATGAAATGGCCCCAGGACATTGTTTTAGATTCTGTATCGGTTTCTGTATGAGTAACACTGCTGCAGTGGAAAGTAAAAGAAAGCAAACAACATAGAATTTTTCTACTGGTAAAACATGTATCAGGTAAAATCCAATATTCTCATGCATCAGGAGGTCAGGTTACATTACAAACATTCTCTTGGCCAGTTACTTTCTTTTTAGCCTATTATCCTGGATATTTGTTTGCTTGGGGAAAAAAAAAGGTTTATTCTTCACATCTCACTTCTCTTTTTGCTTTGATCCTTCAAGTGGACCTAATCCCATGTTTGTAATATCCTAATCCTCTGCTATGGAAATTAATGTGGTGTCACACATATTCAGTATTATGTAGTTCCAGTGCCAGAAGGGACAGTGAGCCTTGAAAAGAGTAAGATATTCTAAAAAAAATATAAACCAACCAAACAAAAAAACCTCAAGCAGACAAATAAGCAATCTTTTCAATAAATATGTTACATGTAGCCAAAATTGCATAATGTTACTGAAAGCATAATTTACTGCACTGCTTTTGAAAGATTCCACTTCTTTATCTTTTCTTGGGCTAATCAGGGAGGCATATATTTCGATTTCAGATGTGAGGGCACTAAAAAGGCATCATATTCTCAGTGAAAAACTATCAAGGGATGGATATTTTTCCTAAAATAGTCACATGAATCTTGGGAAGGTTTTTTTAAAAAAAACCTTCTAATGTTTCCAATAGTCCCTTCCACTGGGAAAAAAACACAAGAGAAGAAGGCAAAGGAAATGCCTTTTATCTTTTTGGAGGATGAAGTTGTCAGGCAAATCCCACAGTTTATTCATAAGTTCCACAGTCTGCACAAATGTGAAGGGGAAGCCAGCTCAATCTCATCGAGTATCTGCTGGACTCTTTGCCAGTTCATGGGCTCTAGGTCACAGATATATTGCTGGACTCCTACTGAGTTCAGTTTTCTAAGACTGTTAGTAGTCCCAGTATCCCTCTGGAATAAGCATTGTGACAACACATTCGCATCAAGATGTTCAATGCATCCTTATGAAACCCGTAATTTTCCTCTATCCTTTTCTTTTTCTTGTGAATAAAAATATGATGATACTAAGGCGGGGGGTGGGGGGGGAGGGGGGAAGAATCCAAAGAAACAACCTTTTCATGTGCATTCCATTTGAGAAAATTGTGTCCATAACAGTTTTGCTGATATTGTAAATCTGCAAACAGGCTGAAAGTAACTTTAAGATACATTTTAATAGGGATGCCAAGGGGAACTGAACTGTAAAATCATTGTCTGTAAGTCCATTTAAGAATTTGTCCTTTCATTCCACATCTCTCTTTTCCAAAAGCACTTAGAAATGTGTTTTTAATTATCTTGAACATCTGATTAATTTCTACATTGCGAACAGCAGTCCTGGTGGGAAGATACCTGTCAAGACAAAGCAAGAACAAAATGCATCTCTTCTGAGAACTATGGAGTATGGCTAGTCCAGTTTTCAACTCTTGTATTACCATTCTTAGCCTTATTTTTTTAAGAAACATTAATCTCAAAATATTGCTGGCAAACAGTTTATTTGGTAGTTCATTATACTGCCCAGCAGGCAGTGAAATCAGCAAGAGCATGGGCTTGTTGGGCTGCTCCATATGTTTATTTACTAGCATGTACAGAAAACAGCTTCACACACAGATCCTGAAAATGCTGAACTGAGCAAATATAGACAGGCTGGAAGAGAGGGAGTGGAGGATGGGGAGAGAAGAGTGCAATGTGAATGGGATATTTCTCTCCTGACAAAGGAGAAAGGCATCAGGGTCTTGAGGGTATCCACAGACATTACTGGACCAGGCTCACCTGCAAGCCTCTCCCAGGTCCCCTCTCTCTGTGGCACATGGATGCCATTCAAGCCCTGGCTGGGGTTTGGCCCTTGGTCTCTCCCACAGCTCTGCACTGAACTCTAAACCCTACAGAAAACTGAGGTGGTAGCATGCAGAGACAAGTCAGCTGTGCAGCCTTCTCTAACACCCCAGCATCCAGAGCAACCCCTCTTCCCCTGCTTCTCAAACTACTCAGTAGGATCAGGTGAAGGTATGAGGTATTTTGCTTGACAAGATGACTAGTGTTCTTCCTAAGACTCCTCATTCCCTTTCTATTCTGCCTCAGTCATCAGTTTTATCAGTACAAGAGAGAGAAAAAGATGGTTGGTGACAAGAGCAACACCAAAGTGGAGGAGGCATATGGGAAGATTTGTAATACTGTGTAAACTGACTATTTTGGGTTTATTTCATTGGGGGGGGGGGGGGCAGCTTCAGGGGGTTCCCCTTGTTAAATCAGCAATTTAATGCTTGATGTTGTAGAAACACAGAACAAAGCAGCTGAGCTAAAGAGTTTTCAGTCTCAGAACACACCTGAAAAGCCTCCCAGCAGCTCTCCTGCCAGACAAGGGGATCAATTAGAGTGTTTCAGTCCCACCAGGTAGCCCAGGATTACACTGCTCATATTTTACCCTTACTGAATACCGTAGACCACTGCAGCAGTATATTGAGCAACATGACAGACCTCTGTAGCTTTAGTTGTTCTCCTCAGCACCTTCAAATAAAGAAAATGTTGTTCAATGGTGTGTGTTGTTGTGGCAGAGATTTTTAATATGTGTGTAAGAGAAGAAACCAGGTCTACCTTGAATGGATTGGTATCGTCTACTAGTAGATCTGTGATAGTCCTAAACTCCTGAGAGGTTTTATTACTGATTTTGGACTGAGCCCAGAAATTGTTTATGTCCTAAATACATGGGCTTTCTGTGCAAGTGGTAAATAGGGAAAAAGGAAGAAAACAGGTTTTTTTAGAGACCTATAAAAAGCTATGGAAAAATATCTATCTAAAATAGAAATCCCCAGAAAAACACAACACTAGTATAAGAATCTAAAGAAGTGTTTAGTCAATAATAAAAGCACCAGGATTATCTCTCCCCTGGATTTATCCCTCAAAGTCCTCTAATGGAGAGGATACATTTATGAGAAAAGATCAGCTAAAAAGTTTCCTTTACTAAAGAACATAGCTTAGAAGGTTATTATTTATGCTTAGTGATTTCTAGTGCTTTGTTACACTAGTAGTTCTACGACATTTGCCTAACTGATAATCTTTCTGTAAAATGGAGTCCAATGAATGTCAAATACTACCCTAATGGCTTTGGTTGTCATTAGAGTAAAATTCATCTGTGTATACAGAGATTCAAGATTCTCAAAAAATGTAGGACACTAGCAAACAGAAAAGGCAATTTGTAACACCTTGATATTGTACAGCCATTAAATTGAAATCGTGCTCGACCAATCTCATAGCCTTCTGCGATCTCATCACCGGCTGGGTAGATGGAGGGAGAGCAGTAGATGTCATCTACCTTGACTTCAGCAAGGCTTTTGATACTGTCTCCCATGACATCCTGATAGCAAAGCTGAGAAAGCATGGGATTGATGAGTGGACAGTGAGGTGGGTTGAGAATTGGCTGTCGGACCGAGCCCAGAGGGTCGTGATTCGTGGAGTGGAATCTGACTGGAGGCCTGTGACTAGCGGTGTTCCCCAGGGCTCGGTGTTGGGTCCAGTCCTGTTTAACATCTTCATTGACGACCTTGATGAGGGAATAGCCTCGACCCTCAGCAAGTACGCCGATGACACAAAGCTGGGAGGAGTGGCTGACACGCAGGAACACTGCGCTGCCATCCAGCGAGACCTGGACAGGCTGGAGAGCTGGGCAGTAAGAAACCAGATGAGGTTTAACAAAAGCAAGTGTAAAGTCTTGCACCTGGGAAGGAACAACCGTTTCTATCAGTACAGGCTGGGGGATGACCTGCTGGAGAAGAGCTCAGTGGAGAAGGACCTGGGGGTCCTGGTGGATGACAGGTTGGCCATGAGCCAGCAGCGTGCCTCGGTGGCTAAGAGAGCCAATGGGATCCTGGGGTGCATCCGGAGGAGTGTAGCCAGCAGGTCAAGGGAGGTGATCCTCCCGCTCTACTCTGCCCTGGTCAGGCCCCACCTGGAGTATTGTGTCCAGTTCTGGGCTCCCTGGTATAAAAAGGACAGGGATCTCCTGGAGAGAGTCCAGAGAAGGGCTACGAAGATGATAAAGGGCCTGGAGCATCTCCCCTATGAGGAAAGGCTGAGAAGATTGGGACTGTTCAGCCTTGAGAAGAGAAGACTAAGGGGGACCTAATTAATGTTTACAATTATCTTAAGCAAGGGATGCAGGGGGAATCAGCCAGCCCCTTTTCAGTGGTCTGTGGAGACAGGACAAGGGGCAATGGCTGCAAGTTGGAGCATAGGAAGTTCCGCACCAACATGCGGAGAAACTTTTTCACAGTGAGGGTGACAGAGCACTGGAATAGGCTGCCCAGGGAGGTGGTGGAGTCTCCTTCTCTGGAGATATTCAAGACCCGTCTGGATGCCTATCTCAGTGAAATGTCCTAGGGAGCCTGCTTCGGCAGGGGGTTGGACCTGATGATCTCTCGAGGTCCCTTCCAACCCCTACAATTCTATGATTCTATGATTCTTGGCATAAATCAAGGAATGCTTCGGTATAACAGATACACAAAGGCATAGATTAGTCATATCTACGGTATTTTCCCCCAAACCCTTAAAGAAAATCTTTAATAATTTCCATGAGACTTTCTCAGTATCAAATGTAGGGTTTGAAATGTTTTCTTAATCTGTAAGAGATATTATGGTCTATTATTTTATTTTGTAGGTAATTCCATTGACTTCAGATGATTTTTAAAGCAGAGTAGTGTTCAGGTTAAAAATGAGAAATATCTATTGCACCCCCACCCCTATCTGGTAGCTGCCAGCCCAGACTTTGGATATGCCACATATTGAAATAAGACCCATTACCTAAATTCCGCAATAAAACTTTTTCAAGTGGCTTTCTTTGTGAATCAACTGCTACCAATAAGAATCAAATGACAGAACTCTCAAAATAAATCCTACATTTTTAGGCAGGTCCCCATTCATCTAAATTGCAGAGGAGGACAGGATGATTTCATACAGGGCAGAACAAATGAAATCAAATACATTATTTCACAAAATAATTTGAGTAAAATAAATAATTCAGTGTTACTAGATTATTGCAGAATGGTTCCTATGAAACTATTGTCAAGAAGAGACTTCCATGAAGACAGTTCTGGCACTTAACTTAATTCATGGAGGTCAGGAAAACAAGCCCATCTAGTACATCATTCTTGCACATGACTTTGAAGAAATGTGTGCTGAGCACAAAGGTTTAATAGTATTATATTCTTTCAAATACAGCCCAGTGTCAGTTTGACTATTTGAATGTGCCTGTGTGTGTAATTGTTCTGTCTAACAAAATATGAAAGCATGTAAGACTAATTTAGATTAGAAGAAACACTGTAATTTTAATGCTACCATATGATGTAGGTTTGCCCACCCAACCAAGAATGTGGTAAAGGTTTCTATCAAATTTAATGTAAATCTAAAAGCATAAGGTTTATACCCACAATTTATGTTCAAGCCAGGTTGCAGTAGAAGTTGATTTCTTGGTGAACAATGTCATTACATGTCAGCTCCAGCCTGCCTCAGTGTGGGATTCAGAATATTTTCTAATAATAGTACAGTGTACTACAACATAATACCAAAATTATGCATTCCAGTCCCTAATTTCTCTATTCCAAAATAAACAAAGCAAGATTGATACAAGACACCACTTTAGCAATGTACTGATCTCAGCAGCAGAAGAGATGCTCAGAGGAGACAATGGTTTCCAACTTCATAAGCAGTGTTAAAATATTAATCTGAATTCTTCAAAGTTATTGCAGTAAAGAGATGGAGTTGTTTCAGTTAGTCAGAATATACTACGTCATTGGTTTTTAGATCCATAGATACATTTTTATTGGCCCGATAGGCAATTCCTTATGCTTTTTTACCGGATAGCTCTTTGCTTCAATTGTGCAATCGGTGATTATTAGTCAATCAGAATACAAGTATCCCCATGATAGAAAAGGACAGAGATGACAAAATTACATAGATCTCTGAGTCTGTTTTGAATATTTGACTCTCTTCACCTCTCATTAACATTGAAATAAAACCAACCAACAACCCAAAAACACGTAAAATGCAGCTGTGCTGTGGGCCAGGAATAATTTTTCTCTTTTTAATATTTTAAGTTATTAATACATTAAAATGTCATTAATAATACAGTGTGGTTTTTTCAAATTCAATATTCTTAGCCAAAGAAAAGATATTGTTCCATGTTTTTAAAGAATTTTGTCTGCTTTAACATGAATATTGGATATAAGAACCTTAAAAGGAGCCTTTTTCAAAGGGCAGGCAGCTACTGTTTCTGAGAATTGGTCCTCCTGTGCGTGGCCTAGATTTACTAGTCATATTAAAAAAATCTTGACCCTGGGTCTCTGAATGTTTTTAGAATGAGCATTGCTGACTCCGTTGTCTATGTTTATTAATCCTAGCTGTGATTATTAACACCGTAAAAGGTAAGCATTTTCAGATTATGATTTTTAATAATAGTAATTCTGGGCGAGGCTTTAGCTAAACTATCCAACTGAAATCAAGGTTATGATCCTTTCATAGCTGAGGTTAATACTGTAAATACCAGTTATGCCCCTTGCTGAAGGACTGCTTCAGTAATTCACTGGAGTGAAATGACCTCAGTCTCTGGAAATGAAGATCCTCTACAGATTCTGGCAAGAAACTACATATAGCATTAATCAGCAATCAGCGCCACAGAATAGGATAATGCTATCTTCAGTCTTATTTAATTTGGGGAGTACGAAGATTCCTTCCTTCCTAAAAATTCAGATTAAAGGGAGAAAGTAATTCTGTAATTTACACCTCTGACATTAAGCTGAAAAGCAGCACTGCAGACACCTGCTTCGGAATTGTCATTGTTTCCATGGTGCCACTTTCCATCACCTATTTTTAATAGTTTACACAACAAGATCAAGGGTGTCCCAGCTGTTACTGCCACTGTTGCTAAGCAACCTTTAAATCAGAGTTCAAGAAGACAAAGAATCATGCTTGAAAAATTTCTCAAGTGTCTGCTTTCCCCCTTCTTCTTCTGTCTACACTGTTTTTCAGATGCCATGTTTTCTGTTTCTTTTTTTGCCCCTTTCAAATTCTGTGTGAATCATCTGTAGTCTCCAAAAGGAATAGGCCACCTTCTACCTACTACAGCCGTTGCTTTATGCCAAAGATGAAGCTGTGGCATTAAATAAGGGGCTAAAAATATTTACATTTTTTTTCAATTAAATCAAAATATTTTTAGAGCTGCTGCTGTTGTGCAACATCTTTGCATGACTGCATCATGGACTGACACACCAATCAATGGAGAAGGATTCAGAGCCTGCAGGGATTTCAGTACCCCCTTGTACCTTCTGGAATCTTAATGCTACCACCTGCAAAGGCTGAGAGGTTGAAAACACCAGGCAAGAAGGAGTAAGAATTAGCATGGATGAATTTGGAGAAGTTGAAGGCTAGATCTCTGTTCTAGTATGTAAATATTTTAAAAAATATGATACTCAACCACTAGCATCCCCTCCCCATGCACTACTAATTGCATAATGAGTAGTAACATGTCTTTTTAGTTAGATACGTTAGCTGTGCTAATGTTGGAAACTAAGCAGAGCTGTGGAATTTAAGGATCACAGAAAATATTAAAGTTAAGAGATCCTGTATTTCACTTAAAATTTTTGTTTTGCTTAATAGCCTTCCTTTTATTTAACCCATCCAAACTTTTATGTCTCCAGTTGATTATTTTTTTTGTCTCTTCTATCTTCCTTTTTCTGCACTTTCTATTCTAAAGACCTCATTCAGTATTGTACCTGGTTGAAAACTTTCCCTTTGCACCTCTCACTGAAAACCCCTAGGACAGCGTTTCTCCTTTTTTAGCCTCTTCTGTTGTAACTATTCTATAGGATTTTTTTTTGTTTAAATTGCAAAGCACCATCTTGGTAAATTATCTTTCAAATTCTACAGATGAGAAACACTTTTGGCCTCTGCTCATCACCTGTTCACACTCCCAAAGCAACTGTTTCTTCTACATATGAAGCTCTCTCTGGGTTTTTAATATCCACTCTAGTCCATAGTTTACGAATCAGGTAAACCATTCATTTCATATTGAGCATTTCAAACAGCTCTTTTCACTTATTTATAAAAATCCTTCCTGCTCGGTTTTCAGCTTGAAAATCAACGTGTATCAGCTTGTTGGTCACGGAGGCAGAAGTTTGGGTACTTCTATGACCTTACCTGCCACACAGCTGCCTCATTAGCTATCTTAAACTTGAGAAACTACCTAGAAGGTACAACTTGTTCTCCATGTCCCCTCAGCCCTTGGCCTTACTCTTTGACCCCTTTATAGAGACTTTTCAGCAAAAGTGGTGGTTATGATGGCACTTATTTATTTGTTTGCTTGTTTGCTTATTGTCAGGAAACAGGATTGAGTTAATCAGATTTGTTTAGCTGATGTTACTGAACTGTTGGATGATGCAACCTTTAGTACCTATCTGCCTGGTCTGACTCTGAAGCTGCCATGAGGAAATAAATTCCTCCATCTGTGAAACCGTTTGACCCTTATTTTAATTTCATCTATAGTGGTGTATATCAAAAGAAACTTCATCACAGTTACCAGAAGACCAGTGATGGAAAATTGCAATAAGTAGGAGAGTCATCATTTAGATTTTTCATCCAAATAGTAACTCCGCTGCCAGTGTTTAATGTGCTCTCTAACGTCAGTCCAACTATTCTGAGTAAATGAATAGATCGTGCCTCAGATTTATTTCTATGCATCCTGCCAAGAAAAGTTAGTCTCTTTAAGCTCCCAGGTAGAAACTTAGGTACAGCAGTATATCTGTCCTCACTAATACTCTGGGAAAATGTCACAGCTTTGCCTGGATTCTAAGCATCTCTCTAGATTTTGCTATCCCAAAGTTCTGAAGGAATATACTCTTTTTAAATAAATGCTATTACAATAATATTCCATATATGAAGCCTAAAGCTGTGAATGGGAAACTTTTGGGCAGACTAGTTTGGAAGCTGTCAAAACATTTGGCTTTTTTCCCAAAGAGATACAGGAGCTGCAGTTCATTATTTTATTTTATTTTTTTATTATTATTATTCAGAGTGGTTTTAGCACCTCTGTAGTTAAATATCTGTTTCATGCTGTTTGTGTTTAGCAGAATCTTGTTTACAGCCATTAAATGAACAAGATAATTTAAAAGGTGATACAAAACAGGTCCGAGTCTGGGGCCCTGGCATCTGACTTCAGGGCCAAAGGCAGAATTACAGCCTTCAGTTTGTACACCAGATCTAGTTACTGAGGAAGAAAGGTTAAAAATGTGATTAAGACCCACTTGCTACACAAGCTTGTGTCTCAATTCATTCCTCAAAGGTGAGCACAGTTTTAGAGCATGCATCTGGATGTTAGCCCCAACAGCCAGTAGTACCCCTGCCGGAGCCTTTGCAGCAGCAACACAGAACAATGGGCACAGTATTGCTCCTGGACTGCTTCCAAAGAGCTGTTAATGTGGTTGTGGACTGCACAGAAGTACCTCCTCAGGGCTAAAATTATTGATCAGGTCCTCATTGGACTGAGCACTGTACAAACACACAACAAGAACGGGGTTGTTTTTTGCCCTGAAGAGCTGTGTAGGCTCCTGGAACACACACATGTGAGACAGTTTCTCTCTGTGAGTGACCATTCCCTCAAACTAACAAGGGGTCACGGGGAACATTGCTGTGAATATGTCTTGCTTTCCTGCCTCAAACCCCGTGTAAATTAGGATCCAAATCATGTAATGAGAGATTAAATTTGCAAGATAAACAAATGAAACGAGAGCAATTTAATCGAACACTACACCATTTTACATGCTCAAAACAGTTCAGCACAGCTATCACTCCTGGCATTTCAATTTCTGTCACTGTGCAAGATTAAATCAATATTAACAGCACTGGTATACAAATAATAAGAACTTAGACCTCATATTTTTCTGATAGAATTCAAACCTGTCATAATTTGATCTCATGATTTGGATCACAGAGGTTCCTCCTGAAATCTGTTGCTCACACTATGTCACGGACACAATTCTCTTCACCTCCTACCCTTTTCACAGTAATATCAACAAAAAGAAAATGAACATATTAGAGTATAGGTGTATCTCTAAGGCGCTTTGAAGATCAGGACAAAGAATCTGAAGACTTTAGTCCTTTTATAGGTCAAATGCCTATTAATATTAATAAGTATGCAATTTCATTGATGGGATTCAACTTTTTTCATTTAACAAGTCTTCTTTTATGAAACCATCACAAGAGTAATATATAAGCATTTATTCAACTCTTCCTTCATGAATCACAAATCCTCAACTTAGAGAACTCTGTAGGAGAGCTTTTTACATCTAAATGGGGTTTAAGTATAATTAGGAGAATCTAAGAATTTTAAGAGTAGTCTTGAAGCAAATAAAAGATAGCTAGCACAAATAAATAGAGAAATGTTAAAACAATAAACAAAGGAGAAACAATTACTCATTTCAAAGATGTCATATTGCATTCTTTATTCTGATTGTGGAAAATTAGCCATTGCCGACCGGGCACAATTGATTTTCCTTCACAGCTGTTTTCTAATTACATCTGAACACTGAAAATTCTCAAGCCGCCACTCAGCTCTATAAGGAGTCCCTTCAATTGGTATTCTTTTTACAGCAAGTGCCCTGTTGTCCTGCTACTGACACATGTACAGAAGGTCTGTGGTGCTTTCATTGCAAACTCTGTCTTTAAGGTGTGCTGAAGGACTCAGACATTTTACATTGAAAAAAGCTGTAATGAAAAGTACAAGCTGTCAGCACAGATGTATTTGGAGGACTTTTTCTTTCCTATACTGTCTGGCTTAGTGCTCCTAAATTGTAGGTGTGCTATATTCTTTAACTTCTCAGAGCTTCAAATTTCATTAAATGCATACATCTATACATATGCATACATGTGGATATGATGTTTCTACCTATATGTGCTGTAAAGTCAAGAGGTCACAAATCAAATTCAGGACGACTGACAGAATCTGATCACTCACTGTTCTGAATGACTTTTCATGAAAACGTGCAAAAAATTGGCAGGGGGATTTCCAGACAGTTCAGAATTGTAGAATCATAGAATATCCTGAGTTGAAAGGGACCCACCAGGATCATCAAGTCCAACTCCTGGCTGTAGACAGGACCAGACAAGTCAGAGCAGAAAAGGTACCTCAAAGCTATTATGGACTTCTTCATGTCTTACATGCAATTAAAAAACAAGAGTAGAAGGGTGGGTTGTTTGGTTCTTTTCTGTTCTGCATTTTTACTACCTGACTGCCTTTAATTCTGGTGATTCAGCAACTATTTTTTGCTTGGAGATCTTTCACTCTTTTACTCAAGTAGAGAGTCTTTCACACAGTGTATCTTATATTCTATACTTCAGTCCTGGAGTCCAAACAGTAAGATTCTGTGTTTTCATCTATTGCCACCTCCTTTAAATTAAATACAAACAGCAGGCTAATTAAATGGAAATATAAAGGCTCATATCTCCTTTTATAGTATACCTGAAACCTTAAAGTAGAAGCTTTCAGCAGATTCTTGAAATCTCAGGCTGTATTGAGTGGATTTCCTAAAATTCAGGAGAACATTGAGGTGAGGGTTGAGACACAGTTACAAAGCCCAGGGTGCAGCTAGAGTAGGAGCTGCCAAAGTGTTGGGATTCTTAGAGCCTTACTCCATTCATTCAACTTTATAAAAAGAAACTTATATATTCTGCAGGCTAATGAGAAATTCTATTGCTTGTGACCACAAAGGTATGTGCTAAGGTCTTCATGAGGTATTGGATATAAATACAACATTTTAAATTATTTTTTTGTTGAAACATAACAGAGAAAAGGCTAAGCAAAGCTGTATTTATTTTCCTCTGCTTACAGTAAGGAATAGAACTGTTATCAGAAATGTTATGTTACACTGGCTGCGGGTTTTTTTAATGGGAGGTGATTAATATTGTTAATAATATTGCAGAAACTTCCTCATTCTCTTGGTTCTATGTGAGTTTAAGACTGATTTTTTGGTAATATGCTCACTCATACAAGATAGTGGATTTATTAGCCTCTCAATTAAAAAATAGCAATAACTATATGTTTTGTTTGACTGTCTTTCATTTTTCTTTTAGGAACAAGCATATCTTCAAATGCAGTTCCTAATGCATCATGTAAAGTAATTCTCTGTTCCAGTCCTCTTTTCATATGCTATATGATCCTGTGACAGCATTTGTAATTTCCTGTACGCTTCTGTCCTTTATTCAGTACATCGAGACTTGCCATTGTAAGAACCAGACAAATGTTGATCTTGTTATCCTCAACCGTATGGTTCAAATCAAAGTACGCACTTCAGTCAAGGGAAAAAATTGTTGTTGTTAGCCCTCATTAGAAGAAGTGGTCTATAGTTCCATGACAGAGCTTTTACTTGAGAAGATACTCAGCACCAGCATGCGGAAAAACTTTTTCATAGTGAGGGTGACAGAGCCCTGGCACAGGCTGCCCAGGGGGTGGTGGAGTCTCCTTCTCTGGAGATATTCAAGACCCGTCTGGACGCCTATCTGAGTGATATGTCCTAGGGAGCTGCTTTGGCAGAGGGGTTGGACCCGATGATCTCTCGAAGTCCCTTCCAACCCCTACAATTCTATGATTCTATGATTCTATGATTTTGGTTTCTATCCCCATTTGTTACTTCCAATTGATTTATTTTTTCTTTTTATTGCTTTATATTTGTAGTCACAAGTAGACCAGATGTCAAGGTATCAAGATGGTGTCAGGGATTCAAACAGTTCTTTGGTTGTCAGGATCAGCTGTGTTTGAAGACCAGGGGTTTGGATGCTGTAATGCTGCTCTCATTCTGCTTGTACCCACCAGCTGCCTGGAGTCTGTTAGTACCAGGCATCTAAAATTAAACAGATTGTGTGTATGATTTGTGTATGGAGCCAAATTTCATTGAATGCTACTGCAAAGTCCCAAAGAAGCACAAGATATATTTGAACCAAGAGTTTCAGACTGATTTTGCAGTAGGAGTTCTGGTCAAGAACTTTGAAATCAATTGCTATATTGGCACCTGTGTTAAATTAAAACCTTAAACCAAACGACTTCAGAAAATACATTCAAATGTAAAGAATTTCACTGTCTCATGAGTATAAAAGTTATGAACCTAGACAAATCAGAGACTATTTTGTATTGTCTACAATACTGTCAAGAAGAAACTGAAGCTGTAACTTTGTTCTGTGCCACATATTTCTCTACTGCAATCCTTTCCCCTTCATGCTCATTCTGTGCTCTGTAATGAGTCACTTACCTTTATATAATTTAAATATTTCAAGCATCTTACTATGATTATTTTTAAAGCAATTGCTGAAATAGAAACTAATGTCTCCCAGCACTGTGTATTCCTATCAGGCTCCTATAATCAGGATGATCGCTTAATTAGCATGTTTGTTTCCACTAGGGTATACAAATTAAGAGATATAACCACACTGCTGTACATCCCTATTAATGCTTTTCTACATTTAAAGTAAGATCACACATTTCAGCAGGTGTAGCTTTTAACACTAATGGAAGATTTTCCAAAGGATATTGAGCTATTTTACCATCTGTTTCTTATGCTGGTATTCTTAAATTACTAGAAACTAGACATTAGGTGGTTGTTTTAGAGCTGCCAGAATATTAACTTTATTTCATAGTTTTCACAAATGCATTCAAGCTAAGATTTTAATAAAAATACAGCTGACATGAGTAATGATATCTCAGAAATGTTACTTCCACAGATGTGCCATCCCAAGTAATTTTGCTTTTGTGTGCATACTGTGATTGGTACTTTTGGTAGAAACATTTTTCTGAAGAACTCCTCTGTTGGGTCCTTTGTTTCTCTTTACTCTGTACATAAACCTCAAAGCTTCTTCTGCCTCTTCTATTTTTAATGTTATAAAATATGTATGCTTTCTTTCAACCTTTGCTAAAAAAACCAAGAAATAAGGCAAAGTTAACATTCCTTTCTAGTCAATTTGAATAAGGAGATGTCATCTAAAATTTTTGTGCTGTCATCATTACTATTGAAACTTATTTTGTCACATTCTTATACCACAATTTAAAATCTGTTTTGTACTGTCAGTCTTGGCTCTTTTCCAGAAGGACAATATAATTCAAAAAAGAGGTTTTTCACACACTTATTATAGTGTTCCAATGCATGAAGTCTTCACAGAAGTGTTCATTATCAATGTCCAATTATTCTGAAATTTACATGCACAAAAGAACTGGATTTTGTTTGAAAATTTCTCTTAAATATGTACGCTTTTCCAGTCCAAATCCATAAAGAATTTACTTGATGTTCAACTAGACTTCTATGAATTGATCTATGATACACCTAATCAATTAATTTAGAATTCCTAAATCTACAGAAAAGACTATTAAAAACTCAATATTGCAAGTCTCAAGCACAACTTCTGCAATAACTAGATGTCTCATATCTCCCAATTCAAGTCTCAGCCTTAAATAATCACAGCATGTTTTATACTCTTAGTTTTTACGGATTACAGTCTTGTAATTGCTAGAAGGCTTTTCAAACCATTCTCTTCAAAAGTGACAGTTTAGCTAGTGGAAATTTCTGTCCACTATTCTATTTTTATATAGGGTATGATGCTGATTCAAAGGTAATGGCAATTTTTACAAATGCCTAACTTAATGAGTTGATATCTGAAGAAGAACCATGAAATCGTGAATTGTGTAACAGAACTGAAGCTTGTCTATAGCTGAGATGCTTAGAAAAGCAAATGCATTTTATCATTATCTGTGTGGAATAGAAAATAATGATTTTTAAATATAATTCTGCAAATGTGCTATCATCACAACAGAAAATAAGAATTCACGTCAATCGTTTTTTTCTTTTGTATAGTAACTTTAGAATGAAAGATACTTAGAAAACATTCCCCTTCCCAGTAGCTTTTAATGCATTTTGCTCTCTTTATAATGTACATATATGTATATTATTATACTTCTTTAAATCTTGTGTACTATAGAACTCTATTTTAACTTACTTTTTTGCCAGACTGTAATATATAGTTTTGGACCAGAAGTTTTCCATGAAAGTTGGTTTAAACTGATTTCTTCCTGGGTGTAGGGGAAGGTCTCCAAATGAAATTGGAGTAAACAACATGAAAATGTTTGTGTGTGTGTACAGAAATTTCACTAAAGCACCATTTTAGTAGCAAAGACTTGCTGTTTGTTGGTGAGAATCCTAATAGCATACCTGCTGAGAATCTTACCACATATCTCACATGTCCTCAAACAGGAAGAGCTTTTTCCCCTGAAATATCCACTTGTGAATGCTTATTAGGGACTTGACACAAATAGGCAGGCTTATGCCATGAGCTTTCTGGTTTTTTGTCAGAAGCTCAATCTCAAGACTGCAAGACCTGGATAAGAGTTTACCTACAGATGTACCTCAGTCAGTCAATCTTTGGTCCACCTCTCTGTCCCTGACTCCATACACAAAAGATTTTGGGACTCACTGAAGCAATTGCCTGTATCAAAAAGATTTCACCTTTCACACATTTAATCTAAACAGGCTGGTGATTCAGCATTTATTTTCAAACTAACTCTTAAATATAGGTGTCTTTTAATAAGTATCCACATGCCCATTAAATGATTGACCTTCAGTTAGTGGAATTAATGGATATCGGGCTCAGTTCAGTTACTTAACCACAGTTATCTAGTGCCAATAGAGGCAGTCCAGGATATCCAATCAAGCATCCAAATCCTACAGCCACAGAGCTATGAAACTCTTTTTAACTCCTATGCTATCTCTGTTGTTCCCATATCAAATGTTGTAGGGAATTTCAGCTGCCAATTGAGTGGTGCCTGTGGTCTTTGTGTGTCAGAGCATGAAGAGTGACTCAGTCCATCCTAAAGCAGACAGCAAGCAGCATCCAGTTTAAGCTCATTCTTGGTTTCTACTTCTCCAGGATACATTGTCATGCAAATAATTCTATTTTAAACAACAGGCATAAAATCCTTTATAATTATGCCTCATTCAATTGCTGTTCATGTCAAACATAGGCCAAAAAATGTAGGACAACAGACAATAAATGGAAAAGAGCCAGCTTACAATTTCTAGGAAGAATGAATTCAACAGCATGCAAAGGGAAAAGAAACCAAAAAACAGAGCAGAAACCACCCTACTTACAGATAAAAAAAATACAGGTTTATAAGTGATTATTTTTGTTCTGCAATAATTTGAGTGATTTTTAAAAGTAATTTATAATGAAAATGAAACAGGAAGATGGTCTTTTCATGCCACTAAATTCTAATGATTTGAAGGTCCATCTTATTCTGAAGATCTCAGAAATCATACATATCGCAGGCTTAAAAAATCAAAGTAAGACAACTAAGCTACACAGAAAGGCAGAGTGAACCACAGAATAGACACCAATACACATTAATATGTAGGAAACAAACACAAGTTCCTTCTTTAAATTAACTAGATGAGGATCTGAGATCTGCCGCTTTGTTTTCACGAGTCTGATTTTTCTAAAGGATCTACTAAAAGAAAGCGTAAGGTGTAGGGAACTTTGTTGGGAGACACTTTGTCTGGTGACCTTGTCTAAAGTTCAGTCCACATTTAGTATTAAAGGATGAGGTTATATTTAGTAATCTCTTTGACAGAGAGGAAAAGCCAGGAAATGCAGCTAAAATGGAGCTGGAAAAGGAGTATTTCCACCAGCACTTTTAAAACAATTCATAGTGCCAAAGAATACCCTTTTGTCTCACCTTTTTAACATAAAATTTATAAAAAACTGATGTTTTTACCCTCTTGCTATTCCAAAATGTCCATCAAGTATTCATCTGCTTGCTTAATTCTCTTTGGAATCCACATGTTGATATTTTTCAATATATTTAAAACTGCTTATTCCTTTCAAAAGTTTGTCATCATTAACTGCAACATTTACATTTGAGTTACAAAAATTTACCTTGAAAATTAGCTTGGTTTGGTAAATTTGTTTTCTGTTATTTTAATAAGGATGGAAGTACTTTAATATCTACTCAGATGGAATATTTCAGTATTTCAAGGAAATGATGAAGAGGGAGAAAAGGAAGAAAAATAGTTGGAACTGGACCAAGAAAGAAAGAGGTTATTCATAGTAAGAAGATTCCTACTTAATCTATATATAACTATTGTTCCAACACCAGCTGTTAAATATTTTGCATTTCTCATTTGAATCTGGCTGATTTCAGCTTCTAGTCACTGGCTCTGGATATAACAAAATCCAGTCCCTTCACCTACTACATTAAGGAACCTATTGATCCCTGCTGGTTGCTTCCCATGGAAATACAGATACACTGTAATCAACTCACAACTAGAACCACTTACAGCTCAGTTTCAAATGCTTTAGGAATTCCATTATTCACACAGGTTTTTTGTGGTACTTTGTTGAATTCTGTACAAGCAGTTAAATTTTGCACTACCGTTTTAAAAAGTGGGCACATAAGAATTGTGAATGGCATTCCAATATTGAATGCATCTAAATCTCATAGCAGAGAGAAATTCAACGTCTCACTTCTGCTTTTCTTATTACTCCTTTTGTTTCAGCAGCTCACTGACAAGACACATTAAGCTTTTTGTCCACTATGGCTTTTGTATCTTCTCTGGTATCTTGATTTTCACTGTACAGCCCTACCTTCTGTATAAATTTCCTGCACTGTTTGATACAAGACAAACATTTGACTTCTTATTTGATTCTGTTGAACATAGTTGTATGCAAGTGGGCCCATCTTATTCAGAAATCATGCATCAACCCCATTTTCATGTCTTCATTACTCATTATTCCAATCTCTTCATCATCATGATGAGGCTTTGGACAACTTGATCTAGTGAAGGGTGTCCCTGTCCATGGCAGGGGGTTGGAACTAGATGATGTTTGAGGTCTCTTCCTACCCAAAAGATTCAATGATTCTATGATTCTATGGGTTTTGTTTATTTCTGGACCATTGTTAAGAATGTTACATAAAAGGTGAAAGTCAAACAAACTAATCCCTGTGGAGCTCCACTGGAAATATATACTTGTTCCCAGTTGACATGTATTCCCTTGAGATCCATTTGTGGGATCAGTTTCCTATGTGATCTATTGGCATTGTGCAATTTTAATCAGAGCTCTGGGCTACACTGTGTCATATGCCTATAATGGTCCAAGTATACAGCTGCACATTTACCTTTTCAGCCAAATTTTTTATCTAATCAAACCTTAGGATCAGGTTTATTTGACTAGATCTAATTTATGTAAAACCATTTTGGCTTGCATTAATTGTATTCCTATCACTGAATTTCTTATCAGTGAATTTTATACCATCGTTTCCATTATTGCTTAGGAGTGATATAAGGCTTACCAGCTACTGAATATGGCAGATTAACATTTCTTTAAGATGTTGGAATTTTCTTGTTTGGAGATTTATTAAAATGAACATCAGAGGAACAGACATTTCCTCAGCCAATTTTTAAGGGCTCTTGAATATTATCTTAATTGAATATATTTATTCGTGGTAGATGATGCTTGAAGTTTAGCAGTCTGCAGTGCTGTGATTTTCCATCAGTTTTATACCCTAACATGTAAAATATGCTCTCACTTTTTTTTCCAAGAAATGAAGGCACTACCTCACAGGGAGACAAGATATAGGCATCAGGTCCTCTCAGCAGGAGCCAGGCTCTGTTACCACCACAAAGATGAGAATTTAACTTGGACTTGTATAAGACACCAGTTTTAAGTTACTCTGGAAGAATGTCTGGAAACAACAGGGAGTCTCAGTTTTTCAACAGTATCTTGTTTCAGTATTGCCATTTTGCTGAGTTTGGAACCATAATCTCACTCTCTTTCCCCACTTTGCTCTTTGTGAGTTGATAATGGGCAGTTCCTGACAACTTTCTCAGTCACTACAGAGCTAGTTTATACTTCCTGTTCTCATTTCATTTCTTTCTTGGTTGGTATACTAAACAGGGATACATAACGGACCTTTTCTTTTTTTCATTTTCTATTCAGTTATCAATGCTATTAAAATTTTTTTCAAATCTACATTGCAATGAATATTGATTTTAGGAAATTCTCTCAGCCACTGAATTATTCCTTATGTTCCCTGGCCAGTTTTCAGAACAGGAAAGAATGGCACTGATTAGGCTAACTGGATTTATTAATAAATTTTCGAGATTTGAAAACTAAGTAATTTTACTCTTTTTTTCAATATATAGTCTACTGAGTAAAAAAAAAAGGAAAAAAATAACTTGGACTGCCCCCTAACACATATTTGAGAGGCTGATTGAAGATTTTCCATGCTAAAGATATAAAATGCATTTAGTTTTTGAGAGGTACTGTACATGTGCTCGTGAGAAATTGGCTTACATTTTGTCAAAACAATTAAGAAAACTCTTTTACATAGGTTTGTGCTGATATATTTAGAATAGAATATATAACCTCAATGGCTATTTAGGAAAAAATAATCTGGCTATAACATTCAGATAATTTTCTGTACTGAATTGATGGATCAGTAGATAAAGCTTCAATTACAGTCACAGAATTGTAATTTTAACTGGAAAATTGCATAGCCAGTGTTCACTATGACCAGAAAAAATTTAGACTAATGAAAGCAACAACTAAGTAATTTTTGAAATTATGCACATGTATGAATTAAAGCAAGAAAGCGTCTCTTTCATGATAGCTGTTAAAATGCTTTTCAGGGGCTGCATTAGAAAGAATACCTTTAGATGGTCTGGGGAAGTATAACCTAGAGGAAGGAAGCTAACAGGTCCAGATTCTCTGTTCTATCTATCTATTATTTGACATGGAAATGTTAGTAGTATCAACTAATGATGATCATTTCTTGAGCTAGATGCATTGCAAATTTAAGAGAGCATAGCCTTCATAATGGCTTACTACAATAATGATTATTTGGACACCATAGGAGGGAAAAAAAAAAGAGGTTTAGACTTTCAAAAAATACCTAAAGATTTTTAAAACCAAATCCCATAAAAACTACTGTCCCTAGGCAGCTTTGAAGAATATCCTGAAGATAGTCTGTACAGTATTTTGTCTTCAGGTTACACTCGAACAAGCAAGATCCCTTCTTATGTAATATGGATTAGTTACGTATGCTAACAATTTTAGCATAGACCACTTGTAATTTATAGTATCAACTATATTAAAACTGTTTGCAGCCTTGAAGAAATTGCAGTTTTAGCACCTACATTAAAAATTTCAAGCAAGGGAAAATGTAAATGTTGGCAACTCTATTAAAATTGTAGAAGATACAAGTGAATCTGGTGACCTCATTAGAAGTAATCCCTCAGTACAAATTACAGTGGCTTTGGTGAAAGTTACACATATGCTTTATGAATTGCATAATATCGATATAATTCAAAGTTTTGGAGCCTGGCAGGATAGATGAAAAATAAGCTGACATTTTGAAACGTATGGTATTTCCATTTGGAAGCCTTTATGTTTTGGGAATATTTTGATTTAGGAAAAAATCTAAAGTACAAACAGAAAATGAATAAAAGATGGCAAATGTATCTTAAAATTGGGAAGCCAGATGAGAATTTCTGTCTACCAAGGAGAGAGGTCCTAAGGAACCCTTAACAGTATCTCCTGGTTTATACCATCAGCTTTATTGTCAATGCTATAAACTGGTTGGTCAACACACTTTCTCCTCCTGCCCAGACTAGAATTGTATCTGGCTTGTCTGAACAAAAATGAAACAGAGCACGTAGCTACTCTTTGTATGTTTTTACCTCTGAAATCAATAGGTGTTAGAGACTTCTGTGTATCTGCTGTTCAGCATACAAAGAATCCCAGCAACACAGCATAGACAGTAAGTTACTCATAATTACACTAGGAAAGGTGTTTAACACTGGAAAGTCCCTGGGTAGGAGATTCCATTTTAGTATACAAAAACCGCTGGATGGATGTTCAGGAGATGCGAAGTGATAAGCAGCATGTTTTCCATACTAAAGATACGAAGAATCCATTCCTTGTGTTTTTGTAGGAAAAGAAGGAAGTCTTTTACTTTTGTGAGTGTGTGTGAAATAGCTTCTTTCTTCATGTTTCTAATTCCAGTTCTGTTTACTTATTGTTCATGACAACAAACATAATGGACCTTGTAAGCTTGTCATTGCCTTTTTTATTATACTTTTTGCTGCATCTTGAGGTTCATGAAGTTCATCTTGGAAGTATGGTATTTGCAGTTTTTAATTTTCTCATCCACTTCTCCTCAGCCTAATGGTTCTAACTCTGTGCCCTGTAATACGCTAGAATTTCTCTGAGTAAGGCTTTGTCACAGGAACTCTTCCCATACTTATCATGTAAACATGAAGCAAAAGAATACTAGGAAAAGAAAGTATGATTTGAGGTTTAGACAGTTAAAACTGCTTAGGAGAAATGGATTTACCCTGATCTCCATGAGAATGTCATAAAGTAGTACTAGATAAGTCACCTAAAACTTGACTCTCAAATGAATGTTTTTTTGGTGTCCAGGAAGATTTCATATCTGATTCTCAAAAATAGTATGTTCCTACATCTGTTATTGAATTACAAACAAGATTTGCTCTAGATAAATAATGCTGCGAAGCAATAAATTGTCCAACAAATCAGGCCATCCTTAGTTGGGCATCCAAAATTCCTGTTTATATGGAAAAAACATGGACATGGACCTCCCTGCCTACTAATGGGGATAACAACATTTCATGTGTACAAATATACCAAGAAGGTGAATAAATTATTCCTTTGGCAGCTTCAAATACTATAGCAGTAGGTGACTTAGTAAAACTCATGAGAATATTAATAATTCTGTATTCAGAAGCCAAATTTAATGTCATGCAGTAAACATAGTATGGTGCCAAACCCTGAGCAAAGGGAGTAGAATTAAATACTGAGCTGTTTCTTATTTGCTGAGCAAAAGCCTTCCCAAGAAAAGCTAGGAGTTGATCAGAAATAGTAGGGTGTTTAAAGAATGGATGGTGTATATCCTAAATTATCAGGACTAATTCTGGTATTTCCACACTTTAGACTTCTTGGCTTTTAACCCTAATGCTTTTTAATATATTTATGCATGCATTCTATTAAAGGTGATCTTCAAAGCTGTAGTCAGTAGGGTCCTATCGTACAACGCTGTAGAAAACCACTGAGAGACAATGACTGCCCATGAATAGTTTTGTGTATAAATAGGTGCAGTTTTTTGAGAGGGCTGCATATGTTTTGGGCTGTTTGGAATTAGAACAATGGGCCTTTTTCTCCTGCTAACCCTTTCGAAGTGGCACAGAGATGAGGGCAGCCAAGTGTCGCCACCAAAGCAGCTAACTAAAGAATTGGCTTATGGTGGGGTTCTCAGCCAGAGGTCAGGGAGTTAGAGCCACCCTGCCCTTCTCATGTTGCTGAAAGGGAAATGAGTCTCTTCTAAATCCTAGATACACAGGCAGGCTCCTGGCAATGGGAGAGAAGGTTCTGGTACAGAAAAAGGTTGTGATTTCCTGAGCTATGAACAATTGAATTACACATGTTTTACTGCAGATGTTTGAACAGTGCTGGAGAAAATATTTTCTGTAGGGCTTGGAAATCTCCACCTCTCCTTTATAGACAGCCCTTAGCCCACTATTTTGTATACACAGCCTGAGCAGTCTTACTCTTGCTGATTGATTTTCAAATTGATATCGACTTTCCAATTCACATTCACCTCACTGAGTACCTTCCATTCATCCATCTATCGTATTTCTAGCATGCTCATCACTGTAGCCTGTCAAGGCCTTACATAAATCATCTGAGGCATAATCATATGTCAGATACCTATGCAAATGATTATTCTGTTTGCCAGTCTTTATAACCTAGTAACTTTCAAAAGCACAAAAACTGTAATCCCTTCCTTTGTCTTGGCATTCACCCTGATCTATTTGTTTATTTTAGCTTTCCTGTTTTCTTTACTGAGAATAAAATCACACTTCAGATGAAAAAGAACTAATGGGCATTACAACAGTTCTCATGAAATCCAAAGCAAGGAATTTTGTCCCTGTGAAAACATAATATGGTATAAATGTACTGGCGGAGCAGTATATAGAACAGTACATCTTGTCTGAATTTATTTAACTAAGCCTAACATATGTTTTTGAAAAAGAAAAAAGAAAAAAACCAAAACAAACAAGCAAAAAAAGCCCAGAACACCAAAACCCACCACTTTTATTTCAGTCTTTCAGTTTGTAATATTTTTTTCTGCAAAAGTATATTAAACTGTCAATAACAAGCAAGGAATATTATTGCAGTATTTGTGGTAAATTTCTATAAACTCAGTTTCAAGAAGAAAACATTAAAGATATATGATAAATCTTTATGATATGCTTGAATCATGGAGATGTTTTACATCAGTTACCTAACAAAGAAAAGGAGTATTTCCTGTTTCGGAAGGATGTTTTTGAGCATTTTTTCTGTTTATGAACTAAAAAATAAAATAAAGTCAGAGTAATTTGAAAAAAGCAGCTATTTAAGGAAGCATCTATTTTTCCTTAACATGATAGGTAACCACAAATATTTGGTCCTGTATCTGTTCCTTTTAACAAAGTAAGTGTTGTATTTTAATACAGACACTTCTCTTACAATATCATTTATTCTTTTGGAGAAAAGAGAACTGTGGCACAAAGATTTACTTTGTGTATCTTCAGCAGGATAGTTTCAACAAATTATTCCTGTTTAAAATTTCAATAAGTGCATGTTTTAAATAATTTTCTGAGCCAGCAAGTACTTGTATTTTCTACTACAGTGAAATTTGATACACAGTGAACTTTTACAAACAAAGACTCACGTGCATGAAAGAAAATGTCTGGGCTTTCACATTTTTGTTCAAAAGTCTGTCATGTTCTCTCATTCTTGTAAAGGGAGCCCATCTGAAAAATAAAGTAAGCTATAGCAGTGGTAGTTGTACTATTCATCATAAAATGTAACTATAATCACTCATTAATAGTCCTGTAATTTTGAAAAAATGGTAGTAAAACAAAAAGGTAAAGGAGACAAATGACAACATTTAGATAATTATTTTCACTGGTAGATTTACTAGTATATATGGACTAACCAGAACTGGTTAAAATAGATACAGTTGTCCTGAAACTGGCTCTTTGGTCATCAAATGAAAGCCCAAAAGTCACATTAAGTTTTACCTGTTGCAAGTCAAGTTTGTAACAAAAAGTGGCTGAATATTTTGCCTTCAAATCACAATTCTGTAGCCAAATAACAGAGGACTTGAAAAATTGATGAAATTTTTATTTCCATCACAAATAGATATACCATATTTGATACATATTTTTTTGCTTCAATTAAATGTAGAAAAGCTCTGATGTTTTATACATTGTAGGCCCTCTCATAAGAGAACGCCTGGAGGATGCTGGCTGCATGGATCCTAGGGGAAAAACAATATGCTGTTACCTAATTTCTAGCTGTGGTGGCAACAAATAGTTCCAGTTCTTGGTTGTGCTTTGACTTCACCAGTCCTTCAAGTTAGGCTGGGCATTGCTTCTGCCACTCTTGGGTGGGCTGGAGGGTGTGGGAAAGTGACTGCCACTGTAGAAGCAGTGGACTGGAGGACGACAGAGAGGAATCATCCTAGGAGGGAAAGTGTCTCTTCTCTATTCCAAGAATTATCTCCCCCTGCCCATTGGCAAAACCAACAGGAGCCAATTTGAAGGGAAACCTGCCCTGTGTGACACCTCAATTCCAGCTGTTCTTTCTCTTTTGATTTCTGTAGTGATATCAACCCCTACTTGACTTTTCATTCTGAAGTGGCAAATTTTAATTTTTTCTACATTTCTGACAAGTTTTAACTGAGAAGCTGAGAAAGAAACTGTTGTTCCAGAAACTGAAGCAATGAGAGTCTCAACTGTTTCTTCTTACAGCTGTTTCTCCTAGGAGAACCCTAGCTTGCCTTCCAGTCAGCAGCCTGATCTTCCCATTCCTGTTTCAAGGAATGTAATTTCTCTTGTATGCTATAAATGTTATAAGCCTTCACAGGGTCTTTCATCCTACTTCGAGTTAGATATCTTCATCCTTAAGCAGACATCATTTGTACTGACTAGATATAGCAAAATAAACCAATAATGGATATAATGTTCTTATGGCATCTGTATTTATTCGTAACTTCTAAAAAGGATCCACTGAATGACAATCAGCTCTATTTGACTACCCAGTGGTACTTCTCTTGGGATTTATTTAAATCTCTGTAAGATCAGGACTCACACCTTCAAGAAATGAGTGAAATTCTCATAGTACGACACAGGGCATTTTTTAGCTATTTTGCCAATTATGAGCTCCAGTAGTCTTATTTCCGTCTTGGTACATTTTTAATATTTGTCAATGTCCTTCCAGCTGAAGGACACTGCTTTGATGATTTTCCTAAACATGCTAGGTAGGTGCACCATTTGATACATGGTATTCTTGTATATAGTGCATTTATCTACATTCAGTTTGCATTTCTGAAATGTGGTATCACAGATTCTGACAAATGATTGATTAGATTTGACAGAGGAAAATGAAGTATACTTGACATAAAGTGTCTATACTGCACTGTCAATACTTTTCTGTGTAGCTGAGCAGATAATTTAGCTATTTTCAACCTTATTCATTTATTTCCTGTTTTCAATTATAAATAAACTTCAGCTGTTGCTCTTTGTTTCACTTCACTTTGTTCTGGTCTTACCTTTGCTGCCCTGCCATGCTCTGCACTGACTTTTTTGAAATATACACGTAGTAAGCCTCAGAATTTAATACACATACACCTCCCCTTTTTTTTCCCCATAGTACATTGAAATATTGGGGAAAAAAATAAAACTCCACAATTTTTAATTTATTTAAAGGAACAAAAATGGGTTTTTTAGTAAACATGAATGCATAGATAAGTTCAGCAGGGTGTTAGATACCTATACAATTGCAACACAGAAATGTGAATGAATTTTAAGTTAGCACAATGCTTTTAATAGCTAAAGTTTAACAATATATTAGGCAAGACTGCCAAATATTACACCCATGGAACAGATTGTTCATGACATTTGTGAAGGATTTTCATCCTATGATGAATCCTATAATGGGCGGTCAGTGTGTGGGGACTAGAATCTTAAAGTACATTGCATTTCCCTCTGAAATTTCCAAGCAACAATTGCAGTAACAGTACCTCACACCTTGTGTTATTGGCAAGTTCTGTTACAGAGCATAATTAAATCAGTTGGTAAACTGGTCAAGACAAAATGTTCTTATAAGTTTCAAGTTGAGAAAACTTAAATTTACTACAAATTATTTCAAAAATTTAAAATTACTACAAATTATTTATTATGTCCTTTCCTAAGGACATAACTCTCATAGTATCAAAAGCTATCACTGAGTTTATCTTGGGCATGAGTGGCTGCATCCGTAGTGGTTTAGAAGCTCCCGAAAAGATCTTAATGTCTAGATTTCTGGCAAAAAAATATTTACAACAGAGACATTTCCTTCTTTGCATCAAAATAATTAAGTTTAGATTGTTCAGGGTTTTTTTTCCTAGAGATAAAGCAGTTATATGGTCCTTATTTTCCTTTCTTTTTTTTTTTTTTTTAATTGGTGGGGGTTTTTATTATTATTTTCCTTTTTTAATGCATATCATCTTTCACAAGGCATTGTTTGGGCATGATACAAGATTTAGAAGCAGAACTGCCACTAAGCTAGTAGGAGTTGCCAATTAAATCTAAGGCATGACATTGGGAGTCTAAGTATCTAACCATATTTTCAACTGTTTCCATATGGTAGAAGAACCTCCCTGAACCTAAACAATATTTAAACTTTTACAATACAGCATTAGGAAAGTCCAGGTAGCATTTTGTTTCTTTATACAGAACATCATTATCCCAGGCAGAATGACTGTTTCCCTGTTCCCTTGGGACCAGAGTTTAAGATCAAGTCTGAGCATTCAGTTTTCCTAGGTAAAGGGAACTCATGTATAATTGATGTTGATAGCATTAAATGAAGCACTCATCGTATCTTTTTTACTACCTGACTTCAGAGTCACATTAACTGTAAAAAATGAGAAAATCAAGCAACCAACTCCCTTAGACTGGTTAATTGCTTCAAAGGAGGATGTGAACGGAAAAGAAAAGGCACTTCCAGTAGCATTAGCTAATCTAATATCACCAATCTGTCTCCAAACAGAAATAACAACTTGAACAAATGAATTTTTTTTTCAAAGGAAAAGCAAAAATTCCTCTATATTTGTCTAGAGAAATTGTACCAAAAAATGGAGTATGCACTGGAAAGATAGTCAAGTAAGTCTGATAAGCTCTTGCCATAACAAAGTTACAGAAGTGTGCTGTTAACTTGAATTTCTGTAAAAACCAAATACCAACATTCTTTGTTGGATAAATATTCCAGGGCATTGGGTAAAAATACATGCCTCATAGCCCTAAAGATTCAGAAAATTTTTTTTCATTGTCAAAAATGTTCTCTCTGACTGTTTTTAAAGAGGAATTCTGATTTTTCATTTTAAAACAATTTTTTGCTTAGAAACTGTGGTATAATAATTGATATTAACTGGCGTAGAATAAAATACTTCAGAATTATTAATATTTTTTAAAATCCCACCTTTTCATACTTTCTATCAAAATTCAATTAGAACGTGTTCCAAAATTTCACCAGATGGAAAACTACTTCTTTGAAATTCTATATTCAGAGACAGCAACTGAGTCTAAGAGCATTCTCAAAAATGTTACACTACCTTCAGATCAGTGAAACGTTACCAGCCACTGTTAATGCTGAACCCAGAAATACACATTATCAGATGCAAGCTAACTTAAGCTTTATTCAATACGAAACTGTGCTCAATCCAGAAGGACCATAAGAATGACATTGCTTGGATATATAACAGCACAAAATTAAATATGAGGAAGCCTCTTCAGGTTTCCATGTGGAAACAATTATTAATAGAAAATCATTAATGAATCTTTGCCCTGTGATTCTTGCTTGAATAGTAAAAGGAGGGGATTTAAATTGTTGAACTTCTTGTGCATCTCTATGTATCTCATAGTGTATCAGTGTTGTAAGTAAATCTTATATCTTTTTGTACTGCTGAGAATTCCTGTTAATTACACATAGTTCAGGTGTTAATTTAAGTTTCTTAGTGCTTCATGTGTATTGTAAAGTCTCTTGACTGCATACTCTTAAAAGCCCACACTACTAAACTACAATAAAGTCTTCAATGAAAACTACAAGTTTAGAGGCCCAGAGAAAAGATAAACAAAGGGAAAAAGAGAAAAAGAAAGGATTAAAAAAAGTGTTCCTGGTCACTTCAGTTATTGAAAACTGTGGAATCTATCAATAGGAAATTAAACTTCATGCTCTTTGAACATCATTAAATAAGAAGGCGGGAAAGTAGCCACTCAAGACATGAAAGTTGTCACTCAAGATCCCATAATATAGTTAATATTTTCTGAGCTGTAATGAATAATATTTTCAATTAGACCAAATGCAGTAGCTGGGAATGATGGGCAATAATCTTTTAGAAAAATTCTTCAAACTGCCTCTTCTTCCAGTTTTGCCAATGGAATTAATAAAAAATATTACTTCCACCTATAAACTTTGCTTTGATTCTGTTCTTAGACTACCATGACTACAAAAGCACTACTATTACTGAAGGATAAGAGTCAGATATGTGAGCCAAGACTGCCCATAATTCCTGTGGTACCACTTATAAATATAATATGAAGCATAAGATATTAAAAATGCAACTATATCAGAAGTTCAGAAAATCAGTTTTATTTAAATGTAAATTAACAAACTCTCCTTTCCTCCAATCTAACAGAATTGCATAGTCCACTGATTTTAATTAAGATGGGAAACCTGTTTTGATAAAATAAGAAATGACCCCAATGTGTGCCCAAAACTTAAAATGAAACTACATTTGAAGTGAATAGAAGAGAAAAATTATGGTTAAAGTGAACTTTTCCTCTATGTTATTTTTATTCTTTTTTCCCCCTTCTTTCTTTCTGTCCTTTTTTTTCTTTATTTCTTTGCTATTTATGAACTGGAAAACCAAACTTCACTAAATCTCTCCTTTTATGAGTGTGAATGTTAACAATGTACAAGAACATGGAGACATTTATTGTAGATAAATAATTTTTTTAACGGTTTTGAATGTTTTGAATTGATGTTTCATTCAAAATTACACATAGCATGTACAGCTGAAGTCACATGCTACAAAATTCTTCTCGATTTTCACTTTGTATCTAGTATAAAGAACATCCACAAAATGTAATTGACATCACTAGACACATCTTAGAAACTGCAAGTGTTTTTCTGAATATTGTTCAGAGGTATGAAATTAATACCAGAGCAACAGTAAAAATGTCCCTTGAATCATCTGGATATAAAAAACCCAACCCCAAACCAAAAAGAAAGCCAAACCCAACCCAACAAATAACCAGACTCCAAACAAACAAACTTAGAAAAATTCAAAACTCCCAAAGCCACATCACACTGTGATCCAGACATTTGTGTTAAAAAACTCTAAGTAATCAGGAGAGTGAAAAGCAACACATGGTACTTGATAAGCAAGCAAAACTATTATGAATATAAGCAAAACTGCATCAACACAGTTTTCACAGGACTATCTGAATGACATAATGATACCTCAAGGTCTTAATCAGTCAGACTTCTTGATTATCAAGCTTGTAATATGTGCCCCAGCTGCAAGGGTATTCTATAGCGTGAACGTCTTCGCTGCTGTTTGTTGTTCCTCAAACCTTTCAAATTATCTGTGGAAGCTTTGCTTTAAACTTTAATGAATTTGGGGGTTTTTTTCACTCAGAAAATCACCCCATGACAGAAAACAGCTACTTAAAGTACTCTTGAGGATAATGTCTGCAGAGACAATGGCAATCAAGTCACAATTTATAATTACTATGGATAATATTCTCCACATAACACAAGAAGAAGAAATGTAGATCTTATTTTTCTAAAAAATCTTTGAGCAGCAAAATTCTAGCATCATAAATTACCAGGGAGGCATTAAAGTACTACTGAAAATATACACACCCATGTCGCTTGTAGTTGCAAGTGTTGTACTATGTACTACATGGTAATTGATTCAATGATCCATTTTCATAAGATCCCAAACAAATATCTGATGATCACCTACTTTAGTTAATGGCTGCAATAATAAACATATTACATTAGTGGTAGCTACAATGTAATCCAACTATTAACATATATAAAATCTATTAAAATATTAATTGCTGCATCAAATTATTACTATTACTAGGTTTTTTTCCAAGTCAATATTGTCATCCCAATTTGAGTCTTTCCTAGAACTAGGGAACCAATTATAATATCCATAACATCCTTCAAAGATAATTGCATGAGGTATATTTAATTCTCATGAATTCTGAAGGACATAAAAACATGCTGAGATTCTAGTTTACAGAAATCTGTTCTCTTTGTATTGGTCTTTGCCCTTTGAGGATCTCTCTTAAAGCGGTTTCCTGGGGCAATCATCTCCTGCAGTATTCTAGGAATACAGTATGGTCTTCCACAGTGCCTGTAATCTCTCCAGAACACTGTTAATGTGTATCCAAATCTCTCTAACACTCATTCAGTACAGTCACTGATGTATTTGCAGTTCTCTACGGCAGCTGCTGACACATAACCAGTTATTTAACAATGAAACCTATAATAACTGTTTCTTTCCTGGTGAAACTTTGTCAAAACTGGCACCTAGATATTATGATTGCTGTGGTACAAATAGCTGAGAGAGGGGAAACTAGCCTGAGCGCTATTCTCATTCTTCTGTAGAAATATGTGTGCAAAAGCATGAATGGCTAAAAATCATGGTAGCTTCTCGCATATTAAAATTTTCCTTTTAAATCTTCAGCAGTGTTACATTTACATCATTTTACTGTTCAATCTGTCTGCTCATCTAATACCAAATGACTCTTCTTTAAAAAGAAATTTAAGTAGATTTCAACTATATGCATAGATGAGTATGTATGCGTTTACACATATGTAATTATATTTTTTAATTATATGGTGGGTTTTTTTTACTTTTTAAGATGCAAAATGTCACCATGTAACTCCAGAGTAATGAGAAGAAAGAGGACTGGTCCTGTCACCTGATTGTCTCTTACCACTACCTTCCTTACTTTTTTCCAAATAAATCAAGCTCAACACTGCCCTCTCTTTCTTCTTACCTATTCCCCCATACCACAAACTCAAAAGTTTGTAGAACTTTCTCATAAACTCATACACTGCCTTGCCATCCAGTGCATAGAAGTTGCTTTAACTTCATCAACAAAGCCTAATGTAAACATCAATGTTGGCTGAAAACATATGCTAAACTTCAGTCAAGTAACAGCATTATCCTGTTATTGTAACTTCTCTGTGGTTTATTGTTTAGTGATTTTATCATGTCTGAAATAACTGTATAATTTTTGCACATGCATCTTGTAACCAGAAACCTAACCTGTGGCTACGCATTTTGAACAGATGGATCTATTACAGAAAATAGGTCCAGACATTGTATTTTAAGCAAATAGTAACATCCTGTGCCTGGACTACCGAATAGGTGCACTTTTTGACAACATTAGCATTGCTCCAAATACATGTTTATATACTTACCCTTTGTTAAGAATGCAACTAAAACCACAATCCTAATGAAGAAACATCTAAAACTGGAAAGCATAACCTACAGTGGAAACTTTAAAACTGTAAACACAACAAGAAAGTTCTAAAAGGGCTCAAGAACTCTGTTTCCAGTTAGTAAGAATGGGATAAATGGTGATAGTTATGTGGCTTCCAAATTGGCTTCCCAACTCTGAAATTCACAGACACAGTAATGTGGTTTGCAACTGGGCAACAAAATATTATTGCCTTATAGTGTTTTCCAACTAGAAGTTCAATAAATAAGAAAAGTTCTGGTTCATAGGAAGTGCTGAGGGTTGAAAAACATAAGCTATACAAAGCATTTGGGAACACAGCTATTTTTCTCTGCATAAATATTTCCTTTACATATACGTTCTCCACCACTTATTCCATTCCTGTATTGCTGGCCAAGTTTAGAAGGACTAAACATTACCCAAGTCCCAACATATAGTGCTTCCTCTTGCCTGCACAGACCTGCAAGTCTATATGCAGACCTCAGTGACTTCTAATCCTATTTCTCTAGTCCCGATCATTTACATTCCTTGGGTTTTTTCTTAGTCCATTAGATATGACCTTTGCACATTCTGTTGGAGTTTTATCATACAGTTAATGCTTGACTTTGTCTTCAGGGGCAAAGTGTACGGAAGCAGCCCATGTTCTACCCAAAACAAGGTGGTTTTTTTCCCTGAGCATGCAAGAAATCTTCCCTTTCACTCGGACAATATTAAACTGTTGCTCACTGACTAAGCTACTGTGACAGTTTCAAGAAGCTGTTCAACCACACAGCACTCCAGACCCAAATCTGACCCTTTATCTTCCTTAAACATAGCATTTACCTCTAAATAGTTTATCGGAACATTATCACTTTGTTCTTCTACCATGGATAATCTTTCACGTTCTAGAATCTGCAAGACTCTGATTATAACAATGAATGCATCAATCTTAGTTTCTGTTAAGTAATGGGTTATATATGCAGTGTTTTATGAACTGTGGAAGAAGGCTTACAACATGGAACCACAGAAAATGGCAAGATTTCGTATAATCGCAGAATGCTTTGGGTTGGAAGGGACCTCAAAGCTCATCTATTTCAAACTCCCCTGCCATGGGCAGTGACACCCTCCACTAGACCAGGTTGTCCAAAGCTCCATCCAGCCTGGCCTTGGACACTGCCAGGGAGGGAGCAGCCACAGCTCCTCTGGGCAGACTGTTTCAGTGCTTAACCACTCTGCTCATAAAGAATTGTTTTCCTTATATCTAACCGGAATATACCCTAATTTAGTGTAAAACCATTACCTCTCATCTTATCACTACCTGCCCATGTAAACTGTCCTTCTCCAAAGTAGGAGAGGTAGGAGGAAGCACTGAGGCTCATTGTGAAATGTTTGTACCTCGCTGCCTGCCCGAGTTGTGTGGTTTTTGCAAACCTATCTTAAGAAAAGTTTGTCTACAAATTGTGCACCATCTGTGTTGATTTATTAATCCCCCTTTGAGAGATGATACATTTCCATAAAATGAAAACACGTCACCCAAGACTGTGCCTGGTTCCTAAATGAAGGACTGCCTTTAGACATTTTCTTCATAATAGGGCAATCTTTTTTTCAGAATCAGGCACCCATGATTCTGATAAAATTCAGGTTTCCCTGATTCACAGGAGATGGTGAAAAGCAAGACAGTCAACAGCTTCTCCTGGACAAGAATAAAAATATTGCTTCTAACTTCAGTTTCCAGTGAAATTTACCATAATAAGATTTTCTTTGCTTTAAGTGGGGTTGGACAATGTCTGTGTAGGCTGATCAAGAGAATGGCTGGATCATGGGAGAACTGGGCACAACACTTACTACAAGGTGCAAGCTGTACTCAGTGTACCTTGAGCTGGGTCTGTTGTGCCAGCTGCAATCTCCTGGGAGCTGGACCAGTACATGAATCAAAAGCCATCACTTTTTTTTCTCTCTTTTCTCTTGCTGTCTCCCATTATGCTTCTATGCATAATAAGCATTCCTTTATATCTTGGCTCTGTCCGACAGCAGCGGCTACATGGATTGTAGGTGGCTCACTGAGAATTTAGCCCCTTTTTATTATTGACTCTTGCAGGCACTGAGAGTTTTACTGGTGACTAAGCAAATCTAAAAGTAGCTGTCTTTAGATGAGGTGTTGTCAGGAATATTCATGTACCTGTGAGCCACTGCAGAATATTTTCCCAAATACCTCAACTGGGAATGGCTAGGAGACCAAGTCCTCATGTCCAGTCGAGTGATCGTGCTTATTCTGCAAGAGGAGAAACACTGACTCAGTGGGTGGCCGGATTGGCAACAGTTGTCCAACGAGCATTATACTGGGTTTTGTACTGCCAAGTCTGTACCTAGCACAGCTGATGCCAGAGAAGTGCACTGACTAGGTCAGGACATTCTTTCCCTGCACAGAGCTGCATAAACATTTTTTTCCAATATGCAGAAAGCAGTTACTGATTTTAATGGCTGCCCATGTTTACAATATGCTGCTGTTACTGAGAGCAAAATGGACAAAGTGTAACTGCATGGCTGAAAACTACTGTGATGTTTCAGTAGGTCCCAATAGACGGAGTATGATCTACATGTGGTGTTCTATGAAGCTTGCAAATGTCTCTGAAACATCATGTTGGTGATGTTTCTGCTTTCTGAATGAACAAACAAGCAGAAATTCAATATGGATGTAGTGTCAAGTGCTTATTAATAAGCATAGTTATCTTTAATATGAAAGGGCAGCTGCAAATGCTGTTGTCAAAGGAATTGCCTGTTTTTATCCATTAAAGAAGCAAATCTCTCTTTAGTGCCGTTTGTTACATGGGTCACATTGTGTCTGGTTAGATCAGCCTGTGTTGTATCAAAAACGCACACTATGTGTGCTGACAAAGCCCAAAGCAATACAGTACAGGATACATTTTCAGTCTAATAAGTGGGAAGCTACAGCTGTGTCTTCTACCAACAATGACAAGCATTGTATTTGCTTTCCAACATGCAGTTTTCTGCTACTGGCTAAATGTGCTGTAGGCAGAAGTTACCTTAGCAGAATGCAATCGGCCTTGCAAACAAGCGTGTCACTTCAAATCGGTAATACAGCCAGGAATAATGGCATAACCTCATTACATTATTGTTGTTGTTGTTGTTTTGTTGTTATTATTATTATTAAATGTTCTATTTTATCAGTGTGGTCCAAACATAACCAGTACATTGCCACAAGCTCCCTTATACAGGAAGATACCAGGTTTTGGAGCTCAAGTTCTCACACAGTGGATAGCATTGCAAAAGCTGCTCCAGAAACAATCCTTAGTAAACAGGATGGAAAAGGGAAAGTTCCAGTCACAAAAGGTATTTTATTCCTACCCATTTATCCAGGTGCTCTGTCCTCCTTTTTCTTTTCCCTCTTAGTCATCTCATCATTCACTGTACTCATTAGTTAAATCTTTTCTCTCTTCTTAATACAATTTCATGTTTCACCCAACCTCATATAATCCAACTTTACAACAAATACTCTACAGAAGACAGTATTGAAAAGGTCTTAATTATTCCTTTTCCCTAGACTTGAGTAGGCAATGTGGTATTATACTTATGTTTAAAATATTTAGCTATTGCTAAGGAAGGAAGTTAACTTAAAGCCCCAAAACATTAGTTCCACCTAAGGGATCATCTTCCCTTACCTCCTGCTTGCCCACCTTTCTATTTCTGTCCCATGTTTGGACTATAAGCTTTTGGGGAAGGAAGTTTTGGGTTTGGTTGGTTTGTTTGTTTTCCTTTTCAATTACACCTAGCATATATATACTGTGCCATATCAGCTAAGTTTTTAAATGTATTGTCCTACCACTAACCTTCTAGTCATCCTCTTCCAAAGCATATACAATCTCAGACACAGATCTCTGAGGTCGGAAGCAGTACTGGACACTGATATTTGGACATAACTGAAGCATGCATGAAGCTGCCAGGAGCCTCTAATACTTCTGCAAAATCCAGTGAAACAAAGGGTTAGCCCTGAACAAGGGCAATACAAACTATGAACTGTAGCATATATGCACCATAAGAAAAAACACATATGTGCAATCAGCTGCTTTTTCACTTTTCCTGATCAGTCACTCTGTTTTAGAAAGCAGCCCTTTGGATAGCTCTTCCCTGAGCAAATCCAGTACCATTCAGGAAGACAATTAACTTTTGTCTAGAATAAATTTATAGTTCTAGAATTTTCCTACAGACTTTTAGGCATTTTCTGAAGTGTACGTTTTATTCATCAGCAGGATTTCTTTCACCTGTAATGGAGAAATTTTAGCTCATTAAAGAGTGAAACTGGAGACATCCAAATTAATTTCAGACCTTTATGCTAAATGACATGTAAAGACAATATAATCCCTTCATCCATATTAAAAAAGTGTTCATAGCAAACAAGGCCTTTTCTTCTCAGAAAGTGGACACATTACTGTGACTTACAGCATTCAAATATCCTTTCCTGATTTCCTGATTTTCATTAAAACTACTTTCTTTTTTTAAGTAAATACCTCTTAGTTGCCATTCACAAATTCTTTTGTTTAAAAGCTCCAGCAATTTCATTTTTAAAAATAGTGCAATTCATGCAACATGTTGCATTTGGAAAATTTGCTTATCATATGCAAATTTCTGATGATTATTATGAATAAATTAAATCCATCACTAAGTCTATTTGTTTCCTTCCAAGAGGAAAAAATACCCTGTATGTATATTTATGACTATATTTGAGCTTGCTTTGTAAAATGCCTTTACATGAATGCTTAATTATTTCTGAATTATGCAAGCCAGTAGTTAGAAAAGAAATCAAATTTTAAAAGACTGCAACACTTGTGCTAAGTTTCATTAGAACACCTGCACTGGCTGTGAAGGAGAGTAGTCAATAAAATCAATGACATCTACCTTTAAATAAAATAGAAAGTCAAAATGGATTCATGATGTACCTGGTCATGTGCCAGGGGCATTCAATATCTTAAAACACTAGAAAAGAGGGAAAGTCAGTCTCGTAGAAGAAAAATCAAGATCTTTTTCTTCTTTTATACATTGTCTTCCTTTCACTGTCTTTGCTGACCTTGATGCTCTTTTTCTTTACATAATACGCAGTTCGGCTGTGCTTGAAGAAGTTTCTGCACAGCACCCCAACCATGCAGGATTTTTAGGTGTTGCTTATCTGCCTCTAAAAGACAGCGACATGCATTTGCTTGTGATATCAAGGCTTACCTCTTTTCTAGTAACTGTTTTGCACTCATTATACCAGAATTACTTATGAAAGTGCTAACTGAGTTCGTGTGAGGAAGAATTGAGAATGAAAGGGAAAGCATGTATTAGCCTATAGATATATTTTTCCCAATTATTTTTTCTCCATTTTCTGGATTAGCAGATGCTGCTGAAACAGCAAAGCACTGCCTTCTATCTACCACAGCTCCTGTGGGACATCATAGAACCACAGCATAATTTAGGTTGCAAAAGGCCTTTAAGATTATTGAGTCCACCGCAAACCTAATACTGTCATGTCCACCATTAAACAATGAAATGTCCCTAAATGCCACATCTACACATCTTTTAAATACCTTCAGGGATGGTGACAAAACTGCTTCCCTGGGCAGCCAGCTCCAATGATTGACAACTCTTGCATTGAAGATTTTTTTTCCTAGTATATGAACTATACCTCCTCACCTGCACACACTGCTGACTCATACTCAGTTGGGTCTTGACCAACACCCCCACATCCTTTTCTGCTGGGCAGCTTTCCAGCCACTCTTACTTGAGGTTGTTGTGACCCAAGTGCAGGACCCAGAATTTGTCTGCCCTTGCTGAACCTCATACAGCTGGCCTTGGCCCATCAGTACAGCCTGTCCAGATCCCTCTGTAAAGCCTTCCTATCCTCATGCAGGTCAATATTCCCATACAGCTTGGTGTCATCCACAGACTTACTGAGAGTGCACTCAATCTCTTCATCCAGATCATCGATAAAGATATTAAAGAGTGCTAACCCTTGGGGAAGGCCACTTGTTTCCAGCTGTCAGCTCCAGTGCTGACCCCTGGGGAAGGCCACTTGTTTCCAGCTGCCAGCTTGATTTAACTCCATTCACCACAACTCTTAGAGCCTGGTCTCAGCGAACAGTATACCTGTCCAAGCCCCGAGTGGCCAGTTTCTCCAGGAGAATTCTGAGGGAAACAGTGTTAAAGGCTCTATTAAAGTCCAGGTAAACAATCCACAGCCTTTCCCTCATCCACTAAGTGGGCCCTTGTCATAGAAAAAGATCAGGTTAGTTAAGCAGTACCTGTCTTTCAGGACAGCCGATAAAGGACAGGAAGTGCCTTGGTGAGCACATCTGCCCGCTCCCTCAGTAACCTTGACTGGATCACATCTGGTCCCATAGACCCGTGTGTGTCTAAGTGGTGTAACACAACACTATTCATTTTCCAAAGGAGTATGGGAGCTTCATTCTGCTCCTCATCCCTGTCTTCCAGCTGAGAGGGCTGGTGTACCCTGGGAAAAACTATTGAAGACTGAGGCAAAGAAAGTCTCAGCATTTGCTGTTTCCCCTTGAATTCAATAAAGGATGGAGATTCTCCTTGGTCCTCATTTCATAGCTAATGTACTTATAGAAACATTTTTTACTGTCTGTTATGACAGCAGCCAGATTAAGTTCTGGATGTGCTTTTTTCCCCTGAGTTCCAGCCAAAGCTCTCTGTTCAGTCACACTGGTCTTTCCCGTATCAGCTCATCTTGCAGCACATGATGGCCTGATTCTACACCTGTGCAACTGCTGCTGTATAAGGAGAGATAGAGCACAATTGCATGGGGAGAAGTAGTGTAGTCCCAAAACCCAAGTGTAACTTCCTTTATTGTTTACCTGGGATCACCCATGCTTTAGAGATATGACATCAGTTTCACAGTGTAAAGGAAATAATGTCATTGTTGAAATAACTCATTATACAGTAAAAACTGGGTAAGGTACATATATGGGAAACTAGGAGAGAAGGAAACATCTTCCTATCCCTCAGTGGAAAGATAACCTGGAACACTACATGCTTACTGGCACAAGAAAGATTTTTACAATAATATAAAATCTGAGGTCTTTTATATTACAAATCAGCTAGCCCAGCCCAAATTAATTCTAGCATCAAAGGTAGTTAACTACATCAAGACAAAAAATATTTTTGTTTTGTTTGTAGCATATGCTCCATTAAGATACCACAGTATAAAATGCATACCCTTTTGGTTATGGTAACACTGCCTTGGTGCTGATTTTTTTAAAAGATAATTATTTCTTATAAAAAATGGTCCATATTGAAGAATAGTGTGCAGAACTCCTAAGCTGTTAAGAATGAAGAGTTAACTGGTGGTTATTAAACCAAATGGTTCTCCTGGTCAGTTTTTGGCAGAATAATATATGTCAAGCATTTTTATTTGCAATTCTATGATCATGGGGTCACAGAGGCATTCAGGCTGGAAAGGAATTTGGGAGATCTCCTGTTCAAAGCAAGGTTGGGTGTTCAGGTTGCTCAGGTCTTTATCCAGTCAGGTTTTGAACACCCCTGAGCGTTGGGACTGCACAGCCTGTTCCACTCTGGATTGCCTTCATCTTTCCTAATACCCAATCAAGCTCCCTATTACAACTTCTGTATGTTGTCCCTCATCCTCCCACCAAGACTCACTGTGAAGAGGCCAAAGCTGTCTTTTTTCTGACCCTTCCCCCACTGGTAGGGGGGCTGCTGCTGGGTTCTTTCAAAACTGCCTCTGCCCTAGAATGAACCAGATCCCATCCCTCAGTCTTTCATCAGGTGAGTGCCCCAGCCCCAATTATCTTAGTGGACCTTGGTTGAGGAAGGTGACATAGCAGAAAAACAAATGTTGCCAGGCTGTCGTTCCAAGCACTGTCCCGTGGCCATCCCTACTTTTGACTGACCAGCATGCAGCTAATCTACTCATTTTAATACAGGTTTGGCTTACTTTCTAAAATTGATACTCTCAGTATCTATTCACCCTTAAAACAGCCACTTTCCTCTTTGTTCTGCACAGTCAATATGCATGCACTTCTCCACAGCTACAATTACAAATTCCTAAACCAAGATAAAAATAATAAATTAAAAATCAATCATTGTCCATAAATGATATAGCTGAGAGGAAAACAGAACATTATAATTCCTATTCAGAAACAACTGACCATGATGAAGGTGTAGGGTGTTTCCCTATCCGTACAGTTGCTGAAGTTTTATTTTTTTCTTGCAACAAGACACACCCAATCCTTGGAAGCACATCTACAAATATTATTTTAGTAAATGTCTTGTTTGTGAACAACTGTGTCATTAAATAAGACAATATCTTCAGTTTGAAAGAAAAAAGGCGACATGAACTAGAACATGATCACTGTTTAGTTTATATAATCTTATGACATTTAGATAATGAGAAGTTAGATAAGTATTTAATTTAGAAACTGATATTTTTGTGAACTACCTTCCCGCACTTACAGACAGACACACTTACACACACAGTTATTATAGCTTTCTGGAAAAATTACAAAAAACCCTTGCACAATTGGCAAAATTGCTGTGAATCTCTATCAACTGTAAATATCCCTGTCTGGTGGAGGAAAGGGGAAATCTGATTGTCTCAGAAGAAAGAAAAAAAAAAGACTAGACTTGATTCCAAAATTTTGGTACATCTACTAAGGATGCCAAATGAGTAAGTAATTTCAGTTATTAAGGTCAGATGCCCTCTGTACGTGTGTATGTAACAATTTTTAGTGGGGAATGGCAAGTAATTGCTTAGAAGACAGAAGTTCCTGTCATCCAAAACCTGTTTTCAGTGTTGCTTTTCACTAAGTTTAATGTTTTTCTTTCATATTTGGTCCTATAGCTAGAGAAGATAGTTTTGCAACTCAAAAAGTTGATAACGAATTTTAATTTGCAACTGAATAATTTAAATTATTTTTGGCCTCATATCCCATTTTTCCACTTAAAAATTCCTCTTGATACAAACAAAGTGCCCTTCTATGGAGATTCAGCTTTTGAGTTTATATTCAGAGACTCTTATACAAAAGATTAACTACAATTAAGAACAGTAGAGCATATCATATTCAGTCACCTTGACAGATTAAAGGGTTCATTTGGTAAGCTTTAAAATATATCCGTGTGCTTATGTTTTTCAGGTGGCTTTATCACACCACAACTAAATAAGAATTTCATTTGTTTCATATTAAACATGTGAAATGTGACAAATGAACCATCAATGAAAAATGACATCAAACAGTGCCAAATGAAAAATGACAGCCTCCTGTTCATTACTTTGCAGAAGCTTTCTCCAAACACTGATTTCTCCAAACATTTTGTAGTTGACTACTCTTTAGGCAGTCCTTGTTTATTTTATATATCGTATCAATATTTCAAAAGAATTATTTCCAGCAACTATCAAATATCAGAATGCAACTTTTTTAGCCCCCTTAGTTTTCCAAGGCCATTCTTGTTCTTCACACGTGGCACCACATCTTACTATGGATGTTGTCACAGATTAAGGTGAGATTTTGATAATGAAGTTGATTATTGTCCTGACAGTTCCAGGCATGTATGTGAGTAGGAAGAGTATGAGAGTAGCATCAGCGCAAGGTTTCTGTTTTTAGTTACAAATAATGATCATTATATATATAAAGGATTAAGTCAGTTGGTTCTTAATTAGCCAAATTGATGATCCCAGTGCCTGCAATGTACTTATGGTCTCTGTGTAAAAATGCTGGTGACCCTGTAAGAGTGCATCATGCAGAGCATAAAAAAGCCATCACGACTGCTCATGCACCGTCAAATTAAAAGTGCTGGAGAATCCAGGGGCTGCCTGAACTGTCCAAGTGAAAGAACAACCCAAAGCAGATTTGGCTTGTGGGAGACAGCAATCACCTAAACAACTCCTGGGCATATTTGGGAGTCAGCATGGGCCAGGGACCATTCCCAACAGGTACTCTAATGGGGGCACACTGCCTGGGGCTGCAAGAGAATTTAGAAGTATGGGTGTGGGCTGTTCCCTGCCAGCTGGTCTCAGTGGATGAGACCATGGTCCTGGGAACATTTAATTGACTAGCTTTCACTTTTGCCTCCACTGATCTGCCTATGCAGCATGTTGCAGGTGGGCAAGCCCAGCACAGGTCAGCACACATGTACTGCTTTTCATAAAAGCTTTTTAATGTGGCCTCAGCTTTTCCATGATAAAGCCGTGGCTTTGAACTGTTTCTTTAAAAACGTCTGACCTGTGCCCAGGTCTGATTTTGGCATGCCACATATAATGCTTATTATCAGATTATTTCTCAGGCAGCAGGATGACCTGCACACAATTCAGGTATGTTTGATTATTAACAAAATTCAAATCAGTTACTCTTTGCTTATGCCATGTCTGATAGCTTTTCATAAACTCTGACCCTTTAGGAACTATTAGTTTCTCTATAGAGACATATGCTTTGAATTTGTGCTAGTGTGTGTTCAAGTGATTTACTGTAGACTAATTAGATAATTTAATTGACACAATTAGCAGTAATATTTGTGGAAACAGCACATAATGCCTCACTTCTTGCGTCCTTGTTTTTGTCATGCCAATTATCCTCTGCTTTTCTAATCAAATGATTTTGTAGAAGACTCACAATGAGATACTGAGTATGACATGAGACTTTATCATTAAAAAGGAAAACTCAGCTCCTGGCCTTTCAAGGGGGTATTTTGAGTCTATTCACCCTTTCCTTTCTTATGCAAATCATATATTACACCATCCTGGCACATAGAATCCCTTGTGCTTGTTTTGGGGTTGTTTGGTTTTTTTTTTGGTTTAAAATAAAAAGCCTAGTGTTCACAAGAAAGAGAGATGCTGATAGTACTGAATAGAGGGTACAATAGTGCAGCAGGTAATGTGGAAGCTTCCCCATAGAGCTCTGCTGATGGAGTTGAAGTTTGACCTGCAGTACCCTCTGTTATTTTATTGTCACCGGATGCCAATTAAGTTCATCACTAAAACTGTAGCAACCTGTTCACCACAGTTTGATATCTCTGCTGAACAAACAATCTCATTCCCATGCAGCAGTTCATGAATGAGTGGACCAATATTCACCTGTTCAGCAAACAATAAAATTGATTATGAAATCAAGTAACTGCATCTTTTATCAGAGAAGTCCATTTTTTCTACAAATGGAAACTAATACACCTGTTTGAAATGATTTGACAGCCACAACATGCTGTCCCTAAATATTTATGTACTGGACAGGTTTTCTGCACATCTTAAGTCAGGAGTAGCTCAGGTCTGGCATGTCAGCTGGTGCCTGCTCCCTGTTGTATGTAGTTTTCAGAGTGCTCCTCTGCCATAAGCCTACACATCCAGCAGTGACACGGGAATGTTACAGGCACAGCTGGTCATATGATAATTCAGGCAAGAAGGAAGGTGTTGCCTGTCTATTCATGATATGTCTGGCATATACATGTGTATACCAGATCATGAGGCAAAGTTACGACATATCGCTGAGTAGAAGTTACAGCATGGGGGACTGACATGGTCCCAATCACAGACTCTGTGGCTAGCACTGTCTAAAAGATTAAGCATCTCTGTTTTGAGTTGATTCTCACAAGGAAGCAGAGCACTGAATAGACAATGCACAAATCCTTCCCTTACCACAATGATTTTATTCTTATGGGAAAATAGTAGAGATTATGAAGCTAAGTGCATCTTATTTTGTCTCACTGATTGTGTAACCTCAAACATAACGTTCAGTGTGCATCACCATAACACAACTGTGAAACAGAAATTCTAAGCTTTATAAAATTCTTCAAGTGAAAGAAACTAGATGCACTGGTTTTGTTTAAAAGTAAAACCAAAATTGTTTTCTTTCCTTGTGTTTTCTTTTCAGCATCTGGACCTCAATTAGTAAGAGAAAATAATGTTTGTAAGTCTGCAGAGTTTGCTTTTCTCTTTTTTTTTTTTTTTTTTTGAGGTGCTGCAGTACTTTTCAATTGTAGCTGTTATTTTATGAGCTTACAAGCTAAGCAATTCCAAATTGGAAAAGTACCAACCACTCCTACTATTCAACAAAATGTTTTCAAGAGCAGTTAAAAATATCAAGAAAAAATAATCCAATCCTCATTGTACATCAGATTCAAGCCTAATAGTAACAAAAATAATCCTTTTGGACTTTAACTTGACAAATAATAAGTTTAGCATTCTAAATCTACAGTCAGGTCTTGTTTATGTTGAGGGTTTCTAAGAAAGAAATCTCTGATTCTCTTGTTCTGGTATTGTCAACATTGAGTGACCACATTTAGGCAAGAGCCCACTAGACACAACTATTGTCACCACCATCTTTCACCTTTTCTTTATGGTTCTTGAGGTGATGGCAAAAGCAGGCCTGTTGGAATAAATTAAGTCCTCAATATAGCCTATTCTCAAGCAAGTTCACTAAATTAGTCAAATTAGTCAACTACCTTTTTATGGTTTCCAGGTTAAACACAAGGACAGCAAGTTGTAGATGAAGTCAGTGGTAATATCAGCCATTGCTCGAGATGGGAAACTAATGACACTGGTGAAATCTCTCCTATGCCTGACAAAATATTTAGGTAAAAAAATATTTTGCTGGGATGCTGTTAGATGTTTGACGGTGAGCCACACAGAACCAAAACCAATACGGAAACTTCTTTGAGAAAGCATGTTGGTCAGTACTGTGTCTTTACTTCGATTTTCTCTGAGACAGGCAGTTATAGTTTATACTTGTGTAATAAAAAGTACATGAGAAATACAGATGATAGAAGAGGTCTGAGGGACTACACTATTTTAACTGCTCTTTCATAGCTGTAGCCACCTGAGGATCTGAATGATGTGGCTAATATTAACTCATTTAGTCTTTCAGGTACACAGCATCTTTGCACTCTGACAACTATTAATCCCACCATAGCATGCCTATCCACATCTAGAAGGAGGGAATGGTGTTATGGATATGAGGAATAGATTGTGTTTTTCCCTCTTTTCGCTTCCTCTCTGAAACTTATTCAAATCTCTAAAATTCACAGCAGAATCTATATGCTAATGTAGCTGGTGTCCTACTTAAATTCATTAACTGCAATAAACAAAGTTATAGCCTTAGATCCAAAACAGGACTTAAGTGTCTATAAAAAGAGAGCCATCAGTGTCTTTTAGGTACCACCATCCAATTTGGTATACACAAAGATTTACATAGTATACCATGCAATGTGATCTCTCCCCAAATTTCCAGGTTTCATTGAAAAACACTAAGGCAGGGAAATCTCAGCTCCCACACTTCACTTGAACAAGGGAAACCGGAGTCCATGAAATGTTTGCTTTCATGTACCCTTGCAAGGAGCAGAGTTCACTGCATAGCTTTTAGAAGTCAGGTGATTTATAGAACCCATGCTCACCATTTACAGAACAGTTTAGTTGTTAGAGAATTCACCTGGAAACTGAGAGACCTGCTCAGGCTTGGATAACAAAAGGTGAGAAGAAGAATGAGGTTTTCCTCACTCAAATGCCCTAACATATAGGCTAACCCCTATGTGCGCTGTGAAGAAATGGAATAAAAAGGATAATTCTGTGTTAAAGTAGGTATCACACTCACTTCAGTGTGGGACTTAAGGCTCCTCCTTTCTAAGTGAATCTGCAAACAGCTAAACTAGGAATGGCCAATCCACTCAGCTTTCATTAAACAAAATCCTTTGGTCAACAGCCATGCAATACCTTACAGAGCGAAGGGGAAGCCACTCCAGGAGTGATTATAAACAGGAGATGACAAGAATTCTCCAAGGGAAGACACTGTCCCACTATCGGACAGACCTGGTTTCAGCAGTTCCAACTAACCATACCTGAGATATATTCTGGAAATCCTCATGCACGTTTAATGTCATGACAGTAAAATTCTTCTTCCATCATGGTTACCCATCAGTAGGATGTTGTGTTAAAAGTGGATAGAGACACTGTCCTTTACTGTGCTTAAAACTCAAAGTAAATAAAAGTGCATTGTTAAGATCCGATCCTGTCAATGTAAGTTGTCCATACTTAAAGAAACCAAACAAATCGTGACTTTCTGGGGGTTTAATGCAGCACTCTACCTATCTTAAGTTCCCAGTGGGTTTTAGGCAGAAGTTTCTTACCTAAGCCCCCAAGCCAAAACAGCACTGGTAAGTAACTGGAGAACTGAACAGAGAAGTGATCTGAGCTTGCAGAGTTCCTGACCTCTGCAACATCATATTTAAGGATTATGGGTAGATCTGAAATTCTGCCTAAATCATGTTTTAGCACCTATGTTGTTGTGTATTTTTTTTTATATTTTTGCATCTGTTCCTTCGAGCCAGGTCAGCTTCTGTTTTAGTGTATCTATTTTTCTCCTGGCATGTTTAGGGTTGGAAAGCCTAGAGAGGTGAAGAGGATTATTCCTGCCCTCTATCTTCCTCTTCCTGAAAACACCTTATCTCTCTCATGCCTTTTGGAAAGTCAAATGCTGCACTGAGGGCAAAATCTGTTCTTACTGAAACCAAAGGGAGGTTTGCATTGACTTCACTGGAAATAGAATCAAGTCCTTAACATGATTTAACCCAGAAAGAAGAGCTATGTGAATCTGATTAAGCACATTCTGTAATAATTGTTCTGACAACTTGTACCTTCCTTTCCACAGAGCTGACACTGAGCTCTGGGGTAACGGCTCCCAGTTAGATGGAGATTAAGCGATGCAGGAGATGTTATCTCATCTTTGACCTTCAACACCACCTCCATAGTGAGATACATTACTCTGATCTCTGGAATGGCAAATCAGTCATGTTTTGCTGACTAAAACAGCCTTTTTTCATAGCAAAATTACAAAAATACCTCAAGGAAAAAGTGCCTGTTATTGCTTTGCACCAGAGCTGGCAAAATTGCACATTTTGCCTGTTTGGATTTGAGTTTTAACACACATCTCTGCACAGCCCTCCCCCTCCTCGGTGTTCTTCTGAACAGAATATCAATGTCACCAAAGAGGAATCATCTTTCCTTTTTTTCCCTTCTTCCTTTTCTGCCGTTACTCCTCAGTGAGTTTAAATTTCATTTACTTTGGCAAGAGGGGCGCTTTTTTTTATTTTTTTTTTGCTATAAAAGTTTTAATCCACCTTGTAACACTACCTAAAAAGAACCGAAATTAAGCTGCAGTGTGTACTAGGAGAGAAAAACCTACTTTATTTATCACCCAGTCCTACTTTACCATACACTGACCTAATTACAGCCCACACCACAAGGGGTAGGGGGAACAGCAGAAGGAGCGCTTCTGCCACCTAGTGACGCCCGTCCTCCCGCAGCAGCCAGCAGCATCCCTTTGTGAGTTCGGCATTCCCGTGTCCCTAGCGCTGGAGAGCAAATGACCTTCCCCAGCCTGCCTGCATGGGTGCCGGGTTTATCTGCATACCGCTGTCTTCTCTGTCACCGATTCTAACCCGCTTTCGTGTGGGGGAGTTCTGTATCAGAACCGATGGTAAGGCAGGTGAGACTTCGAGAAACCGCTTGAAATGATGTGAAGCACGGGGGGAAAAAAAACCAAAACAAAACCGTGTTCAAACAGGGCTAATGTGTGTCTGAAAACAAAAAAAAATGTTTTGCATGCACAGATGTAGGGTGGGGGTTTTCAAAGAAAGCAGAGAGCAGGTGCCTCTGTGGCTGTCGCGAAGCAAAAGCAGAAATGATTTGGGTCTTGAGCACTTCTACAAGATTTTGCTTCTCCCTCTCCTGCGATTATAATTTAGGTAATCTTGTTACTGTGAAAAGACAGGTGATCATGCATCAGTTAGCTGATTTCTCCATGATACCGGTTTCAGCCTGAGCTTCATGGGCTGAAAATGAAAACCAGAAATATTTTCCTATTGCCATAGACAGTAAGACATTACAGAGCAGACCAAAATTTGACTGGGAATTAAGGTCTTTTTCCAGTCTTGCCTTTTCAAAGCTTTTCCATTTCAAAGCTCTCAAGGTCATTTTTCTTAATTGGGATGTTGTTGCTAAATTAAAATGTACATCATTGGCACTACTTGCTGTGCATAAGTGAGAGGATGTAGGCTCTCAAGGATTCCTTTAAGCGAATCTGAACATTCCTCCGCAACGTGTGCACAATGAGGAAAACATCAACTATTATTTTCAATTGTGCATGTGAAAAACCTTACAATTTCTGTCCTTTTTCAGGTGTTCCAGTGAAATCCTCCAGTACATCTATACTTATATATTTTCATTTAAATGTATCATAGTGAATGTAAATTAAGGTTTCAGGGTGTAACATTAAACAATCAAGAATTACTCTGACATAATCTCCACCCAGACATATTTTTTGATACCCAGGGTGGTATGTCCAAGGGCCTGCTAAAAATTGTGAAATTTATTCTGCAAATCTGCCTTCTGACTGTAAGGAATATTACTACTGTCCTTCCCAAAAATTACACCATGAGTTGTTGATGTTATGCAGGGGTTAGTAAAATCTGCTCTGCTCCATACAGTCATGAATGCCCAGGTTGCCCAGAAAGTTGCCTGGTTTGAATGTGACATAGCTTCCTTCCAGATCACCTTCCCCTGAGTGGCCTCCCAAGAGTGGCCAAGACAATGAGCCAAGGAGGGAAAGAAAGCTCTTGCCACAGAGCCAAAGTACAGCCAAAGGCCTCACATGTCCCCACAGGGTTAGACACTCTTCTTAGTGCTCATCTCCTCCTTGGGGTCAGTTTTGTTACTAGGCACTCTCATTGACAATAAAAGTTGTGGTTTGAGTTAATAGAATCCTATTTTATACCTTAAGATGCAAATAATCAGGTTCAAAACATCTCAGATTAACTGTTCCAAAATAGTGTACACTTTTCACATTTATCTCCCCATGTCTGAGTTCTCTGTGTATAAAAAAGAGATAACCCTCTCACAGAGGTGTTGTGAAGACAAAGGAATTTTTTATGAAACACTCATATATATCAGTGGTAAACACCATAGAAAAACTTACATGAGGAACGGTTCAAAGTAATGTGTGGTAACAAGTAACCTCCAGAAGTACACACTGAACAGTGAATAGGAAAATGTTGGAAATGTTGGCTAAGAAAGCATCATGCATTCTGTACACTGACTGGAAGAGGCATCCTACAGAAAGATAAAATGTGAATAATACATTTGTATATTATATAATGTTTGTACAAAAAAACGTTCTGGCCAAAGTAATGAACACTGGACAAACAGTCTCACTTTTGTCTCACATAGCTACAGGTCTTACTGAAATTCTAGGACATTTAACATGTTTCTTCTGGCTGATTCCTATGCTGGTCCTCATGTCATGACCTCTGCTGTGATCTTTCAGGTCCAGTAGAATCAGACCCTTCCTGCTCGTTCCATAGGAATCAATGGATAGCGGGTATTTGACACCACAGTCTAACACTGTTCCTTTGATATTTTTGGATGCAATAAAATTCATAGTTCTGACACTGCTTATTTCTCTGGAATCTGGAGGAGTGGATTTAAATCATAAAGGAAATTAATTTAATATCTGATTTGGGTTATCTGTCAAGACAGGGTTAGCCACTATCTGATCATTCTATGATGTCAGACATACTAGGAATATATGAGAAAATAAGTAAAAATTACCCTCTCACTCATAGAAGTTAGTTCAAGAATGTTTTCACCTGTTGGTTTTTGAGTATATTTTTACTGCGGAAAGGCCGAGTGATAAAAGGTGAAAAGGTTCATGATTTTTATTCTGTTAAGAAGGCAATCAATGGGAAGTTTATTTTAAAATGTTTTGAGAATGACCCGTGGCTCTTAACCTGTTGCAGGGAAGGGTTTGTCCTTGTTTTCATCTACATGACTGTTTAGTTTGGACTGGAAGCATACTTCCAAAGCTAAGTGGGATTGTCATAACTTTCTGTGGTTTGGATCTGTGCTTTTAGTCTTAGGGGTCTTGTGCAGCACTCTTGGAGAGATTTCAGAGTAAATGAACTGAATTTCTTACAGGTTTCTATCAACTGGAGGGAACACTCTAGGAATATGCCTGGTGTATTTCATTCTCAAATGGAATCTCAATAAATGGGACTAGACTGAGGTAATTCCTATAGATCAACTTCTGAAATGGATCTAGGTTGGACATTACATCCTCAGCACAAAGTATTTTACTCTACTTACTGTCGTAGAAGGACTTTCCAACTACTTGCCTATATCGTTCTTCTAGTGTTATTATTGCTTTAGTGGAAAAATACGTGTAATTTTCCAACTATGTAGAGATCTTTTTAGAAAATCGGGAAAGGTTTCAAACCCAATTTGATATTCAACACAAAAACATGCAGGGAACAAAATGAAGTTAGTTTTGAAAATGTTTTTATTATGTCACAGGGTAAAGCAAATATTTGAGAGGGAAATTAAAACCTGTCTGTCACAGAAATACAGATTTAACTGGAATTGGAGCTACAAAGATTGAAATATTAATGCCTGTATTCTTCCCATATCCCCAGTGAATATTCTATTTTGCAAAGTATATGTAACTTGGGGATTACCTATTTTTTTATCTTCTGTTTGGGTCATTACTCTGCACAAATATGTTTTAAAAAGTTATTTGGGAAAAGCAATTTTCCTTATCCCAAATGTTTCATGGGTATAATCAATAAAGACTTAAGTGCTTATAAATTAGGCACAGCAGAATCTTTCAGAACACCTGCTGATGGCCATCGGCACCTGAGCACGTCTTGCCCAAAGAAGCCCAATGATAGCATCCTCAGCAAAAGCAATTTTCTCTAGTTCCTCTGCAGGGAACTCACTCTTTAGGGAGTAAAAATTCCCTAGACAGGGGGGAGAGAAAGAAATAAAGCAGATAAGTGTGCCAAGTCAAGTGTCTGAAAACACAACAGCCAAGAAAGGGAACTTCTAGGTGTAGTTGAATTAATTGGAGAATGTGTCTTGTGTAAAAAGAGTTCTGTTGATTGCTGGCCCAGATGTGCAGAGGGATGTTGCCTTCAGGGACCGGAGAGGAAATTGCATTTAAAGCAAAACCCTAATCTGGTAGATAAGAGACATTACTCCATTTAAAATTAAAAAAAAAAAAAAAAAAAAAAGAGGTATGCACTATTTTTTTAAAAAGATTGATCATATCTCAGAGAATGAGAACAATAAAATAAAAAAATATTCAATAGATGCTTACTGGTTTGCTCCCGCTATTTTCTCTGTCATCCAAACTTAAGAGTCATTGGTTTAGAAGTCATTTGAAAAATTTGCATGTCTGTTTTCCAGATAACATGCACTTGCACAATTTGGAGTCTCAAACAGTGAAGGAAAAAGCATACCTAAAAATTCCCACATTTTTAGGTTATGTCTAGAGTGCCAAAACTATCTATTCTGACCTCTACACCAGGATGTCAGGATCCGGGAGTGAACCAGGGAGCTAGACTTCTTAAGAATGTAGAGGTGCCCTTAGGGGACTCAGTGTTGCTTTTATAGATAGAGATCCATTTTCAGAAAGTGATAGCAGACAAAGATTCTCTACCCTGGAAGCACATTCTGCAAGCTGGAGCCAAAGAATGTGGCTTGAGCCTTGTAAAACCTAGACAATCTTAGTGAAACCAGATGGGCTTGGCATATCAGTCTAAACAGCAAAGTTGGGTTGAGTCCAGAAGGAGGAGCACACTAGGACATTGCTCCATAGAGTAAGAGCAGGGGTTGCATTTCTTCCTGCAGAGTGCTCTGCATAAATCTCTTGGGCAATTGTCCCAACACAGTGAGCAGTTAGGTAGACCTAATTTCTCTGCTTTAATTGGCAGATTTTATGCCCATCCTAGTTGTGAAAAAAAAACTTCTGCCTTTAAAAAAACTTATCCTTGAGGCTCATAAAGTAAATTACTATTTGCATGATATGAGCACATCTTGTCTCCAATCAGACCAGGTCTAACATGACTGGTACTGTACAAACCGAGTAATCAGTTTGACTTCAGTGTTTGCAATGGAACAGATTGCACCCAGTCTCAGATATCTATAGGAAAAGCAATCTCAGTAGAAAGTGTCCCTAGATACAGTTAGAAAGACTTAATTAGGTCATCCGTAGAATCCTACCACACAAGCATCTTCTAAATAACATGCTTTGGAAACTACGATGTGACATGAAGACGTCCAATATATTTCTGGAGCAATGCATAAACATTTCCACCCGAGTGCAGTTGCTATAAATTAAGTTGCCAAGTCATAATGGATATTAGCTTTCTTCTCACTACAAGAAAGTGATTGTGTTTACATCGAAAAGGGGAATACATTTCACACATCTTCACTTTCCTCTACTGCACAGTCTTACAAACAGGGTAGATGGTAGATGTGGTAGTATTGCTCCTTTGTTGCAAAATTTATTTTAGTACATCTTGGTTCTAAGACCTTATGTAGAGTTGCATTACATTTTAATATGCAGGTGGGTTAGATGAAGAATGACCCCCCTCCAGGGAAAGAGGGTTTTTCTTTTTCTTCTGATTTTTAAGAGGGAAAACAGTTTGAGGCAAAGTTCCAGCAACAGAGGAAACTTGCTTAAATCAACAATAAGATACTGTAAGGAGCAATATGTCAGAACCACTAAGTCAGAGTGACACATAGATTCAATGTAGATCCCATCGTCACTGAATGAATCTACTTACTGCTCACAGTATATGTGACCTGCTGCTCCTCACCTCTCTCAGCTACAGAGTGACTCTGCTGTCTTCCATTGTGTCCCTGCAACATGCTGTGTCCTTTAACTGCTCCCAAACTGGATAGAAAGTGTAGATGTAGCAAAGAAGCTGTGTAAAGGATACTTGTGCTGAATATAGTTTCTGTTAGAGAAACAATGATACTGATTCAGAAGAAAGAGAAGTAGTTCAGGGTGGGGGTAGGGGGAGGGCAGTTCTCAAATAATTTTAAATTTCGCTAACACATAGTCAAATATAAACAATTCTGTGGCATTTTATGCTTGTACTATGTGCTACAGAAAGGAACTTGAAAATTTTCCTAGGGTGCCAAAATACAGGTGCCTTAATTTTGAGTATGGTCATTCTTGATGAATGGAGAATATTTTTCTAATATATATGACTCTCCTAAAATGACAAGTTGTATGTCACATCCACTTTTCCTTTCTCACATCTTGTTGGGGACCTTCAGATTTCCCACTATTCAAAAGAAGGTATATGATATCTCACCATCCCTGCTCCATTCATTGGCTGAAGAGATATCCTGATGAAATGACAATAATTAAAAATCTATATAAAATTTCCAATTTCAGACAAATGTGGAAGTTAGAAGGCTTAGCCTCTTTTCCTCTACCATCTTACAATATTTTATGGGTAATTTGGCTTATATTTTGATCTGAAAAGTCTTTCTAGCAAATGCATAAAATTCTGTGATCTAAAGACTACAGAATACATACTTTTAAAATGTTTTCAGATCTGTCTAAATAGTGCTAAATGTTGCATCTATTTTAATGTTTTATCATTTTGGAATGAAAATAATAGATAATGACTTACTTTAAAGAACACCTGCAATTAAACTAAAGTCTACATTGGCAACATACAGCTGGGACAACTGAAACAAACATCTCACTTAGGCACCGGCTTCCTGGCATTCAAATCACACCACAATTACACTTTATAAAAATGTGATGCTTTTTTTTCCTTTTTTCTTTTTTTTTTTCCCTTTTGCAGATGTAGGATGAAAAATGTAGAGAGCTCTGCACAACAGACCTATTCTAATACTTCTTACATACTCCCGATTTTGAAATGTTTCTTAACAGCTTCAAAATAATGCTGAGACCCCAGCAAAAAACTGGAGAGACGTGTGCTTGTTGCCAGCACTTTAGGGCATCTTGACTCATTCAGGTGCTTCCCTTCCAGTCTGTTTAAGGCTTCCATAACCCCCTTGTGAGGGTATCATTTCTGACTTGGTGTATATTGACCCACGTCATACAGTAGGGATATTGGGCTCTCTAAACCACTCCTTGCCCAAACATGGTATCTTTAACTCATTTTTCCAGCATTCCCGTGAGTCACATTTCTATCCTGTCCACATACAGCATGCCTTCTTTTACACTTCATTCTGGAGACAGAAACACTGGATTGTGGTTCACCTTAGTCTCTGTAAAGACCCAACAAGTAGAACTATTCCAAGTGGTGTGTATCAACACGAACAGTAGTTTTCTCTCTTTTTTTGTCTGGTCAAATCAATCCTGCTGAGAAAAATCTTCCAACTGTTCTGCAGACAAGAAGTCTGAGATGAAGGAGAGCAAAAATGGGACTAAGACCCCATGGTTCATCCTGGTCAGGATGAAATTTACTCAGTGAGTCATTGATAAAGTTAGTCAAGAGGCATTACTTGAAATAATTTTCTATCATCACAGAATCACTAGGTTGGAAAAGACCTTTGAGATCATCAAGTCCAAATCATAAAAGTCTGTTATGGAAAAATATTCTATGCTAAGAATGGATCGTTCATTATTGTGTTGTAGCATTTTAGCCTTGGAAAATTATGAGAATTTGAGTATAATTTTTAATTTTTACCTATATTTATATTTTATGCTAACATTTTCATCTCGCATTATGGCATGTATCATTGGTGTTGAGATGATCCAAAACTAGACACTGAAGTGTTCTTACTTTTTAAGGATTTTCTGAGTCATGAGGTAAAACTGCTATTTAATACTGATGGAGATACTGTTTTTTCTTGTACCAAACTGTTTTATTATAAAAATAAACAAGAAACAATAGTTATTTGGGAATGTTTTCTATTTCAAAGGAATTTCTCCCTTATTTATTAGAATTTTAAAATGCTGATTGTCACTTGCCAGTGAGATGAGAAGATAGTTATCTCCACAAAGTCAGGTATTTTCAACAGATACAAGGTATGGAGGAGAAGTTTTCAGACCAAGAAGGTCAGCCTTCTTCGGAGAGGTGGCACTCTACTAAAGCCTGCAGCCGAGCAGACAAAAACGTCTTTTGTCTGAACAGAAAACATGTAATCCCTATGGGTTCAAATCCCAAACAGAAAAAAAAAAACAACCCACAGTACAAGTTCAGCCAGCCAGGAGAAGGAGAGAAGTTGAAACATACTAAGGGAAATCACATTGGTGGAGAAAGATGTAATAAAAGGAGCATTCAGTTGCCGAGAGAGTTAAATTAACATGGGCTTATTAAGACAAAATAGGAAAAGAGATTTTTAGACACCTGAAATAGAGCAGTATTATATTCTCAAAGGTAAATTTACAAGGAAAGGAAAGATTCAGCCAACAGCAGATTTTTGTTCAAACTTCTATTATCAAAGTGTCTATGATTCTAGGGTATATCCATTTACCACTCTTACAGAAGCAGTAGAAGTCAAAACATGCACTGAAATATTTTTTTTACTAAAAAAAAAATATATTATAAAAAAGGAAAAAACTTAAAGGAGAAATTAAAAGGTCAAAAGAGTGAAATGTACACAGGCAGCTTGGAGGATGTTAAAGCAGTCTTAACAAAAAGACTTAAGTAAAGCTAAAATGAAAGCCTTTTGCTTTAGTAGAAGGGCAGAATGGAGACTATGCACTTAGGAACATATTATTCAGAAAGCCAAAAGTGTGGTCATGTGGGAAAATGGAAACAAAGCTCCAGTGATGCCAATAGCATAGAAACATCTCAGGAACAGGAAGTCAGAAATAGAGTTAATAATGTCAATAGAGGATCAAAGTAAAGAAGCACTTAGAGAGCACAAAGCTGCAGTAGGAAAAATCTGTTAGACTCATGTTCACCCATTTGGGAACTGGATGGGTTTTTTGATAGATGATGCAGATGAGGCAGAAAAGGCATTTTGCAGCGAATTAGCAGTGGTTGAAACCACCTTAAAAATCGACAAAATGAACACTAGAAAATCACGAGAATTAACCAGCTATCGTTTATGTAAGACTTCTTAGGGAATTTCGGATTAAATGCTTCGACTATTGTGACATATAATCTGTGACTTAAAAGGAACAGAGAAATGAACTAAACCCATTCACCAATATAAAAGGTTTTCCCAGTAAGGAATGTATCCTAGGACTTAGACAAGATACCTGTGGGATGATGTTACTGAAACCCATATAAGATCATGTATAACATGCAGAATGTGAACATGGAACATTTCTTTTTTACTCTCTCAGTGAAGAACAGACGAGCACCAAACATAACTAACAAGCAACATGTTTCACAGAAATCAGAAGCACATACTGTTGCCTGCAACACATAGTGAGATGGTTGAGCTCCTTGCCATAGGCTGTCACGAATACTAGTTTTAGAGCAGTTCAAATATGGTTGGACAAAGAAATTAACTAGGAAATATCTGTGAAAAGCATTCAAAACAAAGATACTACTTCTATCTTTGAAAATCTTGAGTTGTGAATGTCCAGGCATTATATAAGAAGAGATATATTTATTTTTCTGCCCTGCTGTATTCTTATTAGCATTATTGTTATTGTTGTTGTTGTTATTGACAGGATATTGAAGCAGCTGGAAATATAATCAGAATCAGTGTATCCTTTTCTATAAAATATCACACTAAGAACATGAGTATTAAAACCTAAATATTCAAATTCTGTAAGTTGGCTTCACTCATGAGTTTTCAATAATAATCTTTATTGATGAACTCTTTTGGCCTCCTTGACATGATCGTGATTCCATAAATATTTTGAGATGCCTTTACTTCACCAGAGAGCACTTATGTGATATGGGAGCTGTGGCTTTAAGAAACAAAGTTTTGATATCATTTACAAAAGCTTGCAGTGGGAATGCAACCATAGTACAGCCTGAGGTCTGAAACTGTGAAGAATGGACATGCTTCACCCATGACCAGTTTTGGCTATGACTTTTTGTGACATGTAAAGAAAAAAATATTTACAAGCACCACACAATAAAGAAATCACAATACTACTTTCTTTTCACCTGTAATACAGTACATTAACGAATGTGTACAGTATATGTAAACTAAGTGCTTTTCTCAGACATAGTGCCTATTAAAATAATAGTTTGTATTCATTATAACCCCTAATTCACGACTTCAGCATGAAGTACAAATACAATTAAGATTTATAGTATATCTCTGTTAAATATTATTTTATTTTTTATTTGTGAGACATTTAACATATCTCAAGATTTTATTAATAAATCTGAATGGGAGCATAAGGAAATGGAAAAAAAAATACTTCCCTATCAGCATGTGAGATCTACAGAGAGGCAGTTTCATCAAAATTTGGTGCAATTCTGCATATTTTGTTTTGCTTCTTGAACAAAACCATATTTCAATATTTTAGGGTGCTAAATATAATTATCAATTGAACATTTATTCATTCTTTTGCTATTCAGAGAAAAAGCATTTTGAATTGAAAGATACCTCCTACTGAGTTTGAACTTCTTATCTCTGTATACATGGTGATATCAGTGCAATTTTCTCATTTGATCTAAACTGTTACAATAAGCCTCAATATTTTTCAAGTATTTATAATTGCTGAAGGGAGACAGACCAATTTAAAATATAATTTGAAAGAAGCAGTTTTAAATAATGACCCTTATTTATTACAAACTGATGAAAATTCTAAGACAAGCAAAGCTAAAGCAGATAGAACTCCCATTTCTCCTTTTTGTGCCACAAGAGAGAAAGGAAATCCTGAATTTTGGCAGTGGTTGAAGAGGAGGAGACTGGTGTTTTATAATCACAAAAATAGATTTTTTTAAATTTTCTTTTTCTGAATTTGACTTAGGGTGTGCATGTACCACAGGGTCTCTCCTTCATTCCTCTGAAACATCTGGTCAGTGACAGGTTACCAGACTAGATGGATAACAACTCAGATCTGAGACTGCAATTTGTTTCCTCTAATCCCCAGCAGCCTACTTGATTGATCCTTGAGCTGTGATGCATAAGGACTAACATTCTATTTGTTGAGTATCAAACAGCAGTAACTGATATCCAGCAGGCATCAGAGATGAATTGGTGAGCATCCTCTATCTCAAGTTGACAAGTTGTGTATGCAACACTCTTCTGGAGAATGGTGAGAGGAAAGCTGCAGGAGAAGGGAAGGGAAGAAATATAACCAAGGAGAATCAAGGCCTTGTGGGAAGGGCTCTCTTGTGGGACAGACAGACATTTGAAATGTCTTCTCATTTCCAAACTAGATGTGCAAAATCCAGTGCTGGGAAAACTGACTCACACAGTTACCACATTCCCAGCCCTATGAAGCATTTCTAACCTAGTACTCCTTTATTGCTCTGTGCCCACAAGACTCCCTCAGCCTAAATAAAAATTTATAATCTGTTGCTTTCTAATTAGGGATGTTTGAGCAGATGTACTTAAAGAAAGTTACTCACCCTTAATAGTGTACATTGGACTGTGTCATTTGTTTGAGTGAAGTAATACAGTGTTAATGACAACACATTATTTTGTCCTATAGCCACACAAGCTGAACTAACAAATATCAAAAATGAAAGCTATCCGCAGATTCTTTATATCTGAAGATTCTGCAAAGTTTTGATCGGTGGATTTCTTTCAAGAGGCAAACTGCTTGTATAGTCATGTCTCAGTGACTGAGTGGCCTCTTTTTTTCTGAAGGTAGTTCTGATTTCTTTGCAAATGAAAGTCAGTTGATCTGAACTGTGCTTTTGTTGGTGTAGGGTAGTTTCAATGCAATAAACACTTCTACAGCACTCGCAGATAAACTCCTCCTGGCACTAGAGACACTAATCCTCTATTAATTTTAATGATTCCCTACAACACTGTTTATTTTAAAACTTAAAATAAAAAATGGGGTGTATCCTAAAACAATGTTTCATGTGGAAATCAGACTGCTCAAAAAATGGTCTTAGCCTGATTTATTTCACCATCTGAAAAACTATATTTCCTCTTCCGAGGAAGAGGAATAAATGTTTTGACTCCTGTGGACTCATGAAGGATTGGAGGTAGTAGATTGAATATCTCTTTTTCATCCAAATTTCAGAATACTAATGTTAGGCAATTACTTGGCATCCTTCAGTTAGCTGCCCACAAGGTCTCTTGTGTCTACAATTGTCTCACTCTCTGTCTAAAGCCCTGAGACTACTACTGCTTTTGGTAGGCTTCCTTACCCCACATCTATATCTTTCTTGCTTAGCCATTTAATAAATGCCCGTTTTGTAATGTTTGGATGAAACTGAGAAATGACTGCAAGCTGGCTGGTTAAATATATGGAGATAGAATGATGCCTATCCTATGGGCATGTTAAGGCAGTATTTTTAGTACTCTCAAAGAAAACTGTTAAGTGATTGTAATCTTTTCTTTGAGATACAGTAAATGTTTGATCTTTCCAACATAACTACTATTGACTTCATTTTCATGCCAAATCCTTCTGCTTGACATTTGTACCACACATTGATGTCTCTCTCCAATCTTGCCACCTCACTCAGGTGTTTGCTGTAAAAATCTGCATATATTTATTTCTTCCCTGCTTTTTACAGACATTGCTGTTGTCATACTGTTTTAAACCCTGTTCTGTTTCTATGGCTATGACTTGTGGTTTTCATGATTGAACTGCTGAACAAATAATACCCTTCTCAGCACAAGATATGTTGCAATATGATTTCAAGATCAGAACTGGAGAAGAGTAGAAGAGGGAAAATGTGATGCTGATGTTTACAAAGGGATTCCAGTGTTACTGGGAAATGTGAGCTATTATTTCATTTTGTTAAGAGTGATAAAACTGGTATTGCAAATCATTCATAGTTAAGCATAATACATCCAGGAAGAGTCAAAGTATTTTCTGTAAATTGAAGTAATCCCTCTTTAAAAATGGGATTTCTTATCTCCAAAAAACCCATTAGATTTCTTTGGAAGCATCAATGATCCTGTAGGTTATGGCAATCCCATTTCTTTAGTACATATAGCTTTCAGAAGATTTTGAAGGCTTTCACATTCTTTGATGAATTTACAAGGGAAAAAACATACAGGCTATGTTTAAAGAAAATTCTTTTTTTCTTAAAAGCATATAGCTTGACCTGAAATTGATTGATGGACAGTACTCTAGAGACCAAAACTGTAAATTGGATCAGAAAGTTATTAGACAATTTTATGGAGTATGATTAGCAGACCAATCAACATCTATCAAACACAACCTGTACTCCACTTAGTTTAACAAGTCCTAAAAACATGAACTGCTGGAAGCAAAAAGACTATGTATATTCTTTATAGCTTCTGCCTAGAATTTGCTACGAACTACTAACGGAGATGTACAGCATATGGCCTCAAGTGGATATTTTTATTCCAATTTTTATATAGAGCCAGAGATTTTCCCTGCAGCCATCCCTCAACCTGATCCATGAAACAGCCTGCTGCAGCAGCCAGCATCCTTCTCCTCAAGCAGACGGAAGCACTAGGTGCCCTGAAGTGCACTCTAGCTTTCTGCCTGCTGGCATGCAAGTAGATCCAAATATTCTTGAAGATGTTATGAATTCCTTTATGCAGTTGCTGCTATCAAATATTTGCGGCTGAAACTCTTTCAGTATGAAGCATGGAGCAAGCAGAGCACTCACCATGCTGTGCATTAGCAAGGGGTTCTATCTTAGGAGAAACATGCGCATGCAGACGCACATGCACACATAGACACGCTCACTTTGCTTCATCTGAAACCACCTGATTCTGCCAGTCCCTGGTCCCACTGTGAGTTCTAGGTTTTCAAGATGGAAGGCTGATGGAGCGGTCAAGTCATTGACCTGGAACCTGCAAGTACTGATGATTTGCTACTGAATATCATTATGTTTGATGCAGTCCAGGACAGACAACCATTGGGGTTTCGTGGGTCTGTTCATTCAATGAAAAGTAGCATTACTCTAAAGAATTAAACTGTCTGACTCAAAACGCAGTCCACTTGTGCAAATAAGATTATAGAAGCTTGCTCAGTTAAACTGCAACTGCTGTTACTTTGAGGATTTTAATTGTGCAAGTTTTCTGCTGTTTATTCATTCCTTCCAGGTAGTACTGTGCAGGAGTCATCCATCCTTATTCCATGTCCTCTCTTCTTTGGCCCAGCCTTCTTTGAGATGATGGTGGGAATGCATGTTCAGACCAGTCCCCTTTGCAGCGAATACACACATGCGGTTTCTTTTTTTTTCTTCTGTGACAGTGTATTTATAGATACGACTTCTAATATTTTCCTTTCCAGCCTGGACAGTAATGTATCTATCATAGGAACACTTCCACTGAATTAATTCATTTTGTCTGAATGAAAATTGCTTTTTAACACTTTCCTGAATGAGCCATCAATTAATATGCAGATCAGAATTGATCACAATTTCCTTGGAGTACAGCTCTCTCACTTGTTTAGTGATTAATTCACACTGGTGACCTCCCTAAGCTCTTGGGGATACAGGTTTTGATTTTATCTTGTTAGAGAATAAACACTATAAAAATAATAGATTCAGATATATGGAGTATAGCGAGATTAATAGAGGACAGGCTGATCATCTGTGCTACGTGGCCTGCATTTTGACACAATCTCTTCTTTGCAAGTCATCTCTGTTTATTAACTTAGTTTATTGTTTAGAAAGGAAATACAATCCCTAGCATAGGAAATGCCCTTGAACTTTTCACATCCTACTAATAATCCTTCAGATAGTAATATGCATTTAGTAAAATCTTTTAAATATTAGAAAGGAGGGAGTTCTTTGTTTGGATTGCTTTTTTTCCCCTTTGGGTGATGCTGTCTTGAAACCCTTATTACTTTATTTTTAAATTTCTTAAGGTATCTATCTCTTACTTTACCCTCTGCATTATATATTTCTGCTGCCTTCTCCCAAGTCAGAGTGTCTAGTCCAACAGTTTAGCTTCCCTGGACATATTCAAGTGGTGTTGTTGAGCAGAAGTTTTGATTTTCATGCTGTTCATATAGTCCATATACTGGATCCTGAGGTTCTGAATGTTTCACTTTGAATTTCTCATTTGCACTCTGCTCTAAATACTCGAGCTGGTGCATTGCTTACATATTTCACTGTGTGCCAAAATTTCCTTTTCATCTAAAGGATGTGCTACATTCCCAGATTTTCACCTAGCTGAATTGGCAAGAGTTGCACATAGCACATCTGATAGCAATTAAACTAGCGCAGCAGCCTCTGAAATGACTCTGCAATAATTGAGGCTTTGAGAAAACGGCAGGATTTCATGTAAACTTTAACCAACATGTGTATGAGTTTCAACAGATGAGATACGAATCACATATTTTCATGGTAAGCCCTTATCATTAAATCTCTCCCTCAGGCTCCACCTCTGGGTTTTTTTCTCCCTCAGCCAAGCACCTGGCAAGATCACTAAATCCATTCACCTGCTCACAGTAGCTGTTACCACTTTGAGAGAACTATTCCACTATATATTTAACTCTTCTGTCCCTGAATGGGCTCCACCTTTCCCTCCTGCAGCTGCCTTGGTCCCCTACTATACAACCCTGCTGCTTGAAAACCCATGTGGAAAACCAGCAGAAAGCGGCTCTAGTAAATCGTGGTCACAAACTGAAAGATTCTGTGTATGAATTAAAGGAGAATTCAGGAACCCTTTCATGCCTATGCAACTTCCTGAAAATATTTCCTGATCAAAACTGTACTTTCTGTTGGAAAAAGTTTCTTAACTAGCGGGATTTCTGGACTGGTCTTGAGGAAGACCCACAAACCCATGAAGAGCAAAAAAGCTTTCATCCATGTAAGCTGGGCTTAGGTTCCTGTTCTGCAGTTAGAAATCAAACATGTATATGTAATATATTGGGTGATTTCCTTTCTTCCAAGGCTATTGAATACACAGCCATTAGGGTGCTAGGTGCAATACGTGACCAATTACCTGGTTTGCTTTATTCTTTTATTTAAAAAAAATCCAGGACATTTCTGGGATTTTTTCACATAGAACTGACCATTTATGGAAAGGAACTGTAGGTGAAAGAGTGCAGCAGTGCTTACTTGCATCCCATTAGGACAGTCTCCTACATTTTCTGGATGCAGATGGATGTAGGGTACTAACTACATCTTGGGGTTTGCCAGACCATGGAGAGGATTACAATTGACACTAAAGCATTAGTTTGAGAAATATTTCTGTCTCGTGTTTTTAGTGACATTTAGTTTCTGAATGGAACATGGCTCCTCCTGATGTTTCTGATGTTTCTCAAAAAGCTTTTTTTTTTTTTACTCCCTACAATCCTTCTTTTCTATGGGTGGAGATCATTTTGTCAGGGGGAAACAGCATGGTAAGGGAGGGCTTGAGCATGTGGATGCCCATGCAAGTTTGAAGTAAGTTGTTAACAGTTCCCATTGAGTGATTCAGTCAATTAATATTATAATACAGTATTAGTGGTGAACCCCTGCTGATCTAGGCAGGAGTGAGCAAATGTCTGCCTAGCCTGCCTCTGGCTGGGTCTCAAAGCAGCTGCTTTTGTAAACAATACCAGTGCAAAATGGTTCATTCCCTGATGCACTGTGCCAGCTAGCAGCATTCATCAGCACAGGGACTTCTTCACTGAAGGTCGGCTATATGCACCATGTTTATTTGCTAATGAACCCATTCACCATGACTGCCTGTTCCTCTTTATAAGCCATTTGTAATTTGTCTATTCTAACTCCAGCAAGTGGCATGCCAGGACATAACTGGTAATGTCCTGATCTAGCCAAAAGCATCTGCCCTTGGAGTTAAAATAATGTTTTAAATAAAATAATCTATACCTCTTCTTGCATAGTTCAAAAGTATATATAATTTCTTTCCAAACCATATTTTCCTTCCTGTGCTCCATGACTTGCCATGGTAAATTTCCATTCTTTCAAGGTGAACTAAATATGCAACAGGTAAATAACTGAATATTTTCTGATTCATAGATTATTGTAATGAAAAACACTTATTCAAGTCACTTCAGGAATAAAACAATTCTTTTACTATTCCATAGAACTAGCACCTAAACAATAATCTCCCATTCAGTACAATTGCCCATTATGTTATTAAGTATTTTTCAAGAACAGAACATAAGCCAAGGGAGGTCAAAGGAAGAGTAGTGTTTTGTTTTGTTTTAATTTTGTTTTGTTAGGGTTTTTTTAATAAATCTTTTCAAAATCAGAGCCTTGTACCAAGTTTCTGGAAATTTCTGTGGCTGGTAATCCGGACAGGTGTGCCATAGATTGATTTCCTGACAGAACTTCAGGATTATCTGGAAAAAAAATTATCTTTGAAAACCATGAATTATAAGGGAAGAGATGTGACATGGTTTAATTTTAAAACACTGAGATGTTTCTGGTTATAACTTCCATCTGATTTTTTTGCTGGGACAAACAGTAATTGTGACCCTTATTTAGTGTAAAATATTAGGATTTCAATGGGGAAAAAACCCCACATATTTACCTTGAAATACAGACAGTCTGCCTATGATAGCCTCAAGGATCAATTCTTATCTAGCTGAGACTAAGATTTACCTTCAGGAAGGGTACTTACCCTCCCATACGTAGGAGGCTGCAGCATCTGACCTAGTTAATCCTGTCTTCTGTGATCAGTAAAGAGAAGATCAATAATCAGAGACATAGTAGATGATTAAGTGTAGAAAATAATCTCGCATAAAGTATGTTTATCTTTTCCCTTCTCCTTAGAAATGGGCACAGTCTCTCACTTTTTTTTACATTATTTCACATTTAACAACCACTGAAGAAAATTTCAACTTCTACTGCTGCAACTCCAGTCAACATGGGGTGGTGGGGTGGGAAAGGAAACAGAACAAAGAGAAAGTAAGTCTCAAACCCAGAAGTTTAGCATGGGGCTGAACTGTGAATTGTTTGGTGATGCGTCCCATCCCTCAGCTGTCGCTGCAGTTCTGCACATTGCTCACAAGAAGGAGTTTCACTAGCAAATGTCAAGGACAGAAAGAAAGCTGAACAGTGGGCTGATCTTATCCAGTCTATGGCAAGAGAAATTGCAAGTGGAAATAGTCACTAAAAGACACATCAACTGCTATATGTAATAATTTAATCTAGAAATTATTACATTCCGCTGCAGCAGTGATATCAGACCCGTTGTCAGAATCCTCTTGCAGTGCCACTAAAAGTTCACAAACATTTTAAAATGTCCTAACTCTCAGGTTTTTTTGTACAAACTTAGTGCAAAGCTTAGCAGAGCTCTAAATCATTACCAATTTTTTCTGAGTAAATTATGAGGTACTAATATACAGTCAGTGATGCTAAATATAAATTTAGGACTGATGCAACTACTTCCAGTTGCTCAATAAAATTTATTCTCATTTGTTGGACAGCAGGAACTTCTTGGGCTAGTGTAATGGGAAATGGGCAGTTGATAAAATAAAGTAGTTATCATCTTCTGCCTCCTTCCCCTGTCCTGTATTTCTTGATCCACCCAGCTGAAAGATTTGTGTATTTTCTGTTCTATTCCGTCCCCTTTCCCTCAATGCTCCCTCGTCTTTCCTTGCTCTCTGCCTCAGTCCTTCAATTTGTCAATATTTCCTCCTAAGTTATGATTTTTCTGGTCCAGTATCTTTACTTCAGCGGAGTCATGAGCATGTGAAATTTAGCCAATATCAGAAACATTCTGATAGGTGCTAACAGGTTGTGCTTTAATGATAAACTATCACAACGTGAGAAAACCTCCCAGAAGTGGTGCGTGTCACGTAACTGCACACAATCCAGCTCTAGCTTCATCCAGGAGAACTGAATTGTTTTTTCTCACTACTGAATTTTCAACAAGAATTTATACTTGGCACAGCTTAAAGATGCTGAATGCAATTAAATCTGGCATGAGTCCACTGACATTAGCAGAATTATATCAGAGATTCATTTTGCCTCTTCTGCATTTAAGGGTCTGGTAAATTTCTAGATAATGGATAGGTAGCTCAGCAAGAAAACAGAATTATTTTACAGCACCTGCTTTAAAAAAAAAAAAAAGAAGAAGAAGAAGAAAAAAAAAAAAAAAAAATCACATCCAAGTCTAAATAAGCAAACTTCAATATTAAGGATCATTCCCCATCAAGGTAATTTTGTTGGCTCCATTCCCCTTAATGGAGCCATGCCAATTTATACAAATAAAACATTTCTTTCTGGCTAGCGATAGCAAAAATGTAGCATGCAAGAGCCTGAATTATGGGCAAGGACTGCACTGTGCACAGAGAGGGGGAAAAAATGGTCTTTTGAAAGATCTTTACAATCTAAACATTAGACAAAAGAAAAAAGAATGATGCTGACAGACAAGCAGAGAAAAAAGATTCAGGAAACAACAGCATAATAAATTAAAGACAATGTGAATCTATCGATTTTGACATGTCACAAAGGTTTACCCTTTTTAAAAAAAGTGGTGGTAATATTCTGTTCTTCAAGTATTAGGAGTGAAATCCAGCCCCACTGATATTGTGGGAGGCATTCTGTGGGACCAGAGAGGCAAGCAGCCTCCCTATTCTGCACAAAGCCTGAGCTACACTATCTCTGGATACGGCATAGCTATCATTAAATAATAATATAAAAAGTTAATTGCATATTTTTGGTGATTCCTTTTTCCTTTCTTATTTAAAAGAAGACAAATTTAAATAATAGCCTTATAAAAATGTATGTTTTCTTTTCTTTCCCTCTGGCTTTCCTATCCCCTTCTTTGTTCAGAATAAGATGTTCATTATTTGTCCAGTAAATGAGTAATCTGCTAATTAACTGCACTTGTTATGTGATGAATATTCAATTACCATAATGGGAAGAGGAAGAAGATGTATCATACCTAAGTAAATTAATTTGTTGTTGGGCAATGAATTTGCATCCACCTGGTTGCAATTCCTCACTCGAAAAAGCTCTCCAGGTTTGCTGTATTTCAGAATTAAAGGAGCACGCTTCTCTCTGTTTCTTTTAACAGTATTATTCAAACAAATTGAATTTGGAGATAACTTATGTTCTGCCTTGTGATAAGAAAAAGAAATTACCAAGTAAATTACGTTTATTTCCTGTCTTTGAAAAATGGTAGCCCACTCATATCATGTTAACAATGAAGCGAGACATCCCCTATGGAAAAACAGGCCATACTTTTCCTATGCAAAGCACTAAAAAATATATTCAACGTCCAGGTCCCATTGTTCCACTCTTCTTGGTGATGTCTAGAACAGTTCAGTGTAAAATGCTACAAAGTCAGCATGATGGTTAGTACTCAAAAGTAAAATTTTATCCAATTAATGCAGTGGCAGACAAAGGGAACAAAGTCTAGTTCATAGAACAGAGCAGTCCCATCTCTGTCCCACGATGACACGGTCTGTCTGATGCTCCTGCCCATACTGTGCCCTCAGATTCAGAATGGAGTTATTATTAGTGTCGTATGTCAAAGTCCTCCATTTAAGCTAGCTGTGACCTGAAACCTTCCTACCACAGCCTCCACACTCCTGTCACACCATATATTCATAGAACAGCTGCTTTCCAAGGATGACTGCTTTTTCTCTATTTACTGCCAATTAAGGATCATTGTGGTACTTAGTATGGCACACAACAGTAAGTCTGGAAATGATCCAAATGTAATACATAACACTTCTCTAACCTAAAGAGAAAGAAAAAAGAAAAAAACTCCAAACAAAACAACCAAAAACCATAGCCAAAAAATATGCAGTGTTAGGGTAAAGAATAGAATTACAAATGCCATATATCATCAAGCTCTGTGGCCAAGTGCTCAGGAGGAAACAGCTCATCTGTTCTTCAGGAGGGGGAGGAGAAGTCTAAACAAAACCAAACCTGCTGACATAGATTAATTTGCATGAAAATCCTAGTCATAAATCCTGGAGAATATTTCCACAGGCTTAGATTTTATGAGTGGTAACCAGCGAGTGTTAGAGGAGTAAGAGGAGTGAGGAAAGAGATTGAATTTTAAGATGAAAGTTTATTTCTTGACCAGTGGGGTTCAGTGTAGTAGTTTTCAACACTTAGGACTTGGACAAGGGTGGGTGTGCTACAAAATGAAGTGGTCATGGAGGTTTATGCTCTATGATATGACGTAGAGGATATCTACAGACACTAGAGGAGATTCCTGGATGCCTATGAGCACCCCTCACATGTCCAACACCTTCTTTACCAGAGTCAGTGTGGGTGGCACAGGAATTAGTTGCAGCACCTCCAAACAGATCAGAAAATGGTTGTAGTAATACAAGCACAAACTTGAAAGGCACTGACATCATCTGGGCATGGAATTTGATGGCAGAGTTGCTTTGTCCCCTGTATTTATATCTTAATTCTGATATTTTATTTTGCCAGGTTCATCACAGTGGTTTCTTTACATCTCTAGTCGCTGAAGAAATGGAATTTGATTTGTCACTGCAGTTGCTTTCCTACTCTCAAGGTCTGAGTTGCATTTAACAACATGCCATCAGCAATGGTTGCAGGCACTGTCTGTAGACACTCAGGCTTTGGCAGACAATAAACTATTTCTCCTAACCCTCTCTCCTGTAAAGGGAGGAAGACAAGTGTGCTCTATGTGTGGCAGGCAGCAAGTAGTGGTAGTGTCAATGAGTGTCTTATCTCATAATTTCTTCTTTCCAGAAAGACTCTTACTGCATTGTCACAAATTGACTGCCATGCTCCTGCTCAGAGTCATTTGGAGAATAAAAAAGATTCATTCTGTAACCAGCACAAGGTCAGTAGAGAAGCCTCTTTAGTCTGAGCCATCTCACTTCATACCCACATATAGATAAGCAAGACTGGTGGGAAAAAGCCAAGACTTGTCCAAAATTCACATCAGTGAGCACAGGGATAAACTATCAGTGAGGTGGCAAAGGAAAAATGAGCAAAGAGAGGTATGCAGCCTATGCCCTAAAGCCATACGTGTTATATAGAGGTGGACAACTACTGTCAGCAGACTTACATAGGCAGATGAAGATCTGGAAATACTGTAAGTCTACTTCTGGAGAGAGGATACCACAAATGTCAAGGATTCTCCACCTCTCTGGTGACTGGCAACTGTTAAGGACATACACAGACGTGTGCTGTGATTGTGTTAGCCAAAAGTTTCTGATCAGACATTTTGTTATGTTGTTCTGGATTTTTTTCTTACAATAAATCTCTGAATAAGACAAAGGATCAGAGAGGCTGGCTGATCCTGATGCATTTCTGACCTAGAGAAAAGCTGAAAGAACTTTCAGTTGCTAATTATTTTTTTTTACTTTTCCAATAGAAACAATTAGCCAAAGATTGTGAGCTATTTCTTATACTCTGCTTATATTAGTCCAAGTTTTCATTAGTATTTCATTTGATTTCTGTTTTTTATTAAATAAAAAGATAAGAATCTAATGAACAAATTATTTCTAATTTAAACATTAAAAAATTTATTTTAGAATGCTGACACTTAAAAAAATCTTCTAAGGAAGGAGAAAGGGGCTTAGAGAAGACTTTTATCTTCCTTTTTGTCATTAAGAAAGGTTTTTGCATGCAGAAAAATTTCTGCCAGCTATAATGGCAATATATTCCCTTATTTGTCATTGACTGAGAAATATAAAAATCCTCTAGACAGTTCTGACTCCATCTCCTGGTAGAGGTTAAGTTCTTTGTCAAGAACTCATTGCCTTAACATGCTATTAAAGCAGCATGCTGCCCAGCCGCGCTCACCATATTTAGCTGTTTGAGTGTAGGTTATGTATGTTAGGATGAGGGTGATAAAGCAGTTGTAGACTGTAACATAAGGTGATTTTCCTTACTGCACAATTACGGTTTATGTTAACATAAAGCTCTTGCCAGGGATGAAAAGTTGGGGAGGATTAAACAAAATTCTATAAAACATATCAAAGTGGATTGCATAAACAATTACCATACTCTGGGAAATGACTGATTAATTGACTGAAGTGAGACATCTGCAGGATGGAGGCACTACGGATATATCAAAGGACCTCAGCAGCCTCGTTTGTTTTAATAAAAATGGTTTAATTTGTTCCAATAGTATGAAGTTTCCTGTTATACCTGGTTTTTCATCCTCCTTATTAAGGGAAAAGGCTTCGCACCTCTAAATACAGTCTTCTCACAGCCAGATCTACTTCTACATTCCCTGGTGCAGAGGCAAGAGAACAGGATTTTCACAGACCTCACAGACTGAGTGAAGCCAGTTTTAAGAAAAAAATGGATGTGTGGGGATGCTTGGAAAAACCTTTAGGTGCTTCTTTGACCTCTGGCTTTTCTTTTATGAATATTAGGAAAAGAAAGCTGTTATTGTCCTTTCATCTGTCTTCCGAGCTTATCAAGCCCTTGTGACAGTAGTGCTTTGCAATCTTCAGTGAACCTTTTCAGCTAGATGCTGCTATCCTGTTTCCTTGATAAGAAACTCAGGCACAGAAAAAATGAGGCCCATAACGCAAAGGTAAGACAGCGATCTCCTGTGTAAGTGCCTGGCTCTTACTGAAAATGGTACACAGATTAGATACTTAAAATATCTAGACCTAGATTATTTGTCCATGTCACACAAGAAGCATGCAGTAAGATAGAAAACTAAATCAAGTTTTTCTACTCACTGTGTGTCTGACGCCACAAGAAATCAAGACTCTTTGGTTCTCCTGGTTTGAGTCCAGCCATCATAGTGACATCCCATGAGAAAGTCTGACAGTGAATTGTGCCTACCACTGCAAAGCGAAGCTCACACTTGGTAGAAAACTGGGTGAATATTTCACTAAACCTGGCTTATTCTTTAAAAACTAAGAATGAAATAGCATATATAGAACACCATAGCTCATTCAACTTTGTAGTTTGAATCAGAATTAAAGCTTCAAAATCATTGGTGTAAAGAAAAAGTTACCCTTTACCCTCAGAATTTTCCTTATTTTGCCATCCAGATCCCCATTCCAAAACAATCTCTTCTCCCTGATGGTTCCTGATTGAATCTTTCTAGAGGAATTTGAGTTGGAAAGTAAATGTCTGCATGTCGTATTTTAGGCAGTGGGCTACTGAAAGAGGCACGAACAACTGAATGGCCTTGTCTACATGTTTTGCCTGTCAATAAATGTGCCTTTCAAAGCTCTGTGCAAATATAAATGTAAGGGAAAAAAAATGCAAAGTTCAAGAGCAAACAAGTTGATGAAAATGTGTACCTCTTTATAGTAGCTATGTGCCACAAACCTGCTTTTGTTTTGTGCCAAATGCTCTCCTGTTGCAAAAGAAAAATACATTTTTATCCTTACCTTTTACATGCTTTATTTTTTCCTAATGCTAACTGTCCATGGAGCTTCTATTAAAAAAATGTAAAAGTTACGATTGCATCAAAATTATTTTAACACAATCAAATGTTTCTCTCCATACCTTCACATCTTTTCTTCTTTATCTGTAACTCTTGCATGGCCCAGTCCTCCTTGTTCCCAAACTGGCAGACTTCACAACATCCTTGCCTGAATCACATAGTCTACTCTTTCAAAATACTTTCCCTCGTAACAGTACGTCCGATACTCACAGATTCTTCAAATACCTATGTCTGATGCTTTAAAAACACCCAGTGTAATGATCAGCTTCATTCTAGGCACTATAGTTCTTGTCCACATAACTAAGTAACATCTATCTTGTCAGAGAAGTGCTCAGCATCAGTTACTTGACACTAGTTGATCTAGTAAGCTGATAAACTCGGTCTCTTGATTACACTAATCTGCAGAAGAATCCTGCAGTCAAGTCTAAAACTTCAAAAAGGAAATCAGAGATTTAATTATCAGGAAGCTACATGTCTGCTTCCAACTAATAAGTAAGATTAATCTTATAACATCACTGATAACTACCTAATATTCTACCTTACAACTGCTTAAAATGTAATAGATTCTTTGGACAAACCAATAGATCTCATTACGGTTTCTTTTCTGTTCTAGTAATACATAAATTATTACCTGCACTGTGTTAACAAACTGAAATCATTATGTCTTATTTCTTATTTTCGTCACTGTTGCTAATGCAGCATACATGAATATCACAGTAAGATGCATTCGTGAGCTCACCACACCTCTGAGAGCTAAGCTCTCCAGAGTTCAAGTGCCAGAAAGACTCTCTTCATGGCATAAACATTTGGCATAGTCTTCAAACACTATTATGATTTCACATGTTCAGCTGACCTCCAGTTGCTCAGGTCCCCTTCCCCAAAGCTTCAACTGCATTGCAGTTGCACCTTTCATGGATACATGACAACTGAAACAAAATTATGAGAGTTTACACTGAGGTCATTTTTTCCCCTAAGACAAAACACAGTGCACACATCTCTGCATGGTAGCTGAACACATGTACAACACTCCCACTGGGGCCTGACTTAGTACCTTCATGAGATCAGGTCTCTTTTCTGATCCTTACTGATAAAAAATGAGTTTTCCTCTGGTTCTCCCATGGTTTCAGACATTCTTATTCCTCAGTTCAATATTTCTTGGGATAAGTCTGTCCTAGATAGAAGCTCTTCTTTTTTTTTTCCTGATGACCACAAAATTATTCAACAGTGAGTTATTTATACTGGATCTTGATACTGTCTTGGAGGCAAATGGTTGGTTCTTTCTTTTTAAATCCCAACTGTCATAAGGCATGCATACACTTATGTGTGTATATATATATATATATATTTGTGTGTATATATCCATATATCCTATGGATTTCTGACCATTTGGCAATGGTTAAAAACATACATACATGTTGATCCACTTCCACATTTCCATTTATTTGTTTGTGTACAAACATGAGAGAGACAAAGGGAATTGCAGATGGATTTCCTACTACACCACCATCACTAGCAGGGATAGCAGGCTTGCTATGAGAGGTTAAAGCACAGTAAATGTTTCTGTTCCTACCCTATTAAGAAAGGACAATGCAAACAGAAGTGTTGAGAATATTTTTCCGGCTAGCAAAAAAATCTGTATTCTCAAGGGTCCTGTGAGATTATTTAAAAAATCATTTTGAATAATTAAAAAAGCAACAATACATTAACAAAACAGCCACAAAAAAAAGTTAGAGTAACTTGAAGTGATTTGTATACAATTATGGGAAAAGAGCAATTTGCTTACTCTTTCCACAAACTTACTGACTGCCAGTTTTTCACTTAGCTCTGTCCTTAAAGCAGTGAAGGAATATTCAGATTCTTCTTTGTTAAAACTTTGTAAATTGCTGAGGTTCAGCACAATGCTGGTCCACCAAAGTATGTTGGAGGACAGTCTTAAAGAAATGGGAGCCACACTGCTGGTCTCACTTAGCCTGGGCTCAGTTTGGGTTTCTCTGACAGCATTCAGGAAACTCTAGCCAAAGGAGAAAAATAGATGTGTAGACTTTATATCCAGGGTATTCTGCCAGCCCAAGTTGGCTCCTAGCATCCCATAACTGGGTTGACAGTAAAGGAAGGGATTTTCATATCACTGCTTTATAGGAATAGACAGGACCACTGAAATTCGATGCTGTCATGTAGAGCCAAGTGGATGTCTCTGCTTGTAACAACAGGGGAGTAAACAGCAGGATCTTGTCTTTAGCTCACATTTACCCCTGAGAAACTATTCCACCTTTTCTGATCCACACACCAAATAAGTGTTCATGTGTCACCAGAGTACTATGCCAAGTGCTCAGCTGTTAAAAGATCTAGGTATTTTATTTGTCTTTTTTTATGCTTGTCTGCTCCCTTATATCTCCTGCTGAGAACCCCTTTTTCCAGTGTATGTGGGCTGAGTCATGGTGAGCTGTTGACATGATTCTACGAAATGACAGAAAGTCATAGTTCTAGGACCTGGCATGTCTCTCTAGGGACACTTCTATTTTATCCAACATGTTACTAAATAGTAAGAAGCAGGTAGAAATAAGGTAGCCATGCTACTTGTATGTTGCAAAATAGAATTTTCCCATTTTTTATTTCCTCTCACTTCCATTAATGCCATACTTTAACTTCTCTCAAGTAAGTCAATGAATCTGCTTTAGAAGTTACAATATCAATAAAAGGGGGCAGTACCCCAGAGGAGCGTTTTTTTCCAGATCCCTTCATTTTTTTTCTAAAAAAACCCATCCTAAGAATGGGAATGTAGTTATATGAATAAACTAGAGTGATCTAGAGGAACAAGAGTTTTCTGAGGAAGTTGAACAATATTTATTTACATGAAATGCATTTCTGTACAAAGTAGGCAGGGAAGGAATCACTCAAATCAATGCCAACAGTTGTTCTGTGCAAATCATTCTGTTTGGACTAGCTGACCAGCCTGGGGCAGAAGGAAGCAGAAACATCCGTTACCGAATTTATTCATTAGAGTTAATTCACCTCCCAATAAAGGCCTGTTATAAATGTATGTGTCATGAACAAAATAGGTTAAAGAATAACAACTGGAAGGAAAAATAGAACATCATGAAATGGATTTTACAGTGTTTCATTTTGCATATTATTTGCATCTCTTACCAAAAAAAACCCAAACCAATCTAGTATAACAAATCCGAAAAGAGCCTACAATTCTAAGATAACTTTAACCATGATGGGAAATCTTCTAAGAGATGAGTGGAGAAAAAGCACCAAAATTAACAACAAAGCAAGTCTACAAATACTGGTGTAAAAACATCATTTATTTCAAATGATAAGTATTTGCAATTCTCTAATTATATTGTGATAACTGAAGTCCAATTCTAGTGGATTACTGAGATTACTGTAACTCTTAACACTTGATAGCCATTGGATTGAACTTCAGTAATCCTGAAAAAAAAATGTTTTGAGGGTTTTTCCATTTTGCCTCAACTGATCTGGCCAGATCAAATTAATTAAACAAGCAGATGGACTATTTGTCTTATGGACCATAGAAAGCAAGGTTTCAGTACTATGGACTGGGGCTTACAGTATTGATCTCACCATCCTGATTGACAGTGATAGCTTTCCAAGCTGGTAGCTGGAAGGGAGAGAAAAATAAAAGACAAATTCTTTGCTCAACTAGGAAATGTCAGTTAACAGTCCTGGTGACAAAACTGTTACTTACCTGGATTGTGTAAAATGAGTAAGTGGTGGAGGACCGTTTGTTTGCTACCTAAAATGACAGTCAGTCCGTGCAGTTACTATTGCAACATACTTATTTAAGAATGGCAACTTTTCTTGACTATGAAAAACGCCAAAGCAAAATACAAACCATAGTGAGTGAGAATATTATTCAAACTGTAGTGAACTTTGTTCAATGAAAAATCCAGAAGATGTGACATCATCTAGTACACTAGCACATGTTTATATTTGAAAGTGCTCCTTTTCTCTTAACTGCAACAGCAATTGATTTATTTTATACTCTGGCACACAACCTATAAAATACTTGATCTCTTCTTCACCCATTTTTTAAAATCATCTCCAGAAAGTTCTGGTCATTCCTTTCCCCAATCTGGAGAATACTGCAGTTCAGGTTAGGAAAAGGTTGATGCCAACTATCAGGTTTTTTGTTTATTTTTAATAATTGATGTCATACATGGGAAAAGTCTCAGAGTGATAACACTTGGCAAAATGTGTCTGTCTGCACATGAGGAAGCAACTTGGGCATCAGTGCTGCCAGCCTTCCTTGATGTGTTTATGGAGGACTATCAGTGACCGGGGGCATGATTCAGTTCCTGCATCCTTTCCCTGTTGGTTTGTTTGGTGATAGTAAGAGCACCAATTGGTGCTGACTATATTGCCAATTTCACTTAATGGAAACATCACTGGTAGGTTTTATGCTAAAAACAACTGCCTCTAAGACATAAGTATGAGGTATTTTTCACACAAATAAGTGGTAAGTATCATCAGGCACCTGCCACTGGAATGGACTGTATACAACCACTGATTTTATCCTGAAATGTCATACACCATCCCACTGCCAGTTCATACAACAGTCCAAATCTTCTGTCACTTTTAGCATTATTACTTCATACTTCTTTCCCAGTTTCTAAACCTAGACCTTAATTTAGCATGCCAGATTCTTTTATATTTAAGGACTGCACTAACCATGTGGAATATTTTATCTATGTTCCAGGTAGCATTTCCAAATTCTTCAAACAAAATGATTAGAACTAAGAAATAGGTCACAACCTTGGCAACCATCTGATGTGAGACAATGTAATCTAGTAGCACACTGGTTGTCATGGAAACTGAAAATATTGGATTTTTCCTTCAATGCAACCTGTGTTTTATGCATAAATTATTAGCATATTAAATCTAAGGCACTGACACTTCAAAGCAGACCACCCATGTATTTTATATGTGTTTCCAGGTAACAAATTCATTCCTATTGGCATTCAGAAGAGGGTTCAGCAGCCAATGATTCTGACAGAGGAAAGATTTTTTTTAGAGTGGACAGTACAGTTCTGTGCTTTTGAGTTGAAAAGATTTCAGGTTCTATCCCTTTTAGCTACTGACCCACCCAAATGCGCTGCATTACAGCACACATTTCTGTTGCTTTTAGAGTCTGTACTGTCAATTGTCTCATAATCAAAAATTAGTCTGTTCCAAAACAAATAATTGTGAGACACATTGAAAATTTATGTATTATTTACTTTTATTTCATCACAGCTGGAATAAGAATAAGATCTTCTTTGAGAGAAAGAAAACAATTCTTTCACTCCTGTCCAGACCCATATTCCTTCCTGAACCCCGTTCTTGAACACCCAGGGGCGAAACTTCCTCTTTTAAAATCAGGAACTTGTGCTTGGATCTCTGTCTTATGTTACAGAATTCACGAATTACTAAACCATGGTCTCTCCATGTTGGCTTCCTCCATCTGTTCTGTATGTCTCTGTAGTAAATATTGGTTTCAAAGAAATGGCATTTCTGAATGGCAAAAGATTCACTTTTTTTTAAATTTATTTTCCCCAGCCTAGGGATGTGTGTGTAGTAACTTTCAATGTGGGAAATATCCAGAGGTACGAAATGAGACCATAAACCCATTGCCAAAGAAAAACTGTCATAGTGCATATAACGTGAGCTAACATCCATGTCTCCTTCTGTAAAGAACATTTTGCCCTTCTCTGAAATATTTAAAAAGTTTGAAAGTTGAGAACAAAGGACTGAAAAATGTATTGAACTTCATCTGTAGACCTTTGAAAAAACACAGCATGACAGTCCATCACATTTTCCTTCCTGTAAACCCTTGGTATGGCAAAGAATACTACTTGACCTGGAATTTTTTTTCTCATAGTGCAGTTTTTTCTCATGACGCAGTTTGGCCTCCCAATAAGAACAGTCCTTCTCATTTTTCATGGGATTCATATTTGATCTGTAATGGAAATATGCTTTAAAGGGTATGGTAGGACATGTTCACTCTGAGTCCCAAAATGCAATGTGAATGTACTTCTTGTGAGCACAAGGGAACACACTGATCCTAAATTTATAGAGGTTTCACAAATAATGAAAGTTATGTTTCTCAGTGGAATGGAAAACCAGTAATTCTTGTCTATCTGGATCATAGAATAGAATCATAGACTGCGTCATGTCAGAAGGGACCTTTAAAGGTCACCTAGTCCAACCCCCTGCAGTGAGCAGGGACATCTTTAACTAGATCAGATTGCTCAGAGCTTCATCAAGCCTAACCTTCTATGCCTCCAGGGATGGGGCCTCCACTACCTCTCTGCGCAACCTGTTCCAATGTCTCACCAACCTTATAGTAAAGAACTTTTTTGTAATCCAGAAGGATGGCATTGTTTAACAATGGCAAAGAAGAACAAGACTATGGAGTCAGACAGAAAAATACTGAAAATTACAGTAAAGGTTTGTTAGATATTGGAACAGGCTGCCCAGGGAGGTGGTTGAGTCACCATCACTGGAGGTATTTAAGAGTAGATGCTGTACTTGTTGACATGGTCTAGTGTTAGACATAGTAGGGCTGGATAGACAGTTGGACTCAATGATCTTGAAGGTCTTTTCCAGCTGAAACCATTCTGTGATTCTATGATTCTAAGTAAAGGAAAACAAGGGATTCCATCACCACTTTCCATCCTCAGGCAGATGTTCAGTGTAATGGTTACTTGAGAAGACAAATTCTAGCACTTAGATTCTTCCCCCACACACACACACCCCTCTCCTTCTTCTTATCCCATCTTTTTTATGTTATTGAGCATGACATCATATGGTATGGGATATCCCTTTGGTCAGTTGGAATCAGCTGTCCTGGCTGTGTCCCCTCCCAACTTCTTGTGCACCCCAGCCTCCTTACTGCTGGGGTGTTGTGAGAAGAAGAAAAGGCCTTGGCTCTGTGTCAGCACTGCTCAGCAGTAACATTTAAGCCATTTTTGTGTTATCAATACTGTTTTGATCACAAATCCAAAACATAGCCCCATACTAGCTACTATGAAGAAAGTTATCTGCAGCAAAACCAGAACACCTGATGTGGTTCAGATCTTTCTTTTCCTGGAAGAATGTAGAATTCTTTCCAGTAAAACCAAATCCTGACTAATTATACAGTTTTGATAACAGAGATTAACATCCTGAACACAAGTTTGGAGTTCCTTCTGGACTTCAAACTCTGAGAAAAGAGCAGCAAACATCAAATATATCCTTTGTCAAATTATGTTAATTTTAGTTAATGCAGTATACACACTTGAAATGCCTACATTTGGCCCACATGAGCCAATTAATAACATTAATAAAATTATTCAATTTGATAACTCAGTCGTCTGGGCAGATTTATTACTCATTATCAACATGAAACACTTTTAAGTTCATTTGTAGCTGTGCATAAATGACCCACAGCATGCACACAGAAACCTAAGGTGCTCAATATGACTTGCACACTTCCCACAGAGAAGTTGTAACTTTTGAAAGGCTCCTCAAAATGTGAGTTAGAAAGAGCTATCATTCATGTGGAGGCAGCTCAGTGCAGCACTGATCACATGTGGAGATCTGCAGTGGGCTACTAGCTGGTCTGGTCATCTCTACAGCAACTTGTTGATTTGAGACCAGGTACATAGGGAGCTCTCACTACAACATCTGGAACTGAGATTCTCTTTGGGATTATGGGTTACTACCACAAATCTTAGTCAACTGCATGCTTGGCAGCCGCAGTGACTCTTACTTCTAACCAGTCCTGTTGTGCCACCTCTCCTTGCAGTTATCCAGCCCGCAGCCCACTTTTTAGAGCCATGCAAACATCAGTGGGTGTCTGCAGCTATCAGTTATGTGTTTTGATCTCTCCCCTGGGTTCTGGACAACATTCCCTTCAGGCCCCCAGGGTTTCTTAGAAACCAATTTGTAGTTTTCAAGCTCTGATCTTTTTTCTGAGTCATCCTGGAAACTACTTCACGGGGCAGATTTTTTTAACTGATAAAATGGTTCTGTGGCCTTTATCATTTCCAGATCTCAATCTTGGCAAAGCAACCATACGCATACGGTTTAACAACCGTTTCTATCAGTACAGGCTGGGGGATGACCTGCTGGAGAAGAGCTCAGTGGAGAAGGACCTGGGGGTCCTGGTGGATGACAGGTTGGCCATGAGCCAGCAGTGTGCCTCAGTGGCTAAGAGAGCCAATGGGATCCTGGGGTGCATCAGGAGGAGTGTGGCCAGCAGGTCAAAGGAGGTGATCCTCCCCCTCTACTCTGCCCTGGTCAGGCCCCACCTGGAGTATTGTGTCCAGTTCTGGGCTCCCTGGTATAAAAAGGACAGGGATCTCCTTGAGAGAGTCCAAACAAGGGCTACAAAGATGATTAAGGGCCTGGAGCATCTCCCCTATGAGGAAAGGCTGAGAAAATTGGGACTGTTCAGCCTTGAGAAGAGAAGACTAAGGGGGGACCTAATTAATGTTTATAATTATCTTAAGCAGGGGATGCAGGGGGAATCAGCCAGCCCCTTTTCAGTGGTCTGTGGAGACAGGACAAGGGGCAATGGCTGCAAGTTGGAGCATAGGAAGTTCCAACATGCGGAGAAACTTTTCCCAGTGAGGGTGACAGAGCCCTGGGACAGGCTGCCCAGGGAGGTGGTGGAGTCTCCTTCTCTGGAGATATTCAAGACCTGTCTGGACGCCTATCTGAGTGAAATGTGCTAGGGAGCCTGCTTTGGCAGGGGGTTGGACCCGATGATCTCTCGAGGTCCCTTCCAACCCCTACAATTCTATGATTCTATGATTCTATATTAACCAGGCTACGGTATTTTAGTACTTGATGAGACATCTCTTAGCTAGATTATTGTGCAGCTTCTCAAGTATAACTCCCTTTAGATTTTATCTCCATAGCAAGCAATCCATCATAAACAAACACACAGAGGCCGAGACCATAGTCGTAACAATAGAATACAGTTTTGTTTTGGTTTGGTTTTTTCCCACAGTTCTCTACAGTGCTTTCAAACCTCCTGTATTGTCATTTTGTTTTATCAACATTGATCGGAGACCCTGGTGGCAAGCCAGAACAAAGAGGATTGATTTCAGGTTCAAGTAAGAGAGAATTAGAAATAGATAAAGCACATTTTGACTAAATCCAATTCCCAAGTCTTTTTTTCAGTCTACTTAACTGATTTTGGTATGTTATGGCAAATGGCTTGTCTTATGCATTTTGGAGGGAGGACATTTAGTTTTGTTTGGTTTTACTATTTCAGGAAGGTGGTGCACTCCAAATGGAATTATGTTCCCTTCCATGCTGCTACTTACAAGGACTTACAGCTTTCTGGTTTTACGTATGTATGTCTAGCCCTGGTTATAAATAGAGAGCAGAAGAAGGAATGGGACAGTTATCTGTCAGTCAAATGCTGAAGTCTCCATGCATGAATATGAGGGAGGACAAAATCAAAGCATTACAAAGATAACAGTAGAAAGTTTCTTGGCACAGAACTATTTTCTCACACCTAAAAATTTTCAGATCATTTTTATAATGTCTTTTGTTTTGTTTATTTTACAGTGTTGTGGTTTCATTTTTGCTTTTGTTTTGTTTAGTTTTGCAGCTCATCCTGATGTGTGTTAGGCACTGAAGAAACCTTGTCAAAGAGAATGTTTTCAAACTGGAGGGTGTAGACTGCTACTTGTGAGGATGACTTATTCTCAAGCTTCTCTTGCTTTAGAGAGACATTGCAGACATCAATGCGGAAGAAAATCTAATTGGCATGTCTACAAGCAAGGTGACAACTCTCAAACCTAATCATTGCCTTTGGGCAAAGACAGACAGATGAGTTCTTGCATGGCTCTCTGTCCTTGACTTTACGTCCTTGATGAACTACTCAGTGTAACTTCAGACCCTGCCACTAAAATATTGTCTTAGTCATCTGTCCCTCTTTATGCTATTGCATGATTTTTCCACCAGATGGTAGGCAATAAAAGCAGGAAACACAAGCTTATCTGATCCTGTATACTTAAAAGAAACTAAACAAAATTAAATAAAGTGCAGCTGTGAAACAGTTCTCCATATGGTGGACTCCTGTTTATGCTTACACCTAAAAGACAGCATTGGAAGAGGATCTGGTCAACTGTTTGCAGGTATTTGATTAATAGCACAAGTAAGGCCTACACAAGCACATGGTACATATGTTATTACATATTGAAAAGACGCTATTGTGTCTCCTATCCTGTTGTTCTCTACTTGTAAACAAAACTAATTATTATCAGGATATGCATTTTCTGTCAATTCCTTTAAGGAAAACCATTTATTCCACTTATCCTGCTGTAACCAGATAAATGAAATTGTCTCCCCAATGTGTAAATTTCTTCTCCTGCCTTGTTAGTGCTGTCTTGTACATGAAGTACTCATTTAGTTGCAAAAACCAATTATCATCCCTGTCTGGATACATTAAGAATTTTCCTACAAGTCTTTTTCTCTCTATCACATTTTAAGCAACACTGTACATGAATTATTCATATTGCCCATCTTGCAAGCAGGTTTTTTTATTATTAAATTCCATCATAATAATAGTTATTACCACAGTCATGGCAGTTTTATGAGTATTCTTCAATGCCATTACCTGGAAAGATTTCAATCAAGACATATAAAAGATGCAAATCAATTTCCATAATAAAATTAAACTGTACCATCTACTCTTTCATCCTTGCAATAGAGTTGATTGACAACTTCTCCCTGATAGTTGCAGTTGATAACTTGCAGGTATGGTAATGGAGAATGGCAGATTCTCTTGCTCTAGTATTCGAAGAAATTCAGTATTTTTCTTGCCTTGTCAGTATTTAATGCTCATGTCTTCATGCAAAAACAGTGTTTAAGATGCAAACATTCAGTTTACAAATTTTCCTCCTGAACAAGAAAATTATTTCTCTCTGGCAGCATGAGATTTGCCTTTCACTAACCAAAGGCTGTGCAGAATAAATGCAATTCTTTAATGAATGTACTTATTTGTTACACTCTGAGTGGTGTTGCTCTCCACAAAAGGATATTTTCCCAAGGAGGATATTTTTCAGGTGATTTCCCTAACTTCATCCTGCACTTTTTTTTTAAACCTTTCTCTTTTCCTTGTTTTACCACTGCTTTTGAACAGATTTTAATGAACTCCGGATGTTTCTTTGCTTCCTTCCTATGCATACTCTTGATAGCTTGTTCCTACTTCCTTGTACGACTCTGTTTCTCTGTATGCTCTCCATTTATCATTTACTGGTGCTTTAAATCAAAAGTGTGGTGCTGTCTAAATAAAGCATAAAATGTACTGTACACTTGTGTTGGAATTAACTTCCATATAATTTTGCCTTTACTTAGGAGGTAGATTAAATATTGATGAAAGTTTCAAAAATGGACCTTTGACTTCAGATGAATTTACATCAATTGAAAGGCAGAGCAATGAATTCATCTTGAAGGAGTTACCCTCAAATCATGCTAGAGTAATTAAAATGAGAATATAAACAACATTAATAGGGATAAATGGGTCTTCTCTCTTCAATTAGGCTTCAAGTAAGGCCAAACAATACAAACCATCAATCAACCCTAATACCTTGGGAAATAAAGTGATCACCATTTAGAATCAAGAAGAAATTTGTTTTCATGATACAGAATTGGACAATTCCATGCATTATATAAAGGTTAATGTCCCCATTGAAGTTTCTGGGTGGCATCTGTTCAAAGTAGACTCCTGGAGTAGAGACACTCTTGGTCTGTTCTGGTATAAAATCCTTACACTCTTAAGAACTTCCTCTTTCATGTTCAAAAACACTTAAAAAGATAGATTACATCACATGTTAAGAAACTAAGCCATGCAAGACTGAACTGATGTCTGTTATGTAATTCAATTTATTACAGCAAGGCTTCAGAATTAATGAGTGAATTACAATTTTTCCCATAAGCAATTTTTTATTCCTGCTAAGGTCATGTTAGGACTATTACTGTTATTTTCAAAGAAGCATGATGAAAAATGAAATAAGCTGCACATTTTTCTGTATAAATTTTCTATTTTCAAATGTATTTAGAGGTTGTCTAGATTGCCATTTAAATTATTCACCAACCTTTAATGTTACCTGCATATTATGGCATCTGTCAAAATCACTTGCTGCTGAGAATTAATTGCTTTCGTCATCTGCAACAGATCCTGAGATGTTTGTTGATGTTTTTTCCTACTGGTGTATAGGCAAGTATTAGCCATCTGTAATAAAACCTTAATTTCCACATTCATAGCTGTCCTTTCCCACAACTCTTTTATTAGCTAGGGTTTTTCCATTATTTTAACTGTGAATGTATATGATTTGGATTGATAGTGGCACAATGCACCATGTGTAAAATATGCAGGTCATATGTACAAGGAAACATTTAGAAAAATGCCATCACCATTCCTTCAGGATAAACTGTACCTTTTACACCACAGAATACTAGAAATTTCAAGAGGTATTGGATGGCACTTTCCAAAGAAGTCCATCTGGATCTTGGTTCTTATTTCCTTCAAAGTCCTTGGCAAATGAGCTCTAGCTGATCTTGCTGTGTCAGTATATCTTCTGGAAATGACCATCTCTGTAGCAGAGCAGAGAGAAGAAAAATGCATGTGCTAGACATTTCAGTCCAAAGGTTACTGCAGTAGTTTAGCAGTAAGTGGGAAATGGGGAAAAGTGCCAAGATACATGCTAAACTGGTTGGAGTTCCAGGGCACATTGCACTCCATGAAATCTGCCAGAGGAATCATAACTGCAAGCAGACAGTTAATATTACAAATTCAGGCTACTAGTGGCTTCAGCTACTGCAATGGTTTATTTACCCATTGAGCCAGCATTTAGACTTTGGAAAGCCCCATGCACTGCTAATAGGGAAAAACTTTTCTGCATATGTGTGAAGGATCCACAAAGTTGCTACTGTGATTTAATGCTATATCTGCATTAGCAAACTTAACAATTCTGACTGAGACCAGTCCTCTAACTGTGAGAGCAAGTAGCACAGCATGACCTGTGTACACTCTAGAAAATGGGAAGAGTTTCAGGCCTGAGATACTCCTCAAGTCACGCTTAGGCTCTCTATGAGAGTTTTCTGTGACACAGACTGAAGTTGTGCCAAGGAGAAGAAAATAATTAATTTGTACAGATGATAATGGGTCAGTGTGGCCTTGATGAATTTACCACTGAGGTGGAGTGACATACAACTTTAGGAAGAAGTAGTATCAGAAGGATGTAATGAGCCAAATGGTCATTCACTGAAAAAAGCCCAGGCACCTTTATGGTATTTTCACATGCTTACTATAAGAAAAAGGATAATATCTTTTTTTTACCCTTAAAAAAAATGAGCTGCACCTTTGTTAGGCCTCTTCTCTGCTTATGAATGAAGAAACAATACTGCAGAGTCCATGAAAACCCAGCAAGTGGGTCTTAATGTTCTGATGAAATTTCACGTTTTAATTTGTGCCCATAACCTCTGGCACTTTGACAAGACACCATTAAGAAAAGCCTAGCTCCTGCTTCCTCACTACCTCCAAAGAAAAAGTGAGGTTCTTCTGAATCTCACTCTTTACTCCGTGTTTATTATTTATTACTACTAGCATTAATTTTACTGCCAATAGTTGCCAATGAAAATTAATGATGTCTTTCAATAAGACATGTAGTATTGTACAGCATAGAGACATGAGGCATGGAAAGCAAGCAAGAAAACTTTCTCCTGGCTCATTACCACAAGGCTAAAGGCATTTGTATTATGATAATGTTGTATCCCATGGGCAGGAACCCTGAAAAACACTTCTTGGGAGTTTCATGTAGATTTAGAGAGATATATGAGAGCACATGATATATTTTTAACAGGATATTAAAGAAAGAGAACTCCAAGGATGCTGTATTTTTCAGGGGATATTTTGCTTTGCTTTTGCAGGTAGTACAGGCAGAAACCCTGTACTACCATTACTGAGTGGACTGAAGGAGAAGAAATGAGTTGAGTGATCATCAGATAAATACTGGTCATGAGATTCCAATCTGCTTTTTAGTTCTTCAGATTTGCCTGAAATTCTGAGGCAGGCATACAAAAGGGGCAGATAGGTAAAAATCCATTGTGAATCCACAGAAAGTCTGTGTATGTTCCTTTTCTTTGTGATTGTCACATATTAATTGCCAACTACTTTAGAGGCATTACCTGTCAAAGATGTAACAGTACTTTCCAAGGTAAACAAGATTTCCTTCCTCCTCCTCTCTAGTTCTGCTAGATCTTCAGAATCAGACTGCCGAGGTCAGTAAAGACAGAAGCTAAGCCATAAATAAGGAATCAGACAGGAAAATTGCTAATGAATGTTGAGGAGGAAAGCTTGCAGTAACAACCACCTTCTTCAACTAACAGTAGCTGTTTGATAGGTCAAGACTGCAATTTGTCTATTAGAAACTTGGTTTTCATAAGCTTAAATTTTGAACCTATTCTTTCATGTTGCTTAATGAACTATATAAGAAGAAGATTCAGGAGACACCTCTTCACTCTGTTCACCCCATTTTATATGCTCTGAACATTTTTTTCCAACTGTAAAAGTACAGTACACCCACCTTTCATTGCCACACCTGGAATGTGCAAATTCTCCCAGCTGTGAAAGTTATCACCTAAAAGAGAATTATCAATGGTAACTGTTCACAGCTCAGCTAAATTATTTTCTGCCCTTCTCCACATTATTGCAGCTCCATTGGAAATCTGTCAAGTCCACATTTGTTACTGAGAGCTTTACAAAAAATCAGTCAGAAATCATTGGTAATTTACTTTTCGTCTTAAATGAATTTGTTCATTTCCTGCCAGGAACCTTAAATTTAAATAAAATCAATGATTTTTCCAGCACTCATTTTTAACTGCATTGTCAGAGATGGGAAAACTCTAGCTGAAGGTTGCATGGGGGTGCCATTCCTACAAGAAGCAGTGACCTTAGCATCTGTGTTATCACCACACATCCTTACATCTTCAGTGGATTCAGTGCCTTGCCCTGTTACATTCTGGTTCTCCTGAGGACTCATCACGTTCACTTTCGTCACACTGTGTCAGAGAGCCATCCATATCTATCTGTCTGTCTATCTATTATCTATTTATCTCTCTATCTTTGTCCCTATCTGAAGCCTGATAGAAGTCTGGAAAAGAAGTTGGGATTTGCTACAATTTAAAAATTCAGCACAGGAAAGAGAATTTAATTATTCTGAAATTTATTTCTTTGGGAAAATAAAAATTATAAAGAAGTTAACCATATTTGTTTCATTGGATTCTAATTAAATAGTTCAACTACCATCCTAACTTGTTCTGGCTTTGTTAAAACATAATGTTCCTCTAAATGGAACTGCCTTGAGTTTAAAACTGGATTTCAAGTTGTATTATTCTAATGCAACATTTTATTTATTGTTTGGTAAAAGATAACTTGAGTTCCCACATGTTTTCTGAGGCTCTGCCTTACTCTTTAAAGCCAGCACATCTTTTCCATGGCCCAATTTCTGACTACTGCCCTATAAATTCTTCTTACATGCCAGCTAGTGAAAAAACATGAGGAGATCAGTCCACTCAGGAGCTCATGACTGAATTGTTGTTTACCTATATGAGCTTTTTTCCCCCATAAGTCAATTAATGCATTCAAATTAATCTCCATGTTTGCAGCTGAACTCCCTTTGCCTGACCTACTGTAATTGAGATTCTAAGCAGATGGAGACCTCCTGTGCTTGCATGTCTGAACCATTCCTTCTGATCCTGGTTCCCCTTATTTCCAAATCATTATTTCACTACTTCTATTAAAACTTGACATGACTAACAATATAATTTTCAGAACTAGACTCATTTCTCATGAATGACAGATATCTCTTTATTTCTGCTGTGAATATTGTAAAAGAGGGAAAAATTAGAGATCTTGAAGTAGTTGCACGGTATCAAAAATTGCTCTTTGCTTTATAATAGTAATGCTTTGTAGTTATCCATCAGTCTTCAAACACTAATCAATTTTAAGTTATTACAAGGTTTATAATGGAATATATCATTTGTACTTCTCTTATCTTCACTGGAATTCATTCAAGTAGATTTTTTTTTTAATTTAAACTCTCTAACAGCTATTCTTTTGCTCAGACTTAATAACCAGAAAGGTCTGCCCTCATCTTAAAATAGAGTGACAATGGTTATGTCTTCCTGCTCTTACGATCCATTTCACTGTTCCATTTTTTAAGTGGAATAGACCACACCTTTTGATAGATATCAAAGGAAAGACTCAGGGAAATATTTTTTGAAGATTAAAGGGATGGAATTATAAATGAGTAATTGTAGTTTGATTTAATAAACCTCATCTGATGGCAAGATATAGGAGTCCCAAGCAGTGCAATATCCTAAGAAAACCCTTACAACCAGCTGAGACAAAGCAAAAGAAGGTGCTGAATTTCAGCTTTTGAATGTAAATGTTCAGCTTTGAGGCTACAGCTCAAACCAGGCCTGCTTTAGATCTAACATGGATCTTATATTACTTTTTGGAAGTGAGATGTGTTCATTTAGGGAGAAAAATTGGTGTTAGATTGTTGGTTGCATGCTATTCAGGTGTGTTGGTAGAAGCCAGAAGGAAATAGAAGAAGTAAAGATCTGGGTAGAACAGAAAAACAGTGCGCCTCGGTCTGCATACTGTGCTATGACATGCACGCCACTTACGTGGGGAACGGACTGCATTTTAGCAATGCTGTGAATTAGGGATCTAATGTAATTTAAAGGACTCATTTCATTAATTACTGTAACCAGGTGGGTTGTATATGTTTGGAAAAACAAATCTCAGTCTTATCAGCACAACTTTTACTAATGTTAGACATCAATTATGGTCAGAGCAACCCAGGGACTTCCAAATCTCTGTACCACATTAGATGATTTCAATTACTACTGCTTAAACACATATCTTCAAAACCTACACTTATACCTTCTCTTAAACTTAAAGCTGCCTGTGTTTCTGCTACTAAAGCTGCTAAACCCAGCTTCTAAGCCAAAGTTAGTTGGCACCTGAGCCCTGAAAGTACCTCACCCTTGCAGTTTCCCTTTGCATGCTGTCTGTGAGGTTTGATCTAGTAGGAATAATCAGGGTATTACATTCGTGTTGCAACAAATACAGTCAAATGAGATGTTTCAGGGCTAGGTAGTTATGAACATGCTTTATAGTAGAGTCTCATGGACGAATCACTTACAGACAGGGTGGCATTTGTTTCTAAGTCTCTTCTGCTTGCTGGGAAAGTATTTTCTTAACTTCCGAGCTCTTCAGTCCATTGGCTCTGAAGATGCTACTACCTCTTTCAATCTCATAAACATCTACTTAACTAAAGGGACATGCAAGGGCAATGGCTGATAATGGAATTCTGCATGGCAGGTTTACTGGGACTTATTCATCCTTTATTAACAATGACAGGGTAAAAATTTTCAGTTCTCACTCCAAAATAGGCATGTTTGGAAACATTTTTCCCACCTCTGGCAGAAAAATTCTCTTCCATAATTATTAGATGAAGTTGTTCTTAGAACTATTGCAATACTTGTTTCCGTTTTGCTGGGGGAAAAGAAAAAGAAATGTTAAAGATTCTGTTTTATTAATAATTCTTTACTTACTATCTTCTCTTATTCTTCAAGTAACCAACAAATATACTATCAGGCACACTTGAAAGTAAATCCCCACCCGAACCAGTGAAACTGAGGCAAAGTCTTTTGAGCAAATCCAACTTTTTGCATATATTCATTTTTTCATATTGTCAACCTTTCTGGAAGAAGGAAAGAAATTACTTTTTACTTCCTTTTTCATTTACTTAAAAAAAACCCTGGTTCATTTTGTGTATATATGCGTGTGTGTGAGGAGAACATCTGATTTCTAGAGTAAGTTCTGTTAATAATAAAACGGGTCTTTTTTGAGCCTTGAAATACTGAAAGATTTGGAGATTTGGGGGCTTTGAAATGTTTTACTACTGTGTTGACTTGATCTTGGACTTGATCTCACAGGAAAGCATATGATGATTTTAGCATCTATGTTAAAGAAAAAAATCCTATTCAAATTAAATGAATTAAAATTATGAAAAATGTGCTTAAATAACATTGTCAGTGTTAGTACAAAAATACGTGAACTCGCTTATACAGTAGAAAACTCTTTTTCAAATAAGAAAAGAAGATTTAATTTATTTTTTGTTATTTTGAGGCAAAGTTAACACTAAAAGAAATTAAAGAGGGAGAGAAAAAAGAAATCTTGAAAGAAAAAGCTTGTAGCAGTTGTTAAAAATGAATGACCTTTCCTAAGTGCTCTCTCCAATTGTGTTTAATTGTCTTGTAGAATACATGGAACAGGTCTTACAGGGGAAGGTTTGGTAACAGAAGGGTAACCCAGTCAATGTGAGACATTTCAGAATACTCCTTATGCCTTACAACATTTCCCCATCTGATGACAATCTTATCGGTTCCATCTACACTACAAGGAAAGCCTATTTTAGTATGTTTTTCCTCTGAGTGGTAGCATCCTCCATGGGAAGTCATAGTTTATGCTTCAGGAAAGAAATGTGGTGCTGCTTTTCTGTAAGCCACCCTCACAACATGAAGCTGTATTATAGTGGTTTCAGTTCAGCTTGCCTCAGTGCAGTGTAAGGTGGTGTACTTGGGCCAGAATAATCCCAGCATATATACAGACTGGGACAAGAGCTCCTTGAGAGTAGCCCTGTTGAGAAGGACTTGGGGATTCTGGTAGATGAGAAACTAAGCATGAGCCAGCAGTGTACTCTTGCAGCTCAGAAGGCCAATGGTATCCTGGGCTCCATCAGAAGAGGGGTGGCAAGCAGGGACAGGGAGGTGATTGTCCCTCTCTACTCTGCCCTCATGAGGCCCCATCTGGAGTACTGTGTCCAGATCTGGGGCCTTCAATACAAGAAATATGTGGAACTGTTGGAGAGGGTTCAGAGGAGGGCCACAAAGATGATTAGAGGGCTGGAGCATCTCCCCTACGAAGAGAGGCTGGGGGAGCTGGGCTTGTTCAGCCTGGAGAAGAGAAGGCTGCAGGGGGACCTGATTGCAGCCTTCCAGTACCTGAAGGGAGCATACAAACAGGAGGGGAATCAACTTTTTAAAAGGGTGGAGAATGACAGGACAAGGGGGCATGGATTAAAGCTAAAGGAGTAAAGGTTTAGGTTAGATATTAGGGGGAAGTTTTTTGCAGAGAGAGTGGTAAGGTGCTGGAACAGGCTACCCAGAGAGGTGGTGGATGCCCCATCTCTGGAGGTGTTCAAGGCCAGGTTGAATGGGGCCCTGGGCAACCTTGTGTAGATCCAGCCCTGGAGGTTGGTGGCCCTGCCTGTGGCAGGGGGCTGGAACTCTATGATCCTTGGGGGTCCCTTCCAACCCAGACCATTCTATTATTCTATGATTCTATGAAATGCTGTACAATCTTAAAGCTCAACATTGTAGAAAATGTTACTACAGCTACTCTGAGGTATCAGTTCCCATTCCTCTCACCCAAAAAGAAGTGAGAAGTTCTGCTGCTCTAACCAGAGAAGAAAAGAATGACAAAATACGTACAAATCTCAAATGGTTCCAGGACACACTATTTTCTGTATTAATAAGAGAAGAAAGGGTTACTAAGAGAATGACTAACAGTGACAGAGAGGCAGACGCTGTTCTACGAATCTCCATGTACGTTCTTGGAGGAAGGGATTGTGCATGTGTCAGGTTGCATTTCCATACTTATTTTTCTACTAAATCTAGATTAAAACTTTTTCATTGCAAAAAATGGTGGTAATCTTTAGCAGTTTTCTAAGACACTTTAATTCTAGCTTTAGTCAACTCCCACAGGAAATGATTGGGTTTTGAGTTTTATGTGGGTTTGTGGGTTGTTTTTTTTTATAAATATTAATTGGGCTTTTACTAGAAAAGCCAGGTGTGCTGCAAGTCTTGTATGAGAGTGTATTCTCATGGGAACCCTAGCCCACTTCTGTAAAATTCAGGTTTGTATAGTGTAAATATAAAATCCCAAGTGTGTCCTCTGAAATAGAATAAACCTCTGGTACTCACTGTTGTACTTTTGCAGGGAGGCTTCCAATGAATATATTACATGGTAATACTATAGGAATGCTCGGTCACTTTGGATCCTATGCTTAGAGGAAAATTTCTGGTTACCCAGCATGACTAGTGAACATTAAAATGTCCTTTAAAACACTGCTCGGTGACAAATTTGGAGTAACAATTTAAACAATAATATCTTCAATTACTTTTATGTTTCAGATTTGGTGAATCTTCAGGAAGGCTCATCAATATATAGTGTCTTTTATGCTGAAACCTCATGCGAAAATCTGGAATAAAAATTTTCCTACCTAAGTTATACCATTGAATACACTTCACAGTTTAGTTTATCATCATGACAGCTGTAAAACATATAGGCTCCGTCAATGAACTAAATGTATTGTATGATTTATTTAAGAGGTAAAACCTTCCTAAGAAGTTGCTACGCTTCTATCCAAAACTAGTTGGGAACTCAGAATGGGGGTTGTTGGTTTTTTTGTTTGTCTCTGGGAAAGGGGGAGAAGGGGGTAAAGGGGTGGGGGGAGGGGAGGGGGCTGCAAATTAAGCTTCCAATTTCTGGAGTTTACTTGGAATGCAGTGCTGTATAGCCTTGTTTGTGGCATTTTTGGACTTTCTTTCTAGAAAGGAACACTGGAAAGTTCAGAGTTGCAAGTGGGGAAATAAAAAAAGATGGGAGGCTTGGGGTGAGGAGGGTATGTACAGTGGTTTGTGTTTTTCTGCGTTTGGTTGTGATTCTCCACCACATCTTACTTGGAGTCCAGTTAAAGATTTAGTAAGGTGTGATTTGTATTTCTTTCGGATGTTAACCCATAACTGACTTATGATTGCCGAGATAAACAGCTGTTCAGCGGAGTTGCAATCGGTGGGGGGAAAACGGCCTAAGAAGAAGCAGGATAGGAACATACCCGGGCGTGAGAGCGGCTGAGCCCGGCGCAGCGGCCGAAAGCGGCCCAAGCCTGCCCCCTGCGGGAAACTGCCGCCAGAGCATCCTCGAGGGTTTCAGAGAGCAATAAAATCACCCCATCCATTATCAAATTGATTATTACACTTTAGAATTTAGGTAATAATGAAACAAAAACGTTTTCTGCCCGGCTACAGGAATATTCATACAGAAAGCGATCATTCTTTGTCTAACCTTGGTGAGTTTTGGGGTTTTTTTATTACTGTATTGATCTTAAACTTCAATAGATTTTACTGTTCTTTTTTTTTCTAGTCGATTTAATTTGTACTGAATTAGTTTTATATCTGCAGTAAAATATTAGTAAAATGTTCTATAAATTTTCATGAAGTGAGGATTTTCTTCATATGTTTTATTAGCTAATTTTAAGGAAATGTGTTCTGCACCATCTGTGTCTTTAACTGCTCTCCGGTCATTTCCCTGGAAGCATAAGTGTCATCTTACGCCTCTTGTCTAGTATGATCTGGAGAATTGTGGATTTGCTCAAGGAGGGGTTTGGGTTTTTTATTTTTCTCCCATTCTGAATCTTCACCTTCATTTCTAAGCATATTATTTTAAGATATGAAGGGCAGATAACAGTAGGGTAATGTCAGAGTGTTCATGTATTTTCCTAACACAAGAGAAGGCAACTAATTCTTCATTAGCACATGGACTATTCCAGCTGTATGCAAATACATGTCTATCAAAACCAGACACGCAATGCTACATTTGAACATGTTATTAGATTCTGTTTTCTAAATGCTTTTGTATTCACAGAAGAAAGGGCCAAGTCACTCCAATTCCCAACATTTATTGTTTTTTTACATTGATTACAACACTTGCTATCTACTCTTATAAAGTACACCACAGAAACACAAGTACTGTGAAAGATGAAGCCATTGTGTCCCCTGAAGCAGCTATGGGCTATTTGGCTTAACTCCATGAATGGACTTCTGCTGATCATTGGTGAAGCCCTCCAAAGCAAGGGACTTGCACATATGCACATATTCAGATGTGATTGATAGCAAATATTTCAGACATATCCCAAGTGATTGCTATGTGCCTTCTCCTACCTAGTCTTCCTAACTGATCTATATTTAGGCCTGTTCTAGGGTTATCTGATTGTTTGGGGATTTTGGTTTTGTAGTAGTTCAATTGGTTTGTTTATTAAAAGGGAAATTAGATGTAAGATCAGTAATGAGTTTGCAATGATATTTCAGTTCCCTTCTAACTGTGCAATGCTGACTTTTGAGCTGATACATTCTGTCTGAGCTATTCCTTCTAAACATTGTAATCAGCATTCACTATCCAAAATGGTTGTACCACATCTGAGTTTATGGGTTTACCTAATGTTCCTCCTTGTACTTTTAGCTACTCTCTCCTGAGCTATGGCACCTCAAACAGAAGTGCTCCTGTTTGGTACTGGGACCTTAAAACACAAGGGAACCACAGGAGAGAACATGTGATGGCATGTTAGATGGCAACGCTCCTACTAAATAGGTGCTGACCTTACAGTGCCTTAGCACACTGTAAAGAAAACTGTGATACTGACATAGCAAAAGTGAAACACTAATGTTCCCTTCTACTTGGTTTTCTGTGGTTTAGAGACTTCACTTATTTCTCTTATAAAAGTAGAAATCTGTTTAATTGCTAGCTTTCAGGTCCCGTAATCTCTCTTCTGTCTATCCACAACCTCCTCTCTTCATTTAGGAATTATTTTGCTTTATTTAAATCCTTGGCTGTTGCTGTTACTTGGCAAAGTGTGGTAAACTGCTGAACATGTTCATTTGCATTCTGAGGGATTAAATGACCTCTTTTGGTTACTGTTTCATTGGCATCGTTTAGCCTGTGCCAAGTAAATAGGTCAACATGAATTTCTTCGACTTCTCTTTCATAGCATTGGTTCTCTGCCCACCCAACATTGCACCCTTCTGAGGGGGTAGAAGCACTGATGTCTTTAATTGTGTATATAATTGTCCTACATTTCATGCATATACTCTTTTACAGGAGATGTGTTAAGCCACTCAAAAAGCAGAGTTCTACCAAGTTATTCTCCTATTCCTGCAACTTTTATTACAATATTAACATTACCAGTAGAAATGTTCTGCCACAGTCATTAGTGCTTATTAATAAACTTCCCTTTTGCTTTTCAGGTTGACTCAATCCAGTCACTACTATAAAAATTGCATGCTTTTTGTATGAAGATTTTATCAGGTGTAATTGTGTTGCTGCTGCCTTTTAGGTTGATGTCATGATCTGCTAGTGCTTGTGAAACCTAGCACACACAATGCACATACACACACACACACACACACACACTCATCAGAGTGACTTGGTTTGTGTTATTTGTTGGCATTTGAGTATTGCACCAGTCCTCATTTCTAGTAATATTATAGTTTCCTGACCACATTTACTATCAGAACACTTTCAATCTTCATAAACCTGACTCTCAATAAAGTGACTTCCTTTTCTCCGTAAATTCTTACTAGTTTTTCAAGATGAACACTTGGTACACCAGTAATATTGCTTGGAGTTACCTCTTCCAGAATACTAGTCCCTTAGGAGGAACCCACTTAACCAGCAAAATTTGTTCTTCTGTTAAGGCACAAATCTTCCTGTTTTCATCTCCTTTTTTTTTCCTACATTCTGCTTAACAGTGTAAATCTCACACATTAATTTTTTATGTTGGATATTGAATGTCTTTGATAGCTGCCTAGTCAGCATCCTTTGACAAAATTAAGTAAGAAATCATAATTCATCAAGGACTCTGAACAAGCTGCTGTCAGTACTAGCATTATCTCATGGTGATCTGTCTTTCAGCTCATGAGATCCAAGTCCCCCAGCTGGGAACATAGGGTGAAATGTTTCAAACTTCTCTCTTTAATTTCAGCTGTTCCAGAGAGCTCCTGGAGAATCTATTCACTGCTCTGCTTTTCCCCTCAGAGGACTGTCGCTGATCTGTAGTACTCCAGATATCACATGGGCTTCAAATGTTGTTAAAGGCTTATGAAATCCGTAACAAAAACTGCTTCACCATGTGTGGAGTTATGCTGTGCAGATGGAGAAAATGATGCTTCAGAAGCTTATCCATGGAACAGTGTTGCTAGTACAAGGAATGAGACTTGTTGAATGCGGGCTAATCACTGATTTACTCACGTTCGCTTGAAGGTGTTTTACAGCAAGGTCTGCCTGTCTTTTAATGGATAATTTTCAGGGATTTTTCTGTTTGCCAGAAGACTCCTTTACTGAAGCCTTATACAGCTGTGACCACTTGACACTTTCCTTTTTGTGTGATCTGCATAATATACCATATTTGTTATACACAAAATAAGTCTCTTTCATGGTTCATGTCTTACCGTCTCCATATCAAACATTTTCTCAACTCTACATAATAGGAAAGTCCACCTGGAAAATAGAAGAATTTAGCATTGCTATGGCCATAAAAATTAAAGCACATAAAAATGGACTAATGTTTGCATTATATTTTTTTCCCAAGCTCCACTCCTGAGATTCCATACATGTTTAAGATGCCCCAGCTTTAGTTTTCATGCCTGGAAAAATACAGTTTTATTAACATGCATTTTATTTATGCAAAAAATGTCTGGTCTCATTTGTGATTTACTTCAGCAGTCTCTTTATTTGATACTGAAGTACTGATGATAGTTACTTATTTTAAAGATTATTTCCTCCCTCTGATTTATACCTTGGTTTATACCTATATGTGTCATAGTATAATATGTCTTTTTACTCCCCAAGAAACCTATTGTGATAATACCCCAAAATATAGGATAGTAACTCTTACTGACGTAAGCACTGGGTTACACTAGACAGACAACTGTCCCATTATGTGTATTCCACAGCGCGTTACAGCTGTTAACCACAAGATGGCTCAACAGGAGAGGGAAATGACACTCTTAAGTCAGAAAAGCCACTGTTACTATATTTTAAACCTGGAATTTGCAAGCGAATCCTTGCAAAACCAAACTCCTATCAATCACTGACTATGCCACCAGAGTGGCAAATCCCTTGTGAGGAAAACCAGTGCTTGAGTTCCCTGGCATCATCCTCCAAAGCCTCTTTCTGTGAATAGTATATTTGGACAATTTGGTTGAAGTCTTCCAGACCTCTGGTCTCTGTGGGTAGCCAAACAGATATATATTCTCTTCTGGTCCCTAGGCCAGGGCAGGTCTGCCTACACAAATCACAAAGCCCACCATTCAGTTGTTTTCAAGCCTTGCTGCATCACCAGGAGACAGTCATCCTTGTGAGCTTGGCCAAAGCTATTTCTGATGACCCCGACTTCTGTAATTTCAGTGTCAGGATCACTGGGAGCACCAGTGTTTTCCTTTAAGAAGAAATAGGCCAATTCAGTGTGAAGTTGTCTGTAGATGCATATCCCCCCATGTGTACTCCCACATTGGTGGGTCATAGGGCTACCAATTAACAAATGTACACACCTTTTTTAACCATGCCCTTTCCCTGTGAAAGGTGGAGGTGGAAAACACATTGCCAGATGACAGGGCCCACAAAATAGATTTAATTTCAGTGTCTGTTTCCTTTGAAAATACTGCAAGGGCTCTGGAGAGCCCCTCAACCCACACCGGACTGTATCTAACAGTTCCTGCACAAGCTGTATGTGCAGCCTTCCACACCTTCTGTGAGCACTTTGGATCACCTGAAAGGATGCTCTTCTATCAAGAATAATTTTTAATCCCTGGTTATTGAAGACTGTGAATATAGATCTAAGAGTGAACTGAGTATGTCAGAAGGAATATGCTTAAATGTAATGCCTTTTCTAGTAGTAAAGCAGTAACTGCAACGAAAAAATGACAAAGCCTAGCTTCCTAAGCATAAAAGAAAAAATAGGAAGACTGAAGGGGTAGTGTCATACTCTCTTCCTCCCTCTCTTTAAGATTCACCTGTTTCCCCCCAATCATTCTTACTCCAAAGTCCTTCCAAGACAGATGTAATTACTCTCATTGTGTCTCCTCAGACTTTGAATGCTCTTTGTGACATCTGTATTCTGGTATGCTTCTGTAGTGTGCATGCTGTTCTCACACAAGGAAAATGGTATTTAGCCTGGGAGAAGGCAGATGATGGGATGCTACCTTCAGCTCATGAGAAAGGGGAGGAGGAAAGAGCTGCAAGGGAGAAAGGAAAAGGAAAGAAGTTTCACAGGGAGAACATAAGCAGCAGCTGCAGCTCAAGAGGGGGAGAAATTGATAAAGGTTAGGCAGGCAGCAAGGAGAGGCAGAGCTGCCTGATTAGACCCTGGAGTTATGAAAATCAACCCCTTCATCATATGTCTGAGTTTCTTCTTCCTACATCTGGCTCACCAGCTGTTGCCTGGGAGCAGATTTTTGCAGCACTAGAGAGGCAGAAGCCCTCCAACAAGCACTTTAGAAGTTCCCACCACCTCCCCAGAGCTTTCTGTGCTCTGTCACTCTTCTTTACAGACACACAGACTCTTGACAGCCCTGCAAAGTGCCCAGTGTCCTACTACAGTCTCCACAGATGTTACACATGCTTTTATTTATTTGTTTGTTTGTTTAATTATTTAATTATTTATTTTACAGGACCATCTGTGTGCAAACAGTCCCTGCTCAGCACACTTGTCTGGCCAAGCCCTGTACCTGAGCATCACATTCTGGTCTACTTTTCTTGTTAAACTGAAACTAATTTTCTGTGTAACTGTCCTCAGCACTCCGTGTGTGAATGTGTATCTGTCTGCAATGCTTTAAACCAGACTAGCCTGAGAGTAGGACAAGATTTCTGGACTAGCTGCTGGACACCCTCATTTTTGTGTGAAACAAACTTCAAGCTGAACTAGCTGGAAAGTAGCTCAAGAAGTTTAGAGATTGGACAGAGGAGGGACCATAAAATTGAGACAACTACCAGAGGGACACATGAGTAAGTTCTGCTAATGAGCCCTGAGTTTTATCAGACCACATTCTTATATGATTGCTGGATGTGCATATGTAAAGTCTAAGAGTCTGTACTCCTGTCTGTGTTTATCTCTAAATGGTTGATCATGCCTGTGCATGGGAGACTGTATAGCAGAGGATAGTGACAGAGGGTTGAATTTGGGAGCACTGATAGAGGTGTTGCTGGTGCAGGCCATTGCAGAGAAAGGGTGTAGAACGTGGCTTTGTGGGTGCCTTCGGCAGAAACAGGGCTGTATACTCTGATTTCTCATATTTTCCAGACCTGGCACACTGGTGAAGGAGCATGAATGGCCTGCTTCTCTCTGAATCACGCTTCCAGCCAAAGACCTCTTAAGTGCTCTTCAAGGAACAAGTGTGTACCTCCAAAGAATGATTTTAAGGATATTGCCATCATTGTACTGAGGTCTATGCTCTACCTCAATACAGTCATCTTTCACACACAGAGGTAGTACTGAAGTTAACAATCCCTGATACTGCCAAAGGTTCCTTCTCCCTAGATTTTCTGAGCAGTGAAATGAATAGTGTCAACATAGCAGAAACATATGGAAAAAGCAGAAATTTAATCATTTAATATGTTATAAAAAGATCATCTGACAAATGAGAGGATCAAAAGATCAGGGAAGAGACAACAAAACAAAGTCGTTCAGATAGCAGCAGAAAAAGGGTCCTTAAAAAGGGTGAGAACAGATGAATGAGAAAGGAGCCACCAAGGCAGAAGAATGAGATGAAGTCTAGGAACAGAGGGCAAGCAAATATTGTTCAGAAACCTTTCAGGTAGTTGTGAGACCTCTAGATAAACCAGGAGCCTTCTGCTGCACACTTCAGTGGGTCTTGCCAGAGCATAATCCACACTGCTTCACAGACAAAGGGTCCCATGGTTGCTGAAGGACTTTTGGAGTAAAACCAAAGAGTTTAGTTTCCCATGGAGAGAAACTAGTTATTCTACATTAAAACCAGCCTGAGAACTCAGCCCCATGCTCGGTAAATATAGACTTTCAGGGCTTCAAAACCAACCTCCTGCTCTGAAACAAGTGTCTAAAGTAGGCACAGCCCAACGCCGTTTATTCTTCCCCCTAAAAGTAGTGGGGACAGTTTATGTCAACCTTAAAGAATCACCATATGAATTGAAAAAAAAACCCCAAAATCAGACCTGTTAAATAAAAGTGTGCAAGGGCAAGAAGCTACCTGTATTCCTTCTGTCAGCAGTGACTCGCATCAGACCTCCAAGTGAGTGAAATGTGGGCAGCTACCATTGTGGCATGCAAAGCAATATATTCAAGGAGACAGGCTTCCTCAATGAGTTTCAAGCCTCCTTACCTTTATCATCTGAGGGTGGCTCCATACATATTTGATCAGCTTGGATATAGTATTTCTAGCTAAGTAAAAATAACTTACAAACTCCAAGATGACAATGAAAAAGAAAAATCAATTCTGTTTAAATGTATTTTCTTGCAGTTACTACTTGGATATTGATTTTTAGTGAGAGCTTCCAGAAGAGCAGGTTTCAACCTGCATGTCCTTAAGTACTATGACTTCAAAGGGAGTGGGTGTAACAGGGTATAGTACATTTAAAACCCAGATTTATATAATAAAATGCAGCATATATGGTTTATAGGATGGGACCTCTCAAGATTTCATTGCAAAAGGCCATACATACAGAAAAATACCAGAAGCTTATGTCCAAATACCAGAAATTATATCTTAATAACTTTATAGTATTAATCATAACAAATTTTATGAGAATAATGTAAAACTATTTAATATTTCAACCAGCCTCAGGTCTTTAAAGAATTATAAGATCCTATTTTGGATGCTTGAAAATAAATTTCAATTTTGAGCTATAGCTTTTGCTGAAATAAATGGTCTTTATTACCCCTTAATAACATGCTTTAACTTTTGGTCAGCTGATCATTGTAGGTCCCTTCTAACTGAATTATTCTGTTCTGTTCTGTTTTGTTCCAAACCTTTCTAAACACAACTAATCCAGAAACACTCATATTTAGAAGTTTCTTCTGTCCATGGGAATAACCAAACAAAAAGTGGGCCTTGAGTACTGATCAGGCCAAAAGAAGAAAAAAAAAACCAAGATGTGAAGCACACACAAGAATATGCATACTTGATCTTGATGTCTCAGTTGTTAGAAAACTCAGTATAAACTTTATTTTAAAATAGCTTTTTACTTTGACATACTTAAATGCTTATAAAGTCTATATGTACAGAAAAAAAATATTACTGATCCTCAGAACTGTTTTATGAGGGATGTTTTGTCCCAAATGCTGTCTTATTTAAATGGCAAAAACAGAAGTGTCATTAATTATGCAAAAAGAGTTTCTGAAGCAGGAATTAGTACCGTAACAAAATTATTGTTGTGCATTGGTTACATTTAAATAATAATCTAATTGAAAAATTCATTTATAAATTCAAACTTAATTGACAAGAAAAGGACTTGGAAGAAGGAATATAACTGAAGGTAATTTAACTGAAAAATTACAAAGTGCATAATATAACTGAAAAAAGAGGTTGTATTATAAATGTATTTTAATAAAATCTCAATACTTTAAGTCCTCAGGATTTTAAAGTTAAGACAAATTTAGACAAAATCTTACTTTCCAATTGCCTCTTAATGCTTATTCATTCAGACAAATAAGAACTAATGCTTGGAATAATCTATTATTTATTGAAAGGTGGCATTTATTATGAAATTTAAATGTTCAGAAATTTTCAATTCTCTGATCTATTGGTTTACTTTTTTTTTTTTTTATGGGCTGTGTTAGGAATATTTGTTCAACATCGGCTGTGTTAGGAATCACAGAATCAGAGAACTGTAGGGGTTGGAAGAGACCTCGAGAGATCATCAGGTCTAACCCCCCTGCCAAAGCAGCTCCCTAGCTCATATTGCACAGATAGGCGTCCAGATGGGTCTTGAATATCTCCAGAGAAGGAGACTCCACCACCTCCCTGGGCAGCCTATTCCAGTGCTCTGTCACCCTCACTGTGAAAAAGTTCTTCCGCATGTTGGTGTGGAACATCCTGTGCTCCAACTTGCAGCCATTGCCCCTTGTCCTGTCTCCACAGACCACTGAAAAGGGGCTGGCCAACTTCCCCTGCATCCCACGCTTAAGATAATTATAGACATTAATTAGATCCCCCTAAACCTTCTCTTCTCAAGACTGAACAGCCCCAGCTTATTCAGCCTCTCCTCATAGGGGAGATGCTCCAGGCCCTTAATCATCTTCGTAGCCCTTGTTTGGACTGCCTCAAGGAGATCCCTGTCTTTTTTATCCCAGGGAGCCCAGAACTGGACACAAAATAATATAAGAATAACCTTTACAACAGGTCAAGGAAAGTAATCCTTCTTTTATACTTAGAAATGGTGAGACACATCTGGAAAGGAATCCCTAGTACAGGAGAGACATTGATATGCTGAAGAGGTCCACTGGAGGTCCACAAAGATGATTAAGGGACTGGAATATCTGACACAGGAGGAGAGGCTTCAAAACCAGGGACTGTTCAGCCTGGAGAAGAGAAAGCTCAGGGGGATCTCACCAGTGCATATAATGCAGATAAATAGGCAGGACTGAGGAAGAATGAGTCTGGCTGTGCTCAGTTGTGCCCAGTAACAGGACAAGACACAACAAGCACAGATTAAAAAGCATGAAAATCCATCTGAACATAGCAAAACTCTATTTTACTGTGAGACTGGTGAAACGTTGGAACAGATCTCCTGCCTGGACAGGAAGCTGGGTGTCCTGCTCTAGATGATCCTGCTTGAGCAGGAACGTTGTGTGATATATTTGGGTCCTTCTTTGAGAATTTTCTAGCACACTTTTATAAAGTAGTCTTCAGGAAGTTTTAAAAAATAATTTTCAAATTTTAAGGAAGTCAGTGAGAATAGCTCAGCTTATTGTAAGAACTTAAAAAAAAATCAATATTAGTGTATGAGCGGCTAAAATTTGTGAACTGGATTTTAGTGGAAACATATTCAGAATTACTTACAGATATATGGTGATCAAAAGACAATAATTCATCACTTCCGTAATTCAACTATGTCAGTTCAAGAGAAGAAGATTAGGTTTTTATTTTGTCTAGAAGAGCTATGATTTCTTATGTAGAAAACCAGATATCTGTCAAGTTTTATTTTATACTCATTCATCCCAAATTTTCTAGCATTTGAATAGTTAGTAACTGTAAATATTCAGAAGCACTTTTAAGTAGAAAATTTAATGCTTCGCAGATGTTTAGCTGCCAGTGTGGTTTTTTCTTTGCAGTTTACCTTTTTTTTTTTGTTTTCTCCCCCTTTCTTCCTTTGTTTAAAAACTTTAGTTATTCAGTTTTATTCTTGATATCCTGAGTTGGCAAAACTCATATGCATAGTGTACTGAGTATATTGTTTGTTTAAAATTTACTTATAAAGCTTGAAGTTAAATGAATTCCAAATGATGCAAACAACTTTCCTATGATTCCACAGAAGCTACTTTTGTTTTTCTATTACAATACTTGCCATAATACCAGCAACATGATTAGCATATTCCCAATTGAAATACAGTTATCAGTTAAAAGTGAATCGAGGTATATATTACAGCCTAGTTTAACACAGTTGCTGATTTTCAAGGACTATGAACTAATCTCCAACTCATTAAAATATTGTAAAGCATGAAGAATAAATTAACTTCATTTGAAGTATTCATCCATGAGTTCTTAATTGCTTTAGCTTGACTAAAGCCTGGTTGGTGTGTAACTGAGCTTAAGAACAGGCTTAACAAGACCTATCAGTCAGTGATAATTTTTCACTGTCTTCATGCCACAGCTCTGTAAATTTTTCTGCAAGATTCTTGACTATCTGCCCAACAGTTGACCAACTGGGTTGTGAACCAGGCTGATGTATCACAAACAGGAGGAAGAGAATATGCCTCTTATGAGCAGTAGAGGCATGCAGCTAAGCAGACCCTTTTAACAGCAGATCTGATTTCAGATCTAAGATGTGAAATGTGCACAGCAGTAGTTAGGTGCAAAAGTGTCTGTGGTGCAGAAAATTCTTGTTTGTGAACTTTGGAAGGGGAAATGCAGATTTATCTTGTCATCTGGAGAGCTGACATGTCAGTATGCAGAAAAAAAAATTTTGGTGTCAAGGTTTCTATTACAACATTCTCTGACTTTCATGGGATCTGGGTTGACTGCAGTTCATATCAGAAAGCTGAAATAAAATCAGCACAGTATAGTGAACAGCAGGTATTAAAGTTTATCAGAAGTTACAGTTCTTGATAAAATTTGAAACAAAAAGTTATCTTTTCAAATTTTATACATTCATTTTCAATTAAAAGATGTTCTGAATTCTCCCAGGTCTAGAGATGATAAAAACACTGTACACAACCACATTCATTTACCGTGGCTTTGAAGTTGTTGTGACTTTAAAAAAACCCAAACCAATATGGGATCCCAATATTACCCATTTCAACCCTGAAGATGAAACTCAATCTCTCTGAATTTAGGGATAAAATTCGTTCAGATTTTCTTGCTATTTCAAAATCTATCCTGATGAAATTGAGATATGATAACTAGAAAACTAGAAAACTAGAAGAGTTGTTCAACTGTTAACTGTTTCCTCGAAGTTATTGCTCCTGCTCCAATTTATTTCTTGGGTAGTATTATCTACTAAACTGATCATTTGATAACAGTCAGCTTGTGTTATTTCTTTTCTTCCCTCCTCACTGACTAGTACTTTCAGAGACTCTTCTTCAAAGTAGAAGACAAGTAGGGACAAGACAGCTCTCTGCTTTCTCTACTTTGGATGGGGTTTAACATCTCTGAAGTGCAAAGGTCTGCACAGACAGACAGAACTGTTCTAAAAATGTACTAAAAAACCCAAATTACACTAGAATGCCTGTAACTTCTTTAATGCACATCACTAGAAAGAAGCTGTAATCCTTATAGAAACTCTACTGTAGGAGGCAAGACTAGCATAATTGCTCTTTGCTATATGAAGAAGTGATGCAAGCTTTCTAAAATAAATTATCATAACTTCTACAGAAGGCAAACTGCCCACATGGTAGTGAAAATCATTACCAAATTAGAGTATTTGAATTTATATGGAAGGGATATTTTAAAAGTCTTTCTATCACAGGAACTGTAAATAAATAAGTAGGGTATTTTAGTTTGGTAAACACATCCCTATATCTTAAAAAACATTTCTATCTTCTGAAGATTAGATAAAGCATCAAGGGGAGTGTGCAGTGTATACCTGCACCATGGGACCACGTGGTGCAATTGGAGCAAACAGGAAGAGAGAATTGGATACTGAGGGTGCACTGTCCACATGCATTTTTCAAGGGTTTCACCAGGATGGTCCTCTAGAGAAATCATGGACTGGTTGCCCATTCAGCAGCACACCAGTTCATGCTTTCTGGGATCACTTCACAGTGTGAATGGAAGCACCAGAAGGGGGATTGATCAGAAGAGTCACTTCCAAGGCTACTCCTGATCCAAAGTATAACATCGCATTTACTTTGTCACGAGGTGGTAGGAATCTTCCCAAAAAATGTGACTACAGATGTGTTTCCTTGAGAATTCTAAGATTGAAAGAGACTAAATAAAACCCTGGAAATTCAATGAAGGTGAATTAATCTCTTGAGAGTGAGTATTTCTCTGAGAGGAACGATAAATTGCTGCAGTGAGATTAAATATTGAGGAGGTGGAATAAAATACACATAATTAAAAAAGAACTCAAGATAAAATCCTTGCCTATTTCAGTTTTTTAATTTGTGATTTAATTAATAGCTGGTAAAGTATACAATTCCTCTGCTCTGGTTAGCAAAGGGGACAAAACAATGTTTCTTGCAAATACTGGCTTCTGAGCCAGGACACATTAAGTGCAGTTTGCAAGCAAATGCTTTTAAGTAGATGAAATCTTGTTATAGAAAAGCACTGAGCCACTTTCTGTGTCTTTCCAGTTATCTGAATGTTCTTTATTTAGCATGTGTACCCTTAAATCAGATACAACCTAGGATAATTTAACTGACTCACGTGCAATCTGAAAGAACATGATTCAGGATACACAGCACAGCACTGTGAGGGCTGCTGTGGAGAAAGTTAACTCCATCCCAGCCAGACCCAATACATGCACACAACTTCAACTCATTCCTGCAAACACCGCTTCCTGAAATGTATTTTTTCTCTTATTGTTTTCCTTGTTTTCGGCTATGCTATGTTGGATCCAGAAAATTAGTCAAATCAGCCCAGTTGAAACCAATGTCTATTTTCTTACTGAGAAAGTCTTCCTGTAGGAAACAGGAGAAGTTTGGGTTTTTTTCAGAAACAAGTATTGTACTTAACATTTCATGTCAGAGACAGAATTGCAGGGTATAGGGAAAGATGACAGGAAAAGAGAAAGATCTGCAGTCTGCACATGAGATGTTCTGCAAACTTTCTTGATCTTCTAGAGCCTCTAAAAAGTCCACTGTCCTGGAGATGGATTTACTCACTTTCAGAAAGAAGACTCTTCTGACATTATTTCCAGCTTATTCCATCTCACTCTTCTGGTAAGTGTTGTCATGTTTAACTGTTGCTGTGATTGCTTGCTCCTTATTGTCTCCATTTCTGGTACTGAAATTAGCTTTCCTCATATTTTATTTTGGCCATAGTAAAACATTCTTTAAGAGCATCTATTATCATCTCTCAAATGAGGAATCCCTGAAATACACTTTGACACATCTGCAGTTGAACAAAATTAATTACAGGCTGAAATACTAGTTACACATAATTTTAATCAAGACCCTGAAACCTCTTAAAAGTACACGGCATTCAATGCCCTTTATTTGCTGTCATTACCTTCACATCTTTAACATTATTTTCCTTTGAATTTCTAACAGTTCCATTTGGTTGTGTATTTAACAGAGATAAATACTGTACTAACTCTTTGGTCACTCAGACAATCACCTGAGCAGCC